>CM073730.1:25422063-27822063 GCA_037113605.1 Calophaca sinica | reverse complement strand
AGCTCGGTAGCGGTCCTGAAAGCGGTCGTTACAATGTTGGTATCGAGCTTGATTCGATTCGGCCAGAGTGTGTATAGGAATTTGGATGTCACTGTGGTTCGGGATATATATATATATATATATGTGTGTGTCAGTACCTAAGCGTACTATGTTGATTCTTTGTTTGATTAAGTGAAGCACTTATTGCTTGAAAAATTGTTTGAACTGTTTCTTGATTGAAGCGGTGTGTTTTAACACATCCTTGTTGTGAGATTCGACAGGGGTTTTGAACTTTGTGGAATCTAATGCCACCTCGTAGGGATACGACGGCATTCGAGAACGTCGACATGGAACGAGCAATTCAAGCTATGGCCGAGATGGCGGCAGCCATGGCTCAAAGAATCACCGTCAGAACTCAACAGTTAACGCGATGGCCCAACCAGACGGCGGCGTTAACCCAAAGAAACTTACAAAGAACAACAATGAGCGAGCTTAGAGGCCGAGGCGAGAGGATTAGCGGACTTTAGGAAGCATGATCCACCGAAGTTCTACGGTGAGCCAAATCCAGATAAAGTCGATCTTTGGATGCAAGAGATCGAGAAGATCTTCGAGGCACTCCATTGCCCAAACAACGTGAAGGTAGACTCACGCTACCTACTTGCCGCTAGGAGACGCAGAGTATTGGTGGAAGGGAGTGAAGCAAGCACCGATAAGCGAACGTCGCGAGATAACTCGGGAGCTTTTTCGTGGAAGGTTCTTGGACAAATACTTCCCAGACATCGCACGAGGTGAGAAGGAGCAAGAGTTTCTTCAACTACAACAAGGCTGACAAAGTTGTCCGAGTATGCAGCCAAGTTCGAGTCACTGGCGAGGTATTTCAGTCCATTTCGTGATCGAGCTGACCAAGGATGGTTAAGCGAGAGGTTCCAACGAGGTCTGAGATTTGACATTCAGAAGTCGGTGGTGTCACTGAGGATCAGGAATCTACAAGAGCTGATAGATCGTTGTGTCGAGGTAGAGGGTGTAAGAAGCCACAAGAAGAAAACTGTTGTAGGCGGACCGGTGAGACCCCAGAGTGCGGGCGAGGTTTACGAAGGGAAACAAGCGCAAGAAGCCTTACAACCGACCTCAGGGGAACAACAACAGGGGACAATATCGTCCGATGACCCAGGGAGCGAGAAGCGGAGGACAGACCGGTGCCGAGGTGACTTGCTATCGTTGTGGAAAGCCAGGACATTATGCGAGTGACTGTACTCAGAAGGAGGATGTGTGCTACAACTGTAAGAAGCCAGGGCATTTTGCCAAGGATTGTCCCACACCTAAAGCTGAACCGGCAATGCTTGCGGCAAAGGCCAAAGGGAAGCGTCAGGTAGCTAAAGGCAGAGTCTTCTGCATGAGCGGTGAGGAAGCAGAGCGGTGATGATCTTATTCAAGGTGAATGTGAGATTGAGGGTAAATCCTTATCCGTCCTTCTTTGATTCGGTGCAACCCATTCCTTTATTTCTTACGATTGTGTGAACCATTTGAACTTGACTGTGGATCGCTGCTGCTCAAATTGGTAGTTACAACCCCACCGCTAAAACCTTAGTCACAAACACCGCATGTCTTAATTGTGTAGTGGTTATTGAGTAGAAAGTTTGTGGTCAATTTGGTTTGTTTGCCTCTTAAGGGCTTAGATGTCATCCTCGGGATGGATTGGTTGTCACACCACCATGTCCTCTTGACTGTGCCCGTAAAGCGTAATTTTCCTGCACCTTGGAGTCTCCAATTATCTTTCTGTTTGAACGTATTGGAGTTTCTTTGAAAGAAGGAACTAGGGAATACATGTATCCGCTAGTTGAAGTTTTCCAGCCAGATCGAAGTGAAGAATGTACTCGGTGGTGTGTGACTTTGTGGGCGTTTTCCGAAGGCGTGCCAGGGTTACCACCGGCGAGAGGTCGAGTTCTCCATCGAGTTGATTCCAGGAGCAGGACCGATTTCCAAAGCGCCATACAGGATGTCTCTGCCGAGATGAAAGAATCGAAGTCCCGGATCGAACACTTGGAGTCAAAGCAATTCATACGACCGAAGCGTGTCACCGTGGGGAGCTCGGTGTTGTTGGTTAAGAAGAAGGATGGACGATCAAGGTGTGCGTGGACTACCGCGAGCTCAACAAGGTTCTTGTGAAGAACCAGATCCGTTACCCGTATTGACGACTGATGGATCAACTTCGTGGAGCGGCGATCTTTTCCAAGATAGATTTGAAGTCCTGGTTATCATCGATTCGTGAAGGAGGAAGATATCCCCAAAACAGCTTTTCAGGACTAGGTATGGTCACTACGAGTATTTGGTGATGCCGTTTAGAGTGACAAATGCGCCAGGTGTGTTTATGGATTACATGAATAGGATTTTCCATTCGCTTTTGGATCGATTCGTTGTAGTGTTCATCGACGACATCACGATCTACTCGAAGAACCGAGAAGAGCACGAAGAACACTTACGCCGAGTACTACGATATTGCGTGAGAAGCAACTCTATGCCAACCTGTCAAGTGTGAATTTTGGCTCGAAGAGGTGAATTTTCTTGGTCATGTGATTTCCAAAGAAGGGATAGTTGTGGATCCAACTAAGATTGAGGTCGTGTTAGCGTGGGAACAAACCAAGACTAAGCTGAGTTCGAAGTTTTGTTGGCTTAGCGAGGCTATTATCGAAGATTCATTGAAGGTTTCTCGAAGATTGTCGCGCCTCTTACACGACTTACGAGGAAGGATCAACCTTTGCCTGGACCGAGGGTGTGAATCCGGTTTTCAAAGATGAAGGAGCTCTTGACGACGGCGCTGTGTTGATTTTGCCTCAACCCAAGAGCCTTACGAGGTGTATTGTGATGCGTCACACCAGGGATTGGGATGCGTCGCGATGCAACATCGGAAAGTGGTAGCGTATGCTTCAAGACAACTTAAGATTCACGAGAGGAACTACCCTACTCACGATTTGGAGTGGCGGCTGATGGGTTTTTGGCGTCAAGATATGGAGACACTACCTTTATAGGAGCACTCTTCGCTTTCAGCGATCACAAGAGCTTGAAGTACTGCTCGATCGAAAAGAGCTCAACATGCGTCGTCAAGATGGACGAATTTCAAGGACTACGACTTTACGTTGGAATACCATCCTGGTAAGGCTAACGTAGTAGCGGATGCATTGAGCGAAAGAGCGCTTTAGCCTCAAAGAATGATGATCAAGGAGTTGGAGATGCTCGAGAAGTTCCGAGACTTGAAGTTGAGTGTGGAAGTTTCACCGGGAAGCCGAGATTTGGTATGCTTACCATTTCTAACAGATTGTTGGGCGAGATCCGAGACCCGGCGAGGTCCATGACGAGGTCCTACAAGAGAAGGCCCAGTTGATCGCGCAAGGGAAGGCGACAGACTTCCAAGTCGGGACGGACAACATTTTAAGGTGCAATGGCCGAGTGTGTGTACCTAACGTAGCGGAGCTGAGAAATTTAATACTTGACGAAGCGCATAAGAGCAACTTTACTATTCATCCAGGAGTTACGAAGATGTATCAAGACTTGAAGAAGCATTTTTGGTGGTCGGAATGAAGAAGCAAGTGGTCGAGCACGTAGCCGTGTTTAACGTGTCGAAGCGAAGGTGGAACACCAACGACCGCGGGAATGCTACAATCGCTGACGTACCAAAGTATGGAAATGGGATAGTATTTCCATGGATTTCGTTGTAGGTTTGCCAAGACGCAAAGAAGAATGATTCGATTTGGGTGATCGTCGACCGATTGACCAAATCGCTCATTTCTTACCAGTGAGGTCGACATACAACGTGGAAAAGCTGACCGAGATCTACATCACGGAGATAGTACGACTACATGGTATACCCTCTTCAATCGTGTCGGATCGAGATCCCGAAGTTCACGTCTCATTTTTGGAGGGAATTGCAAGAGTGATGGGAACCGAGCTCAGGCTTAGCTCGGCATATCATCCCCAAACAGACGGTCAGACTGAGAGAACGATCCAATCGCTTGAAGATTTGTTGCGGGCGTGTACCTTAGATCACCGAGGAAGTTGGGACGACGTCTTACCATTGGGGGAGTTCAGCTACAATAACACTTTCTACGCAAGTATTGGAATGGCACCTTTGTAGCCTTGTATGGACGTAAATGTCGACGCCTCTTTGTTGGTACCAGGATGGCGGCGCTACGTTGTGGGACGGATATGATCCAGCAGACTCATCGAGAAGATCCGTTTGATCGAGAGATAGGATGCGAACGCCTCAAAGTCGACGTAAGAGTTATGCGGACCAAAGACGTCGACCACTCGAGTTCAAGAAGGAGAACATGTATTTCTTAGAGTCACCCCCACCATCGAGTTGGTCGATCGATCAAGTCCAAGAAACTTACCCTAAATTTATTGGACCTTATCAAATTCTTCGTCAGATTGGTCGATGGCATATCAGATTGCCCTGCCACCCTTCTTGTCAAACATTCATGACGTCTTCCACGTCTCACAGTTGCGAAAGTATATTTCCGACCCCTCTCATGTCATCGAACCGGATGTGATTCAACTGAAGGACGACCTATCTTTCGAAGCATCACCAGCAAGGATTGTTGACCGGAAAGCCAAACAGTTGCGGAACAAAGAGATTCAACTTGTCAAAGTTGTGTGGGATCAGAAGACTGGAGATGCGACTTGGGAGCTGGAGAAAAAGATGAAGACTCAGTACCCTGAACTCTTTCATGGTAAGTATCTTATTTGCAATTTCGAGGACGAAATTTTTTTAGAGGGAGAGATTGTAACACCTGAGGACGAGATCGACCTCGTATTAGGACGTCATATCAAGACCTCGCGTCGAGATCTCGTGTCGAGACCTCGTACCAAGACCTCGTGTCGAGATCCCGTGCCAAGACCGCGTGCACTAGCTGCTGAGCTGAGGAGATCGCGTGCATTAGCTGGCCGAGGTCGCGATCGAGTGATGAGGTCGCTGCATCGAAATGAGGAGGTCGCATGTCGAATCGAGGAGGCCGCGCACGAACTCGTGTTAGAGCCTTGTGCGCTTGCACAAGCACCCTGATCGACCTCGTGTCGAGATCAGAACACTCGCATTTTTACGATCGTTATCTAGCGCATCGATTCTATTGTTTGTAATATTTATTTTATCGATTCTGCGCTTCGTTCTTGTGTTTTAGACCTGTAACCTATAGATTAGAGGGTAATCATGAGAGAGAAGAGATTAGATGGGTAGAATGATTGATGGGATTAGCATCTCATAACAGTAGTTACACGTCACTTATTTCTGTTTTTTTTTAAGAAAGAAAAATTCATTTAAATGGTTTATCTCCCAGCTGTATATCACGATCAGCTCTCACAAACTCTCACTTTCTCTTTTCTTCTTTCTTCTTCTCTGAGTTCCTCTTCCTCTCCAAAACTTCCATCGAAGAACCTTGAGCTTCATCGAGCTTCTGCATAAACTTTCTTCATCAATCTTGTTCCTCATCATCTTCTCGACATATATCACCATCTCGACCATCATCTGAGGTATGGAAAAACAGATTTTCTCTTCCTTCATGCTACTGTTAGCGCCACTTCTTCTCTCCATTTTAGCTAGTTTTTATGCTTCCAAATCATGCTATATTGGTAGGTTTTCTTCTTCATGATATTACCTACCTTTCTAACCAATTATTTGAGCTTGTAAAACAAATTGCTTTCTCTGTTTTCTGCACAGCAAAGGCCCAAAATCCTCCCTATTTGGTTTGTTGTTGATTTATCTGTTGTAGCATCATATAACCTTTTTCATGAACTTTTGATCGAAAACCCTAACTTTGTGTTAGAGGAAAAATGGTTTTGTCTAGTAATGTATGAAAGAAGTTTTTAATAAAACTTTAGAAGAAAAGGAGTTATTTTGAAATGTTCGAAATCTGGTTGTATTTGTTTAAGTTTTTAAGTTTTAATGTTTACTCGGTTTGTCGTTAAGATTGGGATAATGAGAGCTAAGTGCTATTAGAACCCATAGATCGAACTAAGTTGTACTCGTATTAGGCGGTGTGATTTCCGAGATCGTGCTGCAAGGAGATCAGGGTGTACGAGAACACGAAACCGAGGTTGACTGAGAGCCGTACGTGTCGAGATCGAGTAAGAGAAGTCGTTGTCAAGCTCGTTTGAAGACAGCTGTGTTGAGGTCGTTGTCGAGCAGCGTAGCTTGGAGTTCGGTAAGGGCACTTCATATTCTACGTGTTTATGTTTTGTGCGTAAGGGCACTTCTAAACATTCTAGGATTTTTATTGTTATATTACTATGTATGGATTCCTTGATTTGTGTCGAGCATGTAATGTTGTGATATGATTGGGTTTTTGCATGTATTTAATATGTGATTGAATATATGTTGTGAATTTTGTATTGACTGTGGAATTGTGTTTCTTCATGTCGAGCTTGCTCTTTTTATTTGACATGCGATTGAATATCTTGTGTATAACTCTTTGAATATCGTATGCGGCGAATTGTTCATCGAGTGAGCGAGCTAGGCGAGTCGTTATGACGTTTTTGAGCCGTGACCCAGATAACTAAGGGTGCTAGGTCCCCTTTTTTTTACGGGAGATTGACTAGACGTCGCCACGCTATGGGACCTGAGTTGACTGTCCTAGGGAGAGCGAAGATCCCAAGGCTTCGACCGGACTTTCCAAAGATACAGATGCTGCGTGTGCATTCCTGAAAAATTGTCGAGTCGAGAGAAATGGATAATGAGTTAGTCGAGTTTAGAGTGAGATGGTTGAGTCACGTTTGGTGAATGTTATACTTCTTTGTTTACTTATTTCTTTATGTCGTGTTTATCTTGAATTGTTGAGAAGTTGACCGCTTTCCGTGGTGCCTTCAATCCATGATGGTCACCCAGGCAGGTCGAGGGCGCAGTGAACTCGACAACAGATGATGGCGAGGAGGAGCTCGACGAGGATCGAGCGGCGACCTCTACTTGTCGTGATTTGCTTTGCCTATGTTTTTGTGTATAGTGGTTGTGACCCGGTTAGGTAGGTTATATTTTGTTATTTCGGGGTAGATGGCGGTTTTACTTTTGGAGCGACCCCTGCGTGGGTGTCTCAGGAAGTACTCCCAGTATGATTGCTCTCTTGAAGTCGTCATACCTTAGGTGTATTTTCTTTATACATTATTACTCTGTATTTTGTATACATCATCATTTCGAGTGGTATATATGTATATTATGCATGTATGTTTTATTAGAATTTATGTCTTGTGTCTTAGTTGCACCATGTTTTCGAAAAGCTGTAATTACTCTAATGTGCACGAGCTGGTTTTATAAAAAAATAATAGACCGTACTTTTCTAAAGGGCACAAGAGTATCGTTTTAAAACACATCGCATACAGGGTAACTTGAGCTCGGTGTGTTGAGTTCGGTAACTCGAGCTCGGTACGTTGAGCTCGGTAGCGGTCCGGAAAACGGGTCGTTACATCGTGCGACGAAGCTGGAGCTCGGCTGCCGAGGGAGTGAAAATGGGATGATGAAGGGGTATTAGGTGGGGTAGGGGCGTTTAAGTCTTTTCATCAACAAAAAGCTGACAGGGGGTGTGGCTAGCAAATTGGGGGGTGTGGATAGAAAAAGCCTTATTAATAAAGTTACGACTGTTATGCTCGTTGTTATCACTAGTGGTGAGGGTGGACATGTCACTACTCGAACACTGTTGAGAAGAAAGTGGTGGCATTTCGGCTTTGATCACATTCACATAATGAGTGGGAAAATTCATGGGAAGTTCTTATTGTTTTTTTGTTGTATTTTTGGGCGTCCAATTCCAATGCAGACTGCATTTGTTTCTTCTTCAAGCGGGTGTGCCACACATTCTTTATCTCGTTATTTGTGCGCCCCGGTAATCTTGTTGCAATAGCTGACCATCTGCACGGTGTTTCCAAAAAAACTGCATTGTTGCTCTCGGGACATGTTATCATACATCAAATAGCAAAATACCTGTGCTTCCGTACGGGCCACGCCGGGTTGGTTGTTATGAATATATAGATTAATTAAAATTGAATATTAATTATTATGTTTTTTGACCTAGCAAGTATTTTAATAGAATGGTCTTTTATCAATATTAATTGTATACAATAACATGACCCAAAATATAGTAACCCAAAATATAGTGACCCAAAATATAATAATGGTTATATACAAATAAACTTGTCTATACTAAGTCATTGCATATTTTTCCATCGAAATTACATTTCCAATATAGCAATTTTTAAGTGTTCTTTGAAGTGTATGTGTATGTGTCCAGATGTAATGAAATTATCCTTACAAAATTCAATTTAAGTCATTACATGCTTTCGCATCAGCACTCGAGATTGTGAATAAATAAAAATTTATATTCATTTTTATTTATCACTTTAAAAACTTTATTGGCTAATCTAAAAGAATTCATTTTGTCAATCAAAAAGAATTTTTACTCGGTATATAACTTAGATAAAGTAAGTTATTTTTAAAGAAAATAAGTAAAAATGAATATTAGGAATAAATATTCCTAAATTGCCTTTTTGCTTTAGGAAAAAAAAATATTAAGAATAATACTTGTTCTTTTTTTTTTTATGTCAAAGGATACTTGTATGATGTGATATTTTTTTCACCACTAACTTTGATGGGTTGCACATAGAATGAGTCTATGGTTTAGATGCAAATAGAAGAAGCATTTTTAAATTTTTTTTATGACATTGTTGATTTGTTTCTTGGTGTTTAGCTTTGTAAACAGAAATAGTAAAATGAAGGTTATAAAAAAAAGTTTTTACATTAAGTAAAAGTTTTTTTTTTATATTCTACTTTATTTGTTACTTTATATATAACTATGTAATACATAATTCCAAAATACAGTAGTATGTATTGCATCGTTATATAAATCAACGTGTAAATTAGATAGTGTGACAGCTCTTTGGGCAGAAGATTTCTCTAACTGATAGTTCCAAAAACGCAGTCTACTTTCTATAATAAAAAGTGCAAGTGTTGAATATAAAAAACATTGAACTTGTATAATAAAATAGCCTAATTTCTTATGCTTTTGAGAAGTGACATAGAGTCACATACAAAATGGGTTATATGGAGTCGTTATTTACAAAATATATATCATACTATATAAATCAAACAAAGCATAATCCATAAAAAAAAAAAAAATCAATCCGAACTAAATTTCAATAGACTCAAGTTATACAAATAAAAGCGTAATCAAAAGATCTCTACCCACAAAATAATAATCAAAAGAATGCAACGCCCTAAGATTATTGTACTTTATTATTTAAAAACTCAAAGCATGAAATTACTAAATAGCAATACAGATAACAATACTGCAACTTAAAGTCGTGAATAACAGTATGTTGAAAATAAAAACTAAAAAAAATATTAGAGTATATAGGTAGTTTCACTTCAAGTTCTGAAACTGTTTGTAGTTAACCAAAATAGACTTATGCTTTGCCATTGGTCAGTGAGGCTTCAGCAAGGTCAAGTTCATCCCAAGCTTCAATCCAAGTGACATGTCATCTTTAAACTTGTCAAAAATTAAGGATCTAGGCAAAAATTATAGAATCATGTTAAATGTTAAATGCCACTGGAATTCTACTATTACTCTGACATATGGAAAAAAAATCCACCGAATATAAGATCAGAATCACATCTAACTTGTAGCTCATTAAGATTGAATAATATGATGAACCAATTTTTCTATTATTGTTATTGTGGAGATTGGTGTGACTTAAAATCATGTTGGAGATCATTGGAAGTCATAGAAATGAGTTTTCAACAGGTGTGAATCGAATCATGAATCTCTGGAATCGATTCATGATGTGTTTTAGAGCCTTAGAAAAGCTTTGGGCTTATTGTGAATCGAATTGGAGGAGTGGGAATCGTTTCACCCACTTGGGATCACAAAACGCGTAGGATTTGTACCTGTGAATAAATTCACACTTACCGGTGAATCGATTCACCACTGCTGGTTTATAAACCAGAATTCTGTTTTTCATTCAATAGAGCGCGAGCAGTTTTCTAGGGTTGTGTGCAGCCGTTCTTGAGTGTTCTTTGTGAGGTTTTAGGGGCTGGGAAACACATTCAAACACCTGGGGATCTTAGGGAATCATAGAGGAAGGATTGAAAGCTTTCTCTATTGTTGTTCTTGAAAATTTATCATAGAGGGAAAGAGAGAGGGGTTGTAAGAACTCTTGGGCTTGTTCATCTTGAACATTTGAAAGGGGTTCAAAGCAATTGTATTCTCTTGTAAAGACTCTTTGATAGTGAAACGGAGGGTTGCTCTTTCCCGCAGACGTAAGTAATCTTTTTGGGACCGAACTGCGTAATCAAATTGCGGTGTTTTCTTCTCTACCCTCTACTCTTTTGTTTGTTAGTTCATTGCACCTTATTGATTGGTTGGTTGCTGTTTATTTTAGTTATTGGTTGCTGTTGAATTTTGTTCCATTATTTTCTTGTTCGAATCTCAACAGTTATTCCAACATGTACAATACACTTTTCTTCAGCATTTTCTGTAGTGAAGATGCATTTAGCTCATAAAATAGAGCATCTAGTATTGGCTATCAATGCTTCAATTTGAGAGTATTCAATTTTTTTATGTCAACATGGACAATACACTTTTCTTCAGCATTTTCTGTAGTGAAGATGCATTTAGCTCATAAAATAGAGCATCTAGTATTGGCTATCAATGCTTCAATTTGAGAGTATTTAATTTTTTTTTGTCATCTCATTTGGATCCTAACCTGAGTCAGCCTAAACACATACATGTATCAAGATTGTAAATGTGGCAGTAGAGTCTCATGCCATTTTCAAGCATTCACTTGGATAGAGTAGACAATAATTGGTAATCAAATTTTTGTGAAATCCCAGGTCAAACAAAAAAACAGAGCTTTACCATATAAGAGAAAATAGCTACAAAGACATAACTATCAAGAAAAAATTTGTAGCTCAAGCCTGTGCACGTGCTAAGAATGACTACTCACTTACTTAGTACTTGACAGGGGCAACAATTTCAAGTTGGGAACCAAGTTTCTCATCTGTAGTGCATGGTACAAACAATGAACATTAATAGCTTCAGACTTCATATCTAGTATTCTCTGTCATGAAGAAAGATAACAGTTTTGTGGTCAAAGTTCATGCCAAATCGAAACTCCAGAATAAAGAATTAAAATGGCATTAATCGTTACTGGTGTTCCAAAATATTTAGAGAACCATAACTCGAAGAGCAATCAAGATGAAATAATCTTTAAAACTTAAGATAGGTGAGCATTTAACATAGAAACACAATATCAATTCTATAGACATACATGACCATCAGTTAAAACAAATTAAAATGCTAAATACAAAAAACAATAGATAAATCTATTAGGCTATATACATTTTATGCAAAAGGAAACATTCTGATAAGCAGGCTCAACAAATTTTATCCTTCTATTAAAACACTTGGTAAGCTGAAAAAAAGAAAAAGAAAAAATGGTTATCAATAATTTTTTGGCATTCATTAATTAGTAACATAATAAAAATAGAAATTCAATCAAACATTAAGACTAACTTCTAGAGCTGAGGAACAATCAAGCAGCAATGGCATAACAAATTGCCTTTCTTCTTATTTTCATGTGTGTTTAAGCTCCTCAGTTTAAATGATGAGTATGTAATTGGGTATAAGCATATTATTTGTAGGAGATGCACCAACTTGGGTCATCAAATGAACTATCCACCAAAGGAAAAAAACAGGGTCATCAAAATTCTCAACTTCAATAATTTTTCAAGCATCTGGGTCATCAATTTTCCCAACTTGAAGAATTTTTGCTGGCACCTTTAATATGCAGAAACAAAAGACAAACACAACCACTTCAACTTTAATTTAGCTTTATATGATTAGTGGAGTTGGAATTGTTATAGAAGTACTAAGATGAACACACCATTCCACAAAAAAGCAATATGCTTGGAAAACAACTTGCTGATTCCCTCTTGCTCATCAACCATCAATTAGCTATACTTTAGTTAGCCTATATACTTTAGTTAGCTTAACTTTGAAAGAGAAAGTACATGTGTAATTTGTAAGATAGAACAATGTATATTCCTAGTTGACGTTGATGTCACAGTGGGAAAGTTCTATGACCATAAATAAACTAATTAACAATCAGAACTAACATGAAATTGAATGACTAACCACAAAAAAGCTGTCAAACTGTTACTATATTAGCATCCAAGTCAAAGGAAGAAATAGATGTGGCACTGCTTGTGGAATATCTCTAATTTGTATTATCAAAGCAAAGTGGTATTGGCGTTCAGTTTCTTCCAATTGTCTATAGGAGAGGAAAAATAGATACTTTACTTCAATGGAGATAAAAAACACATAATATAATAGACAAATAGTATACCATACTTCACCAAAGACAATTGAGTTACAATACCTTTTTCTGTTTTGAACTAATAATTGGCCCATCTTTTCTTCCTGTGATCAACAAAACACACCAAAGAATATGTAAACAAAATATCCCAAACACAACGATGCAATAAGTAGTCATACCAAGATCTCAAAACAAATTTCTTAGCCTCATAGTAGATCCATAAAGTGAATTTGTATAGCATTAAAATGAAAATAAAGAGAATAAAAGTGGCATAGAGTTTAAAACTTACTTGCTAGCAGCTTATGAGATTACCCATTAACTCTCCTCAAAGAATATCATACACAAAGTGAATGGAAAAACCAAAATATTCCAATACATAATTCAGCCACTGCTTAGTGAATGGAACCTAAAAGGGTAAAATTTTTGTTGAAATATCTTAATTTTCCAACCTGAAAATAAACATCAAGAGGCTCCATCATGGAATAGAGAAAAAATGCAGACACTAATTAACATTTTATTCATTAAAAATATCATAGAAACTGACAAAAGCATATCCAGCCACCCCCAATTTTCTATATAAATCTTATATATAAGAATCCACTTAACCCCCCAATTCAATCATGAAAATAAAAAAAATCCCATTAAATAAGGTTGTAAAGTATCTCGTTCCAAGTATCTGGAACACCAGAAAGACACCAATGGCTGCAGTCCATTTCCTTTGAACCAAAAAGTCCATAAATGGAGGGATGTCCATCTTTGCGTAACAGTGAGAGGGTTGTGATGTCAAGCAATGTGACTGGTTTCTTAATTGTGCTTAGTACACTTTTCAACACAGCCACAGGCGGTGGCAATCCACCGGGATACGTCGATCTGGCCAACAGTGTCTTCTGCCTGATACAGCTCTTTGCATTCACTACGAAAAAGAAAAGGCAAACTTTGTTAATCATCAAAATCACCCTCCAAAACACTCGCAACTTGCAAATCCCAAAAAATAAAGCCAAAAAAACCATAAACCCCAATAATGAAAGACTCCAATGAAAAGAAAAGGGGAAAAATAAAACCCTAGAAGGAAGAAACGGGAAATAAAAAAGAAATGAAAATTTTCATCACTTGAACAGCATAAACAAATCCATATTTTTTTGTCCTCAGAGACAGGCAACAAAGGAATTGCTATGAATGAAATCTCACATACCTTGATGGGGCGATCTCGGGCACGCTGGTCGTCGGAGAAAATTACTCCGATCGGAGCTCCGGTTGGGGGGTTTTTCTACGGACATTGAGGAGACTCCAGTGATCAATTTAGATTTCCAAAAGAGAACCCACGCTGGCCGAAATCTTGGCCGGAAGTCGCAACTAGGTTTTCGTTTTGGTCCTTATTTTGTTCGATTGTCATGGGGCTTTTGTTGTGAAGGTTGTGTTCAACATCAAGGGGATCAAGGCTTAATGTGACATGGCCGCAGTTGGCCGAAATCGTGCCTGAAAGGCATCGACCAGCGATGGTGGTTTCCATTGAGTGGTTTTTAGTTTCCAAGGATGCTACCTTCGATCCAAATTTTACTGTTGAGCATCTTCCTATTGATAAATCTGCTTTGGTTGGAGTTAACAATATTACTAGCAATGGGGCAGACCAATCTAATCCTTTGATGGGTTTTGTTACTGGAAAAAATGTATTGGAACAGTCAGCTTCATCCCCTGCTTTAGGTGATAATTTGGTTCAGCATTGTGAGTTAGGGATACATCACAGTGGAGCAGGCTTAGATGAGCAGAATTTGAATAAAGATGTCGAACAAGTCATTCATGATGTGTTTGGCAGCCCAAGTAACACAAATAGTTTTTCTTTTGTGGCGGATTCTGTTGGTGACATAGAGTAGCATGCCAATCTCTTTGGTTCTGTTGCTCAAGATTTTGTGGACCAAATTGTGAATTGCAATCATGCCAAGGCCTCTGACAGTTCTGATGAAGAGGTAGTGCAATGCACTCCTGTGCATGTTGCTCAACAGCATTGTTTACAGAACTCTGCTCATGCAGCAAATAACATGCTCACTGCTCTGGCTCACCACTCCCAACTTGTGGCTTCTGCATGTCAATCCAGTCCCCTAAACATCACTCCAGTGATTGTTAAAGATCTTAGCTTTTTTTCAGCTGCTGTTCAGAACGATTTTAAAGTTTTATCTGCTTTATAGGCAAAACAAATGGATGCAAGTTCTTCTAAAGAAGAAGAGCAGAATAATGATAATGCCGCCGATGATGGTTTTACGGTGGTTAAGCCCAAATCTCAAAAGAAGTATAACCTGATACTAAATAGAAAACATAATTCTAGGTTTACTTGATTCGAGTTTATTTTGCATGGGTTTTGGTTTGTGTCCCCCCATGATTTGTTTTCTTTTTCTCTTTTTTTAATAAATTGAAGTTGACTTGTCACCTTGCTTAAAAAAAATAATATCAATGGCTTTACCTTAACCTAATATCCAGTTTGAATATCAATAGCTCTACCCTGACCTCATGACTGTCATATGTGTCTATACATACTTGCACAACAATGTCTACACCCTAAATCAAAGGATTAATAATTAAAGAAAATTAAGCATGATATCTAAATATTGGACCTTGGCCAGGTTTGATATTGTTGATGCTGGAATTGGTGGGGTTCTCCTCCTCCTTGGGATTGGGTGCTTTCTCTTTCAGGGTCCGACGACCCGGGGGTGGTACCTGCAAAAACACTCCGATGCCTAAGTTAGATAGGGATTGGAGGAGAAGCAGCGCAGGATGTCTTAGGGTTTAGAGTAAGTAGAGCGTATCAAACCTGGGGGGTCTAGCCCCCTTTATATAGTGGAGTTGCTTGGAAGGAAGGAAACCTCCGATCCGATTTCGCGCCTTAATCCCTCACGACAATTCGAGAATTAGCCGATCTCTTTCGATATTTCGCCTCCCCGCTAAGCCCGCATGCGTCGGCTCCGTGATCTTCAATCTTTAGGGTGACATCGGCCCCAAGTGTTACCTTAGGCACGCCTCGTTCTAGAAGGTTCACGAGACCTGAGTTAGCTCGCCCCTTCCCCAGCTCGACGTTATCATCGGGAAAATTGTACCGGAAGTCGGGTCTGGCGGGTCTCAGGTCGGTGGCAATTCGTCGAGCTCGGGTGAACCGAGCCGATTCGCACTGTGTCGGCGGCGTACTAGGACTCGGCTCGGGGCCGGTCCCATAACACAAGCCCCTTAGACTCTTCGCACGAAAGGGCGGAGGGTCTATCCAATGTCCTTGGGTCAGATCCGAGTCGAGTCACCAAGGCCTGGGGTGTGTCCCGAGCTTGTTTGTCCGAGGGGTCACGCCCACGTCGCCGCACCTTTACTCGCTGCTCGCCACGTGATGAGACTCGGATGGGACGTGCGCTCAACCGTTCCTCTTCCCGCCGTCGATCATCCGATGCGGCTCGAACCGCTAGAACTATATCCATTTCGTAAATGTAGGGCTCGGATTGGTTCTGGCCATTTCGGTGATCCGATTAGGAGCCCGGCTCGGAGGTCGCCCGTAACACAAGCCCCCTAGACTTGTTAACTCAAGAGTTAAGAAGTCTATATTATTTGTTCTTTTTGACCCTATGAATGAGGGCTATTGAATGGGGAGCGATCGGTTGTTGATTTTGAACCATAAATCCCCGAGACTTGCTTGCCGATCAGCCGAGCGTTCGTCGAGAGTAGTAGGTCAGGTTGGACCCATCTAAGTGCCACGATCGATTACATGGGTTTCAATCATCAATAATGTAATGATCGGGTCGATGATCCGATCTGCGAGGCATGATGTCTAAATGTCCGATTTCTAAGGTCCGAGTGGTGAGAGGTAATCGACCTCGATCGATCGCGTAGTCTTCCTTGGTTCATGTGCTACGTGTCGCATTAACCTTATTTCTGTCTTTACAAGGGGATGTAAGCCCCCGATTGTTTAACTGCGTCGTGGCTGCACTTATTCCAGCATCCTCGTTGTTTCTCCAGGACGGTCGGTCATGGTCGTTGTGTCAAGTGAAGTTGAGACACTATCTCCGCGTACCGACCTAGGCCGAGTATTAGTTTCCTTACGAATCCTTTAGGTCGATAAATGAGCCTCGGATCTTTAATCCGGCTACCAGGTTTTTATGCTAACCTGGGTTTGAGACTGAACGTATCGTTTGGGTCGAGCAAGACGTTCCGAGCCTCGAGCTGCGGGCGAGTTTGGGGCCGCAGTTTTTACGGATGAGCATACCAAGCCTTTATGCTGACTTGGGTTTAGGACCACAGGGGTCGAGCTGCGGATGAGCCCACCAAGCCTTTATGCTGACTTGGGTTTAGGACCACAGGGGTCGAGCTGCGAACGAGCCCACCAAGCCTTTATGCTGACTTGGGTTTAGGACCACAGGGGTCGAGCTGCGGACGAGCCCACCAAGCCTTTATGCTGACTTGGGTTTAGGACCACAGGGGTCGAGCTGCGGATGAGCCCACCAAGCCTTTATGCTGACTTGGGTTTAAGACCACAGGGGTCTGTTGCTCGGTCAAGACCTTCCGAGCTTGGGGCTCGATGACTTAGTTAAAACACCCTGAATGCAATGGGGATTGACTTATATTAAATGGGGAAGAAAGGGAAAGAAGGATGCGCCTCGTTAAAACCTTTCCAAACCAAAAACCCAGTGGGAAAAAGGGTTTGCAAAGGAAAGAGTACGTCATCCGTTTACAATTGTTTAACTAAAGTAGAGCTTGAGGTGCGTGGCATTCCAGGTCCTCGGTATTGCCTTTCCGGATAATTCTTCTAGCCCATATGCGCCGTGTAGGTGTTCTGATCTGATGCGGTATGGCCCTTCCCATGCTTCTAGTTTGCCCTCGCTTTACATCTTTCTCGCCGGTTCGACTTTACGGAGGACCAGGTCTCCTACCTTGAAAGTTATTGGTCGGACTGACTGAGTTGTAGTGCTTGGCGACGCTTTGCTTTAGTTGCAAAGTTTTGCACACAGGCAAGTTCCCCGAAGTTTCTTCCAAGAGATCAAGCTCGACTCTTGCTTCCTCTGGCGCCGATTCGAGCGTGTTCTCTTCGCCGATGTGGAACCGAGCTCATCGGCACCATGGCCTCCATCCCATACGTTAGCCGGAAAGGTGTTTCATTTGTAGCCGATGGGGTGGTGTGGTATGCCCACAAAGACCGCAGAGTTCATCCGATCGCCTTGGTCCTCTCCGGTAGCTTGCGAGGCCATTGAGGATAATCTGCTTGCGGCCTCGACGACCATTGGTTTGTGGATGCTTGACTGAGGCGTGAAGCGAGTCGGATTCCTAGAACGCTGCGTAAGTCTTTGAACGCTGTGCTAGTGAACTATGTGCCGTTATCTGTGATGATGGTGTGGGGCAGGCCATGGCGGCAAACCAGGTTTTTCCAGACAAATTTTTTGACCCTCTCGGAAGTGATGGTTGCCAGCGGACACGCCTCTATCCACTTGGAGAAGTAGTCTATGGCGACTATGATGAACTTGAGTTGGCCCGGTGCGAGGGGAAAGGGGCCAAGTATGTCAAGCCCCCAGGTATTGAAAGGCGAGGCGGCGACTCCGTCGCGTGACTTCCGGTGGAAGATGGTCTCGTTGGCGAATCTCTGGCTCTTGTCGCACTTCCTTCCGTATTCTAGGCAATCCGACCTGAGCGTCGGCCAGTAGTAGCCTGCTCGTAGGATTTTAGCTGCCAGGGTCCTAGTTCCGCAGTGGTTCCCGCAAATACCCTCATGTAGTTCTCTCATGACGTGCTGAATCGACTTTTCTACGCAGTGAGCGGTGGGCTGCGAGAAACCTCTCATGTAAAGTCCGCTCCGATTAGAGTGTAGTGCGGACTACCGTTGGACCTGCGTGATTCTGCCTGGTCTTCGGAAATCTTCCTGTTTTAAGTACTCGACGATGTTCTTCATCCAAGAACTGAGCCGATCAACTGCGTAGTTTAAATTTGTCGCGATGCTTGGTGCCTCTAAAGTTTGGACGACCACCGTATGGAGCTGTCCCTCGGTCTTCATACTAGCCAATTTTGCCAACAGATCTGCCTTGTTGTTTTGTTCTCGAGGGATGTGCTCGAGTTGGACCTCTTGGAAGTTACGAATCATGGCATTGACTTTACGAGCGTCTTGGGCAAG
Source organism: Calophaca sinica (assembly GCA_037113605.1). Taxonomy (NCBI): domain Eukaryota; kingdom Viridiplantae; phylum Streptophyta; class Magnoliopsida; order Fabales; family Fabaceae; genus Calophaca; species Calophaca sinica. The sequence continues at coordinate 27,803,615 of CM073730.1, read as the reverse complement.
TATTTCGCCTCGACACTGGTACTCGCCCTTGACCTGGTTGATCATCAGTTGGGAGTCGCTCTTGATTCAGAGCGTCTGGGCTCCCAGCTCCCATGCGAGCTTGAGACCGAGTAATAAAGCCTCATACTCGGCTTGGTTGTTGCTAGCTTTGAATAGGAACCTGAGTGCTCGTTCAGCCGATTCAGCAGGGCTTTCAACGATGATTCTGCTCACGCCTTTGGAATTGGAGGAGCCGTCCACATATAGCGTCCAGTACTCGACCTCAGGGGTCGGTGTTAGCTCTGCAATAAAGTCAGCTAAAACTTGTGATTTGATGGGTCCTCTGGGTGCATACCTGATTTGGAATTCGGAGAGTTCTACCGACCATGCCACCATTCGCCCTGAGAGTTCGGGCTTCTGCAGGATCCTTTTGATTGGGTAGTCCATTTTGATTACCACCGTGTGCGCTTGAAAGTAAGGCCTCAATCTCCTCGCGGAGGTCACTATCAGGAGCGCCAGTTTCTCCACCTTCTGGTACCTTAGCTCCGCCCCGTGGAGGACTTTGCTCACGAAGTAAAATGGGCGCTGCTCGGATTCTCTCTCTTCTATTAACGCCGAGCTGATCGAGGTGTCGGTGGCCGCCAGGTAGAGGAGGAGAGGGGCTCCTTTGGTGGGCCCTCCTTCTAGCGCCATGTGTTATGGACCGGTCCCGAGCCGAGTCCTAGTACACTCGCCGACCTGGTGCAGATCAGTTCGGTTCCTGCTTACCCGAGCTCGACGAATTGCCACCGACCTGAGACCCGCCAGACCCGACTTCCGGTACAATTTTCCCGATGATAACGTCGAGCTGGGGAAGGGGCGAGCTAACTCAGGTCTCGTGAACCTTCTAGAACGAGGCGTGCCTAAGGTAACACTTGGGGCCGATGTCACCCTAAAGATTGAAGATCACGTAGCCGGCACGTAACGGGCTTGGCAGGAGCGAAATATCAGAAAGAGATCAGCTAATTCCCGAATTGTCAGGGAGGGATTACCGGGCGCAGAAATCGGATCGGAGGTTTCCTTCCTTCCAAGCAACTCCACTATATAAAGGGGGCTAGACCCCCCAGGTTTGATACGCTCTACTTACTCTAAACCCTAAGACATCCTGCGCCGCTTCTCCTCCAAATCCCTATCTAACTTAGGCATCGGAGTGTTTTTGCAGGTACCACCCCCGGGTCGTCGGACCCTGAAAGAGAAAGCACCCAATCCCAAGGAGGAGGAGAACCCCACCAATTCCAGCATCAACAGATATAACTCAAGACAACTTAATTTATTCTAATGACAGGGTCAACCATTTTGCAGCCTAATGAGATTTTGCACAAACTACTTAAACAGATAGGCCTATGTAGTTTTCTTTACTCAAATCAATTACATAGTTGGGATATAATGAGTTTCTGTAAGCAATAACAATAGTTTAGATCAAAAGGAAATATTTCCTACCCAATACAATACAAAGTGATGGCCAGAGGATGAAGACAATGATAATATCTTTGTGATTCTTCCAGTGTTAACAACCAAGTCTCCCCTGCTTATAACATATGTCTCTAATATTACAGCAATTCACTTCATTTTCTCAGGGACAGCAAGAGCTGTGAACTCTGTCTTGCATTTAATTGTAAAGAAAGACTTAAAACTCAACAAGCCAATGACCTTGAACACAATCAATTTCCTGCTTAATGGTATTGACTTAGAGGAATTTAGCTTCTTAGGGTCACACCTTGTATCATGCACAAATGATCTACCAATATGAATTTATAGTGATAAAATAAGTCAGGCAAGCCATATTAAGGCAAGCCATAGTAATTCTTCGACAATAAATGATTATTCCCATTATGAATGGAAATCCTTGCATAACAAATTAATTATCTGTGTAGTAAGTAATCATTCAACTATACAACTATAAATCATCAATGGCATGTCAAGCAAAACCAGCAATAACATTATAACAAAATACATGAAGGCTTCTTTTTGTATTAAGCATGTAACTTATGAGAGCTAAATTTATTTATAGCTGCATCAGTTATCAGCTCTATGGTAGTAAGAAGACGCTTCCCTTCACTCTATATTAGACAACATCTCCTTCATTGCTTCAACAATGACATTTATGCAAAAACCTACAACAAAGGATGTCCTAAAATCCATCTATTTGCAGTGTGGAGTTTAGAGTGCCTTAAAATCAGTTTGGAGGATCATGGAATTGCTTGAAAGTGTTTCTTGAACACTGGGAATCGATTCCCTAGCTATGGGAATCGATTCAAGCATGTTTGGCTCTCTGGGAATCGAAGCACGCCTCTGTGAATCGCATGGGAAGCCTGCAGGAATCGATTCACTTCATTAATTCGTGCAGGGGAAGTTTTTTAACTAGGTGAATCGATTCACCTATGTCTGTGAATCGATTCACAGTCGGGTTTTATAAACCTGACGCTGCAGAACGTCTTGACTGACGTGCAGTCTTTCTAGGGTTGTGTGCAGCCGTTCTTGAGCGTCTTTGTGAGGTTTTAGGGGCTAGGAAACATTGTTAAACACCTTGGGATCTTAAGAGAGAATAGAGTGAGGTTTGAAGGCTCTCTCTATTGTTGTTCTTGAGAGTTTATCATAGAGGGAAAGAGAGAGGGATTGGGAACTCTTGGGTTTGTTCTTTGTGGACATTGTAAAGGGGTTCAAAGCAATTGTAATCTCTTATAAGACTCATTGATAGTGAAGCGGAGGGTCGCTCTCTCCGCAGACGTAGGCCATCTTCTTTGGGGCCGAACTGCGTAACCAAATTGCGGTGTCTTCTTCTCTTCCTTCTATCTCCTTTGTTTGTTTGTTTTATTACATCTTGTTGATTGATTGATTGCTGGATATTATTTAGTTATTGGTTGCCATCGAATTTTGTTCCATTTATCTTGTTTGAATCTCAACAAGTGGCGCCGTCTGTGGGAAGGAACAAATCATTCAAGTGAGCACCATGGGTACTAAATGGGACATCGAGAAATTTTCCGGTAACAACGACTTCGGTCTATGGAAGGTGAAGATGGAAGCAATACTTATTCAACAGAAGTGTTTTGAAGCCTTGAAGGGTGAGGCAAGAATGCCGCCAACTCTGTCTCAAACGGAGAAGAAGGAGATGATAGATAAGGCAAGAAGTGCCATTATCTTGTGCCTTGGCGATAAGGCATTGAGGGAAGTTGCAAGAGAGAAGACCGCGGTGGAGATGTAGGCAAAGTTAGAATCGTTGTACATGACAAAGTCATTGGCCCACAGGTTATGTCTGAAATAACATCTCTACTCATTCAAGATGGTAGAGACCAAACCTATTGTGGAGCAACTAGCAGAATTCAACAAAATTATTGATGACCTGCAGAACATTGATGTGAAGCTCGATGACGAGGATAAGGCTCTGCTCTTATTGAATTCGTTGCCTAGATCCTTTGAACACTTTAAGGATGCACTCCTCTATGGCAAGGAGTCCACTATTACTTTGGAGGAGGTCCAACAATCTATTAGGACCAAGGAGCTAACCAAGCTCCAAGACTTGAAAGTGGATGATAGTGGTGAAGGCTTAAGTGTGTCAAGGGGAAGAAGTGAGAGTAGAGGAAACCACAACAAAGGGAAGAATTCTAGGTCGAAGTCCAAGTCAAAGGGGAACAATAAGAAGTATAAGTGCTTCAATTGTCACAAGACCGGTCACTTTAAGAAGGACTGTCCTGAGAAAGGGGGCAGGGGTGATTCTGTGGATGTTGCAATTGCTATGGAGGATGGTTATGAGAGTGCGGGGGCTCTAGTGGTGTCGAGTTTGGAATCTGAAAAGAACTGGGTCATGGACTCGGGATGTTCTTATCACATGTGTCCTAGGAAGGAATACTTTGAGACTTTGAAGCTTAAAGAAGGTGGAGTCGTTCGCCTGGGTGACAACCGAGCTTGTAAGGTGCAAGGTATGGGTTCGATTCGTCTCAAGATGTTTGACAACCGTGAATTCCTTTTACAAGATGTGAGGTATGTTCCTGAACTCAAACGAAATCTTTTATCTATAAGCATGTTTGATGGATTAGGCTATAGTACTAGGATTGAACATGGCATGATTAAAATTTCGAATGGTGCATTAGTAATGGCTAAAGGATCTAAAATGTGTGGCTTATACATATTAGATGGTTGTAGTGTTATAGGGCATGCATCATTAGCTAGTCAAGCTCCGCATGATAAAACTAAACTATGGCATTTAAGGTTAGGGCATGTTAGTGAAAGAGGTTTAGTTGAACTAGCTAAACAAGGTTTGCTAGGTAGTGATAAATTGGATAAGCTAGAATTTTGTGATAATTGCATACTAGGCAAACAACATAGGGTTAAGTTTGGAAGTGGCATGCATCATTCTAGCAAGCCTTTGAGTATATTCACTCGGACCTTTGGGGTCCTCAAGAGTGACAACTCATGGAGGGTTCTTATTTTCTCACCATGATTGATGATTTCTCTAGGGGAGTATGGGTTCTCATTTTGAAAAATAAAAGTGACACATTTGAAAAATTCAAAGAATGGCATACTCTCATAGGAAATCAAATAGGAACTAAACTGAAAGTTTTAAGGACTGACAATGGCCTGGAGTTTGTTTCAGAGCAATTTAATGAGTTTTGCAAGAAACAGGGAATTAAGAGACATAGGACCGTGGCAGGGACACCGCAACAAAAATGGTCTGGCAGAACGCATGAACAGGACCATTTTGGAGCGGGTCAGATGTATGCTTTTGAGAGCTGGGCTACCTAAAAGTTTCTAGGGTGAAGCTGTGAGTACAGCAGCTTACTTGATCAACAGATGCCCATCAACGGCTTTAAACTTCAAGACACCTATGGAAGTTTGGAGTGGAAAACCGGCAGAATATTCTACATTGAAGGTTTTCGGGGCTTTGGCGTTTGCTCATGTCAGACAAGACAAACTTGAAGCCAGGGCTGTGAAATGTGTCTTCATTGGCTATCCGGAAGGTGTGAAGGGGTACAAGCTGTGGAAGATGGAGCCTGGGGGATCAAGATTCATAATAAGCAGGGATGTGACTTTTGATGAGACTCGTATGGGGATGAAGTGCAAGGACCTGGAGAATAGTAACTCAGAAACAGAGGTAGAGAAGACTCAGTTTGAGGTGGAGCCTTCCACTAGTGAGACCGGGAATGATGAAGAGGAGAACAGTTCTCCACCATCAGGTTCTAGAGGAAGACAACCAACAGTGGATCCTGGCTATCAGTTGGCAAGAGATAGGGAAAGGAGAGAAACTGTGGCACCTAAGAGATATGGCTATGCGGACTTAATTTGTTATGCTCTAAATGCGGCTGAAGATGTGCAAGACTCAGAACCAAAGACATTCAGGGAAACGGTTGAGAGCAAAGAGGGTCAAAAGTGGTTACAGGCAGTGAATGAGGAAATGAATTCATTGGAGAAGAACCAAACCTGGAAACTTGTGAAACTACCTAAGAAGCAAAGGGTGGTTGGATGCAAGTGGATCTTCAAGAAGAAGGAAGGCATTCCGGGAATTGAAGAACCAAGATATAAAGCAAGACTTGTGGCCAAGGGTTTCACACAGGTTGAGGGAATTGATTACAACGAGATTTTCTCACCCGTGGTGAAACATTGTTCCATAAGGGTTCTTATGGCAATCGTAAATCAGTACGATCTTGAGTTGGAACAAATGGACATGAAGACCGCATTCTTACATGGAGACCTAGAAGAGACAATCTACATGCAACAACCAGAAGGTTTTGTAGAGGACAAGTCTAAGGTATGTGTTTTGAAGAAATCCTTGTATGGGTTGAAACAAAGCCCTAGGCAATGGTATCTTCGTTTTGACGATTTTCTTCTGAAGACGGGATTTGTAAGAAGTGGGTACGACAGTTATGTGTACATTTTGAAGAGGGATGAGAAAGTGGTTCTCTACCTACTTCTCTATGTTGATGACATCCTGATGGCAAGCTCTAGCAAAGAGGAGATTAACATTCTCAAGGAGAAGCTAAATTCAGAATTTGAGATGAAGGACCTTGGGGCCGCTAAGAGGATACTTGGGATGGATATCATGAGGGACCGGAAGAAGGGTGAGTTATTCTTATCTCAACATGGGTACTTGAAGAAAGTGGTGGAGCGGTTTAGGATGCATGAAGCTAAACCGGTTAGCACTCCTTTGGGTCATCACACAAAGCTCTCGGTGACACAAGCTCCTAAGTCCGAAGAGGAGAGGAGGAAGATGGATACTACTCCATATGCTAGTGGGGTAGGAAGCATCATGTATGGCATGGTTTGTAGCAGACCAGACTTAGCATATGCAGTCAGCATAGTAAGTCGGTTTATGGCAAATCCGGGCCAAGCTCATTGGGAAGCACTGAAGTGGGTTTTGAGGTATTTGAATGGGTCACTCAAAGGTGGTTTGAGGTACACAAGAGCAACTCAAGGAGAAGACGCTTTGGAGGGTTATGTAGATGCAGATTATGCAGGAAATGTGGATACAAGGAAATCCTTATCTGGGTTTGTATTTACATTGTTTGGAACGGCAATAAGTTGGAAGGCTAACCAACAGTCCGTTGTGGCGCTTATCTACTACTCAAAGTGAGTATATCGCCTCTAGTTGAAGGGGTGAAGGAGGCCATATGGTTGAAAGGTATGATTGGGGAGCTAGGAATTACACAAGGATGTGTGAAGGTACATTGTGATAGTCAGTGCTATCCACTTGGCAAATCACCAAGTGTATCATGAAAGGACAAAGCATATTGACATCCGCCTACATTTCATTAGAGACGTCGTGGAATCTAAGGAAATTGTGGTTGAGAAGGTTGCATCGTGAGGACAACCCGGCGGATGTATTCACCAAGTCATTACCTAGATCAAAGTTCAAGCATTGCTTGGACTTGATGAATTTCTCTCGAGACGTAATTCCAATAATGGAGAGAGCAATAGTGGTTGATGGATAAAGTTGAGCATCACCACCGATTTGAAGTCAAGGTGGAGAATTGTGGAGTTTAGAGTGCCTTAAAATCAGTTTGGAGGATCATGGAATTGCTTGAAAGTGTTTCTTGAACAGGGAATCGATTCTAGCTATGGGAATCGATTCAAGCATGTTTGGCTCTCGGGAATCAAGCACGCCTGTGAATCGCATGGGAAGCCTGCAGAATCGATTCACTTCATTAATTCGTGCAGGAAGTTTTTAACTAGGTGAATCGATTCACCTATGTCCGTGAATCGATTCACGCCGGGTTTTATAAACCCGACGCCGCAGAACGCGCAAAGACGACGTGCGCCTTTCTAGGGTTGTGTGCAGCCGTTCTTGAGCGTCTTTGTGAGGTTTTAGGGGCTGGGAAACACTGTTAAACACCTTGAGATCTTAAGAGAGAATAGAGTGAGGTTTGAAGGCTCTCTCTATTGTTGTTCTTGAGAGTTTATCATAGAGGGAAAGAGAGAGGGATTGGGAACTCTTGGGTTTGTTCTTTGTGGACATTGTAAAGGGGGTTCAAAGCAATTGTAATCTCTTGTAAGACTCATTGATAGTGAAACGGAGGGTCGCTCTCTCCCAGACGTAGGCCATCTTCTTTGAAGCTGCGTAACCAAATTGCGGTGTCTTCTTCTCTTCCTTCTATCTCCTTTGTTTGTTTGTTTTATTACATCTTGTTGATTGATTGATTGCTGGATATTATTTAGTTATTGGTTACCATTGAAGTTTGTTCCATTAATCTTGTTTGAATCTCAACATGCAGAATATCTGATCTAGTGAAAATTAATTCTACTGATATAAGAGGCATCACTTACTATAGTCGTGCTTAGTGGTGATGCTTGACTGACTTTATTAAGGGGGCCAAATATAGATATAGATCAGTATAAAATATGTGCCACTCTAATATCAATATAGTATCGGTGTGGCGGTAAGGACTATATTTAAGAAGTAGCTTCCGTGTTTGATTCTGCATGGCATTTTTTGTTGATTTTTGAGCAAATTATTAGTGCGGACAACAGAAATGCAAAACAACTTCATGCTGGATTCAATACCGTGACTTGCCACTTGCAAAACAAGGCCTAACCACTATACCACTCAATACATTTCAACAAACTTGGGGTAGCCAAGGCTTCCTCCTGTCACAAAGAAGCTCCTCCTCTGGTCGTGCTATTAGAGACTGTGTGAGATTCGCACCGACTACAAATTTTGTTGGAGGCGTTAATGCACTCCATGACCTGTAGCTAAGGGTTCGTGTTGGTGGTTTTCTAGAGGTCAAATTATGCAGAAAAAAAGGAACAAGAGAAAGGATAAAATACTTCTTCTATTTTTTTTCACTTGTTTCTCACGTACATCAAATGGGGAGGACTCATATTTATAGGGAATAATGGAATGATCTAGATAGCATTAATTCCCTAGTGCATGAACTCACATTAGCCTAGGTGCATGCTTAAGCATTTCATCAGATGCATGAATCATCATTTTCTAAGTACATAACTACCAATTACCAAGAGTAGCATTTATGCTACTGCACATTACTCAACATTCTCCCCCTTAATGTGCTGTTCTTGAACTCCAAGAGCTTCTCTCAATTTCTGGAATTTTTCTCTAGGAAGAGCCTTTGGGAAAATATCAAAGAACTTGATCATTGGACTTGCAAAACTTCAGCTGCACCTCCTCTTCTTCAATTGCTTCTCGAATAAGATGATATTTGATGGCAATGTGCTTTGTTCTTCCATGAAAGACTGGATTCTTAGCCATAGCAATGGCTTATTTGTTGTCACAATGGATAGTCACAGCTTCTTGTTTTTCATCAAAATCTTCAAGTATTCTCTTCAGCCATATTGCTTGTTGGGTAGCTAAATCAGCTGAAATATATTCAGCTTCTGCAGAAGATTGTGCAACAGTTTGTTGCTTCTTTGAGCACCATGAAAATGCACCCGAACCAAGTGAAAAAACATATCCAGAAGTGCTTTTCATATCATCCATACAACCTGCCCAATCACTATCACAAAAGCCAACTAATTTTGATTCAACCTTGCTGTCATATTTGATTCCATAATTCAAAGTGCCTTGAATGTATCTTAGCACCCTTTTTGCTGCACCCAAGTGAAAGTGGCTTGGATCATTCATAAATCGGGAAAGTAAACTTGTTGCGAACATGATGTCGGGTCTTGTGCTAGTGAGGTAAAATAAATTACCAACCAAACTTCTATAGTCAGAGGCATCAACCTTCCTTCCTCCATCTTCTTTCTTCAATTTTTCATTCACAACCAATGGTGTATCGGTTGGATTACAGCCAAACATCCCAAACTTCTTCAATATTTTTTCAGCATATTTCTTTTGACAAATGAATACTCCTTCATCCTTTTGATAAATTTCTATTCCAAGAAAATGATGTAGCAAGCCTAAATTGTTCATCTCATATCTCTTCATCATCTATTTTCTAAAATCTTCAATCATCTTCAGATTATTTCCGGTAAAAATTAAATCATCAACATAAAGTGCAACAATCAAAATATCAGCCATACCTTGTCGTTTGACATACAAAGTAGGCTCATTCTTGCTCTTTTCAAAGTCTTTCTCCATGAAGTAATTGTCAATGTTGCTGCACCATGCTCTTGGTGCTTGTTTCAGCCCATAAAGAGCTTTCTTCAATCTATACACCTTTCCTTCTTGGCCTTCAACTTCAAAGCCTTGAGGTTGCTCCACATAGACTTCTTCTTTCAATTCTCTTTACATCTAGCTAATACAACTTCCATCCTTTTTGAGCTGCCAGAGAGATTAGAGCTATAATGGTATCTAGACGTGCCACGGGTGCAAATGTTTCTTCATAATCAACACCGTGCTGCTGTGAATACCCCTTTACAACAAGTCTTGCTTTGTTCTTTTGAACCGAACCATCTGGATTATGCTTCACTTTGTAGACCCATTTTACTCCAATGGCTTCTTTGTCTTTTGGCTTCTCAACCAGCTCCCATGTCTTGTTCTTTTCAAGTGCATCTATTTCTTCTTGCATTGCCTTCCTCCAAGCTTCTTCCTTAATTGCTTCTTCAAAGTTTTCCGGTTCCACTGCACAAAAATTGCACCTAGCATAAATATCACTCAAACCCCTTATTTTTATTGGAGTTGAGCTCGGAGATGATGAGCTAGATCTTGGTGAAGATGGAGTGCGGGATGGAGAATTTAGTGTGCTCGGTACTTGTTGCTCATTTTCAGACAAGGCTGGACTTTGCTCTAAAATAATTGTTGGAATTGTTTTCTCCTCAATCTTCTCTTTTTGCCAATTCCAAACAGCATTCTCATCAAATACAACATCTCGACTGTTGAGATTCGAACAAGATAAATGGAACAAACTTCAATGGCAACCAATAACTAAATAATAGCAACCAACCAATCAACAAGGTGCATGAAAAATAACACAAACAAACAAAGGAGATAGAGAGTAGAGAAGAAAACACCGCAATTTGGTTACGCAGTTTGGCCCCAAAGAAGATGGTCTACGTCTGCGGGAGAGAGCAGCCCTCCGTTTCACTATCAATGAGTCTTACAAGAGATTACAATTGCTTTGAACCCCTTTTACAATGTCCACAAAGAACAAACCCAAGAGTTCCCAATCCCTCTCTCTTTTCCTCTATGATAAACTCTCAAGAACAACAATAGAGAAAGCCTTCAATCCTCACTCTATTCTCTCTTAAGATCCCAAGGTGTTTAACAGTGTTTCCCAGCCCCTAAAACCTCACAAAGACGCTCAAGAACGGCTGCACACAACCCTAGAAAAGACTGCACGTCGTACTGCACAATTCTGCAGCGTCAGGTTTATAAAACCCGACTGTGAATCGATTCACAGACATAGGTGAATCGATTCACCTAGTTAAAAAACTTCCCCTGCACGAATTAATGAAGTGAATCGATTCCTTCAGGCTTCCCATGCGATTCACAGAGGCGTGCTTCGATTCACAGAGAACCAAACATGCTTGAATCGATTCACATAGTAAGGGAATCGATTCCCAGTGTTCAAGAAACACTTTCAAGCAATTCCATGATCCTCCAAACTGATTTTAAGGCACTCTAAACTCCACAATTCTCCACCTTGACTTCAAATCAGTGGTGATGCTCAACTTTATCCATCAACCACTAGCTGCTCTCTCCATTACTGGAATTACGTCTCAACGCAAATGATCAAGTCCAAGTGATCCTTGAACCTTGATCTAGGAAGATACTTGGTGAACTTCTCACAACCATGCGTAATCCCCAATTCACCAATCATACTCTTCATTACGACTCCACCTTGAGTTGTCTTCACATGCTTCAAACCGCCTTTCAAAGGGCCATACCTCCTTTTCCGGTTCTTCCCAATATTCGTTCCAAGTGTCCTTTCCACAATGCCGAGATCCTTCATCTCAAATCCAGAAGCTAACTTCCCCTTGAGCATACCAATCTCCTCCTTGCTAGACCTTGCCTTTTGAATATCATTCACACTTTCCAACTCAAGATTGACCTTACACACAAGCCTCTCCTTATACCTTGGTTCTTCAAACTCCGGAATACCTTCCGTCTTCATGAAGTTCCACTTGCATCCAACTACCCTTGACTTTTCCGGTAGATTCACAAGTTCCCAAGTCCGGTTCTTCACCAATGAATTCACACCTTCATTCATTGCCTTCAACCGTTTCTGACTCTCCATGCTTACCATTGCTTCACTGAAGTCCCTTGGTCCCGAGTCTTGAACCTCTTCAGTCACAAACAAAGCATAACAAACAAGATCAGCATACCCGTATCTCTTCGGTGCCACAGTCTCCCTCCTTTCCCTATCTCTTGCCAACTGATAGCCAGGATCCACTGTTGGTTGTCTTCCTCTAGAACCTGATGGTGGAGGACTATCCTCCTCTTCATCATTTCCGGTCTCACTAGTGGTAGACTCCACCTCAAACTGAGTTTTCTTCACCTCCACTTCTGAGCTACTATCATCCAGGTCTTTGCACTTCATCCTCATGCGGGTCTCATCGAAAGTGACATCCCTGCTTATGATAACCTTTGACCCTCCAGATTCCAAATTCCACAACTTGTATCCCTTCACACCCTCCGGATATCCGATGAAGACACATTTCACAGCTCTGGCTTCAAGTTTGTCATGTCTGACATGAGCAAACGCCAAAGCCCCGAAAACCTTCAACTTGGAGTAGTCCGTCGGTCTCCCACTCCAAACCTCCATAGGTGTCTTGAAGTCTAACGCCGTTGATGGACATCTGTTGATCAAGTATCTTCTTTGTACTCACGGCCGCCCCAGAAGCTTTTAGGTAAACCAGCTGCCAAAAGCATACTCCTCACCCGCTCCAAGATGGTCCTATTCATGCATGTTGCTAGGCCATTTTGATGCGGTGAGCCTTCCACGGTCTTATGCCTCTAAATACCTTGTTTCCTGCAAAACTTATCAAAATGCTCTGAAAGAAACTCCAGGCCATTGTTAGTCCTTAAAATTTTCAGTTTAGTTCCTATTTGATTTCCTATGAGAGTATGCCATTCCTTGAACTTTCCAAAGGTGTCACTTTTGCTTTTCAAAATGTAGACCCATACTCTCCTAGAGAAATCATCAACCATGGTGAGGAAATAGGAACCACCCCCATGAGTACTCACTCTAGCCGGACCCCAAAGATCCGAGTGAATGTACTCAAAGAGTTTACTAGAATGATGCATGCCACCCCCAAACTCAACCTTATGATGTTTGCCTAGTATGCGCTTATCACAAAATTCTAGCTTATCCAATTTATCACCACCTAGCAAACCTTGTTTAGCTAGTTCAACTAAACCCCTCTCACTAACATGCCCTAACCTATTATGCCATAACATGGTTTTATCATGCAAGGTTTGGCTAGCTAATGATGCATGCCCAATAATAGTTGAACCCTATAATATGTACAAACCACACATTTTAGTCCCCTTAGCTATTATCAATGCATCATGCAAAATTTTCATCATACCATGCTCAATACTAGTGCAATAGCCTAATCCATCAAACATGCTTATAGAAATTAGATTTCGCTTGAGTTTAGGAACATACCTCACATCTTGTAAAAGGAATTCGCGGTTGTCATACATCTTAAGACGAATTGAACCCATACCTTGAACTTTGCACGCTTCGTTGTCACCAAGGCGAACTACTCCACCTTGCTTGAGCTCCAAAGTTTCAAAATATTCCTTCCTTGGACACATGTGAAATGAGCACTCGGAGTCCATAACCCAACTCCTCTCTGGTTCCCAACTCGTAACCACTAGAGCCCCTGCATCCTCATAACTATCCTCCATAGCAATCGCAACCTCCACGGAATCTTCATTGCCCCCTCTCTCGGGACAATCCCTCTTAAAGTGACCAACCCTATGACAATTAAAGCATTTGTACTTAGCTTTATTGTCCCCTTCCGACTTGGATTTCGCCTTAGGCTTTCCTTTACCATTTCCTCTACTCTCATTCTTTCCCCTTGAGACACTCAAGCCTTCCCCACTATCTTTCACCTTCAAGTCTTGAAGCTTGGTTAGCTCCTTGGTCCTAATTCATTGTTGGACCTCCTCCAAGGTAATAGTGGACTCCTTGCCATAGAGGAGTGCATCCTTAAAGTGTTCAAAGGACCTAGGCAATGAATTCAATAAGAGTAAAGCCTTATCCTCGTCATCGAGCTTCACATCAATATTCAGTAGGTCATCGATAATTTTGTTGAATTCTGTTAGCTGCTCCACAATAGGTTTGGTCTCTACCATCTTGAATGAGTAGAGATGTTGTTTCAGACATAACCTGTGGGCCAATGACTTTGTCATGTACAACGATTCTAACTTTGCCCACATCTCCGCCGCGGTTTTCTCTCTTGCAACTTCCCTCAGTGCCTTATCGCCAAGGCACAAGATAATGGCACTTCTTGCCTTATCTATCATCTCCTTCTTCTCCGTTTGAGACAGAGTGACCGGCATTCTTGCCTCACCCTTCAAGGCTTCAAAGCACTTCTGTTGAATAAGGATTGCTTCCATCTTCACCTTCCATAGACCGAAGTCGTTGTTACCGGAAAACTTCTCGATGTCCCATTTAGTACCCATGGTGCTCACTTGAATGATTTGTTCCTTTTTCTCACAGACGGCGCCACTTGTTGAGATTCGAACAAGATAAATGGAACAAACTTCAATGGCAACCAATAACTAAATAATAGCAACCAACCAATCAACAAGGTGCATGAAAAATAACACAAACAAACAAAGGAGATAGAGAGTAGAGAAGAAAACACCGCAATTTGGTTACGCAGTTCGGCCCCAAAGAAGATGACCTACGTCTGCAGGAGAGAGCAGCCCTCCGTTTCACTATCAATGAGTCTTACAAGAGATTACAATTGCTTTGAACCCCTTTTACAATGTCCACAAAGAACAAACCCAAAAGTTCCCAATCCCTCTCTCTTTTCCTCTATGATAAACTCTCAAGAACAACAATAGAGAAAGCCTTCAATCCTCACTCTATTCTCTCTTAAGATCCCAAGGTGTTTAACAAGGTTTTCCAAATTTCTAAAACCTCACAAGGACACTCAAGAACGGCTGCACACAACCCTAGAAAAGATCGCACGTCAGATCGCACACTCTCAAACACAGGTTTATAAACCCGACTGTGAATCGATTCACAGACATAGGTGAATCGATTCACCTAGTTAAAAAACTTCCCCTGCACGAATTAATGAAGTGAATCGATTCCTTCAGGCTTCCCATGCGATTCACAGAGGCGTGCTTCGATTCACAGAGAACCAAACATGCTTGAATCGATTCACATAGTAAAGGAATCGATTCCCAGTGTTCAAGAAACACTTTCAAGCAATTCCATGATCCTCCAAACTGATTTTAAGGCACTCTAAACTCCACATCGACTAATGGTCACTTTCTTGGTCTTCAAGTTGTAAAGTCTATAGCCCTTTGACATTGAACTATAACCAATTAACATACATCTCTCACTTGCTTCTTCAAGCTTTGTCCTCTTTTGCTTGGGAACTTGAGCATAGAAAACACACCCAAAAATTTTAAGGTGGTTCACCGAAGGCTTTCTTCCACTCCATGCTTCAAATGGTGTCATATTCCATACGACTCTTGTTGGGCATCTATTCAGCAAGTACACTTTGTATTGACAAATTTCTGCCGTAATTCTTTAGGCATTCCTTTCTCGAACAACATGGATTTAGCCATTTCCATCACAGTTTGGTTCTTCCTTTCGGATACACCATTTTGTTGAGGTGTATAGCCAACAGTCAGCTGCCTCTCCACACCTTCTTCTTCACAAAATTTATCAAATTCATTGGAGGTGTACTCCTTTCCTCTGTCACTTCTCAAAACTTTTATAGACCTGCCACTTTGTTTCTCAACAAAAGCTTTAAACTTCTTAAATATCACAAATACTTCAGATTTTTGTCTCATAAAATAAACCCATGTCATGTGGGTTAAATCATCAATAAACAAAATAAAGTACATATTTTGAGCATGAGACAACGTTCTCATAGGACCACACACATCTGTATGTACCAATTCCAACATTTCTTTGCCTCTCCTTGCTCCTTCCTTCGGAAATGGCTGTCGATGGTGTTTGCCAAGTACACATCCTTCACATACTCCTTGTTTCTTTTCAATTGTTGGTAGTCCGAACACCATGTTCTTTTGGGAAAGCAATGTGAGGCTATTGTAGTTTAAGTGTCCAAGTATCTTGTGCCATAGACAAGAGTCAACCTCTTCTCTGGCCATCAAGCTGAGATTTTTCTCATAATTAAGGGACAGTGAAAAACTTCTATTTTTTGTCATTTTTACTACAGCAACAACTCTTCCTTTTGAATCAAAAATTCTGCACTCCCGATTCTCAAACCAAAGAGAATAACCATGCTCCAAAAGCTGTCCAACACTCATCAAATTTTCATCTAATTGAGGCACATAAAGAGTGTCATGAATGACCTTACCTCCTTGCTTTGTTGAGACTCCAATGCTGCCTTTGCCTTTAACTTTAACATATTCTCCATTGCCTAGTTTAACTTTTGAGCCAAAAGAAGAATCCATGCTGATGAAAGCATCTTTATCTCCGATCATATGATTGGTGCAACCGCTGTCCAGGTACCACACATTTTTGTATTCTTCAGTTGCTTTATGACAGGCGAAAAACAAGTTGCTTTCACCAATTCTCGCTTCGCAAATGCTACGTGTCGCTTTGGTTTCCGAAGCGACAATCCTTCTGCATGTGCCCGAACTTTTTACAATTGTGACACTGTGGCTTGCCTTTATTCCAGCAATCTTTCTCTTCATGAGTGTTCTTCTTGCATATTCCACACTATTTATTTGATCCTCCATCACTTCCTCGTCCGCCATAGATGCCTCTTCCTCTTCCACGTGAGTTTCTGCCTCTTCCTCGACCTCTTCCAAATCTGCCACCTCTAGATGACTCACCTTTGTTTTCGGTTGATTTATCATTATTGGACTGAATGGTGAGCTTGGATTGAAAAGCGCTTTCAACTGACTTTTCAATGCGCCGTAACAACCTTTGCTCATAGGATCTAAGTGACCCCATCAACCCTTGGACAGTCATGGTTGACAAGTCCTTGGTTTCTTCTATAACAGCCACCATAGGATCAAATTTTTCGGTCAAGCTAATCAGAATTTTATCAACAATTCTGCGATCATCTATTGTATCTCCATGAGACTTCATTTGATTCACCAATTCGCATGACCTATTAAAATACTCATTCAAGCTTTCATTTTCTTTCATTCTCTCGTTCTCAAAACCTCTCTTTAGAGACTGAAGTCTAACTGCTCTTACCTTTGAATCTCCTTCAAACTCTTGTTGCGTAACTTCCCATGCTTCCTTGGCTGTTTTGCTCTCATAATTCTTGGAAATATGGCTATTGAGACTCCTCTTTGAATCATCCCAAGAACTCGCAAAGATCTGTGATTTTTTCTTCTTCAATTCTTCACGTTGTGAAATTTGTAAGTCTTCTGCGGCAATGGCCGGGTTGTTCATATCCTTCTTTGACGAAATTCAAGACATCCAAAGAGGTTAACAAAGTTTCCATTTTTATTGCCCAAAAATCATAATTTTCTTCTTCAAATAGAGGAACTTGGACATTGCTATATACTGTTGTTGAAGCATTGCTTGTGGAAGCCATGACTCTTTGCCTTCTCTTTTTTTGCTGCAAGGATCTGAAGCTCTGGTATCACTCTGTTGGTGGTTTTCTAGAGGTGAAATTATGCAGAAAAAAAGGAACAAGAGGAAGGATAAAATACTTCTTCTATTTTTTTTTTCAATTGTTTCTCACGTACATCAAATGGGGAGGACTCATATTTATAGGGAATAATGGAATGATCTAGATAGCATTAATTCCCTAGTGCATGAACTCACATTAGCCTAGGTGCATGCTTAAGCATTTCATCAGATGCATGAATCATCATTTTCTAAGTACATAACTACCAATTACCAAGAGTAGCATTTATGCTACTGCACATTACTCAACAGTTCGCGACACCACCAGTACCTTCTTCGGATACACCCTAAGTCCTATGTTGATGTTGAAAGAGAATACGATGGTCTACAGTCTTCCACCTCTTTCTCTGTTTGTACCCCATCTGGCTTCTGGTTTCACAACCTAATATTTATTATAAATTTATATTTATAGATATGCTCAAAACCTAAGTGAAAAACTAGTTGTAATAAATTTGATTTAGAAAATAAGAAATTTGTCTTCTTTTATTATGAATGTGGTTTAATTATATGATGTCCGAATAAATTTAGAACCTCTTAAATTAAGTTTAGACAAATTTTAGCTACATTAAAGAAAATATGGAAAAAGTTCAAAAGTCACATTTTATTATGGCGATTGGAAGGTACAATATCGTACAAAACTAGTGGCATTATTGAACCCTACACAGTTGGTAATGGTTGCCACTTACAGGCATTATGCATAAATGCAACTTTAGATTAAGAGGGTCGGATGAAGGGTACATAAGGTCATACTTTATTATTATTCGACCGGAACCAAAGTTCTTGACTACAATATATCCAAAATTTATTTTATTCTTTTTATTTCAACATGGCCACCTCAATGCATAGAGCATGGTTTCATTATGGACGATCGCGAGACGGAGAGCGAGATTGAGGTTCGGGGTGGACCAAAGGGCCACGGTTTCCGCTGAACTTTATTTCAGTGACCTCGCGTTGGCGAAGGCCGAAAGCATTTTCAAGAACCTCTGCAGGGGTGGCCCTGAACACCTGCTTCACGTGGCTGATGGCAGCTCTGTCGTTTGTTTTGAACACCACATACTCAAACCCTTCCTCCCCTGCTTGTTGCGCCACCACAAAATTCTGCGGCACTGCCAACAGTTGTCCCTTCCTCACCTCGTCGTCGAACACTGCGTTCCCTTGGCAGTTCACAATTTGAACCCTTCCACGTCCTCGGATCACGTACATCAGGCTGTTCGCATTGATGTTCCAGTGTGGAGCATATATACCATTCTGCATGTATACATTATTTCATTCATTCATTTTATGTTAAATACTTATGTAATATATAACATAGAAATAGAACACGTGTGTTAAATAAGTACCTTGTAGAGGTTAACATATTCGGCACTGAGGCGTAAAAAGCGGAGGATTGGAAGGGTTAAGCTATTGACGGTGCTGATGCGACCGGCACGTGGGTTGTAGAGGTCTGCACGTGCAGAGCAAGCAATGTTCTCGTGAATCTTAGCGGTGCAGATAGTTTCTTCGAGGCCATTTGGACTGCTTCCTCTCCTTCCCCTACTGCTTCGTCGTTCAGTTCTTCGTTCCTCCTCCTCTTCTTCTTCCTCTTCCTCTTCTCCTCGTCTGCGTGGTTCTCGTCTCTCTTCGCGGTGTTGTCTTCGCGACCATCGATGACTCTCTCTACTGCGGGGTTCATCTTCCTCATCCTCTTCTTCCTCTTCCCTATGCCTATGTCTTGGTTCTCGTTCTTCTTCTTCTTCCTCACTTTGTCTACGACGTCTTGGTTGATCTTCTTCTTCTTCCTCCTCTTCCTCTCCCCTGTGGCTTCGTCTCGGTTGATCTTCTTCTTCTTCCTCTTCCTCTTCCTCCTCTTGTCTCCTGCGTCTACGTCTTGGATCCCTACGGCTTTGTCCACCTTCTTCTTGTTCTTCTTCCTGCTCCTCCTCTTGCCAGTGGGGGCTGATAATGCTGAGACCGTCCTCGACTCTCACGATTTGCCTCCTTTCGTCGCGTGGAGATTGAAGCCTCTTTGCTGTATCCTTGTCCGTGTTGAGTGCCTGTGCTAAAAACTCTGAGCTGAAGCCACTCAGCACGCTTCCACCTTCATTTTGTTGTTCCTGTTCCTCGTCTTGTTGGTGCTGCCCGCCCCTGCGTCCACCGGGGCTATGCCTCTGCTGGTGTCGTCGTTGTTCTTGTTCTTGTTGCTCCTGAGTCTCTGGGAACTCTACCTCCGGGTTGCCACCAAGATAAAACACCTGCACTTCCATATTTATTTATTATTTGTTTATTTGATATAGAATAACATAAAATCATTTATGATACATACATGTGTTATAATAAAACAGTAACTACTATTAGATGTATATAGCATAGTATACTACTTACTCTCGGGGTTGAGTCGAGCTGGTTTGCGAAGTTGGAGGTGTCGAGAAGACTGATGGCAATGAGTGGTTCATTGCCGTGGTTATAGGTCCAGTAAGGAATTCCAGGTGGAATTGCGATTACGTCACCTTTATGAAAGCGACGAATCTTCTGGTGGCTGTCAGGTCTCTGCTGCTGCCTGGAGGTGGATCCTTGTCTAGATTGTGGCTCTTCATACGTCTCAGGGCAACCAGGAACTGACATCCCTATCACTCCCTTCCCTGTACAACACCAAAAAGGATCCATAATAAATTACAAAACAAATCAACAATATTATGCACCTCTTTAATTATTATAATTATTTTTAATTAATTTATATATATCACGAGCCAATTAAGTATATTAATTAGGAGAGATCGAATAAAACATGCATGCATGGGAATAAAATTAGTATATGCATGATATGAGGAGAACCTTGGAGGATCATAATCAACTGTGGAGCGGGAGAGAAGGAAGGCAAGTGGAGGCCTTTAGGGTCGATGGTGCGCCTGATAAGAGAGACACCGGTGCATTGTAGCTCAGGGTGTCTGGGGTTCCATGTCTCGGTGAGACCAGCTTCAGACTCAACGCGGTGATCGGGTTCCAAGGCACTGATTCTGTCCAGCTGGCACTGATTGAACCTGTCGAACTCGGAGCGAGTTGCTAAGCAGGTGCTCGTGAAGAGCAGAAAGCAGAGGGAAAGGAAGTGTAGAGAGGGCTTTGCCATTGTACGTGATGTGAATAACACTTTGAATTAAGTTGTGAAGCGGAGAACCTGAGGCGTGGTGATTTATAGGGAGGAGAGAATAGCGAGGGAGGGACACGTCACCCAAGTTTGTGTTGCTGAGCTGATGACATTCTTCATCCTGCATGGCTTCCAAATCCTAATTTCTTACACCTCACGAGCTTTGTGGGGGCGCAGATGCTGGTGGCTTCAGGCTTCACATGATGATGATCATCCAGATCAGAAGGAATATTTGTTTGTATCCTTAATTTAAATATGGAATCCTGCAGTTAAATGAATCAGACCAAAATGCCATGCGATGGTCCCCCTGCCTGCGTCGACTCTCTACATATTATTACATACCTCTTTAATTCAATTACAGTCCTCTGAGAATCCCACTCAACTTCTACTTTTACTTTTTACTACATAGTTTGTAAAGACAGAAGTAACATCTTAGTGAAGGTCGTGAGGTTGAAAGACCCGTAGGAATCTAGAGATGACTACACGTTTGCAGGGTAACCATATTTTTCAGATTACAAATTGTTCACACCGTCACACGTATATAGCTTTGCTGCTACCCGAGAGGAGTTAAAAGAAAGACTAAATTATACTTTTAGTCCCTTATCTTTATTTTAGATTTTAATTTGGTCCCTTTTTTATTTTTTGTTCCGAAATGGTCCTGCTTTTATTTGTTCTTACTTTATAAAAGTTATCCCAATATGGTCACCTTTTTTGTTCCAAAATAGTCCCTTATTTTACAAAAGTTATACCAATGTGGTCCTCTCCGTACCACAATTTGAACGGAAAGGACCACATTGGTATAACTTTAGAAAATAAGGGACTATTTTGAAACAAAAAATAAAAGAGGGACCAAATTGAAATTTAAAATAAAGATAAAAGACTAAAAGTATAGTTTAGCCTAAAAAAAATAGCGCTGCTATATCTCGCGACAACCTTTGCTCGCGAATGTCACGAATTGACCTGGATCTCTTTTTCATAGAACTATAAATAGGACTATTAACTATTAAAGATAAAAAGGTAAACACAACTAGAATTAAGTGATTTAGAGACAAATTTTAGTGACGGAAAATAATAATTGGTCTCTAATTTTGTGGTCGCAAAACTTAGTGACGGACATAATTTTAATTTCTTTTCAATATTGTTTATATTCATCTTCTAATGTTTTAATACTTCGTTCTACTATTAAAATTCTATCTTTTAATTCTTGCCAATTCTCAGTAGTTAATCATTCGGGCCATTGCATATAATAATCAAAAGATCTATACAATCTTTCTAATTCTATTTTTTCACGTTGTATTTGGTTTAAAATCATTTCTAATTTATATTTTTTTATTTCTTCATCAGAAATACCATATTTATCCATAATAAATAATTCTAGAATCTTAGTGTTCTGATACCAGTTGAGTGCCTGATTTTCACTGAGTCAATAAATCCAGATAAATCCATTATTTTACCTAAATCTATTCTATTTTCTAATAAATTCTTTGAATAATTTCCTAAAATATATTTTAATTCTTTAATCTTCATCTGGAAACCAGTCATCATTTATGTCTAATTCTGCAAAATAAATTCTTATATTATTCTCTAAGTTTTCTTCTTGTATTTCTTCTTCTCTTGGTAGGTTTAGGTACCACAGTTCTTCACTTATTTCATTTTTGTATACTATCGATTGTGCACAAAGCCTTCCATATTCTTCACATATTTTTGTTTTTATTTCCTTTGGCAATTCTAATGACCATATATATTTTAATTTCTCATAAAAATCCTTATCTTCATTTTCTATTACGTCTATATGTAATATACTAAGTTTATCATTTACTTTTATTTCTATTTCTATTACTTTATCCTTAATAAAAAATTTTGCGGTGTTCATCTTTTTCTCGTCTTAGATCTTTCAAGATTTTCTATTTTTACTAGTATATTTTCTTTTACTATAAGTATTCCTTCTATATCTCTCCTATTTCTGTCATTTAAATTTCTTTTTAGATAATCCTTTAATATTCTATGAAATTTTTTAATTTCATTTTTAACCTCTTCCTTTCTTAATTCTAAACTATTCATATTCTATTTCTTACATACAAATCTAGTTCTTTTACCTGATTAGCTAATTTATTTATTTTGTTTTCTTCATTTTCTTCTGGTTCACAAAATCCAATCGGTTTTGGTGTTAATATTCTTGGTTTTCTTATAAGAGTTCCTAGATCTGTAATTTCATTTTTCTTAGGATAATAAATATTTCCTATATCTTCAAATAGGCTTGGGATATCTATTCTATCATTATTTCTAAAGGTAATACTATGATGTGAATTTGTTAGTGCGTAATTAACACAATAAGTGATCGAGAAAATTTTATCTCCTGTTTTCATTAAATTTCCTCTTAGGAATTTGTGTTCAAGAGTTAGTGATTGATCTAATCTTTGAGTACTTAAAGGTATTCCAATATTTGGATGGATCTCAAACTTTAACTTAACATAAGCTAAGTTTCCTTCTATAACTCCTAATATTTTGTCCTTTGGATCAGTGATTCTATCATCCTTTAATACTAATTCTATTGGTGAATTTATTCCTTCCTGAAAAGTTGCTTTTATTAGAACTTGTATTGCTCCTATATGAATATATCCTATTTTATCACTATGTTCTTTTTCTTTATATTTCTTTTTAATTCCATAAGTTTTTCTTATTTAATAAGCTGTATACAAGTATTTCCTTGAGCATCTGCTATGTCTCATTGGTGCTTCATTAATTATTTTCCCATAGTATATTATATTTTCCTTTTGGTTAAATTTTTTCATCAACCCCTTAAATCTTTCTTTTCCTTTAACTCCTTTCATGTTTGCATCTTTTGACAAATCTAAGTCCTCTTGTTGTATCCTTTGAAATAAAGTTGGGTCTATCAAAATACTTCCTTCATAGTTTCCATCTTCTTCAGTAATATGTAAGTGCTCTATATCATTATTATCTATTTTTTCTCTTTCCATTTCAGTTTTTATATAAGCATAAAATAACAATAGTAATAATAACAACAATAATTAAATTATTCAAGAAGAGTAAGTAAGTATACCTGACTATGCTTCTGAATCTTTGATTAAGTAAGCCCACTGCTGCTTCCGCAGTTCTCCATTAGTTGTTGAATATTTAACAAAGTTTTGAGTAAAGAAAATAAGTCAAGAAGATTGAGTGAAATGAGTGATTTTATTCATAATAAGTGGTAATTTTACAAGGATAGATGGACACACTCTCAAGTATCCGACTAGCTCCTAAAGAACTAGCACAAGTTTTCCTAAGGAAAACATTTCTCAGAGAGAAATTTCATTCTTCAACTTTCTCTACTTACTAACTGAAGAAATGGCCTTATTTATAGCCTAATGGCCTTCCACTATTTACAATAGTAATATAGCACTACATTAGTGCTTTACATTGTGACTTCAATAATTCTACATTTTCTAGTGCCTTCACGTGAACACTCAGAATGCCTTCAAACTTTACTCCTCCACTATTGCTTCAAAGTCTTCTTTCTCCTCTATTGCTTTGTCGGTAATATTCTTTTCTTTGACATATCTTTCACATGCATGGTCCTTACTTTCCTTGATCATAGAGCATAAATTATTGAGGACAGATGGCCTATATTCCATTAGGGGTCCCAATAGTGAGTAGAAAGCTGCCTCAAAGTTTGTCAGAAGACTCATGTCTTTTTCCTTTATTTCTTTATTGCTTGTCTTGCTTAAAAGCAGAGTGTAGGGTCCTTTGTATAGTACTTTGATGTAAGAGCCTTTTCCAATGGCTTGACATTGAGTGAAAATACTTGCCAACTGATTACTTATTACTTGAGTCATGAATTCTTTCCCATAGACCGTGTCATTGGGTTCATCCTTCAGAGGAAAATTATTATTGCTTATTCCAATAAAAATAAAATGCTTAGCAGGTTGTTTAGTAGTAAAATCTGGATAAGCTGAGTAAAATTTTAGAAAAATATTTTTCTCTCCTGTAATATTTCTTCTAAAAGCTTGAACTGATTCTTTGAAATAATAGGGGAACAAACTAATTTCTTCATGATTTGAGCTTAAATAAAGACAATCGATAAGTCCAAACTGGAACATATTGTATGTTAAATTTGAAGGTGCTCCAGGAAGAATAATTGTCTTAATTCCAAAAATCTTTCTATCAACCATGTAAAAGCAATTAATTTTTTCTTTTTCAGTCCAATTCCTTAATCTATCAAAATTTTCCCAAAAATTCTTTTCTAAAAATTGTACTTGTAGTTCATGATCCTTTCTTGAAGTAATTTGAAAATCATCTAGAGAAAAAGGAATTTTTCCTAGTGTTTTAAATGTAGATGATTTTACTGGTGGATTCTTTGTTGTTTCTGAATAAGTTTTTGGGCCAAGATATATCTCTTTACCTTTCTTTTCTTTTTCTTTTTCTAATTCAAGATGATTTTTTAGTGTTTTTTCTGCTTCTTCTTTTGTTGCAAATCCTTGGTGGTAGACTCCTGGAATCTTTTGACAGTGTGGTGCTGCTTTGTACCAATCATCATAAATTCCTGGAAATGGTCCATTAAAAACTGTGTACCACTTTTTAGGCTTCACCTCTTCATCTGGAACTTTATTCTTTTGGAAAATTTTCTTCTTCTCGTTGCAACCTTAAGAGCTTTAATTCTGCTTCAATTAACTCAAGTTCTTTTTCCTTTTGGGCCTTTTGTGCTTCCTTGATTGCTATTTGTCTATCTAACATTTCTGCTTTGCTTCGTTCCATTCTCTTGAAAGTATGTGCACAAAGACGTTCTTTTCTCCTTTGATATGTGAAATTGAATAATTGTATTCAGCTAATTTCATTTGCCATCTTATCAACCTTCCTTGCTTGTATGTTCCTTTGTGGTTGATATTCTTAAAACCTGCAACATAAGTAGAGTCTGTTCTAACAATAAATTATTTATCTAGCACGTATATTCGATGTTTTTCTAACATTCGAATTAGTGCTAATGTTTCTTTTTCATGTGTTGGATAATTGATTTCACAGTCCGAAAATGTTCCAAACATATATCTACATAGTAATTCTTTCTTTTGTCCGGGGGGTTTTGCCTTCATAACTCCTCCCCAATATTCATTTGACGCATCAGTTTCAATAATAATTAAATCATCATCTGATGGATGATATAATTCAGGAAGATCTTGACATAAATGCTTTAATTTAATAATAATTGCTTCATCTTCTTCGGTCCAAGACCAAAGAGCATCTTTCTTTAATTTTTGTTGAAGTTGCTTTCTTCTGTGAATGATTCTTTATAAAACCCTCATTAGAAATATAAGTTAATAATCCAAGAAATTTTTGTAAATCTTTTTTATCCTTTAACTTAGTGGGAAAGTTTTGAAGCTTTTCTAGTACATGTTTCTACATTACTATTTTTCCTTTTTCAATTTCTAATCCTAAATAATTAATTTTATTTTGAGCTAAAACAGCCTTTTTCCTACTTAAAACCACTTCATAATCAAGACATTTATTAAGTACTAGTTCTACCTTCTTGAAATGATCATTTAAATCTTTATTGGTAAAAACTAATATATCATCGATATAAATAAGACAAAAATCTTTAAATTCTTTGAGTATTGAATCCATTCTACGTTAGAAAATTCATGGTGATTGCTTCATTCCCATTGGGAGTACATTCCATTCATATTGTCCTTGAGGATAACTAAATGTTGTTAATGGTTTAGATTCTTCTGTTAACCTTGTTTGGTAAAATCCTGACTTACAATCAAAAGTACTAAACCAATTCATTTCTCTTACTCTTTCAATAATTAGGTCTTTTCTAGGAAGAAAATATGCATCTCCCTCCATTGCATCATTTATTTGTTTATAATTAATCACCATCCTTCTTTTTCCTCTTTTTATTTCATTATGATTTTCAACATAAAAGGCTGGAGCTGAATGCTCACTTTTCGATGGTCTTATTAATCCTTTATCACACATTTGTTTAATATCTTCTGCAAATTCATCTCTATCTTATTTTGTGTAAATCATGGGTTTACATTTTACTTCTTTTGTAGGATCTTTTAATTTTAATTCTACTAATTCCATATCTTTATTATTAATTTTTGGATCTAGAGGATTTTCACTACAAACTTTATCTAATAGTTCTTCAATATGGGCTGGAATTTCTCTTTCTGGTTCTAAATTTGTTAGTACATGACGAATTTTTCTACATGTTATTTCTATTATCTCACCACGTTTCAGCTTGCTAGAGAGACACCGGTGCATTGTAGCTCAGGGTGTCTGGGGTTCCATGTCTCGGTGAGACCAGCTTCAGACTCAACGCGGTGATCGGGTTCCAAGGCACTGATTCTGTCCAGCTGGCACTGATTGAACCTGTCGAACTCGGTGCGAGTTGCTAAGCAGGTGCTCGTGAAGAGCAGAAAGCAGAGGGAAAGGAAGTGTAGAGAGGGCTTTGCCATTGTACGTGATGTGAATAACACTTTGAATTAAGTTGTGGAGCGGAGAAGCTGGGGCGTGGTGATTTAGAGCGAGGAGGGAATAGCGAGGAGGGACACGTCACCCAAGTTTGTGTTGCTGAGCTGATGACATTCTTCATCCTGCATGGCTTCCAAATCCTAATTTCTTACACCTCACGAGCTTTGTGGGGGCGCAGATGCTGGTGGCTTCAGGCTTCACATGATGATGATCATCCAGATCAGAAGGAATATTTGTTTGTATCCTTAATTTAAATATGGAATCCTGCAGTTAAATGAATCAGACCAAAATGCCATGCGATGGTCCCCCTGCCTGCGTCGACTCTCTACATATTATTACATACCTCTTTAATTCAATTACAGTCCTCTGAGAATCCCACTCAACTTCTACTTTTTACTACATAGTTTATAAATACAGAAGTAAGTTAACATCTTAATAAAGGTCGTGAGGTTGAAAGACCCGTAGGAATTAAGATCATGAATACACGTATGGTGTTCAAATCCAAACCGATCCAAAGAAAAACTGCAAATCGATCCAAAACAACCAAAAACCGCAAAAAACCGATATACTACTTGAAAAAGTTGAAATAGCAACGGAAATTTAGAGACCGAAAAAGGCAAAATCCGTCTCAAATTCCATCGCTAAGTGTTAGCAAGAGGTCCGGAGCACGTTTTGGTGGTGCGACCGCACAGGGCCCCATATTTTAGGGGGCACCAAATTTTTTTTTTACTTGGTATATATATATATATATATATGTGTGTGTGTGTGTGTGTGTGTGTGTGTGTGTACATATATATTTTAAAATAAAATTTTAATATTTGAAACTTGAGGGCCCAATTATTTTTTTAAATTTAAACCTACAAAAGCCTTGTAAGACCCAAGTTTTTATAGGGTCAATTGACAGTCAAAGCCTTATACACTTTTAAAATAGAAACCCTAAGATATTGAGAAGATCTTGGGAACACTAAAATGTTCCTTAGCTGCGGCAAAAAAACAAAAGTATGGATCCACTTTGTACACCTTGCTTGTTGCGCTGCGTAGCCGTAATGGATCCACTTTGTAAGAGTATGTCAACAATTTGTTTAAATTTTTAAACCTCTCCTTTTCTTTCCACTTTTACTTTTCATTTCCCTCTTTTTTAAACTTTTGTCTTCTTTTCATCATAGATAAAATCTTGTATTATCGTCAATACTCTTGTCTATCTTGTCTAATACTCTTGTCTAACATCTGTCTTGCACCAGACTGACCTTGTTAGCAGCGTATAAGGGTTGGTGTCTTTTTCTTCCTACTGTATCTAAAAAGCAGTTTCACAAATTGAAGGTTTCAAAACAAGCAGCAATCAACAATCAGGTGCTATTGTTTCACTTACTACTTGTCTGAACATGTTGCCTAAAAAACAACTTTCTGGTTATCTAAAACGAAAAAGAAAGAAACAAATTGAAAGGAGGACAATATTCAAAGATTAATAGGACATCAATTTCTTTCTTCAGCTCTTGTGATTCATTTGCTATCAGTGAAGGATACTGCTGGTGTAGGTTGTTGTTGTAACAAGTTTGGGTTGATAGATATAAGTGTGACTATATTTTTCTATAATTCTATTGTAGTTTGCTACTGTAATCTTTTCTTTTCCTTCGGTAGTATTTTGTTTAACTTGATGTTGTATCAAAACAATTAATGACTAGTTTTTATTTTTTCCTAAGGGGGCGGAGTACTCTTTTTCCTTCTAGATATTTTTCTCCCTAAGGAGGGTTTTGCATCAGAAAGTTTTAACGAGGGTCCTAACCCTTCGTAAAAAAAAAATTTAATGACTAGTTTTTTACACCCCTTTGTGTGTGCTTTTGATAATATATATATATATATAAGCATCAGAATGTTTTAACGAGAGCCCTAACCCTTCGTAAAAAAAATTAATGACTAGTTTTTTACACCCCTTTGTGTGTGTTTTTGATAATATATATATATATAAGCATCAGAATGTTTTAACGAGAGCCCTAACCCTTCGTAAAAAAAATTAATGACTAGTTTTTTACACCCCTTTGTGTGTGCTTTTGATAATATATATATATATATATTTGGTATATCAAACAAAAATAGGGCACCAATTTATCCATTCGCACAGGGCACCCAAAATCTCAGGGATGGCCCTGAGTGTTAGCGATGCCAAATTTGGACACCAATTTCATTTTTTTCCATCTCTAGTTTCTATCGTTATTTCAACTTTTTCTAGTAGTATATTTTTTTGATTTATTTGGGCCACTTTTTCCGTCAACTGTGCGGTTCGGTTAGGTTTGCGATTGGCTTTCCTAAAACTGAACTAATCCAAACAGAACTACATGTTGTTAAAAAAATAAATTCTAAGAGAATTTGAAGTAAATCTACTTTTCAAATCTACTTTTTAAATATTTATCTAACTGAAACCTAACCAAGCCAAAGTAAATATACTCTTTAAACATTTACCAAAAAGTTAATTCTTTAAAAAATTAACTCTAAATATGTTACTTTGAAACAATATAAATAATTAATATATAATGCTCAGTGAAAAGTAAAAACTGAATCACTCGATCCAATCCAAACTACATTTAATTGAATCGGATTGATTTGGATTTTTTTTAAGGAAGTCATCCAAACCAAACTGAACCGCACGTTGTTTAATCTTTGGATCAGGTGACTTTTTACTTCACAACCGAACTAAACCGCACCTCGAATATGTAGTGTCACCATATTTTTCATATTACAAATTGCTCACACTGTCACACGTATATAGCTTTGTTGCTATCCGAGAGATTGGTGTTTCGAGCTACCTATATAATTTAGTTTTGATAAGAGCACTTTTAGTGAGAGGCAACTAAATGAGTTGTTTAACTTACTTTTTTGTGGGTCCAAATTGCCACATAGGATTTAAGCAACCCATAAGTAACCAAAGTAGTTTTTACTCCAATGGTGATTGCATATAAGCAACCTATCTTGAGCCCACATATTTTTTTATTTGTACTTAATATTTTATTTAAATTTAAATATTAATTCAATTATTTTAATTAATACGCATAAAAATATTAAATACTACCTCCGGTCTTTATTATAAGAGAATTTTTATAGTATTTTTTGTCCTAATTATAAGAAAAATATATTTATTTTAATTAATTTTTAGCATAATAAGTTTAAAACCATAAGAATTGTATAATATTATATAATTAAAAACGATGCAAAATACATAAAGATGAGAAGTACGTAATATTTTTGTGAGTTTGAGAGAAAAATAATAATATTTTATTCATAAGGTCCCTCTATTGTGCGTCAACTCAAGGCACGGAGCTTAATTTTATGCTCCCTCATGTGCCCGCTAGATCAACTACAATGGCTGGAAAGTATATGAAACGGTCCCTTATATAGTTTAGAAAAGAGTTGAATTCGGATTTGCTACAGTCACCTCAGACGTCGGATCACGATCGGACGACTTAGAATTAAACTCGGTATTTTCAAATTTTAAAAAAAGAAAAAATGTACGTATTTTTCTGGGCTGTCCGATGAGATCGACGCGAATGCATGAATGCGTGGTTCTACTGACTGGAGGGGATCCGATTTCTACGCTGCCCGCTAAAGCTGCACTAAGTGAGAGGAAGAAAAGAGATCGAGTGAAAAATAACGAGGGATGTGATAGAAAGATATGCGATAAGTAATGTGAGGGAAAAAAAAACAAAAGTATAAATATAAATGGAAAAGGTACACAAATATCATTTATATTTATTTTAGTTTTTTTAGTAAGGCAAATATATTGAATGAGTAGAAGTGGTACTCTATCAAGTCAATATACAAAAGGAAGATGAACTCATGAGTTGGGATCCCAACTCCATCAAAATGTAGTGTTTCTTTATACATTTTAAGAGATAACCAATATGAAAAAAAAATTATACATGTTTTTTTTTATATATAGAATCAAGTCGATGGTCAAATTTTTCACCATATTTAAGAGACGTAGAAAATCAAATTCAAAGTCAGAACCCAAGATTTGAAACACATCCGAACACTCACATTGTACATAACTATAGAGAAGGGTCGCTACCCATTGAAACATTTTAAGGGATTTATATACCACTCATAGAAGAGGCAAGTACATGAATTTCCTCTGGCAAGGAACTACTGCAAGCCATATATAACATGAATCCTCTCCTAAAGCTCCTCCCGATGGGGCAATTTGTTTGAGAAGATAGCATTATTATGCACCTACCAAACAGCCCACAAAACCGAGTGTCAGATCAAAACTAAACTCGATTTAAACTGATCTCAACATCCTAATAATGAGCAGGGAAGAAGGTATAACTGACAGAAACCGTGAGGCAATACCAAATCATACCCCCAACCACCCAAAAATATCATACCAGGCCCTAGGAGTGAAGTCGCAAATGAGAAACAGATGTAAGTTAGACTCCTTGTGAGCCCAACAAAGAGTACACATAGTCCCCGAGACATCAGGTATCACCCTCCTACAGAATTAGTCGGCTCGGGATCCTATCCAAGAGTAATTGCCAGGAGAAGGCAATAACCTTGAAAGGCGTCAGACTCTTTAAGACCTCTAGGTCTAATAAGCGGGGCACACACAAAGAGTCAGCAGATAAGATGGCATAAGCCGAGCTCATGGAATACAGACCTGTATCCTGTCTCATCCAAACCAACTTATCCTCCTCTAGCGTCGGAGAAAAAGGTGTAAAGAGATGCATGAGTTCCTCAACCAAGGCCTCCCCCGAAAGAAAGAGCATCTGCCTCCACGTGAGCCCCAACACCCAAACTTTATCCTCCCACCTCCTAACATCCACCACCCGACCCCCCTACTCACCAGAGACTGAGAAGAGCCTCAAGACCATGCTATCTAAGAACCAGTTAGAATCTGCCCCACTGGTCACACCCACTAAACATATGTCCTTCCACCAAGACGAGGAAAAAGTAAGGATGCCTTAACCCAGCCAAATAAGGTATGCCAATCACTCCCACACCATACTTAGCCACTAGGACATCCTTCCAAATGGCAGTTTTCCCATCCGTCAACCTCCACTCCCATTTCCCTAAAATACTAAGGCTAAAAAGTCTAAGATCCTTAACACCCACCCCACTTTCATCCTTTGGCTTACACACCTCCAACCATTTTACCCAAGGGATCTTTTCCCCCCCTTGGCCCCACCCCACAAAAACCCCATCTCTAAACGGACAACTAAACGCCAAACTCGCACCGACATCATGAGAAAAGACAGATAAAAGATAGGAATATTGTTTAGTATCGAGTTCAGAAGCATAATCCTCCCACCAAAGCTAACGAATCTATTACTCCGGCTTCCAAGCTTGCTCCGAAGAACCTCCAACAAAGGTTCCCATGTACTCAGCTTCCGTGGATTAGCACCTGTTCCGGACTGGGCCGAGGCCCAATCCGAAGATCCATCTTTCAGGCCCATTTCCGTGTCAGTTCCCTCCGCCTTCCCTCGAGACCATATCGACGTGGCCAATCCAACGGTCCTCAGCATTCCACCTACCCCATCACAGTCGGGCGATCCGACGGTTCGGGTTTCACGGATGGTTATTCATCGATGCAGCCCTCAACTCGTGATAAAAGAGAACGCGGTGAAACGATCGAGGTAATCATTATTTTTCCACCTCTTCACTCACCTCTTACACACATCGACTTGGCGTCGGGTGTTTGCGGTACACCACCCCAACACGCCGTCGTCATCCGTCGTGGGCCTGCGTGTTGCTTCTCTCGATCATCCTCGAAGATCGACCTGCGTCCGAGACCGGCGTGCGAGCTCGTGATAAAGCCTTGTGCCTTGTACAAGCACGATGATGAGATCGAGCCTCGCGTCGAGCACTGTGGATCGACCTCGTCTGCGAGGCGCGTGCACGAGCTCGTGATAAAGCCTTGTGCCTTACAAGCACTGTGGATCGACCTCGTGCCGAGACCGCGTGCACGAGCTCGTGATAAAGCCTTGTGCCTTGCACAAGCACCTGTGAACGACCTCGTGCCGAGACCGCGTGCACGAGCTCGTGATAAAGCCTTGTGCCTTGCACAAGCACCTGATGATGAGATCGAGCCTCGTGCCGAGACCGCGTGCACGAGCTCGTGATAAAGCCTTGTGCCTTGCACAAGCACCTGTGATCGACCTCGTGCCGAGACCGCGTGCACGAGCTCGTGATAAAGCCTTGTGCCTTGCACAAGCACCTGTGAACGACCTCGTGCCGAGACCGCGTGCACGAGCTCGTGATAAAGCCTTGTGCCGTGATGATGAGATCAAGCCTCGTGCCGAGACCGCGTGCATGAGCTCGTGATAAAGCCTTATGCCTTGCACAAGCACCTGTGATCGACCTCGTGTCGAGACCGCGTGCACGAGCTCGTGATAAAGCCTTGTGCCTTGCACAAGCACATCAAGCCTCGTGTCGAGAACTGCCTCAGCAGACGTGGAACACGAAGGTCCCGAACGAACTAATGAACAAGCACGACATGACGACGCTTGCAGTTCCTTACGGACAAGGACGTCGAACGTCGACATCAACGAACTTCGACAACAAGTCACCACCTCGACATTCGAGCTAGCGACTTGGGGGGCAACTGTTCCGGACTGGGCCGAGGCCCAATCCGAAGATCCACCTTTCAGGCCCATTTCCGCGTCAGTTCCCTCCGCCTTCCCTCGAAACCATATCGACGTGGCCGATCCAACGGTCCTCAGCATTCCACCCCAGCCCATCACAGGCTGGCAGCGATCTGACGGTACCCCGGGTTTCACGGGACGGTTATTCATCGGTAACCGTCCTCAACTCGTATTAAAAGAGAACGCAGTGAAACGATCGAGGTAATCATTATTTTTCCACCTCTTCACTCACCTCTTACACACACTGACTTGAGCGTCGGAGTGTTTGCAGGTACACCACCCCAACACGCCGTTGTCATCCGTCGTGGACGCTGCCGTGTTGCTTCTCTCCAGTCATCCTCTGAAGTTCTGTTCAGAACAGCACCCATGGTAACCCAAGATACTTAAAAGGAATCGATCAATCTTACAATTTAGAAAGCTTTCAGCCATGGCCATGAAGGATGCCCCCACATTAACCCTAATAAGGTTACTCTTATAAAAGTTTACCATATCAAACCTAAAATAAGCTCAAAGCATCTAAAATAGACTTCACAGCCCACAGATTTCCCACAGTAGCCTCATCAATAAATAATGTGTCATCCGCATACTGAAGATGAGAGACCACCACCCTATCGTTCCCACATGAAAACCCCTAAACCTCCCAACATTCACTGCACCCCGAACAAGCCCACCTAGACCCTCCAAGTGCTCTTGGGTACTTGTATGTGTATCACACACATGATATGTAATATAATTAGATTAAAATATCTTTTTAATACAATATGTGTGCCCATGTAAAGCTCGGATTTAGTTTCAAGGCACCGTTATATAAAAAAAATTATATTATTACTTGAGTATATATTGATGTCATGAAAAGGTGACTTTTAAAAATATTTTTTGGAATGAACTTATAATACAATACATTTCTTTATTACAATTTATGAGAAATGTGTACTTCTAGATTTTTACATAGGCACGTTTGTTTCTATTCTTTCTAGTAATATAAGAATCGTGTATCATAACTATTGGATGCTTTATTTTTAAAAATTTCTCCAAACCATTATTCGCCCAAAACCTTTAATATGAACCTTGCTAAGACAAATTTAAAGAATACATGCAATGATCTCACCATGTAGGAGTCTCGACTAACTAGCTAGTAAAACCAAGAATCATTAATGTATATCTTAAACAAATTAAATGGATTTAAAAAGCCAAAATAAATCAGCATAAAATGTTCTTTTGCCTAAGAGAAGAAGTTCCTCACCAATTATTATCATTTTTATAAACAAGTTAATTATAGGGTACTCCAACCCGTAAATGTCTACATGCAAAAGAAAAAATAAATTTAACAGGCACATACAATACTCCCCATATCTGGCAACAACACCAATCCAAAAAAGCAAACTAGCTAGCATGCCTGAATAAAAAAACAAACCATGATCATGATCTAACCTCAATTAAGTCAACTACATGAATAACACACTACAACTACGATAAATTACATGGTTACAATGCAGCCACAAGATCCACACATGAACACAATGCTTCTTAAGGAAGCGTATCTATCTAACTTTCCTGTGCAAATATAGATATCGCTTATTCAAGAAAGCACTATCTATTCTCAAACATGAGATGGTGTTTTTCCAACAATCTTTAAGTCTCGTGTTGTTGTAATAGTGCATTACTGAATAAATGCTATATACTTTGCGCTATTACTTCAAAAATATGGCATAGTATGATGACATAATAGAAGTAATTGTCTTTATAAAGAGATCAATGTTTAAGCTGTAAATGTTTAATATCACTTTGCATTTATTATTTCTATATTTTATTTAAGTATTTATTGCTTGTTATGTAGAAACAGAACAGTACAGATACTAAAAATGTAAATACAGAAACAGTAACAGTGTTGATTGAGAAAAAAAAAAGGAATTATGGATTAGAAGAACACACACAAAAGTAACGTGGTTCACTCACAGTGTATGAGCTACATCCACGGACAGAGAAGTGACTGAATCCACTAAGAAACAAGAGGTTACAAATTGTGTACTCCAATACCAACTCTCTTAGAATAACAAAATATATAAATCCTAAGAAGATAGGGTAGGAGGTAAAGTCTGTTACAACAACAATAAACAGAATAACAGACTATAACTAATTAACCACTAGGTTTAAAGTAGTTATACAAGAGAAAGGTTCAAGCCCAATCCAATAATCTCCACCTTGGACTGATACCTTTCACAGGAAAACAATCTTTGTCACTCCCTTATACTGCCATTTCAGCATTGTTATTTCCAACAGTCAACATTGAGCAAATCCAAACAATGCATGAACTTGCTTCTAGGAACCGGTTTAGTGAACATGTCAGCCAGATTTTCCTTTGTGTCAATTTTCTGAACTTTGATCCTCTTTTCAGTTCTTATGAAGTGGTTCCTTACATCTATATGCTTAGTCTGTTCATGATGAACTTGATCTTTGGCTAAGCATATAGCACTAAGGCTGTCACAGAAGATAATAGCTTTATCTTGAGGGAAACCAAGATCAGAAATAAGACCTTTCAACAAGATTCCTTCTTTAGCAGCTTCGGTCAGAGCCATATACTTTGCTTCGGTTGTAGATAATGCAACAGTTGGCTGAAGAGTAGCCTTCCAACTAACAAGAGAATTGCCAATTGTAAAAGCATAACCAATCACAGACCTTCTACCATCCAAATCTACAGCATAATCTGAATCAGAAAAACCAATTAAAGAACAAGAATTTTCACCCCCATAAATCAGCCATATATCAGCAGTACCCTTAAGGTACCTAAAATTTCTTTTGACTGCCTGCCAATGCTCTTTTACGGGCCGAATCATGTACCTGCTCACTGCACTGACAGCTTGAGCAAGGTCTGGACGAGTGCACACCATCGCATACATGAGACATCCAATAGCATTTGCATAAGGAACACGAGACATGTATTCCTTTTCAGATTCAAATTGTGTAACTTGAGTTGTAGAGAGATGAATGCTGGAAATTAAAAGAGTACAAACAGATTTAAAATTAAACATACTGAACCTATGTAGAATTTTCTGGATGTATTTAGTTTGACACAGAAACAGCTTCTTGGCCTCACGATTTCTGCAGATTTCCATGCCTAAAATTTTAGCAGCTGGTCCCAAGTCTTTCATCTCGAATTCAGTGTTGAGAAGTCCTTTTAAATGCTGAATTTCTGACTTGTTTTGAGATGCAATGAGCATGTCATCAACATATAGGAGAAGGCATATGAATGAGCCACCTTTTCCCATATTATGATAGACACATGAGTCATAGGGGCTCCTTTTGTATCCATGTGTAATCATAAATTGATCGAATCTCTTATACCATTGTCGTGGAAATTGTTTTAACCCGTAAAGAGACCGTTTCAGTTTGCATACAAAACCTTCCTTCCCTTGAACTTCAAAGCCTTCTGGTTGCCTCGTCAAAATATCTTCTTCCAACTCACCATGTAAGAAAGCGTTTTTCACATCTAGTTGCTCTAGCTCCATGTTTAAACTTGCCACAAGAGCAAGCAAAACCCGAATTGAGGTGTGTCTTACCACAGGAGAAAAAATCTCATTGTAATCTACACCTTCCTTTTGACTATAGCCTTTGGCAACAAGACGTGCTTTATATTTGATAGCATCTGTACTTGAAGACCCGGATTTCTTCTTAAAAATCCATTTGCACCCAACAACTCTTCTGCCTTCTGGTAACTTGACTAACTGCCAAGTTTGATTTTTCTGAAGTGATTCCATTTCTTCATTCATAGCAACAATCCAATGCTCGGATTCAGTGCAACTGATTGCTTCCTTGTAGGTATTAGGTTCCAAAGACTCAACATCTTCTGCTACTTGCAAGGCATAGGCTGCCATGTCCTCAAATCCATACCTTTCTGGCGGTTTTCTATTTTTGTAAGATTTTTTTATTGCAGAATTTTCTATTTGACCCTCTGCAATGTTCAGTTCAGTTTCTGCATCTTCTATATGCTGCTGTCCGGCTTCTTCAGGTGTAGAAAACTGATTAATCTCATCAGGTTGCAGCAGATTGATTCACATCAGTTTGGTTGCTGGTTGTGGAGCTTTCAAACTCCACATGTTTGATGGCTTCATTGGACTGATTAGGTTCAGATTTTGAATTTAGAGTAGAGGTCTCATCAAAGGTGATGTCTCTACTCAAAATTACTCTCTTTTCAGAGGGGGGCCAGATTCTAAACCCTTTAACTCCATCTCCATATCCCACAAAAACACCCTTTTTAGCTCTAGGTTCTAACTTCCCTTCATTAACATGATAGTAAGCTAAACACTCAAACACTTTCAAAATAGAATAATCAGCATGTTTATTAGACCATACCTCAATGGGAATCTTGAGTTCTATGGCAGTTGAAGGAGACCGATTCACCAAGTAACAAGCTGTATTAATAGCTTCAGCCCAGAATTTTCTGTCAAGACCAAAGCTGGACAGTAAGCATCTGGCTCTTTCCAACAACGTTTTGTTCATCCTTTTAGCTACCTCATTCTGCTGAGGGGTATTTCTAACAATGTATTGTCTTGCAATTCCTTCGTTTTTACATAATTCATTGAATTCTCCAGGCAGAATTCCAAACCATTGTCAGTTCGGAGGCGCCTAACCTTCTTCCCGGTTTGGTTTTCCATGAGAATCTTCCAATGCTTGACGAATTTGAAGGCTTCTGATTTTTGCTTCATCATGAATACCCAAGTCATCCTTGAGTAATCATCTATGATTGACAAAAAATATCTAGCACCTCCCAGAGATGGAACCTTTGAAGGCCCCCAACAGCCCGAATGAATGGTAATTCAAAGTAGCTTTGGTAGTGTGCACTGCCTTTGGAAATTTCACCCTATGTTGCTTTCCATAGACACAATGCTCATAAAATTGGAGATGTTCCATCTTATGATTTCCAAGAAGTCCTTGCTTGTAGAGAATCTCCATCCCTCTTTCACTCATGTGCTCAAGTCGATTGTGCCATAGAGAATTAATATTAGAGAGATGATTTTCTGTTTGTGAGACAGTAGAAGCAGAACCAGTTACCGTAGTACCTTGAAGAATGTACAAGTTCCCTTGTTTGACTCCCTGCATAACAACAGCTTTGCCTTTCCTCTTGATTTGAAGAACTCCACCTTCAACATAGCAACCGAAACCATTTGAGTCCATTGCTCCCACAGAGATCAATTTTTTCTTCAATTCTGGAACATGACGAACATTGGTCAAGGTTCTTACAATGCCATCATGCTTCTTGATCTGTATGGAGCCAATTCCAGTGACCTTACAGGGAGCATTATTCCCCATCAAAACATTTCCTCCAGAAGATTTCTTTTCATATGTCATGAACCAATTTCTGTGCGGGCACATATGATAAGAACAAGCTGAGTCAATCACCCACTGGTCAGGTTGGTGTTGTTTCTGATCAACAACAGAGAAAACAAGGTCAGCTTCAGATGAGGAACCATTTTGGACAGTGGCAGCAATCGGATCTTTCTTCTTCTTCTTAGGGCAATCTTTCTTCCAGTGACCCGGTCCTTTACAGTAATTGCAGATGTATTTAGGATTAACTTTGCCCTTTTGGTTGCCTTTTCCCTTCTTCTTGAACTGCCCCTTTTCAGATTTGGTGATAACCAGTCCAGAAGCATTGTAGTCTTCACCATTTGCAGAAGCCTTGTGTCGGAGCTCTCTTGAATAGAGGGTAGATTTTACCTCTTCAAGAGTGATGTTGTCATTCCCCACACTTAAAGAATTCACAAAACTCTCAAAGGAAGGGGGAAGAGAGGCTAACAGAATCATGGTTGCATCTTCATCTTCAATCTTAACATCAACATCACGAAGCTCCATCAGAATAGAATTCATCTCATCCAAGTGTTCTTTGAGAGATGCGCCTTTTTTCATGCGCAGCCCAAAGAGACGACGCTTCAACAGTAATTTGTTGCAGAGGGAGTTGGTCATGAACAACTTTTCAAGCTTCAACCATAACCCAGCAGCAGTCTTTTCATCGAACACTTCGTAGAGCACTTCATCAAATAAAGAAAGAAGAATCAAGGAATGGGCCTTCTCTTCTTATTGCTGAAGAGCAGAGGCATCAATGGTGGAGGGCGTACCAGAGAGAGGAGTCCAGACTCCCTGTTCTTTCAGAAGGGCGTGCATCTTAATGCGCCACAGATTGAAGCTGTTCCTCCCAATAAATTTCTCAATCTTGATAGGGTTTGTCATCTTTGATCGAATCTTGGAGACCCACCGCGAACCCTAAACACAAACAGCGAGATCGCAGATAACAGAGGCGAAGCGGAAGATCGCGTGTGACCAGAAGATCGCAGAGGATCAAAGAATCGAAGAGGATCGCAGAATCGCAGCGAAGCAGAAGAACGCACGATCGCAGAGAAACCCACAGCGAAGCAGAACGTACGAACGCAGAGAAAACCCCTTCGCGAAGCAGAACGCAGAGAAAACCCCTCGTTTTGCGAAGCAGTAGATCATACCTCGCTTATGATACCAGTTTGTAGAAACAGAACAGTACAGATACCAAAAATGTAAATGCAGAAACAGTAACAGTGTTGATTGAGGGGGAAAAAAGGAATTAGGGATTAGAAGAACACACACAAAAGTAACGTGGTTCACTCACAGTGTGTGAGCTACATCCACGGACAAAGAAGTGACTGAATCCACTAAGAAACAAGAGGTTACAGATTGTGTACTCCAATACCAACTCTCTTAGAATAACAGAATATATAAATCCTAAGTAGAGATGGTAGGAGGTAAAGTTTATTACAATAACAATAAACAGAATAACAGACTATAACTAATTAACCACTAAGTCCAAAGTAGTTATACAAGAAAAAGGTTCAAGTCCAATCCAATAATTATTTTACGTTTATTTAAGTATTTAGAAGTATTATTACATGAGAGTTACGCTAAAAAGATTAAGACAAGTCATAGTCCCAGCCACAACTTGGCCACATCAAATAAAAAATATAAAAATAAGGCAAGTCGCGGCTACAAACAATGACTTTGCCTTTGAAATAAAAAAATTTGTGCAAATTTGTGAACAGTGACCATGACTTAACTTTTGATTTTAAAAAAAAAATAGCAGGGCAAGTCATGGTTGGTGACCACGACGTTGCCCTTAAGTAAAAAAAAAAAAATTTAATAAATGGACTAATCGTGGATGAGAGCCATGACTTTCCTTTAAATAATAAAAAATATTAAAAGTGGGCAAGTTGTAGGTAGTCGCTACTACTTACTCCAAACCTATAATTTTATTTACAGAAATGCTTAATCTCGCGAAGACGTCCCTCACGAACTGATCAAGAATGATTTTGATTGGCCATTCAACACATTGACCCACCTGATGTATGTAAAAGTTGGAATAAAAGCAGTTCGGCGTTTTTTTAAAAACAGATCACGTCAGCTTCGTGATTTTCATGAATAACAAATCTTACTATGTATAGCATTGCTCTTTTATTTATACCTCAGATACCAAAATATTCATAGAAATTGCACTATATTGGTAAAAAAAAAAAAAAAAACTCGGAATGTAGCTTAGAAGTTAGAAGAGTGACAATGTGAGTCTTTTGTTTTTCATTTGATTCATTTCAGCGAGAAACGATGATACCTACCAAACATTACCCAACTGGGAGCTATTATATTGTACGGACAGCCAGGTCCAAAATATCAGGGCGACAGCAGCATGCTTAATTTACAAATTTGAGCACTACTACTTGTGATTATGCTTTATGCTGAATCCTTGGAATTTAGTTGAAAGATTAATTGTAACTGGTATTTGTTCAACGTGTTTTGTTTTGGTTTTGGTAATTGGTTCCAGCAAATTTTGGTTGAGTTTGTTGCTGAGTTCTGCAGAAATTTTTTCAAAACAATTATTTTTAATTTAACTATGATATCTATATGTATTATGCACCAAGTAAAATTTCTTAGTACTCTCTTGAAAAATTTTACATTTTGATAACGCAACCAATTGTTTGCTTTTTGCATTTTGATTAAGTTTTTGTCTATCTGATGGTAAACAAGCTATCCCCTAATAAATTGTCTCCAACTTATGCAAAAGGACATGTAATATTGCAGGACTTAAAATAAACTCATTGCTGTTGAACTAGACAATAGCTATTACATAAAAATTTCTGTTCAATTAATTCATGGCTTTCAGATTCACATGTTAAGAAAAAAAATATTAAAAACGTGTGGATATATATAGACAATGAATTGTAGCCATCATGAACTAACTTTGTGAATCTTTAGCAGTGTGTAAAATGGGTCTATTCTGCTACCAATTTCAAGTTGGTTGCGATTGGCCTACTGAGTGTGAAGAATATAAAATATCTTCAAATCAAGTGGAGAAGCCATTTGTTATGATAGCAAGATGAACATTGGAACAGTGACTCTGGTTTTAGATCTATAAAACATTTTCTTCTTCTTGAAGGTCCCATTTTCAACTGTTATCAATATCCTCCCAGGTTCATTGATGTAAAAGGAGTTTCTAGTGCTGTCACCCACAATATTTTGGTTTTGTAGTAATATATTGTATGAGCCTTCATCATCTGGAATGAACTCTTCCTTGTAAGACACATCCCATCCCACCACAGTTACATCCCACATTATTGTCACTCCAGGCTAGACACATCACACACAAAAAAAAAAAAATTAGAACAAAGCAAAGTTCAACATTGTAAAAAAATAAGACTTTAAAGTGCATTCAAGGATGGCCCAATGCACGAGGCTCCCATCGTGTGGGGTCTAGAGAGGATGGATGTACGCAGTCTTACTCCCCGCAAGCGGAGAGATTGTTCCCAATATTTGAACTCGTGACCTCCAGGTCATAAGGCAACAACTTTACCATTGCGCCAAGGCTCGCCCTCACTTTAAAGTGCATTCATTTGAAACCAAAAAAAAAAAATCAAAATTTCATGTTGAGCACCTCATTGACCGGAAATTCAACTGTTGAAACAGAATTTCCTTTGATCTTAAGCTCTAAAACCTTATCATCAGGAGAGAAATCTTGGTCATTATTCCTCCTTAAACCACCATATTCTACTGGAAGATGTTCTGGGGCTATAAACCTGTGCAGGTCACAATGTTAGTCATAGACGAATAAGATAAAATTCAGATAAAGAGACACTGAGGTTCATGTTAAGCACACTCACTTGAGAAG
Organism: Calophaca sinica; assembly: GCA_037113605.1. Taxonomy (NCBI): domain Eukaryota; kingdom Viridiplantae; phylum Streptophyta; class Magnoliopsida; order Fabales; family Fabaceae; genus Calophaca; species Calophaca sinica. The sequence continues at coordinate 27,761,015 of CM073730.1, read as the reverse complement.
AGTCTTTGTGACCTTTTGTGGTCTTGCTAAGATGAATTTATTTTTATTTCTCTGGTTCATGAACCTTGAGAATAGCACTTGAGAGGTGTAGAGCCAAAATGGTGCATTTACTACAATCTGCAAACCGAAAAAATAGGGGGAAAATCAACCATTCTGTAATTTCAATTTTGATTAAAGTCCTAAGTCCTAACCACTAGGTTCTACTTTTATGTACTAACACTTTTGTAAATGATCTCAGGATAGTAATTCTGAAACAGTATTAGAGCTTTTTTGCTGAGTGAGTTAAGCTCCTTCATTCCTTGCATTGGTGTGTTCTTTGAATCATAAACCTGAATTATGGAATCCACCCCTCCTCTAAAGCATAGTTTTTTAACAGCCATTTCCATCAATTGAATTCTCCACCTCAAAAACTTGTCACATCTCTGTTGTGTTCCAAAGGTCTTCTTGTACAAAAGCTTGTCTCTGAAAACCCCAAAAACATGGTAACACACAGGACGACCTTCCTTGTCTCTACTATCCAAGAAGCCAGCATTTTCAAACTCAGAACCCAAATCCTCATCAAGTATTCCATCAATGTTGTTTTTGCTTCTCCATATCATTGTCTTCTGTAACATGTCGAAGGCATCATTGACCTTGAAATCTTTGGCCTTCAAGAATTTCCTCAAAACAATATCAGTACCCTCATGTGCCTTGCTTGGTAACAAAGGGACACCCCAAAGGGTAACATCTCTAACTTTTTCCCTTGCTGCTGCCACTACTGGTGTAAGCTTTTCATCAGGTTCCCCTAACAAATAATTCCCAAGAATTGCATCCTCAACCTTGCAACGAAATTCCAACAATGATTTCTTTATCTTGATCTTAATCTCAGCAGGACTTGGGATCCCTTCCCAAAGATCTTCTTGATCTTGATCATGATCATCACAATCATGATCTTCTTCTTGGTCCTTGTCCTTAAGGCTTTTCTCATTTTTTTCTTCAATGAAAACTAAGGACACACCATCCAGCTGGGTCTTCCCATTGAATTCATCAGTTTCATTCATGGCCTCTCAATTTCAAGTAAGTCTTCTTCTGCTCCTCCTTGATCAGATTTTCCGGCACCGAGCATTTGCCGGAAAACTGGAGCATGGAAAGGTGGGAGGGTGGGAGAGGCAAGGGAAGAGAGGAAATTAGTGGCCTTACAAGAAGACCTTTGTTTTCATTGTGCCAACTAGATAATGTTGAGTGATGATGGATCACTTCCCTCAATTGACAATTCTCAACCGTTAATTGAGTGGCGCCAAATATAGAGAGCATAAGATTTGGTATTTGTGTTTGTAACATCGGTGGCGTAAAGTTAATTGGTTTCATTGGCAAATCTTAAACCATGTTGCCATTGATGCTAAGCCAACTGTCTTCCATGCAATATTATATAATCAAATCACACCACATTATGTTGCAGACTTGCAGTCACGATCAATTAACGTCTTAATTTGCTTTCTCTTTTTTTAATCTTAAAATCATGGTTTAAGCTAAAGCGACAAGATAATAATAATAATAATAATAATAATAATAATAATAATAATAATAATAATAATAATAAATTTGGATTTTTTTTTTGGGGTATTAAATTTTGGGTTCTTTAAACAAGAGATAACCATGCATTATTAGCTAATATCCACTTCACCAGAACTAAAATATATACCCGCCTTAAGAACTAATATAAAATTCCTAAATTAACCTCCCTGCTTTCTCTTTCTTTAATGTTAAAATCATGGTTTGAGCAAAAATGTCAGTTTGATTCCACGTGATCAAGATCCTAAATTCCTAGAGGTCTTGCCTTAAATGCCTAAATTTTATATACAAGTAGAGAGTAATTCGTGCACGAGAACAATATCTATTGGGTACATTTGATTAAAAATTTAAAATATATTAAAATAATTGTAAAAAGAATTGAAAAAAAAAATCTAACATATCATGTATAGCAGCCTACAGCATTCTAAAGAAATGGAGAAAGATAGTTCTGCTAGGGTTCTTTGAGATATCTCAAATCCATCGTAGCAAAAACAAGGATAAAACTGGTGAGATGTGTGACAAGTCTGAGAATGTGGGCGGTGTGGAAGTGGTGATGAATGACGCAACCAATTCATCGTACAAAGAAACCTTCCTGAAATCGCCTTAGGGGAGATGTTGTGGTAATGGAGGAGGATTTGGCCTACGAGAAGGATGAGGACTTGCCAAAAAATATGTGGTACAAGACACGAGGATGACGATCTTTCAAGGGAGGAGCCCTATGATCCTTGCTCGGGGATAAGGGTTACTGACGATAAACTTTTTGCATGGAATATCTCTTGTGGTTACCCTATTGGTAAAACGCGTTCATTTTAGAGTCATGGAGAACATAATCTACAAAGAGATTGGGCGAAGAAGGGCACTATTCGCATTACGGATATGCTTGGAACTTTTATGTGATCCAATTGACGTCGGAAGAGGACTACAACCATGCACTTTTTGAAGGGCCGTGTATCGTGGCTGATCATTATTTGTTGGTTCAAAGATGGAGACTATTCTTTCTTTCAAATGAATCTATGAAACGTAAGGTGGCGATATGGATTCAGATTCTAAAATTACCGCTTGAATTTTGAAGTGATTGTTTTCTCTGTAAGGTGGGAGCAAACTGGGGTCTTACTCAAGAATGATCGTCTAACTGTGATCCATTCTAGATGGTGATTCACCCTGATTTATATTGAAAATGATCTCATTCAAAAAATTGGTTCCTACGATAAAGGTGCAAGGGCTAATTCTATGTCTTGAATATGAGGGATTGTACTTGGTGTGTTTCAGGTGTGGACGTTACGGGCACAAACATGATGTTTGTCCTGAGCAATAGGAAGGATCGGTGTCAGGTGGAGTACCGGAGGTGTTCCGGGAGCAAGGCAGAAGGATATGCTAGGGTGGAGGATCATCTCCCAAAAGATAGGGCTGACATCACACACAACAAATTAGGAGGAGATATTCACACATTTGATGATCCAATAAAATTTGTGAATGTTGATTCTATTAGAGATATTTACGGGCCACGGATGCTTGTTAAAAAGTCAATTGCAAGAAGATTTGTCAGCCAAGTGCAAATGGAGGATCAGAGATTTTAAATGTCATGGAATCAGTTAAGGGTTACAACGAAAATGATTCGCTGAATCAGGGATCAAAAAATGTTTTGCCCCCACTTCTCTCTGTCTTCTGGATCGCGATTGCCTGTAGTTGAGAAATGACGTAGTTAACGCAGTCACACGATCTCTATTGCTCGATCGAGATCGAATGACTCACGCTATGCATTTGTAAATCAACTTTAAAATTCGATCTCAACATGTGAGTCATTCAATCGAAACTAAACAGTCGAAACGCATGACTATGTCAACTTCAGCATTTCTCAATAGGTGTAATCCATTTCCCTCACTTCTTTATGCTCCTGCTTCTTTGTCATCTCATTCTCTATCCAGAGGCCTTTGTCCCTCGTCCCAACACAACAAATCTTGTCGTTCATCGTCAAATGAATGTTCAAGTTAACCAACGCTCCTTAGCCACATAACTACAAGACAAAACAAGGCACAACAACGCTTTAACCAATCTGACGAGGAAACCACATAACAAGAAAAGAACCATGTCATTATTCCAAATTAAAATCTATCATTTTACATCAACAAGCTTAAAAAACTATTTAAATGAAGACTGAATTGGGATGAAAGTAAACCACAGATCAGAGCAAAAAAAGGGGAAGAGAAAATGAATCAAGAAATGATGAATTTGGTGGCGACCTTGGTGCCCGCAACGGCGACGTGTTTGGACAACTTGCTAAGGACCAATCTTACAACGGTTTGAATCTAACGTAGCGGAGGGCTTCTTATTGCCTCTTCTTGAGCAAGCTTCTTAAAGATGTCATTAACGAAATTGTTCATGATTCTCATGGCCTTACTCAAAGTCCCAATGTCAAGGTGTACCTGCTTCAACACCTTCAATATGTATTTTTCGTACATCTCCATGTTCTTCATTTTCTTCTTGCTCCATCCTTCCTTCAATATCTTAGCAAAAACAACCGCAAACACATCCCCATGTTGAGCTCTTGCCTTATTTTCATATAATGTGGGTTTGGCGGTAGCAGACCACGTACAGAATGCCACATGTATGACGGCGACAGTTGCACAGCCACACAATCGCAGCTGTGTGCAATTGCATGTGGCAGAAAGGTCACTGTTACAGTAGGGCTGAGGACGTCCGAATAGAGAGGGGAAAAAAGAGAAGCAAGAGCAGAAAAGAAGACACAAATGAAAAGTTTGCAATTTGGAAATGGGGGGGGGACAAAACTAAAACAAAAAAAAATATCGTATAAATAGACTAATCCGTATCCATAATAATAGACCACATGATGGATTTGTCCATCCTAGAATTTGCCTTAGCTCATCATAAAAAAAAAATATGCTTCAATTCTTATGCCCGTTTGACTTTTACGACGACTGTAATATAGCATTAATATGAAAATAAAAGTCGTGGCAGAGAAAAAAGTTCAATGAACAAAATACGAATATTTGGACATCAAGGTACTTATTCTACGTAGCATTTCAAGGGGAAGAAAAGGCATCTAGTACTGTGAGGAAGTCCTATTTACAATAATTTTAAAAAGGAGCCAACTGGTAACTTAAACACAAGACACTGACAAGTGGGATGATAACGAGATACAGACATAAGTTCGGACACCATTAAACCAGAAATAAAAATACCACCGAGCTCTGTACATCGCAGGAAGCTTATCAACTGTACCCAATGGATGAATTTCAGGACTCCCGATATTTAGTCAGATCAAATGAGAGTGTTCTTGAACAGCTGCGAAAAAAGAAAAATCATTGTATAATGTATACCAGGTAAATAGACTGGATTTATGCCATCAGCATGTTGAAAAGAAAAGGAAAAAAGACTATTTATATCAATTAATGATGTGAAGGAATATACCCTCTTTCTGAGTCCCTGTAAACCCCAACTAAGGCTTCAGCTTTGTCATAAAAGCTGTCTTTCAGTGATATCACAATACTCTGAAAACCATTTCCACCATCAGTGTCCTGACTAGCCCTCGCTCCTACACAAGATTTTGAACGAATAAAGCCAGCAACCTTCGCGACATTCAAGTTGTCCAATGCAGCATCAACTTCATCCAATATGAAAAACGGTGAAGGCTTATAACTGAAAAAAACAAGCAAGTAGTGAACCATGTTAATGGAACATGCAGATCAAATCTGTGAAACTGCTGTAGGCGAGATGAGATGTGCCGGTATATTAATTAGATGAACTCTTAATATTAAAATTAAAAAAAAAAAATCATATAAAACATTCTTGTTCAAGGTGAGTTCCAGAGTGAACAAGTGAAACATGTGATTCACATAGACCAGTACACCGAAACTCCAATGACGATCGACGCCACCCCCCGAAAGTAGAAGCCCATGGTCCCTTAGTCATCACGGCTAAAACGGTGACCTTATCGGTGTCCGTTTGACAAATATGAGATAATGTATTTAAATGCTCAAAACTTCACTATCTCATTTTTTGTCAAACGGACACTAATCAGGTCACCGTTTCAGCCATTATGACTAGAGGGACCATGGGCTTCTACTTCCCCCCGGGGGGGGCGTCGGTTATAGCTGGAGTTTCGGGTGATTTTTCATGTACTGATCCACGTAAACCACATGGTACACTTGTCCACCCTAGAACCCACCCTTGTTCAATTCGAAGTTTCACAAACTTAAATATCCATATGAAAGCATGCACCTCAGCATATAGGAAGATGAATTAATTTTACAAGTACAAACAACTCTACCTATGGATGGAGAATAGCAACGCAAGTGCAGCAACAGTCTTTTCCCCACCAGATAGTTGATCCATATCCCGGAAGCGCTTTGTTGGGGGCATAGCAGTGTACTTGATGCCATGTAAAAATGGATCGTCTTCATTTTCCAAATTTAGGTATGCTGTTCCACACACAGGATGTGTGTTGCTCTTTGTAAGTTGTTTGTAAATTTTATCTATATTACCAGATATATGGTTGAAAGCATCCATGAACAACTCATATCTGCATTCAACATATAAACTATGGCTTCACTAAAACTGCATGTTCAGAGGATAACTATTCCCTCTTCATAGATAATAGTAGTAAATATTTTTTGGAACTTGAGACATATAATCTACATTCTCATCAGATGAGCTAAACTATGCATGAATCTACATCTCTCTAAATAGAGGCAGGTAGTAAAACTATCATATCATTCAATCAGATTTGCATTTAAACTCCTTGATTTCAGTAATTACGTCTGCTCCAGCTATATAATCATACACAAAGTGTTAGAAAAGGGTCTTGCTAACATGTCCCCTAAGGGCACAAGTTAAGAAACTCAAAAATAGAAGTTTTGTATTAAAAAACACAATTTTTGACCTTTTAAACAATTGAATGCACAATTTTCAATACAATATTTCTATAAATGATCTCTTAACATGTGCCCCATGTGCCTTTAGGTTACATATTAGCATTTGCCTTTTATGATTTGTTTCCTTAATTAATTAGGATGTTTGTAATTATTAGGCATATTGTATCATGTAAATAGGAATGAAATTTCCTATATTTATTTGTATGTATTGCATTAAGCCTATATAAAACAGACTCTATTGTGTAGTCATGACACACAAAATTCCAGCATCTCGTCTCTATTTTCTCTCTTTCAACAGTAAGAATCCACTTTACCTGCAGTTACTTTACAAAACAAAGGCTTCCCCTTGCAAATCGATATAACACTAAATTACCCATGTTTAAATCATCAAATATGCATGCATATATACATACATATATAGTCGCATTAGTATTACACCATTTGCTTAGAAATTGATAATCACGCTCAAATCAGCACTGCATCATTTAATAGAAAGTATTCCTCACTAATACAAAAAGAACTAGCCATTTCATTTTTCTTTTCATGTTTTCTCAAGTAAATTTTATGCTAAGACTCCTCAATGTGTCCACCTAAACCATACACGCTTTCAAACTATTGGCTAGCACTTTATATATAAGGAAAAAAAAATGACGAATCGAACAAAAATAAATTATACCTCTTCTGCTTAACTGCATTGAATCTGTCCGCTTTTTCCTTCTCCTCTTTCCGGACAGCTTCAAACTCTTCAGTTACATCTCTTTCTTTTTCAAGCAGAGTCTCATACTGGTCCAATGCCTTCAAATTTGGTGCTGTTCTTTCGATCTCAGATATCAATGCATCCAATTTTTGCTTAAATTCTACCTCAATTTTATCCCTGTCAGAGTGTCTCTCTTTCAGTGTCCTACTGAGCTGATCAAAGTCAAAAACTGGAGCTGGTGTTGAGCTACCAATATCCATAGGATCTGATGTGGTTGGAAGGCTAATCTGCTCTAGTTCACACTTATCTAATATTTCCTGTTTTTGCACCCTCAACTGCTCAATCTGTGCTTCCTGAGAAGACACTAAAAATGTTGTTGGCTATCTATACATTATGCATGCAAGTTACACGAGAGAGAAAATTTTGCCCATCTAACCTTTGAGTTTATCAGACGATTAAGTTTGGATATGTTTGTTGTGGCCGCAGAAGCCTTCTTCTTCCATTCCTGGATTTCCTTTTCACAATCGTCTGACTTTGATTTCCACTCTTCAAGGTTAGAAGGAGAACATAGAAACCATGAGACTCCCAAGGCAGAAAAAAAAAAACAAAAAATTGAAGGGATGGAGGGTCTGCAACGGTCAAGATCAACTACATTGTGTTCCCATTAATTTCAAATGGTAAACAGCAAAACACTATCCAGATAACCAATCTTTCACCCCAAATAACACCCCCAACCACAAGAAGGGTAACAAAAATCAGAGAATGCAACGAAAAACAATTATGAAACGTGGTTTTCTATCCATCTATATTATAAAGAAAATGCAAGTTGCACCGAATATACCCTTAGCTTCTTCCTTAAACTGGTTTATCTCTTCAGTAGCCTTCTCAGCTGCTAACTTAGCTTCAGCCTCTTTGTTCTGTACCCGTTCTAAATCATTCTCTAAAGCACTTAGCGAAGATTCTAATTCTTGAATTCGTGAATTCATGTCCCGATTTTGCTCATACTCCAACCTGCAGAATAATTTCAATAAAGAATATTAATAAATGAATGCATAAGTTAATTCAAGAATAACTAACTAGACGGAAAATAAAACTGAAACTTAAGCCCAAAATACTTCTTTTCTTTTACTTTGATCGAAAAGAAAAGAAGTGAGAATTACTAATATTGATGCGGTACAGCAGAATTGACTCTTGGCTTCTGCACAACAGAATCTCTGATCTGAGAGTGCCCATGGACCAACCCATAAGACTTGTATCAGTCTAAAATTTACTAATGTGAAATCGATCCGTTAAAGAATGTTGTATTGGAATGTTGAGTGTATTTATAATCACATGAATATATCTCCTAATAATTAGGCAAGATCAATCAAATCCCTAATTATATCCCTAATTAATTGCAGCTACTGTTTACACAATAAGCACATATTAAATGTGTTTTCTAACACTCCCTCTCAAGCTAAAGCTTACTAAGCTTTACGCTTGTTACAAAAATAATCTTTTATGACTGTAGCAGTGTGGCCAGATGTACCGTAGCTGTGGCTGTACTGTAGCGATGACAGTTGGGCTCGCCGGAGGATTTTGAAGGTGCCTGTGGTGGTTGTTGGGGATGGGTCTCACCAGAGAAGGCACAACTGGTTGAATCACAACTGGATGAGGAGAGAAAACGCACCGACGGAAAAGAGAAGTATTGGATGAAGCACAATGAATGCACATAGCAGGATGGAAACGGAGACCAGGACTGTAGTGGTGGTCTAAACTGTAGCGCGGCCGAAGTGTTGTTGCGGTAGAAAGATAAAAGTGAGCCAATAAAATATAAATATTTCAACACTCCCCTTCAAGCTAGAGCATAAATGCATACAACTTGAATGACAGCAGGCCAGAAGGATGACACGGAGGAGGTGAACTGGCCGGAAAAGCAGCTTGCCAGAAAATCAGAAGAGACCCCCGGAACACACCTCAAAAAATGGGACCCACAAGCTGAAACTTTGGCACAGAGGAGGTCAACTGGCCGGAAAATCAGAAAAGAAATCCCTGGAACACACCTCAAAAAATGGGACCCACAAGCTGAAACTATGGCAGCAGGTAGACCTGAAGGAGGTGGGCGCTGAAACAAATTTCCGGCGGCGGCTGTGGCGGCTGACCACTGGGTCAGACTCGCCTAAGTGAGAGGAGAAAGGTTCACCAGAAAATGGAAAGTCTCGCCGAAAAATGCAAGGGTAGTGTCAGGACAAGATTAAGGCTCACTAAAAAGAGATAAAGACGTGCTGGAACAATATGGAAATTTGCAGGAAAAAAAATTCTGGTGGTGATCGCTGGCGGCAGCAGCGACAAACCCCACTGGTATCAGAACTTGCTCTGATACAATGTAAAGAATGTTGTATTGGAATGTTGTGTGTCATATGACCACACAAGGAGTGTATTCCTAATAAGGGAGGATCGATCAAATCCCTAATTATATCCCTAATTAATAGCAGCTACCGTTTACACAATAAGCACATGTTAAATGTGTTTTCTAACGGATCCCAACAGTAAAATAGGTATTACAGCAACAACTGCAGACCACTCATCCACTTAAACAGGGGAACAAATAACAATTATACAGACCACGACTTCTGTGCATAATCTTACAACGAGAAGTTTCTCTGCCCCAAATAATATAGCAATTAGTGTCAGAAAGAAGGAAAAAAATCACAGATCAGAATCCTAGACTTGGTAGAACTTCAACAACTGTTGTAGTTTTCTTCTTTCCTCGTTTGCATCCAGAGATCTTTTTCTCCAATTAGATATCAGATTCAGATTAATGCTGAACTAGTTGGTAATAAAATACACTTTCAGCAAAGCACATACATATAAGCTGCTTGCATGCTCATGAATACATGCATGCATGAAAAATTATGTAGGTCATGTTCTTAACCGATAAAAAGAGGTATGACTTAAAAAAAGAGAGAGAAGAAGGAACACACTGATATTTTAATTTTAAAAGTTGGCTATTCAGGTTCAGCCTCTCCTCTGCTACATTTTGAGCAGCCTCGAGTCTATTTTCTTCATACTCACGAATGTTTGCAACCCCAAATGACTTGCTGAAGTCTTTGTATATCCGATCAGTGATTTCATTTATCCTCTTCTCAAGCTTACGTAATGCTGCATTCCTCTTGTCAATGGCATCATTTAACTGCAGAACATAAACAATAAGTAACCAGTTCAGTATACAAGAATACTGCCATGAGTAAACAAAGGAATCGTCAATGTCACCTCCTGGAGTTCTGGACTAATGCGTTCAATTTCTTTTTTGATGGTCCCTTTTTCTTTGCTCAAATTTGAAAGCTTGTCCTCGATGCTTCGCTGGCAGAAGTTAAAAGCATAAAAAGAAATCAAATATTCCATATGCAACAGAAGACAGAAAAATCACCAATGTAGAAAAGGTTCATTTTCAAAGCACCGAATATATATCATATTACCGAATATATATCATATTACCAATCAAGTCATAGATTCATTAGTCCCTTCCCCCATTCAGTGGGAATTATTTGGCACTCCATCCCTTATTGAATAAGCATATAACTTAAAAGCATATGCAAGCAAGAGAGAGAGAGAGAGGTAGTGCCAGAAATTAGAGACATGCAAGACATACCTTCCAATGCAAAACATTTTTTTATTATTATATCTGAAACTAAGCTGCTGGTGGCTACCCAAGGAAATTATCTTAACCTCACTCAATGCTTAAATGAAGTTAGCTCACCTTCAAAAGATGTATGTTTTCAAAAAGGAAAAGGAAAAGAAAAACATGCAATTCTGATTATTACTTAAACTCGCTAATTTCACCTTTTCACCTTGTCAATTATGATACTAAGAGCCAATCAAACTCCTTAGTTTATCAGAACCACGAAAGGGAGCCTTGGCTCAACAGTTGGAAAGAATTGTTGCGTAACTAGAAAGTAAAAGTTCAAGTCATGGAATCAATCTCTTGTAAATGCAAACTACAACTACAATAGACCCACAATGGGTACTACCCTCTCATACACCCCACGACAGGAGCTTTAAAGCACCAAATTGCCCTTTTAATTTTATTAGAACTGTTGAGAGTCTCACATCAACTTGAAATATGGCCTAAGTAATGCTTATAGAGTTTGGGCAATCTTCACCTTACAAACCGGTTTTGTGAAGTTGAGTTAGACCCAAAATCTAAAATGGTATTAAAACTTATCCTCGATCTGTTATTGGGTCAAGATCTTTGTCATTCCACTTGCATTTGACCACGCTCCAAATGTCCAGTTTTGGGTGTGACGGAGAGTGTTGAGATCCTTGTTATTCCACCCACATTTGTGTCCATACTCCAGATATTCAGTCCTAAGCATGAAGGGATGTGTTGAGATCCCTGTTATTCCACACACATTTATCCGCACTCTAGATGTCCAGTCCTAGGATGACAAGGTGTGTTGAGCAATGTTATTGATAGCAGATTGCAACCCATAGCGGTTGCCAAAATCCCGCCATATTAAGCCGCCTCCAACCGCCATATTGCGAATGATGCCGCAATCCTTCACAAAATTGAAATGGCGATTGGCTCAAAAACCACCACCGCAATCCGCCATGGCCACTTTTTAACAACATTGGTGTTGAGATTCCACATTGACTAGAGATATGACCAAAATAGTCCTTATAAGGCTTAGGTAATTCTCACCTCTTGAGCTAGCTACAGGGGCTAAGTTAGGCCTAATCCAAATTTTAATATAGTATTAGAGTCTATCCTAGATCTGTTATTGGGTCAAGATATCTATTATTCCACCCAAATTTGTCCACACTCCAGATGTCCAGTCCTAGGCATGAAGGGGTGCATTGAGATCTTAGAACTCGGGCTTTAGGCCTAACTCAACCCCGAAAAGCTAGCTCGAGAGGTGAGGATTGTCCATAGCTCCTTGTAGTAAGGACTACTATGGCCATATCTCTAGTCAATGTGGGATCTCGACAAGAGCCAAACCACTTTATCGTCTATCTAACAAATTTTAGATTTGTCCATCCAATTATATATAAACAGCCAACAAATCAAATTGGATTACGAACCCAAGACAGAATAAGACCACGATTGGGTTTCTTGTGTCTATAAACTACAATCTCATCTGCTACTTCTTAATTAAAATGCAGTTTCTAATTATTACAACAGCCGCAACAAAGACTTTTCCCATTGGGTGAGATCAGCCTCATGGATCAATCTATGCCACAAGAGATGAGAACCAAAGGGCTCAAGAGATGTTAAGCTTCTCAAGAGTTTAACAGCATACATTTCTACGCAGGAAAGACTGAACCCCTACAAAATTACGACAATATTTTCTCATACTAACGTTGATGAGGTTGTAGGCCATGACTATAGTTAATGGTTAACCTTGTTTTTTCTGTGAAATATTCAGCATTTTAATCATCCAAAATGAGTTATTAGCTCCTTTGTTTGGATTGAGTCAATATACAATATCAACAACATAAGAATAATTCCTTAAAACCTGTTCAGATATTCAACTGCTTTCACAATTGCATTCTAATATAAGCTGAATAACATTTGGATAGACGCTCCCAAAAGCACTTCTGAAGAAATGAAACTTCTACAATTCATTGAAGTTAAGCTAGTCAGGGATTACTATAAAAAGCACTCAAACCTAAGTTGATTTAACCTCCCACAACAGCTATGTTTTTCAAAAGCTTTAAATTCTAGCTGATGAAAATAAGCCCAAAACAATTTATATATGTTTCTAAAGCTGTTCTGATACACTCATCCAAACAAGACAAAATGTTTCATAAGTGCTTATTGCAATAGATAGGCCTAAAAACAAGCTCTTCTAAACCAGGTAAGTTGTGCCACACAAACCACATTTTCAACTGACTGTGAAACACATATATAGCAAGCACATCAACACATCCTAGGAACAGAGAAAAAGAGAAATGAAACCACACAAAAAAAATGAAAGAAGCCGTGCATGCTTCATTGGATCGCAAAAAAAACTTCAAAGCCTGGCAGCTTGCATGCCAAGATCAATTCATAATTTTGATTATTGCCATGAAAAAATGGTTAAAACTATAGAGTTACCTTTTCAATCTCAGCATATTGAATTTTCTTCTGAAGTCCACTAATTTTTCCAGCTACTTCAGACTCTTTAAGGTGCATATCTCTTATTGATCCTAGCTCTTCCAACTCCAATTCACACTGCTCTTTCTTTTTATTGATTCCTGAAAAACAGTGTGTTTATTTCAAGAGCAAATGCTTTGAACTAAATTTAAAAAAATAATGAAAATTGATATAAACCTTCAATTTTCTTGTCATCCCACTGTTTTGACCTTGCTTCCATTCCACCACTAGTGCCACCAGTCATTGTGCCGGATTTTGTCAGCAGAATTCCATCCACAGTTACAACTAGTCAAATTACATATGGAAATGTTTACTATTTCTGACAAGTATAAAGGTACCAGGAATGCATCACATGCATAATAAGTACATGGCGGGATTCTCCAAAAGCAAAAGGGATAGTTAGAAAGCAACAAAACAACAAAAAACTCTAGTTGTAAAGATCATAAAGTCCAGTAGAAGTTATAAATTTGAGTGCCCAAAAAGAAAGCATAACAAGAAGCCAGAGGGAAAGACATACAGGAAATCAAAAAGGAACATGCAAGTACCCCATTTAAGTAATAATGACATATGTCAGTATGAGATACTACAGAACTTGTAGATATTTCAAGAGAGAAAGCATTGTTACCTTTATGCCTCTCACCGCTCCAGCTTAAAGTTTTGGCCTCCTCAATATCTTCACAAACAAGAGTATTTCCAACAGCAAAGAGAATTGCCTTCTCCAAGGACGGATCAAACTTGCACTCGTTAAGTTCATTAAAGGCATATAATTAAGTGAATAACAAAAACCATGAATGGCTTCAACTTCATGATGGAGTATTCATTTTTTTGGGGGGGGGGGAAGAAAAATACAAGATTGAGTTGTGCTCAATGTTAATAGACTACATAGTTAAAATCCAATTATGAATATCTGTCTTTATAGAAAATCATTAAATTGACAGAACGTACAACAGCATTTTGATGAAAGGAAGCCACTGAACAAAATATGTCACATCTGGAAAAACTATATACCTAATTAGGGAGAAGATTTGATTTTAGTAAGCTATGAGAAACGGCACAGATAACAGAAGATAAAATATAATTCAGTACAACACAAGATTTACAATGCAATGATGGTGAAGTGTTAGATCTTAACAAAAGAATTGAGACCAACAAATTTCGATAATGTTAAGATGACTGCAACACTACATATCACAATGACAGACAAGGTAACTCCACCCACAAAAACAGCCATTTATATGATTTTGTTTTTTAAAGAAGGCTACACTTTCCTTTAAAATTTTGAAATACTACTTCATGCAGCAGAAAGCATGTAATTCAAAAATAATTTATGAGGACAAAATGGCTGGAGTGGACAAACAATTGCGGTAAATAAAAAGGTAAAGGGTGCAGGGATGGACGGTCACTCATCACCTTTTTGTGCTTTTTCAGATTCCAAAATTTTCAAGTAATGTGGCTGACATCAAATATTTTCTTAGTCAATCAAAACAGTAAAATCTTGACGAACAAGCTAGCTGTAGAAGGCAAATCTCAAGACAAAGCGATAAAGAAGTTCCCAGTTTCATTAGAGTAAATTCAAACAACAAGTAAACACTTCCACAACCAGAATCTTCAAAGAAGCCACTAGTTAAATAAGGATATTGAATCACATCAAAAACCAGTTTTGCTGTATGCCCTTTTGAGCGTAATCTTTCCAATATTGGCTTCACACGAACAGATTTTAGAGGAATAAATGTCTGGGGAGGAAGCCTCTGATCTTTTAAATACTGTAGAGAAGCAAAAAAATCAACATTCCAATCAATACATATAACTAAACCAAATCAATCAAGATGGTCACAGAACTTCAAAGTTCAAACAGGTAAAATTGCACATATTTACACCAAATTTATAGCTTTCAGCAGTTATAACAATCTTGTCAATAAAACCAAAGAAATAGAAAGTAACGTATAGGAAGTAATAGTTCTGCCAATACACATAAATACTCCTCTGGATTCCAGCAATTATAGCAATCTTGTCATTGCAACCAAAGAGATGTCTCAAACATAAATTCCACTGGAATGACTGGAGCAGCAAGTTAAATGTAATTATTTTAGTCCTCATAGATGAAAAGGGAACAATATGTAAGTTCATCAGCTTGAAGGCACCAGGCAAGGTTCATGTTTGGGCTTTAGTTCACAAGGTTTATGCCACACATGACTTTCTGCCCTTTTCTGAAGTCCGTGATAAATTAATATCTATCTTTTTATTTATTCTAAGCTGTAGTGTTCCTATATACATACATCACCATACTAATTACGGATGCTTTGTCTTCTTTTCTTTTCTCTATTTGTTTACGCACATTGTGTAATCACCAATACTAGAGACAAAAATGTATCAAAATCAAAAGCAATAAAAAGCCAGTGACAGCAAATAGAAACTGAGTTCTAAAAGATGACTAGGCAATCATAGAATTTTTAAAAAAAATGGCACAAAATAGGATATTGGGAAATCTCATTAGGACCTTGATGCATTCCTTCCCAGTCTTTTCATCCTCAACTACAACTGCATCCATAAATTTACCCATAGCAACAGTAACGGCTAGATTATACATTTTCTGTCTTGGCCTACAAAGATCAGTCATGCGACCATGGACTCCTTGAAACAGGCGTTTCAGAGTCTCTACAGCCTGAGACAGTTTAGCATCTCTCTCATTTTCATATCTATCAGCCTTCAATTCACGTAGTTGATCTTCACATTCGCCGATCTTGGTCTTCAAATATTCATACCTTCTCCTGCAGATCAAAAGTAGCACATATCATTTCACAAATGTCCTCAGCAAAGACTTCGATGCAGAGGGATGTGTTAACAATTAAAATGCAAAAAAAATTAATAACTTAATTTACTTGGAATCACGATGTTTTTCCTCCATCGCACGCTTTTCGTCCTCCAAGTTTTTAACGTCATTCTTATTTTTTTTAGAACTATCAAGAATTTTTTCAAGCCTTGTCTGCATCTGTTCCTTTTGTGAATCCAGTTCAGACTCCCTGTTTCTTAATTGTTGAAGATTTTCTTCCAAATTCTTCTGAACTTCACTATCAGCATGTTGCTGCCTATCTAGAAGCTCTTTTTCCTCTCTAAGCTTTGCGGTTTTCATCCCAGCTTCCTCTTTGCTGTAATAATAACATTATCATCACAAGTTCCAAAACAGAAAAAACAAATAAAAAATGAAAAGTCGATGTGCATGCTAACTACCAAGAACTGACAACACATGGCCAACTGCTAATGACAAGCAATAGGCCACAGAATGAAAGAAATACCATATGCAGGCAAAAAACTATCTGCAAATTTCTGCCTGATATTAGGCAAAATATCACAAATCAATACATGTTCCAACTTCTGGCCAATGATATTTGTTTTCTTATTCCTTTGCATTTTGACATTAACCAACTAATGCACAATCTAACCCACAAGGAATAAAGGACTTTCCTTCACCAAAAAATAAAACAATAAACATGATATATAAGAGAGTTTTACCTAATATCCCTATTCCATAACAGTCTAACTCATGATTTATCTCACCAGCATTATCAAATAACGTAGTATACAGTGGATAAGGATAAGTGGTAGACAAGATTGTTAGTATAACCCAAAACTCAACAAGATTTAAGTTCACTCCAAGCACAATGCAATTATTCTGTTCTAAAAAAGAAAAAGAACAAAATATTGAATGGTAACACACAGCTACAGCAAATAAACACTCACATTCTAAAATATTCTTCCAAGTGATTTTCATCTAACTTAAGCTGGTCACCAACATTTCGACCTTTTTCTTGGACGTCTGCCAATTTTGCTGTGAGATCCTGGATACCCCTCTGTAGCTCCGCTATATCAATAGCATGCCTCCTCCGTTCTTCCCTTTTTTTATCAAGCTCCTTCTTCCCTTTTTTGATTTTTGAATTGATACGAGTCATTTCCTCCTTTAACTTCAGAAGCTCAGGTTGCTGCAAGGAGGACAGAAAGCCATAAAAACATTTCCATGGCTACTCAGAGCATAAGAAATACGATCAACAAAGGGAACAAACTAAAGAACTTAGCAAGATAATGTTCAGGTAGTCTAAGAACTTTTTTTTTTTTTTGTGCCTGGAGGAGTTGGGCAATGCTAGTTCAGGGAGGGAGGAGATTCAAGCCGGGGTTCAAAGGTACCACTCACACTATAGCCGGATTAAGAGAGCCATTTTGCAAACTCGGACACTACAATTTTCAATCCAGTTTCTTCATAATTCACATTAAATATGACCAAAAGCAACAATGTTCAAAGAGTATAGCATAGGAAAAAAAAACTGCATCACACACTGTATTCTACAAATACTGATCTATGTTATAGAGAATTAGAATATCAATCAACGTTTTAAAAACCGAACCGACGAGACCTCCAGGTCATGGTTCAATTGGGTGATAATTAATTGAATAAATAAAATAAATAAATAAACTTACACACTAAATAATGATGGTGATAGAGTGACACCGTGCAAAAAAAAAATGTAGATAGCTAGAGTGCTAGACCTCATTATTAAAGTTATAAAGAAAAATCTTCAAAAAAGGTAGACCACAAGACCACTGTCTCGTCTTCAATAGTTTTTTACTTTTTTTTTTATTACAATCTCCTGTTTTATAATTTATTTTTATTTTTATTAATGTTTATTTTAGTCTATTTTATCCCTTACTATACTTTAGAGGTGTCTCTTTCTAAACCAGGCGGCTATGCTTCTATTTAGAGTTCCAGACTCTTCTATAGTTTATTTCCTCTGTTTTTCCCAACATCTTTCTTCCCAATCAAATCCTAGAATACACCAATGCTTGAAGGTGTTGTCTCGTGGGTTAACAGAGGGACGCAGCTAACGATGGCTCTTGCACTTCACAATGGTTGAAGGTGTTGTCTCGTGGATTAACAGAGGGACGATGCGGATACTTTCCGGCGACGGTGACTGCAGCTGCGTTGCAATAATTTGCTCCGGTGAAGGTCCAATTTAGTGCTGTGACGAGTCGTTCTTACTAGATTTGAGGGGTTTCACCGGTTGGTACTTGGTTGTTCAAATAACGATGGGTGGTTCTTGCTAGGTGAGTTGTTCGTGCAATCTCAGCACTGCTTCTTTCATTTTTCTTACTTCTTGGCCTCTTGGAACGGGATCTCGGGTCGCAGCATTGGGGACTTAAGGGAAAAAGGGGAAAAATTTTAAAAAAATTTGAATTCTGAAGTGTTTACTCTGGACCGGGCGATTTTTCAAAACCGGGACCGGTTCCTTGGGTCATCCGGTTCGAGGCGGTTTTCAACGGGCCAACCGGTTTTTTAGGACCACCGGTTTAACTGAGCTAACCGAGCCGCTTGTGTCTCCGAGTAGCGGTCCGACCGACCGATCCGGTCCGGTCCGGTTTTTAAACCATTGATATCAATACATCAAAATCACATATTCTTATTCTTTCTCTAATTCTCTGAATTCTTTATGGCATCATAGAGCTTCCAAAGCCCTTCACATGGCAATCGATCCTCATCCTCCTCCACCATTCACAACTTGGCAGCCTCAAACGGCGCATCTATGGCCAGATCCACTCACACTGGGGCCTCCAATGCCGCATAACTCTCCTTTTCGGCACTGTTGCATCACTCATTGGTGTTGTCGCACTCGCATAATCCTCTATTCACAACGCCTTCTCCTCCTGCGTTTTCATCATACTCGTATCAAATTACTAAGAGATTAGATGATGATGACTATCTCGTTTGGCTTCAATAAGTGGAGCAAGTTCTTTGCACGCGCAGGCTTCATAGGTTATGTATTTCTCCTCAGATTCCTAATCGTTTTCTCAACGAAGCAGATCGACTTGAAGGACTAGAGAATCTTGCGTATTCAGCTTGGGAGCTACAAGATCATCTTCATCTTGCATGGCTCCAATCGTCGTTAACATCCTCTATTTTGCCGAAGGTCATTGGTTGTCGCTACTCCTGGCAACTTTGGGAGAAAATTCATCATTACTTTCAATCGAATGTCAAAGCACAAGCACATCAGTTGCGTGCTGATCTCAAAAACACTAGGAAAGGTGATAAGTCCATTGCTCATTTTCTTAGCAGCATCAAACAAATTATAGATTCCTTGTGTCTATTAGTGAAACGGTTTCTATACAAGAGCAGCTTGATGTGATCCTCGAAGGATTGCTAGTTGAATTTGAATCCCTAGTTACTTTGGTCAACAGCAAGTCTGATTGGTTCGATTTTGACGAAACAGAGTCTATACGGCTAGCACATGAAAATTGTGTCAATAAACAGAAGGATGTTCATGATTCGATCTCCTGTTTAAATCTCACTCAATCCAGGCTCCACAAGCAGTAGGTACTGACACTACTCCTCAAGTGCAATACACGACTTCCTCTGCACCTCCTGCTAATTCACAGTCTCAAACTGATCCTTCTAGAAGTTCTAATTACAGGGGAGGTGGTCGAGGAGGTAGATCTGGCAAGCGTGGTGGTCTTGGTGGTCGTGGCAATATTCAATGTCACGTTTGCTGTAAGTTTGGGCATGATGCCTCCATTTGCTACCATCATTACAACCCTAACTATGTGCCACAATAGCAAATGGTTCCACCACAATACTCTACTTATCAAAATCCCTTTCAGTATCTCAGACCTCCTCAGTTTTAGTTACAAGCTCAGAATGCTATGGTCTGGACTCCTCATCCCTTGATCACTCATGTGCCTCCTCCAATTTTGGCACAACCACCTATTGCAGCTTTTCATGTTCCTCCTCGAGCCTTTGTTGCTAATACAGTACCATAGCAACAGTCTCAAAATTGGTATGTGTATTCTGGTGCATCACATCATGTCACCGCAAATCCAAACTTAGCCATTGATGTACCTCTTGCTAACCAAGAACAATTGTTCTTGGGGAATGGACAAGGTCTACCTATACAGTCTATTGGTTCAACTTCCTTCTCTTCACCTACTCAATCTCGTATCAAACTACATTAGAAAATAATGTGTTGCTTGTTCCAAACATAACTAAAAATCTTATGAGTGTTAGTAAGTTTGCTAGAGATAACCATGTTTATTTTAAATTTCATCCTTCTTATTGTGTTGCAAAATCTCAGGTTGATCATCAAGTCTTGATAAGGGGTCATCTCAGTTCAGATGGTCTTTACTCCTTTCCAAATCCTCTCACTAGCTCAGTTATTGCATATTCTAGTGTCGTCACATCCACTCCAAGTTGTTCTGTTAATTCTCTTGCATTATCAACTACTTGTACCCCTAGCCTTCCCCTAACACTGTAATCCACACACTACCACTTTTTCCCCCTATGGCATAATAGGTGGTCATCCCAACACTCATTCTTCATAATGTACTCAAACTTTGTAATGCTATTGTTTCAAATAAAAGTAATGAGGACTTGTGTAGCATGTTGTATAGGAAAGTCTCATAGACTTCCTTCTCAACGTTCCACTGCTATATATTCTGAATCCTTAGAATTAATTTTTGTGATCTGTTGGGTCCAGCCCCTATGTCCTTATCCATGGGTTACACTTGCTATGTTTCGTTTGTTGATGCCTTCAGCCGTTATACCTAGATCTATTTTATTAAAAATAAGTCTGAAACACTCTCCATATTCAAACAATTCCAGTCCCTGGTTGCAAGGTAGACAAGAGCGAGATCCTACGTAGGAGCGGGGAGGGGCCATAAGAGCGTAAAATGTGGGTTCGTAGCACGGTTCGTAAGATCCTACCAAATTCTCAAACTAGTATATATATGCATATAAAAACATATGTAGGAATATAAAAACCATAAATAAGTGGTAAAAAACTTCAAAAACACCACAAATACTTAATAAACTTCAAATTCATACACAATAGATAAGGAAAATTATTTTATATCATAACAATAAACTAAAATTGAAAAAATAATAAAAAAGATATTGAAATATATATATATATATATATATATATATATATATAATTAAGTTAGAAGTTAAAATTAAAAAAAAAGTTGTTAATTATGTTCAACCCATAAACCCAATCCGAAACACACGAAAAAAGGGTAAAGTAGCAGAGCTTGCAGTAGAGAAGAGGGAACGTCGTTCGAACTTCGCAGAGGGAAAGAACAGAGGCGGCGAAGGGCATAGGGGACGTCGTAGGCGGCGGAGTGTTCCTGCGTGTTCTACCTTCTTCCAGGTAACTATGCTTCATCCTCTCCCCCATCTCCATCTCCTTCATCTCCGTTGCACCCAAAATCTGAGTTTTAAAAGAAGTCGGATCGCGAACCCGACCCAAAAACACAAAAATCAAAGATTTAGGGATTTTTACAGGAGCGCGGGGTTCATCTGCTCCCACCGCTCCTACGCGCCGGAACGCCGCTTCCAGAAATTCACGATCTTGCGCAGGTGCGGGATCGTTGAAGGGTAGTAGGAGCGTAGGATTGTCCGCTCCTACGCCCCGGAGCACGCTCCTGTCTACTATGCCTGGTTGAACTTCAATTGAACAAGAAAACTAAATCCTTACAATCTGACTAGGTTGGTGAGTTTCAACAATTTAAACAGTATCTAACAAGTTTAGGGATCACTCATCACTTAATTTATCCTTATACTCATCACCAAAATGGGGTGATTGAGAGGAAACATAGGCACATAGTTGACATGGGCTAACTTTGCTATCTCAAAACTCCCTTCCAATTTCCTATTGGGATCATATCTTTCGCACTGTTGTCTATCTTATAAATAGACTTCCCTTTGCACATCATAATCATGCTATCCTATTCCAAAGTTTTTTCCACAGACTACCTGATTATTCCTTTCTAAAGGTGTTTGGTTGTGCTTGTTATCCACTCCTTAGACCCTATAACAAAAATACATTGCAGTTTAGGTCCACTGAGTGTCTTTTTCTCGAATACTCTACTTGGCATGAAGGCAACAACTGTATGGACTCTAATGGCCGATTGTTCATATCAAAAGATGTTATGATTAATGAACATAGGCTTCCTCAATTCTTCTTTGTTTCTTCTTTTCCATCAGCCTCTGTCCTAGTCATCCGTTTCCTCTTGGAGTCTTACCTTTTGGACATTTTCCTAATGTTGATGGTTCTGATTCTTCTCCCATACAACATGTTGCACCACTCTCCTCATCTCCTTCTACTCCACAATCTCTTCCTTATGCTGCATCTAGCATAATTGATCCTCAGTCCACTACTACTTCTGAGTTTGTCACATCAACACAGTCCTCAACTCCATCCCCTTCCCCTCCAAAGAACCTTCATCCCATACAAACTCACTCCAACAAACCCAGACCACACCCTACCCTTTTAGTTACCACTGCTAAACAATACTCTTTAAACAGGGTCTGTCTTCTCCCCATTGGAAACATGCCATGCAGCTTGAGGATGATGCTCTCTTGGCCAAACACACTTAGTTACTTTGCCCCCTAGAAGGTTGGTTATTGGGTGCAAATGGGTTTTTAGAGTCATGGAAAACCCATATGGGACTGTCAATAAGTATAAAGCTAGGTCCATAGCAAGGGTTTCTCTCCTATGGTTAAACCAGTCACGGTTAGAATTGTTTTGACACTTGCACTTACTCACAAGTGGCCTATCAAGCAAGTTGATGTCAACAATGCTTTTCTAAATGGTCTTTTGGAAGATGTTTACATGGCACAACCTCCGGGGTTTGAAACTGGTTATAATAAAAGCCTGGTTTGCAAGCTTTAAAAGGCCATTTATGACCTCAAACAGCCTCCTCAGGCCTGGTATCATAGGCTTACTAAGACTCATCTTAGTTTTGGATATGTCCAAAGCAGATGTGATCCTCCTCTGTTGGTTTGCAACAAAAATGGTGGATGTGCTCATCTATGTTGATGATATCATCATCATCATAGGATCTTCCATTGCTTTAGTTCAAGGTCTGATTACCAAATTAAATGCAGTATTTGCTCTCAAATGGCTAGGAGACCTTGAATACTTTCTTGGCATAGAGGTTAAGCACACCTATTCTGATTCTTTCTCACTCACTCAAGCCAAATACATCAAAGACCTTCTGCAAAGGGTATATCCACTCCTCTGCCTAGAAACTTCTATCCAGATATGGGTTTGATTATTTGGATGATTCTACTTCTATAGGTCTATTGTTGCCCTTCAATATGTGACTATTACCAGGCCAAAAATTGGCTATGCAGTCAATAAGGTTTGCCAATTTATGTCCCATTGCATAGCCATTGGTCAGCAGTAAAACGAATTCTAAGATATCTCAGAAGTACTCTAGACCTTGGTCTTGTTCTGCAGCTTGCATCTCCTCTGTTGCCTCTCAGTTTGCAAGCCTTCTGTGATGCTGACTGGGCTTCTGATGTGGATGACATAAGGTCTACTTCAAGGGCAAGTCTATTTCTTGGTCCAAACTTCATTTCCCAGTGGTCTAAGAAGCAAACTCTCGTTGCCAAATCAAGTGTTAAAGCTGAGTACAGAAGCTTAGCTCTTGCGACCTCTGAAGTTCTCTAGGTGCAGTCTCTTCTTGGTGAGCTCCATGTTCAAATTTCTACTCCAGTTGTTTATTGTGATGACCAAGGCACAATAGCATTGACTCACAATCCAGTTCTACACTCTAGAACTAAACATATGGAGTTGGACACCTTTTTTGTCCGAGAAAAGGTTCTTAACAAGTCACTCATTGTCTCCTATGTGCATGTCCAAGAGCAGGTGGCTGATATTCTCACCAAGCCATTACCTAAGATTCAGTTTTGTGCATTGAAAGACAAACTCGAGAGTTCTTAACTCTTCACAGCTCTCACCTTGAGTTTGTGGGAGACTAATAGAGTACACAGTAGGTTATCCTAGTTCTGAATGCATTGTATCATTGTGTTATGTTAAACTGACAGTTGTATATGCCAGCTCAGCATTAGTTGTTTACTTACTTGCAAGGTATTAAAAACCGGACCGGCCGGTTGAACCGGGAACCAGGCCATGGTCCAGTTCGATTCACCCTCTAAAACCGGTTGCAAGAGAACCGGGCGGTTCTGTTAAAGAACCGGTGAAGAACCGGACGATCGTAAAAAGCAAAACCGGGTTTTAGCCAACCCTACGGTTCGCAAAAATGAGTTTTTTTTTTATATATACATATATTAAGGGCACAACGACGTCATTTTATATTTTAACTGTTTTTTTCCCCTGCGCCATTTTGCTTCTCAAACTCGACTATTTTAACTTTTTTTCCCTGCGCCATTTTTCATATTTTGTGTTATTGAACGTAATAGTTATGTCATATTTGAGATGGATGAATGTGTAATTTTTTGTTATATGTCGACTTATTAAGAAAATATTAAGTGAAGTATAATTTTTATGGTGTGAAGTTATGAATATCAGTTTATTTTTTGTTTATTATTTATTTATATATTGTATTAAATATTTTTTTAATAATATTTAATCGAACCCGGTCCAACCCAAAAACCCTGAACCCAGGCCCTCTCCGGTTCAATGCCCGGTCCGGTTTTTAATACCTTGCTTACTTGTAAGCAGTTCAGAAACTGCATCACACACACTGTATTCTATAAATACTGATCTATGTTATAGAAAATTAGAATATCAATACATCAAAATCATTGATTCTTATTCTTTCTCTAATTCTCAGAATTCTTTAAAGTTCAATGGCTAGAGTTGATAATGAAGTGATGAGTTCCCACACCCTGCCCAAAATGAAGAAAAAACACTCACACTCTTGTCAAGCTTGTTGCTTTTCTCAGCAATTCTCTTCTCACGTAGGGCAATCTCTTTAAGATATTTGGATTGCAGTTTCTTCTTTTTACTGGCTTGTTCTTCATAATTTTCTAGTTCTTTAAGAACTTTTTCACGACGGCTTTTCTCGGCTTCAAGTTCTCCAGTTGTTTTAACAATATCATTTTCTATATTGAATAGCTGCCACAAGAAATGTTCCTTCTTCGTAGATTTCTGCAAGGAAGAAAAAAAAAACAAACAGGTACTTGAGAACTTCACCATAAGCAGTCTGATCAAGATCAAGAGATAAATTGAGGAGGAAATCAGAAACTGCATTGCACACATAAATCCTAGTAGAAACATGAAGCAGAAAATGCTGTCCAGCAAGGCAATCCTTTATATTCTTTTATTCGAAGTAAATAATATCTGCAGATACTTGACTGAACATGCTGTAGAGGTACAATTAAGCCACCAAATCCAACCACTGCAGGGATTGTGAAGACTTTCCGTAAGAAAGTTTATTTATCAAAGAAATTATAAGCAAAGGAAACATGTGACTCGAACTCACTATTAGTTTAAGCTATTCCAGGGAAGGGGAAACACTAGAGAAACAGGGGGCAAAGAGATAGACATCACTGAAAGTGGCACCTTCAATTTGTAGCCTTTGGATGTCCAAGAAAAAGACCACGATCTACAATCTCTACCAGGTATCGAACCAGCTCCACATGGAGCAATGGAGGTGGAAGAACCCATGGATGTTCCTCAAGACGGAAGCATAAAAGGTGAAAACGGAGAAATCAAACGAGCAGTGATATTATGGAGGAATTGAGGTAAGGAGGGTGATAGAAAAACTGAATGCGAACAGTCAGCTTTGACTGGTGGTGAGAAATTATCGATTGCACGTGACAGAGAATTGATAATGTTATTTTGATATAGTAAGAATGGGCCAAAAAATGGAAACTGTTATTAGTAATAGTAGTAGTAAAGAAAAAGGCTGCCACAAATAAACAAGCAATAGCTATAGAGTAAAAAAAAGAGCAAGAAAATTTTAGAGGGAATAAATACGAGGGGCTGCCGTGTGCATCAGAGACAGTCTCTTTATTAAGAATCTAAGATAAAATTTCTAGAACTTAAAGGGCATGATCCCGCTTCCCTTCAAATGTCTTTCTTTTTTTAGTTAATAGGATACCACCCTGCCTTCATCCAATAATCAGACATATGGCAATAGAGAAGAAAAACGAAACAGAAACTCAAGGCATAGACAAAGCAGATGGAAGGAACTCCATCAAATTAAAACATAGGCCAACCCAACAACACAAATACAGTGCTGACAAGTTACAGCTGGAAATTAACCTCGCAAGGAGGACATGTGAATATTATACAAAAACAAACATAAATCAAAACAGATACAGTTACCAGTTGATCTTGCAAGCGGAGATGTTTCTCTGCCTCTTCCTTTTGTTCTTTCTTCTGCTTTCTCTCCATAACAACCGTCTTTTTCTTCTGATAAACAAGTGCTGATTTTTCCTCAGCAGCAGCTTTTTCTTCTTCAAACTGCTCGTAGTCCCTCTTATACTCGTCAGATCCAGATATCTGTTCGAGAAGGCCAGTAAGCTCCTTGGGATTTTTGGAAGCAATGGATTCCACGTCACCCTACAATAAGAAATTCAGCAGATTGAACAAACAAACAAGCCAGTGTACCAGTAGCATCACCAACGAGGGCGTCAAGGAGAGAAAAACGCAGAACCTGAAAGACTAAAAAATTGCGAGCCTTGACGAGAATGCCGAGGGATTTGAGCCTGGCATTGTAGACGTCCCAGGTAACGACGTTGCCGTCGATGCGGTACTCGCTGGCGCCGGCGGTGGTGATGGTTCTGGTGAATTGGATCTCGGAGTTGTTGGCGAGCTGGTAAACCAAGCGAACGAAGGCCCTGCGTCCCTTCTGCTCCTTCTCTCTGTCGTCAAAGGCGTAGATGAGGTCCTTCAATTGCGCACCGCGGAGCTGGCCGGTCCTGACGCCGAGCACAAAGCTTATGGCGTCCATGAGGTTGGACTTGCCGGCACCGTTGGGGCCGATGATGGCGGTGAAGTCGTAGAAGGGACCGATGACTTGGAAACCCTTGTACGACTTGAAATTCTCCATCTCCAGCCGGTGGATTTTCCCCGGCGATAGTAGCGACGGCATGATTCGCTGTTATGATCGAAACTGAAACCCTAGATTGAAGAGGGTGGTTACGCGAGTGAAAGGAACGAACGACTTTGGGGAGTAAGGGTTAGGGTTTGGGAATTGAAAGGAGGAGGGAAAAAAATTAATTGGCGGGAGATTGGGAAGAAAGTGCGCTTACGTTGTCATCGCTTGGGAAATTGGGGCAGTTAACAACTTGACTGCAACAAGCATGATTCTAAATTCTACTAAATTCTAATTCTGTACACGCTGCAGAGTGGCGCTAGTACGGGTAGTAGTATTAGTGGGCTTTCTTGCTTTATTATTACTATTACCTTATCACTTTATCGGTGAATTCTATGGTGCATAATTAAAAAATAATGTATCGGTGCATAAAGGGCAAAACGGGAAAGCCACGTCCTCACCCCCTCTCTCAATTTGCCTCTGCTTCAGCCTCCTCTTCTCTTCTCCCAATCTTATCCTGTGCAAGTCTCCATCGTCATGGGATCATCGCCGTAGACCCACTACCACTAACAATCCGTATAAAGGCCCGTTTGTTACGACTTAAAAAAAAGTGATTATGTTTTAAAATAATATAGAGATTATTTTTTATAGATTTTAAAAAAATCTGAAGCTAATTTGTGTTTGTTTAGGATTATAAAAATCATTTTTTCAACTCTTATAAATGAGAAGCTATTTTTTTCAGCTTTTCATTTTTAACCTAAAAATCAATTTTTTAAAAAAATCATTTTCTAAAAAATCTGAAACAAACACAATTAAAATTAAAAAAATGATTTTTAACATAAAAAAAATGATTTTATTCTTAAAAAAAACTGTAACAAACGCGCACTAAATTCCAATATCTCATAAATATTATATTTTCCATTTCAAATCACACTCAGAAGTCGATCCGCTCTGAAGTGAGAGTAGGACTCAATAGGAGTAGAGCATGAGAAATGGCGCCAGGTAGTAAGGGGGATGACTGAAATGACACCGCTTCGTCTCAGGCACTGACGGAGGAAAGATCTACCACTAGGAGGCAGCGGGGTGGGTGAGGAGGGAGAAATCCTCATATTTTTTACATTGATCTTTCTCACAACAAATTGTCTGGCACCATACCTGTAACATTCTATTCTTTTCTGAATTAAAAATTTAGTTTATAATTCTAAATCAAATATTTAAAATAGTAATATAATAATAATAATAATAATAATAATAATAATAATAAATTTTTTGGTTACGCTGACTAAACTATTTTTAATATATGTTACTATACTAATATTATCATAGATATCATAGATATAATATAATACTAAACTAGTACATATAGATATATTACTATACTTTTATTTTATGTTAAGTTATATTGAATAATTAATTAGGTGTGAGCCATTGACTTAATATAAGATTCCACTTTCTAATTAGGAGTAACCATAAGATGGGATTGTTATGCCTTCCAAAATTTTAAGTTACCCAAAAGAACCAATCAACATTCATCTTTTCTATATGTAATTGAATTAGTTGCAACAAATTGTTCCTAAAAGCTTCGACAAGATATACTTTGATCCTGCTAATGATTACATCTTATCTTGTGATTTTATTTGGACACTTTCGGATAAGTTACCAACCATAGGATGCAAACTTTTTCTCCAAGAAAAGCCACTTGTACAATGAATATAACTTTTTCTCCAGAAAAGCCACTGTACAATGAATATAGCCCATTAAATCTACTAGATTTAATCCCAAGATTTATGATAAAATCTAATTTATTTAATAAAGCATCGATTATGTAGAAGTTCACTATAAATACACTCTCTAATCCCTCCACACTCTCACACACAATCAACCACTTTACTCACTGGTGAAAAATACTTTACGTTCAAAACTATGAAGTTATCTTACACCATCAGTGTCCTATTCCATAATTTTCCCTACTAGATATACCACCCATAAGTCTTTTCCTTTCACTCCTACTTCCTTTTCATCTATACCTCAAGTATAAAGAAAGTTACCATCCACTGTTCGGATTGTAAAAGCTTGTGGAGTTTTCCAGGAAGAGCCTTTACCAACTAGGACAAAACAAAACTTGAGGTAATAGGGGTGAGGAACTTCAGCAATAATAGTAGAGTAGGAGGTGAATCATTGAGTCAAGGGTGGCCCCTATCCTTCACTATTTCTATTATTTTTACGTCTGATAATTTAATATTAGTAAAGTAAAAGAGAAATTTGAGTTTACATATCTTGATAGTTATTCTTGGCTTTGATGTTTTTATGAACTTCCTTCTTGAGAATGGATATTATTTGATATTATTAAGTTGTTCATCGATGTCTTAAAATCTGTGATTATTTTACTATTTCGGCGCTATTATTCGGACAGCGCACACACCCAAATCAAATTTACACACGCACACACTTAAATCTGGTCAACTCTGGTCAACTCTGGTGGTGGTCAACTCTGGTCAACTCTGGTGATGGTCAACTCTGGTCAACTCTGGTCAACTCTGGTGGTGGTCAACTCTGGTCAACTCACAGTCGACTTTCGGTGGTGGTATTTCTGGTCAACTGGTGATGGTCGACTGCAGTGACTACGGTCGACTCACGATTTTTTCTTACTTGTGCGAACTTTCTCTCGTAATTGGAGTGCATACCAGTGTAACTTTTACCATAATGGTGATGCGTGGATAATTGAGTTCAAATATGAGGGAAGAGGCTACGTTTGTCTGAGCAGTGCGCCAAGTGAAGGTTGTAATAACCTTGGGGGCATCACGGTGCGAAATTCCACATGTGACCGGGTGGTAGCTCCACTTGTGTCGTGGTATTCGATATCCCACAATGATGAGCTGACGAGACACTTGCAAGAACTCAAGATCGGTGTAGAGTGTTCAGGTATAATGAATTATAAAATGAGAAAGAAATCTTTGGGGCCAGACATGTACTCCGATCGCTCACTCAATTTAGAGTCTCTCCATGGAGTAGATGTGGGCCCGTACATATATATATACATGACATTGCATGGATCTTGTTGCATGATTATGAAATGGCTGTTGATCTTTATTTCTTTATATATATAATACTATTATGATTGCTAATGCTCTACTTATATGTTATGTTGTTGATATGTACTCGCCCTTTGTTTGTTGTTTTGGATATTATTATTATTTTTTGGTTAAAGATGGAGGACAACGACAACAATCATCACCCGATGGAATGCACGTATGGAGTTCATCAGCGGGATCTGGACCCCGATTATCTGACCTCATGTGACCTTTGATGGAGAAATCGCTATTCACACCCTTGTTGGCACATTTCCTAACCATCCTACCACTTTACCGCGCCATCGTACTATGACATTAACCTTTTACTTACCTTTAGGCTGATATGTGGTGCGTCTGGTTATTGCACCGCAAGGAACATATCCGGAGCAGCCTCCCTCTTACCGATCCCATGGGGTGAGGAAAAAGAGATGTATGACTAATAATTACGATGCGATGGTATGTTTGGACTTGACTGATGTAGTTTTAGCGTGATCTACCTACTCTTGACGGAGATCTTTTGATGTTGTAGAAAAAAATAATGTATATAGTATAATTTGGTCGATTATCTAGATGATTGTATGACTTACATTAACTAGTAGGATGATATCTGAGTGTACTAAAAACTATTTTGTTCAAAAGGCTAATGATGCGGTATATTATAAATGTTACTCTTAACTTCTATGTTCATCTAATGTTTTTATCTTTGATTCAATTGTGATAAGGTTTAAAATTAATCGATATATGTATGTTTTATTGGATAGAGATACTTGGGGGTGTCTCATTTGTGGTATCAGTGAGTGAGTCTTATTGGGGTGGGTATGGACTAACTATGTTTCTTTGTGAAAGGTTGTGTGTCATTAAAAAAAGCGTAGGAATAATATAGTGATGAAATTATTTTTACGATATATTGATTCATAGGAAATTATGTGAGGAATAACGAAGAAATTTGAAAGTATTCAAGCCATCGAAGTATGGGCTTGCGGCAATATTCGTGACAAGCTGAACAATGTAATCTGAAATGAAGAAGAGCCCGAATTCCAGGTTTAACTTGAATTCATAGTAATAAACCCTCTCAATTCAATGGAGAATATGATCCAGGACAAAGTCGAGTTATGGATTCAAGAAATGGAAAAGATATTTGAGGCAATGATGTGCACTTTATGTAACGAGAAGAGTTATTTACGCAACCTTTATGCTAATCGGAGAAGCTGAATATTGGTGAAAGCGACACGTCCAACTTAGGCGAAGGTCGAAATAACTTGGGAACTTTTTAAGTAGCAAATTTTTAGAAAAAGTACTTCCCCAAAGGATGTAAGACAGCTAGAAAATGGAATTTTTCTGATTTGAAGCAGAGAGGATGTGCGTAGGAGAATATCTTTGCAAAATTTGAAGCATTGTAAATTTTCAATGTATTTTCAACACCATCCAGGATGAAAGTTGGAAATCTTGAAAGTTCGAAGAAGGGTTGCGGTATGAAATTAGGGAAGCGGTAGTTTCTTTTTGCCTTTAGAGAATTTCTGAATTAGTAAATAAATGTAGGGTGATTGAGGATCTCAAAAGACTAGGGAAGAAGCAGGTCTCATAATTTTGGATCCTCATGATTTAAGAAAGGAAATGATGGTCAGGAAGAAACCATATGAGCGTCCACAGGAAATCAATATCATAACTTGAGTCAAAAAGAGGAAAAAGAGAATCGAGTCGAGCATGTCAGGCTGCTGTGAAATGTTTTAAATGTGGAGAGTGCTCATGATACTAGAATTGTTGGAATAAAGAAGTGATTTGCTTTAAATCAACAAGCGGGACATTTTGTTAGAGATTGCAAAGCAGCTTCGAGTCAATAATGTGCCAGTCATCGAGCCAAAGGCGAAGGGAAGAGCATACACTATGAGTGGGCGAAGCTTCTCGGTCACGATGACCTTATCTGAGTAAGTGTCTCATAGGTAGACTTTTAAATGTCTTTGTATGATTGAGCGCTACCCATTCTTTCATCTCTTATGAATGTGTAAGACAACTAAATTTACCTATTTCCCCACTTCTTTTTGATTTAATTGTTTCAACCCCATACAGGCAGAGTGATCCTTTGCTTTGGCTTGTGTTGTTGTTCGTTATCATTGAAAATAGAAATTTCACTATAACCTTAATATGTTTGCCTTTAGTCCACTAGATGTAATATTAGGTATGGACTGGTTATCTTCTAATCGAGTCCTACTAGATTGTTTCAAATAAGTCCTTAATCTTTCTGAATTGGAAAGCCGGATTACTATCTACCAACCAAACAATTGCTTCTTTGAAAAAGGAGGGCGAGGATATAGGTTGTTGTCTTCTTTGGAAGTTCAAAGGGTATTGGACATAAACAAAGTGCGTCGTGAGGGAATTTCTGAGAGGTGTTTCGAGAAGATGTTCAGTCTACCCGAGCGAGAAATAGAGTTTGCTATTGATTTGTTGCGAGGAACTAGTCCTATATCAATATGCACGTGCGAATGTCGCCATCTGAAATGGCGGAGCTAAAGAAACAATTGGATGAATTAATGGCAAAGAAATTCATTAGGCCTAGTTGTGTCGGTGCTCCTGTCTTATTGGTCAAAAGAAGGATGGATGTTCTAGGTTGTGCATTGACTATAGGCAATTGAATAAAGTAACTATCAAAAACAAATACCCTTTACCTAGGATAGATGATTTGATGGATCGGTTGAAAGGCGCTACCATATTTTCCAAAAATTGACTTGCGATCTGGATACCATCGATCGTGTGAAGGCGTGAGATATACCAAAGAGCGACGAGCGAATCGGCCATTATGAATATTTAGTGATGCCGTTTAGATTCTGAATGCTCACGCAATTTTTATGGACTATATGAATAGAATATTCTGTCCATATTTAGATAAGTTTGTCGTCGTCTTTATTGATGATATTCTTATCTATTCACGAGATCATGAGGAACCACGTGGAACATCTCAGAATTGTTCTTGGTCTTGAAGGAAGCGGTTGTATGCAAAGTTTGTCAAAATGTGAATTTTGGTGGAAGAGATGCAATTTTGGGACATGTAGTCTCGAAAGGAAGGGATCGCGGTAGATCCGGCTAAGGTGGAAAATTTGTCTTACAATGGGAAAGACTGGGACAATAGCAAATTCGTAGTTTTCTAGGGTTAGCGAGGATATTATCGGAGGTTTATTGAAGGATTTTCCAAGATAGCGTTACTTTAACCCAAACTCACTCGAAAGGACAAGCGTTACGTATGGACGGATACTTGTGAAAAAGTTCGAGGCTGAGCGTGAGTTGACAACATCTTTGTCTTAGTGTTACCCGACCTAATGGATATTTTTGAGGTATATTGTGATGCATCTCATCTTGGTTTAGGTTGTGTCCTTATGCAAGAAAAGAAAGGTAGTGGCATATGCTTCTGACCAGCTGAGACCTCACGAGAGAATTGCAGGCCCATGATTTGGAGTTACTTGACCATTGTTTTGTTAAAATATGGAGGCATTATTTGTATGGGTCTAAGTTTGAAGTCTTGGTGACCACAAAAGTTTGAAGTATTTGTTTGATCAAAAAGAAATTAAACATGAGACAAAGGAGATGGATGGAATTTATAAAGGATTATGATTTCAAATTGCAATATCATCTGGAAAAGCAAATGTATTAGTAGATGCATTAAGTAGGAAGGCGTTACATGTTTTACGCTATGATGGTCAGAAGATGGAACTCATTGAGAAGTTTAGAGATTTAAATTTAGCGATAGAAGTAGCAGGGTAACCGACTTGGGTAAATATAGGTTCACAGATTACAAATGGCTTGTCGGAACAGATCCGCATCAAAGCGAAGTCGTCGAGTATCTTCAAGAAAAGATGGAATTGATGGAGCAAGGCAAACTTCACAGAATTAGAAGAATGTGACGAGTGATAAGGTTTCAAGAGCAGGATCGTGTCTTGAGTGATCAAGAAATCAAGAAGTTAATTTTGGAAGAAACACGTATAAGAGCAAGTTGAGCGTACATCTGGAGCATCAAAAATGTATCAAGATTTAAAGAAGATGTCTTGGTGGCGGGGAATGAAGAAAGAAGTAGCCTGATGTATGTATTGCTTGTTTAATCTGTCAGCTAAGATAGAACATCAAAAACCTGCGAGAGCGCTACAACCACTAGACATTCAGGAATGGAAATGGGACGGTATAGCAATGGATTTTGTGACGGATTGAAAAGGACTCCAAAAGGGCATAACTCGATCTGGGTAATTATTGATAGGTTAACAAAGTCTGACTCACTTTTTGCCTATCAATATAAAATACTCATTGGAGAAATTAACCCGGTTGTACATAAATGAAATTGTCGAGTTACATTGGGTGCCCTCAAGTATAATTTCTGAGAGATCAGAGGTTTACCTCGAGATTTTGAGAAGCTTACATAAAGCTCTAGGGAACCAAGTGCGGTTAGCTACACTTTATCGTCCTGGTGATGGGCAATCGAGCGGACAATTTAGTCATTAGAAGATTTGTTAAGAGCATGTGTCTTGGAATATTCAAGAAAAGCTGGGATGAGCTTTACCCCTAATTGAGTTTACTTATAACAATAGTTTTCATTCGGCATAGGAATGGCTCTTAAAGCACTATATGGGCGAAGATCTGAGAACACCATTGTGTTGGTATGAGGCTGGGGAGAACCTTATTATAGGTCGGAATTAGTGGTGTGAGACCTCGAGAAAGGTAAGGATGGTTCAAGAAAATGAAAGCGGACCTGTGAGCCGCGAGAAAAGTTATGCGGACAAAGGAAGACCACTTGAATTTCAAGAAAGCGATCAAGTATTCTTAAAAGTCACCTGGAGTATGGGTTGGTAGAGTAATGAAATCCGGGGAAACTTACACCTAGGTTCATTGGACCACTACCAAATTCTCCGAAGCGAGTTATTTTGTAGCTTACCAAGTAGCCTTACCTCCTTCCACTTTCCAATCTCCACAATGTTTTCCATGTTTCTCAACTAAGAAAGTATATTCACGATCCTTACTCATGTCAGAGCGACACAGTACAATTAAAAGAAAACTTGACATATGAGTCTTTACTCAGTGAAAGTCATGAGACAAGAGAATGAAACAACTTCAGAGGAAAGCAAATTCCATTGGTAAAAATAGTTTGGGAAGAAAATCTTGGTGACGTTACACAGGGAATTAGAAGACAAAATAAAGGAGCAATATCAGTATTTATTTTAAGGTGCATAAATTCAGGGCGGAATTTTTATTAGAGGAGAATTGTAACATTCTATTCTTTTAAGAATTAAAAATTTAGTTTATAATTCTAAATCAAATATTTAAAATAGTAATATAATAATAATAATAATAATAATAATAATAATAAATTTTTTGGTTCTGGCTGACATAAACTATTTTTAATATATGTTATATACTAATATTATCATAGATATCATAGATATAATATAATACTAAACTAGTACATATAGATATATTACTATACTTTTATTTTATGTTAAGTTATATTGAATAATTAATTAGGTGTGAGCATTGACTTAATATAAGATTCCACTTTCTAATTAGGAGTAACCATAAGATGGGATTGTTATGCCTTCCAAAATTTTAAGTTACCCAAAGAACCAATCAACATTCATCTTTTCTATATGTGTAGCAATTAGTTGCAACAAAATTGTTCCTAAAACACGACAAGATATACTTTGATCCTGTAATGATTACATCTTATCTTGTGATTTTATTTGGACACTTTCGGATAAGATTACCAACCATAGGATGCAAACTTTTTCTCCAAGAAAAGCCACTGTACAATGAATATAACTTTTTCTCCAAGAAAAGCTACGTACAATGAATATAGCCCATTAAATCTACCTCTGATTTAATCCCAGATTTTATGATAAAATCTAATTTATTTAATAACTGCATCCAGTTATGTAGAAGTTCACTATAAATACACTTTCTCTAATCCTCCCACCTCTCTCACTGACCTTTACTCTCACGGTGAAAATACTTTCGTTCAAAACTATGAAGTTATCTTACACCATCAGTGTCCTATTCCATAATTTTCCCTACTAGATATACCACCCATAAGTCTTTTTCCTTTCACTCCTACTTCCTTTTTCATCTATACCTCAGTATAAAGAAAGTTACCATCCCTGTTGATTGTAAAGCTTGTGGAGTTTTCAAGGAAGAGCCTTTACCAACTAGGACAAAACAAAACTTCGAGTAATAGGGGGTGAGGAACTTCCAACAATAATAGTAAGTAGAGGTGAATCATTAGAGTCAGGGTATTTATCCCTTCACTATTTCTATTATTTTTACGATCTGATAATTTAATATTAGTAAAGTAAAGAGGAAATTTGAGTTTACATATCTTGATAGTTATTCTTGGCTTTGATGTTTTTATGAACTTCCTTCTTTGAGAATGGATATTATTTTGATATTATTAAGTTGTTCATCGATGTCTTAAAATCTGTGATTATTTTACAACTACATTATTCGGACATTGGCACACACACAAATCCAAATTTTACACGCACACACTTAAATCTGGTCAACTCTGGTCAACTCTGGTGGTGGTCAACTCTGGTCAACTCTGGTCAACTCTGGTGGTGGTCAACTCTGGTCAACTCTGGTCAACTCTGGTCAACTCTGGTCAACTCTGGTCAACTCTGGTGATGAGTCGACTCACAGGTCGACTCTGGTCATTTCTGATTTTTCTCTTGCATGCGGCTTTTCTCTCTCGTAATTGGAGTGCCTACAGTGCCAACTTTTACCATAATGGTAGATGCGTGGATAATTGAGTTCAAATATGAGGAAGAGAGCTACGTTTGATCTGACGAGAGTGCATAGTGAAGGTTGTAATAACCTTAGGGGGCATCACGGTCATGCGAAATTCCACATGTGACCAGGTGGTAGCTCCGCTGTAATAGTAGTATTCGATATCCCACAATGATGAGCCTGGCGAGACAACTGCCAAGAACTCAAGATCGGTGTAGAGTGTTGCGGTATAATGAATTATAAAATGAGAAAAGAAATCTTGGGGCGGAACATATCTCCGATCGCTCCTCGATTTAGAATCTCTCCATGGAGTAGATGTGGGCCAGTACATATATATATATACATGACATTGCATGGATCTTGTTGCATGATTATGAAATGAGCTGTTGATCTTTATTTCTTTATATATATAATACTATTATGATTGCCTTTAATGCTCTACTATATGTTATGTTGTTGATATGTACTCGCCACTTTGTTTGTTGTTTTGGATATTATTATTATTTTGGTTAAAGATGGAGGACAGCGACAACAATCATCACCCGATAGTGCGTGTGGAGTTCATCAGCGGGATCTGGACCCGATTATCCCAACCTCCTTTGTGACCTTTGATGGAGAAATCGCTATTCACACTGCTTGTTGGCACATTTCCTAACTTCATCACTACCACCCGCCATCGTCTTATGACATTAACCTTTTACTTACCTTTAGGCGATATGTGGGCTGCGTCTGTTATTGCACCACGGGAACATATCCGAACCGCCTCCTACTACCCGATCCCATGGGGGTGAGGGGAAAGAGATGTATGACTAATAATTCCCGATGCGATGGTATGTTTGGACCCGGCTGATGTAGTTTCGACGTGATCTACTACTCTTGACGGGGGAGATCTTTTTGATGTTGTAGAAAAAAAAATAATGTATATAGTATAAATTTGGTTGTTATCTAGATAATGTATGACTTACATTAACTAGTAGGATGATATCTTAGTGTACTAAAAACTATTTTGTTCAAAGGCTAATGATGCAGTATATTATAAATGTTACTCTTAACTTCTATGTTCATCTAATGTTTTTTTTTATGCTGATTCAATTGTGATAAAAAGGTTTTAAAATTAATCAGTATATGTATGTTTTATTGGATGAGATACTTGGGGGTGTCTCAATACCTGATGAACTGGGGAGCTGTGTAGTGGTTGTGGATCTATTACTCAGCAACAACATGCTTTCTGGGAGCATTCCGAGATCACCCTTGCACTTGAC
The DNA here is from genome assembly GCA_037113605.1 of Calophaca sinica. NCBI lineage: Eukaryota > Viridiplantae > Streptophyta > Magnoliopsida > Fabales > Fabaceae > Calophaca > Calophaca sinica. Next base: position 27,722,844 of record CM073730.1, on the reverse strand, counting down.
AAATCTAACAACTTTGGATTTGTCTGGCAACTTGTTGTCTGGTTCTATTCCACCAGAGCTTGGAGATGCTGTCAAACTCCAGGGTTTATATCTGGGACAGAATCAACTCTCAGGTACCATCCCTGTAAGTTTTGGAAAGTTGAGTGGTTTGGTGAAGCTAAATTTGACAGGAAATAAGTTGTCTGGTCCAATTCCAATTAGTTTTGGGACACATGAAGGAGTCGACTCACTTGGACTTAAGCACTGACTCCATCTAGCATAGGTCGGCGACGGGAAAAGGAAGTGCAGAGGAAAGCATTGTTAATGTGCTTCTGCGATGAGGAGGGAGAGAAGGGGATGGGGAGGGGAGAGAAAAATACAGTATGACTATTGTGCCCTTCATCTAAATATTAAATCTGGACCGTTAATTTAAAAATTTATTGATCAAATGGCATCTATGTATGTTGTGCACCGCTACACCATTTTTTAATTATGCACCCTAGAATTCATCACTGCATCATCGTTGTTCGTTTCAAAATCAATTTTATTGGATTGGGTTGTTCACCCGAAAAATGTTAAGTAATTTTATGAGGAGTTTAATGGAATGCACTGTCGGTGTTTTACACCAACATTTAATGAGAGTTCATCATATTGCCACATCACCTCGCATCATATTTCACTCTGTTTTTTGTTTCGTTTATGTAAGATAACTGCAGAGTCAAATCCTAGCTCGACAATAAAATCGTCACCATCCCCATTAAAACCTACAGGGGTGTTCTCTACTAGCAGATACAGTGACCATTTCCTTGTCCAATTCAATAATTTCTTCTTCACCACCACTTAAGCTATCTATCTTAGAAACAATTATTTTTCCCTCATCAAAAGCTATATCTTAATTCAATGAAAAACCCTATTTACCCAAATAAAGAAAAAACAAAAATTATTGTAAGGTAAGTCTCACCAAGGAATTGCAAATAGAGGGGCTTTAATCAGTGCTGGAAAAAGGAAGAAGATAGAAGTCAAAGAACACATGCAAGGGTTCAAAGAAGGGGCAAAGGGATAGAATCTGAAAAATATAACATGAAACTGGTAAGAAGAGATGGAAGAAAAACTTTGAATAAATACTAAAAGCAAGAGGAAGAAAAAAGGGCAACTACTATGATAACGAGACATGGTTCTCATCCAACGAACAACACAAGAGAATTATGAAGAGACAGCCAAGAGGATCCAACGATCCCTAATTAATCACAAGATCAGACACATGCAAAGCAAAGGTTTAAAAACTGTCTCTTCCATGTCCTTTTCAAGCTAAGAGGCCTAGAGGACTTGCGATTCGTGAATGATATTGGATCCTCCCATGAAATGACCGCTGAATACAAGGAAAAATAACAACAATAACATTAGTCTCATTATCTTTTCAAGTTAAAGAGTCTGGTGGCTTGTGGCTTGAATACGGCCTCTAGTTAAGGTTAACCGACATTGAGGTTGTACTTTTGGAAGCTAACCTTGACATAAATTCAAATACATGCTCAACGTCCTCCGAAGACCCTAGAACGATGACGATAAAGCTTTAGTCTGAAAACATGATAAAAGCACAATCTTATCATATAGAGCGCACAACTAACGGAGAAGTTTAGCTTGAGTATGAGATAAGGATAAAATCCTATCTTGTAATATATAGCTTGTTTAGGAGCTCCAGTTGGGAGTGGAAATCAGAACAAAATACACTATAAAATTTTTTTTTGGGAGGGTGTTCACCGCCAGGTAGGATCATATCATTCTAAACCATTATCCTCTTTAACCCTTCTAAAGCTCTGTCTAACATAGGCATCAAAGTGTATTTTGCACAATCTTATCATATAGAGCGCACAACTAACGGAGAAGTTTAGCTTGAGTATGAGATAAGGATAAAATCCTATCTTGTAATATATAGCTTGTTTAGGAGCTCCAGTTGGGAGTGGAAATCAGAACAAAATACACTATAAAAAAAAATTTGGGGGGGGTGTTCACCGCCAGGTAGGATCATATCATTCTAAACCATTATCCTCTTTAACCCTTCTAAAGCTCTGTCTAACATAGGCATCAAAGTGTATTTTGCACATTCACCCCGTCAGAGTTTTGGAAGAGTTTTCTTCAACAAATAGTAGACATCTGGTGTTCCTTACTAGAACAAAAAGTGTCTAGAATTTGTTTACTCGAATGTACATGCATTTCTCAGTTACTGGATAAATTTTTAAAATATTAAAATTTAAAGAAATTCATAAAAACTTTATATAAACATGTATAAGAAATCAAGCCTTGCAAATATGAAATTAACTCAAATGGTAATTCATTTGTAATCGTGTTGTGTTATATAAAGGGGTGTATGGAATTGAGATTTTAAAAGATTTTGTAGGAATGTAATGACTTATAAGTTTTTTAAAAGATTTTTATAATCAATACTTTATAGTTCAAATTTTAATGGACTTATATGATAAGATTTTATAAGACTTCAAATGAATTTATAAGATTTGAAAGGAACACGTGATGAAGAATATAACCAGGACTTATAAATCAAATTCTATTTCTGATGTGGAGAATAAACACATGAACTTATTCACCGAAAAAAATAAAATAAACATGTGGACTCCAATCACTACATTACAAAGCAAATTCAGTTTTATAACGAAAGATACAACATATTCATAGAGTTGTTTTGTTCACATGTTATTGTGTTTGTGTAGTGAAAAAAGAAATTGTGAACTAAAAAAAAGCACTTTATTTTCTTAATGTCATAAATATTGCATTCTATTACTTACTATAACTATTGACGTGTTTGCCATCAAGAGTATATAAATTTGATGGATACAAGTTGTTTGGTAATTTTTGCTGGATTGAACGGCAATCATAAAGAGAGAGATGGAGGGAGGAGAGAGAATCCATCAAAATTAAAAAGTTTTTGGTACAATGAGAGTTTTTGTAACTTATAAAAAGTATGATTAAATACCACAATATTTTGTTTTACGGTCATGCTATTTCAACAACCAAAACGAGATAATTTTCGCGATAATTTTTTAAGTGGTTAATGCAGTTCAAATACGTGGTTAATTACTGTTGTGTATGGCTCGTAGTGTTGATCAGTATTTAAAATGTGCTTTGTAACCCTATTCTGAATATTAAGAAATACAGCCGCACAGCTCTCGACGATATAGGCACACTTTGCCGAACCTCGCTAAATCTCGTGTCCTTTATTTCTTAATGTGTGTGCGTGCATTCGTGTCTCGATTTATTTTTAGATTCCTGGTGCGTGTGTTCCAATAATTACGTTTAGTGAATGATTACTAAATATATCAGTGTCGAAACTCATTAACCATCAACGTAACCTCATTAACCACGAATTTAAACGTGATTAACCATGATTTTCAGGTGTTCAAATCTACATGTAGTGGAACACGTTCAACTTTATGGTTAATCACGTTCAAATTCGTGTTTAATGAAGTTATATTGATGATTAATGAGTTTCAACACCTAATATATCCATTAACCATTTATTAAACGTAATTAACTACGTATTTGAACTGCGTTAACCATTTAAAAAGTTGTCGCGAAGGTTATCAAAATTTGTGTAACACCCCAACTTTTCCTAAGCTTGGTAATTAAAGACCCTAAGTAGAAAGGGGATTTATTTACCAAGTATGAGTAGTTTAATTGATTAAGTTACTTAAGGTTGAACTAAGGACCAAAGAGTAAATTATGAAATTAAACTAAGATTTGTTAGCTAAATTTTAATCAAACCATGCCTTATCCCACACCATACACCACATTTCCCTTGCTTCCACCTTAGCACCCTCATTTTCCCTCATTTTAAACACACACACTGCAAAGAAGGAAATAGAAAAAAAAGAAGAAAAGAAAAAAAGGAGAAGGAAGAGAAAGGGGAAAAGAGAGAGAGCGCGAACGGGAAGGAGAGGGATGGAGCCGCGGCGACTCCGATGCGACTGCGAATGCTAGAGGAAGGTGTGGCGCACCACCGTGCGCCTTGGAGGGGAAGGGAGAACGACACCGAGAGAGAGAGAAAGAGAGAGAGAGAGAGAGAGATCGTGGAATAGGAAAATGGAAGGAGAAGAATCAAGGCTCAAAGATGGAACAAAGGAAGAAGAAGGAGCAATGATTGAAGCTTTAATGGTGGAAAGGAGCAAGCATGAGGTCCAAGCCCTATAATTTAGGGGTTTTCATCTCAAAGCATTTAGGAGCAAATGTAACATAGAATCCCCAAATTAAAACTTCTCTATTTAGGGTGTGCTAGGATTTTAAGTTGATTCCCTTCTTGGTTGAGTGTTTATGTTTATGATAGAAATTTCATGATTTTGAAATGCCCATTTGATGTCTGAATATGTTGTTAATGATGTATGATGATGATGAGTGTGTGGTTAAGTTTGGATAAAATTAGGTTTTTGATAAAAATGGACAGATGTCACCATAGATATCGTATTGTTGATCTTGCTGGAAATTGGTATTACTTTGGTTGGGGCTTGGTTAATAGATGATTATTTTGTGAGTTTTGTTGTGTATTGGAGGAGGGTTGGATTGTTGTCCCCAACCCCCACATACATCCATGAGATGTGTTACCCATTGTAAACTCTACAGAGCTCCAATTGGGATGGGGTGTGAATCATGAGAATGGATTGTTGATGTTCTAAAGGTTAATGATTTTATGACACATTAAATGTGAGCTCGCTCATGATTGGATATGTGTAATGGGTTGATTTTAATGCATCAATTGTGATGCTTGATTTGAAGGGTTCGGGAGGTATTATTATGAATTGATTATGTTGTTTTTGGGTGTTAAAAATGCAAGTTGTGCTGTCAAATAAGTTTTTCTGCATTTTTACCTGCATGAATCGATTCACAAGGGCATAAATCGATTCACAAAAAGGCTCTCAGACCACCGATTTGGTTCTGTGAATCGAATTGTGAGTAGGTGAATCGATTCACCCATTTGATGAATCAAATTCTGCTTAAGTGAATGAATTGATTCACACACTTGTGAATCGATTTACACACTACTTTTCTACAGAATTTTAAGTTTTATGAAATCATTTCTTGGCACTATATAAAAGCTATATTTTAGGGTGTTCATAATCAACCTAGTGCTATACTTTAATGACATAATTGATATATGATTAATGTTGGATATGAATGGGTATTTTAATTGTATTATGATTAGGATTAGTATCTGGATGATTATGATTGTGTTTGTTTGGGATGAATTTTTCATACTTAGCACACCACGTATGACTGAAAACAACGTTAAATGTTTTAAGTTATGTCTACGTTATTGAGTTTCCATAACTCATCAATTTGGGGCATTGTTTTCAGGTACTAGCATATGGAGCAGTGAAGAGCATTACCTAGATGCTCGGTCTTGCCTTGCAGCGAGACCTTTCGAGTTGATACCAGATCACGAGTCGTCTTTTAATGCATTAAGTTTTATGTTCGAGTCGAGTCGTACTCACTATGAGTCTTGTGTATCGTATTGAATTTGGTTGTAATTTTCTATAAAAGTTTTTTATTATAGAATTTGTTTTATAATTCCCTTATGTAATTAATGTATTTTGAAATGCGTATTCTTTTAAGTTATAAAGGATTTCATTCAAAAGGTTTTAGTTTATTCCATTTTCTTGGTTATCAATGGGATTTTTTCAGTCATCTTTACTGGATTAATCTCAAGTTTCCTAAGTAATGATCTGATAAGAGTCGGGGCGTTACAATTTGTTTGTCAAAAATCATTTCTCTTTTTTTATCACAAACAAGTCTTTTAAAATCTCAATTCAATACCCCACTGAAGTCTGTTTTGTCTAAAAAAGGTTAAAACCCTTTTGTATTATTTTTTTGGTTAAATATGTTTTTAGTCCCTATAAAATTCACGAATTTTGTTTTTAGTCCCTACAAAAAATTCCTTCGAACTTTAGTCCCCCAAAAATTCTCCATTAGCAATATTGGTCCTGCCGTCTAATTTTTGCTAGCTCAGCTAACGGTTGTCTAGTCTGCAATTGCCACGTGGATATTTTAATTTACATGGCATCTACGTAGCAAGTGAGTCATAAAAAATAATAGTTTTTAATGCATACGTGGCTGCCACGTCATATGACATGTGGCAGATATTATATGTGTCATTTTAAATATGTTTTTCATCCCTATTAAATTTTTAAATTTTTATTTTAGTCCTTATAAAATTAAAGTTTTGATTTTAGTCCCCAAAAATTCAAATTTTGATTTTGGTCCTTAGTAATTTTTTACCCAATTTTAGTGCTTACATTGTTAACTGAAATTTTGGTACTTGACTTTTTATAAATATACAATATGGTTATGTAATAATTTGTCTCAAATCAATGGCATGAAAATTTAAATATTTTTATACAGTTGTTGTAGTGAAGGAAATTTCACGATGCACACTAAAAAGCCCTTCTGTAGATAGCAGTGTAATGTCAATTTTTCTACGTACAATATTCTTCTACAATAATATAGGTAATAACATTTGATTTGTTATTATTTATTAAGAAAACATTTGATTTAACATGTAAATTTCTTTATAAAAAAACATTGGATTTAACATCTAATACATTTTGAGTATTGTTGACATTAAATTTTCACAACAAATAGAGCCAACATATCAACTTAGGAACTAAATTAGGTCTTCAAAGGACTTACCAAGTTGACAAATTTAACGTGTCTAAAAGTGGTACTGTGTTGTAAAACAAACTTATTCTAAATACAAGAACTCAAAATTCGAGTCTTTAAAGTGACTCCAATAAAACAACGATAAAAACATTATTTGATTGAGTTTATGAAAAACGCAACCAAAGACACGTAAAAGAATTAAAGATAAAGGAACAAAAAACAATGTATACACTAATAAAAAGAAAATATTAAGTTAAGTACACGTAAAAGAGAAATTACACCGTTAGAGAGTAAATAACAAAGATCAGAGGAAACAAAATTTACTATGGTCAAATTGCAATAAAATGTGGCAGGAACACATACTGTTGTAGTGAAGGGAATTTCATGATGCACACTAAAAAGCCATTGTGTAGATACTAGTGTAATGCAATTTTTCTACGTAAATTGTTCTTCCACGATAATTTAGGTACAACATTTGATTTGTCATTTTTTATCAAGAAAACATTTGATTTAACATGTAAGTTTCTTTATAAAAAAATTGGATTTAACATGTAATACATTTCAAGTGTTGTTGACATTGAATTTTCGCAACAAATAGAGTTCAAAAGATCAATTTGAGAATTAAATTAGGTCCTCAAATGACTTACCATGTTGACAGATTTAAAGTGTCCAAAAGTAGTACTATGTTGTAAAATGAGATGACCCCGTCCCACTATGAGACGACTCTGTCCCATTATGAGACGAAGGCGACCCATTATTATTTATTTACCTAGTTCTTATATGCATGCTTACATACATTAACAAATATACATATAGTTTGAGAGTGCGCAGTGCATGAGTGAGTAAGTGACCACCGACTGACTCCTGCTTTAGGTCTTGCTTTACTTGTTGAAAATGATAGTGTGATAGTGCAAAACAAAACAGAACAGGAGATCAGAACACACTATCACACCAATATGCAGAAATAATAGTAATTAGAACTTATGTATGAATAAGCTGAATTATTATATCTTGTATTATGTCATTCATGCAATGCATCTTAGATTTCTATATGTCTATGTGGCCACACAGCTAATTACGGCCTCACCTTAGCCTTTGTTTAACAGCTTTCTCCCACCAGCCTGTGATGGGCAAGTTAAGTCAGTTGTTCATCCATATATTCCGCTCATCGTATCATTAAGAGTGCATCCCTGCTCCCCAACTTCAGCGATAGGAACAGGTGTCGGGACAGCACTCGAGATCATCATTATGGACAGTGATATAGCATTACCCCGTCAGAATGACCAGTCACTCCGACGTCCCGACAGGATGGTCGCGAGCCATCCGTCACCTATAGACTTGTCAGACCCAGACTATCCTCAAGGACCAACGTGTCCTGTACTGACTGCATCGTACCTGCACTTTGGTACCAGACCTCCTACACAGCCTATGCGTATGGCGGTAGATTACAGCTATGCACATGATTCTTTTATTTATCTCAGCATCTATCAGCTTATGGTTATTTATCATCTTTCAAGATACTCCATATTCAATGGCTTTAACAGGTTTTATCATATTATCTTATCCTTTCTTTATTATTATAGGCTTCATTATATTGGTTACATCTATACACATACCAAGAGTATCAGAACAACATTTATTTAGAATACTCACAACACACAAACAAACATATCAATTGGATACCACTTATTAACATTTAGACCATCCACAACACACGAACAAATCACCACACACAAACATATTAAAAGACCATTACAAATAACGTAGCATTAGTTATTTTATTTACCTAGCGTCGCTGAAGCGATTTACTACCAATCATCAACACGTAACCTACTATATGGCCTATGGGTTGATAGACTAGCGATGATCATCGCTGGTCACAACCCCTCTCCTGAGGTGTTGTTATTATCAACCCTCTAGTCTGGCTAAGGACACCCTATACCTATTCTACACTTATCATAATACTATTATTCCCTAGTGGATAAGGTTTTGTCTCCTTTACCTGACTAGAAGACCGTTTCTCTTTTCACTCTCTTTCCTGTTTCGACGTCTCACTACCCGTAACCCTAGAAGGCTAGTATTATAGTAAGGAAAGGATTTTAAGGTTTTGATTGGTTAATTTGGGTGGTAGGACTACCTATTTCTAGTGTGGAAAAAAGGTCCATCACGTCGCGAGGCACTGACGTCTTTTACACATGTCAACGCGTGCGTGGAAGTACTATCAAGGTACGCTCGCGTCGCGAGCTCCCTCAGTTATATTTATGTCGTGTCGCGATAGTACTAAATTTTATTTTATTTTTAATTTGGGTTCTAGATTTCTCCAAGGAGTTCTAGACCCAATTATTTTATTATTATTATTTATAAAATGTGATGCATTTTATTTATTTATAATACTTATTTATTTTATCTTATTTTATTTCCTTTTGATTTACTTATTACTTACTATTTATTATTCCTTTCATTTTCTTTGATATATATTTTATTTATTATATTTTCTCTTATATATATATATATATATATATTCTTCTATATTTTATTTATTCTTATCAAAATTTATGAGTTAAAATTATTATCTACTTATTTGAAAATAAAAAATTCTTGGAATGTCACATTATCATCCCCTTAAAATAATTTTCATCCTCGAAAATTGAAAGGTTGGTGGTTGGTATAGATCTTTTCCTTTATTCTCTTGATTATTTCCATCACTTCTTTAAGTGTTTTCTTCTTTTATTTTCTTGCTGAATTATCCTTAAGATTTGTGATAATATGTATTTTCGGGTACGTAGTCATATTAGATGAGAAATAAGGGTGTTTTTATTATTGACAATTATATCTAGTTGTTAGATCGTTTTAGGGTTCTTAGGGTCCTAAGTTTTTAGCTTTTTTATTAGACTTAAATCAAAATTAAAATTTTTCTAGGTTCAGGTACCATCGCGTCGCGAGGTACCCAGGTGTAATACCGTCGCGACAACCCTTTTCCAGCAGCATTTTAAACACGTTCAGGGATGGTTGTTCTGCCATTTTTGGTGGTTCAAGCTTTTCTCTCTTCCGTTTTGAGTACCATTTCACGTAAGAAAGCTAAGGGTTCATCCTATTTCATTCCATTCTCATTCTTCTTGTATTAAGGTAAGCCTAAACCTTGTTATTTTTCAAAAATTTATTAGGTTCATATTTAGGATAAATTTGTAGATCTGAAAGTTAGAGAAAGTTGCTAGGTTCCTTGATGATTAATCTTGCCTATAGAGTACTTATAGTTGTTAGGTTTGAACTATTGTTAATTTTTGGTTTGATTTGGGTTGATTTAGATTTGTGGTTGAAATGAATATGTTAGTATTTAGGTAGTGTCTTGAAGGTGTTTGTTAAAAGTTCTAAATGAGTTTAGATTTGTTCTTAGAATTTTATTTCAAGTTATAAGCATTCCCCTATAATTTAATTGTCAAATGCTCCTTTTAGAATGTCCCAATACTTGTCCTAGAGATGAAGTTCGCTTAGAATATATTTTATTCTTGGATTTTTACTTTCTAGAAATCACCTATGAAATTTTTCTCTAATTATTTTGATATGAGGAAGGGAATGTTAATCTCTTGTTTTAAAAAAAACATTTCTTCCAGAATTAATGTTCTCATTGTGGAGTTTTAGGATTTAAGAGATTAGCTTTTAAGGAAATTCTAGAATTTGTAGTGGAGATAATAGAAAATAATTGCACGTAAGGTTGTAGAGTTTGCAAAAAAGTCCTTTTTAAGATTCTTAGAATAGTAAGTGTTCCAAGCGAGGAACGAAGTGGTGGTCGGAGTCGCTGAGTCCGTTGCGAACTGTGGTTGATGACAACAGAGAACGGTGATGGGGTACCTGCAAAAGGCATTCTGACGCTCAAGTTAGTATGATGAGGTCAGTATGATGTAATGTCAACATAAATTGTACCTTTTTGGCCCTCCTTTTATATGATTCCATTTAGGATTTGATTCGAATGGACGGTGATTAGGAAAGGAATTCTTTTTCGAGTGCTTCAATCTGTTGATCAGATCGACGATCCTAGACCAGTGGCGTAAAACCAATGCGAATTGGGGGACCGTTGATGTAACGGACGTGCCAGATCGGTAGCTATAGGTCGGCCACGATTAGTGTGTGGAGTTGGGCCATGGGAGTGGTCTTGGTCTAGATAGGATTCGGCCCAGTACGAAACAGTTGTCCCCAAGTCGATGTCCGATGTTTGAGGAGTTCGACTTAAGTGGTGTGTTGACTGAAGTATTGACGAAAGTTGCCGAAGTGCGTTATGTAGCATATAGCCAAAATATGACTTCGTTTAAATGTATGCTGATAGATGATGTGTCGAGGTTTGACGTCGAAGTATGCCTTCAGACTGAATCAGCGATTGAATTTGTCAAAGTGTGACTTCAGGTGCTGTCGAAGTATGACTTTGATTCGAGCCAAGAAAGTATGTCTCCGGGTGTTTGTCGAAGTGATATTTAGACTCAAACCGTCGAGGAGTGACTTAAGGTTAAACCATTCAGTGCCACTTTGGTGCTCATTTTGAAGTTCGACTTCGAATAGGTCGTTACTGTACTCGACACGTGTCATTGCCTGATGACGGTTTCCAGAGTGTTCTATGTCAGAAACCCTAATCAACACGTCACTTCAATTGTTTCAAACCGAAAAAGGTGGCCTCGTTTCGCGCGCGTGTGCGGCGCGTCGGTTATTAGATCTAGGCGACGCCTGGTTTAGCACGCCCATTAATGCGGTTTAATGATTGCTTTTCCTCTATAAATATAGGAGGAGTTTCATTTGGCATTTTTGTTGCCACTCATTCCCTCTGCGTGCTTCTGCTTTTGTGAGAGCTTCCAAGGCCTTTCCTCTTCTTTTCTGTAGTTTCACGTCCTGCTCCGTGGGTTCTCCTCTTCCAGCGTCCACTATCATCAGCAAAACTCAAGGTATGTATTTCCTCTCACCTTGCTCTGCTTTCCCTCCGTTTTGGGTGTGCCGCCTCAAAGGCTGGCTGAATCTCCTTTCCCTCGCGGTTGCTCTTAGCTTTTGCATGGGTTTCATGTTTAGTCGTCCAGTTTTTCACTCTTTTCTGCGAGTTTTCGGCGTTAACCATGAGTTTCCCAGCGAGACTATGAATTTTCCGGCGAGGTTATGAGTTTTTCGGTGAGGACATCTGGTGGAGATTTCTGGGTTTTGTTGGTAGGGGAGTTCGATGATTAAACGATCCTTTTCTTGGGCAGGTCGGCGATGGGAAAACCAAAGGACCCGAAGCGTAAGAAAGGATACTCCCCACCTTCCAACGCTGACCGATACAGGTGGGTGGCCGACGACGCTTTGTGCGCTAAATCGGTGTTCAGCAACGAGAAGAAATTGCCTGAATTCCTACCATACCTGGACATCGGCCAGGGTAAAGGAAATCTTAAAAACTGGGAAGTTATTTCCCCTGGAGTCAATGATTGGGTCTGCGTTGAGCCTCCCGAAGACGAGGATTTTTTCCTGCCCATGCACAAAGTGTATTTTACCGAACTGGGTGTTCGGTTGCCGTTAACCGACTTCTAACTCGAAGTCCTAAACCATCTGCGGGTTGCCCCCTCTCAACTTCATCCGAACGCGTGGGCTTTTATCCGGAGTTATGAGTTAGTTTGCTCTTATCTCGGTATCCCAACGCTTAGAAGCGTGTTCTTCTATTTCTTCCCCCCAATGAGGTTGGCCGAAAGGAGTGATGCTCCGCAGGGGTGGTTATCTTTGAAACCGAAGGTCAGATTGATTGAAGCATACAGCGACTCCGTTCGGGGATTCAAGCGCGATTACTTCTATTTGAAACCCTTGAACTGGTCGGCAAAGAAATGCTTAATCAGGAAAAAGGAAGGGGGAGGAATAGATGAGTTAGTCCGACCCTTTTGGAGCCAAGATCACTTCCTCGTAGAATGTAAGGAGTTCAGTACTTCCGAAGACTCGTTAGACGAACAAGACGTCGACTGTGTAAATAGGCTAACGGACTTCGTAGATGGGTTTGCTCCCGAAGTAAAGGACACTCTGATCGGTCAAAAGACTTCGGCCCGCTACGTGAGTAGTCGGTACTTGATGAGTTGTACCTCGAAAGAAGAGGTTAAGGAGTGTTTAGGTAATGTGTGCGTGTGGATAAGTTTTTCTTACCTTGTATGCGCTATTTCTAACTCTTGTTTTTATAATTTTAGGTGCAATGCCGGACATCGCAACTCTGAGCGAGTTCCTCGAAAAGAAGAAAAGGAAAGCTGCTTCAACAGGTACTTCAACTTCTGCTGGCATTGCTAGCTCTTCGGCGGGTTCACCTACTCCACACCGGGTTTCTACCCCGACTTCGGGCCAGGCGGAGGTTCCGGAGGTCGACGAGGTTCAAGTTCTTTCTTCTCAAGGCAAGAAAAAGGATGTCGAAGTTGAACAAGGTATTCGAGTTTCGAAAAAGCACAAGAAAGATGTCGGGAAGAAACTAAGTCGCCTAGAACGGGTCACTAGGAGTGGTGACTTCTCCGGGAGCGATGGCCCGACCGTATGGATGCACAACAATGTCTTGACTTCAGACGAACTGTGTCACTACACCTCAGCTGCAGATAAGGTCTATCTGTCGACCTTGTCCAGTTCGGCGTGGGAAGACTCGGTATTGGAATCGAGCTGGATGGTACGGAGCTTGAGCCTCTTTGTTCATACAGCCAAACGCAATGCTGCATTGGAGAAGGAAAACACTAAGTTCCATAAGGCAGTCGAGGGGTGAAGAGTCGTGCTGAGGAGATCATGAAGAGGGAGGTTAAGATGACCGACCTCGAGAACACCCTATTGGACAAATCTGATAAGCTAGAAAATGCCAAGAATGAGATCGCGAAGCTGCAACAGAGGGTCATCGACCTTTAGAAGAAACGCGACGATCTTGTCTCTGAGAAGAGAAACCTTCAAGCCGAGAAGGATGAAGAAAAGGAGAGGTTTGAGAAGAGTTTGGAAGAGGCTAAGATAGCTCTTACTTCAGCCTAAATGGAAGTTGTAAACTGGAAGGACATCGCTGGGAAATTTGGGGACCAACAGTTCGAAAATGTTGTTGACCAAATTTGGTTGATGTACCCGAGCATTAACGTCGACGTATCGAAGCTTTTCAAAATGGGTGTTGTCGATGAGGACGTAATCCTCAACCCCAAGACTATGGAAGTCTTCTACGAGGCGGTGTCTGCGAAAGGGAAGGAAATGGAGCCTACCTCGGAGGCTGTCAAGGAGACTGCCGAAGAGACTCCTTGAAGACCTGGGATGCCAGGGTTATTTTGTAACTTGTATAAATTTTGCAATTTAAATTTGTACCTCTTCGAAGGTCTGTTTGTATTTGACATTCGCTTCCCCTTAATCCAAGTTAAGTTTCTTGCAATGTCTGTCGTGATTTCTTTTTCTTTAAGCTTGTTGTTCGGAGTTGATTCCGATTTGTTTGTTTCGGAGCAAAATCCAACTTGGTTCTTGGTTCCGATTTTTGTTTGTTTCAGAGTGAAATCCGACTTTGTTCTTCGGAATTGGTTCCGATTTTTGTTTGTTTTGGAGTGAAATCCGACTTGGTTCTTCGGAGGGTCCACTCCGGCCAAGGAGTGGTCCTCCTCTGCCCCGATCTTATGGAGCTCGGTCCTTAAGATGGGTGAACACTTTTTCGGCGTGACCTGCCCTGGAAAGACTGGTTAGGTCGATCAGGTGATCTACCGTGTGTTCCTTGGACGCCGCTTCGAGGATCTTTGGGTGCGTCAATTACGTCCCAAATTCCTTCGAAGTGTGTGTTGGGAGTCAAAACTTCGGCGTTGTTTACCTGAAGCATTTTATCGACGACACATGAGGATAGTGTGGACTTCCCCAGGATATTTTGTCGTGCGTGTCGAGGTATAGAGTTTGGCTTTCGTCGGTGTGCTAACCGACCATCATCTCTTTTTGCCTAACACAACAAATAGTCATTAGAGTTGCAAAGTTGTATGTAACTTGCATTAAAATTTGATGTCAAATTACAATTTGAAAGAAAATCGCAAGGAACTTAATCGAACTTCATCAGTGGGTAGTTCAAGGCTGTTCGAAACACGTGTAGTTTATTAGGTACTGTCTCCGATTGATCCTGGTCGTAGAGACCGGACTCAACTATAGTACCTTCGAAGCTTGGTCGCGTTCCAGGTTCAGCCTATGGCCCTTCCTTGGAGATCTTCGAGGTAATAGGCCCCTTGTTGGTCTTTGAAATGACCCGATAAGGTCCTTCCCAGTTCGGAGCTAGCTTTCCTTCCGCAGAATTTTTCAGTCCGACATCGGCTCTTTGGAGAACAAGGTCTCCAACGACGAAGTCTCGTGGGATTACGCGATGATTGTACCTGGCTGCTATTCGCTGCCTGACGATAGCCTCATTCAGTGCCGCGATTTCCCAGTTTTCTTCCAATAGATCAAACTTTTCTCGAAGGTACTGGTAATTCAGCCTCGGTTCCGGTGGGTGAAGGGTCCTCCAGCTTAATTCCCCGACCTCGACGGGAATCACCGCTTCCGAACCATAAGTTAATCGGAAGGGTGTCTCCCCGGTCGACGAGTGCGGTGTTGTCCTGTAGGCCCAGAGAACCTGAGGTAGTTCGTCAACCCATCGACATTTTGCTTCATCGAAGCGTCGTCGAATACCGCGCAAGATTACGCGATTGGCTGCTTCGGCCTGTCCATTGGTCTGAGGGTGTTTGACGGAAGTGAAGTGGTGTTTCACGCTGAGGTCTATAAGGGTCTTTCGAAACTGTTGGTCGATGAATTGTGAACCGTTGTCGGTCACCACGACCTCTGGGATCTTGAACCTGGTGAGGATCTGGGAGTTGAAGAATTTGATTAGGTTCTTTGCAGTTATCTTCGAAAGAGGTTGGGCTTCGACCCATTTCGTGAAGTAATCTACTGCCACTGCTAGGAATTTAATTTGCCCTGCTGCCAATGGAAAAGGCCCCAGGATGTCGATCCCCCACCAGGCGAACGGCCATAAGGAAGACAGGGTAGTTAGTTCGGCAAGAGGTGCGATGTGTACATCAGCGTACTTCTGGCACTTGTCACATTTTTCACATATTCCTTTGTGTTGACCTCCATGGTAGGCCAATAATAGCCTGCTCTTAGTGCTTTCTTTGCCAGCGTCCTCCCGCCTAAGTGTTGTCCACATATACCTTCGTGGATTTCAGCCAAGACATATTGAGCTTCCGAGGTGTCGAGACACTTTAGCAGGGGCATGGAGAAGCCTCTCTGGTATAACTTTCCTTCAATGATAGAAACCGAACATGCTCTTCGATGAAGCTTGAATGCTTTTTGAATCTGTTGCTGTCTCCCCCATATAAAGAAGTTTTAGGATTAGTGTCATCCATGAGTCGCTGAAGTCGACGTTGGAAATCGACAAGTTGTGGACATACGTCGCGGTGGCACCTTTTGGTGGCTCTTAGGTCTTAGGAGCATTTTCGAGCTGTCGGTCTCGGACACTCGGAGCGGTTAATGTCTCTTGAATAATCGACCGGTGTGAGGTCGAAATTTTCGTACTGGCGAGCTTAGAAAGGACGTCAGCACATACGTTCTGTTCCCTCGGAACGTGAACGATCTCTGCGTGGACGAATCGGCCCATTAGAGTTTTGACTTGGGCGAGGTATCTCTGCAGCAAGGGATCCTTGGCTTGGTAACTCCCATCTACTTATGAGACTACGAGTTATGAATCGGAATGAATGATGACGCGTGTCGCACCAAGCTCATGGGCGAATGTGAGTCCGGTGATGCATGCCTTGTATTCGGCCTGGTTGTTCGATGTCGGGAAGTCGAACGCCAGCGAGTATTCGACAACCAGCCCGTCCTCATTTTCTAGGATCAAGCCGGCTTCGCTTCCCTTAGGATTAGAAGACCTGTCAACGAAGACTTTCCACTCGCCAGTCGACGATGAACATGAGCGCGGGGTGAGCTCCGCTACGAAATCCGCTAGCACTTGAGCCTTGATTGCCTTCCTCGGTTCATAGGTAACATCGAATTCGGAGAGTTCAATCGACCACTTTATCATCCAACCAGCTAAATCAGGCCTGTACAGGATCTACTTTATTGGTTGATCAGTTCTGACTACGACGCGATGAGAAAGGAAATACTGGTGAAGTCTTCATGCGGAAACGACGAGAGCTAAAGCCATTTTCTTGATTCACTAATATCGTAGTTCTAGTCCTTTGAGGGCCTTGCTGGCAAAGTATACCAGTTTCTGTCTGACGATGTCTCCTCTCACCAGTAAGGCGCTTATGACCTCTTCAGTCATGGCCAAATAAAGGTACAAGGTTTCCCCTTGCTGAGGTCGACTCAGCACTGGTGGTGTAAAGAGAATTTCTTTTAACTGGGTAAAAGCCTCTTGGCATTCAGGGGTCCACTGGAAATGAACCTCCTTCTTGAGCAACCTAAAGAATGGGAGCGCACGTTGAGCTGAGGTAGATATAAACCTTGTCAATGCTGCCATCATCCCGGTCAAACGTTGTATCTCCTTCTTTGAGGTCGGTTTTTTCATATTGGCGATCACCCTACACTTGTCCGGATTGACCACAATTCCTCTTTCGGTTAGGTAAAACCCAAGGAACTTTCCTGCTCTCACACCGAAGGTACACTTATCTGGATTCAAACGCATGTTGTGCTTTCGAAGTTCTGAGAAAACTTTGGCGAGGTAGGTGACGTGGTCTACATCCTGGACAGTTTTGACTATCATGTCATCCATATATACTTCGAGCAGCCGCCCGATCTGTTTCTCGAAAACTTTGTTCATCATTCTCTGGTATGTGGCACCGGCATTTTTCAATCCGAAGGGCATAACTTTATAACAGTAGTTAGCACCTTTGGTCATAAACGCAGTCTTCCCTTGGTCGGTGTGACAACCACCCTTAAATTTAAATAGAACCGCCACTAATATTTTTTTAGGAAAACATTGGAAAACCTATTTTTTGAAAATGATCTGAAAATTAGTCTTCGAACCAAACTTTGAGTCTGGGAGTTAATTACGCATAGAGAATGTATTAGCACCTCTATAACGCCCATTTAAAATAGTACCCTTAATTGTTTGAAAATAATTGTTTGCCCATAAGTAATTTATTCCCCAAAGGTGAAATTTGTTTATTTTACTTCTACAAGTATACTTGCTGAAATGGAAACGAGACTCTATCTATGACTCTGACCTGAACATATCAATTACTGACCATTTTCATTAATTAATAATACTGCTAATATTATAAAAGAAAGTCAAAAGAATTTCATTACTAATAGCTATTACTATTGATTGTTTAGCATAATTAAAGGAATCGATCCCCCTAAATAAATCTAATAGACCTAAAATTACCTTTTCTGTTATATTAAATAAAAATAATAAAAGCAGAATTTTAATTACCTAGTCATTAACAGGTAAAAAGGGTAAAAAAAATCTATTTAAAGAAAGAATATTTTTTACTTACAGAAGCAGACTAAAAGACAAAAATAAAAAAATAAATTAAACAAGTTAAAAATGTTACTTATTTATTTAATTAAAAGAATATGTAAATAAAGAAATAGAAGTTTCCTATTTTGGTTTTATACCCCTCCTTAATAGAAAATTTGCACATTGGTCCCTATTTAGGATTTGGCCCTGTTGGAAGACCAAACCCTAAAAACGTGTATATATGGAACAAAATTTCAAAGAAAAAAAAACTTTTTGCCTTTATGCCCCTCTTAACTACATATTTGCAAATTGATCCCTATTTAGGGTTTGGCCCCATTGGAAGGCCAAACCCTAAACCTAACTCCAATTTAGAACCGTAAGTACGAACCTTAAACCACCAACAACACAACGATGGCAATAACAACAACAACAACAACAACAACGACTGCAGCAAAAAACCAAACAATTACAAGAAATAAAAGAACAGAAATAAGAGACTGCAATGAAAATTCTAGATTTAAGTTTATGTTACAGAGGCATATTCAGAAAAGAAATAACAGGGAAGAAGATGAAACCTGGGTATTTAGCCTTTTCCCATAAAATTACGCAGTAACAAAAGATGAGGAAAAAAAACCTAAGACTAAGAAGGTGTTTTTTTTTTGTAGTGGCCTCACAGGTATTTTTGTTCTTCTTGTCTTTGCCTTTCTCTCGTTCTTTCAGTCTCAGCTCACCCTTTCTTCGTTCTCCTTCCTTTTTCTCTGGTTCCTCCCCTTGCTCTCGTTGCCTCCCTTCGATTTTATAGGCTCCGGGCTTCTGCAAAAAGAAACAAAAATCAAAAAAGGAATAACAATAAAGAATTAAAAACGAGATGAAGAGAAATATGGAAAAGATAATCCCTGATTTATAGAAATCACCACGTTTCACTCATGTCTAAAGCTTGAATCCGGTCCGAATCATGGAAGATTCAATTCGGTTGATTAAAAAAGGCAAGAATTCGGATTGAATCCTGAGGGAAAAGGGGAGATATGATTAGGTTTGATTGAGGAAAGATTGAGGCCGAGAAAAGGGGAAGGGTGCCGCGGCTGAAGCTTCTAGATTTAGGGTTTGAGAGGGTGAGGGGAAGATTAGGGTTAAGTTTTGGCGAGGTGATGGAAGAATGAGGTGGCGCCGTTTTTGGCTTCTAGGTTTAGGGTGAGGATGAAGAAGAACGAGGGTGAGTGAGAGCGATACTACGGCTAGGGTTTTAGGAAAATGAAGAACGAGGGATGGGGTTGGCTTTGGTGGAGGAGTGAAGGAGGAAAGGAAGGGGAGATGAGGGCGCCGCGGCGCTGCTTGGGCGAGGGGAATTAGGGTTACGGAAGAAGAGAGAGAAGAAGGGGAAGGTGAGAGTGAGGTGCGGCTGGGATGAAGAGAGTGAGGGAATGAGGGAAGAATCAGGTTTTTAGGGTTATGAAGGTTTTGGGTTGGGCCGCAGCGTGAATAGCTGGGCAAGTGTGGAGCTGGGGGTGCGAGGAGAAAACGAGGTGCAAGAAGCAAGCAGAGGAGTGAGAGGTGCGCAGGGGTGTGGAAGAAAATAAAAAAGGGGGTGTGCGAGTAAAGGAGGTGGGCTGGGCGTTGGAGGATTGGGCTGGGCCACCAGCCTGGTTTGCTGCTATTTGCACCACCCAGATTTACCTTTTGCACACCCCTTCTCTAATAAAAATCTTTTTTTTCTTTTTTTTCTTCCTTTTGCCTTATTTTTTTCTATTTTGAGACCAAAAGTATTATTATTTATTTTTTTATTAAAATAAATAGTAAAATAAAATAAAAAAGGCTGGACAAAATTAGGGTACTACAGCTGTCCCTCCTTAATTACATTTTACTCGAAGGTCTTCGTGCATTCGTTGTAAAAGGTAATTAAGGACAAATGACTCTAATTTTGTTTGCAACAAGTGATTTGAGATTGCGGGATTAGCTTCCGACTTTGGTTTGGGATTCTAGGTCTGATTCCTAGTGAATTCCCGGTAAGGCATGGGTCTGGTTCCTGACCCTCACATCTTTTGTATTGATTACTTCCCTACTTAAGGTAAGTCTGGGGTGCGAGCCTCTTCGTCATTCGACACAAGTTTGGGTCAGATTCCTAACAAGGGTAAGTCAGGTTCTCAACTCTTGCTAAAAGGTACGGATTGACTACCTTACTTTAGGGAATGTCCGTGATATGAGTTTCTCTGTTACTCAATATAGGTTCGGGTCAGATTCCCGGCAAGATGTAGGTCAGAATCTAACTCTTGCTAAAGTATGGACTGGTTTTCCTACTGCAGGTGAACGTCCGATGTATGAGCTTCTCTGTCACTCGAGACAATTCAGTCGATTCGGACTAAAAGCTTGGGTCAGATTCCCAAGGTAGTGGGTCAGATTCCCAGCAAGGTGTAGGACCGGTTCCTAACTCTTGTTAAAAGGTGTGGATCGATTTCCATAATTGAGGAAGATCCTAGACGTGGGTCAGGTTCCGACTAAAGGCTTGGGTCAGATTCCCAAGGTGATGGGTCAGATTCCCAGCAAGGTATAGGACAGGTTCCTAACTCATGCTAATAGATTGAATAGGCTGAGTACTAGTTCTTACTGAGTAACATTAGACCAACTGTATGTAATATTTGAGAGGGTGGGTTAATGGACCCAAAAGCTTTGATGGTCATGCAGGATGCAATGAATGGTATGACATGCATGAAAAATTTTATTTTTAGAGAAATGTTTTTTTTTAAGATGGGTCGTGGGCCCCAAAAGTGTTGATGATTATGCAAGATGCAATGAATAGCATGTCATGCATGAGTATTATTCGCTTTATTAGAGATAGGCAATATCCTCTTGACTACTTCTGAAAGTTTTTTTGATAAGTTAGCTCCAGATCTCTTTAGTTGGCGAATTCTGAACAAGCTAATTGGCCCCTTTCGTAATGTATTCAACTTTGATGATTCTGCATTAGGTGAGATGCCTTACTAGCTCTTTTTCCTTAATATGAAGACGCCAAATTCCTTAGATCCTTTTAGAATTTTCAGCAATTATACAATGCTCTCATGTCTAGATTTGCACATGTTTGTCTTTTAGCACAGATTTCTTTAGAAAGAAAATGCAAATTGATAAAATCTCAAATCAAATTTGGAGAGGCTGAAATAAGCATTCTATTGTGCCGATGGTGTTTAATAAATGGCCATATGGATAAGAATGAATCTCCGCTATGATGGGGGAGATAAAATATTACAAACAGAACAAATTCGTGTTTGCTAAATTAGAAACTGGTAAGAAATATCAGCCCTACACATAATCCCTTTGAAAACAAATCGTGTTGCCATTCCGTGATTCAGACCCCGATTGCCTTCTTGATCAACTTCAAAAATTTGTGTCTGCGGTTAGTTTTGACCATCTCTGCCCCAATTGGTCAGGGCTCAATTCTGGCTACTTTTGACGCATTCAGGTTGGCTTTTGCTCAGGCCGCTCTTTGCGAGTTTTCGACCTAGCGGGTTATTCTAAATCGCCCTCGCGGGTTTTCAACTTAGCGCTTTTATTTGACCTTAATTTTTGCCTAGGCTGCCCTTTCGGGTTTTCAACCTACCAGGTCGCTCTAACTTTTGCCTAGACCGCCCTTTGAGGTTTTCGGCCTAACGAGCCCCTTTTTTTGGGTATTGTGCCATTCTAGACGTAGTATTTCTTGACTGTATCTGAGTTTATCGGCAGTGGTAGGCCATGCCCTTCCATATCTATGAGAATGAGGCCTCCTCCCGAGAATGCTTTTTTCACTATATATGGACCTTCATAGTTTGGAGTCCATTTTTCGCGCTGGTCTTTTTGAATACGTAGAATCTTCTTTAATACCAATTCCCCTTCTGTGAATTCTCGATGACGTACCTTTTTCTCATATGCTCTCTTGAGTCTTTTTTGGTATAATTGGCCATGACAAATTGCTTCTAACCTTTTCTCTTCTATAAGATTCAACTAGTCATATCGTGCCTGGACCGATTCGGCCTCTTCGAGCTTGGTTTCCATAATTACCCTTAAAGAAGGGATTTCTACCTCTATGGGGAGTACGGCTTCCATCCCGTATACTAGAGAAAAAGGTGTTGCCCCTGTTGAAGTGCGTACAGAAGTTCGGTACCCGTGTAAAGCAAAAGGGAGCATCTCGTGCCAATCCATGTAAGTTGCCACTATTTTCTGAATAATTTTCTTGATATTTTTGTTGGCCGCTTCCACTGCCCCATTCATCTTTGGACGATATGGAGAAGAATTGTGATGTTGAATTTTGAAGTCATCGCACAACTCTTTCATCATCTTATTGTTTAAATTAGTCCCAGTGTCCGTGATGATCTTCCTTGGTAAACCATACCGACAAATTATTTCTGTTTTAATGAACTTGACCACAACACTGCGAGTCTCATTGGCATAGGAGACTGCTTCGACCCACTTTGTGAAGTAATCAATGGCCATGAGGATGAATCGGTGTCCGTTAGAGGCTTTTGGTTCAATCATTCCTATGACTTCCAAACCCCACATGGAAAATGGCCAGGGTGCACTGAGGACGTTTAGGGAAGTTGGAGGTACATGAATATTATCAGCATAAGTCTGACACTTATGACATTTCCTCACATGCTTGAAGCAGTCACTTTCCATTGTAAGCCAATAATACCCAGCTCTGAGAATCTTCCGAGCCATTGCGTAACCGTTGGCATGGGTCCCAAAGGAACCTTCGTGGACGTCATCAAGAATTTGTCTTGCTTCTGCAGAGTCCACACACCGGAGGAGTACCATGTCGTGATTTCTTTTGTAGAGTACGTCGCCGTTCAAAAAGAAACTCATAGCAAGCCTCCTCAAAGTTCGCTTGTCGTTCTCTGAGGCGCCCGGAGGGTATTCTTTGCTTTTGAGGTAGCACTTGATGTCGTGGTACCACGGTTTTCCGTCGGATTCTTCTTCTATCACCTGGCAATAAGCGGGATTAGCACGACTTTCCATCAGGATGTGAGACATTTCCTTGTCACTGTTTATTCGGAACATAGATGACAGCGTGGCCAATGCATCAGCCAACTGATTATCTTCTCGTGGGATATGTTGAAACGTGATCCTATCAAAGGATTCGACGAGTTCTTGGATATACTCGTGGTAAGGGATTAACTTAGAATCTTGAGTTTCCCATTCTCCATTCAACTGGTTGATAACTAGGGCAGAATCCCCATATACTTTTAGGATTCTGACCTTAGTTTCTATGGCAGCTCTGATTCCCATGACACACGCCTCATATTCTGCCACGTTATTGGTACAACTGAAACACAAGCGAGCCGTAACAGGAGTGTACTAATTTTCTGGAGAAATTAGTATTGCCCCGATTCCGTGCCCCAATGCATTTGAGGCCCCATCGAACATCATGGTCCACTCTTCATTTCTGGATTCTTCTTTTTCGGCTGACATTACATCCTCATCAGGAAATTCGAAGTGGACAGGTGAATGGTCATCCATTGGTTGGTTGGCTAAGTGCTCAGCGAGGGCACTACCTTTGATGGCCTTTTGAGAGACGTATTGAATATCGTACTCGGATAATAGCATCTGCCACCGGGTAATCCTTCCAGTGAGAGCAGGGTTCTCGAATACATATTTGATCGGGTCCATTTTTGACACCAACTAAGTTGTGTGAGAAAGCATATATTGTCTTAGACGGTGAGCGGCCCATGCTAGGGCGCAACAGGTACGCTCCAATATCGAATAATTAGCTTCACAGCTCGTAAGCTTCTTACTCAAGTAGTAAATGGCACGTTCTTTTTTACCCGTTTCATCATGTTGTCCAAGTACACACCCCATAGATCCGTCTAGCACTGTCAAGTAGAGGATTAATGGTCTGCCTGGTACTGGAGGTACTAACACAGGGGGTTTTTGTAGGTATTGCTTGATTTTGTCGAAAGCCTCTTGACATTTTTCATTCCATTCGATAGTTTGGTTCTTGCGCAACAACTTGAAAATTGGCTCACAATTGTCAGTGAGTTGTGATATAAACCGGGAAATATAATTCAATCTCCCTAGAAAACCACGAACTTCCTTCTATGTGCGAGGAGCCGGCATCTCTAAGATGACTTTTACTTTTTCCGGATCAACTTCTATTCCCTTCTGACTTACAATGAATCCCAACACTCTACCTGACCTGACACCAAAGTTACACTTGGCAGGATTGAGTCTTAGGCGAAACTTTCTTAATCGCTCAAAAAGCTTCCGTAGATCAATTACATGACTTTCTTCAGTTTGCGACTTAGTGATCATATCGTCCACGTAGACCTCTATCTCTTTATGGATCATATAATGAAATAGAGTCACCATTGCCCTTTGGTATGTTGCCCCAGCGTTTTTCAACCCAAAAGGCATCACCTTGTAGCAGAAAGTCCCCCAAGCTGTAATAAACGTAGTTTTCTCAATGTCTTCTCTGGCCATTTTAATTTGATTATACCCGGAGAAACCATCCATGAAAGAGAAAAAAGCATGATGAGCTGTATTATCCACCAGAACATCAATGTGAGGCAAAGGGAAGTCATCTTTGGGACTTGCTTTATTAAGGTCCCGGTAATCGACGCACATTCGAACCTTTCCACCCTTTTTTGGAACAGGGACAATATTAGCAACCCATTGGGGGTATTTAGCCACGGCCAAAAATCCAGCATCAAATTGTTTTTTAACTCCTTCCCTAATCTTTAAGGACATATCAGGTCTCATGCGTCTCAACTTCTGTTTGACAGGAGGGCAATCAGGCTTGAGAGGTAGTTTGTGTTCGTCAATATCGGTATCCAACCCTGGCATGTCTTAGTAAGACCAGGCAAATACGTCTTTATAATCTCGGAGGAGTTGAATCAGTTTAGCTCTTACTTTTTGTGACATGGTAACACCAACCTTGACTTCTTTTTTGTCCTCCTCAGTTCCCAAATTAATCAACTCAGTCGGTTCTTTGTAAGGTTCGATCTTTCTGGATTCCCCTTCCATAAGTCTCATTAATTCAGGGGGAAGGTCTTCATCGGGACGGTCTTCTTCACAACCTTCGTCAGTATGATTAATTAGGCAATCAAAATCTGGTAACGAAATTTCAGCACAATCGTTTTCAAAAGTATTATCCATGAGCCTGCATTATCAAGGTTAGCAATAAGGAGAGAGTAAGGAAAGGAAGTAGGAAGGAAAAGAAAAAGAGACGCTTGGGATAAAATCAAAATGCGTTTTATTAATATTCGAAATATGCTTATGAAAAATATGCGGGGCCCTTTAACATTTCCCCTACCGCCTCGGGCTGAGCGGAGAGGTGTGCATTAAATGGATTACATTGAAAATGCATTAAGGATCCCAGGACTTTCCACGATCTCCCAATTTCAAGGTATTGAGGAACATGGGCGAACCCATTCCTCCTCAGGAGCAGCAAGATCCTCTTCCACAGCAGCTACTTGATCCGCATAGATCCATCCAGCGCTACGAAAACTCTGACGGAGATCGCAAATGGACATTTTCCCAAACTAGGGTTCCCGATTTTCAAGTCGAGCCTTCCTCTCTTCTCTCCTTTCTTCGATTGCTCTTTTCCTGTCCTTTTTAGTGGGGACAAATCCCAAGCCGTATCGGTCTTTGTTTTCGAGAATCCTTAAAATTGAGACGACACCTTCTTGACTTTTCCCTAGTCCTTTTCCTGGCTGGTACCCTGCCTTCAGCATGACACCGCCCACCATTAAGGCGTTATTGGATAGACAAGGTTCCTTAGCAGTAAACCCTACATAAGCGCTATCGACAATTTCCAGTGCCTGGAATGAAGTCCCAAGGGCTTCTTCAGCAGCTTCAATGTAACGCGTCGATGTTGGCTTGCTTACCAACAGGTCTTCTTCTCCGGATACGATAATCAACTTATCATCCACCACAAACTTCAATTTTTGGTGCAAAGTTGATGGTACTACCCCGGCAGAATGAATCCAAGGCCTTCCTAACAAGCAACTATAGCTGGGCTTGATGTCCATTACTTGGAAATTAACGGCAAAAGTGAAAGGGCCAATCTGGATCGGCAGCTCAATCTCACCCATTACTTCTCTTTTAGAACCATCAAAGGCTCTCACGAGCACAGAGCTGGGCTTCATATGGGTCTTGTCAATGGGTAATTTATCCAAGGTAGATTTAGGCATCACATTTAGGGAGGATCCATTGTCTACAAGGACTTTAGCTATAAGGTGCTCTTTACACTGAACCGAGATATGTAGTGCTTTGTTGTGTCATCTACCTTCTGAAGGCATTTCTTCATCATTGAAGTAAAGGTAGTTGTATGCGGTGATGTTGCCAACTAGGTCACTGAACTGATTCAAAGTGATATTTTGAGATACATGGGCTTCATTCAGAATTTTCATCAATACTTTCCTGTGACTCTCAGAGTGCATCAACAAGGCAAGTAGAGAAACTCTCGCTGGTGTGTGGTTTAACTGATCTATCACCTTATACTCACTTTGTTGAATGAATTTGAGGAATTTAGCAACTTCCTCACGGGAGGCCTCTTTCTTGTCCTCCTTCCCTGTGTTTCCTTTCTCCACCGCAACTTCTTTTTCCTTGTTTTGATCTTTTTCATGTCCTTTTGTGGCTACTTTTATTGGTTCTTTTTTCGGGGCATAAATCTGCCCACTCCGTGTCATCCCGCCTATTCCCACAATATTGGTAACAGTCGGAACGCTTGGTTGTGCATTACTCCTTTCAACTTGGACTTTTACATCATATATCCAAGGAACTGCCTTGTCTTCCTTGTACGGAAAAGGAGATGGTACTTAAACAATAATAGCTTTGGGAGCATTAGGCATTGTGGGGGATGCATTTCTAGAGAATTGAACCACCAAGGGCTTTGGGACCGTGGTTCCTGAACTTTGAGCAGATTGGACCATAGATACTTCTTCTTCTCTCTGAGAGATAACTTGAACTATGTTCGTATCAAGCAGTTTTTGGAGGATGCCTTTAAATTCCTCACATTCTTCATTAGACAAAAAATCTTCATCATAGGTCCTGCTGACATCTGTTCTTTCTATCAGACCAGCCTTGCAAAGCTCGATGAACACTTTTCTTATAGGGGTTTTTATCTCAGCAACATCCTTTATTATTCTTCCTTCGTGCTCATCGTCTATCATATTTACTGATGCATTCCCGTGGTTAGGTAATGGGTTGTTCCCCACATTGGGATTGTTCTCTTGGAAACTCAACCACTTGGCATTTATCAGATCTTGAACTTTAAACTTCATAGCCCGACATTCTTCTATAGAGTGACCAGCTGCCCCGGCATGGTATTCACAGGTGGCGTCTGGGTTATACCATTTTGGGTAAGGTGGTTCTATGGGCTTTTGCGGACATGGGACTACCAATGAGTTTTTGAGTAAATGCTGATAGAGATCTTTGTAAGTCATGGGGATTGGATCAAACTGGGCCGGCTTTCTCCCTTGAGAGTTATGAGCTCTTGGTTGATTGAGGTTCTGACCTCCTTGACTATCAGAAGCAAAAGGTGTCATTTGAACAGGAGACTTAGGCGTGATAGTTGCCGCAACATATAGAGGAGCACTACTCACCGCGTTAGTCTCTCCTTCTTTCTTTCTCTTGACGAAGGGCTTCTGAGTGTTGGATGATGAAGTATTATTATGGATTTTCCCACTTTGCATCCCCGTTTCCACGCGCTCCCCTATGACAATCAAGTCAGAGAAGCTTGATAACATACTTCCAATCATCATATCATAAAAGGGGGATTGGAGCGTGTCAATGAACGTGTCAATCATTTCTTTGTCCGACAAGGGTGGCTCCACCTGAGCATCCATGCTTCTCCATCTCTGAGCATATTCTTTATAGCTCTCACTGTCCTTTTTCTTCATGCTTTGCAACTGATTATGGCTGGGAGCCATGTCCATATTATATTTATATTGTCTGACGAAAGCATTAGCTAAATCATTCCACGAGTTGATTTTAGACCATTTTAACTGCATATACCATCGCAAAGGTGCCCCAGTTAAGCTTTCTTGGAAGAAGTAAATTAGGAGTCTGTCATCATTAGAACAGAAAGCTATCTTTCGGCAATACATGACCAGGTGGCTCTTGGGGCATGCTTCTCCCTTATACTTGTCAAACTCGGGTACTTTGAATTTTGCAGGTATAACTACATCGGGGACCAAGCACATGTCTGAAGCTTCGAAACCTATGTGATTTGCCCCTTCAATTGCCTTTAACCTGTCTTCAACTATTTGAGGCCTTTCTTTGGCTTGAGCATCCTCCTGGGGGGTGATGATAGGTATAAAATTTTGAGTATTTGTGTTCTGCGAGGTCCCATTATTTAGAGGCGCATGCCCTTGTGAGGTGTGGACGTGCGTTTCATTTTCTCTTGGCCGACTTTCCTCTTGATCCTCTTCGGACCGCTCCGTTTCTGATGTCCTTTTTGCATGCAGGGCTTCCAACAAATCGCATAGCTTATCTATCCATGTACTCATTCGGTCGAGCTCTCCTCTCATAGCCTGTTGGTTCTGCTCTAACGCGTCCATGAGTCTGGCTTGGGATCTTGTTCTGTAAGGATGCAATTTCTTCGTGTTTATTTTTCTGGGTTATGAACGATACTGTGAGTATGGATGAATGATTTATGCCATGGTTATGCATGCTATGTAAGATGCTCATTTATTTACTTAATTTGTTTTATTTTTGTCGGCTTGTTGGAGGATCACAAAACTTTGCAAATGTCTTATCGGTTTGCGGCGCATTGCGAAAACATATTCTCTCTTTAAAAGGAAATACCATAATTCAAACTGCCCTGAAGGGCTTACAGAATTGAGAAAGAAATGGAAATTGCAAGAACACATAAAAACAAAAGGAACATGGTTTTCAACGATCTCGTCAGATCTGTCTCTCCAATTCTTCCACCAAACTCTTGCAGTACTCTAGGAAATTCATCACTTTCCCTGGTTAAGGTCGGAAACCTATCGCCGATTCCGCTTCTTCCAAGAGTTCTGGCATATCTTGGATACCTCTATTTGCAAGCCAGACTAGTTTGGAACAACGATCCATCCAGTATCTAGTTTCCTTATCAAACCAAGTAATGACTTCTCGCTGGTTGTCAATCTTCCCTTGCATGTTGAGGACCTTCTCACGTTCTTCCTCGAGATCTATGTGGTAGCCTATGTACTTTTCTTCAGCGATCCTCCTTTCTTTCTCGAGTTGGGCTTCATGCAATTGCATGGTATTTTTCAACTGTTGTATTGAGTCTTCAATCCGTCTTCGCAAAGCCCTGCTAGCCTCTTGAGAATCAACCCACATTTTCCTCAAATTGCCCTTTTCACAGAGAACCAGATCTAACTCTTTTTTCATCAAGTCTAATTGTTGATTTGCAGCTTTTAGGCAACCCTGAGTCTGGAGCCGGCTTGCTTTCTCAGCCTTGGCCTTCTTTTGGGATCCTTCCAAAGATTCGGTTTTTCTATTACATTCATCTTGCAGGACTTCTATATCTAGATATGCCCTTTTCAAATTCTCCCGGAGAAGCTTCCTCTCATCTTCCACCTTTTCTAAGGCTAGCTTTAACTCTTCCACTTCTTCATTCTCAGCAGGGGGTGGAGGCGGCACTTCGGGAACCAAAAATGTGTTTTGGAAGGGCAGCTTGACTTGTTGAACTCTTGCTATAACCCATTGGCGGTATTTTTCATCCGCATGAGTACTCTTGCGCCCCAGTGTCCTTTTGATCGTTTTCTTCCAAGCTCGGCACACTCTTGTGAACAATGCCAAATCTGAGGAGCCCCGATCATGTATAATGAAAACGGCTAGCCCTTCTTTAGCAGGTTCACCTAGCATCGGGGCACCGAGTTGTCTCAAAGCCAAAGTAGGGTTGTAGTTGATGCAACCTGTGGTCCCAATAAGGAGTACATTGGGAAAGTCTCCACATCGACAGATTACCTCCTTGATCTCCTGTTCCCGGGAATATCATATTATAGACTCTTCACTGAGACTCAATAAATAAGTAGCCCACTCTGCATTGCTCCCAGGACCAAAGGGATGCCCCCTTTTTACCAAATGATTTTTTAGCCATAAGTACAAGACAGGGACACAACAATGAATTCGACCTCCCTTTTTCCCGTGGCGCATATGAAGCTCATAGTATAAATCTGCAAGGACGGCAGTAGTGGGATCCATACCTTGAGTTTTAAATGCTATGAAGGCGTCAATAGCTATTTCATCCACAAAATGATCAACATGAGGAAACAGGACTACTCCAAAGATAATGAGGGCTACCACATCCATGTACTCCTTCAATTTCCCTGCATCATGAAGGTCCTTAACCTTTCCTTCCAGGAAGCTCCTGGGGAAACCTTTGAAATCTTCTTCTACCTTCACCGCGAGCGTCAAATCTTCTTTAGGGATGCCTAAAACATCAACAATGGTACTCATAGTCGGGGGATGCTTTGTGTGGCGATACAAACCCTTTTTCTTTTCTGGGATGCCCAAGATTTTCCGATATTCTTATAAGGTTGGCGCCATTTGGAAATTCTTGAACGTGAAGCATCTTAGGGGAGGATCATAAAATTGGGCCAATGTTGTTAAGGCTCCCACTTGCACGTCTAAATTCAGTAATTCCAAAATGTTCTCAAATTTCCCCACGAAGCTAATTCGATCCACTTGTATCCAATTCTCAGCTATGAAGTCAACCAATGTTCTTAGATGCATCAAACGGGGGGTTCAATATTGAATTTCAAATATTTCTCCTCTCTAAACCCACGACTGCGCTTTCCGAAGACATTTGCACCAAAGTTTTTTTTTGAAATTTCCAACAAGCCTAATGAAATGGGGTAGTTAGTGTTATGACATGTATATGAATGGGTATGATCGTGTTTATTTTTATTATTTCAAGAATGAAAAGAAAAAAAAGAAAAGAAAAATAAAGAAAGAAAACATCGTACTTATTTTATTTATGAAGGGGTAAAGAAATATACTCCTATTTTTTTTATAAGAAGTTCACATCCTATGTGAAGTTAAAAAAAAAACTTAGCATCTATTTTCTTGAAATAATGGATTAGGTTCCTAAACAAAAGTTTGTATTTCGAAAAACTATTTTGGAAATATTATTTTTGAAACAAATTTGTAAAAATAAATAAACAAATAAAAGTGGTAGGGTAAGCTCCTTTTGTGACCGAGGCTGGTAATTCCTAAAAGGGATCTAGGGATTATATTAAGTGTCTTTCCATTGGGTGGATTCAAGATACTAATCTAAAAGGTTCCCAGAGCCAAGGGTCCCATTTGAAAATGTTACCACCAATAATAAGTATATTATTAAAGGATGGTTTTTTTTCATATGGAGCCAAACTCTAGGTGAGGCTTCACTGGCCGTACGTCCAGCAGAGTACCCATTACACAGCCTCTCCTAACTTAAGGTTCACTCGGGTCCGGGTATAGGACACCCACTCGTAGTGTGCGAGAATGTGTTAAGTGAAGTGTGTGTGAAGGAGTAAAACTTACAAATTACCCACTGCAAAACAAATCAAAATACAATACATACATGTCTTCTACCCTAAGGTTTCAAATGTATAGACATACATAATATTTACAAGGAAAAAAAAAGGAAATGAAAGAGAATGAATCACAAATGAAAAATAGAAAAATATTTTTTTTAATGCAAGTTTTCTATCCTAGGATTCAAGTATACAAACATATATATAAATGAACAAATAGGAATAAAAACAAAAAAGGAATAATTCATTTAGTAAGGCAAACAAATCACATAAACAATCGTAGGGCCTAACTCTTAAAAGTTCCCCAGTGGAGTCGCTAGCTGTGACAACCACCCTTAAATTTAAATGGAGCCGCCACTAATATTTTTTTAGGAAAACATTGGAAAACCTATTTTTTTGAAAATGATCTGAAAATTAGTCTTCGAACCAAACTTTGAGTCTGGGAGTTAATTACGCATAGAGAAGGTATTAACACCTCTATAACGTCCATTTAAAATGGTACCCTTAATTGTTTGAAAATAATTGTTTGCCCATAAGTAATTTATTCCCCAAAGGTGAAATTTGTTTATTTTATTTCTACAAGTATACTTGCTAAAATGGATGAAATGGAAACGAGACTCTATCTATGACTCTGACCTGAACATATCAATTACCGACCATTTCCATTAATTAATAATACTGCAAATATTATAAAAGAGAGTAAAAAGAATTTCATTACTAATAGCTATTATTATTGATTGTTTAGCATAATTAAAGGAATCGATCCCCCTAAATAAATCTAATAGACCTAAAATTACCTTTTCTGTTATATTAAATAAAAATAATAAAAGCAGAATTTTAATTACCTAGTCATTAACAGGTAAAAAGGGTAAAAAAATCTATTTAAAGAAAGAGTATTTTTTACTTACAGAAACAGACTAAAAGATAAAAATAAAAAAATAAATTAAACAAGTTAAAAAATATTACTTATTTATTTAATTAAAAGAATATGTAAATAAAGAAATAGAAGTTTCCTATTTTGCTTTTATACCCCTCCTTAATAGAAAATTTGCACATTGGTCCCGATTTAGGATTTGGCCCTGTTGGAAGACCAAACCCTAAAAACGTGTATATATGGAACAGAATTTCAAAGAAAAAAAACTTTTTGCCTTTATGCCTCTCTTAACTACATATTTGCAAATTGATCCCTATTTAGGGTTTGGCCCCATTGGAAGGCCAAACCCTAAACCTAACTCCAATTTAGAACCGTAAGTACGAACCTTAAACCACCAACAACAACGACAGCAGCAACAAACCAAACAATTACAAGAAATAAAAGAACAGAAATAAGAGACTGCAATGAAAATTCTAGATTTAAGTTTATGTTACAGAGGCATATTCAGAAAAGAAATAACAGGGAAGAAGATGAAACCTGGGTATTTAGCATTTTCCCATAAAATTACGCAGTAACAAAAGATGAGGAAAAAAAACCTAAGACTAAGAAGGTGTTTTTTTTTGGGTAGTGGCCTCACAGGTATTTTTGTTCTTCTTGTCTTTGCCTTTCTCTCGTTCTTTCAGTCTCAGCTCACCCTTTCTTCGTTCTCCTTCCTTTTTCTCTGGTTCCTCCCCTTGCTCTCGTTGCCTCCCTTCGATTTTATAGGCTCCGGGCTTCTGCAAAAAGAAACAAAAATCAAAAAAGGAATAACAATAAAGAATTAAAAACGAGATGAAGAGAAATATGGAAAAGATAATCCCTGATTTGTAGAAATCACCACGTTTCACTCATGTCTAAAGCTTGAATCTGGTCCGAATCATGGAAGATTCAACTCGGTTGATTAAAAAAGGCAAGAATTCGGATTGAATCCTGAGGGAAAAGGGGAGATATGATTCGGTTTGATTGAGGAAAGATTGAGGCCGAGCAAAGGGGAAGGGTGCAGCGGATGAAGCTTCTAGGTTTAGGGTTTGAGAGGGTGAGGGGAAGATTAGGGTTAAGTTTTGGCGAGGTGATGGAAGAATGAGGTGGCGCCGTTTTTGGCTTCTAGGTTTAGGGTGAGGATGAAGAAGAACGAGGGTGAGTGAGAGCGGTACTGCGGCTAGAGTTTTAGGAAAATGAAGAACAAGGGATGGGGTTGGCTTTGGTGGAGGAGTGAAGGAGGAAAGGAAGGGGAGATGAGGGCGCCCCGGCGCTGCTTGGGCGAGGGGAATTAGGGTTACAGAAGAAGGGAGAGAAGAAGGGGAAGGTGAGAGTGAGGCGCGGCTGGGATGAAGAGAGTGAGGGAATGAGGGAAGAATCAGGTTTTTAGGGTTATGAAGGTTTTGGGTTGGGCCGCAGCGTGAATAGCTGGGCAAGTGTGGAGCTGGGGGTGCGAGGAGAAAACGAGGTGCAAGAAGCAAGTAGAGGAGTGAGAGGTGCGCAGGGGTGTGGAAGAAAATAAAAAAGGGGGCATGCGAGTAAAGGAGGTGGGCTGGGCTTTGGAGGATTGGGCTGGGTCACCAGCCTGTTTGCTGCTATTTGCACCACCTGGATTTACCTTTTGCACACCCCTTCTCAAATAAAAATCATTTTTTTCTTTTCTTTTTTTCTTCCTTTTGCCTTATTTTTTTCTATTTTGAGACCAAAAGTATTATTATTTATTTTTTTATTAAAATAAATAGTAAAATAAAATAAAAAGGCCGGATAAAATTAGGGTACTACAGTCGGGCTTATACATTGGTATCTGGTTGTAGCCTAAGTAAGCATCCATGGAGGATAGGAACCAAAATCCAGATGAATTATCGACGAGCTTGTCGATGTTTGGCAGCAGGTATACGTCTTTAGGGCAAGCTTTGTTGAGGTCGGTGTAGTCGACACACATCCTCACTTCCCATTCGATTTCTTTACGAGCACCACGTTTGATAACTAAGTCGTATACTTAGCTTCTGTCATGAATTTAGCCTTGATGAGATCCGCCACGGCTTTCTCCGCCGCTTGGACTTTTTTTGGGGACTGACGACGTCGTCTCTGTGCAACCCAATGTGCCGAAGGGTTGAGTGCCAATTTGTGACATGCTACCTCAGGTGATATCCCGGGCATCTCTCTGCAGTCCAAGCAAACAGGTCGACATTGTCCAGGAGGAATTTGATCAAGTTGGACCTCAGATCTTTGGGGAGATCGTCAGCTACCTTTGTTGTTCGGAATGTGTCCTTCCCAATCTGGACGTGGGAGGATTCGCCATCCGGGATCGGTCTCTCAATTTTCTTCGCGAGCTCTTTAGCCAATGGATCACCGATATCATTGGCCTTAACCTTGACATCTTCGGCCCCAAAATGGGGATCGACATCAGTTAGCATTACACCGTGTGAGGATGAAGGTTTTTCGGACACCGATCTCTTTCCCATCCGATCAGTCTGCGTTCTCTTCAGACTAATCTCAAAGCACCTTCTGGCCGCATCTAGGTCGCCATGTAGGGTTACGACCTCGCCACTGGAGATATGGAACCTCATCTTCAAATGAATTATCGACGTTACTACTCCGAGGTCAGCCATCGTAGGTCTGCCAATGATGCAATTGTAATCATAGTCGCAAGGGAGGACCAAGAACTGCACCCTGACTGTTTTTGACTTCGGGTATGTGTCGAAGGTAACCATCAGTTCGACATATCCCAAGGGAGTCGTCTTCGCCCCATTGAAACCCTGCTTGTCCATTCCCTCGTAGGGGATGAGGAGGTCTTTTGGCAGATTCAAAGTATCAAATAACCCTCTGTACATGATGTCTGCCGAACTCCCCAGGTCAACGAGAGTCCTCCTCACCTCGACGTTTACCATCTTCGCCCGAATTAAGAGTGGAATGTCTTTGTTGGGCTCACCTCCTATTAGGTCTTCATCGTAAAAAGATAGGGGTGGCCTACTCGACTTAAGGCGATCGACAGGGGGATAACTAGAGTTCACGACAGCCACAACGATGTCCTTGTATTTCCTTTTTTCAGTCTTGATATATGGACCTCCCGGTTTGTTCGACCCCCTATTGATGACCATGGCGATTGTCGCGGTCTGATTCGGATCATCCTCGTCGTCGGTCCTCCTTCTCTGATCTCGGCTTATGGATGCGTCGTGGGGGAGCACCGAAGGGGACCTCGACCTTTTCCTGATCGATCCATCGCGGGTGTACTTCTGTAACTTGCCGCGCCTTATCAGTTGCTAGACGACATCCTTTA
This sequence comes from Calophaca sinica, assembly GCA_037113605.1. Classification (NCBI taxonomy): domain Eukaryota; kingdom Viridiplantae; phylum Streptophyta; class Magnoliopsida; order Fabales; family Fabaceae; genus Calophaca; species Calophaca sinica. Next base: position 27,687,166 of record CM073730.1, on the reverse strand, counting down.
ACTGGAACAGTCTTTAGTGGTGTGTTCGTTGCTACAATGCCACCGGCAGTACTTTGTCTTATCTGTATCCGGCCTTTGCTTCAGCCTAAGTTTAATTCTGGCATCCTTGAATTCGGTGTGTAGACACTCCTCCAAGATGCGAGCCCACGAGGCATTTAATGGTGTGCATTCGGTGAACTTGATCACCGAACTCTTCGAATCTTTTGCCTTTTTCGATTTCGGCACCTTATGGGTTGATCCCTTCGTCTGCGGAACTTCTCCATGGTTTGTTAACATGCATTCATCCTCATAGTCGATGAACTTTTCGGCACGGTGCAGGAGGTCGTTATAATCGCGCAGGCGATTGACCCCGATGTGGACATGGAATAAGCTCTTCTTGACCAACCCCTACTGTATGAGGTACATCTTCATATCTTCTCGGACCCCTCTAGCTAGCATAGCCTCTTGGGTGAACCGCTCGATGTATTTCCGCAAGGACTCGTTTTCCCCTGTCGAACAGCAAGGGTTGCTTCCGACTTGGCTGAGGGCGAGAAGTGGTGAAATGGTAGGCGAACTTCCTACTGAGTTCGCCCCACGATCCGATGGATGTCGGCTTTAGTCCTTGAAACCAAGCCAATGCGATCTTCGACAGAGTCAGGGGGAACAACTTGCATTTTACTGGTCCCTTAGCATTTCGGTACCTCATGATGGTGTCAAATCGTCCGATGTGCTCATCGGGGTCTCCAGTTCCGTCATAGAGCTCGAAGGTCGGGGGCTTCTCGAGTGAACTTGGGATCGAAAATAGTGTGATATATTCGGTGAACGGACAAGCTTGGAGTAAATCGTTGTCTTCGTCGTACCTCCTTGAGCGACGAGGTGACGCGCTTTTGTTGAAGGCTGACGATGCATAAGGAGATCGACGAGATGGCGATCTCCTTGGAGATTTATGCGAAGTGTTGCGTCTTCTAGTCGGCGGTCGGTCCGTGGTTCTGTCGGCACGGGACGATCAGCGGTGCGTCTCCCTCCCTGGGGGAGATCGTTCGCCTGACCGCCTGTGGTTCGGCGACCCAACGACATGGTGCCCTTCGGTGGCGGATCGGTGGGAACCTCCAGATCTGGGATCCTCACGGCGCCCTTCCGTTCTGGATTCCCCGGATCTGGATGGTGACCTAGATCTGCGACGTGATCTGATCGGTGACCTAGACATGCGTCGAGACCTGGACGGCGCAGGGGCACGGGCAACGGCTTGTTGAGTTTCCATCATGGTGATCCTGCGATTTTGGTCTTTGATCATCTGAGTCTGTCTCTGGCTGATCGAAATAACGTTTTCCAAGAGCGATGGTGTAACACCGGAAGCTGGCGGAGCTGCCAGAGCAGTTAGCGGAGCTTCGCCTAGAGGAAGTAGTGACGACGAAACTTCCTCCACGGTCACTGGGAATGTGACCGGCCCCGGTGTGACAAACACCAGTTGTCCTTCGATCTGAGGCGATAGAGGGCGAGACCCAGGGTTGATTCTCTGAGATCGGCATGGCGGTTGATCGTTCTGCGACGATCCAACCATAGGGTAATCAGAAAGATCTATTCAATGTAGAATAATCCTCCCACTGTGGTCGCCAATGTTTCGAGCGAGGAACAAAGTGGTGGTCGGAGTCGCTGAGTCCGCCGCTAACTGTGGTTGATGACGACGGAGAATGGTGGTGGGGTACCTGCAAAAGGCACTCCGACGCTCAAGTCAGTATAATTCTGATGAGGTCGGTATGATGTAATGTCAACGTAAATTGTACCTTTTTGGGCCCTCCTTTTATATGATTCCATTTAGGGTTTGATCCAAATGGACGATGATTAGGAAGGGAATTCTTTTCCGAGTGCTTCAGTCCATTGATCAGATTGACGGTCCTAGATCGGTGGTGTAAAACCAACGCGAATCAGGGACCGTTGATGTAACGGACGTGCCAGATCGGTAGCTATAGGTCGGCCACGATCAGTGTGCGGAGTTGGGCCACGGGAGTGGTCTTAGGCTGGATGAACTTCGTGTTTATTAAAAGTTCTAAATGAGTTTAGATTTGTTCTTAGAATTTTATTTCAAGTTATAAGCATTCCCCTATAATTTAACTGTCAAATGCTCCTTTTAGATTGTCCTAATACTTGTCGTAGAGATGAAGTTCACTTAGAATATATTTTATTCTTGGATGTTTACTTTCTAGAAATCACCTATGAAATTTTTCTCTAATTATTTTGATATGAGGAAGGGAATGTCAATCTCTTGTTTTTAAAAAAAAACATTTCTTTCAGAATTAATGTTCTCATTGTGGAGTTTTAGGATTTAAGAGATTAGCTTTTAAGGAAATTCTAGAATTTGTAGTGGAGAGTGTGAATACATGCCTTGACAGGATGATTTTGATGATTGACAAAAGGGAGTCTTGCAAATAGTCAACCGTGCAAAAAGTGGAAAAGAATACCAAGACGCGTATCAAGAATGATTGTTTCGAGTCTTTGGGTTACGGGTATTTATTTATCTTTATTAAGACAATTTGTAAGTAGTAATAAAAAGCTCTCAATTAAAATTAAATCACACACGCACAAAATATTTTTGACATGCATATCTCGTGTCGGATGTCGGTGAGAAGTCGGATGTCGGTGAGGAGGAAGTCGCGTGTCGGCTACGAGGAAATCGGATGTCGGTGAGAGGAAGTCGGATGTTGAGCTGCAGGAAGTCGGTATGTCGGGCCCGAGGGAGGAGGTGGCGTGTCAAGCTTGTGAGGTCGCGTCTGCAGGAGTGGCGTGATGAGCTCTTGTCGGCGTCTTGGTGATGATCCGTGTCGGCGATGAGGTCGGCGTGTCGGTGATGAGGAGTCGTATCTTGCAGTTTGTGTTAGTCGGTGTGACGAGGTGTTACGAGGCTGTCTTGAGGTCGAGCCGTCTCAAGTGTTTTCAATTCTTTCATGTTCAGCATAGCGGACAAATTCCAGCAGACGGTCCCTACCCATAGGGTAAATCCTCAACGGACAAATCTTCTTAAAGTGGCGCTTTCCTCCATTGCCTATATAAACACGCATTTCGTGAGCTTTGTTTTTATCTGTTTCTTAGCAGTGCTTAATTTTTGTGCCAAAAACTCATGTCAAATATTTTTATCACTCACACTTATTTGAGGCACAATTTTTGAGAGTCCTTTATTCTACATAATTTGAGTTGTATTATTTGAGCTTCAATTTGTTATATCTGCACTATTAGTGTATCTTTCTCATCTCATTTTATTTGTGAAAATCATTTCTTTTTGGGTAGGAATCCCAAGGTGTTCATAGAGGTGATATCTCTTGAGCGTGTTGCTCTGAGTATAGAGTTGTAAAGGTTTCTAAGTGAACTTTGATTTAAAGCTAGTGATTTAGTGAAAATCCCATAGTGGTTTGCTTTGGGGACGGGCGTAGGCCACAGGGGTGTTTGGTGGCGAACTGTATAAATTGCGTGCTTTCTTCTTTGCTCTCTGTGTCTCTTTATCATTCAAGCACTTTATTTATTTTGTTCTTTATTTATTATTCGGTCATTTATTTTACTGTAATTTTTATATAAGCACAGCTATCACAATTCACCCACACTCTTGTGTTTGGAGTCACTTGTCAGGCATAGTGGCATCGAGCTAGACTCTTGTATAAAGGACTTACTTGTCTCAAGAGAATGACTTCAAACAATAGCAGAGGAACCTCCATGAACAGACCCCCCATTTTTTCAATGGTGAGGGTATAGTTATTGGAAGGATAGAATGCAAATCTTTCTTGAGGGTGTTGATCTTGATATTTGGGATCTTTGTGGAAAATGGTCCGTTTGTCCCCACTTTCAATCAATTAATGATGCGATGGTAGACAAACCAAGATCACTGGGCCAGAAGATGATAGAAAAAGGTCAATACAATTTGAAAGCTAAGAACATCATCATACGCTTTAAGCTACGATGAGTTCTATAGGGTCTCAAATTGCAAGGCACTAAAAAGAAATGTAGGACACCTTCTATTGACCCATGAAGAGGTACTACAAGAGGCCAACTTGACTTATGTCTCATGGCAAAACACGAGGAGGATGAGGTAAATGCTCTTGAACTCGAATCTCCTTTAACTTATGATGGTTGCTTATTGCTTGTGAAGAATTAAATAATGAAAGCGATTAAACTTGGAAAAAATTGTTCTTTCTTCTAAGAAAACCATCTTTTCTCTTGAATCAAAATTGAAATTTTAAACAAAGAGATAGTGATTCTTAAAGAAAAACAAGTTCTTTGTGATTGAAACTTCTCCTCCCATATCTTGTGAAAATAAAAGGATGAAGTTTTAAAATGCAATGAGTGTAGTGTTTTGAAAAATAAGGTTAAGGATTTAAATAACACTCTTTGCAAAATTCTGATGGGAAGAGATAATCTAAACATTATGTTAGGAAACCAAAAGGTACTTTTTGGAAAAATTTAGTTTAGAGTTATCATCCAAAAATTCATGAAAAATCTTTTAAACTCTTCAATCACAACAAACCCTCAAGTAGTCCTTTCATTAAATGCTTTCCTTTGTGGTAGAAATGGTCACTTTGCCTCTATTTGCAATATTAGAAAGAATAAAAATGTAGTTGGCAAAAATATGTGGATTCAAAGGGCACCTTGCCCAAGACTAACTCATATGGACCCAAGATGGTTTGGGTACCAAAGGTTAAATATGATTTGTTGTTGTAGGTGTGCTTGAAAGCCAAGGACTTAAATTGGTATCTTGATAGCGGTGTTCAAAGCACATGACCAGGAGACAAAAGCAAGTTCTCCTCATTGGTACCTAAGAATAGTGGTTATGTCATGGTATGGTGACAACAACAAAGAGTAAAATTCTTGGGATTTGTTCTATTGGTAGAGTCCTAATCCCACTATTGAAAATGTTTTGTATGTGGATGGTTTGAAGCATAATTTGCTAAGCATTAGTCAACTTTGTGATAAAGGAAACAAAGTGGTTTTAGATTCTTCCAAAATGCATGGTCATGGATTCTATAAATGAAAATGTTATTGTAATTGGACCTAGAATTGGAAATATCTATATGCTTGATTTAGATAAAATACCTTCAAATGATGCATGTTGTCTTATTAGTAAGAGGATGAATCTTGGCTATGGCATAGGAGAATGGCTCGTATTCACATGGATCATCTTAATAAGTTAGTTGAAAGGACTTAGTGGTGGCTTACCAAAGCCGTTTTGAAAAAGATAAACTTTGTGATGCATGTCAAAAAGGAAAACAAGTAAAGGCATCTTTCAAATCTAAAAATATTGTTTCTCTGGCAAGGCCTTTACAACTTTTACATATGGATTTATTTGGCCCTTCTAGAACTAAAAGCTTTGGTGTGATTACTATGCTCTTGTTATTGTGTGGGCGACTATTCTCGCTATACATGGACTTTATTTATTTCTCACAAAAATGATGCTTTTAATGCTTTTCGAAAACTTGCAAAGGTTATACAAAATGAGAAGGGACTTAACATTGCTTCCATTAGTGATCATGGTGGGAATTTGAGAATGAAGCATTTGAAGCATTTTGCACGAGAAAATGGCATTGATCACAACTTTTACTGCTCCAAGGACACCGCAACAAAATGGAGTGGTTGAAAGGAAAAATCGGTCTCTTGAAGAGCTAGCGAGGGACGATGCTCAGTAAGGACTAACCTTCCTAAAGTACTTTGATGCGAGCAGCAGTGAGCAGCTTGCTATGTGATGAATGAGTTCTTATAAGGCGATCCTTAAGCAAACACCGTATGAACTCTACAAAGGAAGGAAGCCCACATTTCCCACCTTCCGTTTCGGATGCAGAGTGTTTTGTCCTAAACAATGGTAAGAATAACCTTAGTAAATTTGATGCTAAAGTGATGAAGGTTTATTTCTTGGATATTCCACTTCCTAGTAAAGCCTTTCGAATTTTTAATAAGCGTGCTTTAAGCTGTTGAAGAATGCATGTGCATGTTTCTTTTGATGAATCTAACCCCAAATCTTGATGAGAAAGTGTTGATGATCTTGCTTGAAGTGTTAGGAGATACCTATTTAGAGGAACAAGAGAGATCAAAAGTTCAAAGGAGGATCAAGAGTCCTTGCCTAAACCCTCTGAGAACTCTCTCACTCAAATCTTCCAAAGGAATGGAGTTTCAAAGAACCATCCTCTTGACAACATAATAGGTGATATCTCAAAGGGGTAGCGACTCGAAACTCTCTTAATCATGCATGTCATCATATGGCCTTTGTCTCTCAAATTGAACCAAATAGCGTCAATGAAGCCATCTTTGATGAGCATTGGACCTTTGCTATGCAAGAGGAATTAAATCAATTTGAGAGAAATGATGTTTGGGAACTTGTCCCACTGAGGCCTAAAGATCACCTAGTCATTGGGACCAAATGGGTCTTCGCAATAAGCTTGATGAAAGCAGTATCATTGTTAGAAATAAAGCTAGACTTGTTGCAAGGCTATAATCAACAAGGGCATAGATTTCGATGAAACCTATGCAGAGTAGCTAGATTAGAAGCTATTCGCATGCTTCTCGCATTTGCATGCATCATGGATTTTAAACTTTTCAAATGGATGTTAAGAGTGCATTTCTAAATGGTTTTATTCAGAAAAGTATATGTTGATCAACCCCAGGTTTGAAAATTTTGAATTTCAAATCATGTTTTTAAATTGAAAAAGGCTCTGTATGGTTTAACAAGCTCCTGAGAGCTTGATGCGAGAAGGTTGAGCAAATATTTACTTGAAAAAGGTTTTGAAAGAGGAAAAGTTGATACCACTCTTTTCATTAAACACAAAAATCATGACATTTACTTGTTCAAATTTATGTTGGCGATATCATCTTTAGGTGCTTTACTAATGAGTCTTTGTGTGAAGATTTTTCCAAAATCATGCAAAGTGAGTTTGAAATGTCCATGATGGGAGAGCTCAAACTACTTCCTTGGTCTTCAAATCAAACAAACAAAAGAAGAATTTTTATAAATCAATCCAAATATTGCAAGGAGTTGGCTTAAAAAGATTTGGAATGAGCAACAAAAGAAATCTCGACTCCGTGGGCACATCATGCTATCTTGACAAAGATGAATGTGGTAAGTCGGTCAGAAAGTAAGTAAGTAGAGGTATGATAGGATCTCTTCTCTATCTCCTTGCTAGTCGTCGGATATTATGTCTAGTGTTTGTATGTGTACGTTTTCAAGCAAATCCTAAGGAATCACATCTCTTGCGGTAAAAGCATCATGAGATATCTCAGCGGCACCTGAGCCATGGGTTTTATGGTACCCCAAAGGTCTTGTGCACACTTATTGGGTACTCGGATTACTGATTTTGCGGGTTGCAAAATGGACGAGCACTAGTGGGACATGTCACTTACTTAGGAATGCCTTGGTCTCGTGGCATAGTAAGCAAGCGGTGTGGCTTTGTCCCTTCTTGAAGCGGAATCGTTCGTGAGCGAGTTGTTGTGCACAAATTATTTGGATGAAACAACGGTTGAATGATTATGGGATTAATCAGCTGTTCCAATTAGAATGCGACAAATACTAGTGCCACCATAAACCTCCACGAAAAACCGGTTTATCACTCCGGACCAAACACATAGAAATTAGGCACCATTTTATTAGAGATCATGTTCAAAGGAGATTGTGTGATTGAGTTTGTGAAACATCTAAACAACTTGCGAGATATTTTTACTAAACCTTTGCCTAAAAGCTTCTTTTTATAAGAGCAGAGTTAGGAATTTTAGATTAATCATGCATTGAATATTTGCGTGTGAGTGCATTTTATTATGAATAAGTTCTAACTTGGCGTTGGAGTGTGCTAACATTTTATGAGGTTAAGATTACCAAGACTAAAAGTGGAGAAATGCAGCGAAATCCTTCTGTGTCGCTAAAATAAAAGTTTGTGCGAGTTATATTAGCGCAAACAATTATGCTTCATTGAACCCTTGATACTCTATTATTTTTAGCCATCTAGTTACACGTATGTACATCACGTTTTACATGCCTTTCCGCTTTATCTTTTCCGCTTTTTGATGTTGCCAAAAGGAGAGTTATATGATTGAAGTGGTTTATTCCATGCATATTGTGAGGGAGTTCTTCACCAAAATGCCAAAATCTTTAAACTCGATATCTTTTTAATATTGTGAGGGGAGTTTTTCTAAAATCGTGTAAACTACGATTATCTTTTATTGAAAAACCTTGCTTATATCTCATTGCTATATCATGATTATATTTTACTAAAAACCCTCCATGAGATGTTTGTCATCATCGAAAAGTCTGTGAATACATGCCTTGACGGGATGATTTTGATGATTGACAAAGAGTCTTGCAAATAGTCAACCGTGCAAAAAGTGGAAAAGAATACCAAGGCAGCGTATCAAGAATGATTGTTTCTCAAGTCTTTGGGTTACGGGTATTTATTTATCTTTATTAAGACAATTTGTAAGTAGTAATAAAAGCTCTCAATTAAATTAAATCACACCACGCACAAAATATTTTTGACATGCCATATCGTGTCGGATGTCATTTGAGGAAGTCGGATGTCGGTGAGGAGGAAGTCGCGTGTCGAGCTCAGGGAAATCGGATGTCGGTGAGGAGAGTCGGATGTTGAGCTACGAGGAAGTCGTATGTCGAGCGAGGAGGTCGCGTGTCAACTTATGGTCGCGTCTGGGAGTCGGCGTGATGAGCTCTTGTCGCGTGCTTGGTGATGATCCGTGTCGGCTGATGGTCGCGTACCAGGAGTCGGCGTGTCGGTGATGAGGAGAGTCGTATCTTTGTGTTCAGTGGAAGTGTGGCGGAGTGTTACCAGTGAGCGTCTTGAGGTCGAAGCCGTCTCCGTGTTTTCAATTCTTTCATGTTCAGCGCAGCGGACAAATTCCAGCAGACGGATCCTGCATAGCGGGTAAATCCTCAGCGGACAAATCTTCTTAAAGTGGCGCTCCTCCATTGCCTATATAAACACGGCTCGTGAGCTTTGTTTTTAATACAACTGCGATTAGCTTAATTTTTGTGCCAAAAAACTACATCAAATATTTTTATCACTCACACTTATTTGAGCACAATTTTGAGAGTCCTTTTATTCTACATAATTTGAGTTGTATTATTTGAGCTTCAATTTGTTATATACACTATTGAGTGTATCTTTCTCATCTCATTTTATTTGTGAAAATCATTTCTTTTTGGGTAGGAATCCCAAGGTGTTCATAGAGAGGTGATATCTCTTGAGCGTATTGCTCTAGTATAGAGTTGTAAAGGTTTCTATTGAACCTGATTTAAAAGCTAGTGATTTAGTGAAAATCCATAGTGGTTTTGCTTTGGGAGACGGGGCGTAAGTACCGCAGGGGTGTTTGGTGGCGAACACTGTATAAGTGCTGCGTGCTCTTCTTTAACTCTCTGTCTCTTTATCATTCAAGCACTTTATTTATTTTTGTTCTTTATTTATTATTCGGTCATTTATTTTCTGTAATTTTTTATATAAGCACCGCTATCACAATTCACCCCCCTCTTGTGTTTGGAGTCACTTGTCAACAGAGAGAATAGAAAATAATTGCACGTAAGGTTGTAGAGTTTGCAAAAAAATCTTTTTTAAGATTCTTAGAATAGTAAGGATGTTTAAGTTTCAAAATGTAGGCTCTATAAGGCTTAAATGTTTATTTAGGAAAATTCTAATCTTTTTATCTATTATGGATTTCTCTTTCTAAAATGTCGAATTAATGTTGATTATTGAAAAATTTTAAGAACATTATTTCTTCTTAAATTTCAATATTAGGGAATTTGGTTTGAAAAAATTATGAGATAGATATTTTAAGGTATTCTTGTATAAAGTTAGAATCTTATATTTTTCGAAAATATTTTATTTTATTGTTATGGATGAGTTAAATTTTTCTTATGATTTAATGCCTAAGGGTTTCTATTATTACTCTTATTATTTATAAAATTCATTAAGTATAAAACTGCATGATTAAGATTTGAATTCTTACCAGATTTACGTTTTTGCAGGATGCCTCGTAGTTCCAAGAGAGTTCGCACAGGGCAATCTTCCGAGGAAAGACTAGAGGAGCACCGTTTCAGATCTTTGGAGCACCAGAGAGTATATTATTGTTGCTTCGAGTCTCGCAACATTTTCAACGAGAGAGTATTTGTACTAGAGCCGGGAGAATATCCAGAGATTATTGCGGAGTTTCAGGATAGACAGTGGCAGAGTTTGCTAGAGTTTACAGGAAAATTCAGTGTGGAGGCAGTTCACGAATTCTATGCGAATGCCTACCTTCCTGTTGGTACGGCCCTGACTTACAAGAACTACGTGAGGGGAGTGGAGATTGATTTTAGCCCAGGTGCTATTAGTACCCTATTGGAGATTCCCCTGGTTGAAGGTTGTTGTTTTATGGAGAGGTTAAGCCATCATACTGACCCGACTGTTATGACAGAGGCACTTTGCAGGCATGGAGGTACTCGGGTTAGGTCTGCGGAGGTAGTCCCGCTTAGGTTCAACGTTAAGAACCTTACACGGCTAGCTCAAGCTTGGGCTTTGTTTATGCACTACTTCCTTCTTGCCTACTCCAACAAAAATGACCTGACAACCAAGAAGGCAGAGTTGGTTTACTCTATCCTGGAGCATGATCCTATTGATATTTGCAGGGTGATTGCAGATGACATAGGTCGTTCTGCCAAGAACAAAAATTGGTTGAGTCATCCTGTTCTAATTTGCCGACTATGTCAGATCCAAGGGGTAGAGATGCAGACTATGGATTCAATGGGTCGGATTGTAAAGCCAATCACCAGAGCCACCATCGATGCCCAGTGGAAGTGCAGCAGCAACGACCACAACAAGTTGGGGGTATTCCTCCAGTAGGATCGGGGGCTAACCAGCTATTGGCTCAGTTGCTAGAGAACCAGGCCAGACTGGAGGCACTGGTTTTACAAGGCAAGGACGGGGTTATGGCGGATATAGCTCGGCTGCAGGAGAAGGTTGACAGGCTGGAGGAGCACATGGGTGTCTGGGTATGTCCTCCGGATTTTGATATTTGATCTTTTTAGTTCTATGGATCTTTCTTTGTTTTCTTGTTTTAGATTTGGTTTTCGAGGTAAATTTTCCCTGGGGTTTGTATGACATTACTTTATTTTATCTTTTTAATTTTATTCTTGTTTTAGTTTATAATCACACACAATCAAAATATTCACCAACGTAGCACGTTAAAAACACATTTTACATAACTCTTGTTCTAAAGTTCAAACACGCTTTCAAGCATATACAAAGAGCACAGAGATAAAACATATTTTTCATATCACCCGTCATAAAACATACTAATAAACATATACACAGAGTAATTCACATATCACCACACATTCCCACACATTACTATATTCCGAGAAAGTCCATCAGTTGTTCCCCCATCCGTTCGATTTCTTCTTGAAGTGGGGCGGCTTCAGCTGTTGGTGGAATGGTGGATAGTAATAGGGTGGTGGAGGCGGGGTGATTTATTATTAGGTTTTGTCTTCGTGGAGGAAGATTGGGTCTTCTCGGTCTGGAGGGAAGGGTAGGATCACACTCACCAGGCTCATGGGTGGGGTCTCCACACATATAACATCCATTGTTGTTTCCTTACAGTCACCGCAATTATAACAATAATGATAGGTTGGATAAGGACAATTTCAAGCAAGGTGTGGTCATGAACAGTTATAACATCTTCCTCTTTTAGCATATTCTAATGATTTGTTCCATAGTTTTCTTCGGTAGCGGAGCTGGGGCACAACGCGTGGTCTTTCTCGGCTAGAGGATGCTATCAATCTCTGAAAAGAATAAACATGTCAGAATACACACACAAACAAATGGAATGTTATGCTCCTAAGTTACTAACCCTAGTCTACGTGAATTGCTTATCAAACACCCTACCCAGTGAGACTAGTGGGGTTGAATTTGGTGAGAATTCAACATTTGTCAGTCGGTCACAGTCCGGACAGGACCGAACTGATCTGATACCACCCAAATGAGACGGCCCCGTCCCACTATGAGACGACTCTGTGCCATTATGAGGTGAAGGCGACCCATTATTATTTATAAAATCTGATGCATTTTATTTATTTTATTTCCTTTTGATTTACTTATTACTTATTATTCCATTCATTTTCTTTGATATATATTTTATTTATTATATTTTCTCTTATATATATATTCTTCTATATTTTATTTATTCTTATCAAAATTTATGATTTAAAATTATTATCTATTTATTTGAAAATTTAAAAATTCTTGGGATGCCACATAAAACAAATTTATTCGAAATGGAAGCACTCAAAATTCGAATATTTGAAGTGACTTCAATAAAACAACGACAAAAACATGATTTGATTGAGTTTATGAAAAACACAATCAAAGATATGTAAAAAGATTAAGAATAAAAGAACAAAAAACAATGTATGCAATCAAAGACATGTAAAAAGATTAAGAATAAAAGAACAAAAAACATTGTATGCACTAATAAAAAGAAAATATAAAGAGAAGTATACGTAAAAGAGAAATTACACCGTTAGAGAGTAAATAACAAAGAGCAAAGGAAATAAAAATTACTTTGCTATTCGAATTGTAATAAAATGTGGCAGGAATATATACATTGCTTTCATGCCATCGATTTGAGACAAATTATTATATAACCATATTTTATATTTATAAAAAGTCAAGTGCCAAAAAAATTTAGTTAACAATGTAAGCACTAAAATTGGGTAAAAAATTACTAAGGATTAAAATCAAAATTTGAATTTTTGGGGACTAAAATCACAACCTAAATTTTATAGGGACTAAAATAAAAATTTGAAAATTTTATAGGACGAAAAATATATTTAAAATGACACATACAATACCCGCCACGTGTCATATGACATGGCAGCCACATATGCATTAAAAATAGTATTTTGGATGACTCACTTGCCACGTGAATGTCACATCAATTAAAATGTCCACGTAGCATTTGCTGACAAGACAACCGTTAGCTGAGTCAACAAAAATTAGACGGCAGGGACCAATATTGCTAACGAAGAATTTTTGGGGATTAAAGTTCGGAGAAAATTTTTGTAGGGACTAAAAACAAAATTCATAAATTTTATAGGGACTAAAAAATATTTAACCCTTATTTTTTAAATAACAATTAATTTACTGTTTTTTTGGGAATTATATTTTACTCTTCTTTAAGGCAAAATTATTTTACTGCTGGGAAAGTAAGATTTCACAAATCACAAAAGCTTCGTAAGCGAGAAAAAAGGAGAACATTAGTGGGTTTAAGGGAGAAACGAGGGTTCTGCCTCTGCGTTCTCGTTCTGGACACAACACTCTGCCTGCACCCTGCAATGGTTTCGTATTCGACATGGATTCGGTACGCTATCTGCAGGGCAAGATACTCCATGGAACTCGGCGTCAAGGTCTTCTTCTCTTCCCTTCCTTTTATTTTAATTTTTTAAATTCTATTTTATTATATTATTTCTGTGTTAGTTTCTCTGATTCTATAATTTTTGGGAACTCTCGTAATTAATCAGCTTCCATTTCATCATATATTATCCAACACTCGTGTTTGTGTGTGTTTTTTAGCTATTTGTAAAATTTGTTATCCCCTTTGTATTTTGCTGATATTTGTCAATGGTAATAATCATTTACATTTGTTACTGGGCTAGGGTTTCATTTTCAACAATATGCAGGTGTGTAATTTTCTTTACATTTATCTTCTTTTGTTAAATGTAGTAAATAGAAGAGCCTATGGGTTCCTTGGGACGTGTTAGATTATTAGGATTAATATTGCCGTAGGAATGTTGTTGGGATGGGCTTGTTCTAGTTGTGCAACACTTATATTTGACCTACAATTTTAATTTATAAAATAGGAGTATTAGGCTAATGTCATGTATCACAACATTACAGTTTTTCAGAGTCCTATACAAATATATTCTCTATCTTCCATTATGTTCATTGAATTTACTATTTGAAATTAAGATGATCATTTGAGGGGACGTTCGAAGCATAACTTTGTGAAGAGCTTATTTGAGCTTGAAATTTGAAGGTGAGGTAGCTTCCTAAGGCCTATCTTTGTGTATGCTATATAATATAGAGCCTCAATGTGAAACATTTGGAATAATGGTGAAGTTACCAACTGAGCAATGTCATTTATAGTAATACTTTTCCTCGTAGTGTATGTCCCACAGCTGTGTATCGCATTTTTAGCACTTCAAAGCCCCTCCTTTGATGTGTTTTCTGACTGATACAAGGTTGTAATTTGAACAGAACTATAAAGGAGGTCATGTCAAAGACGGAGAGCTAGGGGAATTTGTTTGGAAGCACTTCGCTTATGGAACACTGACCTTCTTGCACTGGAATAAAGGAGAAGAGATGGACCCTACTATTGCTGGAAAAGGAGCAACTCTTCTGGTTCGGAAATTACCAATTCCAGACCCAAAGTAATCCTATTCATCTAACATATCATACACTTCCCTTTTGTGCAATTCTATTGACTGCTTTTGCAAGTTGTTTGATATGGCTCTTTTAAAGCTTGAGACAATACAACAAAGATGCTTTCTATTAAAGACTTCTACTTGCTTTTATGTACCTTTTTTGGACTCTTGGTGTGTTGTGTCATCAACCAAATCTTGCTCGGAAAATCTTTTGTGTGTTGAGATAGACTGCCATTTTATTATTTTATACTACTGGCCCATCATATATTTGTATCGGCGGACTCTTAAAGTTAAAGTGGAATGAAGTGTACACTTGAAGAAGAAATATTTACACGTCAATATCTCTTATGCTGAGTCTGCGTGTTATGATGAGAACCATTTTCTCTGTATAAATTTTTGTTAAATTATATTTTACACCTTGCGGTTTGCTGCCACTATTTAACCTTCTGTTTGGTTTCTGCTACCCACTTTCTTTGGACAACATTAAATAGCACATACACATCACTTTGGTGCCATGTTTGTGTGTCAGACTTGTATCCTACACGATACATCGACGACACGTGTCTCAGCATGTCCGATTTAAAAATTAGTTTTCGGCTTCAACATAACCAGACAGCATAGACATGGCCATTTATAATTCGAATGAAAAATACACACAGTTTGGCCTGTTTTAAACTTCTAAGCATTTTTTAATCATAATAAAAATAGGCTGGGGTGCTTTTGACACGTACTAATTTCATTTTCTCTAACTTTATATTTCATTTTTTCACAGATAATGTATATCAGTCTGTGCGTTTCTTGTGTCAATTCTCCTTAGAATTTTGTGCGTTCTTTGTGTCCATTCTGTGCTTCACAGGTCATGAATGACATATGATTTTTTAATGACTTTAGTTATGCCTGAAAGTAAGATCTTGTCAGTTCAGTTGCTCAAGTTTTGCATACTATAGCAGCTCAGTTTTGATGCATCATAAAAGATTTCATTTTATTTTTTGGCCTGAATGCTTCAATCTTTGTTATAATCCAGGTTACTTGTGAAAAAGTTGTAGCTATTCATCTTTAGTTCCTTTCCCTGTTATGCGGTAATGTATAATTATCTTGGTGTGGACTTTTTCCATTACCATTATTATTATTTTTCTAATTATGTTATGAGGCAAGTTAGTATTGCAGAGACAAAAATGTTAACATAGATGACTAGATGAGTGTTTACACAAGATAATATAGGATTCGGAATCAATTATTGGAATTTAAAGGGAAAATTGTGGTAGAATTTCATTTTAGGTATGTGTGCAGAAGACCCGTCAAAGCACCAGTAAGGAGGGCAAATCTGATAAGGATAGTGCAATAGTTAGATGTAGAGGGAGATGAAGAAAAACTATAGAACTATAGGTCAAACCATCACTAAAGATTTGGATTTGAATGTTGGAGCATTAGACATGATTTACGATAGGACATTATCTCATCATTTGATTCATGTAGCCGATTCCATCTAGTGGGGAAAGGCTTTGGTTGTTGTTATTGTTGTATTCAATAATGCTGTTATTGTTGTTATTGTTATTGTTATTATTATTGTTATTGTTGTATTTTATATCCCTGAACATTTGAAACGATACGACTAGCAGTATCATTTCCCAATGTATACTACTCTCAAGGAAAACAAAATGCAAATTCACCTGGTTTTGGAATTCTTTTTCATTTTATTTCCACTTGAAAAATCTGATTCCTTCCACCTCTCCGCTGTAGAAGATCATCCCCCTTCTATCTCTTCCTCCCCATCTCTTTTCTCTCTCAACCTTAATACTATTGACTATTGAGTCTTTTCCCCCCTCCTTCTCTGTTTGTGCTGAAGAAACTAAGAAGAAAAGGAATAAGTTATAACAATGTTTGCACTGAACAAAACAAAAGGATTATACAGTCCCTTGCCTGTGAGTACTGCACTTTAATTGCTTTGTTTTTCCTTAGTATCGAAATCTAAATTTAATAAAAGATAAAGTGATGTTTGAGAACAATAATGGAGAGAAAAAACTAACTGCATGTTCGACAAGCTCTATGCTGCTGTGTCAAGTCTGAGGAGATGCTCTTTGTTGCTCTCTTTTTTGAAACTCCAATAATTTTTTCCTAATGTTTGCAATATTTGCCATTTAATGAAGACACTAATCTCCGTGTTTTCATTTGTTTCTGAAACAGAAAAGAGAAACCAAAAACAGAAACATCTATCTACTGTTTTGGTTTTTTTAGTTTTATGAACAACAAAATTGAATACAGTTTTGAAAACAATTATTGTGAAATATTCTATTAAATACGTTTTTACTTTTCTAAAAACTGTAAACAGTTTTTGAAAACACTAATCAAACAGGGCCCAGGTCTCATTCCATTTTGTTCTTGTCATTCTTTAGAGTTCCACAAGTTAGTAAGAGATTAGCTGACAATTGACATTTTCATCTGGAGCTCATTATTTATTTTTATTCTCATCTCCATTATTTGTGAGTGATAGTCATTTTTCTTTGACAGGAATGTTTTTGTAGGAGATGTTGTGGTCTTGAAGAACCCTGAAAAGTCAGATAACTACCTAGTCAGAAGATTATCTGCTATTGAAGGTTATGAAATGGCTTCTACTAATGAAAAGGATGAACCTTTTGTTCTTGAGAAGGATCAATGTTGGGTAGTGGCTGAAAATGAAAAATTGAAAGCCAAGGTATAAATGGCTTATATATATTGATTATTTACTTTTACTATTACCTTTATGCTATCCTTAGGTGGATCATTATGCACCTCTGTTGCAATCTGAAACACTATAGTTGTATTGATGTTGAAGTATAAATTTTAGATTAAAATATCATTTAATCAAGCTATTAGTTGTCATTGATATGCATGTATTTAAGGTGGTCACATGCTTGTTTAAATTTTTTTGAAATTTAGTGTGCAATATTAACATGATAACTAGGTATAACTCAGCAGTTTGATTGGTTAAAATAATTTTTTTATAATGAGTTATTATATTGCGTAAGCCAATTCTTTATAATGAGTTATCAGATTGTGTAAGCCAATTCTTACACGTGTGTCAATAGATGCTGACATTGGCATGTCAATTCACTTGAGCAGCTTTCGGAATCCTACTTACAACTATGATACAGCGGGAGGTTGTGTATGCTTGTGACATGGGTTCCTCGAGTGGGAATGCTTAATTCATGTTTTAATTAACCTTTATCACGTTGTTGGTAGTACCAAAATAGCTTCTTCCTAAATAATAACTGTAATAGTAACCTAAGCTTAAGCTAATGATTTTAGTGGCTAGCTCTTAATATTTTCTATGTAGCACCGTGTCCATGTGATAAGTGAGAACCGGGAATATTATTATTTTAACCTGATATTTTTAGTCCTTTTTCCTGGATGTCTTTCTAGTTTCTACAGCTTTGAAATTTGTTACTAAACTCTGAGTTTTGAGTGAATGTTTCCACAAAGGCTATAGTAGAATCTTCTGTAATATCTTGGTTATGTTTTTGACTCCTCAATTTCTTGAGAAAAAGGAATAGTTTGTTTAATGGTCCCAACCCAAATGGCAGGAAGCAATTGATAGTCGAACATTTGGTCCAATTCATATGACCAACATTGTAGGCAGAGTCCTATACTGCCTGCGAAGTGCTGTAGACCATGGCCGTATACAGAACAGGTAACCAAATTTCTGAGGCTAATTTATTGTGCACAAATGGGGATGGTTCTTTTGATTATTAATATATTTTACTCACTTGCCAGTCATTTCAGCATGCGAAAGGATTCACCTGTGTTGGAAGTGGAACTTGATGTCGATGAGATGGCAAAAAGTCACAAAGCCTAAACTTTAGTTCCGAGAAGCACTAACTTCTTGAAGAACGGATTATCCTTAGATTCTTCGTGTGGATTTTCCTTGAAGCACGGATGAAGAATAAAATATATGATTTTTAAATTGGTGCTATGGGATGGTGGTGTTATATGGAAGTCCTTAGCTAATAAGTCTGCATATTAGACGATTGACTGTTTCCCAACCAGAAAATTTGAAGCGGCCTGTGTTAAAGCTTGAGTTCAACATAGTTGTAAGCTGAAGTTGTAGCAAAGGACTCCTCTGACTCTTGTTCTATTTGCAAGTCATTTAGCTCGAAACTTGGTTGACCAATTTTTGGTCTTTGTTGATTGTTGAGGTTGATAGAAAGCTACATTGTCATAAATTATGGTTCCAGCTATTTTCGTTTTATTCTCTGCTCAATGTTCTCGAGTGTTCACTTCGTGCCTTGTGGGCCATCATTTAGCCTATGTTTGGTTCAGAAGAGAAATTGTGAAGAGAGAAATATGTGAGAGAGAGTGTAGGAAGAGAGAAATAGATGAGAAATAGAGTAGATTTGAGGTATTGATTGGAATAAGAGAAAAAGAAGAGAAATAGAGAAGAGAGAAGTGGTTATTGTAGTCAAAAGTACAAGAGTATCCTTGAATTTTAAAAACCTCCCATAATAATAATTTTTTATTTGAATTCAATTAATTAATTAATTTAATTTCTTAATTTGATTTTTGTAGTCAAAAAAACATATACATCACATAAAATAAATTATTAAATTAAATACATTAATTTATTAATTATTAAATTAATAAAACAACCATTTTTTTTTTAAAAAAATAGAACTTCAGGGAAGTCACGTTCTCAAAAAATATTTACAAACTAGATGGACAAAAAAAAATCAATTTCGTTGGCAAGAAAAAAAGAGACAACATTTTATAAATTTATCAAACTAATTGGGGGTATTATAGGAAAACAATAAAAGCACCTCTTCTCCTCATTGTTTCTCCTCAACTTTGGAGAGAAAATTTTTTTGGTGGGGCCCACATGTTTTTTAATCTCTCTTCCCTATTTCTCTTCTTACCAAACAAGGTGACTTTGCTCTCTCTCCCCAACTTCTCTCCTTTTTCACCCTTTCTTCCCTATTTCACCTTAACTAATCACACCATAAAGGTGATAATCCTTGATATATGTTTCCATTAGTCACTTGAGTGACTTTTATAAAAATAATTAAAAAAAAAGTTTTAGTCAAACTTAGCTGAATCAACTAAAAGTATAATTTAAAAAAAAAATTAACTCAAATTTCCATTTATTTCTTTTTCTTTTTCTCCTCTGGGCCACAATTATGGTTAATGACCTGCATTAACAAAACGCGTTCACAGGACCTCTGTTGATATATTCACGATTCGGTTGTCGTGTGTTGTCCCTGTGCTTTCTTCGTTTGTTTTAGGTTGTTTTGGCCGTATGATTGAAAATAACGAGGCCCGAGGCATGTTTTTCAATTTTTTCTGCGGCTGTCTCTTTGCAACTTCAATCCAACGGGATTTTGAAATGGACCACAATCTAAAATAAACACACACTTATCGGTATGGTAATTGATAGAGTACTAACTAACGTAATTATAATGCTGTTCTTATCAACTCAAAGCTCATATCCATTGGATAAGAATAAAATATGAAATTATTATTTTTCCTATTATTATACTCTTTTGGTGAACTTCATGAACTATTTATTTTAACAACACTGTTAATTGAACACAGCGTTGGACACAATACGCGTCCGTATAGTATGAATACCACTTTTTTTTTTTACAAAAGAATTTTTTCAAATTTTTTTTATCTGATTAACGAAGTTTATTTATTTGGTTAATGGTTCTCATTATCTGGTGAATGCCAACCATGAAACTTAACACATTCCATTTATTTATCTGGTTAACGAAGTTCACTTATTTGGTTAATGGTTCACATTATCTGGTGAATGTCAAACTCACGTTCCATTTTTTTTATCTGGTTAACGAAGTTCACTTATCTGGTTAATGGTTCTCATTATCTGGTGAATGTCAACCCTGAAACTTAACACATTCTATTTATTTACCTGGTTAATGGTTCACATTATCTGATGAATGTCAAACTTACATTCCATTTATTTATCTGGTTAACGAAGTTCATTTATCTGGTTAATACAGTTCATTATCTGGTTAATGACAAATATTTTTGTAACCAGTTATAAAAAATCTAAAAAAAAATTGAAAAAAAAACTGTGTCCGTACTATACAGATCGTATATCCGTACAGTACGGACCATATGCGTATTGTGTCTGTGTCACATTGTGTGTTCAAAAATCATTTTTGTTATTTTAATCATGGGATTAAGGCAACAAATACATCTTTAAGTATTTTATGGGTGTTTATTTCAAGCTATGCAATTATAACTCCAGGGACCATATTCCCAGAAACATTATAGTTAAAAACATGTTTAATTAGCATTTATATTTTCTTTTTTCTTAAAAAGATTTTTTTGGTCTTTAAAAAAAATCTAAAAATAGGATATGCTGTCTGAGAATTAATGATACATATACGAAATATAGAAACATTATATCATCGTGTTTATTTATTATTATTTTTATTTCCAAAAAAAAAACACAATATAAAAGTTTTGGTCATAGGATTAATAGTAAAATTACGTGGCGCTGTGAAGGCAATAGCTATAATGAATAAAAGTGAGGGTTTGTTGCAAGGACGCAAATCCTCTGTCCCAGCTCTCCTTGTTGCAACACAAGGTAATAGTTATAATGAATAGAAGTGAGGCTTTGTTGCAACACAATGTTACTTTTTCTTCTTTTTTAATATAGCTCTGCTAGGGTTTGTGTTTTGAGGTTTTTTGCGATGGAAGGCTCAGCCTTCTCAGGCTACACGTCCAATCGGCCTCCTTTGGAAAAGCCCCTGAAAGAGGTAACAACCTTCCTAGAGTGCATGATGGGATGGGATCAAGATCGTAGATCCATGGAAGAAACATGGTGTCAACGAGAGAGGAAAATAAGTGGTTAAAGAAATGTCTGGTGGCTTTCACCAAACCGAGTCTAAGGTTCGTAAGCATGACAAGGAATTCTCAGGTGATGCTTTGAACCCTCCTACGGAGAAGGAATGTGTGCTGTGGAGCCAGGTTTCAAGACTTATGAACAACGTTTGGGGCAAGGTGGTTATGAAGATTGAACGCTTGGGATGGACATGAATGTTGAGAACTCAAATCAGGGTCACGATAAAGGCTCAAATAGTTATGCTTTAGCTATCTTTACTGACGTGGATGACAAGGGACACCCTTCGTTGTTTCTAACATGGCCGAGAAAGAGAGGCTGAGTAAACCACGGAACCACACTCTTTTGGTCAAACTTCTTGGGGAAAGATATTAGTTACCTTGCACTAAAAGAAAATTGGACCAGATTTGGGCAAGAAAGGTTTCGATCTGGATTATCGATGTTGAAAACAATTTCTTTTTGGTCAAGTTTCTTTTGGCGGAAGATTATGACTTTGCTCTTACGGGTGGACCTTGGCTGGTGTTGGATCACTACTTGGCCGTTAGGAAGTGGGGGCCTAATTAAGTTCAAACCATGAGACATAAGAATCAACAAACTAGCGGTTTGGGGAAGGCTACCTGGCTTAACACTTGAGTGTTATGATCGAAAAGCCATCTTTACGATTGAAAATCTCATTGGGAAAATTAACATTAAAAGTGGACACAAACACTGCTCGACTTGCGAATAGATAAGCCATTGGGGCCTGATTATAATTTGGATGGCGAGTTATTGCGGTTTTAGTATGAAGGAATCCACCTTATATGATTTTCTTGTTGGAGATATGGTCACTCCAAAGAGAATTGCCCTTAGAAAAAGGTGTAGGTTCAGGGAGATAATGGAGTTAATCCTTAGGATCAGGGTGAGAAGAATAGGTGTGGCCCGTGGATGATGGTGGAGAGGTGGGTTGAAAGAAATCGATTCCTCGTGGGAAAGATGATCATGATGATGGTGGAAAGAAGGTGGGTCGTATTGGGTCTTCTTTCTATCCAAGAAACATGAATAAGCACCGTACTACCCATGAGAAGGTTGGTGATGCTTCAGTCCAGATGGCTCTTACTAAGGGGTTAACGAGGAGAACAAAGATGTCGAGAATGTGATTATTCCAATTGATGATGAACAATTACCTAATGTAGCGGGAAAGACATCTAACGAGAAGTTCTTCTTGAATGGGAGCCATATGAGGAAATAAAAGAAGAACCAACTATTATGGTTTGTGATGTGGTAGAACCAACTATTTGTTGGGAATTTGACTCTTCAAATTCTCTTCCCCAAAAACTACACTTGTGAAAAATTGGAAAAACAAAATAGAGAAATAATAACAACACAAAAAATTAACGTGGAAAACTCCCAAACCAGGAGAAAAACCACCAGCACCAGAGAAAAATCTACTATGTAGAAAATTATTACAACTACACAATTTTCTCTCTGCACCCCCGCACACCCACAAAGCTTCCCCACTAGCAAAACTTATTCCTCACACCTCTCCTTTTACAAGAAATATTCCTAATAAATTCTTTTTCTGATGTGGAGGTTTAGCCCAAGCTGCAACCACAAATCATACTAAGAATTCTATTAAATTCTAAAACAAAGAGAGGAATTTATCTAGAGACAAAAGTTGCTAGACAAACTTTTGAATGGTGTACATAAAACCAAAGCCCAAGCCTCCTTTTATAACAAAGAGGTTCACTCCTCTTTACTATTTTACCCGATGTGGGACTAAAAGTCCCAACACCAACAATATTATGGTAGTTAGGATAAAGGAGGCAATGACGGACAGATACAATGGAATTGAAGCCCATAATTTGGGAGGATCATCGCAAGACAATGGCTTTCTTAATCCCTTACGCTGTGATTGGTTGAGGGTGGATTGATGCGAGAGAGCTTTTGACGAGAGAAGTTGAAGAGAGACTCTGAACCTCTTTCGTTTGGTTTGCAGCGAAATAGGTGCGAAAGAATTAAAAGCGCGAGTCCCACACCAAAATTAAGTCTCCTCAGTAATGCGAAGAAATTGCAAGGAAATGCAACGACATCAACTTTTTGTTTTCTTTGACAACTTTATCCCTGTCACTCTTTCTTTTATTTATTTATTTAGATAAGGGTTGTTTTGTCAATTCATAAATTTATTCTATTTCTCTCTTCTTTATTTCTCTTCTCTTTTTTTATACCAAACAACACCTCAAATCTACCATATTTCTCACCTCTTTCTCTCTTTTCACTCTCTCTCGTACCTATTTCTCTCTTCACAATTTCTTTTCCCAACCAATCAAAGGCAATGATGATTTAGTGATGGCTCTCATGGAGTAACTTGGTCCCTTTATATATATATATATATATATATATATATATATATAGACACACACACACACTAGTGTACTTGATCCGTGCAATGCACGGGTGAGATTCAGGGTTAACAATCTAGGTTTTGTGCACGAAATAGCAAAAAATATTTCTAAAAAAGTGAAAAAAGATATGTGTGTGTCATAAAATATAAATCTTACCAATATAAATAATATTATCTGAAACTTAAAATTTACTCTATTAAAACTCTAATAGAAAAAAATAATAAGAACTAAAATTGAAAATAACTTCTAAAAGCTCTATAAACAACTTATCTATAATACAATGGTTCGTGTCTCGTGTGGTACATATTAAAATAAATAAACAAAATTTTCAGACAAACACATACTAATTAATATTTAATTTTTAATAAAATGTTCGTCAATAGTAATTTAGATATGAATTAAAATATTCATGTAAAATAGATATTCATTCTAAATATTTTAATTAAAATATTTGTTCTTTCATGCTAAATATTAGTAGTTTATATATATATATATTAATGCGTTTTTATTTAAAATATTCATCTCTACGTGAAAATATATGATATAGATAATTTATCTTTAAATATTCATTAGTATGTGATGTATGTAAATACATCTAACTCTTAATACGCCAAACACTTTCGTGAAAATATTTTAATTTTTTTATTTGTTATATAAAAATATCTTGATTTACTAAAAGTATTAAAAAGTTACTTACAAATATTTTTATTTAATCCTGACAAAAAAAATTATTTACATATAGCCAAATATATTACGCAAATAGTTGACAGTTTAAAATTATATACATCTTAATAACTAATCATTAGGATTTTCATACAAAATCATTGTGTAGTAATTGATTTTGAACACTTTTTAGGTACACTTAATTATTATCTATTTACATTTTCTTATTAAAAATGAATTTAAAATGAGTTTTTTTAATTTGTATCAATTCTTAAAATGAGCAAGAAAATAGGATGTGGTGAGATGAAAATAATAAAACTAAAGTTGATTACAAAATAATATGAACTGATCACATAAAAGTTTCAAAAACATTTAATATGATTGGAACACATGTAAATAATAGAATACACCACTTGTTAAGATTAGAGAAGATTAAAGAGAACTAAGCTTACATAATATCACCTATATAATTTAAAAAATTTACCCAAAAAAGCAACATGAATAATAATCAGTAATTTAAATTAATTATATTTTTTAAATTGAAATTAATAAGAAAGGATCAAATGAATAGAGTTTTGATGCATGATATAACAAAATGTTTTTTATATAGATAATAGATAGGTAATAACTTATTAAAATTCAAAATTAAATATTTTAAGATAAAAAATGGAAAAAATTCTCTAAAATGAAATTTAAAATTTAAGTTTTATTTATTAAAATATAAACTTTTAATACATTAATAATATTGAAATAGACTTCAAAATAAATTCTTTTAACTTTTTTGAGGGAATAACTCATAGTAAATTAAAATTCAAATTTCATTAAACAAAAATAATAAAAAATTGACTTTTTTATAAAATTATTTTAAATAATAATTTATGAACTAAAATAATTATATTTTGAAAATTATAATTTAAAAAATTGAAATTAAATAAAAAATGATCAAATGAATAGAGTGTTAAACTTTATATAACAATTTAAGATAAAATATTTATTTAAATTTATTAAATTAAATAAAATAGATTTTATTTTAATATTCTATATGGAAATAGTGGTGCTGACACATTGCATAACAACATGTAACAAATTTTTTTTGAGCGAACAAAATCTTCTTTTTTATAATATAATATTAGATAGATACAAAAAGGATTTAGAAAACATTCCTAGAATAGGAAAATGAATAATATATAATTCAAATGAATTATATTTTGAAAATTGAAATGTGAAAAATTAATTTAAATAAGAAAGGATCAAATGAATAAGGTATTGACACGTTGCATAAAAAAACTTTTTTATAGATATATATATATATATATATATATATATATATATATAATAGATCGATAGATAATATATATAATAACAACAAATATATAATAATTGATTAAAATTTAAAATTAAATATTTAAATCTTGAAAAAATTATTTTGAATTAACTTAGAAAATATAATGTTAAATATTTAAAATAAAAACTTGTAATACATTAATTATATTGAATTACATTTCAAAACAAATTTTATTAATATTTTTATGTGTATTTTTAGTAATTTTAAATTTGAAAGAACTTATATTGAAAAAAATGCGAAATTCACTAAACAAAACCAAAAAATAGAAACAAATTTTTAAATGATTAGAGTGTTGAATGTCACATAACAATTTGAGATATAATATTTATTTTGAATATGTTAAATTAATTTAATTGTATTTTATATTAACATTCAAACCACAATGAATGTTAATCTTGATGCATCTCAATGACATATCAAATGATTTTAGATTAATGTAAAATTTTGTAGATATGATCTATTTAATAGTATCTTTCAATCCTACGGTGAGTTTTGTAATACAAGTATCTGTTACAAAGTTATTGAACGGTGTAACAATACCTAAGTATTATACCGATGTAATTTGATATCTCCCCGTATATATATGTATGTGTGTGTGCGCGCGCGCATGTATATATCTATCATAGATTTATTTTTAAATCTTTTCAATTTATTTTTAAAATATTAAATTAATATATTTGTATTTGTTTGAATTTAAATTAAAATATTTTGTTTTATTTTAAGAAATCAAAAATAATTAAAAATTGCATGAATTTAAGTTAAATATATTAAATTAATTTAAATAGAATTTTTTTAAATAATATTTGATTTAAATAAATTTTGTTTCAATAGAATAATTGAAATAATTTTGGTGTTGACACGTGGTATAATCGCTTGTAACAAAATCTTAATTTTCAATTTCAATTTTAATTGTATCTATCACGAATTTATTTTTGAATCATTTTAATTTATTTTAAAAATAGTAAATTAATTTAAATTGAATTTCTTTTAAAATAATAATTAATTTAAATAGATTTTGTTTTAATAAAATAGTTAAAATATTTGTGGTGGCGACATGTGGCATAACTGATCATAATAAAACCTTCTATTATATATATATATATATATATATATATATATATATATATATATATATATATATATGAGTCAGGATCAAATGACACCAAGTATCAAACTTAGCATAATGACACCTCTAATAATATTGTGTATAATGTAAATTTCACCGATCCAACTATTGAATTGAAAGTGCTTAGTAAATAGACTCAACATATCAAAATTCATAAAATTCTAAGGTTATTTGATGATTCATCAGATCACTTTATTTTGACGTATAATATGATGCTTAAAATATAAGTAAATGTGTCAAATTTCTAAATAAATTTAAGAAAAATACAAATATCACATTTTTAATAGAAGAGCCGTTAATTAACGATTTTTTAGATTTAAATTTTTTATTGATTTAAAATTTATTTGAATATAAAAACTTGTTTAAATTCAAATATTTTGAATGATTTAAGAGGTGACATGTGGCATGAAAAATGCTAATATAATTAACAGATTAAATAAATAATATCTGAGATTTAAAATTTAAAGTAGGAATAGGTTATTTGAAAATTGAAAACCATCTTTTATAATATATAAAATTGAATTTCTTTTAAAATAATAATTAATTTAAATAGAATTTGTTTTAATAAAATAATTAAAATAACTGTGGTGGTGACACGTGGCATAACCGATCGTAATAAAACCTTCTAATATATATATATATATATATATATGTATATATATTATTGATAATAATTGTTAATTGATTTCGAAATAAATTTAGAAAAACATATCTATCAAATTTCAAATAGAAGAGTTGTTAACGATTTTATATTTTAAAATCAAATTTTAAAATAAATTTAAAAAAAATACAAATATCAAATTTTGAATAGAAATTAACAATTTTTTGGATTTAAATTTTTTATTTATTTAAAATTTATTTGAATATAAAAACTCATTTGAATTCAAATATTTTGAATGATTTAAGTGGTGACACGTGACATGAAAAACGTTAATATAATTAACAGATTAAATAAACAATATCTGAGATTTAAATTTTAAAAGTAGGAATAGGTTATTTGAAAATTGAAAACCCTCTTTTATTAATTATACATATATATGCTAGGGATACACTCTCTAACACTCTCTTTCCAACACATTCTCTCTTATTGGTTGAAATTCTTATGGGTCCCACTAAATTTTTATGGGACCCACATAATTTAGTGGGACTCATTTGAATTTCAACCGATAAAAGAGTGAGTGATGAGAAATGAGTGTTAGAGAGTGTGTTGATAGCACTACTCACACACACACATATTGGATTTCACTCGGAATTTGGGTTTGTTCTCATTCTCTAAGACTCCCTGATATCATACACTTACTAATTTGTGCGTCGGAATCCTTGCATGTGGCCACCACCATGTCTATGGAGATCCTCACGATCTTGCTGTCAACCATCGAGAATCAATTCACTGATAATCCGTCATCTTTAACCTCTTGAAGACTTTTGCCAGATCATCACTTGTGAGTTCATACCTTAAAAGAACCTATCAGAGAGCCTTAATTCCATGGAAGAAATATAATTCGGTTGATGAAGATGAGGACGTGGAATTCTAATCCCTAATTATTGTGATTTGCATTAAAAAGGAACAAAGAAATCTCGAATGTAGAATTGTAATCCACTTTAAGCACTCCCACTCCAACTCATCTCACCCTTGAGAGGAACAAAGAAGTCTCGGAACCACCATGACAATTCATATTGTTGAGGACAACAACAAATTCACAGACAAATTTTGAGTGTCACAAAGTCACCACCAGCAAGGTGCTCCAATGGAGTTAGGGTTTAGAGGAAGAAAAAGAAGATGCTCTAGGTCTTCCAGGAACTGATTTGGTCTTTTTTCAAATTCGTTCTTTTCTATTATTATTGACCATTGGACACGGTGGGAGTTAGTAACGGATACATTGCCATCTTTAACGTTACACATCATCCCTCGTTTGTAATTCTAAAGGAATATTTAACTGACTTTATTTTTCTTAGGTGCTAAACTTCGTACCATTTTTTTTCCAAAGATTATTTTAGTTTTTTTATACAAAAAATACTATTTTAGTTATACTAGAACGTGACATGTGCGATGCACGGGTTTTTAGTCTTTTTTGGAGATGTGGTTGCAGATAAGAATATAATTTTAAAAGAATTTAAAAAGATATTTTATCGAACCGAAGTTGTTTTTTTATGTAAAAGATGGTATTTTATTTTAGACGCATGTCACTAATAATAACAAATGTTAGTATAAAATTATTTTGTTGAAGTGTAAATATGATAGATGTATTGTTTGATCATTTCTTATACGTAATTATATTTTTAAGATGTAGGTTTTTTTTTTGAAGTTAAATAAGATATAAGTTGGAAATCATTTTTTTAAGACTACTTTTTTTGTAATATATAAACGAAAGTATATTAAAATTACATGGTTTTGATGATTAGTTGACTTATTTCTTTGAGTTATACCACATAATAATATAATAAAAAGATATGCATATAAAAATTATGTTTATTGATAAATAAATAGTTAGTTTGTTGATAACAGACAAGTAACTATTGAATTAAGAATCTTTTTTTGTAAGATACATTATTGGATTATGTTCCGGACTGGGCCGAGACCCAATCCGGAGATCCAGCATTCACAGGCCCATTTCCGCTCGTCGATCCACCTTCCCTCGATGCCACGTCGTCCGCATGCCTCTCCGCTTTCCCTCAACGCGGCCGACCCAACGGCTTTGTGCATTAAAGGAATTTAATGCCGACTTCCGGGTTTCACGGGACGGTTACACATCGACAGTGACCGTCCTCAACTCATATTTAAAGAAGACCGCGTCGAACGGTCGAGGTAATGATTTTTCTACCACCTCTTTACTCACCTCGACACACACTGACTTGAGCGTCGGAGTGTTTGCAGGTACACCACCCAACACGCCGTCGTCATCCGTCGCGAGCACAACCGCACTGCTTCCCTCCGGTCATCCTCTGAAGTTCTGTTCAGAACATTGGCGCCGTCTGTGGGAAATCGTTTCTGATTTCATTTTCTTTGTCGAAGTCTCCCTTCTTCACTCGACGATGACTGGGTTGAAGCATCAGGTCGCGACTAGCAGTTCCACTCCTGCGAACGCAGATCTCGAACCACCTCACCATGAACCTGTTAATTTTATCGGTGAGTACGAGGGACAGAGGAATAACCTTCCGCCTCGCATCGGCATGACGCCGTTCGATCGTTCTTTGCCAAACCGATACGAGCGTAGATCGCCGTTCTCATTCGCGAGTTCCGCGAATTCATTCGGCCATGCGAAGCGATGCAGGCTCAGAATCAACGTCTCGATCGAATGGAGAATCAGTGAAGGAAATTCCGTTCGGCGTTGCCACACGGTCGACAACGAGAGAAGATCGTGTTTCGTTCTCCTCGAGATCGAAGGAATCCAGAAAATCTCAGTCCGTTCATCACCACCACGAGCCGCGACTCAACACCGCTCTGGGCATAGAGCAAACCGCGTAACAATTGATAGATCGTACTCCACCTCGCCGTCCACAGATCGAGGTCCGTTTGCCTCAGCGGAAGACATGAGCAAACACACCGCATGAAGAGTTTCTTCCGTAAGTCTTTCTCCGAATCCGATATGCCACACTCTCCATCAGCGCCATCGCCGGCTTCGACGCTGCGTCTCATCGCTGAAGGTACCACCACGAGCGACACTCCCCAAGAAGAGCGCCTCGGCCTCTAGGCGGCGAGTAAAATCTCCTGGCCGCACTCTCACCGCCGCTGCGTGCTCATTCTGTCTCATCAACCCTTCTCGGGCGATGACACGGATGACACGTGCAAGGCCTTTGGTCCTTTTACGTCCAAGATTATGAGATTCGATTAAAGCATCTTGAAACCGCCTCGTTGGACTCTCTGACGGGACCACCGACCCGATGAACATGTTGTTTGCTTTGACCTTTGTCATGGACTATCTGGGTGCCCGGCGATAAAGTGCGAATCTTTCCCTCACTCTGAAGAAGTCGGCCTTGTCTTGGTTCCAGGACTCTTAAGAGAAATTCCATTGGATCGTGGACTGAGTTCGTCGACCAGTTCTCGCACATTTCACCGCATCTAAAGTCCAACCTAAGTCGACAAAGAATTTCTAGCCGCGATTCAGAAGAAAGGTGAGTCTATCGAGAGACTATGTCGGCGCTTTCAACAAAGAAGCCATTTTGGTGAAAAAATGCTCGACGAGATGAAACTATACTTGCTAGAGCAAGGCCTGGTCGAAGGAAGTTTATTCGGTGTCGACATTGGTGTCGACAAACCGAGGTCCCCGACCAGAGTTCTGGCGAGCTCGTAAATTCATGAATTACGAAGAGAAGTTGATGGCATCAAAAGCCAAAGGTAAAACCCAGGAGGAAGGCGGTGGACAACGCGAGGACAAGTCGGCGTAGGAGAAGGAAAGTCGGGTCCAGCAAAGAGATATGGCGAATATACCCTTTGAACACTACCCCTAAGCGCATCTTGAATGAGTGCGCGAACACCGAATTCGTGATCTTTGGAATTAAATTTCCCCAGAAGGGAAAAGAGAAGTCGAATGCTGATAGGTCGAGGTACTGCCACTTTCACAAGTGTGTCGGGCACGAGACCGATGAATGTTTTCACCTCAAGGACGGCAGAGGACAACTGATCCAGAAGGCGGAGTTGACCAAATATGTGAAAGGAAAACCGAGGTTTGGAGATAGAAGGTCTAGATCTAGATCACCTCGACCTCGAAAGGAGAGACTACCACGGGGCAGCGACGAAGGAGCAGTTCGTGCATCAGGAGAGATCTCGCCCTCCTCCCGCCGTAGTGGTCATTTCCGGAGGATTCTCCGATAAGGGAGGGGCGAGCATCAATTCAGCAAAACGAAAGTTGAGAGAAGCGATGACCGTTTCTACTGTTTTTCCTTCATCAAGTCGGCATAAGGGAAGACCACCCCTAGCCTTTTCTGACGAAGACTTGGTGAATGGAAGGCCGAACTATTTGATTCCCCTGTTGGTGAAAGCCTATATGGCTAACTTTGACGTCAGAAGAATCTTGATAGACCAAGGGAGCTCGGCGGATATCATGTTCTACGAGCTGTTTAAAACCTTGAAACTACCAGAAAAAGATCTCGTCTTTGTGCCGGTCCGACTGACCGTTTCAAGCGGTTCAAAACAAAGCGGATTGGGCTATGTGGAGTTGATGGTGACTTTTGGAGAGCAACCAATCTCCAAGCTGTGAAGGTCAATTCATCGTGTTACCATGCAAGTCATGTTTACAAGCTGCATCGTCGGACGCTTGACATCTTTGGGTGAGTTAGGAGTCTGTAACCTCAATAGTTCACCTGAAAATGCGTTTTCATGATGACGAAGACAAAGTCGTCACCATCGAGCCGACCAAGAAGCTGCGAGGAGATGTTATATTTTATCTTTGAAGGTCAAGAGCAAAAGGAAGAGAAACAACTCCCATCGACCAAGAAACTTGATCCTGCAAAGGCCGCGCATACGTCAATCTCACCGATTTCGATGCGAGGATTGAGCTCGAGGATGAGATCTGGGGAAGGCGACCTCCTGGCCCGCGAGCTCCACCAAAAGATTAAAAGACCGATGACGATGGAGAATTCATCCGATTTCAACTAGGAGAAGACCCAGGGAAGGCGGTGAAGCTTGGTGTCGATCTCCACGAGCAGTCAAATTGCAAATAACAGAGTGCCTGAAGTCCAATGCCGACCTCTTCGCTTGGGACACCGGCGACATGCGGTATTTCTCTGATATTGCACCGCCACCAACTCGCTCTCGATCCCAAGGCTCATTGGGTAGCTCAAAGGCGCCATAAGTAAGCTCTGAAAAAGCCGGGCCATTGCCAAAGTCAGTCGAAGACTTAATTAAGGCTGAATTCATTAGGGAGGTCAAATATACTACTTGGTCACAAATGTTGTATTGGTTAAGAAATCTAATGGAAAGTGGCGAATGTGTGTTGATTACACCGATCTTAACAAGGCGTGCCCCAAAGATGCCTACCCTCCCTAATATCGACAAACTCGTCGACAATTCCTCTGGTTTTCAATTGTTGTCTTTCATGGGCGCATACTGGGGTACAACCAGATTAGATGCATCATGTCGATCAAGAAAAACCGCGTTCATGACGGATAAAGGTAATTATCGCTATAACGTAATGCCTTTTGGCCTTAAGAACGCCGGAGCGACATATCGGCGCATGATGAATAAAGTCTTTGCCAACCAGATCGGTAGAATCTCGGAGGTATATATGGATGACATGATAGTAAAAACAACGAAAGAAATCGACCACGTCGTCGATCTTAGAGAAGTCTTCTTTGAAATGCGAAGACATAATATGAGGCTCAATCAGGAAAAGTGCACTTTCGAGTTCGAATCGAAAATTTCTAGGTTTCTACCTAACCGAGAGGAATCGAGGCCAACCCCGATAAATGTCGGGTGTAATAGAGATGCAAAGAACCATCGTCAAAGAAAAACATCCAAAGACTCACGGAATGCTAGCCTCCTTGACGAGGTTTATCTCAAAATCTGCGAGAACATGCATTGCCTTTCTTCCGCTTGCTCAAGAAGGGAATTCAGTTGAATGGTCACCCGAAGTCTTGAAGAAGCCTTAACACGTAAAACCCATACTATCCCAACCGCCAGATGTTGACGCAGGCCGTCTCGTGGAGGTCCTTTATCTCTACTTGGCGATGTCGAACGAAGCTTCGAGTGCCGCCCTCATTCGCGGCGGTGAGGAGTAAACCGGCCTATTTTATAAGCAAAGCGCCAGGGCCCGTGAGTGAGATACCGTAAAATCGAGAAAGTCGCGCCAGATCGATAATCGCGGCTCGACGCTGAGACAATACTTTAGCACATCCCATAGTGGTCCGAATCGACCCGGCCAATCAAACAGATTCTACACAGCCTGACCTGGCGGGCGTATGATCAAGTGGTCGGTTGAGTTGTCCGGTCGGAGTTACTGAGCCGAGACAAACTATCAAAGCCCGGTGCTTGGCGGATTTCATTGCGAGATGACTCCTGGAGCTACAGAACAATGTTCCAAATGGACGGTCCATGTCGACGGATCGGCGAATTCCAAGGGCAGGGGCGCTGGTTTGTTGCTCGAGAACGACGACGGGCTGATCGTCGAATTTTCATTGTGATTCTCCTTTCCCACCTCCAACAACCAGGCGTAGCACGGCGTGTTTAGCCGGCCTCACACCGCTCGAGACTTCTACAAGAGGTAAAGCTCGTAATCGATTCTCGGCTAGTTGTGTCCCAGATAAGTGGAGAATCCCAGGCTAAAGATCCACTTCTTCAAAAATACCTCGCCCTGGTAAAGAAGAAAATGAGCGACTTCACCTCCGTGGAGATCGTACACGCCCGAGAGAACAAAGCGTCGAGTCGACATTACGCCCAAACTTCGCCAAAGACGAAGCTCAGGAAACAACGGATCGGTAATACAAGAAACACCGCCAAGCCTAGCATTACCGCCGTGGTTGATACCACTTATGACGAGGTCTCGAGGAAACTTCCAAATTTCGCTTTGCAATTTCCAGGCAAGTGTCGATGATCCGCCCGATGAGCCCGACAGTTGGATGACACCGATTCAAGAATTTATTCAATTCGGCCACTACGATGATGAGAAGGAAGCCGCAAAAATCCAAAAAAGGCATCTTCGTACTCTATGATCGGCGGTATCTTATATCGAAGAGGTTCTCCACCTGTTGAAATCGTCGACGATACGGCGCAATATGCACTGGCTTGAAGTGCATGAAGGCATATGTGGGCAACACCTTGGAGGGCGTTCCTTGGCAAAGAAAATCCTCCGCGCAGGTACCACCGCCGACTCAACGCGACGCGATATCGTTCGTGAAGAAATGCGACAAATGCCAGAGACATGGCGATCTACACTTAGCTCCTCCTACAGAGTTAACATCCCTGACATCACCATGGCCCTTTGCCTGGTGGGGTATTGATATACTTGGACCTTTTCCAATGGCTCCCGGACAAGTGAAATACCTGGTCGTTGCGGTAGATTACTTCACCAAATGGGTTGAGGCAGAGCCCTGGCGAAGATAAGCGCAAAGAACTTGATTAAGTTCTTCAACAGATATATTCCGCCAAGGTCCGGGATCCCCAGGGTGGCCGCCCCGGACAACAGAACGCAATTCACAGATCGCGGATTCTGAAAGACCTTGGAAGACCTCGACATCAAACAGCACTTCACCTCGGTAGAACACCCCTGCATTTAACGGCCAGCCGAGGCCGCGAACAGGGTTATCTTACGAGGTCTGAAACGAAGATTGGATGAGGCCAAAGGCAACTGGGCAGAAGAGCTTCCCCGAGTGCTCTGGGCGTATCGGACTACTCCACATTCGACGACAGGAGAATCTCCTTTTCGTCTCACATATGGGACAGAGGCCATCATTCCTGTCGAGATTGGGGAACTTAGTTGGTGAACCTCGCATCCCCAGAGTAGCGTTGACAAGCTGCCGAGTGTACGAGAAGAACTTCGACCTCCTCGAGCGACGCAGGGGAGCTTGCAGCACTCAGCGAGGTCGCAGTAAAACAGAAAATCGCAGCAAGATACAACCGAAGTGTTGTACCTAGGGAATTCATGCCAGGGGACTTAGTTCTTCGACGAGCTGATGTTGGCCGAAAGAACGCCACACAAGGGAAACTTGCACCCAATTGGGAAGGCCCATACAGAATTGTCGCAAAGACAGGTACCGGCGCCTACTGTAACGACCCGTTTCCGGACCGCTACCGAGCACAACTAGACCTGTATGCGATGCGTTTTAAAACGGTACTCTTGTGCCTTTTAAAAAATTACGGTATATTTTTTTATTATTCAGCTAGTGCACATCAGAGTAATTACAACTTTTCGAAACATGGTGCAACTAAGACACAAGACTTAAATTCTAATAAAACATACATGCATAATATACATATATACCACTCGAAATGATAATGTATACAAAAATATGAGTAGTAAATGTACAAAGAAATACACCTAAGGTATAACGACTTCAAGAGAGCAATCATACCACTGGGGTACTTCCAGAACTCCCACGCAGAGGGCTACTCCAAAAGTAAACCGGTCTACCTGTAATAACAAAACATAACCAGCCCATTGGTCACAACCACTATACACAAAAACATAGACAAAGCAAATCACGACAAGTAGAGGTCGTCGGGATCCTCGTCGAGATCCTCCTCGCCATCATCTGGCCGCCGAGTTCCTGCGCCCTCGACCTGCCTGGGTAACCATCATGGATTGAAGGCACCACGGGAAAGGTCAACTTCTCAACAAATCAAGATAATCCAGGCATAAAGAAATAAGTAAACAACAAAGTATAACATTCACCAAACGTGACTCAACCATCTCACTCTAGACTCGACTCAACTCGCTATCCATTTCCTCTCGACTCGACACTTTTACGGAATGCACACGCTGCATCAGTATCTTTGGAAAGTCGGTAGAAGCCTTGGGATCTTCGCTCTCCCTAGGACAAATAACTCAGGTCCCATAGCGTGGCAACGCTTAGAAGTCCCCATAAGCGGAAAAGGGGACCTAGCACCCTCTCCGCTTATCCGGTCGCAACTTCAAACGCCAACGACTCGCTAAGCTCTCTCACTCAATGAACAATTAAGCGCATCACGATATTCAAAGAGTTATACGCCAAGATATTCAACCGCATGTCAAATAAAAAGAGTAGGCTCAACATGAAGAAACGCAATTCAACAGGCAAGACACAATTCACAACATATATTCAATCACATATTAAATACATGCAAAAACCCAATCATATCACAACATTACATGCTTGACACGCAAAACAAGGAATCCATCCCTCTGCACCTCAATGGAAATGAACAGAGAGGTACAAACAAGTGGGGGTTGGGTTGTGAGACCAACCACAAAGTTTTCACCCACGAATGACTCGGAATATGTTCGACCGCACGACAACAAAACGAAGGGGTTCGAAGACCCTGACTTCGAACTCGTAGAGTTCTCAGACTTCTTCGTATTTAAATAAAGCAATTTAAATAACAGAACAATAGCTTAAGCATATCCAAAGTTGTCCTTACACGGGGACATAAAATGAATCCTAAATGTCTAGAAGTGCCCTTACCGAACTCCAAGCTACGCGTCTACGCTGTCCTCAATCGAGCTCGACAACGACCTCGACACGTACCGTCCTCAATCTGGATCCCACTGCTCCCACGTCCTCGGGTTCGCTCTCCCGTACACCTCGATTCGGAAATCACACGATCTCGGGAATCAGACTTCCTAATACAAGCACAACTTAGTTCCATCTATGGGTTCTAATAGCACTTAGCTCTCATTACCCCAATCTTAACTACAACCCAAGTAAATATTAAAACTCAAGAACTTAAACAAATACAACAAGAATTCAAGCATTACAAATTAACTCCTTTTCTCTAATAATTTTTTTAAAACTTCTTTCATACATATCATCAGACAAAGCCATTTTTCCTAAGTATTAACTCAAGCTTAAAATCAAGTAGCATATTAAGCACAAATTAATCAAAATCTAAGTTTATGTTTTCTGAAAAATATTTTCATCATGAAGAAGAAAACCTATCAATACGACATGATTTGGAAGCATAAAAACTAGCTAAAATGGAGAGAAGAGGTGGCGCTACTTGATAACATGAAGAGAACTAAAATTCTATTTTTCATACCTCAAAAGATGGTCGAGATGGTGATATATGTCGAGAAGATGATAAGAAACAAGGTTGATGAAGAAAGTTTATGCAGAAGCTCAATGAAACTCAAGGTTCTTCAATGGAAGTTTGGAGAGGAAGAGGAAACTTAGAGAAGAAGAAAGAAGAAAAGAGAAAGTGAGGGGGCTGATCGTGATATACAGCTGGTAAAGAAACCATTTGAATGAATTTTTCTTTTTAAAAAAAAAACACAAATAAGTGACGTGTAACTACTGTTATGAGATGCTAATCCCATCAATCATTCTACCCATCTAATCTCTCCTCTCTCATGATTACCCTCTAATCTATAGGTTAAAGATCTAAAAACACAGCGACGAGAACTGCAAACCGATAATATAAATTTATAAATATTACAAACAATATAATCATTAATGCTAAATAACGTTCGTAAAATACGAGTGTTACAGTCTCGACACGAGGTCGATCAGGGTGCTTGTGCAAGCGCACAAGGCTCTAACACGAGTTCGTGCACGCGGCCTCCTCAGTTCGACATGCGACCTCCTCAGCTCGGTACGCGACCTCATCAGTTCGACATATGACCTCGACACGCGATCTTGGCACGGGATCTCGACACGAGGTCTTGGTACGAGGTCTCGACAGGAGGTCTCGACACGATGTCCTAATACGAGGTCGATCTCGTCCTCAGGTGTTACAATCTCTCTCTCTAAAAAAAATTTCGTCCTCGAAATTGCAAATAAGTTACTTACCATGAAAGAGTTCAGGGTACTGAGTCTTCATCTTCTCTTCCAGCTCCCAAGTCGCATCTTCGGTCTTCTGATCCCACACAACTTTGACAAGTTGGATCTCTTTGTTCCGCGACATTCTGACTTTCCGATCAACAATTCTTGCTGGTGATGCTTCGAAAGATAGGTCGTCCTTCAGTTGAATCATATCCGGTTCGATAACATGAGAAGGGTCGGAAATATACTTTCGCAACTGTGAGACGTGAAAGACATCATGTATGTTCGACAAGAAGGGTGGCAAGGCAATCTGATATGCCACTGGACCAATACGACGAAGAATCTGATAAGGTCCAATAAATTTAGGGGTAAGTTTCTTGGATTTGATCGCTCGACCAACTCCAGTAGTGGGGGTAACTCTAAGAAATACATGCTCTCCTTCCTCGAACTCGAGTGGTCGACGTCTTTGGTCTGCATAACTCTTCTGTCGACTTTGAGACGTTCGCATCCTATCTCTGATCAAACGGATCTTCTCAGTAGTCTGCTGGATCATATCTGGTCCTACAACAGAACTCTCACCATCCTGGTACCAACAAAGAGGCGTCTGACACTTCCGTCCATACAGTGCTTCAAAAGTGTCATTCCAATACTTGCATGGAAACTGTTATTATAGGTGAACTCCACCAATGGTAAGACATTGTCCCAACTTCCTCGGTGATCTAACGTACATGCTCGCAACAAATCTTTAAGCGATTGTATCGTTCTCTCAGTTTGACCGTCAGTATGGGGATGATATGCCGAGCTAAGCTTGAGCTCGGTTCCCATCGCTTCTTGCAATTCCCTCCAAAAATGAGACGTGAACTTCGGATCTCGGTCCGACACGATTGAAGAGGGTATACCATGTAGTCGCACTATCTCCGTGATGTAGATTTCGGTCAGCTTTTCCACGTTGTATGTCGACTCCTTTGGTAAGAAATGAAAGCGATTTGGTCAATCGGTCGACGCATCACCCAAATCGAATCATTCTTCTTCTGCGTCTTCGGTAAACCTACAACGAAATCCATGGAAATACTATCCCATTTCCATGATACGTCAGCGATTGTAGCATTCCCGCGGTCGTTGGTGCTCCACCTTCGCCGACACGTTAAACACGGCTACGTGCTCGACCACTTGCTTCTTCATTCAGGACCACCAAAAATGCTTCTTCAAGTCTTGATACATCTTCGTAACTCCTGGGTGAATACTAAAATTTCTCTTATGCGCCGTCAAGTATTAACTTTCGGCTCCACTACGTTAGGTACACATACTCGGCCATTACATCTTAAGATGTTGTCAGATTCGACTTGGAATTCATCGCCTTCCCTTGCGTTATCAATCGGACCTTCTCTTGCAGGAGCTCGTCATGAACCCGCTGGTCTCGGATCTCGCCCAACAATGCATTAGAAATGGTAAGCATACCAAATCTCGGCTTCCCTGGTGAAACTTCCACACTCGACTTCAAGTCTCGGAACTTCTCAAGCATCTCCAACTCCTTGATCATCATTCTTTGAGGCTAAAGCGCTCTTTACGCTCAATGCATCCGCTACTACGTTAGCCTTACGGGATGGTATTCCAACGTAAAGTCGTAGTCCTTGAGAAATTATGTCCATCTTCGCTGACGCATGTTGAGCTCTTTCTGATCGAACAGGTACTTCAAGCTCTTGTGATCGCTGAAAACAGTAAGAGTGCTCCCATAAAGGTAGTGTCTCCATATCTTCAGCGCAAAAACCACTGCTGCCAGCTCCAAATCGTGAGTAGGGTAGTTCCTCTCGTGAATCTTAAGTTGTCTTGAAGCATACGCTACCACTTTCCGGTGTTGCATCAGCACGCATCCCAAACCCTGGTGTGACGCATCGCAATAAACCTCGTAAGGCTCTTCTGGTTGAGGCAAAATCAACACAGGCGCTGTCGTCAAGAGCTCCTTCAGTCTTTGAAAACTGGATTCGCACTCCTCAGTCCAGGCAAAAGGTTGATCCTTCCTCGTAAGCCGTGTAAGAGGCGCGACAATCTTCGAGAAACCTTCAATGAATCTTCGATAATAGCCTGCTAAGCCAACAAAACTCGATATCGTTGATCGCCCTCATTTGTTCCCACGCTAGCACAACTTCAATCTTAGTTGGATCCACAGCTATCCCTTCTTTGGAAATCACATGTCCAAGAAAATTCACCTCTTCAAGCCAAAATTCACACTTCGAAAGGTTGGCATAGAGTCGCTTCTCGTAATATCCGCAATACTCGGCGTAGGTGTCCTCCATGCTCTTCTTTGTTCCTCGAGTAGATCGGGATGTCGTCGATGAACACTACTACAAACTGATCCAAGAACAAATGGAAAATCCTGTTCATATAGTCCATAAACACGGTGGCGCATTTGTCACTCCAAACGGCATCACCAAATACTCGTAGTGACCATACCTAGTCCTGAAAGCTGTTTTGGGGACATCTTCCTCCTTCACGCGAATCTGATGATAACCAGACTTCAAATCTATCTTGGAAAAGATCGCCGCTCCACGAAGTTGATCCATCAAGTCATCAATACGGGGTAACGGATACCGGTTCTTCACAGTAACCTTGTTGAGCTCGCGGTAGTCCACGCACAGCCTTGATCGTCCATCCTTCTTCTTAACCAACAACACTGGAGCTCCCCACGGTGACACGCTCGGTCGTATGAATTGCTTTGACTCCAAGTGTTCGATCTGGGACTTCAGTTCTTTCATCTCGGCAGGAGACATCCTGTATGGCGCTTTGGAAATCGGTCCTGTTCCTGGAATCAACTTCGATGGAGAACTTCGACCTCTCGCAGGTGGTAACCCTGGCACGTCTTGAAAACGCGTCCACAAAGTCACACACCACCGGTACATTCTTCACTTCGATCTGGCTGGAAAACTTACGAACTAGCGGATACATGTATTCTCTAGTTCCTTCTGCAAAGAAACTCCAATATGTTCAAGAGAAAGATAATTGGAGACTCCAAGGTGCAGGGAAAATTACGCTTTACTGGCACGGTCAAGAGGACATGGTGGTGTGACAACCAATCCATCCCGAGGATGACATCTAAGCCCTTAAGAGGCAAACAAACCAAATTGACCACAAACTTTCTACTCTGAATAACCACTACACAATTAAGACATGCAATGTTTGTGACTAAGGTTTTAGCAGCTGGGGTTATAACTACCAATTTGAACGGTAAATCAGTCACAGTCAAGTTCAAATGGTTCACACAATCAGAGGAAATAAAGGAATGGGTTGCACCCGAATCAAAGAGAACGGATAAGGATTTACCCTCAATCTCACATTCACCTTGAATAAGATCATCGGCCGCTCGCTTCCTCACCGCTCATGCGAGAAGACTACGCCTTTAGCTACCTGACGCTTCCACTTTGGCCTTTGCCGCAAGCATCACGGTTCGACTTTAGGTGTGGGACAATCCTTGGCAAAATGCCCTGGCTTCTACTGATTGAAACATACCTCCTCCTTACGAGTGCGATCACTCGCATAATGTCCTGGCCTTCCACAACGATAGCAAGTCACCTCAGACGGCCTCGACCTCCGCTTCGCTCCTGGGTCATCAGACGATATTGTCCCCTGTTGTTGTTCCCCGAGGTCGGTTGTAAGGCTTCTTCCGCGGTTGTTTCCCCTTTTGTGTAAACCTCGCCCGCACTGGGTCTCACCGGTCGCCTACGCTTTTCTTCTTGTGGCTTCTTACACCCTCTACCTCAACACAATGATCTATCAGCTCTTGTAGATTCATGATCCTCAGTGACACCACCGACTTCTGAATGTCAAATCTTAATCCCCGTTGGAACCTCTCACTTAAGCATCCTTGGTCACTCGATCACGAAATGGTGAAATACCTACTTGATGACTCAAACTTGGTCGCATACTCGAACGCTGTCATCTTGCCTTGTTGTAGTTGAAGAAACTCTTGCTCCTTCTCGGCTCGTGCGATGTCTGGGAAGTATTTGTCCAAGAACCTTCCACGAAAAAGCTCCTGTTATCTCGCGACGCCCGCTTATCGATTGCTTGCTTCACTCCTTCCACCAATACTCTGCGTCTCTAGCGGCAGTAGGTGGCGAGTCTACCTTCACGTTGTTTGGGCAATGGAGTGCCTCGAAGATCTTCTCGATCTCTTGCATCCAAAGATCGCCTTTATCTGGGTTTGGCTCACCGTAAACTTCGGTGGATCATGCTTCCTAAAGTCCGCTAATCCTGCGCCTCGGCCAGCTCGCTCTCATTGTTGTTCTTTGTAAGTTTCTTTGGGTTAACTGCCGTTTGTTGAGCCATCGCGTTAACCTGTTGAGTTCTGGCGGTGATTCTTGAGCCATGGCTGCCGCCATCTCGGCCATAGCTTGAATTGCTCGCTCCATGTCGACGTTTCGCACAAATTGTATCGTATCCCTACGAGGTGGCATTAGATTCCACAAAGTTCAAAACCTGTCGAATCTCACAACAAGGATGTGTTAAAACACACCGCTTCAATCAAGAAACAGCTTCAAACAATTTTTCAAGCAATAAATGCTTCACTTAATCAAACAAAGAATCAACATAGTACAATTAGGTACCCAACACATATATATATATCCGACACGCTGACCAGTCAAATTTCCTATGCACATTTCGGTCGAATCAAGCTGCTCGATATCAACAAAGGTAACGACCCGTTTCCGGACCGCTACCGAGCACAACTAGACCTGTATGCGATGCGTTTTAAAACGGTACTCTTGTGCCTTTTAAAAAATTACGGTATATTTTTTTATTATTCAGCTAGTGCACATCAGAGTAATTACAACTTTTCGAAACATGGTGCAACTAAGACACAAGACTTAAATTCTAATAAAACATACATGCATAATATACATATATACCACTCGAAATGATAATGTATACAAAATACAGAGTAGTAAATGTACAAAGAAATACACCTAAGGTATAACGACTTCAAGAGAGCAATCATACCCTGGGGGTACTTCCGGTAGACTCCCACGCAGGGGGCTACTCCAAAAGTAAACCGCCAGTCTACCCTGTAATAACAAAACATAACCGGCCCAACTGGTCACAACCACTATACACAAAAACATAGACAAAGCAAATCACGACAAGTAGAGGTCGTCGCCCGGATCCTCGTCGAGATCCTCCTTGCCATCAATGTAAGCACCACGGGAAAGGGTCAACTTCTCAACAAATCAAGATAATCCAGGCATAAAGAAATAAGTAAACAACAAAGTATAACATTCACCAAACATGACTCAACCATCTCACTCTAGACTCGACTCAACTCGCTATCCATTTCCTCTCGACTCGACACTTTTTCCGGAATGCACACGCTGCATCAGTATCTTTGGAAAGTCCAGTAGAAGCCTTGGGATCTTCGCTCTCCCTAGGACGATAACTCAGGTCCCATAGCGTGGCAACGCTTAGAAGTCCCCATAAACGGAAAAAGGGGACCTAGCACCTCTCCGCTATCCGGGTCGCAACTTCAAACGCCAACGACTCGCTAAGCTCTCTCACTCAATGAACAATTCGCATCACGATATTCAAAGAGTTATACGCAAGATATTCAACCGCATGTCAAATAAAAAGAGTAGGCTCAACATGAAGAAACGCAATTCAACAGGCAATACACAATTCACAACATATATTCAATCACATATTAAATACATGCAAAAACCCAATCATATCACAACATT
This sequence comes from Calophaca sinica, assembly GCA_037113605.1. Classification (NCBI taxonomy): domain Eukaryota; kingdom Viridiplantae; phylum Streptophyta; class Magnoliopsida; order Fabales; family Fabaceae; genus Calophaca; species Calophaca sinica. The sequence continues at coordinate 27,643,298 of CM073730.1, read as the reverse complement.
ACATGCTTGACACGCAAATCAAGGAATCCATCCCTCTGCAACTCAATGGAAATGAACAGAGAGGTACAAACAAGTGGGGGGTTGGGTTCAGCAGACCAACCACAAAGTTTTCACCCACGAATGACTCGGAATATGTTCGACCGCACGACTACAAAAGGAAGGGGGTTCGAAGACCCTGACTTCGAACTCGTAGAGTTCTCAGACTTCTTCGTATTTAAATAAAACAATTTAAATAACAAAACAATAGCTTAAGCATATCCAAAGTTGTCCTTACACAGGGACATAAAATGAATCCTAAATGTCTAGAAGTGCCCTTACCGAACTCCAAGCTACGCTGGCGTCTCACTGCATCCTCAATCGAGCTCGACAACGACATCGACACGTCTAGTCCTCAATCTGGATCCCACTGCTCCCACGCCCTCGGGTTCGCTCTCCCATTACACCTCGATTCGGAAATCACACGATCTCGGGAATCAGACTTCCTAATACAAGCACAACTTAGTTCCATCTATGGGTTCTAATAGCACTTAGCTCTCATTACCCCAATCTTAACTACAACCCAAGTAAATATTAAAACTCAAGAACTTAAACAAATACAACAAGAATTCAAGCATTACAAATTAACTCCTTTTCTCTAATAATTTTTTTAAAACTTCTTTCATACATATCATCAGACAAAGCCATTTTTCCTAAGTATTAACTCAAGCTTAAAATCAAGTAGCATATTAAGCACAAATTAATCAAAATCTAAGTTTATGTTTTCTGAAAAATATTTTCATCATGAAGAAGAAAACCTATCAATACAACATGATTTGGAAGCATAAAAACTAGCTAAAATGGAGAGAAGAAGTGGCGCTAACAGTAACATGAAGAGAACTAAAATTCTATTTTTCATACCTCAAAAGATGGTCGAGATGGTGATATATGTCGAGAAGATGATAAGAAACAAGGTTGATGAAGAAAGTTTATGCAGAAGCTCAATGAAACTCAAGGTTCTTCAATGGAAGTTTGGAGAGGAAGAGGAAACTTAGAGAAGAAGAAAGAAGAAAAGAGAAAGTGAGGGTTGTGAGGGGGCTGATCGTGATATACAGCTGGTAAAGAAACCATTTGAATGAATTTTTCTTTTTAAAAAAAACACAAATAAGTGACGTGTAACTACTGTTATGAGATGCTAATCCCATCAATCATTCTACCCATCTAATCTCTCATCTCTCATGATTACCCTCTAATCTATAGGTTAAAGATCTAAAAACACAGCGACGAGAACTGCAAACCGATAATATAAATTTATAAATATTACAAACAATATAATCATTAACGCTAAATAACATTCGTAAAATACGAGTGTTACAGTCTCGACACGAGGTCGATCAGGGTGCTTGTGCAAGCGCACAAGGCTCTAACACGAGTTCGTGCACGCGGCCTCCTCAGTTCGACATGCGACCTCCTCAGCTCGGTACGCGACCTCATCAGTTCGACATATGACCTCGACACGCGATCTTGGCACGGGATCTCGACACGAGGTCTTGGTACGAGGTCTCGACAGGAGGTCTCGACACGATGTCCTAATACGAGGTCGATCTCGTCCTCAGGTGTTACACCTACACCCTCGAGACACTGCAAGGACAGCAAATTCCAAGAACTTGGAACGCAGCAAAGATGAAGAAATATTATAGTTGAAACAAATGTATCCTAAACACATAAATGTGAAGCAATGAAGTATGATTGGAGAAATACGCAACCAGCATTTATTTATTATCAAAGCCTTGTGCGTTGGCACAAGCACCTGATGAAGAGATCGACCTCGTGCCGAGACCGCGTGCACGAGCTCGTGATAAAGCCTTGTCGACCTCGTGCCGAGACCGCGTGCGCGAGCCCGTGATAGAGCCTTGTGCGTTGGCACAAGCACCTGATGAAGAGATCGACCTCGTGCCGAGACCGCGTGCACGAGTTCGTGATAAAGCCTTGTGCGTTGGCACAAGCACCTGTGATCGACCGTGCGAGGGCCGGCGTGCAGGCGTGATAAAGCCTTGTGCGTTGGCACAAGCACACGTGATCGACCTCGTCTGAGGGCCGCGTGCACGCAGGCTTCGTGATAAAGCCTTGTGCGTTAGCACAAGCACGATGAAGAGATCGACCTCCATGATAAAGCCTTGTGCGTTAGCACAAGCACACGATGAAGAGATCGACCTCGTCACGAGACCGCGCGTGCACGAGGCTCGTGATAAAGCCTTGTGCGTTAGCACAAGCACGATGAAGAGATCGACCTCGTGCGAGACCGGCGTGCACGAGCTCGTGATAAAGCCTTGTCGACCTCGTCACGAGACCGCGTGCACGAGCCGTGATAAAGCCTTGTGCGTTAGCACAAACACCGATGAAGAGATCGACCTGCGTCGAGACCGGCGTGCACGAGCTCGAAGAGATCGACCTCGCGAGACCGCGTGCGAACTCGTGATAAAGCCACGAACTCGTGATAAAGCCTTGTGCGTTGGCACAAGCACGTCAAGCCTCGTGTCGAAGCGCACCGGCGGAGGTGGAACACGAAGGTCCCAAACGAATCGATAAACAAAGCCGCGACCCGACGGCGTTTGCGGTTCCTACGAACAAAGGCGTCGAACGTCGACACCAATGAACTTCAACAAGCCCCCACCTCGACATTCGAGCTAGCGACTTGGGGGCAACTGTTCCGGACTGGGCCGAGACCCAATCCGGAGATCCAGCATTCACAGGCCCATTTCCGCTCGTCGATCCACCTTCCCTCGATGCCACATCGTCCGCATGCCTCTCCGCCTTCCCTCAACGCGGCCGACCCAACGGCTTTGTGCATAAACGGAATTTAATGCCGACTTCCGGGTTTCACGGGACGGTTACACATCGACAGTGACCGTCCTCAACTTATATTTAAAGAAGACCGCGTCGAACGGTCAAGGTAATGATTTTCCTACCACCTCTTTACTCACCTCGACACACACTGACTTGAGCGTCGGAGTGTTTGCAGGTACACCACCCAACATGCCGTCGTCATCCGTCGCGAGCACAACCGCACTGCTTCCCTCCGGTTATCCTCTGAAGTTCTGTTCAGAACAGATTAAAATTTTGTAAACAAATTAAATAGTTATGAAATGAGAATTTAAAAAAAAATAATGGTAGTTTAATATTTATTCTAAATGACAAAACATAAATTCAGCACATCAATTATCAAAAATAAATCCAGTACATATAAAATACAAAACTATTTAAAATTGGATATTTTAAATTTATAAATTAGAAAATAATAAATTATGATTATTTTATAAATTAATAGCTACAAAGTTGTTAAAAATAAAGTAATATTAGACTTAACAAATCATTTTAGAAATTCAATAATAAGGACAATCGTTTAATGAATAAAATAATTTATAAAAAGACTCATTGTCATTGTCGTAACTACATCGCAATGGGAGCGATAAATGATAATCCTCTTGATTATCTAATTTTTATATTCCTTGTGATAGCAAAATCTACATGTAAATTTGACTCAAACTTTTTTTTTGTCTCATCTTAAGAGTTATTTATGCATAAATGGCTGTGAATATTCTATTTATATACTTTTGAAAGTTGCTCAAACTACACAGAATTTAGAAGTGCATATCCTTTTTTTCAAAGTAGCTATCCTAACAACTTGTTTTAATTAAATTAAATTTCAAAAATTGTTCATTATAATCAAATAGGAAAATCCAAAATGGTTCTTTTACTAAAAAAATATGCATTTATTCAAATTGGTAAAATACATCGAAAACAATACAAATTCAACATCGCTAAAAACCGAAAAGGATGAATCTGCGAACAAACTCACAACACCCTAGTTAATAGCATTAAACGGCAAAATGCCTACAAATATGACAAAATCAAAGTTACCGAAATACCTATGCCTCCGGATCTGTAACATTGATGCCCAAGTCTTGATTAAATTTGTAATGGATTGAAGCTGATCTGTCAATCTGAACCAACCAAACACCACAACAAGACGGAAAACCAAACAACGCCGCACCAAGATAACGAACAAAACAACGCCGCACTCAGACGACGAAATCACGAAAAAACACGAAAGAAAAACTAGATCTATGTAAAAAAACCACTTATTTAGATAAAAGGAGAGAAAAAAAGATGTAGAGGGGTGATCCAGGCCAAAAAATGGCCAGAAACCACCCCTTCGGTGGATGAGGAAAAAGGAAGAGATGAGTAGAGAGAAGGTTGAGAGGAAAATCCAAAATGGCTATCCTTAATAAATCAATTTTAATTTTAAAATAAAAAAGTGTTTGTAATGACAAAACAAGAAGTAGATTCAAAGTAGTAATTGCTAACAACCTAACTATTTTTCTCAAAAAAAAACCAAACTATTTTCAATTTTAGAAATTTTTTTGACTTAGATTAAAAATATTTGACTTTGATTTTAAAAATATCACAGTTTTTTATTTACATAATCCATTGTTTAAAATGATATTTGATTTTCTATTTACTTAAAAGAAAATAATCTTGATTGAAATAAAAAACGATTTTGTTTTCTATGATTTTTACTATAAAATGGAATTAACGCGGGACTTATTCTTTCTTTAATTCAAAAAAAAATTCATTTTTTTGTTGAACTGAACTATAAAAATATAAAAAGTGAATCTTCTCATCTAAAAGATAATCACACACCACTTTACCAAAAAAAATAATTACGTACCAGATGAACATAACCACAAATGTGATATTACACGTAAATTGCAAGATGATCAAACTTTGTACTTTTACGAAAAAAAGATATTGCAAATCATGTTACTGTACCCATATTTGAATATAAATATAAGAAAAATGAATTTCCTTGTTAATAACTATCACAATAAAGACTTGCCCCACTTAATCGCACACTCATTCACTCATGGACAAATCGTTGTCTTTACCACCACCTGTGAACAAAAAAACAGTTAAATGGTGTGTATTACATGTCACACAAAAATATACACTATCACGGTATTACAATCAACCAATTCGCGTACCCAAAATAAATAAAGTAAATTAAAAAATAAATAGAATAAAAAATAATAAAAGTAAATGATAATTTATGGAACAATACATCACAGGCTATACAAATGCAATATGAAATATTAATTGTAATTTTTCATCCCTTTTGGTTTTGGATAGCATGTCCCAAGACCAGGACAAACCAATACCAAAAAGAAAAGTAACCTTAAATTTGGGTGGTCTGTTGTGCTCGTGTCTTGGTATTGTATTTGGGTCAAACTTCATTTTTTTTACCATTCTTTTTCTTCTTAGGCAAAAAAAACTGAGTGGTTTGTTGAAAACTCATTGTAAATGGGCTCTGTGTACTTCTTCCTCTATTTACATAATATAACAGTGATTTCAATATGGGAAAATTAATAGGAGAGGTCAGTATTTTGATTGACAAGTGATGAAAGAGATGATCATGGATGGGCTCTAGAAGTTAGCCACTGTTGAGGGGTGGTTTGAGAGAGATAGTCTAATAGTTTTTTTGTGTTAATTCTCATTTTAGTTTAGTTCTCCATGTTTCCCTTTTTACTAAAAATTTCTCTCTCTCTCTCTCTCTGTGTATTTTACCTTGAATACTCTCATTTCTTCAACTTTTTTGAAATTGGTGATGATATTTTTCTCCTTTTCTTGAGCATTATCTTCCTTTTATAACTGAATATTCTAATACCTTTTTCTTTTCCCACTTCATTAGTTATATTTTGTTTATGAGGGTAATTAATTATAATAATTTACTTTATATATGATAAAAGTAATTAAAAAAATCTGTTATAGAAGATGAAACAAATTCAACTACTAATATATTTTTATTTTATCATTTTATTGTTTATATGTATTTTTTTTTTGTAGAAATTGGTGTAACTAACATCTTCAGTCAACACTTGGACTTCAGTTTTGTGTTTAAATATTTTTTTTGACTCATGAATTTGAAATAAAAATAAAATAAAATAAATAAAAAGTAAAAATGTTTTAAAAATTGGGTTAAATGACCTTTTTGGTCCCTTAACTCGTGTTAAAGGTTCACTTTGGTCCTTTAATTTTTAAAAGGTTCATTTTAGTCATTTAATTTATCTCTGTTATCCCAAGTTAGTCCTTTCCGTCCAATCTATTAACTCAAGTCAACAATCAGTCCTACGTGGCAAGTCAACAATCACACGTGGAATTAAAATATCCTTATGTTCTTTCAACTCTTTGCTCTCCCCCTTTATCTCGAACCTATCCCTCGCCGAAACAACTTATCTGGCCCCATCCCTCCCTCCTTCTCCTCTCTTTTTTCCCTCTATTTCCTCAACCTCTACAACAACGTTTACCAGCAACCTTCACACATCTATCTCCATCTCACAGATCTGCAGAAATGGTTGAGGGTTGGGAACAAGGTAGGGGAGGGGAGAGTGGGGTGGAAGAAGAGGAAATGTGGTCCCAAACATGAACCAAAAAGAGGAAATGTGAAGCAGAAGAATAAAAGAAAATGTTAATTATAAATTTGAGTGAATAACAATAATGATGATAATTTTACATATGAATCGAATCCAATATTCACAATATTTTTGTCCCGATTTTCTTTGGGAATGTGAGAAAAAGAGAAACCAAATTTGTGGCTGAATTTGGAAAAAGGATGGATCTAGAGTATGGTGGTGGAGATGATGAATGACTGGAGAGATATTTTATTTTCATTTGTTTTTTTCCCAAGAATAAGAGGCATTGGATTTGTGTTTTCTGGAAAAACTCAGGAATTTGCGGTGGTGGTGAGGAAATGGAGGAAAGGGGTGGTGAAGAATGAGGAGGTGGGTAAAGAGGGAAAAGTGGCTGATGAGGTGGCATTGAAATATTATAGTTTTGTCTAGTCATTAGCCACGTCTGCGCCACTTATGAAATTTTGTTAGTTATTATGACGTCATTGACGGAAATGACTAACTTGGAATAACATAGATAAATTAAAAGACCAAAATGAACTTTTTAAAAATTAAAGGACCAAATTGAACATTTAAAATAAGTTAAGCGACTAAAAAGGTAATTTAACCTACAAATTGTTATATTGTTATATTAAACTAAAATAATGTTTAAAAAAATTTAACTTTTTTTTGACATAGCATATATTATAGACATACATTTTGTAACAAAATATAAATTTTTTGATGCAATAAAAAATGTAAATAAACATTAGGTTTAAATAATAATATAAATAAATTAACTTTATCATATAAAGTTTTTTTACACAATCATTTATGATTTTTTTCCCTTTAAAAACCATTAATTCATAAATTAATTGAAATCCTTATTACATAAATTAGTTAAAATAATTTAATACAATAAAAACTAATTAAAAATATTAATTAAAAATTAGTCTATTTTTTTATTCTAAAACTATTAATTAAATTATAAAATTACTAATTAATCAATAAATAGACAAAAAAATTACTAATATTGTCCTAGGCAACTTTTTTTTTGGATAGACATAGATACTCAAAAAAGTATTTTCACCAATCACATAATAAGCTTCGTAAAAATAGGGAAAATAAGGAGAACATTTTTTGGGATTTAAGGGAGAAAAGAGGGTTCTGCCTTTGCGTTCTGGACACAACAGTGCAGTACTTCACCCTGCGATGGTTTCGATGTGGACTCGGTTTCGGTACTTTACCTGCAAGGCACACTACGCCTACATTATCGGCTTCAAGGTCTCTCTTCTCTTCCCTTTTTGTTTTTTTAAATTCTATTTTATTATATTATTTCTGTGTTGATTTCTCTGATTGTATATTTTTGGGAATTATCGTAACTAATTAGCTTCCATTCCCTCGTATATTATCTAACACCCGTGTTTGTGTTTGTGTTTTTTTTTATTTTGAAGATTTGTTATCTGCTTTGAGTTTTGCTGATATTTGTCAATGGTAATCATTTACATTTGTTGCTGGGCCAGGGTTTCATTGTCAACAATAAGCATGTGTGCAATTTATACGATCACTGCCGTAAAAAAAGAAAAAAGAAAAAAGAAAAAAAAATTGTGTTTGTTAAGTAACTTCACTCAAGTGTGGCAGTTTGAAATTGGAAGCTTTTGTGGATTTTATAAAGAGGAAATTAGAAGTGAGATTGAAATTTGCTTGGTGGTCAAATGCTGTGATGTTCTGCATAGTCTATTTGCTATTTCCAAATAAAAGATCGACTGGTGTTTGTTTCCCTTATGGGAGTCTGTATGGGGTGTTTGTTTGATTACAATTTTTAAAAACAGTTTTCTGTTTTTAAAAAATTTAAGAAGAACAAAATTTGTTCTTTGTTAAGTTTTATAAAACAGAAAATCGTTTTTAAAAACCAAATCAATCAGACCCTAATCTGATGATGGAATCTCTCATCTCGAATGTAGGAGTACTTGTCAAGAATGAAGTTTTGTTGTGATTGTAAGACAGAACTAATGATTGCAACTTTGCAAGTAAATTTAAAACTGTTTTGGTTTGAAGTATTTAAATGGCAATTAAGACAAGAAGAGGCTGTAATTTGGGTCTTAAAGACGATCCTTTTCACAAATGTCTAATAACACATCTTGTTTATTTAAAATGAGACCATTGCTCTTAGTTCAAAAGTTCTCGGTCAACATAAACATTTTTGGTTTCTTTGTCAATAGGCACTATTGCTTGTGGGTTAGCTAGATATGGACATGGGGATAAGATATTACTGAATGGAAGCATTTTAAACCCAATGAAGCTTGTTTTCAAATCAGAAGCTGTGGCGGTTTGAGATATATCATATTTGGAGTTCTCAACTTCTCATGGCATTGGAATGGTGGTTCAGAACTTCAGATATTAAAGATGAGAATTTTACACTCAATAGTGTCTCCCTTTGTATATATATTTACTATTAACAAAGTGAATGAGTCTAGGTCTAATTCTATGTCTAAGCATCCTTGGATAAGAGGAGGTCATAAACCATCAAACATCTGTTGTTTTAATATTATTTCTTTATTCATTTTCTATTGTACAACATGTACAATTCAGACAATAGGGGCTCTCCATCCAGATGTTAGGGAGGTGTGGATGGTTTGGAATCCAGTTTCTATCTTATTTTGCAAGAATTATGGGAAGCATTAGAAAAATAAGGCGTTAGAGAGCATGAGATTTATAGCTCCCAAGATTCGCTTTTATCTTTAAAAGACTCTTCTTTTTGTTGTTAATCATTTAATCCTTTGCTCTTGCATTCTTTTGAAGTCATTTTGTTTTGATTTTGGGTTTTCTGTTCCTATTTCTCTTTTTATGTTAAAATGTAGTAAATAGAAATCGAAGAGCCATGGGTTCCTTGGGATCTATTAGATTATGAGGATTACTATTGCCTTCGGAATGTTGTTGGGATGGACTTGTTCTAATTGTACTACACTTGTATTTGACCTACAATTTTAATTTAAGAAATGGGAGTATTAGGTTAATGTCTTGTATCACAGCATAAGTTATTCAGAGTCCTATACAAATATATTCTCTATTTTCCATTATGTTCATTAAGTTCTCCTATTTGAAATTAAGATGATCATTTGAGGGGACATTTGAAGCATAACTTTGTGAAGAGCTTATTTCAGCTTGAATGTTGCAGGTGAGGTAGCTCCCTAAGGCCTCTCTTTGTGTATGCTATAATAAAAAACCTCAATGTAAAACATTTGGAACAATAGTGAAGTTATCATCTGAGCAATGACATTTATAGTAATACTTTTCCTTGTAGTTCAAGTCCTACAACTGTGCCAAGTGCAAGTTTTACCTGTTTTTCCTCTTCTCTGCAGCCGTGTATCACGTTTTTAGCACGTTAAAGCCCTCCTTTGAAGTGTTTTCTGACTGATACAGTGTCGTAACTTGAACAGAAATATACACGAGGTCAAATTACAGAAGCAGAGGTACATGATTATTTTTGGGAGAACTTTCATGGAAGGTTGACCTTCTTGCACTGGAATAAAGGAGTGGAGATGGCCCCTACTATTACTGGAAAAGGAGCAACTCTCCTTGTTCGGAAATTACCAATTGCAGACCCAAAGTAATCATATTCATCTAATATAGCATACACTTTTCTTTTGTGGATTTACATTGAATGCTATTGCAAGTTGTTTGATATGGGCCTTCTGAAGCTAGAGATAATAAAACAATGATTCTTTCTATTAAAAACTTCTACTTGCTTTTATGTGCCTTTTTTGGACTCTTCGTGTGTTGTGTCATCAACCATTCTTGGATAGCTAGGCAACCATTGCTTGGAAAATCTTTTAGTCAGCTGTTTTGTTTCTTCAATGTATTCTGAGATAGACCGTCATTTTATATTACTGGCCCACCATATATTTGTCTTAGTGGACTCTTAAAATGGAATGGAGTGTACACTTGAAGAAGAAATATTTACAGATGTTAATATCTCGTATGCCGAGGCTGCTTGTTGTGAATATGCTGCGAACCATTTTCCCTGTATAAATTTTTTGTAAAATTATATCTTACACCTTGTGGTTTGCTGCCACTATTTAATCATCTGTTTGGTTTCTGCTACCCACTATATTTGGACAACATTAAATAGCCCATACACATCACTTTGGTGTCATGTTTGTGTGTCGGACGTGTATTCGACATGATATATTGACGAAACATGTCTCTACATGTTCGATTTAAAAATTAATTTTTGGCTTCAACATGGCCTGACAGCATTGACATCGCCATTTAAAATTTGGACGAAAAACACATACAGAGGTTGGGCCTGTTTTAAACTTTTAACCATTTTTTGATAATAAAAAGGTTAGGCAGGGGTGCTTTTGGCATGTACTAATTTCATTTTCTCCAACTTTGTGATTTCATTTTTGCACACATAATGTATATTATTTCTGTGCATTTCTTGTGTTAATTCTCCTACAATTTTTAGAATTTGATGTGATCTTGTGTCCTGTCCATTCTGCTCTTCTTAGGTCGTGAATGATATATGATTTTTCAATGACTTTAGTTATGACTGAGGTTAAGACCTTGTCAGTTCATTTGCTCAAGTTTTGCATACTATAGCAGCTCAGTTTTGATGCACCACAAAAATTTTTATTTTTTATTTTGGCCTGAATGCTTCAATCTTTTTTATGATCCAGGTTACCTGTGAAAAAGTTGTAGCTATTCTTCCTTAGTTCCTTTCTTTCTTGTGTGGTAAACTGGTAATATATCACTATCATGGTTTGAACTTTTTCCGTTACCACTATTATTTTGCTAATTATGTTTTGTGGTAAGTTAGTGTTGCAGAGATAAAAATGTTACGATAAATGGCTGGATGAGTGGTTTCACAAGATAATATAGGGTTAGGAATCAATTATTAGAGGGAAAGTTGGGGTAGTTTGCGTTGTGGAAAAGGTTGTGGAATTGCATTTTAGGTAGTTTGGGCATGTGTGGAGAAGATTTATAGAAGCACCAGTAAGTTTGGGTAGATCAGATAGAGGATAGTCAGATAGTTAGATGTAGAGGGTGATCAAGGAAAACTGTAGGTCAAACCATTGCTAAAGATTTGGATTTAAATGGTTGAGCATTAGACATGATTTGTGATATGACATGATGGCATTGGTTGATTCCTATAGCCGATTCAACTTAGTAGGAAAAGGCTTTGGTTGTTGTGAGTGTTGTATTCAATACGGTCATGAGGCTGAGCCATGGTGCAATCATAAGGTTTCTTTCTTCTAATCTATTGGTCGGGTGCTTCTTGTGGAAACAGCCTATCCAGTGACATGTTTGTTTTGGCAAATGTTATTTACCAAGTTATAAGTCAGCTGGTTCCAGTGGTGACAAATTTCATGGCCATCACAGGCAGTGGTTATGTGTAGACTTTTCTTTTTGGTACAAAGAATTTCCATTTTTTGAATTTGTTATCAGATTGAAGCTTATGGATGGTATAAGACATGATCACCCCCCCCCCCCCCAAAAAAAAACAAAAAAAAAAACAAAAAGATTGCCAAGTTGCTGTGTCAATTTCAAAATTTGGAAACTAGGTCTTGCTCCATGTTTGATAGAGCAGAAGAGAAAATTAATCGTAATTGAGAAAGGGAATAGAATCTGTATTGATAACCAAGAGAAATTCAATGTTCATACAAGAGAAAAACAACCAAAGCAATGCTCCTCAGAGGAGAGAAATTCTCTCTCTGTCCAACCACTAGGGTCCTAACAGAATTCACAAGATCATGAACGCCACGATCTCCACTCTTCTTTTCACTTTATTGGAATATCCTAAACTAACTGCCAGCTAGGCAGTTCTCTTCTTACGTTCATAAACCTTCCAAACCATGGGCTTGCTTGGTTTAAGGCCCATTAGCGAATCTGCTTCAGTAGCTACATCAGGCCCTAACACAGTATTTCTATCATTACTCCCCCCTGCAACAGCAGCCTTGTCCTCAAGGCTGAAAGAAGGAAACTGACTCTTCAGCAGCAATTCATCCTTCCACGTGGCTTCTTCAGCTGCCATGCCTTGCCATTTCACCAACCATTCCATGGAATGCTTCCCTTCTTCAAATTTATCCCTCCAAGACAACACCTGTTCTGGAACAATGATGGGTTCGGATGCACTCTAGACGACTCAGGCAGTTTGAGGCGATAAGCTACTTCCCCTATTTTCTGAGCAATTTGATAAGGGCCAAAAAACCTTGGGGCTAATTTTTGATGAATCCGTTGAACAACCGAATTCTGTCTATGAGGCCTAAGTTTCGAAAAACACCCAGTCACCTTCAGCAAAGTGGACTTCCTTCCTCTTCTTATCAGCATACTGTTTCATTTGCTCTTGAGCTCGATGCAAATGATACTTCAGTTGTCAAAGAGCTTCATCTCTATCCCTCAGCTCTTGAGCCACTGCCTCCACTCGAGTTTCTCCTTCCATGAAGCGAATCAATGTAGGTGGGGGTCTCCCATATACTGTCTGAAAAGGAGAAGTCCCCGTAGAGCTGTGGAAAGTGGTGTTATACCATAATTCCGCCCACGGCAGCCAGTGGGACCACGACTTAGGCTGTTCCGAAATGAAACATCTCAAATAAGCCTCCAAACACCGTTTGACAACTTCCGTTTGGCCATCCGTTTGAGGATGGTACGAGGAGGACATCTTCAGCACCGTCCCCAAGAGCTTAAACAACTCTTTCCAAAAAATGCTTACGAAGACAGGGTCACGGTCAGTGAGTATAGATTCTGGTACTCCATGCAACCGGACCACTTCCTTAGCGGAAACAGCAGCAATGCTACGTGCAGTAAAGGGGTGTTTAAGTGGAATAAAGTGACTGTATTTTGACAATCTGTCCACCACCACCAAAACAGCCTCATAACCTTTACTCTTAGGTAAACCTGTTATAAAGTCCATAGAGATCTCACTCCAAACCAAGGTAGGGATTGGCAAGGGTTGTAACAACCCATTAGGAGTGGTAGCTGAATATTTTTGCCTTTGATACACGTCACAAGCCTTGACGAACTCCTTCACTCTTCGTTGCATACCATGCCAAAATAAATTCCCTGCAAGTCTTCTGTAAGTTCTCAAGAAACCAGAATGCCCTCCACTTGGAGAAGAATGAAATTCCTCTAGTAATAAAGGAATCATAGGAGAATTGGCTGACACAACCAATCTATCCTTGTAAAACAACATCCCTTCCTTCAAGGAGTAACCTGGCCGTGACTCAGGATTGGCCTGTAAATCCTCCACAATCGCCTTCAGAGCTGGATCTTGTAGCACTTCATGTTGTAAGGTCTGACCCTGTTGCCAAATAGAATGAGAAATGATGGATTTGAACTCTCCGACATCCTCATGTTGTCGAGACAAGGCATCGGCTACCTTGTTTTCCAAACCAGCCTTATAAATCACTTCAAAATCAAAACCAAGCAACTTAGCTAACCATTCCTGTTGATTAGCCGTAGTAATTCTCTGCTGCAGCAGATGCCGTAAACTCTTTTGGTCAGAATAAACCTTGAATTTCCTGCCAAGCAAGTAATGCCTCCAGTGTTGAATAGCTAATACCAATGCCATGAGTTCCTTTTCATAAGCTGATTTGGACAGCCTAGCCCCTCAAAACGCCTTGTTGAAGTAAGCGATTGGATGCCCAGTCTGCATCAAAACTGCCCCTACTCCCCTCCTTGAAGCATCACATTCAATCTTGAAAGGAATGGAAAAATTTGGGAGGGCTAAAACCAGGGCTGATGTAAAGGCCCTCTTCAAGTGGTCAAATGCTGTTGCAGCTTCAGCATTCCATAAAAATCCATCCTTCTTGGTCAGGTCTGGGTTTGGCTAGCTTGCCATAATTGGCAATAAACTTCCGGAAGTAACTTGTCAGCCCAAGAAAACCTCTGGCCCCTTTCACATTCTTGGGAACCGGCCAATCCACAACACTTTTCACCTTGTTAGGGTCTACTGCAACCCCCTGTTGTGAAATCATGTGGTCTAAATACTCAATTTGTCTCTGACCCAAGCTACATTTTTTTCTATTTGCCACAAATTGATGCTCTTTCAGAAGTTGCAAAATAGAGGCAAGGTGTTGTAAGTGGGAAGTCCAATCAGCACTATACACTAAAATATCATCAAAAACACTAAGACGAACCTGCGCAGAAACGGTCTGAAAATCTCATTCATAACAGATTGGAAAGTGGTTGGCGCATTTGTAAGACCGAAGGGCATGACCAAGAACTCATAATGCCCTTCATGGGCGCGGAAAGCCGTCTTGTGAACATCTTCTCGCATCTTAATTTGATGGTAGTCCGATTTAAGGTCCAATTTAAAGAAATAACTAGCCCCAAACAATTCATCAAGGAGCTCATCCACTACTGGAATTGGAAATTTGTCTTGCACAGTCACTCGATTCAAAGCACGATAATCTATGCACATTCTCCATGAATTATCTTTTTCTTAACCAGGATAACTGGGCTGGAAAAAGAGCTTGAGCTGGGTCGAATCACCCCCTGTTGCAACAAATTCTGAATCTGTTTTTCGATCTCGTCTTTCTGGTAGTGAGGGTATCGGTAAGGTCGTACACTAACCGGCCCGACACCATGTTGTAACACAATGGAATGAACTACGTTCCTTACTGGCGGCAGCCCTGTTACTTCATTAAAGACCTCCCCATAGTCGTCCAACAAGCTCTGTAGCTCTTGTTGCTGGGCTGGAGATAAATGAGAATACCTTACCACTTCAGAATCAACTTCAAATGACCACAATAATCCTTGCACCTCCTTCCAATCTTCACCTAAAATACTTTTGAGTGAGGCAGGAGTGCCATCATCACCCTTTTTGGGGCCAACCACATCAGTTCCTTTTAATTTTACAGAACGACCTAGTTGGGTGAACACCATCGACATCTCACGCCAATCCATAGTGACCTTCCCCAACGTTTCCAACCACACCACTCCAAGGATCACATCCACACCTCCCAAACCCAACACATACTCATCAAGGGTGACCTCCACTTCTTCAATGTTCAGCATTAACCCACCACATTTCCCCAGGGTACGGACACAATGGCCATCCCCTAAGCGGACTGCTAGTTGTTGAGATGAATCTACCGGCAAGCCAAGAGCAGAAACTACTAGCACCACTATCAATGAGCACTAACAGTGAGACACCATTGATAAACCCCTCAAACTTCATCGTTTTCGCGCGAAACGATACTGAATCGGCCATACCAAACACGCCCATAATCTTGCACTCTATATGGTCTTCATCAGGTCCATCTTCTACTTCTATGGCAATGATTTCTCCCTCGTGGTTCACTGCCTCATCATCGCCTAGAACGATAATCCGTAAATGTTGTTTCGCACATTGATGAAGTGGGTGTAAGCGCTCTCCACAGCGAAAACAAAGCCCCTTGGCTCGCTTCTCCATCATTTCCGAATACGACAAGTGCTTAAAACCCTTGTGCCGCTCCGGTGGCCGGCCGTGATCCGGCCCCGTACTGCCTTTCGAGCTCGTCGCAGAAGAGAAACTTCTCCCGGTTGAGATTGCAGAAGAATTTGGGCTAGGGTTACCTCTGGTTTTGCCTGAAACCCAAGTAGAAGAAGGTTGGGTCCGACCCGATGACCCTTGCGGCCCATTTTCCTTTAAGGCCCAGTTGGGTTTGAAAAAACGGCCCCTATTCTGGTTTGGGGCCCATCGCGAACGAGACCCAAGCGAGTTTCCTTGGGGCGCTAACGCATCCAATTCGGCCTCCACGTCGCGTGCTAACTGCATCGCCTGATAACATGTTTTGGGTTTGAAGGTACGCACCCTATTGCGTATATCCTCACGCAATCCCCCAATGAAATATCCCAGAAACTGAATTTCTGGTAAACGCCCACACTGAGACGAGAAAAGTTCAAAATCTTCAATATACTCATCTACCGTGCCACTCTGTTTCAACTCCTTCAGTTCTTCGAATGGGTTATCTAGGCGGCCACCACCGAAATGTGCCACTAAAGCTTCTTTGAAGTTGTCCCATGTGACGGACTCCGCCGAATCCCTCCATAAGTTGAACCAATGAATTGTCTCCCCTTCCATGCTCAACTGCGCAAGTTGAATGCGCACTCCCTCAGAAACGCGTTGCACCTTGAAGTAAATTTCGGCGCGAGTAAGCCACGCCACCACGTCCTCGCCAACGAAGGCCGGAAGCTCAACCTTCTTAGCGGACAATCGAAACTCCTCCAATCGGGAATATGATTCTTCCTCAGGACGCGAGGTACGCTCAAAAGAATGCTCGGAATGCATTCCCCAAAGACGATTCATCTCAGCCAGCAACGTCACTTTTAGATCCTCCATACCGACCTCCACACGATCCAAACGACCCTCCAAAGCATCAACTCGATCAGACATTTTCGGTGGCATGAATAGAGCAGGTCGGACCAATTGATAGAGCAGAAGAGAAAATTAATTGTAATTGAGAAAGGGAATAGAATCTGTATTGATAACCAAGAGAAATTCAATGTTCATACAAGAGAAAAACAACCAGAGCTACGCTCCTTAGAGGAGAGAAATTCTCTCTCTGTCCAACCACTAGGGTCCTAACAGAATTCACAACATCAAAAACACCACGATCTCCACTCTTCTTTTCACTTTATTGGAATATCCTAAACTAACTGCCAGCTAGGCAGTTCTCTTCTTCTTACGTTCATAAACCTTCCAAACCATGGGCTTGCTTGGTTTAAGGCCCATTAGCGAATCTGCTTCAGTAGCTACATCAGGCCCTAACACAGTATTGCTATCAATGTTGTTCTTGTAATTCTTTGGAGTTCCACAGATGTTTGCAAGAGATTAACTGACAATTGACTCTTTCATCCGAAGCTCTTTATTTATGTATATTCTCATCTCTATTATTTGTTAGTGATAGACATTTTATTTGACAGGAATGTTTATATAGGAGATGTCGTGGTCTTGAAAAACCCAGAAAAGCCACATAACTACCTAGTCAGAAGATTAGCTGCGATTGAAGGTTATGAAATGGCTTCTACTGATGAAAAGGATGAATCATTTGTTCTTGAGAAGGACCAATGTTGGGTAGTGGCTGAAAACGAAAAATTGAAAGCCAAGGTATAGATGGCTTATTTTTCAGGTAAACTAATGGTTATGTTTACAGGTAGATGATATCGTGGACCAACCCAATAGGTGGTCCATCGTAAACCGGGATATTAAACAATTTATTATTGTTAACAAGTCTTTTGATTATTTGCAATTTACAAAATTTACCCCACCAATTCTTTTCAAAATCAAACCCTAACCCTTGACCCCCCTTAACTCCAACCACTGTGGTAGTGCCTCATCATCGACACCATTGCAAGACCCATTCCAAAGCTATCATCGTGCCATTACAACGAGACTGAATTTCTACCAGGTGATGTATATCCAATTTCTAAAGTATTGGACTAAAATGTGGCCTGACCCGTCAGGCAAAACATGCCGGGCCAAAATGACCTAGTTTTTTTGGGGCCTTTTTTTATGGAGCCCATCCCAGCCTAACCTAAAACACTAGTCCATTCGGCCGGGCCAAAACTGATTGCTCTAGTTGGAGTACATATCAGAGTGGCTATGGATTTCGGTAGTGCGGTAGAAACCGGCAATCGGTTTGACATTGAAGACTCTTCGATGCAAAATTTCTAGACCAATTCATCATCTCCCTTCTACATTCTCCAACCCAATTTCTCATAGAAGCTTTGCATCTTTCTTCTGTACCTTTTCTTCCCATTTGGGTTCTCAACCTTGACAACAAAAAAGTTTAGTTTCCCGTGACACTGCTCATCAGAAGCTGGCCAATGTCCCCACCCTGTCGGAGCTTCTAACAACTTAATGTAGCAGTGTCCGTATGGTTAAGCAGGAACCGAGAATATAATTATTTGAACCTGATACTTTTAGTCCTTTTTCCTTGACTTTTTACTGCTTTTGAAGTTTTGTAACCATACTATCTCTAAGCTTTGAGTGAATGTTTACACAAAGGCCAGTAGAATCTTTTGTAATATCTTGGTTATGCTTTTGACTCCTAATTTCTTGCACAACAAGGAATAATTATTAATTTCTTGCAAAACAAGGAAAAATTATTTGTTTAATGCTCTCAACCCAAATGGCAGGAAGCAAATGATAGTAGAACATTTGGTCCAGTTCACATGACCAACATTGTTGGCAGAGCCATATACTGCCTGAGAAGTGCTGTAGACCATGGCTGTGTACAAAACAGGTAACCAGATTTCTTAGGCTAATTCATTGTGCCCAAAAGGGGATGGTTCTCTTGCTTATTAATATATTTTTCTCCCTTGCCAGTCGTTTCAGCATGCGAGAGGATTCACCAGTGTTGAAAGTGGAACTTGATGTTGATGAGATGGCAAAAAGTCACGAAGACTAAACTTTAGTTTCGAAGCACTAACTACTCGAATTTACATATGCCTTAGTTTCTTCTTATGGAGTTTCCTCGAAGCCCCGGATGAAGATCAAAATAAATGATTTTTAAATTGTTGCAATGAGATGGTGGTGTTATGTGGATGTCGTTAGCTAAGTTTGCATAGTAGATGATTCTTAAAGCTTGAGTTCAACATTGTTGTAAGCTGAAATTCTAGCAAAGGACTCCTCTGCCTCTTGTTCTATTTGCCAGTCATTTAGCTCCAAAATTGGTGGACCAATTTTTGGTCTTAGTTGATGGTTGAGGCTGATAAAAAGCTACATTTTGTCAGAAATTTTGGTTCCAGCTATTTTCGTTTTTATCCGCTGCTCAATGACAAAAAGATTTGAAGTCCTCGTGCCCCATCGGCCACGTTCCCAAGTGTTCACTTCATGCCTTCCTTGATATCTGTTTCCATTAGTTACTAGAGTGAGTTTTATCAAAAAGAAAGTTTAAGTCAAACATAGCTGAATTAAATAGAAATATACATTAAAAAAAATCATTTTACCTCAAATTTCCATTTATTTCTTTTTCATTTCCTCATCTGGGCCACATTAACTTAACACATCCACAGGCCGAATGAGCTCCTTAGGATATTGTTGAATGTTGATAACAGAGATTCAAGATTTCTTCACAAGCGTCCATTCTTGATTCTGTATTCATGTGTTGTCCTTGTGCACGTCTAAATCATTATGGTAAATGGTAGAGAACTAATTAATATAACTATAAAATATTCATATTAACTCAAAGCTCATGGTTATTGGTCAAGAATAAAATGTGAGATTAATTTCCCCCACTATTATTATCATCTTATGGTGAAATACATGAACTATTTATTTTAATCATTGGCTTAAGGCAACAAATACATTTTTAAAGATACTATTTGTGTTTATTTCAAGCTATAAAATTATAATTCCAAGGACAATATTCCCAGAGACATATAGCATTTTATATGGTATGTTAAAAAACGAAAAATGTTATTTTGACACCCCAAAATCGACACCCAGCGACACCTGGTTAATGACGTGCAAAAGTTTAGTTAATTCAGTTCAGTAGATGGTTAACGATGAATGCAGCGGCACCTGATTAATGACGTGCGAAAGTTTGGTTAATTCAGTTCAATAGATGGTTAATATGAGGATGATTAATAATGCAAATATTTGGTTAATAGATACAATTCATGGTTAACCATCTATTGAACTGTATTAACTAAATTTTTACACGTCATTAACCAGGTGTCGCACAGTTGTCAATTTTTAGGTGTCAAAATAACATTACACAAAAAAACATATGACTATGAGACTTTTGAAATAAATTAAGATACTTATTTCTTGTTATGAAAATAAAAGACAAGAAAAATATGGTAAGTTGTTTTTCTGAGAATTATTGGAACATAGAAATAATTTTTTTTTAAATGCTTCTACGGAATATAGAAACACTATATCATCATGTTTATAATTCTACGTATGTTAAAACAAACACAACGTGTCCTGTAAGTGTAGCTGAAATGATAAAATGTTGCATGGATATTTAATATATTGGGACGCGGGTGAGCTTCGCGCTAGGCTCTTTAAAAAAACACAAACACAATGTAAAAGTTTTGGTGATAGGATTAATGGTGAAATTACGTGGTGCATTGAGGGCAATGATTATAATAATAATATAAATAAAAGTAACGCTTTGTTATTGATTAATGAGTTTCAAATATCTCATCAAATGTTTTTAGTTTTATTTTTTGATTAAAAACGAAGTTTTTTGTGTGTTCCTATTTCAACAAATAATTCATTTTATATTCAATATTTTTTGTTACTGTTATTTAATAAGTATCCTAAAAAACTTGTTAGCAAATATCATAAAAGCAATATGATATATATCTTAAAACATCCATCGATTAATCATCCTAATGAGTAAATGAAAAAAAATAAAAAATATTTTATGTTTTTAATATATAAAAATATTTATTTTTTAATAATATATTATTTATTAAATAAAAAATTTATTTATTAAAAATGATGTTTTGAGGAGCTACAATATTATTCTTTTATTTTTTACCTAAATAAAATAATTTTCCTAATATATTACAACCTCTGTCTTGATTACCAATAAGGGTTAGTCCGAGTGACAACTAGACTTAGATCTCATCCCAAGGTCTCGAGTTCGAGTCTTGGCTGTGACAAAAATTCTGTTGAGAGGGGAGAACCACACGAATCGGCAAAGCCAAGTAAAAAACACCTGGCCTGTCACCGTCGAAGCCGGTGAATACTGCACACCAATAACATGGTAACCAAAAAAAAAAACCTCGGTCTTGATTCATTTCAAGCAATGATTTAAAAACCGGACCGGACGGTCCGACCGTCACCCGATAGTGTTAGCGGTCTGTTCAACCTCAATTGAACCGCAGTCTGGTTGAACCGCCCAGAACCGGGTTAAACCGCAGTTGAACCGGGTTGGACCGTTTGAACTTATTTTTTTATTATTTTTATTTACTTTTCTTCAAAATTAGTACTTTTTTATTTATTTATTAGTCACCCAGTTCAATCGACGATTTAATCGAATGAGCCAATTAAACCATGACTCGAACGTCACACCGATTCGATCTTCAGTCTGGTTTTTAAATCATTGATTTCAAGTTTAATTTTGGTTTAAGGCACGTGGATTAAGAAACATAAAAAAAGTCTTCCATTGAGAATATTTTTTTTTGTGCAGTGGGTGCAATGAAAAAAAAAATAAGGGAAAAAAAAAAGTGTGATTACTTTTTTGCCCCTAAAACATTAACATATTCCCGAGAACGTCCCTTATCATACAAAACCTGCGAGTTGCAACTGTCAGGAAAAGAAGAGACGCCCATAAAACGCAAAACCGACATTGAGTGAGTGTTAGATTGTTGCGTAACAATGTCGCAAACGGTTCATCTCATGGTCTCCAAGAACTTTGGTCAGTGTTTATCTATCTCTCTTGTTCTTTCTTTTCCTCTGTGCTTTAAGATTGTTCTCATTATAGAGAAAACCTTAGCGAGGCTTAAGTAGGTGTTGGTGCTTCAACTTGAAAAGCCCCTTTCATTTGTTTGGCTTGAAATACAAATTGAACACTAGGGTTTTCAATACTGTGTGTTTAATTGGGTAACTTTTCTGTCTTTTTTTATTTAGTCGTGGCTTTCTGATAGAAAAAAGTTTCGAACTTTTTTGGCTTCTTCCTCTTGGGTAATGATGTTTTCCAGAGTGGGTTGAAGATAGAATGTTCTGTGACAATATTTAAGATATCAATAACCAAGTGTAACCTTGGTGTAGAATTCTCAGGTGTATGTATAACGTTACTGTTTGTTGAAATGATGAAATGTGGGGGGTGCTAAGCCGTAGCAATTGGAACTTGTATTGTTATAGAAGTGCCCTTTTCTCTGGTGTAGGGTTTTAACTTTGTTTATGTTTGTTTTGAGTTTTGACTATGTTATTTTTAATTTTGTGAAGGATTCTTTGTATCCTACCTTTTGCAATTGTTGGTAGGTTCTAGATATCATTTTCCTCAATCTTTATTAGCATACAATTTGGTGAAAGTAAATAATCAAAGTTCAGTACTTAAAAATTGAAAATATGATGTTTTTCTTGGACAACGGTTAGGTATGTTGTTGATGACTCTCAGAGGGGTACTCACTAAAATTGAAGTATTATTGTTATTTGTTGTTTTTTCTTGGATGATCGGACCAATTTGAATCTGTATGTTTTATCCGCAAGCTGCTTGTAGATTTGTCTCAAGTCATGGTGATTGTAGTGTGATTAGTTTGTTTTTAAGCTAGCTTTTCAACAATTAACTATCTATTATCAGTCTTGATGTCTATCATAACTAAATTCAGAGGTTGAGTATTTGGTACCATAGCATGGGTTCATGTGTCAGGGCACCATATTTTGTGTCATTTGATGTCTTTTTACATTTTCTATTCCCGTCTTCTACTTCGGTTTTTTTAGTTGATGAATTGGTTCGGTGATATTGCAGGTTGTGCAATGCCAGAAGGCAAGTGTCTCCCATGTTCAGGTGTTTCTGGAAGAACAGCTGCTGTATATTCATGCCCTTCTCTTGCTCATCGCAGAATTCATTCAAGTGTCAAAATTGGAGTACTAAAGTGCGGTTCTGTGGCTTCATCTTTTGTATGTGAAGCATGGAGGAACCCAGATTTCTCAAGGCAAAACAAGCATGGCCCCTCCAGAGGCAGGAATAGGAACAATGATGGGAGAGATATCTTTGAGAATTCTGAAGAAGACATGTTATCTTCAAAAAATGGACCATTGGTGTCTCTTTCTACCTCAGGAAAATTCCAGGCCACTTCAGCCCCTGGCCCTAGAGAGAAGGAGATTGTTGAACTATTTAGGAAGGTTCAGGCTCGCTTGCGTGAGAGGGCTTCTGTGAAAGAAGAAAAAAATGTTGAAGTCCCCCCAGGGCATGGTAAAGAGAAAAGTGCAGTAGATTCTCTCCTCAACCTACTAAAGAAGCACTCGGCTGAACAAGGAAAGAGAAGGAGTATAGGAAATAGAGGAAAAAACCTTAATTCAGACCAGTTGCAAGAAAGTAACCAATATGATGGAAGACAAAGCACTAAATTTTTTGATTCAGATAGTGCTCCAAAGGATGAATCTCGAGAAGCCAACATTTCCTCTGTGGCTAGGCCTCGGTCAAATTTCCAAAGAAGGTCTCCTGTGCCACGTGTAAAGTACCAGCCTGTCTCTAATATTGAGGATGATACTAATGTAGTGTCAATGGGTAGTGGAGATAATGAGAACATTAGGGATCAAATAGACTTGAAACCTGAAGATGAGCCAGAGCCTGAGTCTGAATCTGACCTTGAAACAAAGGATGAACTGTTTTTCCCAGAATTGTCGGAGGATGATGATTCTCACGATTCTGAACAAACCTATAATGATGAGAGTGTGGAGGAGCAGCTAGTGGTTCAAAATGAGGATTTGAGTGCACTGAAGCTGTCTGAATTGAGGGCACT
Source organism: Calophaca sinica (assembly GCA_037113605.1). Classification (NCBI taxonomy): domain Eukaryota; kingdom Viridiplantae; phylum Streptophyta; class Magnoliopsida; order Fabales; family Fabaceae; genus Calophaca; species Calophaca sinica. Next base: position 27,619,461 of record CM073730.1, on the reverse strand, counting down.
TGCAAAGTCTCGTGGCCTTAAAGGATTCTCAAAAATGAAGAAGGGTGAGCTCCTAGAGCTACTAACGTGATTGAATGGTACGAGAAAGAAAAATAGCTCTAGAACAGATAAACATATGTCATGATGAAATATGTTTTTTTCCCGTTTTTAACCTGATGTTTTCTTTTTTTTTTGTTTTGTTTTGTTTTGTTTTGTTTTAAATTTAATCTAAATCTTCCAATCATAGTACCTGAGGTTGAGCGTTTGTGGATCACTAGAATCACAGTATCTTTGCTTTGGAGGATTGTTAAATTTTGTAGTTGTGTTCCCATTATGATTCTTGTCAAGTATCTTTGCTTTGGAGGATTGTTAAATTTTATAGTTGTGTTCCCATTATGAGATATGTGAATTCTTGTCAGTGACTCAACCTTGTTGTCAGAAATCAAATCCATCCCTGTAACTGTTAGTGGATGCATTTCTCTTGTTGCTTAGGATTTTTGGTGGTGGTTGTGATTATGAATGTGCAGACATAAAGATCAAAGAAGAAATATACACACCAACCTCTGCAAATTAAGTGGTATGAATTTGGTTTTTTTTAAAATAAACTTATAATTTCAGTTTTGTGGATAAAAAAATACTGAGATTTTTTTTGAAAAAGAGTTCAATCAAATCGGTTTGAGTTAATCGTTGTTTATTGCATGAATGGGTTCAGGGTAGCTCAAGAAATGTCGTGTCTATTTGGAATTTTAAACCTTGTTTCTTTGAATCTTGAGAGAAAAGAGCAGATTACGTAAGAGAGAATTATATCTATATTGAGGATTATATTTATACTGGTTACTAATTGAGAGAATCTGTATTGAGCACGAGTGTCAAAGAAAAATAGAACCTAGTGTAGTTAAGTCTTTTATGGGAAAATAATTTTTGGTGGGAAAACTGATAAATGAATTTTTGTCACGTATCTTTGGTGTAGTTAAGTTTTATAAATAGAAAATAGATAATAGATCAGTGGCTACTTCAAGTAAACTTTCAAGTATTGTTTAGAGAGGGTTATTTTGGCTACCTCAAGTTTTGAGTGAAGGGCCAAAATATCCACCAATTATATATTGTGCTTTGAATATGCCTGTTACATCTACAGTTGAAGCTTCCATGACCAGTAGCATGAACAGTGGCGCCAGGGATTCTTGATCATGTGCAATATGTTGGGATGCTTCTATTGAGGGTGCATTCATGGTGCCCTGTGGCCATATGGTTGGTTGCATGCCTTGTCTGAATAAGGTCAAAGTAAACAAAGACATTTACCCAATTTGGTTGGTCAAAATAGTTCAGGTTGTGACTAGTACTGTATTAGTTGCAGCAAAATGGTTAGGCATAGAAATCGAGCACAATAATAACTACAAAGCCCTTTACTTACAATTCCTCATCGAACTTAAAATTCTTTTGATGATTAATTTCAATTACAAATAATTGTTAACAGTAAAAGAAACAAGTGAACAAAGTCCACAAACTTAAGTTTAATTCCTTTGTACTTTTTTTGTTATCAGTAACTTAAAATATGCAAGCGAACAAAGTCCACAAGTAATTGATCAAAGTCCACACACCTAAAGGTTCCAACAGCTGCATAAATCATAGTTGTTCACAATATGCTGAACAAAGTCCACAAGCAGATGTGCTCTGAGCAAGTGATGGTATGGGACCATCTCAATATGTGACTCAGTAATATGTGACTGAACCTTGCAAGAAAATCATATATGCTCTGAACAAGCAGTATGTGGCACAGAAATGAAGTGCAGTAGCCAGTAGGCTCCTTCAATATGTGCACCTTGAACAAGTGATTCTGGGAGACCACAAGCAGATACTTTTTGAACCTTGCAATATGTGACTTAGTAATGAAGTGCAGTTATATATTCCTTATTTTGTATGTCATAAATCTAATGTCATAATAGTTGCAGGGACTCAAAACAAAAAAATAATTTTGTAGGGACTAAAATCTAAAAGAGAGATATTTGCAGGGACTTAAAACATATTTAAGCCTAAATAATAATATCTATTGTTATGATACGTAGACGTGACATAAAAATAACAAAACTAATAAAACTATCCCAATAAAATTCATTCCTAATAATTTAAGTTAACAATAAATATAATTTTTATAGTATACCTTTTTCGAGACTTCAAAAGATTAGGGTCTTAGGAAACTGTCTCAATAGTCTAGAGGCCAATGTGACCCTAATTCGACATCTGTATAACCAGATGGTTATATACTTTCAAAATACACATCATTCCTTATTATGCTATTTGTATAAATAATATTTTAAATACTACTATCAAAGTACTTTACAAGTACGAGTAGTGCTGGTTGAATTGACGTGTGCTCTACAAATTTATTTGAGTCTACTTCTCCAGTGGTGGGGGAAGGATTCTGTGACTTTGAGATTTTGAATCTTTGGTGCTTTTGGCTTTTTCTTTCTCATTTGATATTTTCTCTCTCATTCTATTGCACTTTTCTCTCTCATCTTTCTCTCTCCAAAAAATGCCTAAAGACACCAAAGTCACCACTTGGAAAAGTCACCGAATCCAAATCCCGTGTGGTGAGACCTATTCTTAAAATTATATGGATTCAAACAAATGAATGTCAATGAATTATGAAGAGAATGTTGAAAATTGCGTGTTAGAAATTGTGTTAAACTCTTCTATAAATGAGAGTATTTATCCCTGTCTTTCTACTACAGACAATAAAAGTGCAATCTTTTGTTAGAGTTTTAAAAATATCACAGATCTCGACAGCAGCAGGTGAAAATTTTTGAGTTGCTGATTTTGTGACTTGAGCATGAGTTTCTTGCTGAAAATACGTGCTCTTCTATCCAAATTTAATCCCTCAGATCGTGAGAAAGAGAAGGGAAAAATAGTCAAATAGATCATTTTGTGTTTGTGATCCACTAGTATAGTAGCAATACAAACCATGACGTATACGGCAAACAAGATAAGCAATTAATATTCAATCCTAGACACATTAATATTAAGATCCCATTTAGCGCAATAACGGTTGACTTCTAAGTTCTGAGGCTAATGAGGATTAATGAGAGACATAGTAAGAAGGAGGAATATAATACACGAAGGTTAGGATTCGATTAAATGTATCCGTGCTGACCCAGATTTGGATCCTCTCCATCCAATTTCTTTCTTTATCCTCTCTATCTCTCTCTTAACTCCTCTCTTACTCTCCATCATTTTCTCTATCTCTCTCTATTCTTTCTCTAGCACCCTTGTCCTTTTGCACTTGAGAGGAAGTAGAGGATCCAATTTCAGGGTTATCAGCAAAAAAAAAAAAAACATAAGACTGGATTAATGAGATTCGAATCCAGTACAGTAAAATTTTCGATGTATACATGCCGTCAGACAATTTGAATCGTCCAACTAAGACGATGCACATTTTGAGTTGAGTAAATAAGATACAATATTCAATTTTAGAATGTATACCATTTAATTAAAATCGGACGATCCATGTCGTTTTCGTGAATGGATGTAAATTTTGACCGCAATTAGGGAATTTTGGATTCTTGCAACTTTATTAGAATGATACAGCTAGAAACAAAAAGGTAGGATATACCAAAAAAAAAAAAAAACAAAAGGTAAAGCTTCCACAATGAATTGTAATTATTACTGTTAGAGAAATAATTAGTAACGAATATCTTTAAAATTTTGATTAAAAACAAATATAAAAAGCATATTTAATAAAACACAAATATATTTATTATATTAAGAATATAAAATTTATTTAATATTTCTTTTTAAATAATTTAAAATAGTTACATAAAATATATCGAATGCTAATTAATAAAAAATACTCCCTCCGATCCTAAATATAAGAGACAAAACCCTAATTCATCAAAACCAAGAAAAACACTCTTTTTTCCAATGAAAAACACCTTTTTATCTCACATATCTCTTATATTTTGAAACCCTAAAAAACACCTTTTTTTCTCTTACATTGAGAACCGGAGGGAGTAATACTTATTAGTTCAAGTTATAGTTAAGAAAGAGTTTGTGTTTGAATATATTGTGAATAAGAAATAGACAAATTTTTTTATCTTTTTAATTAAGTAAATCCATTAAACTTGGTTCAAATTAATCAAATTCTAATATAAATTAGAGTTTAATTTATATGCACCGACGGTCTAAAAAAATTTTAAACCATCATCCAATCACATCTCACTATCTAAATATTTGTTGAGATATTTTAGGAAATTATATAACAATATGCCACAATGGTGAGATATGATTAGATGATGGTGTAAAAAATTTTCATACTGTCGGTGCATATAAATTAAACTCTATAAATTAAGGATAATGAGGATCTTACAACAGAGAAAAACCTTAGTGCTTAAAGGAAGAGTATTATTTTTATGAGGATCTTACACTTTGATTTTTTTATTTTATTTACGAATTGACTTGGAAGCAAAGCGTTGCTAAATGGATATTGGTTTTGAACAAAGATTTTATTAAAATATAAAGGCTTAAATATATATTTCCTGCAAAATAGGATTTTTGTTTTTCGTGCTTGTAAATTTCTTTTTTATTTTTTGTCCATACAATATAGAAATTTTATTCTTTTGATTTTTATTGTTTTGTTTTAGTTCTTATAATATTTTTTCATGTTTGGTTTTATTCACTGAAATTAGAGACTATTTTGATTTTAGTCCTTGAAATATGATATATATATATATATATATATATATATATATGAAAAACAAAAAAAAATTGTAGAGACTAAAAACAAAGTTAAGGGAATTGCCGGGATGAACAAAAAAAATTGCAGGGTTAAAAAAAAATTCTACATTTAAGCCAATATTTTTTTTTTGAGATAATATTTAAGCCAATATAAAAAATCAACAAATATTGATTTAAAATAATAAGTACAAAATTTTCACATAATTGACTCAGAAAAATCTCACTGGAGAGAAGCTATTCCCTTTTCTCAGCAGACGCTTTCCCATTCAAATAGACATCTTATAATTAAGCAGGTTGGGAAATGTAGTTAAGAAAGTGGTTAACATACTCCCTATCAATCTGATTGGACTTTTAGCATAAAGATAAAGTGGCTTCTAGCATGAGCAACCTTGAGAATCACCTGAAAGATACTTGGCAGTACAAAGAACACCTAACTCATCAGACACCTTCCAATTTGTGGAGAAAAAGATGAAGCTGTCAAAAATGTCATGGAATGGGTGCAGGCTCACATGCTTGCCAAGTTAAATGTTTGAATGTGATCACGGAGTGTCTGACTCAGATCCCTAATGGCTGGGACCTAAAGGCCGAAATGGTTCTTGGTACGAGTAAATATAGCCAGCAAAGCAAAGATTAATTGCTTCAAGCACTCAATATTAATACTAATAATGATGTTATTCAGTACTTTATGCACTGTTGAATTTGAATATTCGGGTAAATGCGTGTTTGTATGGACTGCGGTGGCCTTGAGGGTGTGTAGAATGTGCAACCGTGCAGGGCCTATTTTTTAGGGGGTATTAATTTCTTTTTTACTTAGTGTGTGTATATATATATGTGTGTGTATATATATATTAAAATAAAAAATATATAGTTTTAACAGACTCAGTCACATTCTATAAAACAAAATCAGTCATATGCTCTGATTCAAATATACTAGGGACCAATAATTTCTTTTTTGTGAGAACAGGACCTTGAATAAATTTTTATTATCTGAATCTCTTTCGAGTCAAAACCTGATGTGACACTTATTGCTATTTTTTCAGTATATTTTCTAGAGGTTTAGAATCAGCAATAAAAAATCAGGTGTTATTGTTTTATTTATTAAAACAATTAATGACTAGCTTTTTACATCTCTTTTATGTTGAAGACTATCTACATGTGATAATCTGTATGTCTACGCGTGTGCGTACGCGTGTGCATACATGTGCATGCATGCGTGTGTGTATGTGAAATAGGACATTAAATTCATAATTCGTACAGAACACACAAAATCTCAAGACGATCAGTGTACAGAAATTATGAAATCCAAACTATATACTCAGTGAGTGCTCAAACTCTTTTATCCTATCCTATCAAACAGTAAATTGCAGATAAGTTGGGTAATTAATTTTATTTGACTAATAAAGTGGATATAATTATGGAAAAGAGGGAATTCTGTCAATCATTTACTAGTAGTTGCAGTTGGTATTAGGTGGTCCGCGGTCTACCAAAAACAAAGGCATGCAATTAATTGCGACTTGGAATACTAACCACAATTTTGGAATTTGGATCACCCGTTTTCAGTACGGAAGCATGCTTTAGGACTATCTTGGCCCAAACAGAAATAAAGTACTCCCTCCGTTTAGTTTTCGTATATAAACAACAACAAAAAAATTAATTAATTACTGCACGTCGCTTAAGAAATACTCTCACCGTTCCATAGCTTTAAAAGTTTAAAGTTTTTACACATAGAATAAAAAACTATTTAATTGAAATATATTTTTATTAAAATAGTCTTATTAATTAATGCAGATTCCAAAATAATGAATTAAGTATTTATTAGATTGTGTCAATTTTCAATATAAACACAATAAATATATAAAGGGTATACTTGAAAAAAATGTGAATTATATATTCGGTTTATAAAACACCGATTGTCTTGAAACAAAAGAAAATTGTTAAAACTACCAAAGGAACCAAAGTAACGGAATGGAGGGACTCCCTTCGTTCCTTTTTATATGTCGGTCTTTTAGAGAAATTTTGTTTCTAATTACTTGTCATTCTCGAAGTTTAAGGTTATATTAATTACTTGTTTGTTAATTATACTCTTAACTATTTATTGTAGAGAGAGAAATGTGTTCTATGGAGTAATGAATGGTCAAATGTATCATACGAAAATGACTAATAATTTCATCAAAGGCAACAAAATTTATTGGTTTCCTTTGGTTTGTGTAAAACTACATTAAAAGGCATCTAAAAAGAAACGGATGTAGTAGTTAATAGTCTTGAAATCTAAAAAAAATTGTACTCCCTCTAGTCCGTATTACAAGAGACAAATGAGTCTAATTTTTTGTTCCAAAATATAAAAAACAAGCATCAATTTTTACATACATTAAATGTTAATTTTCAATTATGCCATTATTTAAGTTAGTGAAATTTGTGTGAATTAAGTATCATTAATTATCAGCCACCATTTATGAAAGAGATATATTTGAAAAAAAATTAAATTTTTAGGAGTATCCATTAGAATTAGCTAATTTCAAAGCATTTTCTTGGTCTATGTGAATTAGAACTTTGTCTCTTATAATATGGACCAGAGGGAGTAATTCCTAAATTGCTCTTATTAATTGAAGGCGTGGTCTGTGTGAATTAAAGCGTTGTCTCATATAATATGGACCGGAGGTAGTAATTCCTAAATTGCTCTTATTAATTGAAAGCGTGAGAACCAAAAAGTTGTAAGGAAATAAAGATAGACTAAAATTAAATAAGGGTAATTTTGGGTTAAAACTATTTAATAGAGTAAAAGTGGTTAACTGTTGCTTATATTTTGTAATAACAACTATGTAGATTTTGTTGCTTAAATATGAAAATGGAGGGAGTACTCGCTCCCTTCCAAAATATATGAATCTTTTGAGTAATTTATTTGTCCCATTTTATAAGACATTTTTACAATGGTCTCTTACATTAAATAATTTTTTACCACCGTACCCTTATTTAATTTACATTTTTTTCAATAAACAATAAAGTGATTTGCCAAGATTGTAAACTATTTCTTGGGAAGATGAATAGTCAATCTTGTCTATAAATTCAAGGGTAGTTTGAAAAATATAATATAAATTGTAGACAAATTTAATGCTTCTAACTAAGTTAACCAATTTTCTTAGTCGGAGGAAATTAGTTAAAAAGTTCCTACATTTTGGGACAGAGGGTGTTATGTAATTCTTTTTTTTACAGTAAATTACTACTTCTGGTCCCTAATATAAGAAAAATAAAACTACCAAGATCAAGAAAGATTATTTAATGTTATAAAATTGAAATGTTATCCTAAATACACCCCTACCATTAAATATTTTATATCCACCATGTGAGTTTACAGTAAACATACATTTCACATTAAATAGGGGTATAAAAGAAATTTTAGCAATTAATGTACCTTGAAATGAGTTTATTTTCCTTATAATTTGGGGAAAAAAATTACACAAAAAAATTTCTTATAATAGGAACCAGAGGTAGTAATCTTTATCTATATCTATATTTATATTATATACAATTGAGAACAACTCCCTCAAAAAAGGAATGTTCCAAATCAATTACTCGCAACCAATCAGATTTTAGAAACGGTAAAATACAGTAACACAAATTTTGTTCCCTCCAAAAGTTGATGACATGGATTTTACAGACATAAAAAAAATTAAACAAAAATTAATTACAAAAATGAAAAATAATCACATATAATCAACGAATTAATGACTTTCTACCAGATGAAACCCTTATATAAACATTAACTGAATTCGAAAATCATTAACCAATATTTTTTCAAATGTTTATATACAAATTAAATATACAAATTAAATAAAAACCAATTTACGAAAATCATTAACCATCTTTTTAAATGTCATCTCTGAAATAAATAAATAAATACTAAATTATTAAATAGTTAAATTTTATTATAGTATGCTATTTTACAGCTACCTTTTTCTAATACTAATTTTAATATAAAGAAAATAAAAAATTTAATCAAACATACTAGCTCTTGGTTTTTTCGTAATTTTAATTTCTAATTTCTGATATTATTAGAAAACATAAAAACAAATAACAAATATTAAAAAAAAATTAAACTTGCTAACTTTATCTAAAATATACGAATTTAATATCATATAAATTGAATAATGTCAACACGATTTTTTAGTTTTTAGTGAATAACGTCAAAACGACATTTTTTATTTTTTATTAATATAAATAAAAATGACTTCAAATTGTTGTAATAATCAAAATCAAAGGTGACAAAAAAGGAAATAACATAAACAGTAAATAATGAATCAAAATTCAAAAATATATGAAACATATTCAGATATATAGCATTTATTGGTTATTGATTTTCTGACTTAAATTGAAATAAAGGGTGAATAATATCATACTATATCGAAATAATATTGTACATGAAAATAAAAATATGTAACAAAAAAAACTAAATATTAAATAGTCAGATTTTATTATAATGTGCTATTTTAATGTTACCTTTTTTAATTTTAATAGAAAGAAAATAAATAATTTAAACAAACATAGCAGCTATTTGTTATTCATATTTTTATTTTCTAATTTCGGATATTATTTCTACACTTAAAAACAGACCAAAAATTTAAAAAAATAAAATAAAAATGTTAAATAATTCCAGATTTCCAATGTAAATGATTAAATGATATATATGATACCTGATTATAAATAGGAAATGACATATAATCAAAAATCAAATATTGTAGATAGGAAATAATCAAATAGGAAATAGGAAATAATGAACGTCTATGCGATCAAATATTTGCATAGAATCACGTCTATGCAATCAAATAGGAAATATATAGGAAATAATCAAATAGGAAATTCGATAATCAAATAATCAAATAATTAATGACATATATGATATCTGATTATAAACAGGAAATAAAGAATGAAAAATCAAATATTATACATTAAATAAAAATATGATACCGGATATACCGAAAATCAAATATTGTACATGTAAATAAAAGGCAGAAAGGGACAACAAATTAGGTTATAAAACTTTCCATTTTGGACTTTAATGGTCAAACATACTATAATTTCTATATAAAGCAATGTTTGTGCACATCTAACTCATCTACCACACACACTCGAATTCCATACGTTCAAAAACTAATTTTTCTAAGATGGCCGGTAACAATGGAAATGCTAATGTTCCTGCTAATGTAACTTTGCTGCCAATTATCAATGCCAGTCGTGAGGATTGGAGTATCCTCGTGCGAGTTATTAGGATGTGGAGAGTTTTAGACTATGCGACTAACATGATTTCATTCACTATTGAGTTGGTGTTGATGGATTCTGAGGTCACTTCACATTGTTTTGTTTCTTTGTACTTTTTAAATACACATTTAATCTCATCAATACCTATTTTTGTGTGCCTATTTCAGGGTAATAGGATTCATGCTATTGCCAAAAAACAATTTATCTACAAATTTGAAAAGGAATTAAATGAGGGCTTAGTCTACTACATGTCAATGTTTGGTGTTGCTCCTGATGCTTTTCCTGTTCTAAGTCTACAATTTTAGCCCCTGCATATTGTTTCCAACCAGACTTTGAGAGTTATTTTTTTGTTGGTATGTCAATGTTTTTAATGCATTTAATTGTGATAGCTAAATTTTTTGCTAGATTTCATTTTTATAGCATATTGTAATATAACGATTATATACACTACATCTCAGATATCATCAGAGTGCTTACAAGAGTAGGTACTTCACACGAATATACTATGAATAATGTCAAATCTAAGCTAATCAACATTGAACTTGATAACCGTGGGTGAGTTTTGTTCTATGCTTTATCATTCTAACCCGTTTTTAATGCATAATTTATGACTAACTATTCTATTTTTTTTCACATATATCAGTTCAAATACACTTTGTTTGGTATCTTTGTGGACGAGCTTAACTCTTTCATTTCCTCCGGAGAGGTAACGAATGTTGTCTTGGCTATCCTCTATTCAAAAGTCAAGACATGGCAGGGTACTAACTTTTATTTGTCAATATTTTTATACTATTTATCACTACAAGAAAAAGCGAAGATACCGACGGCCTACTACCGACGACCTTTACCCGTAGCTAAAAAATCGGCTTTTCCGACGGCTTAATCCGTCGGTAAGTCAAATCCGTCGGTAATGTTCCCGCCTTTTGGATTCCCTTCCAGTTTTCAACTACTGACGGTTGGGCCCGTCGGTAACTACGTTCGATTTCCGACGGCGGTCAACGGTCAAAATGTACCGACGAGCATAGCCATCGGTATTTTAAAATAACCGTCGAAAATGTCGTGTTTTAGAGACCGACGACTTTAACCCATCGATATGATTAAAATGACCGTCGGTATGCAACGTTTAGATGCAGAACCCGACCCTTCCCCCTCAAACTACTGTGACACACTCACTCACACTAACCCACTCAGTCTTCTCGTCACGCTCGCTCGCTCTCTGCAAAAAAGACTCTCTCTCTCTGTTGAACTCCCTCTCTCACAGCGGCCCGCCCTCTGTTATCTCTCTCATCACTGGACTCCCTCCCTCCCTGGCTCCCTCCCTCCGCCGGCCGCCTTACCGCATCATCCCTCTGTCGCGACTCCCTCTGTTCTCTCTCACACTGCCCTCTGTTCTCTTTGCTCGCTCATCCTCGTCTCTCTCTCTCTGTCGTGACGTCCTCCCTTGCTCCCGTCGCCAACCTCCGCGTCGTGCCGCTCCTGAGTACTGTTGGTGAGTCTCACTTTGCCCATACCCTGTATTTTGTTTTCTCCCTCTAAAGCCCTAATTTATCTGGATTTCCCCCAAATTTATAGACTGATTGGATTTTCCTTTAATTATGGAACAAAGAGGAAATTGTGTGATGTTGATTTTGATTGTTGATTATGTGCGGTTGATTTTACGATTCTTGATCCTGTGCTCATTTGTGTCCAGAATCTGAAAAAAAATTTCTCCTTCTAAAACTCTAAACTATCCGGATGAGTTTCCCCAAATTTATAATTTATTAACTCGATTTCTTGTTTGTGATTTGTGATTTGTGAACAATTTGTGAGTGAATCACTTGGATTCAAAATCCTTCCTCAATATTTAGATGTAGCACTGATGGAAATTATTTTCTTATGTGTTGAACTTTGGAATAGAAAGACATCTCTAGCAGTGGCTATAGCTGCAGAGGCAAAGGTGCCTGTTGTTGAAATTAAGGCCCAACAATTGGAGGCTGGGATGTGGGTTGGACAAAGTTGTTGGAACCTAAACGATTGAGAAGTTTAGACCCTCATTAATTTTGATGATAACAAAGTATTCACAAGAGAACAATTTATGTTCTAACAATTCTTGAAGTGTGCAGATACTAATAATACACATATTCTAAGCCACTCAAGCAAGTAGAAAGTAATTCTCAAGAGAAGGATACATTCCATGTGTCAGCATCCGGCTCATCCTTGTGAGCGTCTGGAATTTTCTCTCTATGACACAAAGCTTATGCAATTGCTATGAGCGTTGAACTTCCGATTAGCGGCGTCTGAACTTCATTTCAAATCACGTGTTAGTCACGTTGTCGCTCTACCTCTCGAAGTTTGGAGCAGATTTCAAAATTGATTACGAGCGCTAAAATTGTTGTCGAGGTATCAAAGGTGGCACCTTTAGCTACAAGACAAAAATTGTACAAGCAAGGTAGTACAAAAGCGGTAATATGTACTCTTGGGATATTCTCTGCAAAGCAAGAAAGAGACGCGTTTGAATTTACCTCACTCAATGGAAAGGAGCCATTTTTACCGTAGCGGTAATATCCTTGGAATTCCTATATATACCTCATGGTATCCATTGAAGAAGGAATGAACATCTGTGAAAAGCTTGCTGAAATTCTCTGTGAAATATTCATGAGAACAAGCACGCTTCGTGAGCAACCAAGTCTCGTGCTAAGTCTCACGGACTACAAGAAGCCGAACTCGCGTCCGACCCTTTCTTTAAGAAAGTTTTTCTATAGTTGAGCTTAATCTTTTATCCTCTCTGTGAGAGTTATTTTTAAGCGTACTTTCAACTCACTTGTAAAAGTTTGTTTTGGCCTAGTTAATTTGTATCCTCAAAGGCTCATTTGTCTTGAGTCGTTTGAGAAGTTGAGAGTATTGTCAAGTTGTGATTAGAATACTCTTGAGGAAATTGTAATCAGATTGATTATAGTGGAAAATCCTTGAGGAGCAGAAGGGACTAGACGTAGCTACCGGTTTGGTAGTGAACTAGTATAAATTCTGTGTCTCTGCTTTCTTGCTTTCTATTCATTTCTATCTTCTTTGTGTTAAAAACAAGTTTTATCAAACTGTTTTTTCAGTCCGATTATTCGACATCAGATAAACAAACAGTTTTGAAAAACTTGTGTTCTAAAGTGTTTCTAACTTAAAGTTTGCGAAAAGTTTTTAACACAATTCAACCCCCCCTTCTTGTGTTCACGTTCAAAAGTGCATCGAATGTTCGTGAATTGTTTCAAACAGCAAGAGATTTGGTTATACTCCTTAAACTACCTTAATATCTATTATTTCTGTCTTCTTAGTCCTTACTTTCATTGTTTAAATTTCTACATTTATTTCAATCAAATAAATAATTAGTCAGAAGTAAATATATAGTTAACAAGAAAACAATTGGTCTAGATGCCTGTTTTTATTTACTTTTCGTTTGCAAGTTTCATTTGATTATTGTTGTTATTAAGCATTGATCTAAAGAGTTCAATCAATTTATTGTATCATTCATGTGTTCTGATAGTTATACAAGTCAAATTATGTGTATAAGTATGTATGTATCAAGATTATACATTCATCTATATTTCCTTTTATTTATATTAGTGTATGAATTTAATTTTTTTTGCACCCACTGACCTAGGGTCCTAGGTCTGCTACTGGTTATTATAGCTGTATTTCATTTTTTTTATCAACCCACAAGCTTTGCAATTATTATGAATGATGCTTGAACAGATTGAGATATTAGTTCATTACCTACAATGCAGTGAAAGATTACTCAGTTTATTGAGGACTTGCTATTTTGAATTTTTATGCTTTCTAATTCAATTTGATTACCGACGGGTTAAAGCCGTCGGAACATACCGAACGATTATACCGACGGACCAAAGCCGTTGGAACTTACCGAACAATTATACCGACGGGTTAAAGCCGTCGGAAATTACCGAACGATTATACCGACGGGGCAAAGCCGTCGGTACGCATTTGCGACGCGCATTTTACCGACGGATATTAGCCCGTCGATAATCCGTCGGAATTTTTGGATTACCGACGGCTTTTGGCCGTCGGTAATCCCGCGATTTCTTGTAGTGTTATAAATTGTTGTTTTAAAAAAACGATTACTAATCTTAGTGAATGGTTTTGATATTTGTTTTCAAGTAGAACCTCTATACAAACCACAATGCATTCTTCTAAGCTTATTATTAATTCTGATGTCCCAGATGATGTAGTTCTACGAACAAAGTATTGATTTCTTTATATTTGTTACCATTTTTTTTTATTAATAACAATGTTCTTAAGAACCTTTTTTTGATATCTTTTTATATTTTTTCCGAATAGGATCTCTGAGAATAACAATTCCCCTAATGCTGGGTTGAGTCAACTACATGACTCTAAATCTAAGTCTATTGAGGAAGACTTTCTGATTGAGACTGAAAGGATTACAATCGATGAATTAAAAGATTGCAAGGAGGTGACTTTCTTTTGTATTTAACCATTTCTAATTTGAGTGTTAGTAAATATTTACAAGTTTAATTTTTTAGTGTGTCTAACCCGTGCCTAGATCTTTCTACCAAATACTTCATGGACAATATTGTTTGATATACCTTTCTAAAATTAAATTACACAAAAGATTGTGACTAATTGAGTATATATTGTAAGACTTTTTGTATATTTTTAAAATATTTAATTTATATAAACCATAATATATAATGATATATTTATATTAACAAATTTATTATTATAAAATAATACTACATTTCCCCCTAAATTTTATTATTTTATTATGTATAAAATTTTTTTGAATTTTCTTCTAAAATTATTTTAATACTTTATATATTATTTCATTATTAAAAAATATATACGAAAATCCTGTAGCATAGTGGTTTACTACCACTTTCTTCCTCAACTGTTGTATAGGCCGCATATTTTTTCTCTCTCCATTTTCTTCTCTTTGATGAACCAAAATTGAAATTTGAAAAGAGTTAAAATACTATGCATTGACGGTGTAAAACTTTTTTTTATAGCCATCCAATTAGATTTTATCATGTTGTCACTTTGTTATACTATTTTTTAAAATATCTCAACAAACTTCTATATGATGAGATCTGATTGAATGACTGTGTAAAAAATTTTTACACTCTCATTGCATATTCCTTTAACTTTAGTAATTATATATGTCATTTAATTTAATTTTATTATTTTATCACATTATAATATGACTTCTTAAAATTTATTTATATTATAACAAGATAAAAAATATAATTAAATATATATGTAAAACTTATTTACACCATCCATTTATAATTATTAAACTCATACTTAATGTCAACATGATAAATAATGTTGTGATACCTTATGCCGTTTCAGCTACTTATCTTCACATATACTTATGTGATCTTGCTTCTCATAATTTTAATGTTGTGATATTTCAGTAAGTAATATAACAAAGTCTCGTCATAATAAAATCTGATTAAATGACTGTGTAAAAATAAAATAAAATTAGACAGTCGGTGTATAGTCCTTTAACTCTAATTATTAAACTTTGGATATAATGTAAAAAGAGTTTCATGGACATGCGCAATCGGTGTAAAATAGTTTTATATTTATATCTAAAGAGAACTCACTATATTGTAACATCAGTTCATTTTGTAGCTGAATTTTAAAACTAACTGTAGAATATTGAATTCTCATTATACGTCATTGTAAAATTGATTTATACAGACAATACATGTATTTTTTTCATGTAAAAATGTACATTTTTATCTGTTATGTATTGTGCTGTTAAAAAAATCAATGAAATATTTTTGAGTTTAATTTATACATACCGACAGTATAAAAATATTTTACACATATGCCTAATGAAATGTTGTTACATTATTTAATAGGTTTAAAAACACGTAACTTGTCATATCTTATCGAAAGACATGACAACACGTGTAATTTTTACACTTACTAAGCATATAAATAAAATCCAGTATTTTTATCTTCCATATCCCGTATTATTGCGAAGGATAAATGGAACTAACATTACATTTATTGAAAAAATTAAACAAAAACACAGAAGGTAAGTAGGAGTATTTGTTTTCAATCTCTGACATTTATTTGTCTAACCTTTTCCACGCAACTGTCCAAAGATGCAAGACAGCGTATCACACAGTGCAAGTAGTTGGGATTTGTCACTACTATTCCCATTTTTGTCATATGAAAAAAAGTGTGTGGCGAAAAGAAGTTTTTATTGGGCAAAAAATGCAAAATTGAAATTTGCAGTCCGCTTATCCTTCATGAAAAAATGCAACAAAAATATGAGATTTTAAATTTTCCTCTGGATTTGAGGTAGAAACTACTTATACAGATGTGGAATACTCCTGTAATAATTTTCCAGCCAGAAAAAATTAATAAATAAAAAAATTGAATGATAATAATAATAATAATAATAACTATAACTAAAAAGGATAAGAATGTCCTCGAAAGGGATATTACAGCAGGAAAACAAAATCATTACTCCTCAATACTAATCATTTCATTTCGTCCAATATACTAAAAAAAAGGTCTTTGTTTTTGTGTTACAGTCGTGTGCTTAAAATACTTTTTTTGGAAAAAAAAAACTATAAAATAAAACCTCTAACCTGATACATTAAGGACCTAATCCAGTTTTTAATTTGGTAGCTCCCTCGTGTGACCACTGTTCATTACTAGTACTTTTCTTAATTAAATTTGCAACCGTGCTTGTGAAGCATTAAGGACCCACCCCATTAACCCTTTATTTTTTGAAATTATTTCTTCAAAAATTTTTGCTTCTTTGTTGTTGGACCCTCTCCTTTCTCTCGGGCTTTTTCAGACAGCTTTGTTGGAAAAAAAAGGGGGAAGAAGGAAGGAATGAGAATGAGGTTGAGGAGCCTTCAGTGACAACATTTGAATTCCTAAATCACTTGCTTTTGGAAACTTCCACTCCTTTCTTTATGGTTTGAAGTTGATCAGGA
Organism: Calophaca sinica; assembly: GCA_037113605.1. Lineage (NCBI taxonomy): Eukaryota > Viridiplantae > Streptophyta > Magnoliopsida > Fabales > Fabaceae > Calophaca > Calophaca sinica. The sequence continues at coordinate 27,602,536 of CM073730.1, read as the reverse complement.
TCTGTTTTTACCTCTCCCATTTGAGTTTCACAACCATGCATATAGGTATGCAAATGCATTAATCCAAAGCTACTGTTTTTGCTCACAAAATGATTTTTTTTGTGGATTTAACTGGTACCCTGCCGTTTTTGTTTTTGATTTATGGGTGGATCGAATCAGTTTCTTCCATCACTTTTACTAAAAATCTAAGCTTTAGGTTGGGTGGCTTCTGGGTTTTCTGTGAAAAACAAAGGTGCTATAAAATTAGAAATGTTTGATGAAATCTCCTTAACAAGTGAGTGACTTTTGTTTGCTATGTTGTTTGAGCTGTTTTTTAGTGATTTGTTGGATTGGTTAATGGAGAGATACATATCCCATTTGGGTTTTGTTAGAAAAAATGGGGAGAAGTTGTCAAGAAGAGAGGGTGATTTGGAATATTTTATTCATCTGTTTTGAGCTTTGTAGTTGAATTTTGTGTTCATTTATGTGGACGTTGTTGTCTTTCCACTATTATTTTACTGGAACTTTTGAGCCAAATGTTCTTTCTCATTCAGTGGACTTTGACATGTCTTGCATGCATCATTTTCACTGGTTTTTTTTTTTTTTTTTTTTTTTGGAAAAAAAAAGCCTATGTTACCATTTCCAGTTTCCATATAGGTAAGGTTGCATTCCCAGACTCTACAATGATGTGAGTCTTGTATAGTGGGGTACCCTTTGCTTGATCGTTATAGCCTCTTTGTGATTTTGTGCTAGATCTGTTCTTCCTTCCATGTATCAACCTTTGGTTTTTATTACTGTTACCTGTTGGTTTCAATTTCATCATAATTTATGTATATTGTCTCCATTAGTGCGATATTCAAATGTGTTTAATGTACTGGAATCATTAGTCATGATGTGTGTTTTTGCATGAAGAAAAAATTGTAGTACAGTTGGAATATTTATCAATATTGATTCTATCATGCATTGGGGTTACATTTGATTGTTTCGAATGAATATAGGATATCTAGGGGTATATCTTATACAATAAGTCATTTCCCCAGTACAGCTTATAATGCTTCCTTTTGAATGCTTTTCTTATTTGTGTAACATTTGTTTGTTGCGCAATTTCACTTAAGCAGGTCAAACAGATACAGCTTCAGTAAAATGTCTGATCAACAGCATTTCTCGACTCATTCATCTGGTTTCTTGCCAAACAGTGAAACCTATGCCCTTTCAGAAGATCTGTAATAGTATGGTTGGGGTGTTAAAGCGTTTGAAGCCAGTGCTTGATGACGTTATGGATTACAAAATTCCTTTAGACGAAAATCTATGTAAAGAATGTGAAGAATTGGATATACGGGTTAATGAAGCTAGAGATTTCATTGAAAAATGGGGTCCAAAGATGAGCAAGATTCACAGTGTAAGTAATTACTTGTATTCTTATAAAATTAGGAAAATGCTAACAAGTGCCCTTAGGACATTGGTTAAGGAGTCAAAAGAGGTAAATTTATATGGAAAAATGATGTATTTATTATATCGAAAAGTGTTTAACTTGTATTCTCAAGACGGATTTTCTTTTTATGGATTCCTTAACCAATGCCCTTAGAGCACTCGTTAGCAAGACCCATAAAATTATTGTCAAACTAATACCATTGTTCTGAATCAGTCATTTCTCGACTTGTTTGAGATCATCAGCCTGTCTGTTGCCATTTGAAATTTGGAGGGAAAAAAACAATGAACCACCTATAGCTCCATCATATGCCTTCCCTAGGAAGAGGTTGATTGTAATCTCTTAACTATTTTACGGGATCATTCTATTTTCAGGTTCTACAAAGTGGGACATTGTTGATCAAGTTACAGAGCACGTCACTTGACATTTGTCACGTGATAGTTAAGTCCTTACAGTCACCTCCATCTGCATCAGTTTTGGCTAATCTTCAGGTATGTGCAAAGTTGGAAGTTACCTCCTTTATTTCTTCTTTATTTAAGAAGATTATTTTAGTTGGATTTCCTGATCGTTATTCTCTTATCCCACACCCTCCCAAAAATAAAACTAGGAACATAAATTAATAACTATAATAGTCATTGTCAAATTTTTGGGTGTCTTGTAGATCAATTCAAGTATGAGACTAATTTCTAGCAACTTTTTCAGCACTATATCGAGGAACTTCAGTGTCTCAAGAAGGAAACGGCAATGGTTCATATAGAAGAGGCACTGAGAAACCAAAGAGATAATATTGAACCTTGCAGTGAGTATCTAAAGGAAATTATCGAGTTACTTAAATTGACATCAAATCAGGAGCTCTTGATAGAAAGTATTGCTGTGGAAAAGGAAAGATTGAACGCTGAAGGCCATAAAATGAAAGGGGACTTGGAAGAAATCAATGAAATCGTGAATCTCGTCCGCAACTTACGTGATTATGTGATAAAAACTGAGTGCTCTGTAGTCAAAAGTGGTGTCTCAATCCCTCCATACTTCCGCTGTCCTTTATTATTGGAACTCATGTTGGATCCTGTTATCGTGGCTTCAGGTCAAACATATGAGAGGCAATCCATCCAAAAGTGGCTTGATCATGGGCTGACCATTTGCCCCAAGACTCGTCAAAGGCTTACTCACACGAATCTCATTCCCAACTATACTGTCAAAGCTATGATAGCAACTTGGTGTGAGACAAATAACGTCAAAATTCCCATTAATACTGAGCACAATAATTCTGCCCATATCACAGCCCCCTCCGATCATTCATTATCCCAAGAATTAGCTCATGCATGCGTTCTTGGATCTTTACCTAGAGGCAATTCAATTTCAAGACCATCTCTTCAAACCGGAGATGCATTTGAGAAACAAAAGGGTGATAACTCTTTCAGATTACATGGAGAATGCAATGGATGCCAGAATGTAGCAACAGAAAAGTGGGTGCAACAGTCCCCTTATATTCATAGCAGAAGTGAATCATTTTCCAGTTCAATTTCTAGTACCGATTGTGTACTTGCAGTTTCAAAAGAGGTGTTGAGGATGTCCAATAAGCATCAAAATGTGAAGGCGTTGTCCGGAGAAATCACAAATGTATATCCTGCTTCTCCTGGTAATAAACAATCAGGGATATCTCCTTGGTTATCTGGAAAACAATTTCAAAGCCCTGGACCTAATGTGGGAGGAATGGAAAATGGAAAAATTAATAACAGTAATACAAGTAATAGTCATTCAAGCATCGATTCTCGTCCTGTTTCCAACTCAGAATTGAATGAATTGACCACCTCGTCTCATGTCAATAAATTGATTGAAGACCTCCACAGCCAATCAATTGAATTGAAAACTACTGCTGCAGAAGAATTGAGGCTCCTTACAAGGCATAACACAGAAAACCGTATCATTGTAGGGCAGTGTGGGGCTGTCACGCCTTTACTTTCACTGCTATATTCAGACATGAAGATAACACAAGAGCATGCTGTGACAGCTCTGCTGAATTTGTCAATTAATGGAGACAACAAGGTCTCGATTATGGAAGCAGGAGCCATTGAACCCCTTATCCATGTTTTGAAGACTGGAAATGATGGGGCCAAGGAGAATTCTGCGGCAGCTCTATTCAGCCTCTCTGTAATGGAGAACAGTAAGGCAAAAATTGGCCGTTCTGGTGCAGTTAAAGCACTGGTGGATCTTCTTGCCTCGGGAACTCTCAGAGGAAAGAAGGATGCTGCTACTGCTTTATATAACCTGTCAATATTTCACGAGAATAAAGCTCGTATAGTTCAAGCTGGAGCTGTGAAATTTCTGGTTCCGCTAATGGACCCTGCTGATGGAATGGTTGACAAGGCTGTTGCTCTTCTGTCAAACCTGTCAACAACTGCAGAGGGAAGGTTAGAAATTGCAACAGAAGGGGGAATTCCCTTACTAGTTGAAATTGTTGAATCAGGTTCTCAGAGGGGAAAGGAAAATGCTGCCTTCATTCTCTTGCAATTATGCCTTCATAGTTCCAGGTTTTGTACTTTGGTTTTACAAGAAGGAGCTGTACCTCCCCTAGTTGCATTGTCTCAATCTGGTACACCAAGAGCAAAGGAAAAGGTATCTAGCTTATCATCATCCTTTGCCTTTTCCATCCTTATCGGTGGTTAATATTTTTATTATGTGCATATACCAGCCAGTTTACTGCCTTAGCATCATCCTTTGCCTTTTCCATCCGGATCGGTGGTTAATATTTTTATTATGTGCATATACCAGCCAGTTTACTGCCTTTGGGAGAGTTTTTGTCCATCATTGTAAAAAATCTGTTGAAGTCTAGGGGATTAATTATGATTATGTACTCTTTTTGTTGAAACTAGAGCTGAAATCTTGTTTTCTAATATCTGCTCAACAGTGCATTCTTCTACTTCCCTAACTCCCTTCCCCAAATAAAATGTAGGAGGAAGTTCTTATCCTTTTGTCTGGAGTTTTGTTTAATATATTTTCCCTTCTATGAATTTATCTGAACAGAAGAGGAGTGCTAGCAACATACTATTTCCACCACTCTCTATAATTGGTTGAAATTCATGAGTCCCACTAAATTATGTGGGCCCTATTTCCAAAGTGGTAAGACGCACATGAATTTCAACCAATCATGGAGAGAGTGTTGAAAATAATGTGTTAGAGAATATGTTACTAGTACTTTTCCTGGACAGAAATATAGTATCTCATGTAATGATCATAAGCTGAAACATGAAAGAGAAAATGCTAACTTGTTGTACACATTCATGCAGGCACAACAACTTCTCAGTCATTTTCGTAATCAGCGGGAAGGAGCTACTGGGAAGGGAAAATCATGAATATAGGAAAATTTTGGTTATTTCCTTGCTCCCTTTTTTGTAGCCTAAGTGACTTGTGATAAATCCTTTTCCTCCCTTTTCTATAGCTTCTGTTTAGGACTTGGGAACCCTTTCATTGCATTCTTTTGATTTTTACATGTATCATTAGTGAAGCTGTTTTTATCTTAGTGGCTTGTCAATTTGGTTATTCTCAAGTTCAAAATGGGATTTCGCTGCCACAATGCCTCATTTCTCCCCTCTATTGTCTGGGGTATTTATTTTCCAATTTTTATATGGACTTTGGTTTTCTTTCTACTTTGGTGGCTGTTCTTGGGAGGAGGTAAGCTACTTTCTTCAGCTTCTTCATCTTGGCAAGATGTAACCCACAACTCTATTCTACTAGAGCATAACTGGTATGGTCCCAAGTCAGTGATGTACATATTTGTACATATAATATAGAATCTTATGATCTTCTATAATACTATTTTTTTGATAAAATATGATCTACTATAAATCAGTGTACCTTATTATGTTCTTTGAGCTTTTCTATTTACTAAATATTCAACCCTGTGTCAGTTCATAAGGATTTGAGATTTTTGATGACCAAATTGATATTTTTCATTTTTTAGAGACTAAATAGGTCTCTGTATTTTTTGTCAAGGATTAATTTTGGCTTTTACCCTAAAGCAAAGTATATGAAATGATAAGTTTAGTAACAGATACACAAATCTTAACTTCAAATTAAAAATTTGAGAGCATATAATTTCACAAGTACTTTGGGTCCAATATACAAAATAATGGAGACATAGATGAATATGTCAATCATAGATCCTTGTAGGATGGATAAAATGGAGGAATAATTCAAACAGAAATGTTATTTTGACGCAAAATGGGACAACAAATTTTGACAATAATTTAGATGGTTAACGCAGTTCAAATACGTGGTTAATTGTGTTCAGTGGATAGTTAATGAATATAACAAGTCGCCGCAACTCATTAACCATCCACTAAATATAATTAATCACGATTTTGAACGTCATTAACCACAATTTTTAGGTGTTCAAATATACATTATATCTATTAACCATCCAGATTGTGTTCAAATATACATGATTTTCAAGTGTTCAAATATACATGATTTTCAAGTGTTCAAATATACATGATATCCATTAACCACAGTTTGTGTTCAAATATACACCTGAAAATCGTGGTTAATTGTGTTCAGTGGATGATTAATGAGTTGCGACATATTGTTATATCCATTAACCATCCACTGAACTTAATTAACCATATATTTAAACTGTGTTAACCATCCAAATTGTTGTCCGAAATTGTTGTCCCATTCTATGTCAAAATAACACAGCTCTAATTCAAATATGATTGGTCATAAGAAAAAGTATTAGTGAGCTTAAAGGGGGAATTTCACAACCATAAGACCTGTGATGCTGCATGAATTTGAATGTCAAGTATTAAAGAACCAACAAGAAAGTAAGTTTAGCATAGTAAACACTACTAGAAATTGCGGTATTTCTTGCGAAATATTTCCGCAGGAAATACCCGCGAATTTTATTGCGACTTTATTAAATATAAGGAAATATTCTACCAATATAAATTCGTAGGAAACTTAGCAGAAAATTTTTACGTTTGCTGCGGAGTTTCCTGCGGAATCATGTCTGTAGGAAATATTTTATTTTTTCTTGCAGATTTTGCTGCCAAATTATATCCGCAAAATTTTTCCGCAGAAAAAGCCCCAAGAAAGCGAGTCAGTTTGAGTACTAGTGGGAAAATCCGCAGGTAACTTTCCTGTGGATTTTCCTGCAAATTCAGAATTTAAAATGAAACAAAATTTTAGAAGATTTCACGAAAATTATCAATTTACAACAATAAACCATACCCTGAGCACTCTCAAGCTCATTCACGGAAACACACTGAGCATTCTCATCTCATCCACCACCCCCGCCGTGACGGGACACACAAACCTTTGTTCACATTTCTCCATCTCCACCAAACCTTCGATCACTGTGACTTCATCTCCATTTCTCCATCTCTCTCTGGTGAGCACTGTTAGATCCGCGTTTGCTTCGTCAACTCAGGTTCGTGCTAAGGCTTAGATTTTGCTTCTTCATCTCAACCAAACCCTAATTCTTTGATTTCTCAATTTTGGTTCGTCAACTCAGTTGAACTTTGCACTGTTTTCAAAATCCATCTCCGTAGAGGGGATGCTTGAAAGATAGTTGCAACTTTGGAGGCTGATCTGAATGTAATCGCCCTGATCTGAATGTGTAAGCAAATGGAAACGAGCCTGAAGAAGATTGTAAGAGGTAATTGCATCGATTGCTTTTTGTACCTTGTCATGCATTTACCTAATTGCCTTCAATGTGTTTGATAAATTATTTGAGATAGGTTCCTTGGACTTTCCTTATTAATGTTTAGATATATTAAGTTTCTGTACTCATGCTGTTTTCGTACTCATCGGAAAAAAGATCAAAGTTGGGTGGGTGTTCATGCTGAAGCTGCTTATGTAAAGTCTTATGCTTAATTTTAACATATGTATTTGTATGATTAGGTAGGTAGTTATGTATGATTATTTGTTAGATTGAATATCCTTCCTTAGTTTATTGAGATTGAATGTTGTATACCATTTATGTAGGATAAATTTGAACAAAAAAAGAATGAGTTATCTTCTCAGAATTCAACAGTTCCTCTGGGAGAAGATGGAGCTGATAGTCAACCATCCATTGAGATGCCATCTGACTTGGATATATGGGTAGATACAGTTGGTAAGAAGAAGGGGAGGGTCTTTGGTTTGGGCTCTGTGACAAAAACAATCATTCCATCTTCAAAAAGTAAAACAAAGAAGCCAGATTCTGAGGAGGTTGATGCTCTAAGGAGCCAAATTCATGCATTAAATGAATCCCTCCAAAGACAATTCCAAAGACATGAGCAGGAAAAGATGGAAATGAGACAAGAGTTAACTGAAACCAGAAGACAAGTTACTGCTTTAATGGAACATCTTGGATTTGCAGCATCATCTTCTTGTCCACCCCCATCGCCCCAAAATTACAACAATGAAAATGAAGGCGATAATGATGATTTTAATGATCATCTCGAATAGGTTTCAAGTTAAATTGTATTTGAATATATCATATATTTGACTTTTGATATGTTATGATTTTGTAATGCTACTACTGCACTGTGTTTTGTAAGGATTGTTTTCAAAGCTTTAGAGGAACTTAGATATTAAATACGTTGACATTTAGAAAATTATTTTTATGTACACAATTTTGTTTATTCGAGTGTCTTTTGAAGTGAGCATATATGTGAATTTAAAAAGCCTAATTAAGACTTGACAGGGTAAGAAAGACGAAGGAAGTGCTCATGTATGGGTATTAAATATAAAATATCCAAACTAAAATAACAAAATCACGTTTACCTAGAAAACACATTTGCTGCAGAATTTGCTGTGGATTTTCCTGCGGAATTTGCTACGGAAATATTTGCAGGAAAATCCACAGGAAAGTTCCAAAAAAGGAAAAAAATTCAGGGCACGCGTTGCTGAGGAATTGCCAGCGTTTGCTGCGGAAAAAAATCTGCAGGAAATTACCTGCGGGTTTTAAAATCCGCAGGAAATGATTACCCACAAAGGTTTTACCTGGGAGCAAAATTCTGCAAGAAATTTCGCAGGAAAATCTGCAGGAAATGACGAAAATTCTACTAGTGAAAGAAAAGGACGTTGTGATGGATGAATGATTGTACAAGATAAGATAGAATTACGAATACAATTATTAAAGATAAAATTGAAGTAACTCAGTAGAAAAGATGACGATATCCTAGTTTATTTAGGTATGTGTATTTTATGCATTCCAGAAGTTTATTTCCTAGCAATTTTATGTCGTCCAGAAATAAGTTTCCGAAAAAAAAGGTGGATGTTTCGGGGTATTTTAGAACAAACATTGTGTCAATAGTTATTTCCTAATTAATACTACCTTCGTCCCTAAATATAAGCTCTTTTTAGAAAAAAAAATTATCCTTTTTTATAAGCTCATTTCTAAATTATTAGGTGCATTAATTATTTTTTACAAGAATACTCATAATTAATTTACAATGTTCTTTGTAGTCAATAGATAATTGGGTGATTGTTTTTTTTCTTCTCTTAAGTCAATAACTGAAGGATAGTTTTGAAAAAACAGTACATATTATAGATAAATTAAATGAATTAACTAATTTTTTTTAATTTATTTGTTTTGATCAAAATGAATTTATATTTAGGGACGAAGATATTATATTGTCACTTCATATCAATTATTGGACTCTGTCCACACCAAAAACAAATGAGTTTGGGCTTATGGACCTTCATCTATTGTCGAGGTTTGACGGCCATTAGTTCAACAAAAAATGACGAAAGAAGGGTGACATACCAATACTCAACAGGGGCCCACAATTTCATGGTTGACGTCATATGAGTGCGTGGATATCAACTGGGTCAGAATGACATACATTGTCCAATAGCCGAAAAGCACGTGAATGGGTTGTGTTCTTTCTCAACGGGGGAGACAAATTAAAGAGCTAATAGAATTAGGCTTGCAATTGTCTTAGGACTTGAACGGATTTAATTTACCTCCCAATTTTAATTATCCTATTTGATGTTGGGGATTTCTCAAATAATAGGAATCCAACACCAAAGTGAAATAGAAACATAATGTTTTATGTTCTGAAAGATGTGTCCTTTTGTGACTTTCACTAGTGGTTGTATTCTTCCATGAACCTTTGTATTTATTCATCTAAAGATATTTGAATGAAGAGATGCACTCATTCATGGATGGTTGAGGCAATTCATAATGGGTTGTGACACCATATGAGGAGATGTTCCTCTTCACCAAAAGGTATGAGTTGCTCTATATTTAGAACAACTTTATATGCAAAAAGAAAAACACAATTCATATGTCTATGTCAAAACTCTGCCAAATTCATCACTTTCTTTCTTCTCTTATGTGCAAATTGAAATTAAAGAATTATTGTTCTGTAAAATACCATTAACAATATGTTTGGTGTGGGGTGCAAATCATATCAAGGGAACTCTATTGTATCTTGAAGGGGATTCGCTATTCAACCATTTGCATCCAATCTAAAGGGTTGGTGGGGGCGAATCGAACCTAAAACCTAGTGTTTACACACGCTTTGGAGTCTTGCACAATCATCTTCTTCTTTGTTCTTTATTTTACAGCATCTTATCTTTATTTGAACTTATTAATTTTTGTTGTTTGTTCTTAGTAGTTGCAGCATTCCCGTCACAATATCACCAATAATCTTTAGATTCGATTTTCATTTGTGATTAACAATGACAACAACTTTGAAGGAGATAATTTCTGATTTTGTGAAGATCGAGAGGAATATTAATGATGATAACCTTCTGCGATGTGGAAAAAGATTCATTTCTTCTTATAACTTGGGAGAGATAAACACTCATACTTCATAAAAAAAATGTTATTTATGACCATAGCTAAAGGCACACAATTAATTTCAATGATGTGTAACAGCAATGATGCATAAATGCTATTACACAATATTAGGTGATACCGTATACTATGTTTATGGCAATTACCAAGTGATTACTGAAGTATTTAAAAAAGTTGGTCATTTGAAGGCTAATTATTCTTTCTGGTGTTGTTTCGATACATGTAAATATGTTTATGACACATATACTTCAATTTAGTGTTGGGTTGAATGCATATGTGTTGCTTTATTTGCTGGTTAATGATAAAGAAAGAAGTAAATGTTTATCATGCAATGATTTTGTATTGTTTTTGTGGGTATTTATATTAAAATGAAATAAAAAACTGGTTTTTCTTTAATAGTATAAATAGTATTTTGCAGTCCGGTAGTAAAACATACGTAACAGCTATGTGGACGCTGAGAGCAGGGTTCGAACCCGTACCGCCCCACTTCCCCACTCTCCCTTACCATATGTACTAGACCAAAAAAGATTACACTAGTGTAATCCTTGTTTTTTGCACTATAAAATTGGCTCATAAATCACTTAAAACAGTCTCAAAATGAGTGAGAAAACATGCTCCGAAGTGAGCGGATTGCAAATATCTGTTTTTTCTGTAACTGGGTAGTTTCTGACCCCTTGGAGGCTAGGGGTGACCGTTCTAGCACGTTGCAAAACCCACTCTCAACATCTAGAGAGTGAGGGAGACCGTGGATTCTACAAAACTCAGTTTTTTGTTCCCTTTTTTGCATTGTGTTTGTCTTGATCTCTAGTTATTAGATAACTAGGTTTCATATTTGATGATTGTTTAATACCTTTTAAATCATTAAAAATTGCAAATAATGATTTCAATTTATTTATTTATTTTGGCTTGAAAAATATTTTTACATTGTGTTGGATTTATTTATGATAGCCACTCTCTATATATACTATGTTATGATGGTTCACTCTCTTGATATATTTTAATATTATGATGTGTTCATATTTGATACCTAACAAGCATAATTTATGATGCATGTATAAATTGTATGTTAAATAAGGAGACAAGACTTATTTTAATAGAATTGAAATAAGCTTTAAAGTGTTAAATCAATATCATGTGTGTGATTTACATGATTGACCCACCTTGTATGATATATGGCCGTTTGTGTTCTTCAAAGATGTTTGCATAAAGTATTGTTATGTGCATTTGATGCATTCAATGTATGATATCTTAAATAAATTAAGATAGCTAAAGTAAAATTAGAATTTCATATTGAAATGTGTATTGAATGTCTTAATAGCAACAAAATAAAGTTATTTAGAAACTTGTTGTATGATATATCAATTTGGTCAAAACCAATGGCACAAGTATACATACATGGTGATAGTCAAGACTATTAAAGACATATAGCCAAGTGTATAATGTAAATTCAATAGGACAAGTGGTCCATTTTTGTGATAGTTATTCAATACTATCAAGAGTATATTAACTAATGAATAATGACATGTCATGAGACATTAAATTAAAGCATAGCTAGCTATGTGAAGAAAAAAATGTTCTGAATGTTACAAGTTAAGGAAATAATCTTGCAAACCTTTGACGAAAGGATTGACAAGGGATATGATGTTTTTAAAACATCACTGGGGATGAGTTTCAAGTCCATATCTAAATAATTACCAATGGTGGAAACCCAACTCATACTTGAGTAGCATTAAGTCTTGAGTTCAATGGTAAAAGTACACTATTAAAGCAATTGCAAGTACTTTACAATAGATACATCCCAAGGTTTATAAGTACTTGGACCATAAGTATAAAGTTGGAAGTTGAGCTTTTGCTCTTAATGGACCTATAGCATGTATCTGTTGAAATGCTTACTATGGGAGCATTTCCGATAGAGTCTACCTATATGAGAGTGAAGTGGGGCCGATTCTTGGAGATTAAGGCTTGACTCTTAAAACTCTCTTGAAAAGGATACTTGACACAAGGCCTTATCAAATGTGTCATTTTACAATTTGTTCAATGGTACCGAGATCTCATGTGTAAGTTAATTTACACTTGTTCTAATGAATAATTGGTTCAAAGCTTGTCTACCAATCTATTCGGGATAAGTGAAACAATGACTTACTAAGTAAAGGTTCAAATCGCAAGATACCTTTAGCTGAAAACATGTGAATTCCAGAATAATGAGATTTGGATTTATTTTGAAAATGGCGGGGGATTGTTGGGGATTTCCAAAATAATGGGAATCCAAAAACACCAAAGTGAAAGCGAAACAAAATGTTTCATGTTCCAAAGGGTGTGTCCTTTTGTGACTTTTGTATTCTTCCATGAACCTTTGCATCTATTCATCTAAAGATATTTGAATGAAGAGATGCACTCATTCATGGATGGTTGAGACAATTCACAATGGGTTGTGACACCATATGAGGAGAAATTTCTCTTCACTAAAAGGTATGAGTTGGTCTATATATAGAATAACTTTACATGCAGAAAGAAAAACACAACTCACATGTCTATGTCAAAAAACTCTGTCAAATTCATCACTCCAAATAATTTCTTTTATTCTCTTATGCATAAATTGAAGTTAAAAAACTATTGTTCTATAAAATACCATTGACGATACGTATTGTGTAGGGGGTGCAAACCATATCAAGGGAACTCCATTATAGCCTGAAGGAGATTTGCTGTTCAATCATTTGCATCCAATCTAAAGGGATTGGTGGAGGCGAATTGAACGTAAAGCCTAGTGTTTACACACGTCTTGGAGTCTTGCTCAATCATCATCTTCTTTATTCTTTATTTTACAACATCTTATATTTATTTGAACTTATCAATTTTTGTTGTTATTTCTTAGTAGTTACAATATTTCCACCACAATATCACCAATATTTGATGTGTATGCTGGAACCAGAACTAGAATTTTAATATAAGTTTAATTCCATATTATTTTATAAATACTACTTTTAGTTTTTAACTCGTACTTTACGAATTATATATTAGGGTTAATAGTGCTTTTGGTCCTCGTAATTTCAGAAAAAATTAGTTTTAATCTCTGTAATTTTTTTTAAAATGGTCCCTGTAATTTCAAATTCTCTTTTTTTGGTCCCTAACGTCAAGTCTCCATCCAAAAAGCTGACGTGGCTAACGAAGTGCCACATCAGCAGTGCCCGGTCATCATCCACCCTCTCCCCATCGGCCACCCACCCAACACAATTCCACCCCATCCTTGTCCCTCTGCCCACCCCTTCCACCATCATCTTCTTCTAACTGTTAACCCAGAAAAACCAAAACAATCAACCAAGTAAAATCACACCCAGAAATCAAACAAATGATGAGAATGTTAGTTTTATTACGGTCCAGATCTAATTCACATTACATAGGAAGAAAGGAACCTGGGTTTTTTATTTCAGAACTCAGAAATTAGAGAAGCCAAAGAAACAACAAAAACGGAAGGGAAAAAGAAAAACCTAAACTAAGGTGTTTTGTTTTTTGGTGACCTCACTCTCGATTGCGGCCTCCTTCTTCTGTTCCTCTTCTCTCTACTCCTCTTTTTTTTTCTAGATCCAGAATCGCTCTCCCCGTCTTCTTGTCTTTGCCCTGTGTTCCTTTTTATAACCTACAAAAACCAAACCAACATAAGTCTGAATAAAACAAAATAATTAAAACAAAGTTGAAAAATAAGAACGAATACCCCCCTTTTTTTCTTGCGATTTGTGGGATTCACGAGATCTTTGAATCGGTCCAAGATTTAGTTAAGACTTCGAGGGTTGAGACGGATCTAGAGATCTAGGGTTGAGATTAGGAGAAATCAGGAGAGATTAAAACCGAAAGAGAGTGAAGACGTGAACGAGGTAGCGACAAAGAAGAAGAAGAAGAAGAACACGGAGAGGCAGCGGAGAAGAAGAACACTCAGAGGCAGCGAAGAAGAAGAACACGAAAAAGAAGAGCAGAGGCAGCAAAGAAGCTCCTCATTTTGTTTTTGTTTTTTTAACTTAACAGATGGCCACGTCAACATCCAAGTGGCCAGCCACGTGTGTCTCCGTTTCACACGTCACCAATCTTCAATGGAGAGATGACGTCAGGAACAAAAAAAACGGAATTTGAAATTATAGGGACTATTTAAAAAAAAATTATAGGGACTAAAACTGAATTTTTTTGAAATTACAGGGACCAAAAATACTATTAACCCTATATATTATTCTAAATACAAAAAACAAACGTTAAAGTGATAGTATTATATATTTTATTCATTATCTTTGTCGTCAATTTATGAACAACCATTGTCTCCACTATTCATTGTTGGCGTCTTCCAATCACATTGTCCTGGTGTCCTCGTCATTTATATTGTTGTTGGCATCTTGCAACTACTATTGTCATTGTGCTGTGCATGTTTTGGCCATGTTTGATCAGCGTCTTCCAATTATTGTCATCACCACCGTCCTTAATTATTTACTTGTCTCAAACATGAAACTTATGTTCTTAATTAGTTTATATTATATATATATATATATATATATATATAGACACACACACACACACACTTAATTAAAGATCTATTGATTTTGAATGCCACAGATAAACAATGAAAAAAAAAATATAACACGAACAAAGAAAAGTGAATATATACCGGATACTTTGCTTTGACGTACTTTGCCTAAAGTTTTAAGCAAATCTTAACCTTAATCAAGGAATATAATGTGTACTTTTGAGTTCTCTCTTATCTTTAATCATTTTTTTCTCTATCAGTTTTTATTGAGAAGGACAATGATCGAGAGGATTGTACGCTGTAGCGGTATTTCCTAATCCTTAAAGGCAAAAAAAAAAAAAAAAAAAGATTGAAGAAAATCTGAGTTGCAAAACACGACAAAGATACCTCGAAGGCATTATATATGCTTTGCTTTTGTAGAAAAGAGATACATAAAAAACACGGGTAGATTTGCCTAGCATGCCCGGTTGCCCGGACTTTCATAATCGAATTTGGTTCGATTCATCCCGTTTACCTCATTCTTTTTCTGGATACAAATCTACCCATTCAGTATCATCATGATCATCTTTCAGATATTGCAAAATTATCGAATATAATCGACTAAATATACAATTTAGGTTGAAAAATTATTGAATTAATTTGGTCTTATGTGAATTTCAGGCTACTCAAAATGATGTGTTAGTCTATATTTCTTTTATTTATTTATTTATTTATTTATTTATTTATTTATTTATTTATTTATTTATTTATTTATTTATTTATATTATCACTACAAATTGATCACTTGTCTCTAGTGAAGGGATCTGGATCTTCTACTGCAATTTTCTTCAGAGTTCTCTCTTTACAACCTCTCTATCTCTCTCTTGGTTCTTCTCTCTCTCATCCCCATCTTCTCATTTTCTCTCAAACTTCTCACTCCTCTCACTGTTATATTTTCTGCTGCAAAAACAACACTGCAGGAGAGGATTATCCAAGCACCTAGCTAGCTAGTGAAGAGTCTCATGGATCAACTCTAGCTTAAAGTGAACATGCATTTTTCTGAACACACACAATGTCTTTGCATTCTAGAAGGCCCAATAATGCCAAGAAGGAATCCAAGAGAAATTTTACCCTTAATTGATTTCTCATTATAATTTTATTTTATTAATAAGAGAGTTATGTCAGGCCAGATTTTAGCCCAAAATCATTGATGTGTTGGAGTCATGATGACAAGTAATATCGTTTCTATGGAGCTTCTTTAAATTGGTCTAATATATCTTTATTGGCTCGAGTACAGTGTATTTTGGTTCCGCTATTTGATTATGTGGCTTAAAGCACTTAAAATAGATGAAAATTCTGTTAAAAAAAATATAGACATAGATAGTTTTTTTTTAAAGAAAACACCATCTTAAGTTAGATATAGACACTACAAGAAAACACACGTGTACCGACGAATTTTACCGACGGCCTCTGACCGTCGCAAAAAATGCGGCTTTTCCAACGGCTAAAGCCGTCAGTAATGCCAATCCGACAACGGATTAGAATTACCGACGGCTTAAGCCGTCGGAAAAGCCGCGTTTTTGGTGACGGGCGTAGGCCGTCGGTATACGCGTTTGATTCCCGCCAAATTTTCAAATACCGACGGTGTTACCCGTCGGTATTTGAATATGTCTGTCGGTAATCCCGAGACAGTTGGCCGACGGGTTTAGGCCGTCGGTAATTTTAAGGTTGGCCGTCGGTATTTGAAAATGACCATCGGTAATGCCGAGTAAGTTTACCGACGGGTGGAGAACGTCGGTAAATTAAAATAAGCCGTCGGTAAAATCGGGATACAAACAGAGGACGAGGTCTTCTTCCCCATTCCCCTCTTTTGTACTGTTTCTCTCTTCTCTCCTCTATCTCCCGTTGCAACGCCACCGCCGCTGCGCTGCCGCCGCTTCCATCGCCTTTCCTCACCAAAGATCAAGGCCCATCGATTCACCACCGTGACTGCCACCACCACGTCTCTCTCTCTCTCACTCTCACTGATTCAGCCACCGTGACTGCCACCACCACTACGTGGCCGCGCCACCTCTCCTCTCCTCTGTTCCACCGTGCCACTTCAAGAGGTACATATTATTTGGGTTTTTTTGACTCTTGAACTACTTGCTCCTTATAAGCTGAAGTGCTTCTATTAGTTCATGGGAGCAAAGCAATTTTTTAGCTTCTTCCAGATCTTTTCGATTCATTATCACCTTATTCACAAATCCACGAATTACATCTCTTGCAATTTTTTGAGAAATAACATGCTTCTGGTTTTTGATATATAGTATATATATGTTGTGCTGGAAAATTTGGCTCTGTTACCCTTGATTTTCATCTTACCAAACTCATGCTTCAAGATTGTTATTATTGATTTAAAATGCTGGAAATTCCGCACTACAAGTGATAGAAAGAAAGTATGTTTTTGAATGTATATGGATGCAAGATTGTGGTATAAAATTTTGCACATATATGTAATTTTAGCTTACTAGAATTTTAAGTTGAAATACTTGGTTAGTTATGTAAATATTCTGCACAAGTATGTAATTTTAGCTTACTAGAATTTTAAGTTGCCTTGGTGGACCCCTTTTTTACTCATACATCATGCACAATTAAAACCTGTGATTGGTGCATTAATCAATTCCTTAACCTGGCCAGTACTTTGAATGAAGTAGAAGTGGTAAAAATAGTGTGCAAATCCCAAATATATCTGTCAGTCTACACATTAGATGATTTCGTATACATGTCACATATTGAATACCAAATTGCCTCTACCAATCGTATTATATTTACTAAGTTTTGTAACTTTTGAAGGCTTAAGAGTTGGCAAGTAAATAAATATAAGCAATCTCAAATAAAATATATTACATAGTTTATAACATATTGCTTTAGTGCGGGATCATCAGTTCTTAATGAAAAATATATAACATAGTTTAAAGTTCTTAATGAAAAATGGCAATATTTATTGAAGTGAATAGATCTAATAAGATTAAAGAGATTTGCAGCAAAATTCCAAATTTATTGTGAAATGCTAAGCGATAGGTGATTGAATGATTATAAGCTTGAATATAAGATTGAGATTTTTGCTGCATCATGAACCATGTAGCAAGTATTTCATAGGACACATTATTGTATTGGCTCTTATGATGTCATGTTTTGGAGCTCCTTTTAATGATTTCTGTCAAAATAGTATTGTGAGTAGTCATAGAACATAATATCATGTACAGATTGTGGTGGCTGGGCTCTTGTTGAGTCTTAGCCATAGTGATTATTAATACAATTCATTTTGCCTTTTAAAAAAAAGTATTTTCCTCATATATTAATATTTATATATAGTGATTTTAGGCTCCTACTTCTCTCTATTGATACAAAGTTTAAGACTAATCAATTGTGTTCCTAATGAAGTACTGTCTATCAATTCTGAGGATTGAAGACTATATTGTATTATAAATATTGGTAGCAATGAACAACTATTAGTAGCAATCAACGACGCGTCCCTGTGCGGATACACGGGTATGGTACTAGTTCTCAACTAAAAATACATGCCAACCGAAATAAACTGTCTCAAGCAGTGTGAAGAAAATTGTTTGTCAAGTGAAAGAAAAAAAAAGGCTATCTCCTTATGGGAGACGCACTAGGAATAGTACCTATAACATTGTACTTAAGTTTAATCTTAGATTAATTGTTTCGCTTAATTGTGTACAGGAAGAAATATGAAGGAATCAATGCACCACTTTGATTAAATCCAGGTCAAATTACACATTTAGTCCCTTAACTTTATTTTAGTTTTTATTTTAGTTCGTTATGTATTATTTCTTCCATTTTGGTCCCTTAAGTTAACAACGTTATATCACGTTGGTCTTTCTGTTACTAACACCGTGAAAGTCTACTTACGTGTTGTGTAAAAATTATGCACTTGGGTTAAGTAATTGAATGGTTATTGAGTGAAAATTCTCACGCTCCATGATGTTAAGAAAAATTCTGCATTAGTTTATTTTATTTTGGTATGTCATAATGAGATTTTGATTGGTTTTGGATGGCTGGAAAAGTCTGCTTTTATCCCATGACTTTACATTGTCAAACCATTATCTAGTGGCCCTTGTGAAGAAATTAACATAGTGAGAATTCTGCATGAATCTTGTTTCTTGATTTGTTACTGGGTGTTTTGTGTGATTTTGTGCACACAGCTCCGCCGCACACGCAGCTCTGCTGCGCACAACTTTGCCGCCTCATCTTTCTATATTTCAGGTTCTCTTTCTATATTCCATCTCAGGTGCTGCAGCGACAGGAGGATCTGTACCATTTGCTAGCTCGCGAGCCGCCTCCGCCTCCGCCTCATAGTACTGGTGATCATGTCGATGATGCAGATGGTGATCATGATCAGGACTATCAGGACTATTAGTTATGTTTGTATCGATATTTTTTTATATTTTCGGATATCTTTTTTAATACTGCTTTGTTCGTCGAATTTATTTATTTATTTGTTACGTTTCTTTTTTTTAATTTGTTTTATAGTTTACGTTATCGCCATCGCATTTTTAAATACAGGAATAAATTAATAATTAAATGTAATAACTAGTAATCGTTAATTAAATGGATAAATAAATTAAATTGATTACAGAAATTAAAATTAAATAATATAAAAAATTAAATAATTTTTTTAATAAAAATTTAAACAATTTTCAATTCAAAAAAAAAAAATTTAAAGCTCGGCTTTACCGACGGTTATGGCCATCGGAAATGTCAATTGTTGTAGACTCGGCATTACCGACGGGTTAAAGCCGTCGGAACTTACCGAACGATTATACCGACGGGTTAAAGCCGTCGGAACTTACCAAACGATTATACCGACGGGCCAAAGTCGTCGGTACGCATTTGCGACGCGCGTTTTACCGACGGATATTAGCCCGTCGGTAATCCGTCGGAATTTTTGGATTACCGACGGCATTTGTGGATTACCGACGGCTTTTGGCCGTCGGTAATCCCGCGATTTCTTGTAGTGAGATAACACTTTTCTAAAAAAGTGCCGCCATTGAAAGACATAAGTAGTCATTTTTTTTTTGCAATGCTCTATATTATGGCCCAAATACTTGGTAGTAAATCCAATTAGGTACTGAATAAGTGTATCAAGTATAGAAGGGTCTAGAAGCAATTATTGCTCATTTGTGGTTAATTATCATTATATCATGCTGAGTCATCACTTTGTTAGAATATTCTGTTTTCATTCCATTATCCAATTCTGTTTTCATTTGGGCTAGATGCATTGTTCAAGTGCTATATATGGGGCATATAGATGTAATGAAGGATAACCAGAAGATGAATATGAAAGAAAGTTAGTTTTCTCTTTAGCGTTTTCATTTTATTCCTTTAGTTAGCTACTGCAGTTTTTTAAGTTCCTTACATTGGTGCTTTCATTGCCATGGCCTCACCTCCCAATTTTTCTGCTAACATTAAACCCCTTCTCTACCGAATTTTACATAGTCAACAGACCCTCCAGCACACCCTCTCCATTTTTGCTGATGAACTTTCCACCTTTAACACCAACCTAGCACCTTACGGCTTCACCCACATCGACACCGCTACTACCATTCCACAGATCTCTCAGATTCCATTCCACCAACAACCAACAATCACCAATTCCACTAATCTGAACCATTGCTTTAGTTACCGACAATACCCAGACACGACCCCTCCACCATCGTTCCACCGCAACATGTTCTTGGCTCCTTTAGTGAAAGGTGAAGAAGGAGCAGTGCAGGTGCTCATCGCCAAGGGGGACCATTTCTCCGCCATCGCACATGAGAATACTTCCTCTGTCGCTGCTAATTTGTCCGTCCCTGCCATCGGAGAGCGTTCCAAGGAGCTCGTTGTCGAAGTGAAGGATCGACAAGCATCACCTCACCAAGATCCTTCATCAATTCCGCAGAACCCTCTGAAACAACAAGATCCACCGCCACTGAAGTCAGCCGATGTACGTGCACCCATGGAGGGAAATCGAACGCTAGTGATGCCCGACCCATGGATCTTCGACATCGCTGCCGAGCTACTTCCGACAGAGGTTCATCCGTCGGAGCCACCAGACCACGTTGCAGTCCCATTGCCACCGTCGCTTCTGCCGGGACCACCAAACACGATTTATTGCGTGAGGGTTGAGGAGAATACGATGCTGACATCACCAGAAATGACGGTTAAGCCTTTCGATTCGCTAGATGAAAACGCTCTCATCATTTATCCTGACCTGGAACTGGATCTCCTTCCCACCCTACGGCACCAACACTTCAAGGTGGAACCCTTGCGCTATAACCAGGTGAAGCTGTACAGAGACGTAGGGTCGAATGGCAGGAAGGAAGGCGTGACATTACAAAATTTGGGTCAAGTTGGTCACATGGGCCGCGTGAAGGAGCAAGGAAACGATTGGGCCCAATACGTAATTGGCCTTACCCAATTTCTAACAATTAATGAGGGATCTGATGGATCTATTTTGTTAGATTCAAGTGGCAACATGACCTCGAGAAACCAAATTTCATCTCCCAACAATAATTCTGCTTGTAGCTTTGATGGGGTTTACAACGTCAATACCTCTGTTGAAAATTCATGTCCTGATGTTGTATCTTATGATGATAATTTTGCCCTGGTTGCTGAAGCTTTTGTGCCTTTGTTAGGAGGTCCTTCATGGAACATACTACTTAGCAGAAGGGACAACCTGATTGCAAACCAATCTGGTGCCAACACTTCAATTCCCACACCATTTGAAAGCTTGGCTAATATCACAATCGACGAGGACCACATTATGGAAGAGCCTTATGGGAAGACAATCTTGCTCAAGACTCATCAATTTGATGGCATTATCAGGATGCTCCCTATGGCAAAATTTTCAAAAAATGACATAAAGGAAACAAAAAGTGGAATAAGATGAGAGAAGTTGCCATACCATGATTTCCGGCACCATGAAAACTCTAATATCCTAAGGGATACCAAGCAATGGAATAATTTGTCAACGCAATACAAGACATGGGATCCAGGTGAAAATGGCAATTTCTCACATATAAAAGGGGCCTCACGATTCAAACAGTGGGATCCAGGGGATGTTCTTTTATTGGTCATTTTTGTTTTCCAAGCCTTCACCTGGAGGACAAGGTGGTTTTGCAAGACCAAAGGGATGTTATGGCCTAAATACTTGGTAATAAATCCAATTAGGTGCTGAATAAGTGTATCAAGTATAGAAGGGTCTAGAAGCAATTGTTGCTCATTTGTGTATCAAGTAAACATCTTCTATTCTCATTTCCTGTTTTTATTTTTAATTGTATAATCCCTCCTTATTTTCACTATGTTTCCTATTTTCAAAGATTTGTACGAGAAACAATGGAAATAATAAAAAGGTTGTTTTCAATTTTTTCTTTGCAAATCTCTAAAAATATGAAGTAGAAAAAATAATAGATAATTTTGAAATTAAAAGCGAAAATATAAAACATTTTCTCAAACTAAACTGTTAAGTTTTTAAAAACAAATTAATTTATTTAATAAATAGATATAATCAATGCACGTTAGGTCGCAACTCACAAGTTTGCTCACTCTAATCCTCTGACTTTTTTTTTTGAAAACAACAAAGTCATGCCATTTCATTCATAAGGAGTTCAAAGATACCCGAGGGGATCGAATTAAAGACATGGTGGCCAGCATAAAGCCTGGACGCCCTAGCTAAGCTGTGAGCGACAAGGTTTGCTTGCCTCCTAATAAAACTAACCTCATAGTTTCGATTCAAGTTCAACAAAACTCTACACCTCTCTAAAATAGAATCGTGTTCATTATTATAAATATGACCCTCCTGAATGTCGTCTACCACGGTTTTGCAGTCAAGTTCAAATGACATTTTGGTGTAACCCAAGTCCTGAACCCAGTGGAGACCTTCCAAGAGCCCTATTGCTTCGGCTTCTCTAGGAGAAGGGGAGCCCGTAAAACAAAGAGTTTTTGCCATGACAAAACATCCATGGCTATCCCTGATGCAAAGGCCAAGTCCAAAAGTACCATCTTCGGCGAAAATGGCTGCGTCTAAGTTGCATTTGAACTCGCCCTCGCGTGGTCTGGTCCATACCATGTTGGTCTTGAGCGTTGTTTGCTGGGCCGATCTTGCATGAGCCCTTCGTATTCGAGACCAGTTCTGCGCATACTCTCTCGAGAACTGAACAGCCTCAGTGACTGGGATTACCACACCTTTTCACACCCGGTTGCTCCTTCTTCTCCAAATACAGCAAACTATGCAGCAAAAATCAGAAATCTGGTGCAAATTCAATGTTGACAGCAGCTTAAATGTAGCTTCGGTGAAGCCTTCTGCACTTTGAATTGTGTCCTGCATCACCTCCCATAAACCAGCAGCTTCCCAACATTCAACACCTTTGTCACACCTTTTAAAAAACATGCCAAGTGTTCTCCTCCAATAGCTCACAATGAGGGCACAAGGGTGTGCAATTTACTCCTCGCTTCTACAAATTTTTCCGTGTTGGAAGCACATGCCGCAAGCATCTCCACATTAGCAACTTGAACTTTTGCGGTATCTTCAATTTCCACAGCCTCAGCCAGTCACCAGCTACTCGAAGATC
The DNA here is from genome assembly GCA_037113605.1 of Calophaca sinica. Lineage (NCBI taxonomy): Eukaryota > Viridiplantae > Streptophyta > Magnoliopsida > Fabales > Fabaceae > Calophaca > Calophaca sinica. The sequence continues at coordinate 27,579,242 of CM073730.1, read as the reverse complement.
CTGGTTATCAACAATTTCCTCCACGAGCACGTGGTAGCCGGACCTAACAACATAGTTTCCAGTCTTGGTGTATTGCCATGTTAGCCTATCCTCCCCTTGCACATGCGCCAAAGGGATATTGTGTATGGCCTGTGCATCGGTTGGTTGAAACAGAGAATTAATCAAAGATGTGTTCCACATATTAGTGCTGGTGTCAATAAGGTCCCTCACGGATAAATCTTCTAACCCCTGGACCATCGGGCTCTTGACAAAACGATCATCATTGTTGCGCAGCCAGGGATGTCTCCACACATTGATTTTACTCCCATCCCCTATTTGCCACCTCGCGCCTAAATTTATCAACACTTGGGAATAGTGGATACTACGCCAAACATAGCTTGGGTTGTGACCCAACCGGGCCCCCATAAACTCCCCTTTAGGGAAATATTTAGCTTTGAAGACTCTCGATAAGATAGTATCTTGGTTGGTTGCAATCATCCAACCCTGATTTCCTAGCATCGCTAAATTAAATCCGTAGAAGTGACGAAAACCCATCCCTCCATACTCTTTCTTCATAGACAGTTTCTCCCAACCGAGCCAGTTAATGCCTCTTCCGCCTCCTCTATTTGAACCCCACCAAAAGGAATTGATCATCCTCTATATCTCTTCACTAAGAGTGGTCGGTAAGAGGAAGGTGCTCATACAATATGTGGGTATTACTTGAGCCACCGACTTCACAAGTATTTCTCGACCCGCTTTGGATAGATCTCTACCTGACCAGTGCTGAATTTTCTTCCATATTCTGTCTTTGAGGTAACTGAACATAGCTTTTTTGTTTCTCCCAACCATGGAAGGGAGACCAAGGTACTTTTCAATTCCTAGACTCTCTATGACCCCCATCATTGATGCCATCAAATAGCGTATGTGGAGTATTCTTACTGAAGTAGATCTCTGATTTTTGTAAATTAATGGTCTGACCAGAGGTCCACTCATATGTCTCCAGGATATTCTTCATATGTATACACTTCCGCTCCTCCGCCCTGAAAAACAAAAAACAATCATCAACAAATAAGAAATGTGTGAGGATTGGAGCACCCCCACACACTTTAATACCATGTATATCACCTCTCGCTTCCGCTCTCTTTATAAGGGTAGTGAGACCCTCAGCACACACAATGAAAAGGTAAGGGGACAGTGGATCCCCTTGTCTAAGCCCTCTCCCTGGGGTCATGTGTCCAACTCTCTCCCCATTGAGTTGCACTGAGTACTTTATAGTTTCAAGGCATAAAGAGGTCCACCTCACCCACTTCTCATCAAAACCCATCTTCAAAAGCATACCTTTCAGGAACTGCCAATCCACCCTATCATAGGCCTTGCTTATGTCAATCTTCAAAGCAACCTCGCCTGTGTCTTCCCACTAACTTTGCACTTCATGTGGTGAATTGTTTCTATGGCCACCAAAACATTGTCAAGAATGGACCTATTCTCAATGAAAGCGGATTGTCCTGTGAGATGCACTTACGGAGAATTGTCTTCATTCTATTTGCCAGCACCTTTGAAATAATTTTGTATATGACGTTGCAGAAAGAAATAGGCCTTAAATCCTTCATAGGTGATGGTTTCTCTGTTTTCAGAATTAGCACAATGTTTGTCTCATTCAATTGAGTGGGAAATTCCCCCTTTTCAAGCCACTCAACACCTGCATGAAATAATTCCATTCACACAAGATGCCAGAAGTGCTTAAAGAATGATGGATTTAAACCATTTGGGTCAGGCACCTTGTCAGAGAGCATTTGAAAGAGTGCTTTTTTGAACTCCGTAACAGTAAAAGGTTGAAGCACCATCTCATTATCATCACTGTTAACACGACAAGCTACATATTGGAGCACTGGCTGCATGTAGCTTGCTATCTTTGAAAGAGTGTGTCAAAATAGTCCTTGGCTACATTCCCCATACTAGATTGATCATGTACTTCGGTCCCGTCCTCCCTCTCAAGCCTAGTGATTGTATTCCGCTTCTTCATTTGACTTGCCATAGCATGGAAACATTTAGAATTTGAGTCACCATCCCTGAGCCAGAAAACTTTGGCACGTTGTTTCCAAAAGGCTTCCTCCTGAGCTAATAGTTTTCCCAACTTCTCCCTTAAAGCATTAAAATTCGCATGAGTGCTATCAGACTGATCCGCTCTAGCTACTTCAAGTTCCCTTCGACAAACATCAATAGCCACCGTTATTTTGATCTCAACGCTTTTCCCCAAGAATTCATGGCTTTCGTGCAACTTTGTAATTTGTTAAGGACACCGCCTGACAAACTCGCGTCCCACCCCTGCACTACAATACTCTCCAAGCCATCTTCTTCCAACCATGCATTTTTGAACCGAAAGGGTCTATGTGTGCGCCTTCTCTCTCTTTCATAAAGGCGAAGAAGAATGGGATGATGGTCGGATCTGTCAACAATGGTGTTTAGAAGTCTACAACTGGGAAAGATATCAAGCCATTGTTGAGTCACCATGGCTCTATCCAATCTCTCCTCCTTCACCTGAGGCGTACCTTAACTTTTGAACCAAGTGAATTTATAGCCTTCAAGTGGCAAGTCCAACAGGTTGCTATCTAAAACCGCCTCTCTGAAACCCCGAATCTACCACACGGGGTGATCAACTTGGCCTCGCTTATCATCGTTCGACAACAAGTCGTTATAATCACCCATGGTGCACCACGGTAAAGAGTTATCCCTACCCAGCGTTCTAAGGAGGTTCCAAGAGTCGCGCCTTCTACTAGTCTCTGGATACCCATAGAAACCAGTGAACCTCCACCTTGGTCTCCCTTGTTGAACCATCTCCACATTAATGAAGTTTAATGAGTAACTGAGGACATGACAATCAAAATGATAACGCTACAGAAGCGCCAGCCCACCACTTCTACCCACACTATCCACTGCAAAAGATCCATCAAAACCCAGCCTCGATCGAATTTCTTCAATTTTGTTTGACTGTACCAAAGTCACACAAAGAATAATGACGTTTGGTTGGTGCGTTCGGACGAGGTCCCTGAGGGAAGGAACTGCTCTCGGGTTGCCCAAGCCCCGGTAGTTCCAGCTGAGAAGACTCATTGTCCCTGGCAGGCTCCTTTGCCAGGGCCCGCCTTTAAAAAAGAATCATCACCGTATTCTGTACCAGATACAAGGTTACTGTCTCCTCCATGACTAGGTGTAATGCACTCCTCAATAAAAGTGACTCCTTTATTTTTGGAAATAGCATGCACCTCTTGAGTAGCTGCTGCTTCACGTTTCCTTTTTTTATCCAATTCAGTCAATTCCCCTTCCTCAAATTCATCACTCATTGATTGGTTGATATCCACCATCGTGATCTCTATTTGGTCAACGCCATTAATGTGATTTGGAACTGATGATTGCGCTTTGGTCCCTACTTTAATGTTACTATCGATATTTGACTTTGAAAATAATAAGGTGGGATCTCTAAATAAGGCAGTCATCAATTCTTGCCTTTCATGTTCTGCATGGGCGCGATCACATCCCCTATTATCACTTCGCGCATCAAATCCGCCATTAAGTGCAAACCCATGATTTGAGTACCCTAATGGTGAGGGTGCAACCCACTCTGATTAGCCTTCCACCCGAAGCCACCTTGCGCCGCCACTACCATCTCCCCTCTGCACCTCTGCTCGCAGCTCGGGTCCCCACCCACCAACTCCGTCGTCGTGCTTCATGGCAAATAACTAATCACAGTAGTCCTCAATATGGCCCAGCAAACCACACAAGTAACAGAAATTTCCCAGCCGCTCATACTTGAAGTGGACGACATTCGCTTCACTTCCTTCCTTCTTAATTCACTTCTGGCGTCGTAGAGGGACTCACACGTCGATTAGGACTCGGATACGCATGTACCTCCTCCAAAAGTTTGAACTATTTTTAGAATCATATTCAAGAAAAGTACCAATAAAATTGGCTATGCTTTCTCCCACCGCTTGGGACATGAATCCTGTTGGGGCATCATGTACTTGCCCCAAAACGGAACCGTAAACAATGGGACTTGATGCGGCATTTCCCTTCCTTCAACACTCCTAAAACCAGAAGATGCTTATCAAAGAACCAAGGGCCTTTACTCATCATACGTTGTATATCTAGTCGATGGAAGAACTGGAATATGAAGATGCCCGCTCCTGCTTCTTTAATGGATACACCACACTTCGGTTGCCATATCCCTGCCAGCCACTCTTTCTTGAACTGTGCTCGTATAGGCCGTTCAGTGAGGAAACGACCTACAAGAAACAATGGTCGATGGCCTCCCTCGCCTTCTACCACCGCCGGTACCACCTCCAGGTCTTCATCCTCCTCCGCGAGAGACAATCGTTCCATATCTCGTCGTGCCAACCTGCTTGTTCACAAACCCCACACACACTCGAAAAAGCCTTGAAAACAAAAGTACTCAGAAGAAACTCTCAAGGGTTTGAGAGACACATCTCACAAAGGAGAGAAAAAAGATTCCACTTGGTTCAAGTTATTTTCATTAACGTTCAGACTTGTTAATGAAAACTCAAATTAATTTATATTAAAAGATTTACAATTAATTATCACTTAGATTAAATGAATATTTATTTTAAAATGACACTTAAAAAGCTTTAAAATATTATAATTATAAATAGTGATTAATTTTGTAAGAATGAGTTAGGAAAAAAATACAAATGGGAGTTGTGGATGAGTGGGTCATCTCACATTAAGTTGAATCAAATAATTTGGATCAGACCAAGTTAAACAAAACTGATTTCAATTTTATTCATTTAACCCACATTTTTGTCGAAGGATTAAATATGTTTTTGGTCCCTATAAATTTGCCAAAATTTAATTTTAGTCCCTACAAAAAATTTATTCATTTCTAGTCCCTAGAAAATAAAAAATTTGTGTGCTTTTAGTCCCTGAGACTAAAAACACACTATTTTTATTAAATATAAAGATTAAAAATGAATAAAATTTTTATGAAGACTAAAATAAAATTTTATCAATTTTATAGGGATAAAAAATATATTTTACCCATTTTGGAATTATTGAGGCTGAGCGATTAATCAAGTTAATCCACACAACATATTGACTCCTGTGTAAAACAGGGTTATGCATTGGTGGTTAACGACATGCCTCGTGTGTAAGAAAAATGAGACGATTCCCACAATTTTTTGCGTTTCTTCCCCCACTCCGGTACCGTACCCTTTCCAGACAAAATATAAAAAACAAAAACCACTCTTTTCACTTTAATTTGTTGTCAAATCAAATTATATTGCACTAAAATAATCACTATAGATGAGAAAAAGGATCAGGAGTTTTTTAGAATTTGAGTTTAGGTCTAACTCAATTCTAAAAATTAATTTATGAGATAAGAATTATCCCTTATTTATAACTACTATTAAGATTATATTATTATCTAATATAAGACTATAAGATAGTTTAATCAGAGATCCAATGAATTGGGCTTCAGAGTTCAGATTTGGACAAAATTGAATGACTTTTTTTTTTTTTACTCGAATGACCTTTAATTACTTTACAAGTTAGAATTGTACGACCTTCTGCAGAGCTTCACTGGCACTTTTTTTTTTCCTTTTTTTTTTTTGGTGCTAAAGCTTCACTGGCACTTCTAATAAACAGTAACCACAAGATTTAAGGGTAACCAACAACGTAGTAACAGTACATCTTTCTGTTCATTCGTTTTCAAAATCCCGCAACCAATAGTTACCTAAACCTTCACAATCGTTCTCATCAACATTACATTATTTTTTTATTATTTTACGTAGTTCTTAGTTTTCATCCAAGGTGGGTTGATCGATAATGTTTAAGTTCACGCTCAGTTCATAGAAGAGGGCGAAAACAAAGGAAGACTAAAACAGTGTTATCCCTCTCCCTATATGTACGTAGGCATACATATATATATATAGATATATCTATCGGCTTGCTGCTTCAGCAAGCATGATATTGGTCTTCGCTACTACCACTAAAATAAAAAAGGAACAGTAAATTTGGGAAACATCAATGGATGTTGATGTTCAGGTTCATAATACTAGTATATTGGAACATTTTGCTAGCTATACATCCTACAATAGGATAGTTGCTTTTTGAACGGGCCACAATTCAATATTGATCTCATTACAGCTGCTTCATGAAAAGTTGACCGTCTTTATTTCAGCTGAGAAATTGACCATATAAATTTCTTCATCCTAGGGCTAGGCTCCAAGGGGAAATTTATTCACGGGGGTCCTTGTATCTGTCACTTTATATTATGATACTTTTAACCGTCTATTTTTTCGTATTAATTTGCGTAACAAGAATGCAACTACACACTATACTTTAACATATTATATCTCACACATCACTTAATATAAAACTTATTTATAATTAGTAATTTATTTATAGTTAACTACCTAATTATACCTATAGACACTGGCGGACCTTTGACCTTCGGTCAGAAGGTGCAAAAAAATTTAAAATTATACGTCATTATTGCTAAAAAAAATTCTAGTAACAAATTATTGCTAAAAAATTAAGGGACTACTGACAGCGGTAACGAAGAGTAAAACCATAAGAATATTCACAAATAATTAAGCTATACAAAATTACATTAGATTACAAGTGTATTGAAAAACAAATTTATCATTTATATTACTTATATATCCTTATAATCATTTATATTATATATTATATAAGGTTATTTAAGTCATTTTATTTTAAATGATTTAAGCTCCCCTCCCTTCCAAAAATCCCCAACATTGGATGAGAGCAAAAATTGAGTTAGGAGATATTTTACTCCTCTCTCTTTCTAAAAATTGAACCAAGCATAAAAAAATTAAAATAGCCCCTCCCCCCTTCTATTTACCTTTAACCAAACAGTGAGAGGGTTGAGATATGAAAGTGTATGGGTCAAGGTGTGCAAAAATTTAAATTGAGTGGGTGTCAAAGAAAAATTATATGAGAGTGTAAGTGAAATTTTTAAAATTTGAGGGTGTGCACATTCGTCGCTGCCTATAGATTATAATAAATTCTGCCACAAATTTCTTAATTTGCTTAAGCGCATGTTTTTTTATGATAAGAAGTTAGACGAGTTGGAAGCTTGTGTTTGTTTTTTTATCAGCACTAATTCAAAGTCCGTAGACATATATGTATAGAGTTTCTTTGAGAACAATTTAGGTTCACCTAAACGCAATTCGAGCTCTTTAACCATATGTCCATGCTTCGAACCCCGATTATGAGAATATAATTGAATTTGTGGGGAGAGAAATTGCCCCTTAAATGGTACTCTTCATCATCGGGAGATTAGTCCTACAGCTACTGGCTGTGGAAATACCTTGTGCCCATTTCCGAATAAAAGAAAAAGGTAGGGATGGCAAAAGAATCCATTTATTCATTATCTATTTATTACAAAAAATTATATTTTATATATTGGATCCAATTCATCTATTTATTTTACGGATGGTTATCGATCCATCATTTTTTTAAACTCATTAGATTACATTAAATGAAAAAAAAAATTTAGCAAAAAATTAATTTATTTAAAAAAATAATTTTTATAAAAATAATTAATTAATTTTTTTAAAAGACATCAAGTTTCTTTCAAAAATATGTTCAAAAAAATTTATTTTTTAAAAAAAATCTTTTTTAAATAAATATTCCAGACCTGGAGAGTGTTGGGCCCTACGACCGGTGAGCCCTGTAGGCCGGTGGCCCAGACCGATCGACGACTGACAATAGTTTGGATAATAATTTTATGGATAGATTATATATCCATCCGTAAAAAAATTGCTATTGAATAATTCTTATTAAATGAATCATTAACGGATTGAATTTTTTTAATAGACCTTGATGGATTGTTTTTTATCCATCCATTATAATACAAACAAAATTTTATTCAATCCATATATTTGAGTGGCTATGTAAAACCAACATTCAACCAAACATAGTCTAAGTACATTTTAGTTAAAAAAGTTTAATGTCAAATTAATAGGAAAATCAAGTGACGTGTGTATGAATTTATGTTCCCCGAACATTACCCGGCCCTTTAATGGCGACTGGTACCACTCAAAATAGCAGTGTTTAATGCAATCTAATCTGACCTAGTCATGACAATAGATTCTCACTTCATGTAGGTTAAATTTTTCAAAGAGTTACTGAGTAAAATAACCCCTATATGAAGTGTTTGATGGAATTGATTATCTATTTTATGATGTGAAAGGCACTTTCATTAATTATTAAGTGTGCTTGAAAGTTACATTTTTGAAAAATTTCAAAAAAAAGATACCCTCAAATTCTTAGATCAACTAGCTAGAATGGTCCACCCACTAATTAAAGCTTTCGAACACATTCAAGGCAGGTGTCTCCACATATAGTTTTGAAGTAATGTCTCCGATTTGTTTTCCAATTTTATGGGTGTATATTTAATTTCCATTTGAAGGATAAGAATATATACCGATAAATATAATCAGGTTACTGTTGGGGAAGACTGAAGAGTAACCAATTAATAACGCTTTAGATTGGAAGAGCTATCGTGGCTAGCTTATTAAAAAAATTGTTTTTTTTTCACCGAGCTTATTAAAAAAATTGTTAAATGGCAAAGACAGTCGAAGATCATAATACGAGATTTTTCATGGACAACCAAGCAAGAATTAAAAAATAATCAGAGACAAAAATTTCCCTCTCAATGATCAAATTATTCACTTGCCCCCACTTGAACGTACGTAAAAAAAATAAAACAATTGGTCAAGTAACCAGAGTTTTTCTGTAATTTTCAGTTTTTTTCTTTATCTCTTTCGAGCAAATTATTATTATTATTATTATTATTATTATAATATCCGAGAGCAAATTTATTAATGTTTGTAACCAAAAAAAATATATTAATGTTTAACACAGTAGCGATAAAAAAATCTTATATACACAAGATGCACATGGATGCGGAGTAAAGTCATTTATATTTTTGTTACCAAAAAAAAAAAGTCATATATATTTTTTTTGTAATTACCAAAAAAATATTCTCAGCCTTGTCAAAAAAAATATTCTCAATTTTTTGTCCTACTAAGAATTTCAATTGTAACACTAATTCTCAGCATTGGATTCAGGTATGTATTTGTTCAAGTTCAATGTTTGTTTTGGTGAATGGAAGCCCTACAGATAATTTTAAAGTGGAGAAGGGATTAAGACAAGGAAATCCGCTAGTGCCATTTTTTTTACTCATAGCCGTCGAAGGCTTGACTGGCCAGGTAAATGCAGTTGTGCAGGGAGTTTTTGACGAATACAAGGTGCGTGATGATATCTCATTTCCAATCTTACAGTATGCTGATGATACCATAATGATTTGCAAACCTACGGGGGAGAACCTGTGGTGTTTGAAAATAGTACTTAGGAGTTTTGAATTGTGTTCAAGCCTAAGGGGTTAATTTCACCAAAAGCAATCATTTGGGCTTGAACATTGACAATCGGTTCTTGAATGCAGCGTCTCATTTTCTTTCTTTCAAAGTTAGTAAAGTGCCTTTCAAATTTTTAGGAGCTTCAATTGGAGCAAATCCAAGACGAAGTTCAATGGTCCCCTATTGTCGACGCAATGAAGAAGCGCTTGTCTGATTGGAGAAGTCGTAAACTTCCATTTGGAGGAAGATTAACTTTGGCTAATTCAGTCTTGACCAGCATCCCCCTTTATTATTTTTCTTTTTACAAGGTTCCAAAGAAAGTCTTAAATAAACTCATTAGAATTCAACGGAAGTTCCTATGGGGAGGATGTATTAGTGATCAAAATAAAATAAATTGGGTCAGTTGGAGCAAGGTATGCTTATCAAAAGGATGCGGCGGACTTGGAGTTAAAAATTTGGAGGTGTTTAATAATAGTCTCCTTGCAAAATGGAAATAGAAGTGCTTAAATGATAGTGATGCAGTGTGGTTTAAACTGCTATCCTACATATATTGTCCATTAGACAGGACAATTTTCGATGTTCCATCCAACTTTCAGTAGCATTCCTTATGGTGGAGGGATTTATTGCTCACAGAATAGGTTTGGTTTTCAACTGCAGTGAGGAGAAATTTAGCGGATGGCAGCAATATCAAATTCTGGCATGATAAATGGTTGTGCACAACTTCACTCGCAGAAAATTTTTCCAGACCGTCAGGTTGTTGCGGTCGGATTCTTCAGTTTCTGATTATGGCATTTGGTGCGATGAGCTTTAACATGGCAATGCATGGCATTGGTGAAGAAATTTGTTTGCCTGGGAGGAGAACCTGTTAGCTGAGTTGAAAGCTCTACTGAATGGTATTTTCTCCTAGTAAGGACACATTTAACAGTTGGGTATGGTTGCATGATCAATCAAGATCCTTCTCTGTTAAATCTGCATACAACAGCTTGGTGGCACAACACGAATTTGAAGGCATTAGTTCTGATTTGCGTAGGGCACTTATAGATTTATGGCGCTATTCTATCCCTTCTAAAGTTACTACCTTTTTTTAGCGTCTGTTGTTGGGGCGTATCCCAACAAGGGAGGCATTACATCATCGAGGTATTCTACAAGGCGCACACTCAGAGTGCTGTTATTTTTGCTTTCAACATCATGAAACTCTTGAGCACCTTTTCTTCACATGTTATTTTTCTTATTGCATATGGTCTACTGTCTCATCTTGGTTGGGTTTTGATTATGTCTTTCACTCTGGTGGCATATATCACTTCTTACAACATGGTATAATCTTTTTAGGGGGAGACACACCTATAGAGTAAAGCACCTCATTTGGTGTGTGTTGATGCAAAACCGCAAGTGTACGATTTCGTCGTTCAGTAATAAAAGATCGAATCCTCAGGGATTGTGACCAATTATTAACTAAACAAAAGTTGTAACTAATTGAACTATCGAGCGAATACGAATGTGTTTGAAAAGTTTGTAATTCGTGTTTAGCAACAAAAACAGTACTAACAAGACAAGGTATTTGGATATTAAGGAGAATAAAAGTGACTAGGGCTCGAATCCCTTTGTTTCAACCTTTATGCTCTTGAATTCTATTCCAATGCAAGCAATGATAATGTATTTGAAGTTCAAATCCACAAGTTTAGATTAATGAAAATCTCTTCTCTATTAACCCCTTTGATTAAATAAACGAGTCCTAATTCCTTAGGTCCAAATTAATTTAATCAAGCATAACGAATAATGATTCATGCAAACTCATACCACAAGAATTATATTCCTATAACTTTATTAAGCATGTCCAATTATCCCAAAGCAAGTTTTAAACCTCAATTTTCCAATTGATGCTAAAACCCTAGTTCAACCCAATGGTGATCAAGCATCGAATCGCATTAAGAAAAGAGATAATTGATCAAATAACATAAATCATACTTGCATTGAGATTCTGAATTCGATTACATAAAAGGATCCACAAAGTTCATCTTACCCTAGTACAAGAGGTTTAGTTCCTCATAAAAGAGAAGAAACCAATCAATTGAGATGAAGAAATAGCCAAAGACTCCATTGATTCCTCAAATTTGCCTTTGATCCTTGTTCTTGATTCAATCTCTAGCCAACAAAAACCGACCCTAGGTCAATGTTTTCTCCATCTATTTATAGTTCTCGCCCAAAAAGGTTGAAAAACATCTCAAAAATAAGTCAAAACGCGCAAAATACAAGTCTGGACCGAGTCGCAGCACGACCGTGGAGCCTGGCACGGCCTGGCCGTGCTGCTCTTAAAATACAAAATAGCAGAAGCGAAGCCCGACACGGGCGTGGTGGAGGACACGGCTAGGCCGTGTTGTTCTCTGAACCTACAGGCACGGCCGTGGTGGAAAACACGGCCTGGTCGTGTTATCCACTGTTTGCTCAACTTGAATTTCTTCACATACACCTAGGCACGGCCGTGGGAAGCAACACGGGCAGGCCGTGCTGCTCTTAAATCTTGCCAAATTTTGGTATTTTGGCCTCCGAGTTGGTTGCAACATCCGTCTAAGTGATTTAGCTCCGCTTTCCTAGGCCAATAACCTTCTTTTCTGCACAATTGAACTCAAACCAAGTGCATTATCTAAACCAAGCAAAATGCATGAGAACTATGGGTAAAAACCACTAAAATGACTACTATGCAATGCAAAACTAACAACAAACCATATGCTATAATGAACGCATCAGTGTGCAACAGTATGGGTCCTTTGGCTGATGCGCAATAAGATTATGTTTCAGGGGGCGGTGAGGGAATATAGTGCTGTGCTTGCACAAATAAAACTAGTATCTTGGAGACGGTTCATTTGTAAAGAAGGCAGATCTACTGGTTTGATTTTTTCTTCTTGGTGCTCGAATCCTATGAATTGTATTAATTCCCTAAAATAGGGGCTATTTGCACTATGTAAGATGGGTTGGAATACCCCTTGTACTCCCTAAATAATATTTGCTTATAAAAAAAAAGTTAGGACTAAGGAGGAATACACTGGGGGAAAAAAAATCAGAAAGGTAAAAAAGTAAATTAATGCGGGCATAGAAGGTGAAAAAGATTAAGGGGCGCATGTTGCTGCTTAGTTCTGCCCATATTTTTTTTTGTCTTAATTGCACTTTTGGTCCCCTAACTTTCTCGATTTGGCGATTTTGGTTTTTCTATTTTATTTTTTCGATTTTGATCCCCTAACTTTCTCAATTTAGCGATTTTGGTCCCTATGTTTTTTAATTCCACTTTTGGTCCCCCAACAATTATGGATTGTGCAATTTTGGTCTTCCACTTTCCAAGAATCCAAGATTTTTGGGGATCAAAAGTGTTAAAAATCCATATTTTGGGTACAAAAATGTAATTAAAAAGTATGAGACTAAAATCGCCAAATTGAGAAAGTTTGAGGACCAAAAATGCAATTAAACTATTTTTTTTTTAGGTTTTCCAGTCAAGAACTTTATATAGGTATTGAATCTGAAATATCAATTGTTTTGCATCATTTAAGTGTACAAACTATTTCATATATCATCTGTGACCAGAAATTTCTACATCCATGATGCAAATTAGAAAAGACGTTATAAATTTTTTAAATGGAAAACATACTTTTAAATTTGCTCGGGATTACATTTATCAGGCCATGTAACATTTCAATAAAGTAAAATAGGATAACACTATAAGGAAATAACTTAAGTTTTGCCACTTTAATTAATAGAGTGATGTAAGAAATATTTTCTTGAATAGCTTGGTAAATGGAATAATTTCAATAGTTAATTTAATAAATATGCAAAAAATATGATGATAATGATTGAAGCTATTGGAGGAAGAAATGCAAATCGTAGAGTATATATGGACTCGAGTTGGATGGAAGCATGCTTGCCGATTAGAGTTGTCAAAACAGACCAATCTGACCACTCGATTAGGTTGGTTCACCGTAGGATGTGGGTTTGGTGGGTTGGCTCACCACAAGCTGAGCATCTAGTAAGGCAGGAATATACCAACCCGACACGACCCACCCAGGGTTGGCTCGCCTACTTTTCAAAAAAAAAGACAAAAAATCTATAAAATTAGAAAATAAAATAAATTTTCTCTATTTTTCTGTTAAAAAACAAATAAAAGGATTAAAAAATTGTACAATGGAAAACAAAACAAGTTAAATAATAAAAGAAAAATTAATACTAAAAAACTAAGATATTTTATGAAAAAACTGGATTTTTTAAAAAATTCGTGGGTTGGCTCTACTCGATCCGAGGGTAACCCACCTCAACTTGTGGGTTCAGTAGTCATCTCATGATGATCCGGGATATTGGTGAGCCGTGACTTTTGCAACCCTACCTACCGATGTGCCAGGTTGGCTCACGAGCCACAACCCATATGACGTCTATAGTACCAGCCTCAACTTCTATATCAAAGCAATATGCTAATTATGCTGATATTGTTCATGGTATTAGTAATGAGCTTGAGGCACGATTAAGGCAGAAAATTGAAGAACAAGACCAACTAATTAATCGCATTGATTTTTGCTCGTCAAAATAAAATATTCTTTATGTTTGCTAAGCATGCAAATATCGATTTGGATGCGATGGATTTCGATGAAGATAATCCTTCAATAGGTGATAATTAATCCAGGATTGCATCCTGACAATGACATAGATGATGATGACCTATGTTGATGACTTTGGAATGTAGAACCTTAAAATTATTAGAACTTTGATCTTTTATTTGTATAGTCCCTTATGTTTATTTTAGGTTTCGGTTTGGTCTCTTATGTATCAAAAGTTTCGAATTGTCCATCATGTGTAAAAGTTATACCAATGTGGTCCCTTTTACTTTTTTGTTCCGAAATGGTCCTTTGTATTATAAAAATTATACCAATTTGGTCCCTTTTTTGCCCTTTAATTTGTAAAAAAAGGACCACATTGGTATAATTTTTGTAACACAATGGACCACTTTGAAACAAAAAGTCCACATTGGTGCAACCTTTACATATAAGGGACCAATTCGGAACAAAAAGTACAAAAAAGACTAAACTGAAACATAAAATAAACTTATGGGACTAACAGTTTAATTTAGCCTATTTGTATTGATAAAACTTATATATTTTGGTTTATCTAGAGATACATATGTCATGCTTTATGATGAGACAATTATTGTGTAGCATGGACAAATGGTGTAGTTGCACATAAATTTAATGGAAACTGATTAATAGTTATGAATTATCAATTGCTTTGCAATTATTGATGTTCATTAAGAAATTAATGAAAAGCAAAGAAAAACAATTTTCTAAATAAAGATTGGACGAAATTTAAAGTGAAATATTTCGTCATAAAAACACAAAAAATTGGGACATAATATTTTTGATGATATTCTGTCCCAAAATTACAAATTCGCGACAAAATATTTTATGCTAATTCATTCCAAAATTGGGATGGATGAAAGAAATTATGTCAAAACATTTAATTAATTTTCGCCCCAAATGAGCGACAGAATGAAAATTTTCATCCCAAAATTGGAACAGATGGAAAGAATTCCACCAGAATATTTAATTACTTTCCATCTCAAATTCCATCTCAAATGTGACACAAGTTAAAATTTTTGTCCCAAACAATTTGCGATGAGCGAATTGCGACGAAATATCTTTATCGCAAATTCGGTCCCCAAAAAGTGTTGGAACGTAAATTTCAATGGTTGTGCGACGGAAATTTTTGTCCCAAATTGATTTTTTTTTCATGTAGTGTAGTAAGAGAATCTCAGAAGCTAAGCTTTGAAAAGGCACTGCTCACCTGCTAGTGGGTTTAGGATTGTTGATTCTTCACTAAGTTCCCCTTTCATTCCCAAAATAGGGCCCCAATTTATACTATACAGACGATCAATTGATTCTTGATCCTTTGAAGATGTAATTGAGGGCACGTAATGATGCTTGAGTTGACGGTCTACCCTGTCAACACGATCGACCAACTCTTGAATTGTGCGACAATCCTCTTTGTAGATCATCGGTCTTTGTCTTGCCATGGTTTGAATTAGGAAATTCGGTTCTTGGTCTGATATATATGGCAATCCACTCGAGTATGCGACTGCCTAAAGATGATAGACCTACATGCGAATGATAGAAGGCTTCGACCTCCGACACACATCTCTTTTCTTCCCACGCATCATATAAGTAACCATATCTAAGGAGCTCTAAAGTAAACCCAAGCTAAGTTTAAAATAAGAAAATATTAGTTATTGAAACTTCCTAATATGGTGTATGTTGAGTATCAGACACAAAAAATCGCTATTTAGTGAACAATTTAGAGACAAAAAAAGCTGGGTCACCGTTGAGACAAATTTTTGAAATCAGTCATTAAATTTAAAAATCGGTCACTAAATCGGTTGTTACGCATTATCAACCAGTGATTTGGAGACTTTTTCAAATCGATCGCTACACATTAGCGACCAGGGGTTTGGCGACATTTTCAAATCAGTCTTTAAATCAGTCACTATAGAGGCCAACTTTTTTTTTGTCTTTAAATCGGTCACTAAATAGATAATATTTAGTAGTAAAAATGTCTAATGTTCTACAGTTTTGTGGAAGGACAGTAAATAGAAGTATTAAAGTCTGAAAATGCATTTCAACACTTTTTTTTTAGCACGAGTTACAAAACTTGAATTCACCCAATCTATCAATACTCATCGCAAATCTTTAGTCCATCTATTTCTCCAAACCCTTCACATTCATTAGTCCATCTTTTTGTGAAAACCAGTCGGACCGGTCAGATCGGTTTTGATTTCATTTTTGAAACCGATCCAAAGCACATATATAAAATTTAATACTTAGTTATTCTATTATTAGTATACGGCGTTGTATTTCAAACCGATCTATTATTTGTTGATTTTTTGTTTTTTCTAGTAATACTTATTAGTTTAATGTTATGTAGTTTTCTACTATTTTTTACATTCCAAACATAAAATTGATACTTGTTACTTCATAATGTTTAAATTTTAATATGTTACACATTGATGTTATTTAGATTTACATTTTAGTTATTATATTGTAAAAGCCGAATTATTCAATTTGATATGCTTTTAATTGAATTGGATTGGTTTAGATTTAATATTTGAATCAATCAAATCCAAACCGAACCTCAACTTATTTTTATTTTTAGATTGAATGTTTTTTTTTTTTTGACTCAAAACCAATCCAAACCCATCAGCCAAACATCACTAGTAAATAATATTTGGTGTAAAGATCCTAGAGAAGGTAGGGGTTGAAAATATTACTCACTTGGGTAATCTTGTTTGATTTGGGTGTGTATAGTAAAACTCTTGATTGACGGTTAAGGACAAGATGTAGTTCCAACGTCAAAGTGACTCAGACGTGGACCAATATAAACACAGCTGTGTGCTCTTTTTAATTCTCATATTTATTTGTAGATTTTATTATTATATTGTAAACTAACAAAATTAACAAGAAATTGAAGTGTCCCTTTTAACAAAATGTGTAGTCTAAATTTCGCACATAAGTGCAAACTGACATTTTTCATATTATAATAATTTCATTTTTCCCATATATTGAATGTGAGAAATATGCATGGGGACAAAACAGCATAAGAAATTAAAGTTTTAATTTTCTTTAGGGAAGGAAAGGTGAAAAAGGAGAAATTAATAGGGGCATTCCAGTCAATGAGAAAGGAACTGTCATTCAAAGTTGAAACTATAGTGTCAAGAAACAGAATCATGTTCTTACCTCAATTTTTACCCTTCCTACTTTTTTCTTGTCTTCATATATCTCAACCTACTGTACAACCCATTCTTTCCTATATTTTCTTTCTTAAAAAGCCCTAGCACCCATATTTCTTTTCTCTGTCTACTCACCAACACATAAGGAGGAATATATTAATATAACCATTAATATATAAGTGATGAAAGTCTGAGTTTGCACCACCCTTTTAAGGAAAAAATATTAAAAGCTAAATCCTTGGCAATATATATCAGAATTCAAAAACTGCTGAAAATAAAAAACCAAGAATGCCCCGGCTACTACTGCTAGCCTCAGAATACAAGAGGAAAAGTCCAGTCACCCTCCCATCA
Source organism: Calophaca sinica (assembly GCA_037113605.1). Taxonomy (NCBI): domain Eukaryota; kingdom Viridiplantae; phylum Streptophyta; class Magnoliopsida; order Fabales; family Fabaceae; genus Calophaca; species Calophaca sinica. The sequence continues at coordinate 27,561,767 of CM073730.1, read as the reverse complement.
ATCTCATCACAATAACATAAAAAATCTTCTTCTGCTTCACCACTTAAAGAGGTCCATACCACACCTCTCTCTTCAACCAAAAAAAACAAACTAGTCTGTAATATCAATCAAGAATCAGAGTTTGTTTCCTTCTCTCTTTCCTTTTCATTTTCTTAATTTCAAGGTAGTTGTTTTCTTTAAACAGTAACTCCTAAAATGAAAAGACATTAAAAAAAAAAGAATTTTTTTTATCAGAGAACAATATTGCTCCTCCTTGTGCTGCTTCCCAAACTATAAGTATACCTATCTTTTATCACATCTAACTCCCCTCCTTTTATTATCACTCACTCTGGTCACTGTCTTAGGAACCCTAGAACTAGAACAAGAACCCAGGTTGCAGAGAGACAAAAATAAAATAAAATCTCAAAACAACCTTGGATCTGTAAAGCCAAAGTCTCAAGCTATCTATCTGATTTCAAGTTTCAATCCATGGATTCAATTCAAGAATTTATGGACTCATGTAACTCTGACAACGTCAGCTGCAGCCTCACCAACGGCACCAGCACCATCACCACCACCACGAACACCACCACCAGCAACAGCCTAGTTGGTGGTAGCTCCTCCCCTTCTGCTTCCACCACCAGCAGCCGCTACGAGAACCAGAAGCGCCGCGACTGGAACACCTTTGGCCAGTACCTCAAGAATCACCGTCCCCCTCTCTCCCTCTCCAGATGCAGCGGTGCACACGTTCTTGAATTTCTCCGGTACATATCTGAGCTGAAGTATCCCTTGTACTCTCTTTTTGCCGTAAACAAAAAAAAAAAAAGAATTAAAACCCTTTAATCTCTAACTCCTTTCCATGCAATCCCTCCTTTTTTTTTGTTTTTGTATTTCTTTTTCTTGTTGAATTTGTTATTATTGTGATGTAGGTATTTGGACCAATTTGGGAAGACGAAAGTGCACACACCGATTTGTCCTTTCTATGGGCACCCTAACCCTCCAGCACCATGTCCATGTCCTCTGAGACAAGCCTGGGGTAGCCTTGATGCACTGATAGGTCGTCTGAGGGCAGCTTTTGAGGAAAATGGAGGGAAGCCAGAAACAAATCCATTTGGTGCTCGAGCTGTGAGGCTTTACCTTCGTGAGGTTCGTGATCTGCAATCCAAAGCTAGAGGCATTAGTTATGAGAAGAAGAAAAGGAAGCGTCCACCACAGCAGCAACAACAACAACAACAACAATCAATGGTACCAATGTCACTGCCTCATCATCAGATTCACCACCACCACCACCACCAGCTCCCTCCTCCAGGTGCAAGTGCAACTCAATAAATGATGGCTATATGGAAATCAATTTCCACTCTCTCTTCATCATATCAATGCTTTTAGAGTACTACTCATTCTCTAATTAATTTAATAAGTAGTATATTTAATTTAGGGTTAGTTTATTATTCTGAAATATTTCTAGTTGTTGTATCCTGTTTGATCTGGCAGAAAGAAAAGCTTTAAGATCATGAATCTGCTTTTAATGACAACAGTCTGGTTGATGAGTAAACTGCTAGCGAGATCATGGGAGGTAGTACCAGAAAAAAGTGAAGTGAATGTACATGGAGGCCATGATCCTTGTGAGGAACCAAAAGCAACGCATTATTATTCATAGTTCTATATATATGTATGTATGTACTTTCATTATATCTCCATGTGTCAAGCTTGGACTTGTAGATTATATATTTATGCCTTGGATCGATCATTCTCACTTTTGAGTTTTCATCTTAATTTGCTACTTTTGAATTCCTCAATTTTACTCTTGTTGCCTAGCTAGAAATTCAATGTTTGAAGCTATAATTAAATAGCTAGTATGTCACTGATCGATCCGTACATGTTTCATAGTATCACATTATTTGCATCTTCTATATATGAGACTCATAATGAAGGTAATTTAAAGGTTTTGTTTCCACAAATTAAATTGCTACTACTACTACTCTTTTCTCGCCTCCTTTATTCTGTCACTTTTTTACTACTTTACTGTCTCCAATTCACTTGGGTTTTGGGGAGAAAGAATGAGTGAATGATAGGGCCCTAACTTTAAGCTTAATCAGAATCAGCAAGCAACTGTGTTTCAGACTGAGACGAGTTCTTTTGGTTTCTCTCATCAAGAGTAACTGGCACTGCTGACCGTTACCGTGGTCAATTTGATTGATCATGCTTGTTGTTTGTATGTGCAGTAGTGCTGTCATTTCAGCTGAAGGGAAATGACGCAAAAAGGAAAAATTAATGGCAGACAATGTAATTAATTCCTCTGTCACTAAAACTTATATATATGACCCGCTATACATTATTATACATATATGATCCTGATTCATCTCGTGGGTTTACAAAGACTACCAATTATTCGAAATTTCTTTTTCTGGATCATAATATGACATTAATTCTAGTTTCCATTTCAGTTAGGTTACCATCCAGATTGGAGACCCTTCAAATCTCACTACCTACCAGCGAATATAGATTGAATTAATGATATAACAAAATACACTACTACAAAATATTGAAATAGCGAAAGAAATTATATACAGAAAAAATAAATGAAATTAGTCTCTAAATTTGGCGTCTCTAATACTTAACAACGAAATTAATATTTGATTCCTGTCTAGGACTAAGTCTTCCTTGTGTTTGTATTATGAGTGGTCTGTCGATCCATTAGCGTGTATTGCGAGGTTTTGAACTTTGATTGGTGCTTGTTTTTTGGTGCTTTTCTTGTTGTGGGCTGGCCGCAACCTTCCTTGAATGGTGTATTAGGTTGGGATACTCTTGTACTCTTGATTAATATTATTTGTCATTAAAAAAAAAACTTAGAGACGAAATTAGAAACTTATTTTATTTTATTTTATTTTTCTAATTTCCGTTTTTATTTTAAGTGATAATTAAGTATGTCTGTTATGTGAATCATTTGTGAATCCTATTGATTGTATTCATAGGTCCTAGTATGCTTAAATTTTCACCTTAGTCTGAAGCTTATACATCACGTTCATAAATCAAATACCTAGCTTCATCAAGCTGATTAGGCAAACTTGTCGGTAAGAGAAAACAAAAAGATCATGGAAATAAAATTAAAGTGAGAGGTAGAGAGAAAGTACATTGAGAGATACTCAGTATATAGAAAATTTTCTTAAACAATTCATCGAGCGGACAAACCTGTCTAATACTAAAAATATTGTTCCCCTTCCCTCCTTATGGGTTTTGTGATTATTTTGGTTAAGAATGAGGATTTTTTTGCAATCCCTATGTTCATGAAGAGGCGCCTATTGTGCTTCCGTTTGGCCAAGGCTAAAATAATGCCCAATAGGACACAGGATATATGCTGGGGATTAGCGAAACTTCTTATTTTTCCTTTTAAGTGATTCTAGTGGGGTACATGTATGAGACTACCACTTTGAGACATAGAGGATCTATTCCTTCGTCTAATCATTTTTAGGTATGTTATTTCGTAAGTACTTTAGACTTTAGGTAGTATATACATGTGTACTTTTTTTAAAAAAAATTAATCAATGTTTACCACAGAAGGCTCCCTTAATTATATAGTAAAGCAAGGACTATACTATTAGAGCATTTGCTTTATATGATGTCATCTTTAGTTTGTTTATTAATCGGTAGGTACATGCTGTTAACATCGTACAATATTTACGAGATCGAATTCTATATTATTTTACTAGTCTTTGATTCTCAATTGATTATTCTAACAATCCTTGCTAGTTTCCACTTTGTTTTGCTAGTTCCATAAGAAGCAACTCCTAAGTAGGTAGCTCGGTTGATGAGCTAAGGGACGCTGAAAAAGTGCAAGTTGGAGGTCTCGGGTTCAAACCCAGGAAACACCCATTACGAAATGGTTGTATTTTTTCTGTTGTGGTACCGGATGCTCTGGATGTGGTTGAAAGGATCAAGCTTCTATCTTGGAGATGGTTCTTAGGGAGGGTAAAGGGGGGCCACTGCCCTTGGTATGAATGGTGTATGGATCCTTTGGACTGTATTAATAGTGATGTTAATGGGTGTTTTAGTGCCTGTTACTCTGGGTTATCGACAGAGTGGTGGTCCTAATTGTGGAAATTTCTTTGTATTTTGGGTTGGAGTACCCCTTGTACTTCCTATATTAATATATATACACATCTCCTTTGCTGCTGAAAAAAAAAACAATTACTAACAACTAACATTTGCCTATATAAACAAAGCAACTCCTAGAATGCTACTTAAATTTTGTCTGCTTTATATTTTAATTATAAACTCTATATTTTTTTTTAACGACAAAAAAGAATACACACACACACACACACACACTAATACGAGTATAAAGGAGTACTCCAACCCATTGCAAACGAGTACACGAGGGTACTCCAACCCAATACATTGAGTACAATAGGGTATTCCAACCCACTGCATCCAATAGAAGGCCCTATCCTAGGGCAAAAAGACACCTAAGGGTCTACCCCAGGACTATATATCTCCGAAAAATAGTACAATGTAGGGGATCAACACTCCATTCATAGAGTAGGCTGTTACCCTTGTTTGACATTGCCAAAAACTATTTCCAAGAAATTACTACGATATCTTCCACTACTTCTGCGGCATTTGGTTCCTTCCCTGAAAATAAAAACCTATTTCTACAACCCCAAATACCCCACAACACAGCATGCCAAATCATCACCGACCCTTTCCGCCTTTTCCCCGCAAATCCACAAGTACAAAATTATGAGAATAACATCTCTAAATTTGGGGGCATAATCATAACCTGCCCAAGCCACTTGAACACCACATACCAAACATGAGAGGAGAATTCACAATGGGCAAACAAATAGGTACCTGACTCCCGATGTCCCTCACAAAAGACACAAGGTGCGGCCAGAGGGTCCACAATCACCCCCTGACAGAGTAGGTTATCCCTAGTGGGGGATCTTCCCGAGAGAAGTTGCTACGTAAAAGCAGAAATCTTAGAGGGGGTAAGGGCATGCCACTGACTCTCCAAGACTGTGGTCCCCAAATCTGAAACATTATCCTGCAAAAGAACAAATGAAGACAAAAAGGAATAGATAGATTTAGTAGAGATAATCCACCCAATACCTGCCTCCCAAGACCACTTGTCCTCTGCGTGCAAGATAGTAGCCAAAGTGAGCCTCTGGTACAAGTCCCTAACCAACTCCTCTTCCCAAACAAACAAGTATGAACTCTATCATCTCTATCTAATAATATTAATTTTTTGTGCTTTTGGGAAAAAAATTAGTTAATGACATCTAAGTAGCCGTCTTCGGTAGGTTTGTATCTCTCTCTCTCATGGGTCTGTTTGCGAGTTGGAGAAGAGGGGTTTGATATAAAAGAGAAAAGGGAATGGAAGGAGAAGGGAGGATTGTCCCCCTACCTTACATTTTTCTGCGGTAACTTTTTTAATACTTCAATGAGTGTTTATCAGAGTTGAATAGAAAACATGTGTGTGTATTCTGAATGACACATTCATATAACATTTGTTTGAGCACGCGTTATTTGGATTCCATCTAGACAAAATTTTCTTTAAAAAACACCATCTGGTTGTGTCATTTTAGATAACACATGTTCAAACAAGCGTTATCCAAATGTATTATTTTTAGAAAATAAATTTTCTTCTTTTGTGATTCCACCCATATAAATATTAGTCATCTATATGTACAAGACACAATATCAAACTATTAAACACGTGTGGTTGTTATGCTATTTTGACCATATAACGTTATTGTGGTTGAGAAAGAGGTGTGAATTCATTGCATCGTTTGCCAATTATGCATTCAACTATTACTTCTTGGTACCTTTAAATAGGTATTCTTCAACTCCTTCTTTGCCCATTCACTTCTTTAACTCCGCTTTTCCTTGTTCTCCCAGGCTTCATTGGTGGTAATACATTTCCATGTTAGCTATTCAAAGCATTCTATGACTTCCTCTAAAGGGGAAAATTAGAGTGTTGGGATGCTATCACAGGAAAAGCTCCACGATGCCCCGTGTTGAAGATGATTCTTGGAATGCTTCGAGTAGCTAATAGGGTATTGGAGATATTAAATACCTTCCTAACATGATTCTGATATGGGTTCCTTTATGCAAGGGATTGTACTATATAAATATTTTCATTTCTTGTGCTGTGACCTTCTTCTAATTGTACTTTTTAAATTATGTTTAATTGTACGAGTTATAAAGCAGTAAAGTTTAATTTATTCCTTGTATGTTGAGTTGTATCTTTTTAGTTATTTGGAGTTTCATATTCAATAAAAATCCTAAAGTTTGCATTGACATGAGAAATATGTTATGAGCTAAAAATCTTAAACCTGATCGGATACCTAAAGTTTACGTGAAATCAAATAAAAGAACTCAATTTCAAATTTCATACAATGGGGAAAAAATAACCTAATCTCAAATCGTATACATTGAACAAAAAATCGCATACATTGAACTAAAAACCGCATACATTTCGATATGTGAGTTTGAAACTTTAAAATTGATAATAAAAACAAATAAATGAACCTAATCTCAAAATTTCCTTCACATATAGTAACATTATCTGCGAATGATACAAACAGGGTGCAAAGAAATTAAAAAAAAAAATGAAATGGAGACGAGAATGAAGAAGAAGAAGTTTGGGCAAATTACCAATGTTAGGACGAGATGCAACGACAAAAAATTCACTGATTTAGGGCTCATGGTGCGATAGTGCAACAGCGTGAAGGCAACGACAAGATGACCACCATGAAAAAGTTCAAAGTTAGGGTTCACAGTTTAGAAGGACAGTATGGTAGAGAGGGGAAGTTTACGGAAAGAACAAGCATTCGTTTGTTTTATAACTATAGTAAACCGGCCTCTAGATAACGTTGGTTGAGCAAACATTATATGGACTAGAATTCAAGTGAAGTTTGTATGGAAAAACACTAAATGAAGTAAACTTTTACATAACTTTTGCCCAGGCAAACGTAATATGGACTCTCTTTAAATAAAATTATAACAAAAACATAGAGCTTTTAGATGACATTTGTCTAGGCAAACGCTATCTAAAGGTTTATTTTGTATAATAATGTTTGCCAAAACAAATATCATCTGAAAGCTCTGTGTTTATCCAGATAACGCTTATCAAGACACCGTCATTGGTTTACTTTTTTGGCATACGTAGTGCTTTATTTTTAAGTTATTTTTATGAAATTGTAAAAAAAAAAAAAACTAATGCATGCAAATTACTAACATGTACTTTGTCTCCAATTTTGAGCTAGTGCGAACTTCTTCGGTTCAGTAATTAATTAGTAATTATTCAATAAAGATAGTGTCAATTTTAATTATAAATAGCTTATGACTTTTACATGTAGACGTGTGTTCAAATTTTGTTAGTTTTATCATTTTGAGAACAGTAATTTTAACCTGGCCAGCTTGAAAATTTAATTTTTTTTACCTAATCTTATATTCGAGAAAAATATATTTTTTTAAAAAAGGACTTGCCATTTGAATTTCTCAAACACGTTTGTTTTTGGTGAATCTGCAAGGAAAGAAATATGGAGAAGGGAAATCAGCATTCCTGATAAACCTTCCTTCGTTTGGATCCTCCAAGATATAGGAAGGAAAGAAGAATTTAAGGTTGGGTCTCATGAAAACACTGTCTTCTCACAACTGGCAAGAAAGCTTGGGGACTAATGACTTTTTTTCCTTTTCCATTTCTGCCCCTCTTGCATATGTCCCTCCTGTTTATTTTTAATGGCTTAAATATGTTTTTAGTCCTTCAAATTAGGGAAAAGTTTGGTTTTAGTCCCTCAAAAGAAATTTGTCTGCTTTTGGTCCCTTTAGTTTGAAAATATGTCACATTTAGTCCCTGCGAGTTTGGTTTTAGTCCCTCAAAAATATTTCGTCTGTTTTTGGTCCCCTTAGTTTGAAAATGTGTCACATTTTGTCCATGAGTCTGTTTTCGTATGCTTTTCGACTGATGTTGTTGGGAATAATAATATCGAACCTGGTGTTAGAGAGGTTGCAGAGAGAGGGGAGAGAGAGAGAGAGAAATGAGATACTAAAACCAAACCAAAAGCAAGGACTAAAAAGCAAATGAAAACAGTTGCAGGGACTAAATGTGACACATTTCCAAACTAAGGGACCAAAAGCAGATGAAATATTTTTGAGGGACTAAAACTAAACTCGCAGGGACTAAATGTGACACATTTTCAAACTAAAGGGACTAAAAGCAGACGAATTTTTTTTGAGAGACTAAAACCAAACGTTTTTCTAATTTGAGGGACTAAAAACATATTTAAACCTATTTATGTTGTTTCGGTTTTTTTATAATGTTGCTAATTCTTTTTTTATGGAGAAAAATAGATTATGGAAGGCACACCCCTAAGAGAACCATCAACCTTAATGTGGGTTATGTGTTGTTTACTAAATTTACACATTTCATTCCTCTCACTTTATGAAACAAGGAAAGATAAATGTTGATCAATCTTTCCTCTCGCTTTCGCTCTACCAAACAACTAAAAATATAATCTTATTTTTTACTCACTTTCAATCCTTTAACATTCTTTCCATTCACATTAATTCTTTTCCAAACAAAGCATAAGTATTTAGAATAAATGAAAAACATATAAATATGAAAAAGTTATAAATATAATCGTAATATCTTAATGTTTAACTACTTTTGTATGTCCCTAAACCAAAAAAGTTTGTAAATGAATTTTTAAATCATTTGTAATTAGGTCCCTATATTTTAATCGGGTCTTTAATTTTTTTAAGTAATTTATAATTAGGTCCTTAAACTTTTAAATAATTTGTAGTCGAGTTCTTGATCAAGGTCCGAATTACAAATCATTTAAAAATTCAAAGATCTAATTACAAATTATTTAAAAATTATAACATGCAAGGACCCGATTACAAAATGTTGACAAGTTCATGGACTCATTTTTAATTCAGGAAAATATTAGAAATTTTCAAATAGATGAGAAACTACATAGTAATTAAACATATTTTTAATAGAAATTATTGGTGAATAAGCTGCATCTAAATTTTCGCCTCACTATAAATTGAGGTGAAATGGTACCTTTTTTCAAGTCTTGCCGACAGAAATTTATAGAAGGTCCTACCTTTTTAAGCAACAAATGAACAACTGAATCTAACGAATCTTTTCGAATGACTGCAAATTTGTTACTATGAATATACTAGTTTAATAACCGAAGTTTGTCATTGAATAATTTGAATAATATTGAGTGAAATCATTGCCCCAAATCAATAGTGAAATCATTGCCCCAAATCAATGCAGAAATTAAGATTGCGCCCTTTTAACATTGAGTTAGGATTTGACAATGCTTAAAGCTGGTCATATGCAGTTAATTTACTTTAAATGGAGGTGTTGCCATAAAATAATTGAGTAGAATCTGGACCGCTCATGTTTGCATTCTAATTTCCTTTTATGTTTTTACTACTATCCCCCTTTTTCTTAGATGAAATTCCGAAGTTTGATGGAAAAATTTTCGAAAAGGAGGAGGTAATTTGGATGAGTTGAAGGATGTTCTGAGGCTTTGTTTGGTTATTTATGTTATATGTACGAGAACGTACTTGAACAGAAATCATACCATACAAACGTGCTGTTCTGAGATGGAACATCTCAAGCAAACTGCATGCCTCCAATTATTGAACACGAGTTACAGGGCTTGATTATAAATTTCGCTTGTGAACTATGTCATTCCATTATGTTCCGTAATATAACGGTACTCTTGTCTTGTTTGACGGTGGTGCTCTTAAGCACGGTCACGAGGGGCGATCACCCAAGACTCCATTTTTTTAGGGGTACCAAAAAACATTTCTTAGTAGTATAGATAGATATTAAAATAAAAATTTTATATATTTAAAATTATATAACTTTTTTCTGTTATAATTTAAACGAAAACAGTAATTAAATAAGTTTTTTCTTGAAACTAAGTCAACTAATGAGTGATAGTTATTTAGGTGTAAAATTTGGGGTCTTATAATTAAAAAAAATGCTATTATTAGTGCTGAAAAAATTGTAAATGAAGTGAAGTTTGAGTGTGTGCTTGTTTAAAAAACGCCGAATTCGTAGAAAAAAAACACTATGATAAAAATTCCTCCGAATACACGCAACCGAACTTTTTAGGATTCATTATTTTTTGTATATTGCAGATCAAACAATTGACACACTTAATAGGAGATTTAAGCAGTATGGCACATATGAGGAGTTTTTTAGATATTTGTTTAGTATTGAAAAGCATAGATCATTCTCTCTGATAATGATTTGAAATTATGTTACAAATATCTTGAAACTTACCTAAAATAAGATAAATTGTATGATCTTGGTGGTGAAATTCTATTTAAAGAATTAAAAGTTTTTAGAAAGGTTTTAACTGTTTAATCAAAATCAAGCTATATGATATTGAGTTTTTTTAATACATTTAATTGTTTTCCTAATTAATGCACGACTTATAGCATAATATTAACTATTTTTGTTACTGTTGCATCTGCTGAAATAAGTTTTTCTAAACCGAAACTGTTAAAATCTAATTGCGATCTACTATGTTGCAAGATAGATTAAATAGTCTTGCTTTGATTTCTATCGAAAATGATTTTTTAAAGAACTTTGATTATAAACAGATTATTAATGATTTTGCAATAAAAAATGCAAGGAGGATAATAATTAAATGTTTACGAAGGCACCATTTTATTGGTTCGCCCAGGGCATCAAAAATCTAAGGATAGACTCTGCTTGTTGATCATAGTTCGTAAGACAATATACCCTCTCTTGTTGGATGCTGCAAAATCCGACCTTGGATCCCAGTCTGTCCCTAAGATTTTGGGTGACATATGTGAACCGAGAAATTGATACCCTATTAATTTTTCAATATTATTTTTTAATGTAAAATTATTAATAATTCATTCATAATATTTTTTTTTCCCAGTTTTATGTTGATTCTTTGTCGTTGTTTCAATGTAATTTCATTTGTTGACGGAGATCTACACAATGAACAATGAGCAGAAAAAGTAAGATTTAACAAAAGATAGAGGCCTTCCAAAATGGAATGAAAATCAGAGTTGAGCTTTACAAAAAAGGATTGGCAGCAAAAAACTACTAGTAAAAAATTGTTTTTTAGAATTCTAAAGCAATGACTTACCAAGTTTAGGACATAAAATTTAAAATTAAGTAGGGTCATTAAGCTTTAATATATTAAATTTTTAATTATATTAATTTTTGAATTATATAAAATTTTTGGTTTAATATTTATTTATATACTAAGCAAAATTTTTATACTATCTACTATCTAGTACCACTGTGCGGCCGCACGAGCAAAAAAGATGCTTAGGCCACTACGCTCGGATCCCCTTCAAATTGCCTTGGGTTGTTTGCTTAGTCGACGTGCTTTGCCAAATTTTACTTTGTTTATTTAGTAATAATGAAACGAAACGAAACTAGCATTGAGAAAAGTTCCCCGGGAATTGATGACTGATCTAAGTTTTATAACATTGAATTTTAACCACATATATATAACCACTTAAAATAATTACATAATTTTATAGTTTAATCTTCATCGATCGTTTATGTGAATGTGAATTCAAATTTGTAATTCTTATGTAGCAATTAATATTGCCTCACAGCTTATTACTTTTCATTCGGACAATGTGACAGTAGTAACTACAATCGTCAAAAGGATGGACGATATTTTTTAGGCCAGTTTGTTGCTTTCCCGTCCCTCATCCCTCTCTCCCATCTTTTTTCTAATTTCTACAATTGATTTGCAAAAGTAAAAATAAAATATAAAATTTTAATTATATCCCGATTTTTCACTGGCGTATATAAGCAACCAGTGTAGTGTAGTCTTATAGGTTAGAAGACATACATACACACACAAACACTCTATTGAGTGTGATCAGTTAGTAGTACTAGTACTCCTACGAGAGAACAGATCGGGCAATTGAAGCCAAAAGGGACAGTAAAGCTGCATAACATTTACCTTCCCCATAACTGCGTGATTTAAGCTAGTCGGTCATGACTGCTATTTCTCTGATTAATAATGAAAAGGAAAGAGTTGCTCCAATCCAAATGACTAGCCACTGCACCCTGCCCCAACTCTGAACACTCCTTCCACGTTATCAACAGTAGTATTATACTAGTATTTTGCAGATCCAACTCACAATAATTGCTGCACTAAATTCAATTCAACTCTTTTTCTCTGAACTCGAGAAAAGAAAAGCCCCTTCCATATTAGTAGTAGTAAACAAGCCGCTGTACAATATTCAAGCAAATATTAATCAATTCTCGGCATGTGCATGTCAAACAGACGTATATGCAAATTATTTAGTTTCTCAGTAAATTTCACAGAAGAAAAACATGAGCACTAAGGATGTAAAATTAAAGAGTGACGACACATTATAAATTGTATCCCTTGATTGCATTCATGAAAACGTAATTCACCCTGATACATTCATCCATATATGGTATCTGTAACTAAAAGGTACAGACAAACAATAAAGGTTAATATGTCTTTTCATCTTTGAATGTGATCGACAACAACCAGTATCATTTATTAGCATATATATATAGATTAAGGCATGATGCTCACCAAAACCCTACCCCGTAAGGAAACCCGTACAGACACATGTAACTGGTGTTTCTGTTCCCCTCGTCAAAACTTCAATTCCTTCTTATATAGCTTTTCTCTTAAATATTATTGTTCTCCTGTCCTTTTTGTTTGTCGTTTGCATAATTGATCTAAATATTATTAATCGCGTAAGTAGTTAGTTACATTAAGTACACATAGAAATTAGGACAAATTCTAATATGCAGAACCTTGGCAATTTTTTAAAAAATATAAAAATCACAGCAAATATTTTTCTCTCGGCCTATCAGAACCCACCCTATCAAAACCCTAGCTGATTACGTCGCTCTCTGGATTAGCAAGGCTCAATTCAAAAATAGAAACCATAGGGTCAGAAGTATAGTCTCCTTGAAGAACCAGCAATTTGAAGCCGGAAATCTCTTCTCATTGTTAATGTTCAAGCAATGAAGACAAGACGCATAACACCGATCCTCCCCCACAATCCCACCGTATCTCAAAAACCTTTGCATCAATGGGAAACCTTTTTTCATTTTCGATTGTGTTTCACCCAAATGTGGAACTTCGGAAGAGTACTTCGACTTTAGAAGATTCCTACATCGACATGTCTGGCCAATCAATATTTAAGGGCTCCAACGATGTCCATCGGATGACCCCCATCACAATAAGGATGGAGGAGAAAGAAGCTAGGGGACGAAGACGAGCACGATAACGAAGAAAGAAGAAGTTTGGTGGGTCTTAAAATGGTATTAAAATCCCCAACAACAATCCACGTGGCTCGTCAAGAGAATCCGCAAGACACACTAGATCATCCCACAACAGCTGTCGACGAATGTAGGTCGTACTAACATAAACTACGGTGATCAACATTTGGATATGCCCCTTCCAAGTGACTCTCACATGAGCCATTTGTTAGAGGTTTCCCAAGGTATCCAACTTCCACACAACAGCGCCCCAGAGGCACCAGATGCCCCCTGATTGACCCTGCGAGTCAATTATGAACGAACCCGAGAAACCAATCTTGGCGGCATCTTAGCCATCTCTCCAGTAGCACGAGTCTCCAATAAGATAAGAGAAGCATCATACTTCCTTCTCAAATCTTTCACCAATCTAGTGAATCCCTTAGTTGCATTACTCTAACGCCGCCCGTACTCCAATAATAATTGAAATAAGACAATTTACATTAAAGCACATGAATTACTAAAATTTTAAACTTGATTTATAAGATACAAGTCCAAACTTTAAACTATGTCATAAGTCTAAGAATTAGAAGTTACAACATCATCCAAGTCCAAAGCTTGGGAAATGCAAAATACAAAGCCAATCTTTATTCTTAATAACAAAAATAATCAAGTACAATGTCAAACTAACAAAAGCTAGAAATTATAAACTTCTAGAATCATCTCTTATTCCTCTGGTACCTGCTTATCTGAAAACAAAAGAAGAAATGGTGAGATTATAAAAATCTCAATGAGTCCTTCACGGACCCCTCACCAATATTTGCCACAATCATAATAACATTTCATTAAAAACACTAAAGCAACATGACAATACTTTGAATAATAACCTAGGATTTACCGCTGAGTACAAATTGACCACTGGGCTTTACCCCGTACTATAAAACTATTTGCAATACCCGAGGATTTACCACTGGGTATTAATTGACCATTGGGCTTTACCCTATACTGTACAACTACGTACTATATTAGAACCATTATCAATTCAATAGTTCAATTACCATATCTCTAAGCTTTCAAACAAACTTATGTTTTAATAACTTTTCTAAGGGATTCCTATGATATTCCTTTAATCTCTTAGGGTTTAGAGCACTAAAAACAAGTATTCATGGCCTCAAAAGCACTTAAAATGTGAAAATGATACATTACTGCAAAAACTGGGGCGCGTTGCGCGAGCTCCGTACGCACTTCGCTCGCGCCAGAACCCTATGGTTCTGTTTCTGGGTTCGCAGGACGCGCTTCGCGCGCAGGTCACACGTGCTTCATCTTTCCTTTCTGTTTCTCCGTGCGTCATGCGCATCTCTACTCCTGCCTTCTGTTTCTGCGTGCACAAGGCGCGCTTCAAGCGCGTCCCTGTAGAATTCTGCAGAAAACCTATTTTTCTGCATAGTTGAACTTCCATTCTCAATTTCTCTCAATCCAAGCCAAACCCAAATAATTTTAAGGACCCAAAACAAGGATTAAACATACATAATGGAAGGATCAAAGCATCTTAGCATAAGAATCACCACCAAATACATATTTCTCATGTTATCAAATGTATCAAAATATGAAAATATCAAACATACCCAAACCCATTTCATGCTTTTCAACAAATCCATGCTTAGAAATCAAGAAAAACACACAATATGGGAAAGGAAAAAGAAACCCTAAAGGAGGGTCTTTTGGGTGCCCATCCACTAAGTGAGAAGAACTCACAAACAATGTTCCAAATGCTTGATCTAAGCTTGGGATGGTCTCCCCCTTCTCTTCTCCTTCACGTTCCCTTCTTTTCAACTTAGGGCAAACTCCAAATTTCTGAGTGATGCCCTAATATTCAGCTTCAACCTCTCCTTCAAGCCAAGAATGAGGAGCTCTCAATATTTTCTGTCTTATCTCTCAAGTGGATCGAACCCTAGCACCCCCTTTCTTCCTTCTTCTTCCTTTCCTTCCTTTTTCCTCCTTGCAGCAGAAAAGAACGAGGGAGAGAGTGAGAGAGTGAGCTGATAGAATGAGAGAGGGAGAAGGAAAAAGGAAAGTGGACTTTCCACTCTTGGGACCATTTAGTCCTTCCATTGACATAGGTAAATACTTAAATGCCCTTCCTTTTCTTTGAAACTCCTAAAGGACCATTTCTAAACACACCCTTAAATTAATAAATAACACCCAATTTAACTACTCAACCATCAATTTAAAACATATTAACGCCTAAATCAATAAAGCTAAATAATTAAATTAGGCGGGGTGTTACAATTACCTCTACAATTTCAAGTCATAAAATTCATCGAGGATTAGACTCCAAATCAATTCTCGTATCTGAATTAACCAAAATGCCAAGAATCATAGTTACTGCTCCTTTTGTTACAACCGCTTGGTTCTCTAACCCCACTGTGACGTTATGTTTGCACCTCCATCTGACTACGGGTCACGTTTGTTGGAACTCCATCAAGTTCCAATGGATATTCGCAAGCATCAGACCTGTGTCTATACAATCCGCAAGAGAAAAAAACCGAGTGTAAACCTTCATATTATAGGTTCAATGTGTCACCTCTGACCATCACTTGATGAATCAAGGGTTTTGCTAGATCAGTTTCAATGCAAATAAAATACGTGCAAACTGGCCTCTCGGGTGAATGGACATGAGTCTATTAATTATGGAGGGAGTTCTAGAATGCAAACCCAAACTACTACCTTGCACACCATCCTCGCGCTCCTCAAGAAATTTGAACACCACTGCTGGACCAATAGGTAAAGATCGGCAATCGTCCATTGGCCCTCGAAAAGAGCATGTCTATAGTCCTTCGATGTATCAAGATGAACAACGTCATAACCTCGTGGCATATCAACGATCTTGATGCCTCCCTTTCTTTCCCAATCTATGTTGATCTTGTTTTCTAATGCGTGAAAGTTAACTTTCTTCCCCAGCACGTTAACCACCAAAGTATGCTTCCATGGCTGGATTTAATCCTTAAGCTCTTCATCTGAGACTTCAATGATTGGCATTGTTCCACCACTTTTTGTTTGTCTTCTTCGAGCTTCTTACACTACAAGAAAAACCAGGCTTACCGATGGGCTATTGCCTGTCGCAAAAGAACACATTTTCCGATGGCCTCAGCCGTCGGTAAGACTAACCAATCTGGCCGTCGGAAATGTTTACCGACAGCATCGCTCGTCGGTAAATTTACCGCCTTTTAGATTCCCACCAATGTTTCAAATACCGACGACTTGGTACGACCATGTGCACCTGTTGAGTTTATCGACGAGAGTAGGTTGTTGGTAACGTAAATGTCGTCGTCGGTATGCTTCGTTTAGAAGCAAACTGCGAACCCTTCTTCCTCCATTCCATCTTTTTTATCTTTCTCCTTCTTCTACATTTCACCATTTTGATCACCTTGCTATTTATAGATTTATGGGTGACTCAAAACAAACGATGAAAAATAAGGTCATGGTTGAAGGATCAATTTGTGCAACTTACTCACACCGTGAAACAATCCATTTTTGTTTCCATTATTTCACGAACTAGAAATTGAAAGTAAAAGACACCTGCTAGCCTTATCGGTCTTTGGCCTCCCCGGTCGTCATGCAGGGAAAGGAGTTGACTCACTGGTTAACGGGAGAAGAGTTTAAGTCAGCCCATGTTCACGTGTTGATCAACTGTACCGAAGTATCACCATACCTTACGTATGTATCACTTTGACCACTTTCATTCTTTTTTTATCCATATCTACTCATGATCATTTGTTTGATAACTTGATCAGGGCATTCTTGTTAGCTAAGCCTACAAGCAAACAAGACTCTTATGCCTATATTCATGAATATTTCCCAACATCATTTAGGAACCAGGTGTGTATTTTTAGGCCTATTTGAACTAATTATTGTTTGAAAATACAAAAGATTGTTTGAAAAACCAGTCATAATTTGTTTGCATATGGTGTATACGTAGGTGTACAGTGAGGCACCATCTCCCAACATTCAACACTTGAGAAACTTATCTCATGGTTCTCGTTCACATATCAAAGAATGGCACACGTTCTTTGTGAACAGATACACATTTCAAACTCAGTCAAAAACAGAGGGGAAAACAATTAATAGCGGAGTTTATGTAAAAGGTGCTACAGATGGAGGTGAAGACGACTTCTATGGCATAATTCAAAATATATATGAATTGGCGTACAATACTTTAGACTATACTAAAAAAAAGTGTTATTTTATTGTAACTAGTTTGATCCGTCAAGTAGAGGCACAAAAGTGGATCGAAAATATAACACTGTGGACATTTGTATGAGCAGAAAACACCAAATGTTTGATCCAGTTATCATGAAACAAAATGTAAGACAAGTGTATTATGTCCCTTATCCATCAACTCGAAGGGACAAACAAGGTTGGTATGTCGCAATAAAGACAAAACGAAGGGGTCGCATTGAAGCAGGCGGTCCAGAGGAAGAAGTGGCTTATCAAGTGGATGAAATGTCTCATGTAAATGTAGTAAATGAAGTGGAACCCATTTCTCGCTTACGTGACAATCCAATCACATATGAATAAGTGGATGGAGATGATTAATTAAATGAAGAAGTGGCGGAAGCATCAAGATCTGAAGATGATGTCGAAGCAAAGTGGGTAGAATAAAGTTGTTTAACTTTTTACAAACAGGGAATTGTTTAACAATATATTTTAATTTGTCAGTTATTTTCATAACTTGTTGTTAATCATTCTGAATTTATTTTTAATATTGTTATGTTTAAATATAATATTTCAAGACTGTTATTATTGAATTGCTCTATAGACACATGGCAACAGGATCAGGATCCAACCCCCTGGACCACGCACTGGTGGTAAAGGGAAGGGGAAGGCCATCGTCCCCCCTCGTCGCCGGAGGGAGAACATTATCAGGTGCCACTCGACTAGGTTTTCGACGTTGTCATCTACACAACATCCGTCTATATCTACGCCTACAGAGGCTCCTTTGGTTGCACCGACACCCATTTTTCCTGCCATCTACATGATCCCCAGGCCGGGGTTCTAGCAGACACGTGATGCTTCAAGTTCTTTGGTTGTGCCTGAGACGATGCTCGATGATCATCAGTCCGAGAATGAGTATTGTACGGGCAAATCCCTCAATTGTTAGTTTAGAATTGTGTGCATAAAGCTTAGTATAGTTAATGGTGAATTTCAAGTAATTTCATGTTGATTTTCATAATTGAAAAATGAGGATATTGTGTCTTAATGATCCTAAGTGATTAGGTGAGTTGAATTAGCTTAGAATGAGGTTAATGATGGATTAGAAGATGAAATTGGTAAAGAATAGGAAGTAGGATTCAAATTTGGGTGTTAGAATCAAGTTTCTTTGAGTTTTGCCTAGTGGGAATCGATTCACAGGCCCCATGAATCGATTCATGACTGTCAAACTTTCTGGGAATTGAATTTCAACAGGTGTGAATCGATTCACACACCCTATGAATCGATTCACGAAAACACAATTCTCTGGGACTCGAATCTGGGAGCTGTAGGAATCGATTTGCTCACTTAAAATTTGAATCTGGTGTTTTTATGACTGGGTGAATCGATTCACCCTATGTTGTGAATCGATTCACAACTGCTTAAAAACAAAAAAACACAGCAGGAAACCTCATTTTTGCGAATTGGAGAGGGTTTTTAGAGATAGATGCGATCTTGAGAGAGGGAAGAGGGGGAAAACACCTAGGGTTTCATCTTTTCAAGGGGAAATCATGGATTCATACTAGATTCTTCTTAAATCTTAGCTTGAATCCAAGTTGGGGAGTGATTTTTTTTGATTGTGAGAGTTTGAAGAATCCCTAGAGAAGAAGAAGGAGAAGAGCTCGAAGGAGAGGAAGAAGAAGGAGCTGAACCTCACTCTAGGAGCTCGAATCTTGGTTTAGTTTGTGAGTTCTTCCTTCTCTTAGGTAATGGGCACCCATAAGTCTCATATTAGGAATGTCTCAAATAAGTCTTTGAACCCCAAAGGGTTCAAAATTAGGGTTTGTTAACCCCTTTGATTTTAAGTTTAATTTTAATGTTATTGTTATGAGATTACATGGGGTTTGACTGAAATAGGGTTGGATGGTTGTCCCCAACCCCCCTAATTATTGTTTGATGCATGTTTGAACCCTTAGATGCTCCATAGAGCTTCAATGGGATTGTGTCCTTGTTTTGAAATGAGTTCTTAACTTGAGATTATGTGTGAAGTTTCATATGACTATGTGGTCTAACTTGTTTATATGATTATAAGAAAATATATGTAATGTGAACTAAATGCCATAAGTTGTGATTTTACCTCAATAGTAAAGCATGCATCTATATCATGTTAGTTATGACTTAAAGTTTAATTAAAAGACACCAAGATTCCTCACAAGAGGAGAGTACGGTATGGTTAGTCTTGTGAGATGCCACTTGAAGGTTAATGACGTCTAACCACCATATCGTTAGCTATGTTGAGCGGGGCCTACGGAATTAAGCATATGACCAAATCCGACAACATAGTTTCCCGGTTGGATATTAATTCAACCATACGGGACTAGCCAAGATGTGCTATGCACGAATTTATGATGAACAATATGTTCCTACTATGGTTGCTTTGCATCAACATGTTTAATTATTCCCTTCATAATTGTTTCAAGTTTATGAGAGATAGTGAGGGGTCGAGGGAAGGATTCACTGAGATTTTATCTCACTCATTTCCCCTTTATTATCATCACAGATTCGCAGGTACCGAAGGAAGGTGAAAGGAGCTAGGATTGGAAGATCTTTATGCTATTTTGTATTTTGGAATTATGTAATTTCTCTTTTTGGTTTAGATACAAAAAGACTAGTATTTTGTATTAAATCATGAGACGGTTATGTAATATTGAACTATGGACTACTTTCCTTGTTGGATTAGGAACCACTCATTAATCTAAACTTAAATGTAATGGTTAAGTTTAAATTTCCGTTGGTTTAACTCTGTATCAAATGTTAATCATCTTACTTTCATGTATAGTTGAATGTATGGTGTTATATTATAGTATCAGAGCCGTTCAATCCTTTGGACTGTGAGTAGTTAGATTAGTGTGTTAAAGTCTTGGTGATTGCGAAGCTAGACCTTCTAAGTACTTTGTTATATGACATTGAGCCTGTTCAACTCAATGTTCTATGCATTGTATGCAGAATTATGGCAAGTGGATCACGAGGTGGACAAGGCAGACGAGGAACGAGAGAACCAAGGCAACCATCACCGGAAGCCGGGCCTTGGAATGTCATGGTGGAGGCACCATGAGTGCAAACTGAGGCCTCGAATACTCAAGCCCAAGCGACAAATGCCTTGCTTCAGTAAATTCTTCAAGGAGGAGTAGCTCCAACTAACAATGTTGCACCACCGGATAATCCTAACCGTACGTTTTCTGAATTCAGAAAAAATAGTCCTCCTCCTTTCAAGGGTGACTCAGACCCTTCTGAAGCCAAGTATTGGTTGCGGGAGATGGAGAAGATATTCGAAGTGGTTGCTTACACCGAAGAACATAAACTTACGTTTGTTTCACACTACTTGAAAGGTGGGGCAGAGATAAGGTGGAGGGGAGCTAAGGCTCATATGATTTCTCTTGAGACTCCCCTGGACTGAACTAACTTTCAGCGGGTGTTTTTGGAGAAATACTTTCCAAAGAGTATGAGAAGGATGAAGGAGCAGGGGTTTGCTCACTTGACCCAAGGAAGCATGTCGGTAGCAGAATATGTAACCAAGTTTGAAGACTTGGCCAAGTATTCTACCTACCTTCAAAGTAAGGAAGACGATGAATGGAAGGCTCACCAGTTTGAGCAGGGACTCAGGTCAGAATTGAGGAATGCAGTGTGTGGGTTTGAAGAAACCGATTATGCTAAGCTTGTGGGGAAATGTATCATCACTGAGGAGGCACAAGCGACCTTGGAGACGAACCGTCGGGACCGGATTCAAAAGAGAAAGGATGACAAGAATGCACAACACATGAAACCTAAGGGAAATTTGAACAAAAACAAGCAAGTTCAATCTCACCAGTCTAAGTCCTTCCCTACTTGCTCAAATTGTGGTAAGATGCACCCGGGAGAATGTCTGAAAGGAAAGAATGTCTGCTACATTTGCCATCAGCCGGGGCATATGACCAGGGAATGCCCCCAGTATAAGAAGGGTAAGGGACCTTTATCCAGTGATCCTAACCAAGGGAGAGTTTTTACTCTTGATGCTCAGAAGGCAAAGGGCGCGGAGAATCTGATGAAAGGTACTTGTTTCCTACAAGATGAACCCTTGGTTGTTTTGTTTGACTCGGGGGCAACCCATTCCTTTATCTCTTGTAAATGTGTTCAAAGGTTAAGGTTGTACCTCACTTCCTTATAATTTCCCTTGCATATACATACGCCCGCAGAGGGTAGTATCTCTACTTCCTTGGTGTGCGAGAACTGTCCTCTCGTAATTCAAGGGAAGATGTTTTTAGTAAACCTTGCGTGTCTACCCCTTGAGGGGATGGACATAATTCTTGGTATGGATTGGCTCTCCGCCAACCAAGTAGTTTTGAAATGTTTTTGTAAAACAATTGAGTTTCCAAAAGAACATTCCACTGTAGTAGAGTCAAGTTATGATGTACTAAATAGTGTTCTTTTGTTGAGTCACTGTCTAGTGGAGGGTTATGCAGGGTATATGATGTTACTTTCCTCAACCTTAGAGGTTAGCCTAGATTTAGATGCTATCCCAGTAGTTAAGAGAGCTTAAGACTAAGTTAGAGGATTTAATTGCCAAACAATTCATTAGACCTAGTGTGTCACCTTGGGGTGCACCTATTCTTTTAGTGAAGAAAAGGGATAGTAGCATGAGGTTGTGAATTAATTATAGGAAAATCAATAAGGTCACGGTTAAGAATAAGTATCCATTGCCCAGGATAGACGACTTGTTGGATCAACTTAGGGGAGCTTCGGTTTTCTCTAAGATTGATCTAAGATCTGGTTACCACTAGATTAGAGTTAAGGCAAAAGATGTTCCAAAGACGGCATTTAGGACTAGATACGGACATTATGAGTACTTGGTCATGCCTTTCGGATGACCAATGCTTCGGCCGTATTTATGGACTATATGAACTGAATTTTTAGGTCTTTTCTCGACAAGTTTGTAGTGGTCTTTATAGGTGACATCCTAGTCTATTCTAAGAGTCCTCAAGAACACGAGGAACATCTTAGGATCGTTCTAGGTACCCTTAGAGAGAATAGAATCTTTGCGAAGCCTGAGAAGTGTGAGTTTTGGCTTAGTGAAGTTAAGTTTCTAGGACATGTGATTTCTCAAGCGGGAGTATCGGTTGATCCTAGTAAAGTGGAAGCAGTTCTTAGTTGGGAACGACCAACCCCAGTCACAGAAGTTAGAAGCTTTCTAGGGTTAGCCGAATATTATCGAAGATTTATTAAGGGGTTTTCTCAGCTGGTACTTACCCTAACAAGACAAACCCGAAAGGGGGAGCTATTTGTGTGGAATAAGAATTGTGAGAGTAGCTTCTTAGAGCTTAAAGTTCGTTTGACTTCCACACCTGTCTTGATTATCCCTGATCCAGCTTTGGGATTTGAAGTCTATAGTGATTCCTCTAAGAAAAGGCTAGGTTGTGTTCTCATGCAAAACCGCCAAGTTGTGGCTTATGCCTCTAGGCAGTTAAGAGCTCATGAAGAGAACTATCCTACCTATGACTTAGAGCTTGCAGCAATTGTTTTTTCCCTAAAGATTTTGGCGGCACTATTTGTATAGTGCCCAGTTTGAAGTGTTTAGTGATCACAAGAGTTTGAAATACCTATTTGATTAAAGGGAACTTAACATGAGGCAGAGGAGGTGGGTTGAGTTCCTAAAGGATTATGATTTTGAGTTGAAGTACCATCCTGGCAAAGCAAATGTAGTCGCTGATGCTTTGAGT
The DNA here is from genome assembly GCA_037113605.1 of Calophaca sinica. Classification (NCBI taxonomy): domain Eukaryota; kingdom Viridiplantae; phylum Streptophyta; class Magnoliopsida; order Fabales; family Fabaceae; genus Calophaca; species Calophaca sinica. The sequence continues at coordinate 27,538,574 of CM073730.1, read as the reverse complement.
AGAAAGTCCTTGCATGTTTCTTCAATGATGGTTAAGGAAATAGAATTGTTGGAATCGTTTAGGAACCTTAACTTGGGAATGTTTCCCACCTAAAACAGTCTCGTGTTATGTCACCTAGAAATTTCTTGTGATTTTAGGGACCAGATTAGACTAGCCCAGATGTTAGACGAGGAGCTACAGTCTAGTAGACATTGTCCCAGTTTCTCCGAAGCTGAGGATGGCACATTGCTATTCCACCAAAGAATCTGTGTACCTAAGGATGATTCCATCAAGAAGCAGCTTTTGGGTGAAGCCCATAAGAGTGGATTTTAGGTGCATCCTGGTTCTACCAAGATGTACCATGATCTGTGACAAAGATACTGGTGGCCCGGTATGAGAAATGATGTGGCAGAGTTTGTAGCCTAATGCTTGGTCTGCCAGCAGACCAAGATAGAGCACCAAAAGCCTTCGGGACCTCTCTGGCCTTTAGAAATTCCAGAATGGAAGTGGGAAGGTATAGCGATGGATTTTGTGGGAGGCTTGCCTCGCACTCAGTCAGGTTATGACTCTGTTTGGGTCATGGTAGATTGGTTGACGAAATCTGCCCATTTCCTTCCCATTAAGTCCACTTACAAGACTGCTAGGTTAGCTGAGCTCTATATCAAAGAGATTTTTAGGCTCCACGGAGTTCCAACTAGCATTGTCTCTGATAGGGATCCTAAGTTTACCTCCCGATTTTGGAAAGCATTCCAACAAGCCTTAGGGACTAGGTTGAGTATGAGTACGACTTATCATCCTTAGACGGATGGTCAGTCAGAGAGAACTATTCAAATCCTAGATGATATGCTCAGAGCATGTGTTTTAGAGGATGGCGGTAGTTTGGATAAGTATTTGCCATTGATTGAATTTTCATACAACAACAGCTATCACTCTAGCATACGTATGGCACCGTATGAGGCTCTCTACGGTCGCAAGTGCAGAACTCCTCTATGTTAGTTTGAAGTAGGAGAGAAAAAGTTGTTAGGTCCTGATCTTGTTCAAGAAACTATAGATAAAATTCATATGATCAGGGAGAAGATAAAAGCTGCCCAGAGTAGGAAAAAGAGTTACGCGGACCGTAGGCGTAAACCCCTTGAGTTTGAGGAAGGATAACATGTATTCCTGAGAGTTACTCCCACTATAAGTGTCGGCAGAGCTCTTAGAGCCAAGAAGCTAACTCCTCGGTATATAGCTCCATTTCAAATTCTCAGTTGAATTGGTTCTATGGCTGACCAACTTGCTCTACCTCCTTCCTTGTCCAATCTTCACAATGTTTTCCATGTGTCTCAGCTTAAGAAGTACATTCCAGATCCATTTCATTCATTGGACTATGAGTCTGTACAACTTAGATCAGATTTGACGTATCAGCCCGGATTGGCCCAGATAATGGACCGTGATTTCAAGACGCTCAGGAATAAGACTATTCCTTTGGTTAAGGTTATCTGGGAAAGATCCACTCCCGAAGAAGCCACTTGGGAACTCGAAGAGGAAATCCGAGATCAATATCCTTATCTTTTTCAATAGGTATGTAGTTTTATCTAATTTTTGAGGACAAAAATTCTTAAAAGGTGGGTAGTAGTGTAACACCCCAAATCCCTCAATTGTTAGTTTAGAATTATGTGCATAAAACTTAGTATAGTTAATGGTGAATTTCAAGTAATTTCATGTTGATTTTCATAATTGAAAAATGAGGATATTGTGTCTTGATGATCCTAAGTGATTAGGTGAGTTGAATTAGCTTAGAATGAGGTTAATGATGGATTAGAAGATGAAATTGGTAAAGAATAGGAAGTAGGATTCAAATTTGGGTGTTAGAATCAAGTTTCTTTGAGTTTTGCCCAGTGGGAATCGATTCCCAGGCCCCATGAATCGATTCATGACTGTCAAACTTTCTGGGAATTGAATTTCAACAGGTGTGAATCGATTCACACACCCTGTGAATCGATTCACGGAAACACAATTCTCTGGGACTCGAATCTGGGAGCTGCATGAATCGATTTGCTCACTTAAAATTTGAATCTGGTGTTTTTATGACTGGGTGAATCGATTCACCCTATGTTGTGAATCGATTCACAGCTGCTTAAAAACAGAAAAAACAGCAGGAAACCTCATTTTCGCGAATTGGAGAGGGTTTTTAGAGAGAGAGGCGATCTTGAGAGAGGGAAGAGAGGGGAAAACACCTAGGGTTTCATCTTTTCAAGAGGAAATCATGGATTCGTACTAGATTCTTCTTAAATCTTAGCTTGAATCCAAGTTGGGGAGTGATTTTTTGATTGTGAGAGTTTGAAGAATCCCTAGAGAAGAAGAAGGAGAAGAGCTCGAAGGAGAGGAAGAAGAAGGAGCTGAACCTCACTCTTGGAGCTCGAATCTTGGTTTAGTTTGTGAGTTCTTCCTTCTCTTAGGTAATGGGCACCCATAAGTCCCACATCAGGAATGTCTCAAAGAAGTCTTTGAACCCCAAAGGGTTCAAAGTTAGGGTTTGTTAACCTCTTTGATTTTAAGTTTAATTTTAATGTTATTGTTATGGGATTACATGGGGTTTGACTGAAATAGGGTTGGATGGCTGTCCCCAACCCCCCTAATTATTGTTTGATGCATGTTTGAACCCTTAGATGCTCCATAGAGCTTCAATGGGATTGTGTCCTTGTTTTGGAATGAGTTCTTAACTTGAGATTATGTGTGAAGTTTCATATGACTATGTGGTCCAACTTGTTTATATGATTATAAGAAAATATATGTAATGTGAACTAAATGTCAAAAATTGTGATTTTACCTCAATAGTAAAGCATGCATCAATATCATGTTAGTTATGACTTAAAGTTTAATTAAAAGACACCAAGATTCCTCACAAGTGGAGAGTACGGTATGGTCAGTCTCATGGGACGCCACTTGAAGGTTAATGATGTCTAACCACCAAACCGTTAGCTATGTTGAGCGGGGCCTATGGAATTAAGCATATGACCAAATCCGACAACATAGTTTCCCAGTTGGATATTAATTCAACTATACGGGACTAGTCAAGATGTACTATGCACGAATTTATGATGAACAATATGTTCCTAGTATGGTTGCTTTGCATCAACATGTTTAATTATTCCCATCATAATTGTTTCAAGTTTATGAGAGATGGTGAGGGGTCGAGGGAAGGATTCACTGAGATTTTATCTCACAGATTTGCAGGTACCGAAAGAAGGTGAAAGGAGCTAGGATTGGAAGATCTTTATGCTATTTTGTATTTTGGAATTATGTTATTTCTCTTTTTGATTTAGATACAAAAAGATTAGTATTTTGTATTAAATTATGAGACGGTTATGTAATTTTGAACTACGGACTACTTTCCTTGTTGGATTAGGAACCACTCGTTGATCTAAACTTAAATGTAACGATTAAGTTAAAATTTCCGCTGGTTTAACTCTGTATCAAATGTTAATTATCTTACTTTTAAGTTTAGTTGAATGTATGGTGTTACAAGGTTGAGCAGCAGGAGGTTGAGGATCTTGAGATGCTGCATGATGGTCGAGTTATTATCAGCCCGGCTGGTAAAGGGTAAGTATTTACATTTTTTGTCGAGTTATTAATTATTTACATGTGTGTGTGTGTCTATATATATATATATATTTGTTTGACATTTTTTTATTGTTCAGGTCCCTTCCCTTAAAACCAGCTGTGAAGGCTATCATAACAACAATTGAGGAGAATTATTTGGGGTTTTGGCCCATATGGGGGACAATGAATGATACAGAGCAGGATCATATGTTTGATTCTTTCAGAGTAAGTTGCAATTTTTATTGCATATTATTTTTTTATTTTCATGAAATTTAATTTGTGTTTAATAATGCTTTATGTTGATACATGAGAGATGTGCTTGGAGGACTGAGGATGAGGAGCGGATCAAGAAGAACTTTTATATGAAGGCCTCCTACCACCTCTCTGATATGCTCAAAGATGCCCGCTTGATGGGACAGTCCCACTGGATAGGGGATCATATCTGGCAGGGGCTGCAAGAGTACTGGAACTCCGATGAGTTCAAGTTGATCTGCATGATGGCCAAGAAGAACAAAGCATCTGAGAAGGGTGAGAGCTTGCACACAGGAGGTTCCATCACTCAGGCGCAGCACATAGCTCGACTTGTATGTGTTATATATTATTATTATTATTATTATTATTATTATTATTATTATTATTCATGTTTTTATTAATTACAATCGAAGAAAATATATGTAATGTGAACTAAATGTCAAAAATTGTGATTTTACCTCAATAGTAAAGCATGCATCAATATCATGTTAGTTATGACTTAAAGTTTAATTAAAAGACACCAAGATTCCTCACAAGTGGAGAGTACGGTATGGCCAGTCTCATGGGACGCCACTTGAAGGTTAATGATGTCTAACCACCAAACCGTTAGCTATGTTGAGCGGGGCCTATGGAATTAAGCATATGACCAAATCCGACAACATAGTTTCCCAGTTGGATATTAATTCAACTATACGGGACTAGTCAAGATGTACTATGCACGAATTTATGATGAACAATATGTTCCTAGTATGGTTGCTTTGCATCAACATGTTTAATTATTCCCATCATAATTGTTTCAAGTTTATGAGAGATGGTGAGGGGTCGAGGGAAGGATTCACTGAGATTTTATCTCACAGATTTGCAGTCCGAAAAAGAAGGTGAAAGGAGCTAGGATTGGAAGATCTTTATGCTATTTTTGTATTTTGGAATTATGTTATTTCTCTTTTTGATTTAGATACAAAAAGATTAGTATTTTGTATTAAATTATGAGACGGTTATGTAATTTTGAACTACGGACTACTTTCCTTGTTGGATTAGGAACCACTCGTTGATCTAAACTTAAATGTAACGATTAAGTTAAAATTTCCGCTGGTTTAACTCTGTATCAAATGTTAATTATCTTACTTTTAAGTTTAGTTGAATGTATGGTGTTACAAGGTTGAGCAGCAGGAGGTTGAGGATCTTGAGATGCTGCATGATGGTCGAGTTATTATCAGCCCGACTGGTAAAGGGTAAGTATTTACATTTTTTGTCGAGTTATTAATTATTTACATGTGTGTGTGTGTCTATATATATATATATATATATATATATATTTGTTTGACATGTTTTTATTGTTCAGGTCCCTTCCCTCAAAACCACCTGTGAAGGCTATCATAACAACAATTGAGGAGAATTATTTGTGGTTTTGGCCCATATGGGGGACAATGAATGATACAGAGCGGGATCATATGTTTGATTCTTTCAGAGTAAGTTGCAATTTTTATTGCATATTATTTTTTTATTTTCATAAAATTTAATTTGTGTTTAATAATGCTTTATGTTGATACATGAGAGATGTGCTTGGAGGACTGAGGATGAGGAGCGGATCAAGAAGAACTTTTATATGAAGGCCTCCTACCACCTCTCTGATATGCTCAAAGATGCCCGCTTGATGGGACAGTCCCACTGGATAGGGGATCATATCTGGCAGGGGCTGCATGAATACTGGAACTCCGATGAGTTCAAGTTGATCTGCATGAAGGCCAAGAAGAACAGAGCATCTGAGAAGAGTGAGAGCTTGCACACAGGAGGTTCCATCACTCAGGCGCAGCACATAGCTCGACTTGTATGTGTTATATATTATTATTATTATTATTATTATTATTATTATTATTATTATTCATGTTTTTATTAATTACAATCGAAGAAAATATATGTAATGTGAACTAAATGTCAAAAATTGTGATTTTACCTCAATAGTAAAGCATGCATCAATATCATGTTAGTTATGACTTAAAGTTTAATTAAAAGACACCAAGATTCCTCACAAGTGGAGAGTACGGTATGGTCAGTCTCATGGGACGCCACTTGAAGGTTAATGATGTCTAACCACCAAACCGTTAGCTATGTTGAGCGGGGCCTATGGAATTAAGCATATGACCAAATCCGACAACATAGTTTCCCAGTTGGATATTAATTCAACTATACGGGACTAGTCAAGATGTACTAGTTGGATATTAATTCAACTATACGGGACTAGTCAAGATGTACTATGCACGAATTTATGATGAACAATATGTTCCTAGTATGGTTGCTTTGCATCAACATGTTTAATTATTCCCATCATAATTGTTTCAAGTTTATGAGAGATGGTGAGGGGTCGAGGGAAGGATTCACTGAGATTTTATCTCACAGATTCGCAGGTACCAAAGGAAGGTGAAAGGAGCTAGGATTGGAAGATCTTTATGCTATTTTGTATTTTGGAATTATGTTATTTCTCTTTTTGATTTAGATACAAAAAGACTAGTATTTTGTATTAAATTATGAGACGGTTATGTAATTTTGAACTACAGACTACTTTCCTTGTTGGATTAGGAACCACTCGTTGATCTAAACTTAAATGTAACGATTAAGTTAAAATTTCCGCTGGTTTAACTCTGTATCAAATGTTAATTATCTTACTTTCAAGTTTAGTTGAATGTATGGTGTTACAAGGTTGAGCAGCAGGAGGTTGAGGATCTTGAGATGCTGCATGATGGTCGAGTTATTATCAGCCCGGCTGGTAAAGGGTAAGTATTTACATTTTTTGTCGAGTTATTAATTATTTACATGTGTGTGTGTGTCTATATATATATATATATATATATATATATATTTGTTTGACATGTTTTTATTGTTCAGGTCCCTTCCCTCAAAACCAGCTGTGAAGGCTATCATAACAACAATTGAGGAGAATTATTTGGGGTTTTGGCCCATATGGGGGACAATGAATGATACAGAGCGGGATCATATGTTTGATTCTTTCAGAGTAAGTTGCAATTTTTATTGCATATTATTTTTTTATTTTCATAAAATTTAATTTGTGTTTAATAATGCTTTATGTTGATACATGAGAAATGTGCTTGGAGGACTGAGGATGAGGAGCGGATCAAGAAGAACTTTTATATGAAGGCCTCCTACCACCTCTCTGATATGCTCAAAGATGCCCGCTTGATGGGACAGTCCCACTGGATAGGGGATCATATCTGGCAGGGGCTGCAAGAGTACTAGAACTCCGATGAGTTCAAGTTGATCTGCATGATGGCCAAGAAGAACAAAGCATCTGAGAAGGGTGAGAGCTTGCACACAAGAGGTTCCATCACTCAGGCGCAGCACATAGCTCGACTTGTATGTGTTATATATTATTATTATTATTATTATTATTATTATTATTATTATTATTATTATTATTATTATTATTATTCATGTTTTTATTAATTTTAATCGAAGAAGTTGGGTAGAGCGGTACAGTTGCACGAGCTCCATCGTGCAACTCATGTTAGGAAGAGTACCAGTGATTTCGTCGATGATCAGTCGAGGCAGACCCGGGTAATTATTAAATATAATGAATATTTTTATAGTGTTTATATTGTTTTCTTACAAAAAAATTGACTTATTTGTTTGTTTATGCATGACAGGAGGAGTTTGAGGCGAGAATGTCTCAGATTAGATCTCAGACATCATCATGTTCCACATCTCAGAGCCCGACTACCCTGGAGGATCCATCTATACTGCTCAAGGTTTGGGCTGATGTTGTTGGCGGCAAGAAGAAGGGTCGCCTATACGGTGCTGCAGACCTTGCTAGCAACTACAAGAAAGGTATCAGCCGCCTCAACATCGGATCATCATCGAGTAGTGACAGTCATCGCTCTACTGTGGATGAGCAGGAGTTTGCCGAGATGAAGCGGAGACTGGCCGCTTCCGATGAGGAGAATTGTCGGACAAATGCGTTGCTGGCTAGGGTGCTGGAGCGACAGGATCAACTGTACGAGATGCTAGCTCACCAGCAGCCTTAGCCTCATCATCAGCCGCCTTCTCCGCCTCATGGTACTGATGATGTCGACGACGCGAATGGTTTAGATCACCTTGTGCATGATCAGGATTATCAGGATTATTAGTTTAAATGATAGTTTTAGCGTTTTGACTTATGTTTTTTATATTTTGATATTATGAGGATATTTTTCATCTATATTACGTTTCTTTTACTTTGGTTTTTAATTTACGTTATCACGTTTATTAATATTTTTTAAATTAAAAAATAAATAATTTAAAAATTAAATTTAAAAAAAAATACAAAAAGTTACCGACGACCGACGGCCACCAAAAGGCCGTTGGTAAATGTTTGCGATGGCGACGCCCATATTACCGATGGCCTAGTGGCCGTCGGTAATTCATCCGTACCAACGGCTTTTGGCCGTCAGTAACACCGCTTTTTCTTGTAGTGTTATACCATCTATTCTCAAGCATCTCGTCTTCATCCCAATCCTCAATGTTCACCTCGACATCTTGGTTATCCCTGGGACGTTTAGAAGAGCTTCCTGAAAATTAGTCACATGGTTACCTCCTCCAGCGTCATCCATGGAGATGTCCTGCGAATTCCCATCTCGTTCCCGAGTCTTTACTTTCTTTGTTACACATTTCTGTATATCTTCCTCTTCAGGCAGACAAACCCTAACAGAACTTGTCATAGTAATATTACGTCCTACACTTCCTTCTCCTATGAAAATCTTTTTCAATAAGTAATATCGTAATACTTCGTAACAATTTCTTCCTTTCAGACAGAGTAAGATATTTTCATATTATGCTCTAACATTTTTATACTAAATAATCGTACTTTTATTTATTTTAAGATATAAAACAAATATTTTTTTTTAAATTTCTAATATTTATGTTTTTTATATTGTTGAGAATATATTTTGTATTTTTTTATTATATCACATTTTTACTTAGGGAATGTTTATGTCATTTCACAAATATATGGTTTTTTTCCCTCCCACTTTCTGCTCAATCAAACAACAGAGAGAAAAAATTTATATTCCTTTCCTTTCATTTTCTCTTATACCAAACAATTACAAAATCATTTTATTTTTGCTATCTTTCTTTTCTTCTCCTTTCATTTTTTTTTTCCTTTCTTTCCTTTTTACTTTTTTTCGTAAAACCAAACATAGGAGACATGTCTTCAAGATTATCAAATCCGTTTCCAAAAAGAAGGAGCATTTTTTTATTAAAAAAAAAAAGGCTAAATTCTAAACTAATTTTCCGTGCCGATGTGTCTTCGTACGGAAAGGCAGGCCTGTCCCCATATTCATTTTTTTTCCAGAAAGGAAAAGAGGAAAAATACCAAGTAATCGATTTGATGCAATGCAAGGGCTTTGAATTGTGGAGTGGGACTTGGAAGGGTCTTGTCATACTAAAACAGACAGCAGACATTAGCCACAAGTGTGCACGTGGGCCTTGCAGGTTCGTGGGGTCATAAGCAGGACTCCCCTCCTCTTTCTTTCTTTCTTTCTTTCCCGTTTTTCTATTTTTTATTTTACCTTTTATATATCACACTTTCTTTGTTCTTAACTTTATCATTTGTTATTCCGGCTAATATTTTTTTAATTAAAGATGTATATGTATTAGTCTTAAAAGGAAGAAAGAACTATATTATCAACAAAAAAAAGGGGAAGAAAGAACTTTGAATTCTTTTTAGCACACAGGAAGTAGTGTTATGGTTTTTCCCCCTTAAAAAATAGATAATTTTTATCATAAATAATGAATTATCATTTCTAATGACATTTGATGAGGTATTTTTGTTAGATTTTTTTCCAAAGTACAAATGGTCAGGGTTAGAGAGATGGGAAGGAAAAAAGTGGAGTTTTGCAAATTTGAACCCGCGCTTTCAATATTCCGTAGTACTTTACCATTCGGTTGTCTTATTTCAAACTTTTGTTAGTTTGATTCATCCAATAAATAACTTTGAATTGTGATAAAGCTTAAATTAATTCTATAAGTTTTCTTCCAATTGTACGTGAATTTGTTTAAAAAGAATTATGCACGGAAAGATGTTATTAACTTACTATACTCTATCTCAAAAAAAAAAAACTTATACACTCTGATTTTAGAGATTTTGATACTCCTGCGATTTTGGATAACAGTTTTTTTTTTTATACACTTAGTTAGTTGTCAAATGTTATATTAACTAGGTAAGAGAATCTATGATCATTGCTAAAGCTGTCAATTCAAGTTAGCTCAATCCATAGCAGACCACTATATTTTCCGGTTAGGTTGAGCCAAATTAATTTTGGACTACTATTTTCCTAACCCAGCCCAATCCATTACAGGCTACGAGCCAAATGGTCTGGCACATGGCCCAATACGTACTTTTCAAAAAATCATTTTTAATAACATAAATTATTTAACATTAGCTTATACTTAATATATAATATTTATATAAAATAAATTTTTTTTTGCTTCAAACGTAATTCACCTTCACTAATTTTTTTTTGCTAGTGTAATGTAATTGAACTTGGAGTTCACTTTTTTTTTTTTTTTTTTGATAACACCTTGGAGTTCACTTTCTGTGCCTTCAATCGTTTCTCTTCTCAAATACAGGAACGTTGTTTCTCGTCACTGTTACGTGGCTTTTGTGAATTTATCGGAACAATGTGCAAAAGAAGGAAATGCTGGAAACTTTCATATATTGTTTTCTTTTACATGTTTAAAAAAATCGTTTTTGTTTTGCGCTAACAACGAACAACAGAAAAACGGTTGAGAACTTTTAAATATTGTGCTATCACGTTGTTAGTGTTAGCGCTATGCTAACTATCGGAAGACTTATAAATATCTTCAGTTTCTTTAAACATATAAACTAATAATAATATTATATCATTCAGGAGGTGGAGTTATAGTTATTTTTTCAAAAGAGAGGTGTGATTTATAAACGTAGTGTTCAGTTTGTTTTTTCAAACAATAGGGCCAGCAGGTTGGCCCGACACATCACGGAATAGCCCATGTTAGGATAATAATTTGTGGGGACGGGTCGAGGTTGGCCAAAATTATTTTAGACCTACTTTTAATTTTATCAACCCAACCCATGTTTTCTGTCAGGCTAATCGGGTTGGACCTATTTTAACAGTTCTACTCACCAGGAGTGGTGAAGAAAAATGTAATATACAGTGTAGTTAAGTTTTTTGTGAAAAAAATAATTTTTTGGTGTAAAAGTAGTTTTTTTTGTGGGAAAACTAAGGAATGAGCTTTTACCATGTGTCATTAGTGTAGTTAATTTTTTTTTAAATATATAATAGAATAGATTTTTAGAATAGATGATTGAATTCAACCATGCATATAACCAATAATAACTAATAACTATGCGTGACAATTCATGTATATATGCATGGGCACCAAAAAACGAAATTTAATTTAAGTTTTATATTAAAGCACATGTTATGGTTTTGTTTGATTGTGGTTAATAATTTAAAAAAAAACGAATACCAATTTGCCAAAATACCTTTTAAAGCATGATAAATATAAATATCGTGCGATTATTCATAAGAAATTATGCACAGGAAGACAATGCTTATAAAGCTACTTTTTTCACAACAGTATTCGTGGGGATATCTTAATGAAAGACCAATAAATTACACAGATATTTTAAACAAAAAATAATTAGTATCACTTTAGTTACGAGTCACTCTCAGCAATCGTTTGAAAAATACATTATTACACAAATGGCATATACAAGTTTTTTTTGGGTACTCATGGCATATACAATTTTATCTTTAAGTGATTGTTAACCTATTGTTATTCTTTTCATAATCAGCCTATTAGGTTATTTTTGCATGGAATAAAAAAGAGGGAACTATATTAATAAGAAAAGAAATTCATCGATAACAATCAATAATCCATTGGTACCTCAAACAAAATTGGAATTAGACTTTGACTGTCAACCAGCATATAACTCAATTAACCATGACTCTGGTCATTGAAAAACATGAATGATATTGATGTTATATGTGGATACCTTCATGGATGTTGGAACTGGTTGGTGTAATTAAACCAAATCCTCAGGTGCAGCCAGTTTTTACAGATTTGTTCTATATATTTTTTTTATCCACGGAAATCTATAGAAAAAGAAAAAGAAAAAAATAGCGGATGTTTTTTTTTTTTTTGGGTCGAGAGTAGCGGGTGGATTGTTCACTTCACCGTAGGTTGATGCATTGTAACTGTGACCTTTTTATAAAGGGATAAATATGGGCCTACTCCAACAGTTTGGTTTTAATTTTTGGCCCATATTAAAGGCACTCCCCACCTGTTTCCCACACCCCCAATTTTCAAAAACCCCAAAATACCCCTCCCAAAATAATAAAATTCCAATTAATTCCGGAAATTCTAATTTACGGTATTTGTTTTGCATACTGTAAATTCATAATTTACTGTAGGAATGTACTTTAAGATTATTTTAGTACCGTAAATATGAATATACGGTATCTATGTTTGAAGATTCATACGGTAAATTCATATTTACGGTATACATATTTGAAATTTCATACTGTAAATTTATATTTACGATATGTAATACATATCGTAAATTCATAATTTACGGTATACAGTTAAAAATTCTTGATGGGTCTTGTAAATTAATATTTACGGTATCAAGAATTTTTTATTTCATACCGTAAATTGTGAATTTACGGTAAGATGATTTTAAAAAAACATATCGTAAATTCATAATTTACGGTATTTTTTTATTTAATTCAACAAACTTAAATATGACTATTTATTAAATGCAACTACTTATTCAACAACAACAAAACAGCATTACATGATCACCAAATGCAACTACAACACCCAATTACAACATTAAAAAAACCAAACTCAACTATTTATTAAACGCAACTACTCGTTCAAGAACAACACAACACAATATTACATGACCTAGTCACCAGTTCTAATCCTTGGCTATGGTTGACGACACCTTGCAAGGATCTCATCAACTGTTCTTGGTACACGGCATTTTTCAATGATCTCTTTCCAACGCAACATACAACTCTATTGGGCCATGGCTAGAACGATCACCGAATGCTTCCCACATACTTTGTATGTCACCGTCGTTTAGAAGTGTCATATTCATATACTGAACACGCCCACTACCTACTGAAACAGGGCATCGATAGTAGATCTTTGCCACTATACGTGATCCACCTCCGAGCTTTCGCCGAATCTTTTGCTTCGGCCCGATAATCAAATCAACGAAATTCTAAAATTTTGATGCGGGTTTTGGGATTTTTATCTCTAAAAAATGCAGCAGTTTATTTTTTTATCATTTTGTCAAGAAGCTTTTGATCTGTTTCGGCCGTATAAATAAAGCAACTCAATTATAAATATAGAAAATGAGATATGCATCGTTAGTATAAATCAGTTTTACACTGATGTCCAATGAAAACCCACTATTTTACGGTTAATTTTAAATTGCAATTACAAAGTAGATTACGATATAGTAAATTCTCATTAGATGTCAGTGTAAAATTAATTTACATTGGCCATTAGACTCTTATAAAATTTTGATATGGGTTTTGGGTCTTGATTTATATTTTGTAGTAGTTGGACTAAAATCATACATGGTCGGTGACTAATATCTTGTTCTGAATTTCGTTTATTGTATAATATGTTAATTTATTTACTTATATAAACATTAATATAAATACATATATAATATTAAATTAAATAAATTGATCTAGACATAATATTAATTTGGAGTTCCAAATTTATGAATTTGTTGTTCCATAAAATTTTCTCAATGTTCAAACATAATAACATATGTTGCATCTAATAACCTTATTATGTTGTATTTTAATTTAGTAAAATAATTTTGTTTATAATGTTTTATTATTAGGTTTGAAAGATTTTTGAGTAGTTTTTTAATTCAGTTACAATTGTATTTTTAATCAATATTATTTTCTAATTATTACTTTTCATAGTTAATTAAAGTATAAGTAACGAGTGCATGTACGAATATTTAGGTATCAAGTGAGTAAGATCGGGTGTTAAAGTTGTTAATCACGAATGGATACATGTATTTTTTTTTAAGAAAAATAAGGATATGTATAGATCAGTAATATAGTACCCTTTTGAGACTCTGTCCACTAACATCCCTAGTCTATTGAAATTTTTAGATTAGTTATGGAAGGAAAACTACCTCGTTGTAAGTGATATTATAATTGGTCCAATTAATATGATATAATAAATTTGATAAAACAAAAGTGTTTGCGGAAGACATGATCAAAATTATCGGAAATTTCTTTTGTGTTGTAACTCTTGAAAATCAAGAAGTCAAGCTTTTTTTGTCATATCACACCACTACAACATTTTATGCTTCTGGCAACACATTTTCTGCTAACAGGTGTAAAATGTTGCCTAAGAGTAGATCAGCCAACATTTTGTGACTGTTGCCACAAAATGAACATTTTACCCAATACTCCTTTCGCAATACTGAATAATTGTTCCCTAAAATTTAAATGAGAACAGTTTTGACCTGTTGCCACGTAAATTTTTTTGCAATGGCTAATAACGGTTCCCTTAACTATATCTGGGAACAGTTTTGAACCGTTACACTATTTATATTAAAAGGCTATATTTCTATCTTTATTGCCTTTAAATTAATAAAAAATTTCTAGCAGTAATTGGTGGTTCTTCCCTCCAAAACACCAAAAATTAATGTTTTTAATAAATTTTTAAAAAACTATTTTTTTTTGCTTGAATTTTTAAAAAAAACTTAAAACTGAATAAGTGAATAACAAATCATCATCATTTTAATAAAGAAAACCCCCAGCCACTCGATTTCTCGTCTCACAAAAACCCTCAACCTCTCTCACTAAAACCCTCAGCCTTCACTCTCTCGAACCTGAACGCGCTCAACCCTTTTCACTCTCGTCGAAGACCATCTAACCGTCGCTGCTGCTGTGAACCGCCAAACGCTCACCGCCTATCGCGACCTCTTGCCGCTCCGTTCTCCTTCTTTAAACTAAAAGGAGAACCAGGCCTTATCGCATCGTCACATATTCCCCTTCGCTCCACCATGATTTCACAACCCTCATCGCACTGTGAACCCATCGCACTGCAACCCAGGCTTAACTCACGCTCACCGTCGCACTATAGGTAACATTCGGACTTCTGATACATTTGGTCCATGCCACCTTATTCGCTGCATCTTTCGAAAGCACACCATGTTGCTCTTTTCAAACAGGATGATCATTCTTCCTTCAAATTTTATTTTGCAAGCAATTTGTTTTTCTTGCCTCTAATTCCTAATACCCAGTACGTATTCTTTGTAGAATTTTTTGTCCTGTTAGTATTCTTTGTAGAATTTCATTCCTTATTACCCTCTGTCATACCCTAATTTTGTCCAGTAAAAAATAACATTCAAAAAGAACAAAAATAGTAGTAGAGAAGAAAGAAGGAGAAAGAAATCTTGAAGAGAAAAGAGGTTGGAAAAATTTGTACTTTGGTATAGCTTATGTATTCTGGGTGTAATTAATGTTGTGGAGATGGTATTAAAGTGATTTTTTACCTTGTTAGAAAGCTAAAACAAAACTCTACAACTTTGATGAGGAACCCAAGAGTCAAATTTGAAGTTTACTAAGTCCAAATTGACTTGAAAGTAAGAACAAGTATGTTGAAAAATGGTTTTGAACAGTATGTGAAGATTAGGTCATATCTTGATTTGTAGAAGTCTTTTTTTAATGAAACCAACGCCATTTGAAATCTAACATCCTTGGCTACAAATGTTATCAAGGATTCGAGACTTGATTCTAACGATTTACTGCCCTAAAATAGCATGAAAGTTATAAAACTGCACAAAAACGGACAACACATTTGTTGAATAACGTTCAAAGAAAATGCCGTATCTTGAGCTATACTTGTCCAAATGAGGTGTTCTTTATACTGTTGGAAATATAAAAAAAAGATCTACAACTATTATTTTGGATTACAAACCCAGATCGACCTCTATCATGGACCAAATCGAGCATGAAGTTCGAGACGTGATGTTACATGTGTTGTTCGGGACAACCACTTGTGTTGACAATATATTGAGTTGTAGATATTATTTTGAGATGAAACTTGTTTGAAAGCTGGAAACAATGTCTATAATTCATATGAAGATCATGAAGCCCAATAAAGTTGTTTTAAGTGTTATATTAGTGCTCAAAATTGGCTATTTGGTTTTACTGAACATTTAAAATCTCACACTTAAGAAGCTAGCTCCCAACTATTGAAGTCCCACATTGGAAAAACCACACTCTTTCAACTTCTCATTCTCCTATATAAGGAGTGCATCACCAAACACTAAGGGGGAGGAAAAAATGGATCAATGGGCCTAGTGCAAAGCATAGGGCCTTTGCTTTAGTCAAAAAAATTTAATGGGAGGGTTACTATCCCCTTCAACCTTCAAGATTGGAGGAGTACGTGGGGTTTGACGCATTGTGCCCAACAAAAAATTTTCTCTTGAGGTAAGTGCATCAATTCCTTTTCTCTTTTTCTTTCTTCGTATTTTTTTAAGTATATTTATGCTTGTCCTTTATTTATAACGTTAGATGTCGCTTCCCACTTTTTTTAATTCATCAGTTTTTATTATTATATGTTTCTTATTTTTTTTCTTAATCATTAATTAGTATTAGTCAAATTAGGACAATAAATCTGACCCCATTTCACTCTATGGGGACAATTTTTACTCAACTAAATTTCAAATACAAATTTTGGGACCCTATTTTTCTTGAAAATCACATAATAAAATCATGAAAATTAATTTACTAGTAATGATTACTCGAGATTGCTTCCCGTTTAATCATTGTGATCATCTTAATTTTATAAACAAAAATGAGTTATTAGTGAGGACCACTCTTGATTGCTTCTTGTTTGGTCCCCATGAAAATCTATCTTCTTTATAAATATAAAGTCAGTTATTTTTACTAGTAATGATCACTCGAGATTGCTTCCCGTTTGATCATTACGAACACCGTTAATTTTCTAAACAAAATGGGTTGTTAGTGAGGACCACTCTTGATTGCTTCTTGTTTGGTTCCTACAAAACCTACCTTTTTCCATCAAAAAAATATACCATTAAAAATCAATCAACACACAACCATTTTCTACCCAAGAACTACGTAGCCTTTGATTTCTCCACTGCACCCGGAGATACGTATGAGTAGGAGCACACTCCTGTCAAGCGCAAAAATAAACAGCTTTTATTAAGTCCTCTTTTTTATCTTTGTTAATTCTTGTCTTTTTTAATAAAAGGGAAATAAATATTTTTTTTAGAAGTTGATAAATTTTGCACAATTAATTAGAGGTAACCTTTCTCGAAAGGATGTCGTAGGGTGCTAATACCTTCCCTACACATAATCGACTCCCGAACCCAAATCTGGTCTCAAGGACCATTTTCTTCAATAAAGGTTTTTTCCAATATTTTTCCTACGAAATAAATTATTGGTGGCGACTCCATTAAACTTGAATAATTCCTCCAGATTTTTTGGTTGCTACACCCTCAATTTGTTTGTTGCAGTCTTTGTTTTATGACCCGTTGTTGCTGTCTTTGTTCTGTCTCTGTTTAAAAAAAGGCTTAATATATGTTTGCTTCAGGTTTTTATTCTTGAGAAGACTTTATCTTGCTAAGGACATAACATCAGTGGCACAATATAGAGGTATGGTTGAATTTGAGCTTATTTTAATCTATGGTTCATCATCTTTTCTTGAACATGTGTGTGAGGTTGTTGATTGCACTGTGTTAGTTTTGATCCTACTAAATTTGTTGTCCAAGTCAATTTAATTTTGTCCCTCCTAACTAGTATAGCTTGGAGCCTTACATGACTCTAAAATTATTTTGTTTCTGCACTGTTGTGGTTGAATATCCTTGCAATTGAGACTTCATAACAACTACCAATCTCAAAACTTTGCAAACAATTCTTGCTAATATCTAAACTTAATTTCTACAATGTTTGTTTGTATGATTTATACGTCATTTGATATATGGCTCACATTCAATGCGTTAGCGTTTTGCACCTATTATTAACCTTGTATTCATGATTGTTCACCTCTTGATGGGATCCTGATTCCTGAATATCTTTAACTTCTGCTATTCTGATCTATGATCTATTAGTGGTAATGAGACAACTGCAGAAAGTGAAAAGGGAATTGAAATTAGGATGGTGATTAATTGACTAAGAAAATATTAGTTTGGAAAGAATGGTCATAAGAGGTTCTTTTACTATTTTTGTTTATCTTCTTTACTTTCGGCTATTATATTTGTTATCTTCCATTTATGCTATTGTTTTTCAATTTCTCAGCTTACCCTTCACTTTGTAAGCTGCACGTGGGTTTGTAGAAACATAAACACCACAATTATATTGGGTTTGCAGAAAGATTTCTAAAAGCAGTGCTTAATATCTAAAACTTGGGTCTGTAGAAAGATTTCTTAAAGCAATGCTTAATTACTTTATCATTAATTTCTTAGCTTTATAATCTCTTAAACTTAATCTCTTATATTAATAATTGATTGTGATTCAGTTAACCAAACATGATAAAGAAGGATTGGGTGGACTTGCCTCCATACGGTGAAAATTATAAGAAAGGTGTTAATTACTTTTTGGATATTGCATTCACCAAAGGAATAATTGTAGGAGAAGAGATTTTGTGCCCTTGTGCTGAATGTTGCAATAATGGTTAGGAAAAAAGAGATGTAGTGTTTAATCATTTAGTGAAGAATGGATTTGTAAATGGATACAACAAATGGATTTACCATGGTTAAGATGAAAGTTTTATGGATCTTGATAACAATATTGATGGTAACGTCTCATCAGATGACATTGATGGCTTATTGTTTGAGAGATTTAAAGATGTGGCTGAAGCAGGTGGAGTACATGAAGGCCTAAATAAAGACGCAAAGAAATTTTTTAAACTAGTTAAGGATGCTAATCAATAGTTGTATCCTAGTTATACAAAGTTTTCCACCTTATCGTTCACTATTCGAATTTATTTGTTGAAATATCTCTATGGATGGAGCAATGCATCTCATTCACTGCTCTCCTAGAGTTATTGAAAGAGGTTATGCCAGATTTGAACATCCCTATCTCTTTTAATAAAACAAAGTCAATGATAAGGGACTTGGGCTTAGACTATAAGAAGATTGATGCATGTCCCAACAATTGCACGTAATTTTGGAAAGAGCGTGCGAGGGACGATTCGTGTCATCTGTGTGGAGCTTCAAGGTGGATTGAATATCCTGAAGTTGAATGTGATCTTGAAGAATTTAAAAAAGCAGTGCTTGATATCTATTATTGCATTATGATTTTTTAGAGAAAGTTTATTTTGCCGCAAGAAGCACGTGATTTGGTTGAGACTACTGTTAGAGATTCTTGGAGACGATATAAACACCAAATAAAGAAGGATAATTTGTTAAAGTATTCCAACATGACTGAGAGACACAAACATCGTCCTCCAAATATTCCAGAATCTCATTTTATGAAGCTTTGTGAATATTGGAGTTTGGAAACTATACAAGTAAGATTTATAGTTGGTTTTAGTGCATGTATGATAAATATATAATAAAGATTTATAATTGGTTTTAGTGCATGTATGATAAATATATAATAACTCATCGTTATATTCTCTTTAATTACACGTGCAGTCAATCAATGAAAGGAACATTAGAAATAGAGCTCAACAAAAATGGAGGCATCGAATGGGACCAACAAACTTTGCTATAATACGTGAAAAATTGGTAATACTCTTTTGTGCTTTGCTAATGGTGTTTAGACTTGTTTGAAATTAGTAGTTATGCAGTTTGAAATCTTGGAAGTTTTGGCTCAATGGTGGTGCTGTCATTGTGTGATACTCATTATAATGTTTTTTGTTTGTTTTATGTAACGTGCAAAGGAAAAGAGTGAGCCCACCCATGCAGAAATTTTTATTGAAACTCGGAAAGGGAATAAAGGAAAACAATTGGATGCAGAAACTGAAAATACAATTGTAAGTAAAAAAGTTACTACTAAAAATCTTGTGTTGTAATGTTTCATTTTATATTAATGAATCTTTTTGCTTATTCAAAATAAAATATTTGATAGTCATTAGTTATATCTAGTAACTACATGGTCACTATAGGGCTTGAGAAATAAAATCCTATTTGATAGGGCTGTGGCGGAGCACATATCAGTGATTGATCAAATCAAAACACTGTCATGGAGTTGGTTTATATATAGGGGTGGAAAAAATTCTGGTTGTTAGTTTGTTGATTGGTGTTCATGTCCATTAGGCATTCATCTTTTATTTTGCCTAATTTTGGTCTAGAAATAAGTGGCAAGATGAATCTAGCTACTGGCATTCCTATTTATTTGTTATTATATGATACTGTCTCTTAATTAATTATATGGACTATGCATCTTAACAAGAAAATAAAGAGATCAACAACATAGAATTGAAGATGAGAAAAAATTCTGGTTGTCAGTTTGCTGATTAATGTGATATGCCTTGTATGTTATATAGCCAAAGTAGTTTTGTGGTCAAGATATAGTTGGGTGACAAGGTCATTGAAGTGGGTCGGTGATGTAATGTCAGCTTATTGCACAAATATAACATTTAATTTCACTTTTTGTGCTAGACTCAACTTCAAGGATTGATTAAGGATGAGGAAAGTAATGTAGAAGCCTTTCAAGTTGTGCTTAGGAAGGAACATCCTAGAATGGTGCGTTGTTATGGGAGAAATATTACAAAAACTTCTTTAAAGCAAAAAGAAAAAAATCAATGCTTTAAAACAAGCACATAATGAAGAGGTTACCTCATTAAAAGAAAAAGTGCAGACTATGAAAGATACGGTGGATAGGCTACAATATGCTATGAAAGCCTTATTTCAACATTGTCGTCCTGGAGATAGTATGGAATCATTAGAAAATTTGGTAGGATTATCTCCTGGTGATGCAAATAGTGCCCAAAAAATGACTTGACAGCCACATATGCATTCTTCTACATCAACACATGTTCCAAATTTTAGGAAGGTAACTATTATACATAACCTACAGATTTATCATTTTTACATTATTCAAAAGTTTTGGTCTTATTTTTCATTCTTTTGTGTAGAATGATCTCAATGGACAAGACGCAAATGACGAGGAGATGCAAGATTTTATGGAGGAGTTCCAAGATGACGGCGCATTTGGATTTTAGTTCTCAGCGAGCAGATGCAAGATTTTATGGAGGAGTTCCAAGATGACGCATATGGATTTTAGTTCTCCCTAGTTATTTGTTTTGGTTGTGTTTTTACTCATTTGCTGTTTAACAACTATTGCAGAACATATATATTATGTGACACTTGATCCATTTACTATTTATGAATTGTTACTATGAAAATTTAAAGTTGGATGCGAGTTGAATATGGAATCAATTTATGATTTTATTTGTAAACTTGTGGAATATAATATTAAGGTAAAATATTTTCTTAATTTAATAGCGTTATTTTAAAATTTTTGAAATTAAAATAAAATTAAGGTTACAGTCGTAAAATGTTGTCTTTAGTCTTTTAGGCTACAGTTATCAACTAAACTCGAAATAGGGTTATGCTTACATGTTAAAACTGTATCCAATACTATGCACAAACAGTTAAAAAATGTTGTGTATAAGCTATAGTTACAGTTTTAAAGTGTTGCATTTTTTAGTTTAGGGAACAGTTGCGACCTGTAATTAAGTTAAACAATATCTTTCGATTGTTGCGTTAGGTTAGCATGATAACTATTACCTATTCGTAACCAACATGCAATAGTTTTTTGAAGCATGGCCAAAAGGTATCAAAAATTGTTGCCTAAACAATAGGTAAAGCTCATACAGACTACCCCCGAAAACTGTTGCCTATGCGTTTAGGCAATATATTTTAGAGTTTTGCCTACACTTTTCAACGGTTGCCAAAAAGCAAAAATGTTGTAGTGCACGCTCCGAGATCTTGGTTCTCAATGGGGAAAACCTTAGAGCAAACAATTGAATATCATGACGACAGAGAAGACCTAGCCAAACTATTTACTAACCGTAGACACCTTCCATCATGGGCCCAGTACTTAGTCATACACTGTCCCCTCATAGATCAGCATCTGGTGTTCAAAGCCCATTACAGATTGGTCACAATATTAGTGGCATAAGTATCATCTAAGATCATAATTTTTGCCCGTCTATGGCAAACAAAAAAGTCATAATTGATTCCTGCCCAAAAGAATTAATAGAAAAAATTCTAGCATTCTCTCACTTGGGCAAAATTAATTGTGTAATTTTAATTTGTAGAAGACATTTTTTTAATACGAATCTCGGGCTAATAACTTAATTAATGTGGCCACAAACATATGATCCCAAGACACGAAACCTAATTAAGACTCCATTCAACAAAAGCCAAGTAATATTGAATCATGGCAATAGTCATATCCTATATTGATATAATACATTCCATGGTTACAAATATCACCAACTTGGTCGATTAATCATATGTGTGGAGTGTAGCATGAAAATGACATGCTAATGTGATCCAACAGTCATACCATATTTTCTTCGTCATTCCTCAATTTCTCTCAAATGCCTCAAAGCGAGAGAAATTACACGGCTTACCATTCATCCATCATGCCTCAACTCCAAAACGACATCGATTACGAGCACAATAGTCCTAATGATATCGAGCTTTAAAATTTTTACATCTAATATATATGCACAAACTACAACATTTTTGCTTTAGAAGAATAGTTAAAAAATGTAGCTGTAGCAAAGAAAAGTGTTGCCTAAAGTTTTAGGCAATAGTTACCTACGTTTCCTATTCAAGTGTTGCCTATTGTCTAAAGTAACAGTTATTTTTACCTTCTGGCCACACTTTTTGTAAAACGGTTGCCTATACTATAAAAATAGGTAACAATTATTAACCAAAAAGTGTTGTCTAAACCTTAAATTATATGGCAACAGTCCTATAATATTGCCAAAGGTACTCTTAGCCAACATTTTTCACTGTTGGATAATTAAGTGTTACCAAAAGCAACATTTTGTAAGCTTATATCAAGGATTTTCAAATTTGTTTCTAGAAATATAAATGAGTTACAAATTCTTTAATTGAATATTTACATGAATGGGTATGTACATCATCTTTGACTAAATATTTTACGTGTTAAGATCTAAAGTTGTTGAAGTAAATTTTTACATCATAAGGTAAATACACCCCAACGTGGACCCAAAAAATAAGATTAGAAGAAAATGTATTAATGTCTAAATCACAAAGATAAATATATGCATCATATGAGCATGAAAACTTTACATAAAACTTTATTAATATTTACATTATAAAGGTGAAAAGTTTACATTAAAATGTGTTCTCTTTAAAATCAAATGAGTAAATAATAATTGCATATATGATATGGGAATTGAAACTTTGCATAGAGGTGCATTCTCTCAAGGCTGTAATCAACTATTCAACTTTGGGTTAGCAGCTTGTTGGCTCTAGTCTGCACGCCTGATAGCTGGTGTCTTCATTTTATGGTCTCTACCCATAAAACATAGGGACAGATCCAGAAGTATATCAAATGAGGGCAAAATGTTTAATATTAAATATTGAGTAATATAAAATTTTTATTAAATGATTTATGTCATTTATTATGTTAAGTTTTAAATTTATTACAAGTATTATCATGATTCACAAGGTGAACCCCATGGGGTTTAATTTTTTCTTTTTCTTTTAAATTTTAAAATTATAGTAGCAAATATTTCATTTATTACATAGACAAATACTTGAGAATGAAAAGTCAATGATGTATATACTAACTTATTATTAAAAAAAGACACGAGGGAGGGGCTAGAGCCCATATGTGCCCCTCCCTAGATCCCTCTATGATAAAACATAATTCATTCATTGTTCTTATGCCCTCCACCTCCACCATTGGGAGGACGTTGGTGACCGTGCCTAGGTTGAACCTCGAGTGGTGCCACCTCCTACATGAGATACCAGCACAAATGTGACTAGAGACGTTGTCGTGGAAGCGCATTGACCCTCAAAAGCTACCACACCAGGAGACTCAATCACGCAACCCTCCCCAAAACCCGCAAGAGAATATGGAACCCATAGCCCAGGAGAGAGTAGGCCTACACGAGGATGATAGCAGCAGCCCAGAGGCGATACATCCCACAACACTTCCGAAAGCACCCTTATATAATCGTTGGTCGTCCCTATAAGGCTGGGCCAAGGCAACACTAGCTTGGCTATCCTCCATCAGCCCAAACCCGAAACACTCAAAAACATCATTATAACCCAATTTAGATGGGTTGTAAACACTATATGAAAAAGTGGCCTTACCAACGACCAAAGCTGCCAGAAAATGCCAAAAGGTCGTCGAAAATGCACCTTACCGACGAGCTATCCAACAGCCACTAGCACGCCGAAAAATTGGACGTCACAAACATTACGGTTGACTTTTTCTAAAATGCTCATCGGTAATTACTGACATGCTTTTATCGATGGAGAGTTCCAACGGGAAAAGCTGTCAGTACAGAAGATATGCTTTTAAAAAAGTTGTCGTTACCGACGAGTATATGACCCCCGGTAATTACTGACGACCAAGACCGTCGATAACAGTCGTTTTCTTTATAAAATAAGTATTTAAATTTAATATTCATATTAGATATTATTTTTTTATATAGTTAAATATTATATATATAGTGTGTGTGTGTGTGTGAGAGAGAGAGAGAGAGAGAATTAGTTATTACTCCCTCCGGTCCTTTTTGTAAGAAACAAAATGGTCCTTTTTATTTGTCCTAATTATAAGAAACAACATCAATTTCTAAATGTATTAAATGTCTAATTTTTATCTATACCCTTATTTTTAATAAGACTTATATTAATGAGATAATAATTTCTTATGCAAGTGGGTTGGTTCATAAAAATGGCACTTTTGAAAAAAAAATCTTTAAAAATATTAATTATAAAAAACTATTTTAAATACATTTCTTTGGTCTGTGTGAATTATGGTTTTGTTCCTTATAATAAGGACCGGAGGGAGTATATATTATATAACTAAATTATGATATATAAAATATATAATATTAAATATTATATATATTACAGAGAGAGGGAAAGGGAAATGAGGGTGTGTTTATAGGGAGGAGAGAAAGGGGGAGAGGGGTGTGGATTAAAAGGTTTAATCAAGGGTGGAGAGTGGTTGGTTGAATTGCATACGGATTGCCATTTCTGACGGCGTTGGCAGTCAGTAATGCAACAGCCACGATATAACCATCCAAGGGTTGAAAATTAAAGAAGAGAAACACATTGATCGACATTATTGACGACATGCAACAACTACGATTCAATGATCCAAGGGTTAAAAATCAAAGAAAAGAAGCACATGGATCGACATTATCGATGGGCATGGCCCTCGGTAATGTCGATCTGTGTGCTTCTCTTCTTCGAATTTTCAAAAGCACAATGATTATCATGTTCGTCTGTAATGGTAATTTTTTTACAAAAAATATCTTCTGACATTACCACCGGCTATGTCTGCCCATCGGTATTCAAAACTAAAAATTACCGACAATATGACCATCGGTAATGTTGGCGCCTTAACTTTTCGCCTTCTTAACGACGACTCTGCTCGTCGATAATCTTCGATTTTGAACACCGACAGCTTAGGCTGTGGGTAATATGAAAGTTTTTCAAAATCATGGTCAAGTTAGCTGCGGACCATCTTTTCGCTTTTATTTTTTTTCCATTCATTTAATTTATATCCAACGCATATAAATTATTCAACACTAATTATATATAAATTAACAAATTGTACATGTACATGATTAAAGATATCATAAATAATTCCCTCTACAAATGCTAATTAATGTGTATACCCCCCCGGGGCCCCAAAAAAAAAAAAAAAACCAAAAGAAAACCAAAGGAGAGTCTAATTGACGACACTGAGCACTTGAACGGTATAGACCTTATACCGCGACCATGTAACAACTGCATCCCCATCAAGGACGTGACTTGCCCCATGAAGCCAAACACCATCATTACATCACAAAAACCACAAATTTCCGTAACTTGAAAGATAAGAATAAGAACCATGATATATTTTTATTTTTATTTTTGAAAAAGCTAAAAAAATTTACTGCCACCAAAGAGAAGATTAGGCCCAAGATAGGCCACATAAGAACCATGATATATATGTACACATCACACTTGTTTTTTTTTTTTTTATAACAAGACCATGCTATTATTATTATCAACCTCGAATCTCATTCCGTCCAAGTTTGATGAGACCACACCATCTTGGAAGGTAGTATTTTCTTCCAGATCCATGTCCCACAAGAATCCATATCCATCGTCACATTTGGGACTAATTTGAGTAACACTACTACAGTTGGTGTTTGTTTCCCGAGAAAACTGAAGGAGATTCATCAATGAATTACTACTGTTATTTTGGTTTTGGTTTGGGTGATGATCATGGATTGCAAGTTGGTTATACCCAACAAGCATGGTTTGGTTGGTTGGGGATGGGGCTGTGTTCTCAAAATACATGGGTTGTGGGACGAGTTTGGCACTGTTGTCTTCTTCGCCTTTGTGAAAGACTCTACACAAAACCCAGTCCTCCTGTAATCAACAAAAGTTTGACCTAATTAGCAAAAATGAATGTGAACCCGAAATTCCCCTTTTAAAGAATCTTTATCCTCACACCTAAAATACACGGCAACGGCACTACCATCTCTTTTCCCCTTACGAATTATTCTATTCTATCCAATTCAATCAGTGACGAAATTACGTCTGATCTTAAGAACCATGGACCAGAAAAGTCCTCACATACACACTCTCTTCCCTTATTTCTCGAAAAGATGCCGAAGCCAAATCACTCCTAGCTCTAAAGTTCACACCTTATATGTCCATAGAATATACGCAGAATTATATTGTTTGTCTTTTATTTTAATTTACACTTTTAAGTTAGTTTTCTTATAATTTTGTTACTTCAAATTTAGGTTTTAAAGCGTTAATTTTGAGACAAATTGTTAAAATATCTATAAGAGGAAAGGTAAGTGTATCACAGACACAATTTGTTTCATCAATTATGACACAAATCAAAACATAAAAAAATATCGTTAAAAACAAACAATAGACTAAGTAGGCCGACGTTGTTAATATTTTAAAACTTTTTTTTTTTGATAAAATACTTTAAAACATGTTGGATTAAATTGAAACAAAAATATAAAAAAATGTTTTAGAACATTTCTATGTTGATTTTTTTTTTTTGGGATAACAATTTATGTTGATTTTTTTAGTACTTGTCTAGAAATGTCAGTCAATAAATTTAATTAATGTTTCAATTGTTAAATAAATTACAATCATAATCCATATATATATCTCTCTCTCTCTTACGTACGTGGGAACCTACACCAGCTCTAGCCTCTGCTATGCTCTAAGCTCATTCCCCTATTTCACAAGTCCGTGCAGTTCTAAGTGGCCATTTATTTACCATTATGTAAACGCGTAAACTGAAAGATATATTCATGGGCACGCTTGAAAATTGAGAGGAGAGTGAGAAAGGTGGAAATAAACCTTAGGTGGCATGTGTGGGGCCTCCAAGCGAAACTCATGCATGATCCAACCGGTTTTGATGCCATTTGGGGCTCTGTTCCTGTAGAACACTAATGTTTTCCTCATCCCTACGACATCACGCGTGATTGGGTCAAGCACCGTTCGATCCTTCCCTGTTGCTTTCCAATAGCCAGATGTCGTTGCCCGGTTGGTTCGAAAGCCTGTGGCATATTTGCGGTCACGAAAGCTGAAAAAGTACCACTCGGTTGCGTTGAGCTTAGCCACCTCTGCAGAGCACGCATGCATGAACAGATGATGGGTCAGTTTTCGGTAGCAGCAATTGGATTGGATTGGACATCACGTGACTAATTAAGGTAGGTAAAATTACTACAATAAGGATGAAAGATACTACATGGATTCAAAGATTATGTAATGTGTGGAATTAATTATCTCCAAAGAAATATAATTACGACAATAACGACAAAAATAATTAGGCTTTGTGTATCTGTGTATGATCAGCATCGCGTGTCATGTAGAGTAATTTTCAAGTTTCAAATCGAGCAAGATAAAGATGACCTAAGCATGGTATCCGGAGGTTTCAACTGTTTGCTGTGAGTATGTAATTATTACGTACTTGTGGTTTTTGTCTCTCTGTTTTTTCACCCCTTTTACAGCTGTCATAGTGCTGTGCACGAATTTGAGGATAGTTAATTTACGCAAGAAAATATCAAGTACTACTTTTGAGATGAATTATAAGCACATGGAGCTAAATTTAATTCATTAAATAAGACTAAATACATTGATTATTTAATAAATCAAATTTAGCTCTATGTGCTTATAATTCATTCTAGAAAGAGTATCATTTCATATTAATGTTAATAACGAGCTAAAAGCACTTGGTTCGTAAGTAACCATCTAAGAGACTGTTCCATAATTTTTTCCCATTAGACCTCATCTACGTGGCATCTCTCATCCCTTAAATTTAAGACACGTCCATTATATAAGAGACGTCCACTATGAATTAAAAACTATTATTTGCTTCATCCAAAACTCCAACAGATTTTATTGCAAATATTAAAGTATTAAAGTGTAACATGTGAAAACCACTTAAGAGACTCACTTTAATGAACTATCATTGGAGCAAAATAATAAAGTGTCTCTTAAAAATGATGTGGGTGGCCCCCAAAATAAATTTTTAAGAGACTATGTATTGGAGATACTCTAAGAAAAGTAAATTCAGAGCACTAATTCTCAACATATATTCTACTACTAGAAAAAGTTGACTTATTGACGGAAAATAGAGACGAAAAAATGAAATTCGTCTTTAATTTCATGGCTAAAATTGGAAATCAATTTATTTTTTTCTCTAATATTTGTCTGTAATTCAATATTTTCTAGTAGTATTCTTAAAGTAGTTTTGTTATTTCTATACTCAATGAGGATGTTAAATTTTCTTGTATAGACATTAATAGTGACAGAAATTAATATTAGTTTTATATTAATTAGTTTACCAACTAATAACATTCTTGTTTCTGTTTAGCAAATCATTTTATCAAATTCCTTAACTGAGATACATAATTGGATTGTTATTAACCGGTATAAATCAAGTAAGAATTTCACATTCTCAAATGTACAAAACAATATTCCTACACGACCATTGTATGCATGAAACAAACAGAGTTCTTAAATCTTGAAAAATATTTTGTTTAGGCTATAGCTGGTAGCTAGAGCATCTATGTTCTTACAAATGTTTGGTTACTTTATATCAAGATATGGGGGTAACCTTAATTATGAATCACAAAAGTAGTAGCGAATGAATGCAACAAGCTTTCCCTTACGGACTCATGATAAGCAAAAAGCCAAAACATTTTTTTGGTGAAAAAAAGCCAAAACATTTGAAAGGGAAAGAACAAATGCCATATGGTACAGGTGCATTTATATATATATATATATATATATCACACATACATGTGTAAAGAGAAAGATAAGAAGGAAAAAGAAATTAAGAAGGTAACAGATACGACTAGTGATGTAATAATTAATTCCATGAAAGATGTACTTTGAGAAATTAAATTAAAGTGGTTCTTCGTAGTCTTAATTGCACTCTGTTTTATACCGTGAAAAATAAAATTAATTACAAAAGTAGATTGCTATTGATGAAGCCGTTTTAACGGCATAAAGAGAATTTTTTTTTTTTAAATTCTTATGTACCCATTAAATTAGCCGGGCACCGTATCCATATTAAATGTTCTAATAAAAATAGTCTCATTATTCAAACATAACCGTTACGACATACATTTTTTATTATCTTAAAAAGTAAGCAGTAAGTTATGAATAACTATTTCGGTGTCCCAAAAAGTATTTTACAAATTTGCTAATATGTTGTTCTTCCTCTTTTCTCTTGGACGTTTAGAATGTCCATCTTATTAGAAAAAAATGAATAATCAAATAGCTGTAAACATATACTGATGTCAACTTATTTTCGATATCTAGGCTCTATCAAAAAAAAAATTTCGGGAGAAAAAGAAACGTGAAGTGAGTATAAAGATGAAGAAGGGGGAATACAAAGAGACACCGTAGAAAAGTTTTTGATAAAAAATCATTATTTAGTTTAAAAAGGGGTGGATCTATAATTTAAAAAAGTCAAATGATTAATTCAAAATAATTAAAATGGATTTAATGACATGATAAATGGATACAAATTCACTTGGGTATCGTACACCCAACACTTCCACCAGGTACCAGAGTGCTAACCTTTTTTTTTTTTTACTCCGGCATAAAGAAAATTGTTACTCCCTGCATCTCATTTAGTTGTCATTTTCTAATAATTCATTGTCTCAAATTAGTTGTTGTTTTAATAAATTAATAAGTATTAATTTTTTTTCCTTCAAAAAACAGCCTTATATCTCAACCAATTATATTTTGAAAGGAATTTCTACCTAACCACTTCACTACTCTAATTAATAAAATGTATTTTAGTCAAAAAATATCATTTTATCTTTGAAATTTGTAAACTCAATATTCATTTTCTTAAAAGATATGCATAACCCAAAAGGACAAATAAAATGACACGGATGGAGTATAAAACATCTGGGAAGTAGAACTAAAGAAAGAAGAATATAGAATCTTGATAGCAGGCAGACAAAAGACATCGTTTCGATCTTCATGAAGATATATATACTAGGCATAGTAAAAAAAAATACTGTAAACGTGTTTGGGACGCGCTTACAGCAGAAAAACAACTATGTACAAACTTTACAAAGGACAAAAACAATTATAATGGCATAATAATAATCAAGTGGTAGAATATTATATATAATTCTATAAAGAACTGAATGATTTATTTATTGGCAGAGACGCATATTGATCAAGAAGTTTGCATTACTTTCAATCATTGAAGAAATGAATAAACTATTAACCGTAACGTACCTGTAACACCCCGTAACCTATATCCCTTTTATTTTATTGTACTCTCTCTCTTTCTCTCTCTCTCTCTCTCCCCCTCTCTCCTGGAAGCAAGCTTGCCTTCCTACTTTCTGTTATGCAAGAGAGATGCGCCTTTCTTACAATTTTGTCAATTTTGAGAGTTCTTTTATATAGCTTCTTTGTGAATGTGAAGTAAACTTTGTGATTATTCTGTATATGTTAATTCACAGAAATTAAAGGCACAGAAAAAATAAGCAAAGGAGGATATGTTGTAAGCAAATTAAGTACTAGAAAAGGCCATGCAGTAAAAAAAAAAAGGCTACTGAGGAAATTAAACAGTTAAAATTAATTACGAGATAAAGCGAGAATGATGATCAATATATGAAAATAAATATATACCAGGAAGCTGCCATGGCTCGCATGTGTGCAAGTCAATTTCCACCAAGGTACCCTTAAGAACATCCTCATTTGTGATCTTTTTGTAAAGGTAATGAAGGACCAATTCCTCATCACTCGGATAAAACCGAAACCCAGGGGGAAGTGAAGCACCAACATCTCTAAGACCCATGATTTTGCTATTTAATTAGAAAGGAAATGATGAAAGCAGAGCAAAGGTGCGAAATTGCTATATAGGGAGAGAGAAAGAGAGAGAGAGAGAGAGACAGAGGGAGAGAGAGAGGGAAATCTAAGGAAGATCTTTTTGAAATTTTAGATAGGTCGATATATATATATATATATAACTGTGGAGAATTTATATCATTGAAGCTTTGAGAGGTTACTCCCTCTGCCTATTGGGGTATTTGAAATATTAAGGTATTATGGCAGAAAGGTTGGTACCGCGTATATATATAGGATGATAAGAGACTTTGCCATTTAAAATTTCTTTACTGCAATATTATCCGGCAAGGCCACGCTGTAATTGGTTAGATATATATGTAGTAAGAAGTTTCAAGATATACCAATGTTACAAGAAATCATCTAACTATTAAGAGTAGAATATTTTGCTTTATTTTCTGCAAAATATTATATGGAAAAATAATTGAGCTGTGTGAAAATTATTAGAGAAACCCTCCAAAATACCTCTTTTTATTTTATTGTTAGAAAGTTATCTTTAACTCGTTATCTTGCGCAAGAAGAAAACGTGTTTTATGTACTTTTATGAAAATAAATGATTCCTTTTCAACTGTTTTTCTAATGTGTGTGAACTTGCACACGATAAAAATCACTAATTATTCAGTTTTTTCCTTATTAATTATTCATTTTCCTAATTCTTTTATAGTTTCACATTCTGAACTAAACAAGCAAAATTCTTCTATCCTCCTATGAACCAAACACAATATCAAGTTGAATTCTTCTTCTCCCCTCCATTCCCCCTCTCTCCCCTCTATTAAAATCTCTCCCCTCGTTTGAACTAGGGTCTAATTGGTGGGGGGTTTTGGAAGGAAGAGGATGAGTTATTTTAAGTTATGTTTGTTTGACTCAATTTTTTTCACGGGAGAGGAGCAAAATCCCTCTTAAGCCAATTTTTGCTCCCCTCCAAAAGTGGGAGTTTTAGAGGGAATGGGAGATTAAATCATTTAAAATAAAATTACTTAAATATCTTTATATATAATATAATATAAAAGGCTATAAGAATATATAAGTAAATTAATCTCTCATCTTCATTAAAATCTCTCTTCTCCCCTTCCGAACATGCAAAGGCTTCTCTCCTCTTCCCTCTCCTCCTCTTAACTAATCACAAAATCAAATTAAATCTCTTCCCTCTCTTTCTCTTTCTTTCCTATTCTTTCTTTTGTTTGAACCAAACACACTAATGATATTCGTTAGTCATCTTTCGTTGCATCTCGTTAAAAAAGCTTCTGCCCAAAATGACAAGCAACGAGATCTCATTGGTAGCAGTCCGGCACTTTTCTGGTTTTAGTCATCTAGATTCGCATGCACTTAGTTAAATAATGATATTTTAATTTTAATTTTCTTTTCCTTTTAGTGTTCATTGAATCAAGGTAGGGATAATACCCAATTTAGTCCTTGAAATTTGTCACTTGTATCAACTTGATCCCCAACTTTATCGAAATTACTAAGTAGTCCCTAGAATTTGAAAACGTGTATCAGTTACGTCCTTCTATCAGTTTTTTTGTTAACAGATTCCAAAATAGTCATTCAATTTAGTCACTTATTAGCAAACATGTCCCTATGATTTATAACTTAATATCAATTTGGTCTTTGTGATTTATAATTTAATGTCAATTTGGTCTCTGCTAAATTGATGGAGGGACGTAACTGATACACGTTTTCAAATTTCAGGGACTATTTAGTAATTTCGATAAAATTAAGGATTAAGTTAATACGAGTGGCAAACTTCAAGGACCAAATTGAGTATTATCCCATGAAGGTATTTACTTGTGAATCATCCCAAAATCACGTTTTTCGTTTTTTTCCTTTTAGTACTTTAGCGAGACAATCTTTTTGCATGTTGAATCTTCTCTATGGTACATTTATTTAATATTAAACTTTGCTCCATTTAACAAAGGACAGGTTTGGCTCTATCTGTTTGTTTTTTATTGGTTAGCAAACACATAAAAACACCACAGTACGTAGTGTCAATCACGGACAATATTATTTGATCAGTTAAATAAGTGAGCAGCCATAGGCGCTATAACTATATGTTCTTGCTTTAAATTAATTAACGGAAGTCCTAATTAAGATTCAATTGACAAGCAAGCACCTGAAGCATTTGATTAATTAATCTCGTGTGCCCAGCTGAACATGGACAGCTCTAAGAAAAACACAACAAATTAATAATTCATGTTAATAGCTGGAATTAGAATTTAACGCCCAATCATGAACTATAGGGAGTCCCATATACTACATGTTTCATTTTCTATCATAGAATATCAATTTGGAACTATCCGTGGTGTGGGGCATGGGGATGACAAATCAGGCTGGTTCGCCTCGCTCTGTCTTGCTATAAGCTTGTCAAGTGGTGGCGGGTTGAGAAAGTGATCAGTTTACCTCGTTGGCCTGCCTTAAAAAAAATTAAAAAGCAAAAAAATAAATAAATAAATTTTGGTTTAAAAAAGTGACAGGTTGGCCCACCTAAACATGTCTTAAAATAAGAGAAAAATGCGAGTTGGCGGGCTGGCCCGCACAAAATACATAAAAAAATTAAAAAATTGATTTATACATATATATAGGATCGGCGGGTGGCTCGCCCCACCCCGCCCGTGGCCCGGCAAGGTGGTGAGCTGATATAACCCGCAGTGCCAGGCCAGCCCATATTGTCACCCATAGTGGGGCACCCCAATTGTCTTTGATTTGGGGTCTGTCCAAGGACCCAATTATGAGTCCATGCATGTTGTATTCTAGCTAGCTTATCTAAAATTGAATTTCTAATATGTGGTTTTTCTTTCCTTTTCGGTGTGTTCCTGAGTGATGGAGAGGATGCAAGCAGTGGCAATAATAAAATAGATGAGGACAAAAAGGATATTTGTCACAGCATGTATCATCTAAATAAATGATAATAATGAGAGGAGTACATATTTGGCAGATGATGACTCGACTGGCATGGGTCCCCGCCTCTCTTTTCTTCAACTACTAGTAGAATACCCGCATGCATATGCACGAGTCGCGTCGTGTTGGTTACAATAAATGTTTTTAAAGCATTTATATACATCAACTAAAATTGAATATTAGTTGCTATGCTTTTTGACCTGACAAATATTTTAATACAGTGGTCCTTATATCAACTTTAATAGCATCTTTCTGAACCACCACTATGTATTAATAGCCATAAAATAATATTAAAATTAAATTAAATACATTTATAAATAATAATTATCAAGGTTATCAAAACCGGACTGGACACTGAACCGGTATAGGCACTGGTTCAAGGTTCAAAGGCCAGACCGAGGTCGAACCGGGGTCGGACTGAAAATGAATTAAATTATATTTTTAAAATTTTTAATATAACATATAAAGCACTAATAAACAAAAAATAACATAATATTCATAATATCACGACATAAAAAATTAAACTATACTTAAAATGTTATATGTCAACATATAACATGCAAAAATTACATATTAAACTATACTTAAAATGTTATATGTCAACATATAACATGCAAAAATTACATATTAAACTAAAATAAATATGTTATAATAATTTTCTAATATTCAATAATTACAAATACTATAATGTAAGTAATTTCATAATTTATATTAATATATAAATTAATTTTAAATTTTATTATAATATTTAATTTAACCCATCAACGTGAAAAAATGGATATAAAATCTCTTATGTGTCAAAAATAATGTCATTTACCATTTTTTTTAAAAAAATAAAAAATTAATTTTTGTTGAACCGTCCGGTTCCCGGTTTTGTCCCCTTTTTTTCCAGTTTTCCCGGTTTTGGCCGGTTTTTTACCGGTTTTCCGGTTTTTAGGCCGGTTCGATTACAATCCGGTTTTAAGGTTCAAACGGACCGGACAGGGGTCCGGTTCCCGGTTCAACCGGTCGGACCGGCCGGTCCGGTCCGGTTTTGACAACTATGATAATTACATTTATAAATTTGATATGTGTTTAATGATGATAAAATTACACCGATAACATGTAATGTTTCTCCGTACGGACTAAAAACAAAATAATCATTTATAATAAAATAATCATCTATAAATAATTTATAATAAAGATATTTATAAATTTTATATTATGTCGACAATATTTTATGTACTCCGTTTGTACCCAAAAGAAAAACAATCATTTATACCGATAGTATGTAATGTTTTCTCCTGTTAAGAATCAAAAGAAAAATAATCATCTATAAAAAAATATATAATAAATATATTTATAAATTTTGATACGTGATCAAAGACGATAAAATTATATTAAAAATATGTAATGTTTTCAATAAAAAAATTATAATGATAAAATATAAAAATATAGAAAAAGAGAAGTAGAAAGAAGTTGACAAAAAAAAAGAAATAGAAAGAAAAAGTTGACAAAAAAAAGAAATAGAAAAAGGAAAGAGAATAGAGAGGGTGTGAGAGAAGAAAGAGAGAAAGAGAAAAAGTGTCATGTGAGAGAGAGAAGAAAGAGAAAAGAGAGGGAACACTACAAGAAAAACAGGGGATAGCGACGGCCTTTTACCGATGGGCATAGGTCGTCGCACAAAAACCGGGATTTCTGACGGCTAAAGCCGTCGGTAAAACCAGGCCGTCATACGGTCGTCGGTAACCTACGGCGTATGACGGCCTGGCTTTAGCCGTCGAAAATCCCAGTTTTTTGCGACGGTCTATGCCCGTCGGTAAAAGGCTGTCGCTATTCCAGCGTCTGTTTTCACCCCGTTTTAAGATTCCCTCCAGTTTTTCAAATACTGACGGGCTTAATCGTCGGTATTTGAATTATACCGTCGGTAATGTCGTTTCGTTTACCGACGGATATATGGCCATCGGTAATGTTAGTGTGGCTGTCGGTAATCTCCTGTTTCACACAGACACGGGACCTTCTCCTCCTCCATTTTTCATTCTAACTTATTATTCTCTACTCTCTCCCCCTTCCCCCTTTTTCGAATTTCTGGCGCCACCAGCCAGCACCACCACCATGGCGACCACCACCACACACAAGAACGACGACCACCACCATAAATCGCTTCTCTGCTCTGCTCTCCCTAACCTAAGTCCCAAAACGCCACAGCTTCGCTTCGCCGCATGCCACTGCAGCTTCGTCGCACTGGTTAGCTTCGGCTTCGCTCGCGGTGACCCTACCTACGCCTCCTAATCGCAAATTGAATCATGTTCCTCTTTCTGAAGGTTTAGGGTTTGTGATTTAGAAGAAAGAAAAAGAAGAAGAGCAATTATGGTTTCGCACTGTACATCCACTGGCGACGGCGCACCATTGAGCATCAATCGCATCTGGTTTCACTTCCAAAGAGCATATACATAGGTAACCATTTTGATTTCAGAGTAACTATGTTGTTTTGCATTTGCTTCCAATGATTGGACTGAAGTCAGTGTTATGAAGTATTACCCTCTATTTTGATCGTGACTTGCTGAAAACTTGCAGCCAGAAAGTAATTAGTGGTCTGAGTAATAATGAAATGCATGCAATTATTTATGCTTAGTGATTTTACATAACTCAAAGTATTGATGAAAATGTCCAAAGAATTAGAGTATATTATATAAAAATCAGTACAATTGCAGTATGCTATAGTTGGTAAAGTGATTAGTTGAATTCATAGTTGTGGTGAAGTTAAGTTCATACAGAGTCATGAGAAAAAAAAAGGCTTGATTATCTACAAATGAGCATTGCTATGCATAGTTATGAAACAAAAAATAAATTTAAAATTTGATGAAGTGATTAGCTCAATTCACAAAGCTGCATGTCTCTTCAATCGAAGTTATACTAAATTGTGTTTTTGATGATTTAAGTGTTACCCAATCATTTAATATTGGCCAACCATATTGACTAATCCATAAAGAAGATTAATGCATGAGGCATTGTTTATCATGGTACACTGATACATGATTTTACAAAACACATGGAAATTATATTCCATGGTGATAATGTACAATTAGTGGCCATGCACCTCAAACTTAAATACACTTATACCCACTTCAACAAAACAATATAGTTTTAAGCATAATTGCCACACATCCAGAGATTGGCTATCCTATTTACAACAGCAAACCAACCAAAATAAGACCAACTCCTAATAGACCAACACCATGACACTTCAAAATCATTGCAAACTTTTCCAAGTACATCAGCTTATGTATAAAATAGATAAAAAATAGATGTTCATCCACTTCAGCACCTGCACGATTTAAGCCTCCAGCATGCATTCCTTGATATTGAAGAACTTAGCTACTCGTACATTTACTGCATAAGCATATCGCTATGTACCCAAAGAGAAGCATCAGAACTTTGAGGTTACACTTCCTTGCCCCTACACCAGGAGCCCAAATAGCCTCATGGTGGCAGAAACTTTTCTTGTCTACTATGTCTCTCACCATCTACATACCTGCACACCATCTAATCTTCAGTGACTCTCATATGCTCCTGCATAACTATGCCATAGTAACACATGTAACTGTTCTCACAAAACTAAACAAAATTTACATGTCATAGTGAAAATTGTAATTAGAGAGTTCCTATGTCAACATCATTTAAAATAGGAAAATGTCAAATTGTAATTAAAGAGTTCCTTCGCCATGTGTATATGTATTTTACTATAGCCCTTGAAAAGAAAGTCAAAGCTATCGGAAATCAAATGCTAAATGCCAAATGCTTTATTAAAGGAATAGACTCTATTGTTCAATATTTTAAAATGCTCATGAATCATTTCCCTGACATTCATGTAGTTCATATTAATAGCGATAGGAAAGTTGTAACTCATGGTTTGGTTGGTTTGTCTAAAGATTATGATCGAGAACTTGGTTGGGGCAAGCTGTTAAATGTCAATGTAATGTTTCTGTTTGTGCTTATTGAAAGCTAGTATTTAGTTTACCTTCCAAAAAAAAGGAATAGACTCACCACTGTAAACTGAACTAAATTAATCAATTTTTGAAATAATTTTGCCCCATCCTTTGATTGCCTTAATTTTGAGAATCAATTCACTGCCAAAGGTATCAATGCCATTTTCTAATACTACATTACGTAGGAGCCTTCTGCAAGAGCAGCAGCACACTGTGATTAGGGTATATTTCATGTTGGAGCTAGGAGAAAATGAAAAAAAAATTGGGTTAGAAAGAGGGAAATGGTATCAGAGAATGGAAGAAAGAAGATGAATGAGGGGGAAGATCGAGGAAGCTGAAGATATGTGTTTCTTTGCGGTTGCTTTTTTGTAGGGAGTGAGAGAATTTGTGAAATAAGTGAAAGGGAAAATTGTTTCAAGAAAAGTAAAAGAAGGAAACGTAAATTTGAATTTGAATTGTGAGATGATGTGACCAAAATACCATAAAAATGGACAGTGACAATTTTTCAACAATGGGTAATTTTGGGTTTTCAGCAGCCCTTGATTCTCCTCAATTGAAATTGGATAAGAGAAAGTTAAAAATTCTTGTTTTTTTGTTTTCTTCATTCACTCCTCACATGTTCTGTTTTCTTTTGTCTTTGATCTCATCCTTTTGTTCTTAACTATTCTTTCCCTTCCATGCCAGATTGAAGGTTGATGAGTCTTTGCTAGGTTGCGATTTTAGAAGGCAGGCACTATTGTTCTGGTGTTGGCAGAGGTGAGTCCTTGAAAGTTTTGCATTCTCTTCTTGAGTTTGTTGCTATCCTTTATGTTTATGGATGCAATTTTCGTAATCAGGTTTTATCTTGAGTTTTGTCGTTATAATCAGATTTTTTTTTTAATTAAGCCATTTTTTACTTCGCATTTGAGCGATTCCAAACATGATGTCGTTAATTGACTAGTAGAAATTATGAGAATTTGGTGAGTTTCTGCATTGTGGATACTCAGACATTGGCTAGGTTTGAATTGTTTCGTGACTAGGTTACATTACTGAATTGAGTAGTGACTGATTTGTAAAATTTTAAGTATTGAAAAAGCCGATTTGCTTAACTCGAAAAAAAAAGGATTGCCATTTTTTTTATTCTTTTTGCCATTATAGCTTTGTTTTGGAGTTTGGCACAATGTGATTTTTTTTTGGTTGAATTACTTCTATTTTAATTTATACACGAGGATAGGAGACATTAAGATGAAATGGAAAGAACTGATTTTTTCGTGTATGGTGAAGCTTCCTGATGATTCAGTTATACTTTATGCATGGTAGATAACTCCGGATATGCTTAGGATGTGACAAATTTTCTGACATGTTTTGTGACTGAAATTCATCGTATTAGGAGTTTTGGGGTTGTTCACTTGGTTGAAAAGGTTTTGGGTGGCAAGTTCAGCACTTATGCCTTCAGAAGCAATAATAGAGAATACTATTTGGTAATTAAGCAGTTTTATTTAACTTATGTTTCTGAGTTGTTAGAAACAGTTGAACCTTAGCTCCTTCGCACTCCTCTATGAAAAATGAATTTGTTGAAAAATGAATCTTTATTTTTATATGTATATTTTTTCTTTCTGTTATTAAATATTATTATTTGAAATTGCACGGTTCTATTGGATTTTTCGCTTTCAATTTGGGGTTAATTATCTCTCATTGCTTTGTTCAACTTTGAATTTGTGTGACATTATTATATCAATATTGGAGTCAGGAAAGGAAGGATGATTGAAGATATAAAATCATTTATTCTGCTTCTTGAGTTGCCATGTGGTATAAGGACTTAGAATGAAGCAATTGAATAGATAATAGAAAATAAATGAAGCGACTAGTTATCTTAATAAATGTTAGAGTGAAAGAAGCAACTACATTATTTGAAAAAAATTATTCATTATTATTATCAATTTTTTCTTTCATTTGCGTCTCTTTTATATAAGAAGACTCTCCTTAGAAGTTGTTTCTTTCTGTGTGGCCGTTTGAGTAAAAATTAGTGGAGAACCATCTACATTACATAAAACAATTGTTGTACGTCTCGAGAATACTTGCTGAAACCCATTTCTGAATACTTCTTTGAAAACCATTTTTTTACACACTGACTCATTGCATACGACTTAGCCTCATCTTCCTATATTTCAGGTTCTCTTTCTATGTTATATGACATGTCAATTTAAGGTTTTTGAATCTCTTGTGTTTTGTGAATTTAACTGTGTTTTTTCCTTTTGTGAATTTGTAGATTCTGTTTAGTCCACCACTCCGCCGCCACCACCGCTCGTGCCTCTACCACTACTGTGCAATCGAGGTATGCATTCTAACGAAATGTCGGTAGACTCATTGGGTGGAAAAGGGTTGGCTGTTGACCCCCACACCGACATATTTCTTTGTTTTGCTTCATAGTTCTCTCCATAGATGGAATTTTGAAGTGATATGTGTTTTTTTGCTGCCAAAAAGTTATTATGTTGAAGTGATGTATAGTTCTCTCCACATAGGAAATTTTGTCTGATGTATGTTTTATGTTAGAAAGTAGAGAAACAGATATATTCATAATTAGAAAGTAGAGAAACAGAAAATAAACACAAGTTTTTATGGTTCTTCGATGCAGAAATCTTTTGCCCGAGTCACACAAAATTTAAGAACCTCTCTCACAACTGTAATGCTCTTGTTACAATCAACATCATCGTGATTATTGGCCTAGGGCTAAGGCATAGGCTATATTAGTTGTAAGCTAGCACATAATTATTTATTAAATAAACTAGATCAAATCTTTTTTAGAAGTATTTAGCTAAAAATATAAAGGTTTTAGGCAATGTAAAAAAATTTGTTAGGCCTAACTGACCAGATTAATTAAGCAAACATAAATAATATATTAATATTTTTATATCAGTTTTTTAAATGTTTAAAAACTATATACTTATTTAAGATAAATAAGTCTGGCTTATATAAAAGTCATACATAAATTAATATATCATTTTATCCTAACTTTGATTCCTCCTCTTTTTCCCATCAATTTGAATGGTGCATATGTGTTTTCATTTTCTTAATTATTTCGTGCAAGAAATATTCATTAGACGTCATGCCTTGCACAGTTGTAGAGTTCTCTCGTATTGACTTCCTTACGAGAAATAATGAAATGAGTTTTAATTTTTTATTGAAAAGGATAAGGAAACATTTTTTATCAAATAGGGGGGCATAATAGTATAGTGTTAGGTAATTATTCTTTTTTGTATCAAGCCACTTATAATGATGCAAAATGTGTTAATTAGTAGTACTGCACCATCCTAAATTCCCCAATCGTCTATGGGAGACGCGACCAAATAAAGACACCATAAGGTTTCCTACAAGGTTTCGTATATAGATATAATAAATAGATTGGTTGTGCTTACATAAACCTTCAAATCCTAGTTATGTCTTATGATCCACTAGTTTCACACAAGTTCTGTGTATGTGTATAAGCTTAGTTTTCTATGAGAATATTAGGGATAAGTTAAAAAAAATAAAGAGGATTTTATAAGCATAGTTTTCTATGAGA
Organism: Calophaca sinica; assembly: GCA_037113605.1. NCBI lineage: Eukaryota > Viridiplantae > Streptophyta > Magnoliopsida > Fabales > Fabaceae > Calophaca > Calophaca sinica. The sequence continues at coordinate 27,496,738 of CM073730.1, read as the reverse complement.
TTCATCTTAGAGAAATTCATTAATTAATTACAATATTTCAATTAATTAAATTCATTAAATTAAATAAATATTTCAATTATCTTTTCATTAATTAATTAATTCAATAAATTAAATTCCATTATAAATTAATTTAGTCATTTAATTTAATTTTTAATTTAATAAATAAATTAATAAATTAAATTAATTATAGAAATTAATTAATTAATTAATTTTTTATTTAAAAAAAAAAGATTTACCAACGGCCACGACCGTCAAAAATGTTTTGCCCATTTACCGACGGCCAAAGCCGTCGGAAAATTTCGACGGTATGTTTCCGACGGCATTAACCGTCGGTATTACCGACGGCCACAAAAGCGCCGTCGGTAGGCATTTGCGATGCCCGTTATACCGACGGTCTTGAGGCCGTCGGTAACCGGTCAGAAATTCTGCATTACCGACGGCTTTTTGGGATTACTGTCGTCGGTAATCCAGTGTTTTCTTGTAGTGGAAAAAAGTGAAAGGTGAGAGAGAAAAAAGTAAAAGTAGGTAGAAAAAATTAATTTTTTTATGTGAATTTAATTTTTATTTTGATTTATTTTTATTTAGATTGACATATTTGCCCCTTTAAAATGATAGGTGACAAAGTTATGGTAGTCTAGTTTAGTAATTTAGTCGGCCTTTTGTATTCTTATATTGATATTGACTAGTAGAATAGCCGTGCATCCACACGGGTCGCGTCGTGTTGGTTGTAATAAATATTTCTAAAGTATTTACATGCATCAACTAAAATTGAATATCAGTTGTTATGTCTTTTGACCTGGCAAATATTTTAATACAGTGATTCTTATACCAACTTTAATAACATCTTTCTGAACCACTTCTATACATTAATAGCCATAAAACAATATTAAAGCTAAATTAAATACATTTATAAATTTAATATGTGTTTAATGATGATAAAATTACACCAGAATATGTAATATTTTCCCGTATGGACTAAAAAGTAAAATAATGATTTATAATAAAATTATACCGTCAACATGTAATATTTCTCCGTAAGGACTAAAAAGTAAAATAATTATCTATAATAAAATTACACCGACAACATATAATGTTTCTCCATAAGGACTAAAAAGTAAAATAATTATTTATAAATGATAAAGACATTTGCAAATTTGATATGTGTTCAAACACGATAAAATTATACCCACGACATGTAATGTTTTCCCGTAAGGACTAAAAAACAAAATAATCATTTACAAATGATAAAAATATTTATTAATTTGATATGTGTTAAAAGACGATAAAATTGCACCCACAACATGTAATGTTTCTCCGTAGAGACTAAGAAGCAAAATTATCATTTATAAAAAATAAACATTTTACGCTTCTCCGTCTGGACCCAAAAGAAAAATAATCATTTATACCGATAGTATGTAATATTTCTTCCCGTTAGGAGTCAAAAGTAAAATAATCATCTATAAATAATTTATAATAAAGATATTTATAAATTTTTATATTATGTCGACAATATTTTATGTACTCCGTCTGTACCCAAAAGAAAAATAATCATTTATACCGATAATATGTAATATTTTCTCCCATTAAGAATCAAAAGTAAAATAATCATATATAAAAAATATATAATAAATATATTTATAAATTTTGATACGTGATCAAAGACGATAAAATTATGTTGACAATATGTAATGTTTTCTTATTGAGACTTTAAACGAAAATAATTATTTATAAATAATAAAAAAAATATAATGATAAAATATAAAAATATAGAAAAAGAGAAATAGAAAGAAAAAGTTGACAAAAAAAAAGAAATAGAAAGAAGAAAGAGAAGAAAGAGTGTCACGTGAGAGAGAGAAGAAAGAAAAGAGGGAGGGAAAAAAGTGAAAGGTGAGAGAGAAAAAAGTAAAAATAGGTAGAAAAATTAATTTTTTTATGTGAATTTAATTTTTGTTTTAATTTATTTTTATTTAACTTGACATATTTACCCTTTTAAAATGATAGGTGACAAAATTATAGTAGTTTAGTTTAATAATTTTTTAAGCCTTTTGTATTCTTATATTGATATTGATATATTGGTATTGATTTGATCATACATATATAATTAATTAGTAATGAAGATACCTTCAATTATTTAATCAAACATATAATTATTAATATCCACGTACATCGAATTTTATATTTACATTTTTTATTATTTCGATTATTTTTAAATTATTTAATTATGAATATTACAAACACTCAAACACACATATCTTGTCTTTTTCACAATTACATCTTAAAGAAAGCAATAGAGGTCTTACTAGAACGATATGTACGAGTGTGACAAATCGGGAAAAAAAAAACATACATTAGTGTTAAAACGACGGAGGATATACCAGGATTACTTGTGAAATTGGTCACTTTTGGGTTTTCATATTCCGATGATGGACCTTTTTTGCCATATTGCAAGAAATGGGCACTCGGTGGTCCCATGGGTAAAGTTTTTATAGGGACGATTAGTCGACGGTTGTTGAAAGGGAAATCATGGTCGTCAATCATCAAATATGTTTCTGTCTGAGAAACAGTTCTCCAGGTAATTTGAGATTAATCTCATGCATCAATCAAATAATTGTTAAATTAAAGTAATTAATGATCAGTGGATGATAGAAATTAATGAATTCCTAAAAAATTTTGAAGAGCTAATTAATCGTTATATAGGAGTAATTAATTATGAAAGCAGTCAAGACACGTCACTGAATTCTTTCAAATAATAGACTATGGCAAGAAGTGAAAACAATAGAGGAGGGATCTTAATTAGCAGGGAACAACATATATTGACTTGTCACTGTAACAGTGTATTTTATTTTCTTTGAAATCCTAAATTAACGGGACACGTACGTTGAGCATGCGGTGGTGGACACGTGATACCAGCACCACATAATGAAGATACACGTCATTGCGAGGGTATGATGTAGCAGATTATTCTAAAATAACATTATGACTATCCCTACCAAAGAAGAAAATAATTATATAAATGATTGCGAAGGTTAGGGTTTTTATCTCTCTAAAAGGATAAAAGGATATGGAACCTTGTTAGGTGAAGGAGGGGAGGATGTTGGAGAATGAGTGACGGCTTGATATTCCTCTCCTCTCTCTGGGGCCACTAATTTCTTTCACTGGCTCTTCCCAATGCATGTCTTTTATAAGTTTTTAATCTATTATCTACTCAACACACGTAGGAAAAAACTCATTTCTTCATTTTTCTCGTCAATTTTTTTTTAAATTTTTAACTATCCTATAAATTCTATTTTTTTCACCACCCGTACACGGGTTCTCACAGCTAGTTTATTTATACATATTCACACAATGGGGCGGACTTAAGTGGTGCTTAAGGTACACCCCCAATAATTTTTATTTTGAATTATACCATTTTGCATATCCTGACCCACACTCTCTCAGTGATCTTTCAGAGAAGTTGGTTGAAACTGGAAGAGACAGAGGCGGACCCACACTATGCTGAGGGTGTGCAAGTTTTAAAAATTTCACTTATATCACTATATAATATTTTTTGACCCCACTCAATTTCAATTTTTTGCACACTGTAACACCCCGCCGAGACAGAGCGTCACTGTATCCTGATTTCAGCAACAACACATTTTCAATCCAATATCAGAGTACGTAACAGGACACACTGGTCGTGACGCAACGCTGCTTCCCAGGCTTTAAGTACTTAATCTTCTTGTTCATCTGCTATTCCTCATCATATAATAGAAAACACAGAAAACGAAGGGGTAAGACACTCATCAATCACCATCAAACAGGAAAACAACATAGTAGATATACTGTTACCATGTACAGTACAAACATATCAACACAGATATAACAATCATCATCATGAACATCGGCATAAATGATACCACAGATACCACGCTCAGACTTTTGAGCACACGGTCATAGACCAGATCATACTGATACGTCATACTGACAATCCCGACCACTTGGTCACAGACCACATCATACTCTGATATCACAGACTGACATGTGTCACTGGTCTTTCGGCTGATCACCGGCCTACAGACCCAAACCACTGGACATTCAGCTGATCACCGACTTTACTGTCCAGAGGCTGACACGTAACACCGGTCCTTCGGGCTGATCACCGGCCCTACAGACCCAGACCATCGCTGAACTTTGCGGGCCATTAACACCCTACTCCCTAGACCGATCACCATTCTCAGGGCACAGGAACAAAACTTAAGTTGGTTGTCCCGGGAATATATCATGATACGCTACCATCTCTGATTATCGGTTATGGCATCCCATACTACCATATCCAATTACCAGAGTAAGGTATCGTCCCGTGCACAAGGACAACATTCCCTATACAAAGAATGGCCAAGATTTCCCACCTGTCAGACGTGGAGTCTTGGAGACTCGTCCGGATGACCGAGTACATACCCCTCAAGGTCACCAACTATCCCAAACCACTCCGTACCTTTGGTACCACGGACATGGAGAACCTCACCGGAAAGACCGAGTACATACCCCTCAAGGTCTTGGCTGAGTACATACCCCTCAAGGCCACCGAATGATCTCATTACCATCCTGTCGGTACCTCAAGCACACCAACATCGGGTACATCGACCCAGCTATCACCACTATCACAGAGTTTTCGATGGTAATACTCACTATTACCATCTAGGGATTCGCAAACCTCTAACTAGAGGGCAACACCATTGATTCTAAGACCGTACATCATACTCGCAAGTATCAAACCATAATCAGAGTTATCATCATATACAATATATTCACCAACATATACAGAACAACAACCATCACTGCATCAATTATCATCCATCCTCAACCATCGTAATGATCAATCCTAGTGTCGCTCACGCGACCTACTACTGCCTTGTTATCAATCAGCACATCAATAGTCACACAATCATAAAGCAATCATATCAAAGCATTACAACAATCAGCATCCATCCATAGATTCCAATAGATCATTCCTATGGTTGACAGACCTCTGATAAGTGTCCTCAGCTATCATAGGTCACAGCCCCTCTCCTGAGGTGCTGTTATTATCAACCCCTAGTAGGGCTAAGGAACCCTACACATGCTAACAGTACTACTCTACTACCTATTTTTCCTAGTGATTAAGGTATCTTCTCCTTACCTGGCTTAGAAGACTGCTGTCGCTCGCTTCCCTGTCGCGCCTCCTAAGCTCCTTCACGCCCTCCACGCTTTCCCAAAGGCCTTTGGAAGAAGTGAGGAGAATGAGGAGTGAAGGGTGGTATTTATAGCCATTTTGGGTCCATCACGTCGCGATGGTCCTCGGGCATAAATCCTGTCGTGTCGCGACGAGGGACACGTGTCAGCAATCTCATGCTCCGGTCCACCGACTTAGATCGCGTCGCGACGGTTTCCTTTGTTATCTTTGTCGCGTCGCGTCGGTCCTAAACTAGAAATGTTTCGTTTTCGTCCCTCTAGGAGATTCTAGAGTGTTCTATATTATTCTAAGCTATTCTAGGCTTTTCTAGGTGCTTCTAGACTATTCAGACGATTTCTATCTCCTTTATAGGGTTTCTGGGTCTTATTTAAGTCCATTTTATCCCTAATTTAGGTTTATATCTCTCATTTATCACTTAATTACTGATCTAGTTATTTTCCTAATATTGTTTGAAAATCAAGATATCACACACACCCTGACCCATACACTTTCATTTCCCAACCCTCTCACTCAGATGGTGTTTGGTTGGAAGTGAATGGAGGAGAGGAGAGGAGAGAGGAGGGAAGAGATTATTTTAAATTTTTTATGTTTAGTTCAAATTTTAGGAGGGGAGCAAAATCCCTCCTAACTCAATTTTTGCTCTCATTCAATGTTAGAGTTTTTTGGAGGGGAGTAGAGGGGAGCGGAGGAGAGCTTAAATCATTTAAAATAAAATGACTTAAATAACTTTATATAATATGTAATATAAATGATTATAAGGATATATAAGTAATATAAATTATGGATTTGTTTTTCAAGACACACAACACAAAGTTGTAATCTAATGCAATTTTGCAAAGCTTAATCTTTTGGAAATGTTTTTATATTTTTTTTCTCGTTACCGCTACTGATAATCCCTTAATTTTTTTGTAATAATTTGTTATTAGAAATTTTTTAACAATAATAATGTATAATTTTGAAATTTTTTGCACTACTTGAACCAGGGTCTAGTTCCGCCACCGGATAAATCACACATATATCTCGCATATCTAGCAGAGCCTCTAATTTAACCATAGTTGTCAAAACCGGACCGGACCGGCCGGTCCGACCGGTTGAACCGGGAACCGGACCCCTGTCCGGTCCGTTTGAACCTTAAAACCGGATTGTAGTCGAACCGGCCTAAAAACCGGAAAACCGTTAAAAAAACGGGCCAAAACCGGGAAAACCGGAAAAAAACCGGACAAAACCGGGAACTGGGCGGTTCAACAAAAATTAATTTTTTATTTTTTATTTTTTTTAAAAAAATGGTAAATGACATTATTTTTGACACATAAGAGATTTTATATGCATTTTTTCACGTTGATGGGTTAAATTAAATATTATAATAAATTTTAAAATTAATTTATATATTAATATAAATTATGAGAATACTTACATTATAATATTTGTAATTATTGAATATTAGAAAGTTATTATAACATATTTATTTTAGTATAATATGTAATTTTTACATGTTATATGTTGACATATAACATTTTAAGCATAGTTTAATTTTTTTATGTCGTGATGTTATGAATATTATGTTATTTTTTGTTTATTAGTGCTTTATATGTTATATTAAAAATTTTAAAAATATAATTTAATTCATTTCCGGTCCGACCTCGATTCGACCTCGATCCGACCTTTGAACCATGAACCAGTACCTACACCAGTTCAGTGTCTGGTCCGGTTTTGATAACTTTGAATTTAACTGAACATTTCATCCGACAAGCATGAAGCATGATTTGTTGTTTGAATTTTTTTTTTTTGGTACTCAAATTAAATTTTAAGTGGGGCCTCCATTAATCACTCTCGAAGTTTTTTTTCAGTCAATCAACACTGTCCAATCAATTATAGCCAAGTCAGCATAAAGCTGCGTGCATACCCCGGTGGCATTCTCCATCTTAGATTGGCCTGCCTAACTGTAATGTGTGGTGTGGTAATATCGACATTCTAGCCCACAAATAGGATTGTACTAGTATATATTTGTATTTTCTAAACCTATATTTTCCCGTTTAAAAAACTAATTAATTATTATCCTAAGATTAGCATGCCAAAAAGTGGGTTTTTTTTAGAATAAAAAGTCGTTTTGCTAATATGGTATACTTTGTTGATTAACAACATGGACATGGTGCAGTATATGGCATTGTTGGTCTTGTTTCTCTCATTTTTTATTTAGGATAAATTATGTTTTTAATCCCTATAAAATTATGATTATTTAACTTCAACCCTTATTGTGGAGATTGGTGTGACTTAAAATCATGTTAAAGATCATTGGAAGTCATAGAAATGAGTTTTCAACAGGTGTGAATCGAATCATGGACCTTTGGAATTGATTCATGATATGTCTTGGAGCTTTAGAGAAGCTTTGGACTTACTGTGAATCGAATTGGATGAGTGGGAATCGATTCACCAACTTAGGATCACAAAACGCGTAGGAATTGTACCTGTGAATCTAATCACACTTACCTGTGAATCGATTCACCACTGCTGGTTTATAAATCAGAATTCTGTTTTTCGTTCTGGTGCGCGAGCAGTTTTCTAGGGTTGTGTGCAACCGTTCTTTAGGGTTCTTTGTGAGGTTTTAGGGGCTGAGAAACACATTCAAACACCTGGGGATCTTAGGAAATCATAGAGGAAGGATTTGAGGCTTTCTCTATTGTTGTTCTTGAGAGCTTTTCATAGAGGGAAAGAGAGAGGGGTTGTAAGAACTCTTGGGATTGTTCATCTTGAACATTTGGAAGGGGTTCAAAGCAATTGTATTCTCTTGTAAAGACTCTTTGATAGTGAAACAGATGGTTGCTCTCTCCCGCAGACGTAGGTCATCTTTTTGGGGCCGAACTGCGTAACCAAATTGCGGTGTTTTCTTCTCTACCCTATACTCCTTTGTTTGTTAGTTCATTGCACCTTGTTGATTAGTTGGTTGCTGTTTATTTTTTAGTTATTGGTTGCCGTTGAATTTTGTTCCATTATTTTCTTGTTCAAATCTCAACAAGTGGCGCCCACCGTGGGGCGGAACAAATCATTCAAGTGTGCACCATGGGTACTAAGTGGGACATCGAGAAATTTTTCGGTAACAACTACTTCGGTCTATGGAAAGTGAAGATGGAAGCAATCCTAATTCAACAGAAATGCATGGATGCTCTAAAGGGTGAGGCAAGAATGTCGGCCACCCTATCACAAGCGGAGAAGAAGGAGATGATAGATAAGGCAAGAATTGCCATTATCTTGTGCTTTGGTGATAAGGCATTGAGGGAAGTCGCAAGGGAGAAGACCGCGGCGGAGATGTGGGCTGTAACGACCCGTTTCCGGACCGCTACCGAGCTCAACATACCGAGCTCGAGTTACCGAGCTCAACACACTGAGCTCAAGTTACCCTGTATGCGATGTGTTTTAAAACGATACTCTTGTGCCCTTTAGAAAAGTACGGTCTATTATTATTTATTTTTATAAGACCAGCTCGTGCACATCAGAGTAATTACAGCTTTTCGAAACATGGTGCAACTAAGACACAAGACTTAAGTCCTAAATAACAACACGCAGGTGTAACAAGTACATACTTATATATATACAAGATATAAAAAGTGCATACAAAAAGACAGTAATAATGTACAAAGAAAATACACCTAAGGTATGACGACTTCAAGAGAGCAATCATACCCTGGGGGTACTTCCGGCAGACACCCACGCAGGGGGCTGCTCCAAAAGTAAAACCACCAGTCTACCTGCAGGCTCAAAATGACATCTAGCCCAAACTGGTCACAACCTCTCGAACACAAAAAAACAAAATGCAGTCATCCCAAAAAAACATCCAACAAACATAATCAATCACGACAAATATAGGTCGCCGCTCGATCCTCGCCGAGCTCCTCCTCGCCATCATCTGCCGCCGAGTTCACCGCACTCGACATCGCCTGGGTAACCATCATGGATTGAAGGTACCACGGGAAAGGGTCAACTTCTCAACAATTCAAGATAAACACGGCATAAAGAAATAAGCAACACAACAATGTTTATCAATCACCAAACGTAACTCAATCATCTCACTCTAGACTCGACAAATATTCCGGAATGCACACGCCATCAGTATCTTTGGAAAGTCAGTAAAGCCTTGGGATCTTCGCCCTCCCTAGGACAGTCAACTCAGGTCCCATAGCGTGGCAACGCTTAGAAGTCCCCATAAACGGAAAAAGGGGACCTAGCACCCTCTCCGCTATCCGGGTCGCAACTTCAAACGCCAACGACTCGCTAAGCTCTCTCACTCAATGAACACCACGATACGATATTCAAAGATTTATACGCAAGATATTCAACCGCATGTCAAATAAAAAGAGCAGGCTCGACATGAAGAAACGCAATTCAACAGTAATACACAATTCACAACATATATTCAATCACATATTAAATACATGCAAAACCCAATCATATCACAACATTACATGCTCGACACAAATCAAGGAATCCATATATAGTAATATAACAATAAAAATCCTAGAATGTCTAGAAGTGCCCTTATCAACTCCAAGCTAACGCCGCCGACAACGACCTCGACACTTTGTCTTCAAACGAGCTCGACAACGACCTCGACACGGCTGTCTTCAAACGAGCTCGACAACGACTTCTCTCACTCGATCTCGACACGCACGGCCTCACCAACCTCGGTTTCGTGTTCTCAGACACCCCGATCTCCTTGCAAAGACGATCTCGGAAATCACACTGCCTAATACGAGCACAACTTAGTTCTATCTATGGGTTCTAATAACACTTAGCTCTCATTATCCCAATCTTAACCACAACCCAAGTAAACATTAAAACTCAAGAACTTAAACAAATACAACCAGAATTCAAACATTACAAAATAACTCCTTTTCTCTAAAATTTTATTAAAAACTTCTTTCATACATCACCAGACAAAACCATTTTCCCTCTAACACAAAGTTAGGGTTTTCGATCAAAAGTTCATGAAAAAGGTTATATGATTCTATAACAAATAAATCAACAACAAACATCAACAAGAAGCAACATACAACAAACTAAAACAAGAAATCAAAACAAACCAAATAGGGAGGGTTTTGGCACCGCTTATTGCAGAAACCAGAGAAAGCAATTTGTTTTACAAGCTCAAATAATTGGTTAGAAAGGTAGGTCATGTCATGAAAAAGAAAACCTATCAATATGACCTGATTTGGAAGCATATAAACTAGCTAAAATAGAGAGAAGAAGTGGCGCTAACAGTAACATGAAGAGAACTAAAATCCTATTTTACATACCTCAAAAGATGGTCGAGATGGTGATATATGTCGAGAAGATGATAAGAACCAAGGTTGATGAAGAAAGTTTATGCAGAAGCTCAATGAAACTTAAGGTTCTTCAATGGAGGTTTGGAGAAGAGGAAATTTAGAGAAGAAGAAAGAAGAAACTGGAAAGTGAGTGTTTTAAGGCGGCTAAGCGTGATATTTATGGAGGTGGAGGAAACTAATCATGATATTTATCTACAGCTGGAAAGAAAAAAAAACAGTTTGGTCTTATCTCCCTTAAATATCTCTTAAACAATAAATAAATTACAAAAAAACCATTTTAAATGAATTTATCTTTCATAAAACCACAAATAAGCGACACCTAGATTTTAAAGTAAGATATTAATCCAAACAACAAGATATACTAATTAACGCTAAATAATATTCGTAAAAATACGAGTGTTATCATCTCGACACGATGTCGACCAGGATGCTCGTGCAAGCGTCTCCTCAGCTCGTCATACGACCTCGGCACGGGGTCTCGACAGGAGGTCTCGACGCGAGGTCTCGATACGATGTCCTAATACGAGGTCGATCTCGTCCTTAGGTGTTACATGGGCCAAGTTAGAATCGTTGTACATGACCAAGTCATTGGCTCACCGGTTATGTCTGAAACAACATCTCTACTCATTCAAAATGGTAGAGACCAAATCTATTGTGGAGCAACTAACGGAATTCAACAAGATTATTGATGACCTACAGAATATTGATGTGAAGCTCGATGATGAGGATAAGGCTCTGCTCTTATTGAATTCACTACCTAGGTCATTTGAACACTTTAAGGATGCACTCCTCTATGGCAAGGAGTCCACTATCACTTTGGAGGAGGTCCAACAATCAATTAGACAAAAGAGCTAACCAAGCTTCAAGACTTGAAGGTGGAAGATAGTGGTGAAGGCTTAAGTGTGTCAAGGGGAAGAAGTGAGAGTAGAGGAAACAATAACAAAGGGAGGAAGCCTAGGACGAAATCCAAATCAAAGGGGAACAATAAGGCAAAGTACAAATGCTTTAATTGTCACAAGATCGGTCACTTTAAGAAGGATTGTCCCGAGAGAGGGGGCAATGGAAATTCCGTGGAGGTTGCGATATTTGCTATGGAGGATGGTTATGAGAGTGCAGGGGCTCTAGTGGTGTCGAGTTTGGAAATGGAAAAGAACTGGGTCATGGACTCGGGATGTTCTTATCACATGTGTCCTAGGAAGGAATACTTTGAGACTTTGAAGCTTAAAGAAGGTGGAGCCGTTCACCTGGGTGACAACCGAGCTTGTAAGGTGCAAGGTATGGGTTCAATTAGTCTTAAGATGTATGTCAACCGCGAATTCCTTTTACAAGATGTGAGGTATGTTCCTGAACTCAAACGAAATCTCTTATCTATAAGTATGTTTGATGGATTAGGCTATAGTACTAGAATTGAGCATGACATGATTAAGATTTCGAATGGTGCATTAATAATTGCTAAACGGACTAAAATGTGTGGCTAGTACATATTAGATGGTTCTACTATTATTGGGCATGCATCATTAGTTAGCCAAACTCCGCATGATAAAACTAAATTATGGCATTTAAGGTTAGGGCATGTTAGTGAAAAGGGTTTAGTTGAACTAGCTAAACAAGGTTTGCTAGGTAGTGATAAATTGAATAAGCTAGAATTTTGTGATAATTGCATACTAGGCAAACAATATAGGGTTAAGTTTGGAAGTGGCATGCATCATTCTAGTAAGCCCTTTGAGTATGTTCACTCGGACCTTTGGGGTCCTTCAAGAGTGACAACTCATGGGGGGTTCCTATTTTCTCACCATGATTGATGATTTCTCTAGGAGAGTATGGGTTCACATTTTGAAAAATAAAAGTGACACATTTGAAAAATTCAAGGAATGGCATACTCTCATAGGAAATCAAATAGGAACTAAACTGAAAGTTTTAAGGACTGACAATGACCTGGAGTTTATTTCAGAGCAGTTTAATGAGTTTTGCAGGAAACGGGGAATTAAGAGGCATAGAACCGTGGCAGGCACACCGCAACAAAATGGCCTAGCGAAACGCATGAACAGGACCATTTTGGAGTGGGTCAGATGCATGCTTTTGGGAGCTGGGTTGCCTAAAAGCTTCTGGGGTGAAGCTGTGAGTACAACAGCTTATTTGATCAACAGATGTCCATCAACGGCGTTAGACTTCAAGACACCTATGGAGGTTTGGAGTGGGAAACCAGCAGAATACTCAAATTTGAAGGTTTTCGGGGCTTTGGCGTTTGCTCATGTCAGACAAGACAAGCTTGAAGCTAGGGCTGTGAAATGTGTCTTTATTGGCTATCCGGAAGGTGTGAAGGGATATAAGCTGTGGAAGATGGAGTCTGGAGGATCAAAATTCATAATAAGCAGGGATGTTACTTTTGATGAGACCCGCATGGGGATGAAGTGCAAAGACCTGGAGAATAGTAGCTCAGAAACAGAGGTGGAGAAGACTCAGTTTGAGGTGGAGCCTTCCACTAGTGAGACCAGGGATGACAGGGAGGACAGTCCTCCACCATCAGGTTCTAGAGGAAGACAACCAACAGTGAATCCTGGCTATCAGTTGGCAAGAGATAGGGAAAGGAGGGAAACTGTGGCACCTAAGAGGTACGGCTATGAAGACTTAATTTGTTATGCTCTAAATGCGGCTGAAGATATGCAATGCTCAGAACCAAAGACATTCAAGGAAGCAGTTGAGAGCAAAGAAGGTCAGAAGCGGTTAGAGGTAGTGAATGAGGAAATTGATTCATTGGAGAAGAACCAGACCTGGAAACTTGTGAAGCTACTTAAGAAACAGAGGGTGGTTGGATGCAAGTGGATCTTCAAGAAGAAGGAAGGCAATCCGGGAATTGAAGAACCAAGGTATAAAGCAAGACTTGTGGCCAAGGGTTTTACACATGTTGAGGGAATTGATTACGACGAGATTTTCTCACCTGTGGTGAAACATTGTTCCATAAGGGTTCTTATGGCAATCGTGAATCAATACGATCTTGAGTTGGAGCAAATGGACGTGAAGACCAAATTCTTACATGGAGACCTAGAAGAGACAATCTACATGCAACAACCAGAAGGTTTTGTAGAGGACAAGTCTAAGGTGTGTCTTTTGAAGAAATCTTTGTATGGGTTGAAACAAAGCCCTAGGCAATGGTATCTTCGTTTTGACGATTTTCTTTTGAAGACGGGATTTGTGAGAAGTGGGTACGACAGCTGTGTTTACATATTGAAGAGGGGTGATGAAGTTGTTCTCTACCTACTTCTCTATGTTGATGATATCCTGATGGCAAGTTCCAGCAAAGAGGAGATCAGCAAGCTCAAGGAGAAACTAAATTTGGGATTTGAGATGAAGGATCTTGTGGCTGCAAAAAGGATACTTGGGATGGATATCGTGAGGGACCGGAATAAGAGTGAATTATTCTTATCTTAGCATGGGTACTTGGAGAAAGTGGTGGAGCGGTTTAGGATGCATGAAGCTAAGCCGGTTAGCACTCCTTTGAGTCATCACACAAAGCTCTCGGTGACACAAGCTCCTAAGTCCGAAGAGGAGGTGAGGAAGATGGATACTACTCCATATGCTAGTGAGGTAGGAAGCATCATGTACGGCATGATTTGTAGTAGACCGGACTTAGCATAAGCGGTTAGCATAGTGAGTCGGTTTATGGAAAATCTGGGCCAAGCACATTGGGAAGCTCTGAAGTGGGTTTTGAGGTATTTGAACGGGTCACTCAAAGGTGGTTTGAGGTACACAAGAGCAACTCAAGAAGAAGATGCTTTGGAGGGTTATGTAGATGCGGATTATGCGAGAAATGTGGATACAAGGAAATCATTGTCTGGTTTTGTGTTTACATTGTTTGGAACGGCAATAAGTTGGAAGGCAAATCAACAGTTCGTTGTGGCGCTATCTACTACTCAGGCGGAGTATATCGCCCTAGTTAAAGGGGTGAAGGAGGCCATATGGTTGAAAGGTATGATTGCGGAGCTAGGAATTACACAAGGGTGTGTGAAGGTATATTATGATAGCCAAAAGTGTTATCCACTTGGCAAATCACCAAGTGTATCATGAAAGGACAAAGCACATCGACATCCGCTTGCATTTCATTAGAGACGCCATTGAATCTAAGGAAATTGTGGTTGACAAGGTTGTATCGGAGGATAACCCGGCGGATGTTTTCACCAAGTCACTACCTAGGTCAAGGTTCAAGTATTGCTTGGACTTAATGAATTTCTCTGAAATGTAATTCCAGTAATGGAGAGAGCAGCAAGTGGTTGATGGTTAAATGTTGAACATCACCACTGATTTGAAGTCAAGGTGGAGAATTATGGAGATTTGTGTGACTTAAAATCATGTTGGAGATCATTGGAAGTCATAGAAATGAGTTTTCAACAGGTGTGAATCGAATCATGGACTTTTGGAATCGATTCATGATGTGTCTTGGAGCCTTGGAGAAGCTTTGGACTTACTGTGATCGAATTGGATGAGTGGGAATCGATTCACCAACTTAGGATCACAAAACGCGTAGGAATTGTACTTGTGAATCTATTCACATTACCTGTGAATCGATTCACCAATGCTGGTTTATAAATCAGAATTCTGTTTTTCGTTCTGGTGCGCGAGCAGTTTTCTAGGGTTGTGTGCAGCCGTTATTGAGGGTTCTTTGTGAGGTTTTAAGGGCTGAGAAACATATTCAAACACCTGGGGATCTTAGGGAATCATAGAGGAAGGATTGAAGGCTTTCTCTATTGTTGTTCTTGAGAGCTTTTCATAGAGGGAAAGAGAGAGGGGTTGTAAGAACTCTTGGGATTGTTCATCTTGAACATTTGGAAGGAGTTCAAAGCAATTGTATTCTCTTGTAAAGACTCTTTGATAGTGAAACAGAGGGCTGCTCTCTCCCGCAGACGTAGGTCATCTTGTTGGGGCCGAACTGCGTAACCAAATTGTGGTGTTTTCTTCTCTACCCTCTACTCCTTTGTTTGTTAGTTCATTGCTGTTTATTTTTTAGTTATTGGTTGCCATTGAATTTTGTTCCATTATTTTCTTGTTCGAATCTCAACACTTATAATTTTATTCATTTTTAGTTCTTATAAAATACAAAAGCACATAGTTTTTGTATTTTACAAAGACTACAAATGGATAAAATTTTTATAAGGACTAAACTTGAACGATCGTGATTTTATATATATTAAAACACGTTTTCTCTTTTATTTAAAATAAGGTACAAGGGTGCATAACACAAAAAATGATGCCAAAACTACACCAGAGTTCCTTTATCTTAATTTAAAGTTTCACTACAGTCCTTTATTTTTTTTTTGTCAAGTTAGTTCTTTAAAGTTAATTTTAGTTTCAATTTAGTCCACATGTTCTAAAATATTGCCAATGTTGGACAAATTGGTATGTTTTTGCCTTTTTGTAACTTCTTTTTGGGCTTTAATTTGTGGCACAATTGATACACCAGATTTTGCTTGTGGTAAACATGCATTTATCGTTGTAGATTAGCCAACAGTTTGCCTCAAAAATAATATTTTAAAACATGTGAGACTAAATTGAAACAAAAAAGATAAATGACTAACTTGAAACTTTAAATTAAGATAAAGGACCTCTAGAGTAATTTTGTAAAAAATGATGCACTAGTCACTACTAGAATAAGTTGAAATAGCAACGAAAATTAGAGATGGAAAAAAAAAAGAAATCGATCTCTAAATTTGGCGTTGCTAACACTTAGAGACGAATTTTGCCTTTTCTCATCTCTAAATTTTTGTCGCTATTTCAACTTTTTCTAGTTTTAACTACTAAAGGTTATATAACTTTTATTTATATTTTGCTCCTAATCAAAATGGTAAACAATCCCCTTTTAAAATCGTTGTGAACTCTAGCTCTTATCTTTGCTTGCTTTACCTTCTTTTAGACTTGCATGTGGCTAGCTAGAAATATGGGAATTCTCCATCACTGGTGTAGAAGGAGGATTTTACACTAGTTAAAATTAATATTTTACACCGGTTTTGGTGCCGATGTAGATGTTCACGATGTTGTATGTTGGAATTTTTTCACCGGTTATTTAATCGGTGTAAAATGTCAATGTTTTACACCGGTTATATATCCGGTGTAAAATTTCAATTTCCGTTTACTTTTTATTTTTTTGAAGAACGTTTTACACCGGTTTTTCGTAACAACCGGTGTTAAAGGTCTGTCTTTTACACCGGTTTTTTTTTTTATTAAAAAATTTACACTAGTTTCTTGTATAACCGGCGTAAAAGTTACATTTTTTTTTGTTTTTCTATTTATTTTTATCCATTCCTGCCCAGAGGCAATCTAAAATGACAATAAATAGGCAATAAATTTTACAAGAATTGGCAACAGAATTAGCACTAAATGTGCCCAAAATTCAAACCATTTAAAGCTATCAAATTTAATCTATAAACATATGAAATATACACATAAACAAAGTTAAGCTATATATATATATATATAAACAATTTAAAAAGGTAGTGCTATAAATATCTACATATGCATCTAGTAGTCCTAGACCTCGTAGGAGAGGAGGCTGAAGAATCATTCATGATGCCTGCAGTATAGATAAAAAAATAATATGTTAGTTAGACTATAAATAATGAACAAATTAAATAACAAACATGCATGTATTAACAAAAATATTATAGTGTTACAAATAACAAACTTACTTGATCATTTCTCCTCTAATATCCCTTCTTGATGATCATCACGAGTGGCATATACATCGTCCACTTCATTTTCATCAGTGAAAGAAGGTATTTGTGTTGAGAAAGAAGGAGTGTCATATATATCTACATACGCATCTTCATTTTCATCACTTTGATCATGCATGTTTCTTCTTTGGAGCACTATAGACCACCTATTGCCAGAGGGATCATTCACATAAAATACTTGTTTGGCGTGGAATGCCCTGATGAAAGGCTCATCGGTATAACCTATCTTGTCAAGATTCACCAAAGTAAATCCTAATTCATCGGTTTGTACACCACTATTACTGTTAACCCACTTATATTTAAAAATAGACACTCTAAATTTACAATAATCGAGCTCCCAAATCTCTTCAATGACCCCAAAGTAAGCTATGGATACCAGAACAGGGTTCTTATTCTTTGAACTAGAGAAGTGTGTTGCAGAAGCCATGACCATAACCCCACTATTTTGCACAGTACTCTTGTCATCCTGTGACTTTGTATAAAAGGAAAATTTATTTATATTGTACCCACTCCAACATAAGACATTAAAGCTAGGCCCATTTGCTAGCCACTCTATGTCATTAGAAGTAGTAGCATCATTCATAATATGTGGTTTAAACCTGCTTAAGAATGTCTTGTTATGCTCTTTCAACACTCATTATTCGTTCCTATGGGGGTTTTTGGCCTTGACAATGGATTTGTGAGTAGACAAGTATGACTCAACCTCATCAGTGTTATTCAATATGTACAGATGTGCCTGCATCACTTTCGCATGACCCATGTTCTTAACCTTTAGACCTCGTGTACCCTTACCGTTACATATTCCCTCGTGATGAGACTTGGGAATCCCTACAGTTCCGCTTCTGACAAGTAGTGTGTACAAAACTCAATGGATTCTTCAGTGATGTACCTTTCAACAATAGATGTTTTGGGACGGTATGGATTCTTCACATACCCTTTCAAGATCTTCATGTATCATTCGACAGGGTACATCCACCTTAGATAAACGGGGCCACACACTCTAATCTCCCTCACTAGATGAACAATTAAGTGAACCACGATGTCGAAAAACAAGGGAGGAAAGAACATCTCTAACTGACACAAGATAATAAAAGCCTCATTTTTCAAGTCGTCCAACCCCTGAGGGTCAATCACTTTACTACACACAACATTGAAGAATAAGCATAATCTAGTTATGGCATGCCGAACCTTTTTTGGCAAGATGCCACGAATAGCCACTGGTAGTAGTTGTTGCATCAAGACGTGGCAGTCGTGAGACTTTAAGCCAAGTAGTTTGAGATCTTTCATTGACACAAGACTCTTGAGATTTGAAGAGTAGCCCTGTGGTACTTTCAGGCCCCGTAGACACTCGCAGAAGCTTCTTCTCTCTTGTTTTGACAAGGTATGACATGTTGGTGGCAAATATGTCTTGTTACCTCTTGGCTCTGGAGCTAATTGTTCTATTATGCCTATCTCAACCAGATCTAGATGAGCATTCAAACAATCCTTTGTCTTGCCTTTGATGTTGAGATGCGTACCGATTACACTATCACAAATTTTTTCTCCACGTGCATCACATCAATACAGTGTCTCACATCAAGACTCAACCAATATGGAAGATCAAAGAAAACTGACCTCTTCTTCCACATGTTTTTTTCAGTAGACTTCTTTTGTTTCTTTCCAAAACAAACATTGATGTTCTTCACCCATTCATAAACTTCTTCCCCAGTTAAGGCGTTTGGAGCAACTCCATTCTCCTGGCGACCATTAAAAGCCTTTTTCAACCTCCGATAAGGGTGATTGCGTCTGAGAAATCTCTGATGCCCAAGATAAACAGTCTTCCTTCCATGTTGCAATTGATGGTAACATGTGCCTTCTTCACATATAGGACAAGCTTTATGCCCCTTATCACTATACCCAGACAAGTTCCTGTAAGCTGGCAGGTCATTTATGGTGCAAAATAACATGGCATGCATCGTGAAATTTTCATTGGAATACCCGTCAAAAACATCAATGCCTTCCTCCCACAATATTTTCAAGTCTTCAATTAAGGGACTTAGATAAACATCTTTGTCATTTCCTAGCCGTTTTGGTCTGGATATCATCATAGATAACATAATATATTTACGCTTCATGCACAACCAAGGAGATAGGTTATAAATAACCAAGAGAACAAGCCACGAACTATGGTTACTACTTAAACTACCATATGGATTCATTCCATCCGTAGAAAGTTTAAGCCTCAGATTTCTTGGGTCATTGCCGAAATCCGGAAACAAAGAATAAACTCTTTTCCATTGCAAAAAATATGTCGGATGACGAATCTTCCTATCACATTTCCTCTCATCTGCATGCCATCTAATATTCTTTGCGTCTTTCACATTGGCGAACAGTCGTTTAAACCTTGGAATAATTGGAAGATACCATAACACCTTCGCAAGAGGACCTTTTGAGGTGACATCAAAAACCATCATCACCATCCTTCTTTTTGTATCGCGATTTCATACATTTAGGGCATATTTCTTTGTCTTCATTCTCCTTTGAGTATAATATACAGTCATTGGGACAAGCGTGTATTTTCTAATACTCCACACCCATCGGACATAATATCTTATTCGCCTCATAGTTACGGTTTGACAATGTGTTGCCTTCTGGAAGCATGTCTTTCAACAACTCCAGCAACTCAGTGAAGCTTTTATCAGTCCACCCATTTAACGCTTTAAGATTAAACAACCTCAAAACCGCTGACAACCATGTGAAATTTGTGCAACCCTGATAAAATGGTTGATCCTTATCACTACATAGAGTATCATACACATGCGCTCGCTTATCACGAATCATGTCCTCTAGTTGATCGCCCATATCTACTTCAACTTTCCCACTTTTTGACACACTTGGCGTGTCTATCACTTCACCATGCCATGCCCATGTTGTATAACTCTGGAAAATCCCAAAGACATCAAGGTGCTCATGTATGTCTTTAACTTTTAGAGGTGGCTGATTCGCACACTTAACACAAGGACAATAAAATTCTCCATTACTATTAGGAAGCTTAGTTTCAACAAATTTCAGAAACTCTAACTCTCCATTCTTATACTCATTGGTCAATAGATTTTTTTGCATCCAACTACGATCCATAGCTACATTCTGAAAAAGTAAACACACGCTTATTTAATGAACACAATCACCACTTTAGGATCCTTCAACCACAAGTATCCAATAGATCTCTGTATATTTGGTATGAACATATCCCATTCAAGAAGAAACTTTTTCTTTATTTGGTTAATAGTTAGTCGTTAAATCCTTATATCTTATATCTGACAAAATTTCAGCAGCATTTCCCATTAGTCTCCAAGTACACAACCCAAACATGGTGACATCCACCACGATCAAGCATGCACCTAGAGACAATAGGAAATGTAGCAATCTAAAATTTCATTAAGTATTAGATAAAAGATTTAAAGACTAACTATTAACTAAATAAAAGAAAAAGTTTCTTCCCAAACTGTCCTACTTGGACAATTTAAGATTCAATAAAATGAGGTACCATCCCCGGTACACAAGCAAATATTTTATTGAATCTCAAACGGGAAACTAAGGCTTAACACAAATTAAATAGAGAAGCTCAAATATAAAAAACATACATTATATATCATAATCATATTAATTATCCAACTAAATAGTCAAGATATTATAAAAAATAATGAAAAATATATTAATATATTCTCCTGATATATTTATCCAATTTAAATATCAAAATAGTCAAATACATTAATAGGTAACATAATATAAAAACAAAGCTAGTGGTGGCTCCTTGAGGGGTCCCCAGGACAAAATCGGGTTGTAGATTCCTCCGATGTAGCCAATGGAGTGTAATTCTCTATGATGGGAGAATACTCGTGTGGATAAAGTATACTCCGAGATCTCATTATCATCATCATTGGGGATCTGAACGATGTTCGTCCCTCGATGAACATCCCTGGTAGCTACGAGCCACCTGGGAGAAGGTGGCCTCCTCTGAAGCATGCGATACGAAGGCCCAGGCCCTAACGGTCAGCATCGGCACGGGGATCACCATACCGGTTCATCAAATCGCGATAAGGAACACGATGACGAGCATCGCGATCCTCAATCCTCACAAAGATATTTCGATACTCCCTTGCAGTCATCATCAGCCTGCTAATAGAGGGACGTGACCTCCTGGAAGCCATGCGAGTACGACGCCCCCCACGACCACGTTTTTCATCTAAAGACATTGTCTGTTATCAACAGTGGTCAGTCATGAGCAACCAAACTGAAATTTAATTGAATGACAACAAAAAGCATAATATACCTCAATAGTTTAATTATCATTCGTAAGTGCAGATAATTACCTTTTTTGTAAAGGATACAAACTTGAATGAAAATTAAAAACCCAGTAAAGCATTAAATTTCAAACATTTGGCCATAATTTGAAAACAACAATCCATATTATCTTTACAGGTAAACTTATATACACATTGCAGACAATATTAATTGGCATTCTTTGTCATGTGTTAAATGTCAAAAATCATGTACCAAATGTTTCCATAACACTTGACAGCAACACAAGTGGCAGGGAAGGACTTTAACCTGAAACAGTGGCACAACCCCGAGTGGCACAAAGTAAATAGAAACTAAACATAGTACATAGCTCGCCAGTGATGAATACCCATGAAGCTAGCTAATGCTCAACATTGGACCAAAGCTAGATTAGAAGCTAAGGCGAATAAATTATCAAACAGATGAAAACCAAAAAGGGAAAAAGCTATAAGGTAAAGGAAAAAACCTATAAGCACGGAGAAGGAACAAGTGGTTATGGTTGCTTCTGGTTTGCCTCTGAGATAGGGCTTTGAAGATGAACGGCGGCAAGTACCATGAGAAGGAGAGCGGCGGCAAGAACCACGTGAAGTAGAGGTCTTCGAACGACGGCGAGAGAGGATGAGAACGATAATAGCACAACGGCGAGAGAGAGGGCTCGAATGGCGGAGAGAACAAGGAGAGTGCAGCGGCAAGAGAGAAAGAGTAGGGTTATTTAAGAGAAATACTTCGTGTGTATCTAAGAATGAGAGGGAGCAAGTAATTTTAATCAAAGAGAAAGACTTTTCACACCGGTTATTAAAATAACCGGTGTAATATGTTCAGTTTTAACACTGGTTATATAAAAATCCGGTGTAAATTGTCTTCAGTTTTTAAATGCGAAACCTTTTACACCGGTTGGTTATGTACCTGGTGTAAAACGTTACATGATAATTTCAAAATTGCCACCGCGTCACTTTTTACACCGGTTAAACATAAAATCGGTGTAAAACACCTAATTCTTTTCCGTTTCGTGCACTAGTGCATGCACAATGGGTCCACCAAGCTTTGTATCACCAACCATTCTTCCAAGATTCTTGACGATACGTGTGACGTCCTAATCAAACTTTTTCCAATATATTAAGTATATTAGTTTATACAATAATAGTGGAAATAATTTTATTTTATTTTAGCAGGCGAAAGTGTACAAGTGTACCTAAAGGTACCTAACCTTAAGGCCCCTAGCTGTACAGAGTGTTTAATAACTGAGATTCCTTTAGATACTGACTTTGACTCACTGGCTGTGGACCAACAATCTCTATCTTTCTTTTGAACTTGTCTGATACCTGCTAATATCCGAAGGCATATATATACAAAACAAAAAATAGAACGGGAGATTCAGAACGCATTATATGTACTATTAAATGGGAAAGCAGGAGTTAGAATTCATGTATAAAAAGGCAAGCACACACAAGTAAAGCAGGACGACAAAATAAGTAAAAGATTAGTCCATACATCCCCTGGCAACAATTTGGATCATTACTTAGCTACCCGCATCCATGCAACTTAAATCTATATGCCTACGTGGCCACACAGTTAAAATATGACAAACGCAGCCCCACCTTAGCCACCTTGCCTTTATAGATAACAACGACCTTTCACCGACGTGTGAGTAGGCCCAGCCAGTTGTCCATCCCCCTATCCCGCTCATCGTACCCCTAAGAGTGCATTCCTGTTCCCCAATGCGATGATAGGAACAGGTGTCGGGGCGGCACTCGGGATCGGCACTATGGATAATGATGCAATAGTATCCCGACAGGATGACCAGGCTACCCAACGTCCTGACAGGATGGTAGCTAGCCATCCGTCACCTGTAGACTTGTCGGACCCAGACTATCCTCAAGGACCGGCGTGTCCTATACCGACTGCATCATGCCCGCACTCTAGCACTGGCCTCGTACACAGCCTATGTCTACAGCGGTGGATTACAACACATGCATATGACCAATTATTATTCACTACCTTTACAGCTTATCATCGTTATTCTTCAATTCAGCACATCAGCTTATTATCTCAACTCTTATCAAGCTATCAGCTCAACCAACTTTAATGTCTTATTCCAGCACTTATCAACTCTTTACACTTAAATAGCTTAGCCATATTCCCACACATAGCACTATAATAACTTAATCATCAATTCAGCATAAGCAGAACAACCATCTGATACAACTATATGTATATGACATAACATCGTTTATCAACTATCCTTTATCAACATATAGGTCAACTAACACATTGTCAATCATCAACCATCCTCGATCCACACATGAGTCAACCCTAATGTCACTCAGGCGATATACTACTGACATGTTGTCAATCCACACACCAACAATTATACACATAATTAAAAAGCAATCATAAGGAACCAACATCACATCAATCAACATCCATCCACTGATATTAATAGATTATTCATATGGCTGATAGACCTCTGACTACTGTCTTCAGCTATCACAGGCCACAACCCCTCTCCTAAGGTGCTGCTATTATCAACCGCTAGTAGGACTTGGGTCACCCTACGCCTAGTTATACACTTATTATAATCCTGCAATCCTTAGTGGATAGGGTTTAGATCTCCCACTTGATTAGAAGACCGTTATAGCTACTGCCACTCTTGGTTATCCTCGTCGTTCCTGCTACTTGTACTCCTACCTCTGGATACTTCTACCTTATCTGCTAGGTCACTCTCATCCTTCCCTCTTTGAGGATTACCTACTAAGGGCTTTCTGATGCACAAGATCCTCACTTGAGGCAAGTACAGAGCATACTTACTCCTTAGTGGCTCTCTAAGTCTTACTCCCTTTCTCAATCTCTAAGATTGCTTACTAAGGGCTTTTTGATGTGCCAGATCCTCTTTAGAGGCAAGCACAGAGATACTCACTCCTTAGAAGTCCCTAGAGAGAGAAAGCTAGAGAGAGAAGAGGATATAGGGCCATATCTGGCTTAAAAGACTGCCATTGCCCGCGTCCCGTCGCGCCTCCACAGCTCCTCCACGTCCTCCCAAAGCCTTTGGAAGAACTTGAGAAAAATGGAGGGGGATAGGGCCTATTTATAAGCGAAAATGGAAAGCTCATTCTCTCTTCACCGCCTTTGATCGCAACTGGAACGCGTCGCGACGGCGTAACACTATAAGTCTGTCGCGTCGCGATGGACACATATCTGGAAGGTTCATTTTTCTCTCTTCCACCGACTTAATTAGCACTGTTGATCGCGTCGCGAGACCCTTCATCGCGTCGCGATGCACTCGTTCTAGATAGTTCTTGATTTCTTTGTATTCTAGGGTTTTCCAAGGTGTTTTTACACCTTTTTTGAGGTTTATGAGTCCTACTTAGACCCATTTCATTCCTAATCAAGGTTCTTGATATCTATTTAAGTATTTAATGATTAATATAATTTTATTCAGAAAAAAGGGATGTTACAATACGCGAAGATCGACCATGCCAGGCCTAATAGGGTCAATGACAGAGAGAAAAAATTCGACTATGAGCGAGACAAGGAGCGTAACGTATTGGCTAATAGCCTCATTGTTGAAGGAAGTATTGGTAGATTTGACAAGGGAGTTGCGGTCAAAGAGTCCGATAAGGACAACCATGGCGGTTAGAACGTTGATGACCGTGTGGAGGGAATGTGATACTATAGTGGGGTGAATGATGAGGGAAAGTAGGAGGATGCATTGTTCGAGAGAAGAAGGAGGCACTATTCGAAAAGCGCACTACCTTGATGATGACAGTGGTGGGTGCTAATGGCAATGGTGGAGTATTGGAACTAGGAAAGCTCGATGAGCATCTTGGTAGGGGCTTAGGGTTCCTACATATCGTTGAGGACGGTGGTATCATATTTGATAATGATGACCTCGCCAGAAAAAATGGAGATCATTTTGTCCATGCGCTTAGGTCGAGGCTGGTGTAGATCGCATTCTCCATCGCCTGTGGAATTGGAGGTCTTGTTGAAAATGCAATTGGATTTGGAAGCTCTTAGAATCAAGTCCTGGAATAGGATCAAGGAGTTTGAGGATCTCATTCTCCTTATACAAAAAAAAATAACCCATGACTCGGGAGATAACAACAACAACGACGACGTGAATAAGGCTACCCAGGCCATGAACAATATGACGACAATTGTTGCTCAAGATATGAACAATGTGGCGGCGATTGTTACCCAACATACGACTACCCTTGTTTAATAAAATATTTAGAACCAGTTGAGGGTTGACTATGTTGCTGAGGCTAGAAGCTTAGTCGATTTTAGGAAGCATAATCCTCCCCAATCCCATGGAGAGTATGAACCAGAAAAGGTTGACTTGTGGCAACAAGAAGTGGAGAAGATTTTCGATATGCTGCCTTTCCTCGATGACGTGAAGGTTACATATGCAACTTACTTAATTATTGTTGGGTGATGCAGAATACTGGTGGAAGGGAGTCCAATAACTACTAGAAGCTAGCAACCAAGAATTCACTTGGGAGGTATTTTGCACTAGGTTTTTGCATAAGTATTTTCCTTAAAGTGCCAAGACTGATAAGGAACGAGAGTTTCTGCGACTACGATAACGAGATATGATTGTTGGGGAATACACGGATACATTTGATCCCAGGTCCAACCAGATGAAGATTGGAAGTGTGAAAAATTTGAAGAAGGTTTAAGATATGACATTAGGGAATATGTGTTACCATTAGAGATTCGTCAATTTGAAACTTTGATAAAGAAATGTAGGAAGGTTGAAAAGGTGAATACAAGAAGAGAAAACAAGAGTAATGATGGAGGACCCTCTAGGTCCAAGAAACAGAAAATAAGTTAAGCCAATATATGACTAAGCCTTGTTAGCAACATCTTCATGCAATTCATCACACACGACAATACTTAAAGTCCTCTCTAAGCCAAGGTATGTTATTTCGATCAACTCTTTTCATGCGCTTCATAGCCTATATGGATGCTAATCAGTAAGTTACATCACCTCCTGTAAATCCACCACATGGTTCTCGATGTTTGTAGGCACATCATTGATTTCATGGAAATAAAAAAAAAGAAAAAAAAGTAACCTTCTATAGCTCGACCCTCGGCTGAAGATGAGTGCAGCGCCTTAGAAGCCTTTACATTTGAATCGATATGGTTAAAGCAATTGCTACGAGCTTTCAAAGGGATACCAATTTCCAGTATGTTTATTTTAGAATAGCAAGTCAATCATTCAGCTTGCAAACAACACAACATATCATGGGAAACCTAAACGTGTTGACATCGATTGTCATTTTATTCGTGAGCATCTTGCTTCTGGTTCATCAACATTGTACATGTAACATCCAAGCATTAACTTGCTGACCGTCTTATCAAAGCTTTACCAAAGCCAGTGGCGAACCTAAAACCTGAGCCAGTGAGAACAGAATACAAAAAATGGGGTCATGGGTTCAAATATATAAAATAGAAGGCGTAAAATAAAAATAAAAAACTTATGATATTACTTGTAATTTTTTTAAAAGAGAATGCATTTGCACAACTTCATGGCAATTATCCATAAAAAAAAAGCTTCATTACAATTAATGTAGATCCGCCTATGTCCAAAGCCACAATTTCAAGCATTGATCTCCAAGTTGTGATCTCTTGATATATATATTCTACCCAACTCAAGGGAGAGTATTACGAGTAAACAGAGTTAGTTAGACAGTTATATAGCTAATTAAGTTAGTCATAGGATTTAGTCATTGTATAGCTCAATACCTCTCATATAAAAATATAAATAGATATATTAGGGCCTCTTTGGGGTGGTTTTAGTTTTATGTTTTAAAAATTTTAAAAACCAAATCTAGTTTTAGCTCTGAGTTTTGAG
This sequence comes from Calophaca sinica, assembly GCA_037113605.1. Taxonomy (NCBI): domain Eukaryota; kingdom Viridiplantae; phylum Streptophyta; class Magnoliopsida; order Fabales; family Fabaceae; genus Calophaca; species Calophaca sinica. Next base: position 27,469,312 of record CM073730.1, on the reverse strand, counting down.
TTTTAGAGAGATCTTTTAAAAACCAAAAACCAATCTTTTTAAAACCAAAAACCAAATCCATTAGAAAAATCTTTCAAAGAGATGAGTGATAGAAAGTCTTTAAACACGATAAATCCTCACACCGTCACACACTCTCCCAAGCAACTGTTTCTCTCCCTTATCCTCTCGCCATCCCCTCCCTCATGTTTGCTACCCTCTTCAAATTCCCTTCACTGCAACAATCTTTCTCTCTCTCACCTATCCCTTCGTCTTTCTCTCTCCACCAATCTACCTCTTACGATCAGTATTTGGAAGCTTATAGGAAAATAAAAGCATGTTTTATTTTTGCAAATAATAATTTTGAGAAATAAAAATGTAGAACCATCCTGGTGTATCAAGACTCCATCATCGGGAAATCAAACCACCACTGTGAGCCCATGTATTACATGTATTAGGAAATTGTAGAGGGGGTGGTCATGCGTGGTGAAAGCGGCTCTGCCGTCTTGGGTCTTCTGTCTTGTGGGCTGGTTGAGAAGTAAGGGAGAGGGCTTACTGTTGGGAGAGTAGGGAGAGAAGCTGCAGAGGGGGTGATGGCGGGCTTGGAGGGCTTGGCCGGCGAAGAGAGTAGCGAGAGAAGGAAGATCGTGCCAAAAAAGGGGGAATGGTGAAGGGGCAGAGAAGGATGGTGAAGGGCAAGAGAGAGAGAGAGAACGGGAAGGGACACGAGAGGGAGAACATGTTTTTACGACGAAAATTTAAACAAAAATCACAAAACCTTTTTTTATGATTTTAGGCCTCAGAAGAAACCTGATTTAAAATTAAGGAAAAAACTAATTTGATCCCAACACGTTTTGGTGTTAAATTTAGCTTTTAAAACCAAAAACATGAAATTTACAACCACTGCCCTTAATGTGTTTTTGATTCAGTTTTTCACAATCCAATAAATTTATAGTATTCTCTTGGGTTCCATATCTCTAATTTAATACTCCCTCGATCCCTTAATATAAGACATTTTTGTAAATTTTTTTTGTCCCTTAATATAAGACTTTTTTTAAATACCAAAGTATATTAATTTTATTTTATTTTTACAAAATTACCTTCTGTACCAATGTGCATTAATTCTCTCTCTCTTAATAGTCTTGGAAAATGAGAAGGGTAACTTGGGAAAAATAGCACACGTTTTGTACAAATTTAATGCTAATAACTAATAAAACCCGCTTTCTCAAGAGGCGTAAAATGGTCAAAAAGATCATATATTAAGGGACGGAGGTAGTAAATTATAATTTGATGGTTTAATTTGTGAAATTTAATATTTATAATAGACTATTAAACCTAATAATTACGACAATAATTATCATCAGAGGGAGTGGATCTAAGTATATGTACTCCGTTTTGTGGCAGCTGCTTCCGGGAGTAGAAGCATATAGGATAAGTTATTTAACAATAGTAGAACAGAAGGACGGAAGCAATTACTCGGAATCAAGGATGACGCTGCCACATGTATATATTAATATGTTTAAGATGACGTTTCCTCGATAACTTCTTTAACCATAAATATGGCCATCTTTTGCACCTCGATTGCACATGGCACTTTTAGAAAGATTGGTATCTAGCTTATTCACTTTTTTGAAAACTTTGCAGCTAGCTTCCTTGATTTTGATTAGATCGTGAATTCACGAATGGACTGGCCATTACTTTTTCGCGACATTGTCATCATTAAAGTAACTTTCTTTCTTTAAAAGAATCAAGCAAAAGTAGTTTGGTTTCGAACTCGGGGATCAAAATAGTAACCTCTCCCATATTGTTATTGTAAGAGTTCTTCAAATTGTTCAGCTTTGTGTGATTATTATAGCCCATAGCTTACTTTCCCCCCCCCAAAAAAAAATAGGCCATAGCTTATTAGCAGTGTTATTTCTTTACAAGCAAATTCACTTGCGAAAAGTAAACATGCTCAGGCAAGCAAGATAATGATTATATATTTACCCAAATTAAAAAAATAATGAATTAACATTCATTTTATCAACTTAATATAGCCCGCTCAAAAGTTACCACAAATTATATTATACTCTATTTGTCTCATATTAACTATCGTTTAAGTTAATGTATATCTCTTAAGTTAATGCTATTTGTAATCTACACTCATTGTGCCTAGGCTTTTCTTCAGCCTTGGTTCTTTATCATCAATAAAATTTTATTTTTGTCTTTGCAAAAAAAAAAAGTTAATGTATATTTTTTAAGAAAATTATTAATTACACTTACTTCTAAAAAAACTGATGTATTTTGACTAAAATACCCTTAATATAGTGAGATTTAGGTGAAAAGATTGATTAGTAGGGTAGTTGAGCTACAAATAAATAAGGGTGCTATTGAAAAATTGTAATTAATACTCTTTCAATATTCTAAAATGATAAATAATGTGAGACAGAGAAATACTGTAAATAGGACACTTAATATAAGACAGTAGTATATAATTATCAAAAATTCAATCAACTACTTTTCATTAATCGTATGCCTCTAATTAAATCCTTTCGGATTATGTTCTGAAGTAGAACTAGAGGATGCTAGAGAAGAAGCACTGCGGTGGAGCTCGCAGTGGTCGACGATGGCGCGGGGGTAGTTGTACCTACAGAGACTCCGATGCCTAAGTTAGTTTAGGAAGGAGTATGAGTTAAGTGAAAAATAAATGAAAGCGTATCTGGATCTGCGATGGAGATCGTTTATCGGAGACGGTTATCGTGAGATAACCGCTCCCGCGAGATTCGGGCTAGCTTTTGATCGTTGCCAAGCTGTGATGAGCTGGCGAAGAGGTCTGGATGCCGTTAGATCTGCCACGTCATCATTAGTTGAGAGAGATTCGAACTCTACTTTGCGGAGCTGGACCTTTAGCGAGTTCTTGACTGGATTGGGCCGAGATTATGATAAAAAAAAATCCTTCTAGAAATATCATTATCTATTAAAAAAACCAGTCTAGCTTTCGAATCTTTAGCTATAGCTCTTTTGTCAAAAAGCTGGTGTAGCATGCCTTTTATTAGTTTAGCAACATTGCAAGGAAGTACTCCACCACCGTAAGGAATTTTATATTAAATACTATTTTGGTCCTTTAACTATTTTTTGGGCCAAATAAGTCTTTTAAGTTTTTAAGTTGGGTCATAGGTCCTTTTCGCCCTTAACTTTTTAAGTTGGGTCAAATAAGTCCCTTAAGTTTTTAAGTTAGGTCTTAAGTTTTTAAGTTGGGTCTTAAGTTTTTAAGTTGGGTCAAATAAGTCCTTTAAGTTTTCAAATTGGGCCAAATATGTCCTTTAAGTTTTTAAGTAGGGCCAAATGAGTCATTGTCATGTAAGACTTATTTGACCCAACATAAAAATTTAAAGGACCTATTTGGCCCAAAAAATAGTTAAAAGACCAAATTGAACCTCAAAAATAAGTTAAGGGACGAAAATAATATTTAAGAAGAAAAAAAAAAAAAAACACACTGATGACTGAGATCGTTGTTTCTCTTAAATGGATAAATGATTTGTCAGACAGACCCAAAATTTAGGACTTTACGTCCTTTTCAATTTTAATATATTTGTACGATTTGAAAATAAGAATTAAGAAGAAAAAGATATTATGACGAAATCAAACGACATCAAAGATTCTTCTCTGATAACTTGAAAGCGCAGGAAATTGATTTCTTCAAGCATCATCAGCATCAGTCACGTATAGAGACCTCGAATATGATTGGGTGTCATTAAGAAATTACACGTGGATCATATTTAATAATGAAACTTGACAAAATCCAAAATTATATATAATAACAATGTATTAAGTTAAACATGGCCCCGTATTTTTTTTACCGGAAAGATCTTATTCATTTTATTAATAATGAACTCTTTAATATATGTTGAAATATCAAAATAATGTTGAGGACTAGCTTCAAATATTGTCACCTTAGTTAAGGAATGCGCAACTATATTAGCATTCTCTTTATAAACTCTACATGAGGGTTTTCACAAAAGGATATGAGCCTAACACTACATTCTTGCATATTGGAGCCAAATTCTTTAGTATCTAACTTTGATGACTTGAAACCATCCACAACTAATTTAGCACCCATATAAAAAATGACATCTTCAAAACTCAACTCCCACATCCAATCAATAGTTGTCAATAAGCCGTAAGCCTCATCCAGTTTAACATCAACAATGGGTAGCATCCATTGCGTCCTAGCTCCAATAAATAGGTCAAATTCATCACGCACACAAAGTACAACACCAATATAGTTATGATGCCTAGAGAAAGCCTCATCGATGTTACACTTCACAAAACCATATGGTGGTTTACTCTAAGAGCAAGGGATCAACCTATTTGCCTGTTGTTGTGGCCTGGGTTGTCACTCTTTACACCACTCCTCAAGAAGCAAACTACCATGCATCACAATGTTTTATGGTCTTTCATCAACTCCCCCCCCCCCAAAATATTCTGATTTCGACTTCGCCAAAGACTCACCACCATAGCATGCTTCCCGCCTTCATCTAGATGTGCCAACACCTGAAAAAATATGTCACTAAAACAGATGCCATCACTCAAGTGTTGCTCGATAGTTCGTCACAAATGTAAACTACGGCAACAACTTTCACTCTTTGGGAAAGTGAGAAAAATATGGTTCGTCGTCTCATCTGCACTGTCACACCAAGGGCACCTTGTAGGGTTGTTTACACCATGCTGTTGCAAGTTAGCATGGGGTAGGAATGCTCCCACTGCATGCTCTCCATAGAAAGTTTTTTATCTTTGGGGGTACCGCCAATTTTTAAATGAGGAAAAATCCCATACAACCAGTACCTCAATCAGTTGAGGAAAAACAAAAGGACATTCTGGTCAACCCATATAAAAAGGGTATCGGAGCACCATGCATATGTATACATTTTGTTCTATTATCTTAGTCAAGGTTAAAACACGAACTTACTTAAGCGTTTGAGTGTCGTTGTAGGTGCCCACTCCCATCGCATCGAACCAGACCAAACCAAAGAAGCTACCTCTTAGACCAGCAAATGGAGACCCAATCCACTCTCTAGCCTACCAGCGAATCGGGACGAAATAATAATAATAATAATAATAATAATAAACACTTGTCATTTGATTAGGTTCATTGGTTCACTAATGTTAAATCTAAGACTTGACACCCGAACCAAACCAACTCTGGTTTGCTCGGTTGGGTTTGGGTTCCACCCCGACAACAAAAATACTCAGACCAAACTATCCAGTTTTCAATCGGATTATGAAGTTGAGCGGGTTTACCTAAATCTATGAACACCCATACAACCTGTACCACATTTTTTATCAAAGGAGATGTGGATTAATAAAATAGGGCTCATGCTCAAAAGACAAAAGGATGTTCAAAACCCATAAACCGGGCCTAATGAGGCTCAAATCAGAAAAAAGTAGTGTACAACTAAACATGAGTAAAAGAAAACTAAGGACACTCTTATGACTTAGCAACACACCAGGTCTAATGTAGTTTAAAGCAAATATGAAGTGTTGTACTTGCTAGGACTCGAATAGATTTCAACGAAAACCCTAGATCTCAAAACGTAGTTCTCCACATCTCATAACATCGAGCCATCAACCATTCCAGATTTTGTCTTCCCCTTTGGTGATTTCCTGTCCTCTATTGTTTCGTTATCATCATCACCGATTGTCCCTTTCACAAGCTGGTTTAACGATGTTGATGATCCATATACTCTGGTCTTATGAAGATTTACTTTCCGAGTCATATGTCGACCTGGTGGCTCTCCGCTGCTTCCATTCTCCGGGTATGAGCCACCTCTTCCATACATCTACACTACACTTCTTGGGCATCGTCTTCACTCGCCATCTCTAAATCCTCTTTAATTTGATTGCAAACTTGATTGAGCTTCACATATTATAAATGAGTTATTATCCCCCAGATCTTCACATTCACATCTTTCTTGGGGTATAGAGAGAGCTAGGAAGGTTCCATGTCCAACTCCATGGCAAGGCACATTGACTAGCAAGTCTAGTGAGCTGCTCCGTTGCCCTCCCTTGACACCCAGGTAAACCCATATGCTTGTAGATTCCTTGTGAGGCTATTGATGTCAGATACAATATTAATTTACTTGTCTTTTTGTAGTTCAGCTCTGCAATGGAGCACCAATTCATGGCAGTCACTTTAAAAATTGTCCTTGTCTATAGATAGGTTATTCAACATGGAGACAACATCGCACATTGTAGTAGCTTCAGCCACCAACGCGCTAGGTGTAGGGAAAATTCTCGTATAGCCTGTCACTGCTTCTCTTATGTGATTTATTACAATAACTCCGACAAATTTACCAAACTTGAGTAACTTCATTGAAAATTTACCAGTTTGGCGCAACTTTTTTTTTTATATTTTAACTTTGGGGTAAGTCGGGTTTCCCATCCAGGACTTTCCCCTTTTTTTTTTAAATTTTTTTTAGCTAAATCGTAAATAACATTCACAACTTAGTTTATATATATATTTTTTAAAATTAGGGCAAAGTCGTGGATCGGATCCACGACTTTGCATTTTTTAAATTTGTTTTTGAAAAATAAGTATTTTAATTAATAAAATCTCTATTTTATTTTAATTAATAAAATCCCTATTTTTATTTAAAAAAAATCTCAATTTTAATAAAAACCATAATTTTCTAAATGACTCTACCATTCTAGTCCCCATATTTAATAAAGCCAAAATATAAATTTTGATAATTTTCTGATAAACTTTGGGTTCAAAAGATGGTCCAGATTATTCTGACAGGTGCAAAACCCTGACCAGAATCCAGTAGAATATTACACTCAAATTATAACTATAGCCTATTATGGTATAATAGGTTTGTCATATTAATTTACTTTTATAAAATCCACTTGCTTGATCATAGATTAAAAATACAGCTAATCGTGTATTAATACGGTCAACTATGTAGTCAAACAACACACGCAACATAGTTGGAAATTTCTAAAAAAATTGGGACTGTATAAATCAAAATTTTGAGGATAAAATTAGGGTTTGGGCATTGAATTAGGGTATTTTAGGATAAATTAGGGTTTATGGGATTAAATTAGTAAAACTTGTCCTATTAACACACAGTTAATTGTATTTTTAATATATGATCAAGTGAGTGAATTTTACAAAAGTAAATTAATATATCAAACATATTATACACTAGTGCAAAAACAACCTTTAATCGCTGTTTTTTTGGAATTTTAACGTCGGTTTTTAATCTGGCGTCTTTTCTTCCGACGTTGTAAGTGTAAATATTTAATGCCGGTTTATAAACCGCGGTTAAAAGTAAGTTTTAATCGCGGTTTTTTATAAAACCGGAGTTAAATCATGATGTAAAGGACACAAAATTTTGAAAAAAAAAAGTTTTAACCGCGGTTTAAAATAAAACCGGCGCTAGATCCTACAGTAATGAGACAAAAAATTTTGAAAAAAAAAGTTTTAACCGCGGTTTTTTAGGAAAATCGGCGCCGTATGTGACATTTAACCGCGGTTTTCTGAAAACCGGCGCCGTATGTTATCTTTAACCGCGGTTTTCAGAAAACCGGCGCCATAAGTCACATTTAACCGCGGTTTTAAGGAAAACCGGCACCATATATCACTTTTAACCGCGGTTTTAAGCAAAACCGACGCCATAGATATATCAATTTTTTTAATACTACATTTTTTAAATTTCCATTTCCAGAACTGCCAATACATACAACAAACCACTGCATACAAATCCAGTCATGTATTAATCATCATGAACTCCAAAACTCACACAAGAAGAAAACACATCCTACATTATTCTTGGGAGTGGTAATGATAACTTTGTTCTGGTAGTTGTCCTAATTCACTCAACAAAATAATTGTTACAACTTCAATTATACTCTATCGTCAAAAAAAAACAAAACTTCAACTATCCTTTAATTAACATTCAGACAACTCCTAAATGCTACGAATTATTAGTTACACAATTCTGTTATCCCTTTTTTTCTTCTCTTCAAACCTTCTCATTTTTGTTGTGTTGGTTTTCTTGCTCGGCGTCTTGGTGGTTCTAGGTTTAGATTTTGCTCTTCAATCTTAGTCACAAAAAAACGTGCCCATGTTTTCCGAATCTCGACAATTTCTTCATGATTGTATGAGTTTGTGCCACGACCATCAAATAACTACAAGTTCAATTCAAAACATATGTAATTAACTAACTACAAATAGTGTAAGGTATCAAAAAGATCAAATAACAAGTTATGAAATATTTTATTACCAAATCTCATCCAGAGGTAATCCTCATCGTGACAATGGATAACATGGTTTTCATGACATAATAACCACACGCCCATGAGTTGTCTTGGTAAGGCCCCTACAAATGACAATATAAATTAGTACAAATTATATATACACATAACTAATACGGCTTTCAATATGTAAATATCATATAAAGACAAACTACTTACCGCGAGTATGTTCCAATTAGGCCTCTTTCCTTTTCCCAGACCTTTCCTACTATTATAGTTCATCATAGCTCTGATAAAATAATATAAGTTATAGATATAAGATAAATACATATATGACATCACAAGTATGACAAGTAAATTAAAAGTTTACCCCTCAAGTACACGCTTAATCTGTAGGTTTAACCTTTGATGAAGTGAGCATATCCAGACTATGAGATTATGCTTAGGACAAACGACAATCAACTGCCAATGATTACTAGGTAACAACAATAAAGGTATATTAGAAACACAGAGAGAAAAAATATGCTATGAATAAAAATGTATTCACTGTGCGATGCGGTCCTAAGAAAACATTTTTGTCTGTGAATTAGCTTATCCGGTATGTAAGCTTGAGCAGTTCATTAGACTCTTTTGGGTTGGGCTTGACAACCATCAACGTTGGATCCAAGAATCCATATACATCATTGTTATTGTTACGAATACGGATACGATCACGGATACCTAGGAGTTAAAACAAAATAATGTTAATTATATATAATTGATACAAAGGAGATAAAAATATACAAATATGTTAATTAATACTTACGTGCACCATAATTGCAAGTGTTGATTGGCAAGCCAGAACTCATCACCGAGCGACAGGTCTGTTAAGTCCTTCGCAAAAATGTAAAAAATTGGAAGATTGTCGTGCTCCAAGGTAATCCCAACTTGTCCATCGGGAAGATCAAAAGTCATGTGACCAATGCATTTTAAAATATCGTCTTTAGGATCCTCTTCATTTTCTAGCGAACAACTATCCTTGGTGCTGACATGCGCAGTGGCTTTAGGAGAAGACATTATCTGGCGACTTAGTTGGGCTTCCACATCGACTTGGTGAGATTTGTAAGCTTCAAACTTAGCTTCAAACATTTGACTAACCTCCTGTATGATCGATGTCTCATGGCATCCATGTCCATTTGCTTTGGTATTGCGTGAAGTTCCTCAGAAGTATTTCTTGAAGCCCACACCTCGACCCGGTGATGCGGACACGACCATAGTGCTCGGGTGTTCCAAGGCGATGGTCAAGATATCTTGACGTCCAGTTGGAATAAAAGTACCTTGAGATTCATCTTCAACCAATGACTCCTACAACCAAATTCAATCAAAGAGGTTTTTGGTCAGTCGACCTAAATTGGTTACAAATCACATAATATTAAATAAGGTAGATACACTTACAATTTTAGAAGCAACTGAGGCCACAACATCAGATGTATAGGATCCTGATGGTTTTGTTCGAGCCATAGTCCATAGCTCATACCGGTTTGGTTTTGGAGGGGATTCTAAGGCTTCATCTCCAGCCTCTTCCTGCAAGGCTTTCCTTCTATGTGTCATTACATTCTTCTCAAGTTTATCATAACCCCCACGAGACAATAAGTGGGGGTAGATATTTTTTGCAGAATTTGTCATTCCCTTTTCTCTTTTTTTCTGTTACACATAACGTAACATACCACAAATTAAAATAAGTAAAAATTATATTAAGCAAGTTAAAAAATATAACTCAAACTAACCAGAAATGCTTCTTCCTTGCGGCTCCTAACAAACTCATCCCATATGTCCTCTGAAAGGAAATTATACTTCTGACAAGGATTTGTGCAACCAGTTTTATCTCCATTATTCCCGAATACAAATGTCCTGGAGAGTTTAGACTTAAAATCCTTCCAACGCTCACCCGTATAGGAGAACCATCGGTCCCTAAACTTTTTATCATGGGGAACATCAAAAATATCCTACAATACACAACAAAATGGTGGTGTTAGTAAATACATACACACAAAGATCAATAAAGTTAAATACAAATATGCATACAACTAGAGATAAAGGTCAATACCACGACATCTTGCCATATCATATCTTTAGTTTTTTCAGGGACATCTCTCCATTTAGGTATTAGAATGGAGGCCTTGCTTCGTGCAAGGTACGCCAAATAAGTGCAAAAGTGTTTGCATTATCACCATCAGTCGCTTGATATCTGGATCAAATTCAATAGAAAACTTGACCGGGAAGAAGTCTATTTTCAATTGTGATGTAGTGGTAACACCTCTAGTCCTTTTTTTGGAGGACTCTGATATGGATGGATCAGCCATATATGATGCCTGTTTAAACAAACAAACAAATATAAGAAACAATGTGAGATAATCTAACAAATATGTGTCAATATATATAATTATAATGGATAATCTAACAGATATTAATTGTGGATATATAATCTAACAAACATGTATTCACCTATAAAATTCTTTAGTAGTCAAGTTTTAATGTCCTCCAATATCCCTTCTTGATGATCATCACGAGTGGCATATACATCGTCTACTTCATTTTCATCAATGAAGATGTGTCTTTGTGTTGAGAAAGAAGGGGTGTCATTAATATCTAGTGTTGAATCTTGATTTTCATCACTCTCATGCATACTTCTTCTTTGGAGAACCACAGACCATCTTTTGTTAGAGGGATCATTGACATAAAACACTTGTTTGGCGTGAATTGCCATGATGAAAGGTTCATCCTTATAACCTATCTTGTCAAGATCCACCATTGTAAATCCTAACTCATCGGTTTGTACGCCACCATTACTGTTAACCCACTTATATTTAAAAACAGACACTTTGAATTTATTATAATCGATCTCCCAAATCTCTTCAATGACCCCAAAATAAGCTATCGATGCCAGAACGGGGTTTTTATCCTTTGAACTAGAGAAATGCATAGAAGAAGCCATAATCATAACCCCACTATTTTGTACGGTGCTCTTGTCATCCTGTGTCTTTGTATAAAAAGAAAATTTGTTGATATCGTATCCTCTCCATGTCAAGACATTAAATTTAGGATCATGTGCTAGCCATGTTAATGTCTCAGAAGTAGTATCATCACTCAAAATTTGTTCTTTAAACCAAGGTATGAATGTCTTGTTATGCTCCTTCAACACCCAATTTTCATTCATTCGAGGGTTTTTGGCCTTGACATGATTTTTGTGAGCAGACAAGTAAGGTTCAACCTCATCAATATTATTCAATATATACAAATGTGCTTGCAACACTTCCGCTCGACCCATGCTCTTAGTTTTTAGACCTAGTGTACCCTTACCTTCACATCTTCCCTCATGACGAGACTTAGGAAGCCCTACAGGCGCCGCTTCTGACAAATAATCTGAACAAAACTCAATGGCTTCTACATTACGTACCTTTCAACAATAGATGCTTGGACGATATAGATTCTTCACATACCCTTTCAATATTTTCATGTATCGCTCAATAGGGTACATCCACCTTAAGTAAAGCTGGGCGACACACTCTAATCTCTCTGACTAAATGAACAATTAAATGAACCATGATGTCAAAAAATGAGGGAGGAAAGAGCATCTCCAACTGACACAAAAGGAGAGCAGTGTTATTTTCCAACTCGGGCAATTTCTGAGGGTGAATAGGTTTGCTACATCTTTGCATTGAAGAATAAACACAATCTAATTATGGCATGTCAAACATTTTGGCAAGATGCCACGAATAGCCACCGGTAGTAATTGTTGCATCAAGACGTGACAATCATGAGATTTTAAGCCAACTAATTTGAGATCTGTCATCGATACAAGACTCTTTACATTTGAAGAGTAACCCTGTGGCACTTTCACACCCCGTAGGCACTCGCAAAAGCTTTTTTTCTCTTCTTTTGATAATGTATGACAAGCTGGTGGCAAATATGTCTTGTTACCTCTTGGTTGAGGAGCTAACTCCTCTCTTATACCCATGGCAACAAGGTCTAAACGAGCATTTACTCCATCCTTTGTCTTACCCTGAATATTGAGAAGCGTACCGATTACACTATCACACACATTTTTCTCCACATGCATCACATCAATACAGTGTCTTACATCAAGACTTGACCAGTATAGAAGATCAAAGAATACTGACATTTTCTTCCATATGTTTTTCACAGAAGAATATTTTTTCCTCTTTTTTTTCACCAAATTAACATTGATGGAGTTCACCCGTTGATAAACTTCTTCTCCGGTTAAAGCTTTCGAATTTCATTCTCTTGACATCCATTAAAAGCCTTTTTCAACCTGCGATACGGGTGATCACGTCTCAGAAATCTTCTATGCCCAAGGTAACAAGTCTTTCTCCCATTTTTCAGTTGAAAGAAACATGTGCCGTCTTCACAAATAGGGCATGCTTTATGCCCCTTAACACTACACCCGGACAAGTTCCCATATGCTGGAAAGTCGTTGATGGTGCAAAACAACATGGCACGCAACTTGAAATCTTCACCTGAAAACCTATCAAACACATCAATGCCTTCTTCCCACAATGTTCTCAAGTCATCAATCAAGGGTTTTAGATAAACATCTATGTCATTTCCCGGTTGTTTTGGACCAGAAATCATCATAGATAACATAATGTACTTGCGCTTCATGCACAACCAAGGAGACAGATTGTAAATTATTAAGAGAACAGGCCATGAACTATGGATGCTACTTAAGTTACCATATGGATTCATTCCATCTGTAGCAAGTCCAAGCCTAAGGTTTCTTGGCTCATTGCCGAACTCCGGAAACAATGAATCAATTCTCTTCCATTGCAAAGAATCGGCCGGATGGCGAAGCTTTCCATCACATTTCCTATCATCTAAGGTTCTTTGCATCATTTACATTGGCAAACAGTCGCTTAAACCTGGGAATAATTGGAAGATACCATAACACCTTCGCAGGAAGACCTTTTTTGCTCACATCACCACAACTATCATCACCGTTCTTCTTTTTGTAGTGTGGTGTATTACACTCGGGACACTCTTCTTTGTCTTCATGCTCTTTCCAGTACAATATGCAATCCTTCGGGCATACAAGTATTTTCTTATACTCCACACCCATCGGACATAATATCTTCTTCGCTTCATAATTACTGGTTGGCAATGTGTTACCATCCGGAAGCATGTCATTCAACAGTTTAAGCAATTCGGTGAAGCTCTTATCAGTCCACCCATTTATCGCCTTCAGATTGAACAATTTCAACACCGCTGACAACCGTGTGAAGTTTTTGCAGCCCGGATACAAAGGTTTTTCCTTGTCGCTGCATAGAGTTTTATACACATGTGCCCGCTGAAAAGACTCTTGTCCAATATCACGAATCATGTCCTCTAGTCGATCGTCCATATCTACATCAACTTCCTCTCTTGTGGACACACTTGGCTTGTTTAACACTTCACCATGCCAGGTCCATGTCGTATATCTTTGCCAAATCCCAAAAACACGAAGATGATTCCGTATCTCCTCAACTTTTAGTGTTGGCCCATTCAAACACTTCACACAAGGACAATAGAAAGTTGTTTGATTAGGAAATTTTGCTTGGGAAAATTGTAAGAACTCTTCAACCCCGTTCTTATACTCATCACCTAAACGAAGTTTTTGCATCCAACCACGATCCATAAATGTGTTCTGAAATAATATACACACACTTTTATGCTTAGATATTGAACTAACATTGACATGAACATTGATATACTCGTGATAAGCCACAAAAATGGATATCATTATACAATAGGCCCACAATGGGACTAATATCAAAGCTAACATCCATCAATATCATCATTCAAATGCAAAGCAACATTACAAATATGTTTTAAGAAAGAAATGAGAGCTAAAGATTTTAGATACCAATGTAGCTCCTAAATCTTCAACACTTCAATATGATCATTTTGTTAAATAAAATGTAAAAATTGTTTGAATCAAATGGAAGATGATTGTAATGTTACAATAGAATATAGCAGTGACAAATTAATAACCACATTTATCATAGCAGCTACCTCTTGTTCAATTCTTTTCCATGTCCTAGGCATGCCAATCACCAAGCATATGGGAAAACAATACTTACGACATAGGAGTCAAGTTAATATTCAAGTAGAGATAATGTTTTAACATACTTCTCAATGGAGAGAAAGTTTTCACGAAGCTGGTTTATTGTCTTCTCATAAAAGGAGAGGGATTTTAGTCCTGCCTGTGACTGCTCAACCTGCAGAAGAGTTGTTCAAGCAAAGCACATGAAGATATGAGACTGTGGTTCCCCAATGCATAGATAAATCTGGAAAAAAAAAAGAGTTTGAAATATCAGAATGTGTTGTTCATTTACAATTGTACCAATTAAAAATTAGGCTTTGAAGTTAAATGTAAGAGAGTCATCATACTCTCAAAAAATTAAAATTTATAAAAACAGACAACACAAATTCAAACTCATTATATATTATATTGAGATTGGAGAATAGATACTCAAACCAATTGACAAAACTGAAAGCTAAATTAAGGGTTGATTCCTCTCAGCATACATTGTAATTTATCTTTCATTTCATTCTATGAAGGAAGGTAAAAGGAATAGAATTTTTTGATCACAATATACAAGCAGGCTTGAATGTTCCATTACCAAGAAAACAGAAACATGAACAGAATAAGATTACTCGACAACACAAAAGCTGTTTTTTTTTCTTGGTTTTTCCAAATTCTAATTCATTAACTTTCTGTGGAATGAAATGGAATCATCCCAACAGAAAGTTCATCATCCCAACAGAAAAAGAAGCAAATGGCTAATACAAAGATAGCAGCCATAAGAGATGACACTATCTGCCACAATCATATCCAAATTGGCAAAAACTATAATAGGCTTACTCCATATCATAATCTGGAAAGCTTAGAACGAAAAGAGAAATGCAATTCTAATGAATGCTCACCAATTCTATCCTCAGAAATCCTATTCCTAGAATCATTGTCCAACCATAGGCTCCAAATGGATCAAAACCAATGCATGACCAGGACATGTAAAAACATACATGAACAAAAACAACACTCTCTGTAGGACAGTATATACTCATAAAGTGCAATCGAAGAAGAAGCTCTGTACAGTCAACCAAAAAAAAAAAACTCCAATGCCACAGTGAGCTCAAAAAAAAAGGGAAGCTATGTACCTCAGAAAAGTTTAAATGAAGAAGAAGAGAATGAAACATGGGACTCACCTCAACACATTTTGGGTGTTGAAGAAGAAGACACTGCAATGAAGAAGAAGGTACTCGCGATGGCCGAACGATGAGGAAGGAGGAAGAAGGTACTGTGCCGAACGAGAAACGATGAGGAACGATGGTGCGATAGAGGAAGGAACGATGAGGAACAACGAGCAACGGAGGAAGGAGGACGAGTGGGTGCTTGGCCGAGTGGGTACGACGGAGGAAGGAGGACGAGTGGGTGCTTGGCCGAGTGTCGCGGACGAAGGGAACGGCGCGAGGGTAATGAACAGAGGGTGCTTGGCCGAGAGTATTATGTTTAAAAGGAAAAAATTAATTTTTTAAGATAGGATACGACCGCGGTTTTTTAAAACAACCGGCGTCATAAGATATGACCGCGGTTTTAACAAAACCGGCGCCATAGGAGCCACATACAACTGCGGTTGTTGTAAAAACCGGCGCTATATCATTTGGCGGCATTACTTATAACGCCGATTTTATAAAAAACCGGCGTTATTTGTTAGCGTTAATTGCAAAAATGCCACCGCGTTATATGTTACGCCGGTTGTGTTTAAAGCCGGCATTGTAAGTCTGTTTTTTAGGTGTATTTCGCATTGTAAGTCAGCCACCAACGCGCTAGGTGTGGGGAAAATTCTCGTATAGCCTGTCACTACTTCTCTTATGTGATTTATTACAATAACTCCGACAAATTTACCAAACTTGAGTAACTTCATTGGAAATTTACCAGTTTGGCGTAACTTTTTTTATTTATTTTAACTTTGGGGTAAGTCGGGTTTCCCATCCAGGACTTCCCCGTTTTTTTTTAAAATTTTTTTTTTAGCTAAATCGTAAATAACATTCACGACTTAGTTTATATATATATTTTTTAAAATTAGGACAAAGTCGTGGATCGGATCCACGACTTTGCATTTTTTAAATTTGTTTTTGAAAAATAAGTATTTTAATTAATAAAATCCCTATTTTATTTTAATTAATAAAATCCCTATTTTTATTTAAAAAAAATCCCAATTTTAATAAAAACCATAATTTTCTAAATGACTCTTCCATTCTAGTCCCCATATTTAATAAAGCCAAAATATAAATTTTGATAATTTTCTGATAAACTTTGGTTTCAAAAGATGGTCCAGATTATTCTGACCGGTGCAAAACCCTGACCAGAATCCAATAGAATATTACACTCAAATTATAACTATAGCCTATTATGGTATAATAGGTTTGACATATTAATTTACTTTTATAAAATCCACTTACTTGATCATAGATTAAAAATACAGCTAATCGTGTATTAATACGGTCAACTATGTAGTCAAACAACACACGCAACATAGTTGGAAATTTTTAAAAAAATTGGGACTGTATAAATCAAAATTTTGAGGATAAAATTAGGGTTTGGGCATTGAATTAGGGTATTTTAGGATAAATTAGGGTTTATGGGATTAAATTAGTAAAACTTGTCCTATTAACACACAGTTAATTGTATTTTTAATATATGATCAAGTGAGTGAATTTTACAAAAGTAAATTAATATATCAAACATATTATATCATAATAAGCTATAGTTAAAATTTGGATTTAATATTCTACTGGATTCTAGACAGAGTTTTGCACCCATCAGTGCAATGTGGACCATAACCCATATCAAAAAAAATTCAAAATTTATATTTTGGTCTAATTAAATATGAGGACTATAATGGTAGAGTTGTTTAGAAGTTATGGTTTTTATTAAAATTGAGAATTTTTTAAAATAAATATAGGGTTTTTATTAATTAAAATACTGATTTTTCAAAAACAAAATTAAAAAAATGCAAAGTTGTGGATCCCACCATGACTTTTCCTAATTTTAAAAAAAATAAAATAATAAGATGGATTAACTGCAGTTTTGGTCCCCGTATTTTCACCAATCCGTAATTTTGGTCTCCCATTTTTTAATTTCGCAATTTTAGTTTTTTAAAATTTCTGACATTTTGCCCAACAATAAGATTGGGTCAGAAAATTAGTGATGTGACAAATGAGATAGCAAAGTAGCCTATGATTAGATTGTACAGGTGGCCTAACTGACTCTCATTTAATTTTCAAGTCATTTAAACCATTTAAAATAATAAAATTAAATAAACAAAATCATAAAATTAAAAGAGGAAGTGATGAACCCTAAATCCCTAAACAGGGATCGACCACTTTCTTCTTCCTCTTATCTTCAACACTGGTTGCTTCCTCTCATCCTCTCAGAAAATGCATTCTGCAAACAGGGATCGACCCCTTTCTTCTTCCTCTCAGAAAATGCACTCTGCAGAATTCTGTAGTTGAGAGGAAGATAAGTAAATGTCTGTGTAATGGAAAAGAAGGTGAAATGTTCTCTGTTTCTTTGCTCTCCACCATCTACTGTTCTTCTTCTTCTTCTTCTTCTTCTTCTTCTTCTTCTTCTTCTTCAATCTCTCTTTGTTTTTTGGTTTTTGCGTTTTTCGTTTCGGTTGTTCGGTAATGGAGGTTTGCGAGTGAGTTGGAACTCGAAGGAATATGTGTGACTCGGTGGCTCTGTTTCTCCGGTCCTCATTTTTTGATTGTGTTTTGTAGGTTTTCTCGACGCCTATGGGACATATTTTTGACAGGTTACAAGCGTTTGGTGAATTCGAGGTAAGTTGAATGTGATCCTTCTTCCAAGTTCTGGTTTATCGTTGTTGTTTTGATTCGGATTTGGCTTGTTCATGAATCTACTGGAAACACCATAGTTTGGATTATTTCATTTCTTTTACAGCAAAAGCAACCAGTGTTGAAGATAAGAGGAAGAAGAAAGGGGTCGATCCTGTTTAGGGATTTAGGGTTCATCACTTCCTCTTTAATTTTATGATTTTGTTTATTTAATTTTATTTATTTAATTGAAAAATTAAAGTAAATGATTTAATTTTATTATTTTAAATGGTTTAAATGACTTAGAAATTAAATGGGAGTCAATTAGGCCACCTGTACAGTCTAGTCATAGGCCACATCACCATCTCATGGCCTCATCACCAATTTTCTGAGCCAATTTTACTGTTGGGCAAAATGTCAGTAATTTTAAAAATTATAGGACCAAAATTGCGAAATTAAAAAATAGGGGACCAAAATTACGGATTGGTGAAAATAGGGGGACCAAAACTACAGTTAAGCCTAATAAAAACTAAGTCGTGAATGTGGTTCACAATTTAGCTGGAAAAAATTTTAAAAAATAAATAAATGAGGAAATCTTTGATGGGAAACCCGACTTACCCCTAAGTGGTAAATAAAAAAAAAAGTTGCACTAAACTGGTAATTTCCTAATGAAATTACACCAATTTGATAAATTTGCCAATAACTCCTAAACACCTAATGCCTCTATTGTTGTTGAAAGGAAAATGATCAATGGATAGTCATACCCTCTCCAACACCCAAAGCGAGAAAGAAATAGATAATGAGAAGTGTGATAGGTGAGTAGTGTGATATGAAAAGAGAGATAGAAAGAAAGAAAAGTGTTGAATGGGTGTTGGTGATTTTGGGATGTCTAAAAATCAGGTTTATTGTTGAAACTTGCATCTGTGTTGGTCTTGATGGTTCCCCTCAAAGGGGGCTGAATTATTGTTTATATGTTTGTGTATTCACTTTGCGCGCTATTAGCCTGAATGAGTGCAGACATAGGGCAAGGTAGCCTGACCTCAAAAATGAATTTATTTCTGCCTTTCCAAATGTTCCATAAGGTAAAACATATAGATGTAATAGCAAAATCTAGATAATCTTTTGTACCCCGAAATTTATTGAATTTTTGGTCCAACCATTAATGTAAGCTAGTCGGTCACCTTCACTTTGTAGTGGGGTACCAAACCAAACTACTGTGGTCCATGTACAAAAGAGTAGAGCATGCTCTATTGTTTCCTCTTCCTCCAGGCATATAGGGCATGTCCCTGAATTGATCATTATTTTCCACCTCCACAAATTCTCCTTAACCGGGAAAATGTTATAAACTTTTTTTTTTTTTGATACTAACTCCCCAAATTTCTTTTCAAATGGAGGATAACCGGCATTATGATTCATGTTGGGCATCCGAGAAATTATTTCCAAATAAAGGACATAGCTTGATTCATACATAAACTAAGAGTTTGCTTGTTATTCACAAATTAAAATATTTTAAACTTACTTTGAAAATCTTCAAATATTTTACTACAATTTTCTAGCATAGCTGAGTAAAAGGGTCTTCACTCCGGTCGTCTTTATTGAAGGAATATTCCTCGCATGTTGTTAAATATTCTAATCGAAGTTTTCCGTTGATATTCGTTGTTCCATTTTGATTCGCATTGCATTTTCTTTTTCATTTCCGCCGTGACAATGAAAATTATCATCTATAGTATTAAAATAACCAAAAAGATAACGTTTCCACCAAGTTTCCTCCCACCCGAGTAACAGGACGTCACGTTGTCACATCTCACCTGAGATTTCGAACCTTCAAAATTAAAATACGGCGTAGGAATTAGGCGAAAGCCAACAATTACACGATAATTTATAATTATGAATTACACATAAATTTCATGTATATTAATTTATATTAATTACACGATTTTGTATTAATTTACTCTTTAGATATGATAATTTTTATTACGCAGAAATATCCACAACCGTTTTTTAAAATCGTTTTAGCTTTTATATTCGAACAGAACACTCGAGAACATTTTAGAGCTTATACCTTCCTTTGCTTCTTAGTTTTTTTTTGACGGAATTTTGCTTCGTAGATTCATTCATTATTGAATAATAATAATAATAATAATAATAATAATAATAGGAAAATGTAATCAAACATTATTAACGGGCCGTTTAGAGCAAAATCTAAAATAAGGCCTAAAAATACTATTTGAGTAGTTTATATAGATAATAAGACAAATCTTTTAAATACTTTAAAGTTAATTTAAGGTCGTTTTCTATCCAAAGAGAATTTGAGACAAAATAAATTAGCCAATGGAACACTCTAAATGACTTTTTTTATTGGGCTTCATTGTTTTCTTGAATAATCGTTTACCCACGACAAAATGTTAAAAAATTACACTTTAAAAACTAAAAGGTTTATTTATATGTTTATATATAAATTAACCTTTTATTTTAATTAGGAAACTTGTATAAACTAAAATGTTAATTTAAACTAAACCTTAATCTTTTTTTTAATAAATACACGATGATAGAATTAAAAATAATTTTACGTATTAAAACTGATTCAAAATTTGTTTCACATGGGAATCAAAGCAAAAGTATGGGAACCAAAAGTGAATAAACAAAAAATTCAAAAATTTGAAACTCTGTCCAGCTGTCACCACTGTCAACCACGTGTTTCTAGAGGGAACCACCAGTTCAAAGCTCAGTTCTTCTGTACCCTTCTACTCATGACACATTGACCAATAAGAGTTGAACCATTTGGCATGTACTCGTTTGTTAACGTGGCTTCGGTGACACGCTGATTGCCAAGACAAAGATATTTGTCCTGTTAATAACCAGCAAAACTTTCAAATATGAATTAAAATAGTATTCTCCGATCTAAAATATAAACAAAAAAATTTATTATTTATAGTTTAAATTATAAGCAAATATTAACTATTTTTATTCTATTTAATGTTGTTCTAAAAAATACCCTTAAATTTATTGAGATTGTTTTTTTTTAATAAATTTTTTTACTTTAAAACAATAGTACTTTAGGAAGTAGAATTATTTTTTTATAACTTTAAGAATATTAAATAAAAATAAACAATTTTTTTAATAAGTGTGTAATAATTTTTTTGCTTATATTTCAAATCGGAAGAATTACTCTATATAGGAACATACGACTATTTAGATAGCTTAGCTCAGTGTTTATGCTTTTTTTGACTAATTATGATGTTAGTCATTCACCAAATTGATGTGGAGAGATAAAAACTCACCATTTAAGCATATGTAATGTGTTGTTCTCTGACTATTCCCCCTTTCCAGTTTAAGCAAGATTAAATCAACTTTAATAAGCTTAATGAAGTTTCCTTATTTCAACAACGACTGCTTCTATGGTGAACAAGCATAGTGGATAACACCACCGTGCACAAGTTCTGATTACCGTTGGATCAAAAGAGCTCATAGATTTTATTGTGCACCTCCCACACCAGATCAAACCCATTTCTTCCTTTCTCATCTCCGGTGGTTCCTTCCAAATTCTGTCGCTATCGTCTACCATGGTAAGAGAAAGAGAGGTTGCGCACAGTGGAGAGAGGATTGAGACATGCTCTCAGTGGGGTTCCTGGCTGAGTGAATTGCGATGTGGTTTTCTTCGGCGGTGCTGCTGTTTGTTAGCGGGAGGCCAATTGCTGTAGGAAACCCTAGATCTGAAAATTGGGGGTGAGGGTGAAGGGGTGGTGGACGGAAATGGGGGAGATGGGGTAGGGTGGCGGACAACTGTGTGGAGATGAATCGTGTCGGTTCCTCTGCGTTCTTTCTCCATCGCGCCACCTTTGAGGCTAGATTTCGGTCACTGTGAGCTCCCCTCCGACCAACCGAACCAAACATAGCAAAGCTCTCAACCTCCTCTACAGTAGCCCCCAACCAACTTCTTGAAATGGACAGGTTAGAAAACCCTACGCCATTGTAGAACATGAATGCTACGCTGTACAACACAAAAACCAACCTCGCATTGTCCAACTGTCATGTCCAAGCAGTGGCAACACGATTGGAAGGGACGGCGCCGGTGAGGTTGTGGTTTGCTGTTTGGAAGGAGACGATTACGATGGTGAGTTGCCGGAAATGGTAGTTCGTGGGTTGTTGTGTGGGGTACCGGCTTCGAGCGAGAGAAGGAGAGAAGGAGAGAGATCCAGAGAGAGAGGGTGTGGGAGGACTGATATGGTGTGGATGGACCATGGTAAGATTTGGTATGACTTTTTGATCAATGGTGAAAATTACTTGTGTAAGGTGGTGTTACCCACCACACTTGTTCACCATAGAACTTGCCTTTCAACAACCAACATGAGTAGACATGTGGACCGATAATGTATTCAAAATGATCTCAAAAAATGTCACCACATAATGGGAATTTATTGTGCATCCATTTAGTTCATTTCAACAAAATAAGAGATCACAATTTGTGATTAGCATAATGGAGTTTGCTTAACGCAAACAGGCCACAAATTTTAATTTTTATATTTTTATTATGCACAGAAGACACAGTTACACAGTGGGGAGACTATGAATAATGATATAGAAGTAAGTTATGTTGAATTCCTGAATACCCTCATGATTTAAACCATTTAGTCCATTTCATCAAAAGATGAGATAATTTTTAATTGGCATAATAACAATTTTTTATAGGCATAATGGAGTTTGCTTAATGCAAATAAGCTACAAATTTTTATTTTACATTTTTATTATGCACACAAGACTAAGTTACACGGTGGGGAAACTATGAATTTTGATATATCAATAAGTTATGTTGAAATCCTGAACAATCTCATGGTTCAAATTTGGAGTCATGAGGGTACTTCCAATTTATAAAATTACTAGCTATATGGCACATGAAGCGTCTTACAAATATAAACCTTAGCACAAATTCAATACATGTTTAATTTTAATAAGCATTAGTAGCCACTAGATGAATAACATATCAAAGGGTGTTCATGAATTTCAGTTCCACTTCATTATGAAAATAATTATCAGCATAATGAATGCAACGGTACGTATCTTCTAATATCAATATGATTTTCGATTTTCTTCTGTACCACTTGCATTAGTGCCTTATCTGTATTAAGACTTCCATTAAAAATATGCAACTCCTTACTCCTTGCGATCTGAAATATAAGCAAAAAAAATCCATTATTCATGGTCTAAATTATAAGCAAATGTTAACTACTTTTACTCTATTTAATGATGTTGTTCCAAAAAATACCCTTAAATTTATTGAGATTGTCTTTTCTAATAAAATTTTTTACTTTAAAGCAATGGAACTTTAGGAAATAGAATTAATTTTTTGATAACTTTAAGAATATTCAATGAGAATAACAAATTTTCTTAATAAGTGTAAAATAGTTTTTTTACTTATATTTCAGACCGGAGGAGCAATTATTTACGCCCAACAAAGTCATATAACTTCACATTTTTTCGACAAAATATAACTTAACATTGAAAATGCATTTTTATGTTTTCTAAAAAACTCCGAAAGTGATTACTTGATTAAATTATTCTAACCTCTCACTTACTTTTCATGTTACATAATTTAAAACATACATAGAACTCTTCATATTTTTTAAATATTGTGTATAATTTTTATGTGACACTTCAAAGTTGTTTTTTTTACTGGAAAGAGTTGTTAGTCCATGATCAATCATAAATTTTATGTAAATGACAAAAATATTTTCACCAACATTAAGATTTGGGTGCATTACACAAAAATCTATCTATTTTTAAAATCTTATAGGAATCTTTTTAAATTACTATGGTTAAATCTCTTTATCGTGGTAAAATTTTTAAATTTTTAAATATTCGGATCACAAAATATTTAAAATTAAACAAAGCATTGCAAGAAAATAAACAAATTAAATAAGTTATGTTTTCAAATCTTCAAAATAAAGAAAATTACTATAAAATTATCACAATAAAAATTCAGTAAAAACCCAATCACATGAACTAATATAACGCGTCGTTAAGATTGTTAAAAACAAACTAATTAGAATCACTTTCTCAAGAATTTTTTTTTTGACACAGGACTCACTTTCTCAAGAATTAAATGATATAAAAATTCAAATTTAATAGATAATACTTCATACCTTCTCTAAAATGGTTTATACTTTTCATTATTTAATTCGTGAGACAGTCATCATAATAAATTAGTTTCAATTCATCTTATTAGTACGTGATTAGTTTTTGCTGAATTTTCATTGCAAACATGTATGATTTGCCATCATTTATTTTATTGAAAAACTCAGTCGAATAAGGTAATAAACGGGCCAAAAGCCCATCTCTAATCACAAATACTCCATTAAGTTGAAGCCCATTTTGAATCACAAATGACAGATATCAGTTAAAAACATGTTTGTTTAAGATTAAAAAACGTATCGACCAAATAAAAATTAAAAAAGCCATTTACATATAAAATAATATAAAAATTATTTTTAAAAGATTTTTAAGTATAACAAAAATTAATGGAAAAAACTTAGATAAGGTTATTTAGGTGCTATTGATGTGATTTCTCTCACAAAATAGATAAAATAGATAATAGGTGTAGATAGAGAGAGAGAAAAAAAAATTTTATCTATTTTGTGAAAAAAACTACACTAACAGCACATAAAGAACCTTACTTAAGTTTTTTCCAAAATTAATTTGTATTTATTTACCATCATAAAAATTGTTTTCTTAATCTTCTCTCTTATCTATTACATTCATTCAAATCATATTATTTTGCAAAAGCTACTCTAAATAGTTTCTTATTATAATCAGATTTTAATATACTTTTTTTTAGACTCGGTTTACTTCAAAAGCTAAATCAAACGGAAAAAAATAATCTAAAATGTGATTATTTCTTTAAAAAAATAACTACAATAAAATAATCCAAAATAAACAGGCTCAAAGTTAACCACTTATAATTTAAAAGCTACATTACGAATCACAAGTGAAAAAAATACAAGTAGGACAACTTTTTAAAAATATTATGTATAAATAATGCAACACATCAATAAAAATGGAGGTAAATTTGAAGTAGAAGCAGTGAAAGCACAAATTCTTTTTTTGGTAACAAGTGAAAGCACAAATTCTAGTCAGGCGATTGCCTCCAGTAAGCGGTAGCCTGAAAAATACACGAATGCAAGTGTTTTAGTTAACCATGAAGGTTTACACTAAGGAAAAAGCAGAACCTGAATGAATATAATTATACTATATGGAAGGATCCTTACATTAGGTTCAATTGGCCTGTGTTGATAGCTAATGAAAACGGTTGCCAAAAGTCTTGAGCTTGTTTTCTTGGTCATTCAAGGATAATACAGGTTGTCATTTCATCTATATAGGTGTCTCACATAAAAGGCAACAATTTGAAGTGATATAGGCTGATCATATATCCAAAGGAAGCATATGCAACTAAACCTGCAGCAGACAAATCATTTCATGGATCCAAGTACATCTACGACTTTTTTGGATCTCTAATCTTTTGAGACTCTAATAATTAAACCAGTTGGGGTCTGGTCAATTCTGAGATGACCGGAACCAATCAAATCACGAAGATGAAATCTCATATCAAGTGGAGACATTCGAAGACGCTTCTTTTCCAAAGAGGCCAACATCATCTCCTTATATCGGCGACGGCTGAGAAGGGAAGTAATCTCTTTTCTTCCCTGAACAACAAAGTAAAAACAATTTCATTATAATAAAATTATTTCCTAATGATCACAATATGCAAAAATAATGAAATTTAAAAGAAAGGGTGGGGACGGGACGTCTCTCATTGTCGCAAAAGTACAAATCTGTAACACTGCCAGTTCCAAATAATTACCCAAATCATACCCCAACCAGAATGAAATAACGCAGTCAACACAAACTATGCCTGAGTCACGCCATAGAATCAAATATCTCCGGCTATAGACTTCAAAGACGACTTTGGCCACGTCTGTGGTGGAGCTAAACAGTTCAAGCTCAACCTAACAGATCCGAATTATGATGTAATCTATGCTTAGTCATGTACTTGATAACTCTCCCAATATATATTGCCTTTTGAGCTTGAAATTTGTAAGGTTCTAATGCTTGTTTCAGCTTAATCACTTTTTGTTTTCAATAGCCCTCTTAGGAAACTGGCAAAAAGAGATTATTTCTCCAAAATAAGTTACCCCAAACAAGTGGGTAGGGTGTCCAATTTAGAGGGTGCCCGCCTCCTCTTCAGACATTGCAGATATGTCTGAGGTTAAGTTAGCAGAGTTAGGAGTTATGATGCAATACAAATTTGTATCCCACCCCCTTCTCTGTCTTCCCTGCCAAGTGCCAACACAATGCCCTTAAATTCCATGTTGCAGATTAACCTCAAAATAGTAACATATGCTCAAATACTGAACAAAAAGTTGAACTACCCATAATATGTACTAAAGTACAAACATGTCACATGAATGAATAATATAGATTAAACTATGTAGCGAACATCTAGACATAAACAAATTGGTAAACGTTAAATATTCATACCTGAACAAGACCCTTAAGAAGTGAGCCAATATTTGGAATAGCTATCCAATACATGTTTGGATCAATAAGTTGCCTAGTCTGAAAAGTATGTACCAGAGTTATTATACATAAATACTCGGACAAAAGAACATACATTCATAAACATATTGTGGATGAAACTAAATATATGGAGGAGATAATCAAAATAAAACTACACAAGAATTGCATGAACTACATTAAAATAATAGGGAAATTTGTGTTGACAAACATACCTAGCAGTTGTAAACTAAAGATGCATATTGTTGGAGAATCAGGCCCGATTTTATTCTCCTAGATTTTATCCTATTTTATTCTATTTGATTTTAATGTAATTTTGTCATTTATTAGTATCTTCTATTAGTCCTTGATTTTAGGGACCACACTTATTATACTTTTTCCTATATAAGCAGCCTTAGTCCGCAGAATAATACAAACAAGTATTCTCCCTTTGTTTTCTACATGGTATCAGTAGCTCCAGGTTTTTTGATCTAGGGATTCCCCTTTCTCCTTCCTCATGACGCGCAACAACAACGCGTGGAAACAGGCCCTTACAGGCACCGCCACCAGCGACGAATTCACCATCACTGGCGACGGCGCAAAGGGAGGTACCGACGATGGCCCAGGCGCGGCACACAGCAGCGCCGGCGGAGGACCAGGCAATGCGCACAGCGGCGCCGGTGGAGGTACCGCACATGGCGGCGCTGGAGGCAGCGCAGGCAGCTATCAAGGCGGTTTTTTTACGGACATTCATCCCATGCTCTTTTCAACAGTTATGAGGGATCCTTCAACTCCCTTAAGGTTGATATTCAACGTCTCAATGGAAAAAACTACACATAATGGTCCCAAACTGTGAGATTAGTGCTGGATGGCAAGGAAAAATTTGGGTTTCTTACAGGAGATGTACCCAGACCTACAGAAACAGATCCAAACTTCAGGGTCTGGAAGTCTGAAAAACTTCTTAATTATTGCTTGGCTGATTAATTCTATGGAACCAACAATTGGAAAGCCCTTCATGTTCTTGCCAACTGCGAAAGATCTTTGGGAGGCCGTCAAAGACACTTATTCTGATATTCAAAATTTTTCTCAGATCTTTGACCTCAAATCAAGGTTATGGCATGCCAAGCAAGGTGACAAGGATGTCACTACCTATTACAATGAGTTGATGACTTTATGGAAGGAACTGGACCTTTGCTATGATAATAATTGGAAATGTACTGAGGACAATGTGTTGTTTCTTAAGAGACAGGAGCATGATCGTGTCTTTGTGTTCCTAGCCGGTCTTAACAAGGACCTTGATGAAGTCAAGAGGCAGAATTCTAGGGAAGATCCCGTTGCCAACAATCCGGGAAACATTCTCAGAAGTAGAGAGGAGGCTAGACAGAGTGTCATGATGGGTAAGACAACTCCTATGACTGAGGCAGAAGGTTCCACGCTTGTCAATAAGAACTAGGCTTAATTGCACTTTTAATCCCCCAGGTATCACAAATGTGCAATTTTAGTCCCCCAAGTTCTAGATGAGCTAATTAAGTCCCTTAGGTTTCGTGAACGTGCAAATTTGGTCCCTCCGTCTATTTGACATCCAAATTCTAACAGCAGATCCTACGTGGCTATTTTTATTTCCAACATGGATTGTTGATGTGGCTAAAAAGTCACACATCAGAAATGCTAAAAAATGGAAGAGTAAAATGTTACTGGAAGAAACAAAAAATCACGTGCCCTTTATTCCTTTGGTTAAAAACGTATGAGCAAGGGTTTCTTCCCGAAACTAAACCCTTTATTTCCTTGGTTTAGAAATGTTTCTTCCATAAATTACAATGATAAAGGCCAAATCCTTAAAATTAGAAAGACCAAATCCTAAATTACAATGACAACACATGGTCTGCGATTATGCAGTAGCTTGGGCACCATTCTCTGCTCACTTGCCTTGATATATATTTGGCATAACAACAATAAGAAAGGGGGCACCATTCTCTGCGATTATGCAGTAGCTTGCGATTATGCAGTAGAAGCCAACACAAAACAGCACAAGCATTTTACCAAGCACCATATGTGCATCATTCCAAACTACACCATCCTTCCATAGCTAGCTGCAACACCACCTTGCAACATTTACATGACCCAAAGCCAAGACAGACAACCCAATTTAAGCATTCCCACCAAATAAAGCAACAGCAAATACAGAGAATAGAAGCATAAAACAGAGCCATGAGACCCATAGCGTGGCAGAGCGGTGGGTTATGACGGTAGATTGACCATAGCGCGGCGGTTCTGGTGTTCAGCCAGAGGTGGCGAGGCTATTGCAGTGCGCAACGACGCAACGGCGCGGCGGGTTACAACGGCAAAGGGACCATGGCGTGGCAGATCTGGTGTTCAGTCAAAGGTGGGGAGGCTATCGCAGTGCGCAACGGCGCAACAACGCAACGGCGTCGTGAATGCCGGCGACAGCCACCTTAGAGGGGTGCCTCCCTTCCCTCTCTCTTCGATGGTCAAGTTGTGTGGAGAAAAATGGAAATCACTGATGGAACCTCTCTCTTCCATGACTCCAGCGCATTATGCAACCTTTTTATTTTACTTTCCCATTTTTTAACCAAAGAAAATTTTAAAATCAAAATAACACGTGTTTTCTAGAAACAATTCTGATGTATGAGTTCTTAGCCACATCAGCAGCCCATTTTGGCAATAAAAAGCGCCACATACATTCTACCGTTAAAAATTGGATGGCAAATTGACGGAGGGACCAAATTTGCACATTCACGAAACTTAAGGGACTTAATTAGCTCATTTAGAACTTGAGGGACTAAAATTGCACATTTGTAATACCTGGGGGACCAAAAATGCAATTAAGCCTAAGAACTACAATGAAGAAGGGAAGAAAGACCCAAAAAAACCATGGTGTGATCACTGCAAACGTCCTTATTATACACTAGAGACATGTTGGAAACTCCATGGTAAGCCTCCAAACTTGAAGATGAAAGGGGGGAATGAAGGTCGCGCTCTTCAGGCTAGTACTTCTGATCAAGGGAAGCAGTCTCCTTCAAGCTTATTTCCATTCACTAAGGAACAATTAGACCAACTGTACAAACTACTTGAGTCTCAAACTCCTTCTTGTGTCATAGCTCAAAGAGGTAATTTCCTAAATACTGCCCCTCCTTAGTGTCAATTCCAGTCATGCTTGGATCATTGATTCAGGTGCTACCGACCATATGACTGGAGAGTCGATTCTGTTTTCTTCATATAGTCCCGGTGCAGGTAACCAGAAAATTAAGATTGCAGATGGCTCTCTTTCACCCATTGCGGGGAAAGGTTCCATAGTTTTATCACCCTTATTAACTCTCAAAGATGTCCTAGATGTTCCTAATTTGTCTTGTAATCTTTTGTCAATTACTAAGTTAACCCAAGATAGTAATTGTCAAGCTAACTTTCTTCATTCTCATTGAGTTTTTAAGGATTTGAACTCGAAGAAGATGATTGGCAGTGCTAAAAAGAGTGAGGGACTCTACCACCTTGAAGATGGAATCGACTCCAGACCGCAATCTCAATCAATAAGTTCCTGTTTTGGATCTACTTTTGTCTCTAGTAGTAATGATGACATTATGTTATGGCATTTACGATTAGGACATCCAAGTTTTCGCTATTTAAAACATCTCTTTCCAAAATTGTTTAATGATAAAGATTCATCTTTGTTTCATTGTGAAACCTGCGAGTTTGCAAAACATCATCGTTCTTCATTTCCTATTCAACCTTATAAAGGATCGAAACCTTTCGTAGTTATTCATAGTGATGTTTGGGTCCAAATAGAATAAATACTTTTTCTAACAAAAAGTGGTTTATAACATTTATAGATGATCACATTAGACTTTGTTGGGTATACTTGTTAAAAGAAAAATCCGAAGCTGGACAGGCTGTCAGAAATTTCTTTAAAATGATGCAAACTCAATTCCAAACTAATATTCAAGTCTTCAGTAGTGACAATGAGAAAGAATATTTCAACATGATTTTGGAAGTTTTTCCCTTAAAAATGGGGTTGTGCATTATAGTTCTTGTGCTAATACACCCCAACAAAATGGGATTGCGGAGAGCAAAAATAGACACTTCTTGAGGTGGCTCGAGCTTTACTCTTCGAAAATAAGGTCCCAAAATACCTATGAGGTGAAGCTGTTTTGACTGCTACATATTTAATTAATCGTATGCCATCCAAAGTCTTGCAATTTCAAACTCCCCTTAATGTTTTCAAAAATTGTTTTCCACTGGCTCGTGTTTCAGCTGATTTGCCGTTAAAAATATTTGGGTGTACTACTTTTGTTCATGAATACAAGTATCTCGGTAAATTAGAACCACGAGCTATAAAATGTGTTTTCATTGGTTACTCCCCTACCCAAAAAAGTTACAAGCGTATTGATCCAAAATCAAAAAAAGTTTTTGTGACCATGGATGCCACGTTCTTTGAAAATCAACCTTTCTTTAGTGACATTCATCTTCAAGGGGGGAATCCAAAAGAAGATTCATTTGAAAATATAATTTCTTTGAATAATGTTTATTTATCACAATTCTGAGACTTATAGTGTTGCCCCAAAAGAAAATGCCCATGAATCTTTATCTGAACCCATTCTCACTATGGAAGAGGTTCTCACTGATTCTGGGGCGACATCTTTAAATCAAAAGCATGACAAACAAGTTTGTGAAACTGGTGATGATAAAGAATCAACCGTAATGCCACAACAAAATGATTCCGACAAGGAGACAAGAAACAGGTTCAATGATGGTGACAGAACTTGGAAGGGAAAGGTCTTCGAGAAGAAGAACCATAAGAAAGGAGATAAGGAACTCACTCTCTAGCACTGCCAAGTGTAACACCCCGCCTAATTTAATTATTTAGCTTATTAATTTAAGCAATTTTGATGTTTTAAATTAATAGTTGGATATTTAGATTGGGGTGTGACTATTAAGAAAATGGGTGTAGGTAGAAGAGGCAAGTGGAAGTTTGAAGAAAATGTAAGGGTATGTTGGTAAGTTTACCTTAGAAAATAAGGGTAAGATGGTCCAAAGGAGAGAAAATTTCCTCTTTTCTTTTTCCTCCCCTTCCCACGCCACTCTCTCTCTGTCATTTTGCTCCCTCACTTTCGTGATGCCCAGCTGAGAAAGAAGAAAAGAAGGGAAAAGAGAAAAAGAAGGAGAAGGAGGAAATCTTAGGGTTTCATGGGTCTTAGAGAGAAAAGTTGTGAAATCCCTTCCTACTTTGCTTAGAGAAGAAGATTGGAAGCTTAGATTTGGTATTTGGGAGAAGATTGAGTGTTGCCCTAAGTTGAAGAAGGAAGAAAACGTGGAGAAAGAAGAAGAGGAAGGAGAAGCAAGGCTTCACCACTTGTAGCTCAAGGTCTTGAGGAGTTAATGTGAGTTCTTCTTCTTAAGTGTTGGGCACCCATGTTTTTACTTTTCTTCTATGTTGCATGATTCCTTGGTTTCAAATTTGGGGATTGTGTGAATTATGATTATGGGTTTTGGGTATTATGAGTGTTGGTGATTTTCTTATGAGTTTTGTAATGTTTTAATCATGTGTTTGTTTGAAATTCATCGATTAAATGTGTTGTTCTTCCATTTGTCATGCCTAAATCCTTGAGTTTAAGCTTTGATTTCATTGGAATTTAGCTTGGAATGAGTGGGAACCATGGTTGAACAAGTTGGGAAGTGAATTGCACAAGTTATGCAGAAATCTGCAGGAGCAGCGCTGGAAGCGCTACTTGCAGCGCTGGCTTGACCGAGAAGACAGCCAGAAATGCGCTGGAAGCGCTCCTGGTAGCGCTGGAAGCGCCGGGGTCAGCGCTGGAAGCGCTTGGAGCGCAAATGTGCCTGAACGACCAAGAAAACAATAGAATTAGGATTAAGTGTCTTCATAAAAGTTGTAGAACTAGATGTTAGCTAACAAATGGCTTTGGTTTCAACTCAAAAGGAGTTTTCTAGCTCTAGTTATGTCCAAAACACTGAACACATGTCAGCCACCACGGTTAAAATACAGCTTTGGATTCGTCAAAAGTTAGCACATCCTAGATGGCCAAACTAGATTTTTGAGCCAACACAAAGGTTGTAGATAACATTCTTATGTTTCTAAAGAGACTAAGTTTAGCTTGAATGGGTTAGTATAACTCTAGATATGTCCAAATTACCGAGCCCACGTCAAAGTCCAGGGTAACGACACCTTGTCAAAAATCCAAGTTTGATGCTTGGAAACTCCATGGTGTGTTTTGTGAGTCCGTCACGACTTAGATGAGTATCCAATACGGCTTCTTCATACCTTTTCCTATTTTTGAATGCGAGTTCATGATAGTAATGATGCTAGAACTAGATGCATGTTTTGAGTTATGCTAAAGGATTAATGTTTGCTTATGAATGAGCATCCTTTTTTTAGTGCTTTTAGGCCTTAGAATACTTGACCTTTGGTGTTCTAAACCCTGTAGAATTAATGTTTGCTATGTATGATCATTGTTGCTTAAGAATGGATGCTTGAAAGTGAGAAATATGTATTTATGCAGAAAATTCTGCACATGCCCACTGGGCAAGGATGCTGCAGCATCGCTGCAGAGCATTTTGAATTTTTATTTCAAAATGCTCCTAGTTCTAAGAATACTTGATTCTTAGTGTTCTAAGCCCTATGGGACAAAGAGGGGTATCATAGGAATCCCTAGTAAACATCATTTAAATATGGTTTTTTTTATTGATGTATTGAAGTCATGAGATTAAGTTTATAGTTGGTAATAGATACCTATAAGTAAACTGGCTAGGCCTAATTTTGAGCAGTTAATAGGCAAGTTGGGCATGACAGATATCTAATCACCAACTTGAGGCGGGGTGTTAGAGAATCAGGCCCGATTTTATTCTCCTAGATTTTATCCTATTTTATTCTATTTGATTTTATTGTAATTTTGTCATTTATTAGTATCTTCTATTAGTCCTTGATTTTAGGGACAACACTTATTGTACTTTTCCTTTTATAAGCAGCCTTAATCTGCAGAATAATACAAACAAGTATTCTCCCTTTGTTTTCTACCCATATAATCAACATTAGCAAGATAACTATAATATGGTTAATCAAAGGGAAAATCTGGTTTGTCTTGTAGGATTTAAAAGCTTGAAATAAGATAGAGAGGGTACAAGATTCTCAATGCAGCTAATAATGTTTAATGTTAATAATGGAAAACACAAAAAATAGAGTGATTAAAGGATTTTTAATGATATCGAAATATATCAACAAATTCATGTAGAAAAAAGCCCAGGAATGTACGATAACACCAAACAAGAAACTGATATGTTAGATAAGGGGACATTCTTCTTTTCTTTTCCCAATGATAGAAAAATATGAAAAATAAGTGTAAAATTAGGTGAAAATACTTGTAAAGACCACAAGATAGCAGTTGTTTCATACTTTTCAGAAAAGTGAATGCTATTTGATGTTGGTCTTGTCAGCCAAGTTGACAAAACATTATGAAGTTTATACAGGAAGCAAAGCTGAGAAAAGCTCGTATATGATCTAAAACCACCAAGCAAAGTTGTGACAGTTAAAAACAGAAGAGTTTCGATATAAATAAATTGAGCAATGCTGTACTACATTTTACTCACAAGGACACCAGCATTAATTAGAAGGGAGATGTGATTGTCCTTCACCTTTCCCCCAAGTGACAAGAGTGAGCACTGCATCAAAATGAATCACCATCAGCATAAAAACCCATTTAGCAAATATCCCGGAATAACATAAATGTTGACCAGCCATTAATTCAAAATCAAAGTATAAGATGGTAAACTGGAAAACATCTGTGGATATGGATATGCCAGATATTAGTATTTAATATTTATCACTATAAATGTGTATATCCTAGATTCCCATATTGTGCATTCACATTTTCCCAAAATCAGACAATTGCCAGATTATAGAGATTTCTGACCAGTAGACAGTATAACGAGAAGTGGAAATGATTAAACAGTAGGTGGGTTTGCATATCTTACTCACAAGCTCCTGATGTTCAATGCCAGTTTCCAGCTTTGAATCTAGAACGTGAGTTTTGAACCACCCAAAAACTTCACATTCCGCTCCTATCTTTCCTTCCATTCTTTTAACAGCACGATCTATCTATGCATAAATAGTCAGAAATAATAATCCTTCAGAAACAAAACTCAGTCCGAGTTATATGACCAAAAAACCAAAGACATTTAATTTGTACTTATAAAGGAAAGGAAAAATAAATAAATAACTAAAACTTCCAAAGTGGGGGAGGGCACTTGAGTAGCACCCCAAGTCTCAAACTATAATGAACAGCTGAGGTTCAGGTTCTATAGCCCAACAATACATTCCTGAGAGTAAAGATACACAACAACAAACAATAACCAAGTCTTTTTCCACTAGGTGAGATGGCTAACCCTATCATGTACTAGGTCTAAACATGGACCATTTATCTTTAAATCTCTTTTAATGTATGTGAGATTGAAGATATATTAAACCAACCTGTTTTAGGTAGTCATCCAAAAACATTACAGCATGATCATCTTGTCCAGTATTTAATTTGAAAAGGCGAAGCACTTTGTCCCTCCTTAGAGACTGCAGAAATTAATTAATAATAATATTAATTACCACATTAACCCGTCAAAACTGCAGACCTTAAATTAGCAAGAACGCTAAGCAAATCACAACAACAAAAATTCTAAATTCCTAAACAGACCTCTAATTCCCTATCCACTTGTGTTCTGTCCTTCACACTGCTATATAATTGGCACTTCAACATAAACGGCTCAACCGAAATCTGGAAACAAGCATCATTAGTCAAAACTGAATTACATAAGTAATTAATTGAAAATGCACACGCAGAGGAAGAGACAAGATAGCTAATGTTACATTGGGAATGTTGGGAAACTGAGCTCGCATGATTCGAAGCGCAATCAGCGTATCGGTGAATGTAAGATCGTCCTCTGTGAATTGCAATACAGATTAATCTAAACTACAAACAAAAATAAAGGCGTAGAATAGGAGAGGATTGCGCACCGAGTGATGACGTGTTTCCGGCATCGGAATCCTCAGCTCGCCGGCGTTTCGCCCCTTTCGATGAAGATTCTGGAAGGTTCTCCATGCGCCGTGCTTGCGTGTTCCAACTTCCGACATCGCTAATTCATACTACCCATTATATACGTGATTTGGCCAAATCCACGGTTTAAGACAAAAAAAATAAACGCTTAAATATGTTTTTGTAGTTCAAATTATAGCGAAGTTGAGTTTTTGAACTTCAAAAATAAATAGTAGTTTTTTAGTCTTTTATATTTAAAAATAGTTTTTTCATTTATTTCTATGTTAGCTCTGTTTCCAGTATTACTTATGTGTCACATATATTATATATGTTTTTAGTCTCTTAAATTATAAAATAGTGTGGTTTTGGTCCCTTAAATTATAGAAAAGTTTGGTTTTGGTCCCTCAAATAAGCAATGCTGGAAACGGAGTTAATACAGGGATGAACGGAAAAATCATTTTCAAATATAGGGACTAAAAAGCTACGATTTATTTTTGGAGACCAAAATTGAACTTTGCTATAATTTGAGAGACCAAAAACATATTTAAGCCAAAAATAAATAAAGGAAAGAGAACAACAATTTTACCAAATTAATCTTGACAAAAAACATTTAATATTACATGGCATTAACAAAAACTATTCAATATTATGGGTAAAATTGACAGAAAGTTTAATATTACATTACAAATTTAGAATGACATATATTTTAGAATAACTTTTTTTGTAAATATAACATATATAATGAGACAGAAACAGTATCAACAATACCCCTATTTCTTTATATCTAAACTACTTTAGATTAGTTAATCTTTTCACCTGACTTTTATAATAATAAGGATATTTGAGTCAAAACATATTTTTACCTTAAAAATGAGTATAATTAATTACTTTTTTAAGAGATGTGTATTACCTAACGATAGTTAATATGAGAACGGAGAGAGTAAATTGATTTTGAATTTTTTTTATCAACAGATTTTGAATAAATTTATCTATTATATTATATAAAATAGAGTTTTATAACAAAAGACTATACCACGTATCAAAACCACACAAATTTTTTTCCCGTCTAAAACAATTTTATTTATTTATTTATTTATTTATTATTATTATAATATTATTGTAATATCAGTATTATTACAAAATCTCAATTAATAAACGTTTTCAAAAACATAATTGTCTTCTCTTAATTGGCTTACCGAATATGAATTAATGTAATCAACCAACATTTAATATTTTTTATCATATAAATTTGTTAACGTTTAATTTGGCATTCAGTATCAATTATATAAATCATAATAAATTTGAATTTAAATAAAATCAAATTAAAACTAACTAAAACATCATACTAAGAATATCACTTAATCCATAAATACTAATATATTTATTCAGCAAAAAAAATACTAATATATTCATGAAACAAAAATGAATATTTATGTCATTATTGTTGTTTTTTTCCTCCTTTTAAAATAGTCAATTGCTACCTTTTTTCTTTCATTTTTGTTTTTTTATTCAATTTTGATGTAGGATTAAATACAACAACATAAATTCGGCCACAAGCTTCTAATTTTTTCTCTCTTTTGAATGTTTTCCATATTTTATCTAATATTTAATAATAAAAGTTTGTTTGGTGACACAAATCCGACTATTTGTTATTATATTTTCTTTTTACTAGATTATTTGTTATTATATTAAAGACTCAATTATGCTCTTTTTTCTACTTTTTTTTAAAAATATTTTTGACTATTTATTTTTTTACGTGACTCGATAACCCTCAAATCTCACATGTGCATCGCACGGATTAATACACTAGTTTAAGAATTTTTTTTTAGATAACTAGAATTTATTGATAATATCTAGTTACCGTATCAATGTGTACAAAACTCTACCCACCTTCTAGAAAGGATCGTAGAGAGCACGCACTATCATTTGGTAGTTACAGTATCAACATGTATAAAACTCTACCCACCTTTTAGAAAGAATCGTAGAGAGCAGCACTATTATTTGGTATACAACTAGACCAAAAAGTACAAAGTTCTCATTTGGAACACATTCCAATGGACAAAAGCTTAGACATCTAAACTCCTGGCATTCTAATTTCTATCTCACTGTTGCCATGACAGTGGCCGCACACCTAGACAGATTGCTCAAAAACAGCAACGGCAAATCGCTACACCTAATGAAGCAGGCTTCACAAATAATAAAACCAAAATAAAACAAAACAAAACTGTTGCAGACAGAGGAAACAAGACAGCGCAACACCCTTCCAAATCTCCAGCAGGACCGGCCAAGCAACACCCTCTATTTGTCTTTTAATTTCCCCGAGTTTGATCCTTATTTGTTGGGCTCTCAATTCCTGCATTCAAACAACAAAAGACGCCATGGGGAAATAATAACAGCAAGCATTTATCAGAAAGCATATGCAATAAAGACACCCTTCCACCACTATTGCTGCTGAATTGAAATAAAATTTGCTTCAGATTGCCATGCCTACAAATATAACACCAGCAGAAAGACAACTCGCCCCACAGAAAATTATGCGTCAGTAACTTGCTCCCAATATGCATTGGAAAAAGATTTGACAGAGAAGACTCCATCTTTTCCAAAATGCCACCACACTTCATGCTTGTCATGTCGAGATAGCTGCACCTCATCCAGTAAGTTTAATAAGTACTCCTCCTCCAAAAGTGCCAAATCCCATTGGAAAAGGAATCGTCTCCATGTCAAATTCCACTTCCACTTATGTCCATCCCAGCTGCCCATGTTTGCCACAAACCTCATCTTTTTGTAGTGAAATAGTAAATAATCTTGAGAATCTCTCTTTCAAGGTTATATTTCCAACCCATATATCTTTCCAGAACTTGATGGTCCTCCCATCTCCTAAGCTCCTCCACCAACCTTTATCCATGGTTTTGGCAATATTTTCTCCCCACTTGTTTACATTCAAAACTGAGTTCCATAGGCCCCCAATATGTGTTGATGTACTCTGACTTACAGTAGGGACTGCAGATTTTAAATCATAAATAGAGCTGTTGGGATTCAGCACCTCACTGTATTGAGAAATCGAAAACAAGCAGAAAAAGAAATCTGCAGAACAATGCAGATTGCAGAAATTGAGAAGAAAGGAACAAGCACACAAGATCTTATCGTGGTTCGGAGCAAATCATCTCCTACGTCCACACTGACTCACTGTTTTATTGATCCACTGTAAAACCCCCTCTCACATACAAGAATTCCTAGAATATCTCACTGCACTTGCACACACCCGAGAGAAGTTACAGATTTGTGATACAATATCGAGTTGTTTTCTCACCCTATAAGGCAACTAGCTAAGACTTATATACTCTATAGATGACAATTACAAAACAGATCAGTTAGTTGGCAATTCCTAACAAACAATTGCGACTAACTATCAATTAACTAAATCTATACAAGTATCACATAGCTAACCAATACTGAACTAATCCTAACTAACTAGATACATTGATGATACACAAAGATATAACAAATCTCCACCTTGGATCTTCAATGCACAAACGACTAGATGACTCCAAGTCTCTGAGCAGAGACTTCATCACTTGAAACAGATTCCAATATTCACCAAATTTAAACAATGACTAAATTTGATGCTAGGAATTACCTTAGTCAACATATCAGCAGGATTGTTCTCAGTAGCAATATTCTTCACTTCAATCACACCTTGAGCTATGATATCACGAATAAAGTGCAACCTTATATCAATGTGCTTTGTCCTCTCATGGAACATTTGGTTCTTTGAGAGACAAATGGCACTTTGACTATCACATCTCACTGTCACAACATGTGTCTTCCCTTCAAGTTCACTTACAAAACCTTTCAACCAAATGGCCTCCTTAATAGCTTCTGTTAAGGCTATATACTCAGATTCTGTTGTAGACAAAGCAACAATTGGTTGAAGATTGGCCTTCCAACTTACTACACATCCATATAATGTGAATAAGTAGCCAGTTAATGACCTTCTTCTATCAATATCTCCTGCAAAATCAGCATCTACAAAGCCTACAAGTGGACTGCTTTGAGATTCTGTTTTGCCAAATATCAAACCAAGATCTTTGGTACCTTTAAGATACCTTAGCATCCATTTTACAGCAAGCCAATGGTCCCTTCCAGGATTACCCATGAACCTGCTTACAACACTAGTTGCATAGGCCAAATCGGGCCTAGTGCATACCATAGAGTACATCAAACTTCCAGTGGCATTAGAATAGGGAATGCTACTCATGAAGCTTCTATCTTCATCTGTCTTAGGAGCTTGATCAGTAGACAGCTTGAAATGTGCAACAATTGGTGTCATTACAGGTTTTGCATCTAACATGTTAAACCTTTTCAAGACCTTATCAAAGATAATCGGTTTGGTGAGCCATAGCGAGACCACGAGACACATTCTGTTTATCTCCATCCCAAGTATCCTTTTGGCAGCACCTAGGTCCTTCATTTCAAATTCTGAACTCAGTAATTTCTTCAATTTATCAATGGCAGCAGTGTCAACACTTGCAATTAGCATGTCATCCACATACAAGAGTAGATAAATGAAGTAGCCTGTTGATTCCTTTCTGAAATAGACACAACTGTCAAAAGAACTCCTCATGTAACCTTTTGAAGTCACAAAAGAGTCAAACCTAATATACCATTGTCTTGGTGATTGCTTGAGCCCATATAGAGACCTCTTAAGCAAACACACCAAATGCTCCTTCCCTGATTCCACATGCCCTTAAGGTTGATTCATATACAGCTTTTCTTCCAAATGTCCATGCAAAAAAGCTGTCTTGACATCTATTTGCTCGAGTTCAAGGTTATAGGTAGCAACAAGAGCCAAAATGACCCTAATACTTGTATGCTTAACAACAGGAGAGAAGATTTCATTGAAATCTATCCCTTCTCTTTGTGAGAAACCTTTTGCAACAAGTCTTGCCTTGAATCTACACCTTTCACTTCCAGGAACTTCAGGTTTTCTTTTATAAACCCACTTGCAGCCTATGGTTCTCTGCTTGGCAGGTTTTTCAACAAGTTCCCATGTATTGTTCTTCATGAGAGAATCATATTCTTCCTTCATAGCGACCTCCAATGCTCACTATCAATCCCGAGGGACTTCTTTGAAATTGACAGGATCGGATTCATGATCCTCAATTTCAATATTCAAGGCATATGCAATTAAATCAGCATATCCATACCTCTGGGGTGCCTTTATCTGCCTCCTCTCTCTGTCTCTGACCAAATTATAAGAAGAATTCGATACCTCCTCCTGATTAGTGTCAAAATCAGATTGTATTTCACAATCTGTTTTGTCTGGAGCTGGCTTCTCCACCTCAAACTGAGTAGTCTTCTCGCCAGCTGGAGTGATTAATTTGCCTCCACCTTAGAATTAACAAGTAGATCCTCTTCTTTAAACACTACATCTCTGCTAATCACTGCCTTTCCTCCACCTGGACCAGTTAGCCACACTTTGTAGCCCTTAACTCCATCAGGATAACCGAGAAAGATACCCTTCTTAGATCTGGCTTCAAGTTTCCCTTCATTTATGTGAATGTATGCAGTACACCCAAAGATTCTTAGGTGTCCATAACTAGGAGGCTTCCCTGACCAAACTTCTTCAGGAGTTTTGAAATTAATAGCTGCAGAAGGAGATCTATTTATCAGATAAGCTGCAGTATGCACTGCCTCTCCCCAAAAATTCTTGCTCAAGCTTGCATTAGACAACATGCACCTAACCCTCTCCAAAATGGTCCTGTTCATTCTCTCAGCAAGACCATTTTGTTGAGGGGTGTGCCTCACTGTTTTATGTCTTGTTATGCCATTTTCCCTGCAGTACTCAGTGAATTCTTCACTTAGATATTCAAGTCCATTGTCGGTTCTTAAGACTTTCACCTGTTTTCCAGTTTGTTTCTCAACAAGAGCCTTCCAATCCTTGAAGCATTTGAATGCTTGATTCTTATGCTTCAACAGATAAATCGAAACCTTTCTTGACCAATCGTCTATAAAGGTTATGAAATATCTTGCTCCACCCAATGAAGGAACCTTGGCTGGTCCCCAAATATCAGAATGCACATACTCTAAAGTGTCTTTAGTGGTGTGTGCAGCAGAACCAAATTTATTTCTTTTCTGTTTTCCATAAAGGCAGTGTTCACAGAATTCTAGTTTCTCAAAATCACCATTAGCAATCAAACCTTGTTTGTATAGTTCCTCAAGACCTCTCTCACTGACATGAGCTAGTCTATGGTGGCAAAGTTTTGTGCAATTATTCTTTGGACACAGAAACTAAACCAGCAGGGTTGATAATTGTCTTACCTTGCAGCCTATACAGGCCATTGTTGCGGATTCCTTTCATGATCTGAATTGAATCCTTGAAGATTTTGAGGGCTCCATCTTCACCTTTGAATGTGC
This sequence comes from Calophaca sinica, assembly GCA_037113605.1. Lineage (NCBI taxonomy): Eukaryota > Viridiplantae > Streptophyta > Magnoliopsida > Fabales > Fabaceae > Calophaca > Calophaca sinica. Next base: position 27,427,214 of record CM073730.1, on the reverse strand, counting down.
AGCCAGTTTGTTCTAACATTCCAAGAGAAAGGAGGTTTCTCTTAAGCTCAGGCACATGCCTGACATTGGTGAAAATCTTCAATGAGCCATCAGCAAGTTTAACTTTGACAGTTCCAAATCCCTGCACCTTACATGCAATGTTGTTCCCCATCAATACCTTTCCAACATCAGTTTTCTGGTATGAATCGAACCAGTCTTGGTGAGGAGTCATGTGGAAAGTGCACCCAGAATCCAATATCCATTCATCATTGCAGGCTTCTTCAGTTACTGCAAGAACATCAGAGCTTTCATAACCATCTGCCACGGTTGCCAAGTTATTGGAATCTTTCCCTTTGCCTTGATTGGACTTATTCCTTTCAGGGCAATTCTTCCTCCAGTGACACTCTTTATGGCAAAAGTAACAGGTCTTATTCTTTGCCTTGGGTTTGGAATTAGAATTGGGTTTGTTCTTGCCCTTACCATTGTTCTTTTCTGGTTTACCACGAGCAAACAAACCTTCAGCATTTCCATTTTCCCCTTTGAAATCATTTATCTTCTTCTTCATCTCCCGAGAATTCAAAGTGGCCTTGACTTCTTCCAAAGTAAGAGTTTCCCTTCCAAACATCATAGTATCAACTAGATTCTCATAGGAGGGTGGAAGGGAACACAAGAGAATCACAGCCTGGTCCTCTTCTTCGATTGCAACATCTACACTCTTCAAGTCAAGAATCGCCTTGGTGAAATAAGAAACATGTTCTTTGATGGATGAGCCTTCCTCCATCTTCAACTGATGCAGCCTTTTCTTCAAATACAATTTGTTTGTTAAAGATTTGGTCATGTAAAGACCTTCCAATTTTAACCAAACACCTGCAGCAGTGTCTTCACCAGCCACCTCGCGGAGAACATCATCACCAAGAGACAGAATTATCGTGTTATGAGCTTTGTTGATCATATCTTTCTTCTCCTTATCAGAGAGGGTTGCTGGCATTTTCGCAATGCCCAACAGAGCATCTTCAAGACCTTGATGAACCAAGAGAGCCTTCATCTTGATTCTCCAAAGACTGAAATCATTGTCACCCGAGAACTTCTCGATATCAAATTTGGTTGAACCCATCGCGGAAAGGGAAAAAAAAAGACAGCAAGAACGCCCTTCGAACCAAGAGCTCTAGATACCAATTGTTGGGATTCAGCACCTCACTGTATTGAGAAATCAAAAACAAGCAGAAAAAGAAATCTGCAGAACAATGCAGATTGCAGAAATTGAGAAGAAAGGAACAAGCACACAAGATCTTATCGTGGTTCGGAGCAAATCATCTCCTACGTCCACACTGACTCACTGTTTTATTGATCCACTGTAAAACCCTCTCTCACATACAAGAATTCCCAGAATTGTTACCAAGTGACTTCAAACACAAGAGGGGGGTGAATTGTGATAGCGGTGCTTATATAAAAAATTACAGATAAATTACTGAATTAAAAAAAACTTGAAAGAAATAAATTGCGAAACGATAAATAACTTGAAGAATAAATTGCAGGAATTAAATTGCAATAAATAAATGACAGAAAATAAATGACCGAAAAATAAATAAAGAACAAAAATAAATAAAGTGCTTGAATGATAAAGAGACAGAGAGCAAAGAAGAGCACGCAAACAAATTATACTGAGTTCGCCACCAAACACCCCTGTGGCTCACGTCCTGTCCCCAAAGCAAAGCACTATGGGATTTTCACTAAATCAACGGCTTTTAAATCGAGTTCACTAGAAACCTTTACAACTCTATACGAGCAATACGTTCAAGAGATATCACCTCTCTATGAACACCTTGGGATTCCTACCTAAAAAGAAATGATTTTTACAAATAAAATGAGATGAGAAAGATACACTCAATAGTGCGGATATAACAAATTGAAGCTCAAATAATACAACTCAAATTATGTAGAATAAAAAGCTCTCAAAAAATTGTGCTCAAATAAGTGTGAGTGATGGAGAATATTTTGACAGAGTTTCAAAGATAAAAATTAAGCACTAGCGTTGTGTTTCTAAAACAATGCTCATGGTGCAAAGTGCTTTTATAGGCACCGAGAGGAGCGTCACATTTAAGAGGATTTGTCCGTTCAAAGATTAAAGGGATTTGTCCGTTGCGGCATTAAAAGGGATTTGTCCGTTAAAAGATTAAAAATTGAAACACGGATCACGAAATGATTCTCGGACACACTTGGTGTCCGACATCGTATTTCAAACGACCTCTCCCATTTCAGATACGATCTCCCCATTTCGGCATACAATCTCCCATTTCGGCATACGACCTCTCCACATCTTGGCACGACGACCTCTCCACGCGACCTCCCAAGACGCGACCTCATTTCGACACCACGACTTCCCCACGGACGCGACTTCCCCACGGCTCGACGAGAATATTTTCCAAAGAAAACTTGAAATATTTTCCAAACAATATTTTGAGTAAAACTTAAGAATTTTTCAAAATACTTTGTGCCTAAAAATAATTTAGAAAAAATTATCATAAAATCAATTTTAGAATAAAAATCATTTTGTGAGTGTGTGATTTTATTTTAATTGAGAGCTTTTTATTACTACTTACAAATAGTCTTAATAAAAATAAATAAATACCCAAAACCCAAAGACTTGAGAAACTATCATTCTTGATACGCGTCTTGGTATTCTTTTCCACTTTTTGCACGGTTGACTATTTGCAAAACTCCTTTTTGTCAATCATCAAAACCATCCTGTCAAGGCATGTATTCACAGACTCCCCCTTTTTGATGATGACAAACATCTCATGGAGGGAATTTAGTAAAATATAATCATGATATGGCAATGAGATATAAGCATGGTTTTTCAATAAAAGATATCAGAGTTTAAGCACAATGTTTTGAAAAACTCTCCTCACAATATTTGGAAAAAAGATATCGAAAAACTCCCCTCACAATATGCATAAAATAAACCACTCCTGAATCATATAACTCTCCCCTTTTGGCAACATCAAAAAGCGGAAAAGATAAAGGGAAAGGCATGTAAAGCGTATGCATATACGTGTAACTAGATGGCGAAAAATAATTAAAATAGAGTATCAAGGGTTCAATGAAGCATAAGAAATCCTTGGTAAAAAAATTATTCAGGGAGATAGCAAAAATAAAGCACTAGGATAAGAGTTACTAGTCATCGTTCAACTCATTCTCATCATCAATTGTTTCCTCATCTTCACTTATATTAAGCGTATAATTGTTTGCAGTTAACATAACCTCGCACAAACTTTTATTTTAACGATTACGGGAAGGGCGGTTGCATTTCTCCACTTTTAGTCTTGGTAACGGAACTGCATAAAAATGTTAGCACACTCCAACGCCCAAGTTAGAACTTATTCATAATAAAATGCACTCACACGCAGTCATTCAATGTATGATTGATCTAAAATTCCTAACTCGGTTCTTATAAAAAGAAGTTTTCTTTAGGCAAAGGTTTAGTAAAAATATCTGCGAGTTGTTTAGATGTTTCCACAAACTCAATCGCACAATCTCCTTTTGAACATGATCTCTAATAAAATGGTGTCTAATTTCTATGTGTTTGGTCAGGAGTGATAAACCGGATTTTTCGTGAGGTTTATGGCACTAGTATTGTCGCACTTAATTGGAGCAGTTTTGATTGATTCCATAATCATTCATTGTTGTTTCATCCAAATGATATGTGCACAACAACTACTGCCGCAACGTATTCCGCTTCAAAGATGGGACAAAGCCACACCTGGCTTGTTTCTTACTATGCCATGAAACTAAGGCATTCCCAAATAAGTGACATGTCCCACTAGTGCTTTTTCGGTCCATTTTGCAACCCGCAAAATCCGAATCAGTACCCAATAAGTGTGCAACAAGACCTTTGGGGTACCATAAACCCATAGTTTGTGTGCCAGTGAGATATCTCATGATGCGTTTTACCGCTAAGAGATGTGATTCCTTAGGATTTGCTTGAAAACGTGCACACATACAAACACTAGACATAATATCCGGACGACTTGCAGTGAGATAGAGAAGAGATCCTATCATACCTCGATACTTACTTACTTCGACCGACTTACCACCTTCATCTTTGTCAAGATAGTATGATGTGCTCATTGGAGTTGAGATTTCTTTGGCGTTGCTCATTCCAAATCTTTTAAGCAACTCCTTGCAATATTTGGATTGATTTATAAAAATTCTTTCTGTTGTTTGTTTGATTTGAAGACCAAGGAAGTAGTTGAGCTCTCCCATCATGGACATTTCAAACTCACTTTGCATGATTTTGGAAAAATCTTCACACAAGGACTCATTAGTAGCACCAAAGATGATATCGTCAACATAAATTTGAACAAGTAAAATGTCATGATTTTTGTGTTTAATGAAAAGAGTGGTATCAACTTTTCCTCTTTCAAAACCTTTTTCAAGTAAATATTTGCTCAACCTCTCGTACCAAGCTCTCGGAGCTTGTTTTAAACCATATAAAGCCTTTTTCAATTTGAAGACATGATTTGGAAATTCAAAATTTTCAAAACCGGGAGGTTGATCAACATATACTTCTTCTTGAATAAAGCCATTAAGAAATGCACTTTTAACATCCATTTGAAAAAGTTTGAAATCCATGATGCATGCAAATGCGAATAGCTTCTAATCTAGCCACGGGTGCATAGGTTTCATCGAAATCTATGCCCTCTTGTTGGTTATAGCCTTTTGCAACAAGTCTGGCTTTATTTCTAACAATGATACCGTTTTCATCAAGCTTGTTGCGAAAGACCCATTTGGTCCCAATGACTAGGTGATCTTTAGGCCTAGGGACAAGTTCCCAAACATCATTTCTCTCAAATTGATTTAATTCCTCTTGCATAGCAAGGGTCCAATGCTCATCAAAGATGGCTTCATTGACGTCATTTGGTTCAATTTGAGAGACAAAGGCCATATGATGACATGCATGATTAAGAGAGTTTCGAGTCGTTACCCCTTTTGAGATATCACCTATTATGTTGTCAAGAGGATGGTTCTTTGAGACTCTCCATTCCTTTGGAAGATTTGAGTGAGAGAGTTCTTGAGAGGGTTGAGGCAAGGACTCTTGATCCTCCTTTTAAACTTTTGATCTCTCTTGTTCCTCTAAATAGGTATCTCCTAACACTTCTGCAAGATCATCAACACTTTCTTCTACTGAAGATTTGGGGTTAGATTCATCAAAAGAAACATGCACAGATTCTTCAACAGTTAAAGTGCATTTATTAAAAATTCGAAAGGCTTTACTAGAAGTGGAATATCCAAGAAATAAACCTTCATCAGCTTTAGCATCAAATTTACCAAGGTTATCTTTACCGTTATTTAGAACAAAGCACTTACATCCAAATACGTGAAGGTGGGAAATGTTGGGCTTCCTTCCCTTGTAAATTTCATAGGGCATTTGTTTTAGAATAGGTCTTATGAGGACTCTATTCATTACATAACATGCGGTGCTTACCGCGTCTGCCCAGAAATACTTAGGAAGGTTGGTCTCATTAAACATCGTCCTCGCAAGCTCTTCAAGAGACCGATTTTTCCCTTCCACCACTCCATTCTGCTGTGGTGTTCTAGGTGCGGAAAAATTATGCTCAATTCCATTTTCAGTACAAAAGGCCTCAAATGCCTCATTTTGGAATTCCCCACCGTGATCACTTCGGATGGATACTATGTTCATTCATTTTTCATTTTGGATAACTTTAGCAAGTTTACGAAAGGCAGCAAAAGCATCATTTTTATGAGAAAGAAATAGAGTCCATGTATAGCGAGAATAGTCATCCACAATAACAAGGGCATAGTAATTTCCACCAAAGCTTTTAGTTCTAGATGGTCCAAATAAGTCCATGTGTAAAAGTTGTAAAGGCCGGTTTGTGGAAACAATATTTTTTGATTTGAAAGAGGCTTTTACTTGTTTTCCTTTTTGACAGGCATCACATAATTTATCTTTTTCAAAACGAAGCTTTGGTAAGCCAATTACTAAGTCCTTTTGAACCAACTTATTAAGATGATCCATGTGAATATGAGCCATTCTCCTATGCCATAGCCAAGATTCATCCTCTTTACTAATAAGACAACATGCATCATTTGAAGATATTCTATCTAAATCAACCATGTAGATATTTCCAATTCTAGGTCCAATAAGAACAACATTTTCGATTCTGAGTTCATAACCATGCATTTTGAAGAATCAAAAACCACTTTGTTCCCTTTATCACAAAGTTGACTAATACTTAGCAAATTGTGCTTCAAGCCATCCACATACAAAACATTTTCAATAGTGGGATTAGGACTCTTACCAATGGAACCAATCCCAAGAATTTTACCTTTGTTGTTGTCACCATACCGGACATAACCACTATTCTTAGGTACCAATGAGGAGAACTTGCTTTTGTCTCCTGTCATGTGCTTTGAACAGCCGCTATCAAGATACCAATTTAAGTCCTTGGCTTTCAAGCACACCTACAACAACAGATTAATTTTTAACCTTTGGTACCCAAACTAAGTTGGGTCCAGATGAGTTAGTTTTTGGCAAAGTACCCTTTGGAATCCATATCTTTTGCCAACCACATTCTTGTTCTTTCTAATATTGCAAATGGAGGCGGTGTGACCATTTCTACCACAGTGAAAGCATTTAATGAAAATTTGCTTGAAGTGTTGTTGTGATTGACAAATTTAAAGGATTTTTCATGCGTTTGTGGATTATAACCCAAACCGGCTTTTCCAAAAGTACCCTTTTGTTTTCCCAATAGAATGTTTAAGTTATCCCTTCCCATGGTAAATTTGGCAAGGGTGTTTTCCAAATCTTCAATCTTGTTTTTCAAAACATTGCATTCATCACACTTGAAAGTATCAATCTTTTGGTTTTCACAAAAGGTGCAAGTAGAAACTTCAGTCACAACAACTTGTTTTTCCTTAAAAACTTCCATCTCTTGGTTTAAGAAAATAATTTTAGATTCAAGAGAAGAGATGGTTTTCTTAGAAGAAGAAATAATTTTTCGAAATCTAGTCGTTTCATTATTTTGCCATGAGACATAAGTTGGCCTCCTCATTTTCTGTTTCATCAGACGAGTCCATATCATTGTCATCCCAGGCAATGTAGGCTCTTCTTCCTTTTGATTCCTTTTGTGGTCTTCTATCAAATTTTTCGTTTTTCTTCTGACCATGAGGGCAATCGGGTTTTATATGTCCCTTTTGACCACACTTGTAGCAAGTTGGATTAAAAGAAGTTCCTTCCTCATTTTTCTTTTGAGGATTTTGTACCTTGCCTGTTCTCCCCTTTTGCCTCATGAACCTTTTGAACCTTCGAACCATCAGACTTATGTCTTCCTCATTCTCATCCAGACTATCATTGTTGTCAGATTCCTCTTTTTCATTTACGATTGCTTTGAGAGCAATTCCTTTCTTTTTCTTATCACTTTCTTCACTCTCAGTGAGTCGATTTAGTTCAAGTTCATGTTCCTGCAATTTTCCAAACAAGGTTGCCAATGATATAGTAGATAAATCTCTAGATTCAGATATAGCAGTAACCTTGGGTTGCCAGTTTCTATTTAAACATCTAAGAACTTTATTAATTAAATCTTCATTACTGAAGACTTTCCCAAGAGCTCTGAGATGGTTTATTATATGGATGAACCTTTTTTGCATATCTTGTATGTTTTCACTTGGTTTCATCCTAAATAACTCATACTCATGGGTTAATGTGTTCATTCGAGCCCTCTTGACCTCGGTAGTACCTTCATGGGTCAATAGAAGGGTGTCCCACATTTCTTTAGCAGTCTTGCAATTTGAGACCCTATAGAACTCATCGTAGCTTAAAGCAGAAGTGATGATGTTCTTAGCTTTCAAATTGTATTAGACCTTTTTCTTATCATCTTCGGTCCAAAGTGATCTTGGTTTGTCTACCACTGCATCATTAATTGATTGAGTGGGGACAAATGGACCATTTTCCACAGCATCCCAAATATCAAGATCAACACCCTCAAAAAAGATTTGCATTCTATCCTTCCAATAACCATACCCTCACCATTGAAAAATGGGGTCTGTTTCATGGAAGTTCCCTCGTTATTGTTTGAAGTCATTCTCTTGAGACGGTTAAGTCCTTTATACAAGAGTCTAGCTCTGATGCCACTTGTTACCAAGTGACTTCAAACATAAGAGGGGGGTGAATTGTGATAGCGGTGCTTATATAAAAAATTACAGATAAATTACTGAATTAAAAAAAAACTTGAAAGAAATAAATTGCGAAACGATAAATAACTTGAAGAATAAATTGCAGGAATTAAATTGCAATAAATAAATGACAGAAAATATATGACCGAAAAATAAATAAAGAACAAAAATAAATAAAGTGCTTGAATGATAAAGAGACAGAGAGCAAAGAAGAGCACGTATCAAATTATACAGGTTCGGCCACCAAACACCCATGTGGCCTACGTCCTGTCCCCCAAAGCAAAACACTATGAGATTTTCACTAAATCACTGGCTTTTAAATCAGGTTCAGCTAGAAACCTTTACAACTCTATACCAGAGCAATACGTTCAAGAGATATCACCTCTCTATGAACACCTTGGGATTCCTACCCAAAAAGAAATGATTTTTACAAATAAAATGAGATGAGAAAGATACACTCAATAGTGCAGATATAACAAATTGAAGCTCAAATAATACAACTCAAATTATGTAGAATAAAAAAGCTCTCAAAAAATTGTGCTCAAATAAGTGTGAGTGATGGAGAATATTTTGTGAGTTTCAAAGATAAAAATTAAGCACTAGCGTTGTGTTTCTAAAACAATGCTCATGGTGCGGCTTTTATAGGCACCGAGAGGAGCGTCACATTTAAGAGGATTTGTCCGTTGCAAAGATTAAAGGGATTTGTCCGTTGCGGCATTAAAAATTGAAACACGGATACGAAATGATTCTCGGACACACTTGGTGTTCGACATCGTATTTCCAAGCGACCTCTCCCTCCCAAGATACGATCTCCCAAATTTCGGCATACGACCTCTCCACGGCAAGACGCGACCTCTCTAAGACGCGACCTCCCCACGCAAGACGCGACCTCATTTCGACACACGACTTCCCCACGCCAAGACGCGACTTCCCCACATTGCACGAGAATATTTTCCAAAGAAAACTTGAAATATTTTCCAAACAATATTTTGAGTACAACTTAAGAATTTTTCAAAATACTTTGTGCCTAAAAATAATTTAGAAAAAATTATCATAAAATCAATTTTAGAATAAAAATCATTTTGTGAGTGTGTGATTTTATTTTAATTGAGAGCTTTTTATTACTACTTACAAATAGTCTTAATAAAAATAAATAAATACCCAAAACCCAAAGACTTGAGAAACTATCATTCTTGATACGCGTCTTGGTATTTTTTTCTACTTTTTGCACGGTTGACTATTTACAAAACTCCCTTTTGTCAATCATCAAAACCATCCTGTCAAGGCATGTATTCACAAGAATATCTCACTGCACTTGCACACACCCGAGAGAAGTTACAGATTTGTGATACAATACCGAGTTGTTTTCTCACCCTATAAGGCAACTAGCTAAGACTTATATACTCTATAGATGACAGTTACAAAATAGATCAGTTAGTTGGCAATTCCTAACAAACAATTGCGACTAACTATCAATTAACTAAATCTATACAAGTATCACATAGCTAACCAATACTGAACTAATCCTAACTAACTAGATACATTGATGATACACAAAGATATAACAAGAGCATATGGTTCTTTTCCACAGCGGGTTTCCTTCTTTTGAGAACCGCCGGCACCATTTAAAAAGCAACGGTGCATTTTTAATTAATGACCAAATCACCCCCTCCAAGTCCTCTCATCGCCTTTGGTCTCTGAATAATTTCCAATTTGATCAAGGGGAGTCCACTTCTGATATTGAAGATAAAATAAATTGATTCATAAATCATTTGATACAGTAAATTATCAATTAACGTCATAAAATACGTTATCAAAAAATTCACGTCATAAAATAGAATAGCATATTTCATTGAAAAAAACTTAGATATTCTATGGGTGCTCTTGGTACTGTTATTCAATCATAGCATGACACGTGGACTTTTAAAAAAAAACTGAAAAATAATAGATAATTTAAATAAATAATACACGTGTCATGTAGTGATCGGAAACAGCACAAAAAGTATCTACGGAAGAGCATCTAAATTTTCTCCTATTTCTTTTTATACTAGTGTACTTACTCGTGTTTGTACGGGTTAATTGTATTGGTTGTAAATGTATTCAATGTGCAAAAATAAATTGAAGTTTTTTTTTTATAAAATTATTAGCAGATTGAAATTTTTCAAAAACTATTATATAGATAATTCATTATAAAGTACAGAATATATGTATTTATACATATACTTCAATTTTTTTGAAATATAACAAATAAAATAGAAAATATCGGTTCTATTTTTTTTATGATTAGCGATAATTTTTCAACTATGAGTTTCATCAAAAAAAAAATATAAAGCACACAATTGAATTATTTATTGAAATTACTGTAAGATAAATTCAAAATAAGATACATGAAAAAGAGATAATCAATTATCTATACTGGACAACAAATTAATCTTAGAATAAACTCTGATTTTTCTCGTGTATAATATCGGAGCTTTTAAGAAGGAAAAAATAAAAATACATATTGATTTAGTATTTATTATACTTAAACATAAACAATTATGTGAATGTTGCAATGCTAAATTTTTTTAAATTTTAATAATATGTAGGAGATAAAATACATAAATTATGAAAAAAGATAAAAATTATATTTAACTTTATATATTTATGATTTTTAAATTAAATATTATGATGTGCATAGTAAAATTAATCATTCATGAAAAATTATAAAATTAAATGTAACCAAATTTGTATGGTAAAATAATGATAAATAGTATTTATAAAAAATAATGATGAATAATTTCTGATAATTGATATAATTAATAAATAAAAATGGATAAGTCATTTATGGGAATGTATTAATGTTTTACGCTGCAAAATTATTGTTTGACGTGGTGTAATAATGATTGTTATAACTAAAACAATAACTAAAAATAAAAAAATTTGAAATTGATTTAAACAAAAAAATGAATGATTCTTATGTTATCACATGACTTCAATAATATTTTGATTGAGCGACAAACGTCCATATATAAGAATTAATTGATTGATATGTTTTAATTTATTACGTTTTGAATTTGATTTAATTCAAATTTGATTGAATGACAAAAGTTTAGATATGAGCATTAATTGATTGATAGACCTAATTAATGAAATATTATGAATTAAAAAATAAAAAATAAAATATTTTGTATTTTGGAGGAAAAAGAATGAATATAGAGCTGACACGTGACATGAGTCTACGTGGCAAAACTCTATTTTATATAATATAATAAATATGCTAGCGAAAGGGCATTACATATTTACATAAGTAGATAAACTTACTTAGGGGTGTACATGGGTTTTGTGACAAATCTGTTTTAAGTGAAGGAAATAAAAAAAAACAGAGAAATGCTAAACACAAACGCTCAGACACGCCTCCGAACACACGCCCATATACAATGACGTGTCGTCAAATTTTTTCAACCTCTTACTTGTTGATTGACTTAACAAATTAGCGTATTTTTCATTTTTTACTTTATTTTATGATTATTGGTCACACGTTCGCAGACTGCACTAAACCACCGCCATCCTTCACCACAACAGTGGTTTTTGTTTCTGTACCGGTGCACGAGCACCGCTCGCGGTATCCCCGCCACCACTGACAGTGTCTTCCCCTTCCATTACAGATTCAATGGTAACCTTCCACGACGGGTGATTGTGATGTCGGGTCGCCGACAATTCATAGAACCCGATGTTGGAATTTTATATTCCAATAATTAATATGGGTTGATATCATTAATAATTATATTAGCTATTTATCATAAAGGAGCTATATTTTATGTGATCATATAAAGTTAAAATAAGGTAAGCTCATTGGACTCCTAATTTAATTGATATGGACCTTATATGAGTAGATGTAAGTGTGGCCCGATAAGGGGATAATGGGTACCCTGTTAGGTTTAACACACTATAAAGAAGGCTATGGTCCCCAATACACCGAATCGCCGTCATCCATTCTCTTCTCCCCATCTGAAGAGAACCTAAAGTCTCGTAAGAGAACTCAAGAAGATTCGGTTGAGGAAGAACCATAAAGCCACCGCTAACGTGCTCGTTGTTTGTTGCCATGGATCCAGTTGCTCGTAGTTTGTTCGCGATCATTCCTTTGGTATTCCGCTTCAGGTGATTGATTGCTATGGATCCAGGTATTCTTCTAATCCTTGATAATCCACATGTCGTAGATCCTAAGGGCAGAGAACATGTTGTTCTTGTTGAGCATGCTTGTATGTCTTTATAGCTTCCGCCTAAAGTGTTTCTTCTATGAGATTTGAGCATGCTTGTTCTTGTTATTATTATTAATAAGGAATTAATTCCAACAAGTGGTATCAGAGCGGTCTTCAATATTGGTTTATTAGGATTCAGTATTGTGATTATGCCTGCGTTTTGTTCTTCCATGGGTATTAAAATTTTCCCGAATTTTACAAGAACCCTATTTTTCAACTTTGGGGTATTTTGGTTAATTTCCCCAATTTTTTATAAACAGTAAATTATAGAATATGCGGCCTTGTTTTTCGTATGTCTGGGATTTGCGTAACCGATATTATGTGAGATTGGTTCATTACAGCTGCGTGAAACTTTCATTTATATATATATATATATATATAAGTTTTCGATATTGGCCTAAAGGCATTGCCGAGACTTTCTTTGTTTTATACGCGAACGATCTTTGGATTTTAGTCTCACGTTTTGATCACTTTTGTCTTATATGAAATCTTGTTCTTGGACACAACTTGCAATGATCAAGAATATTTTATTGTGTTTGGGTTTTGTACATATGTAAGTATTTTTTACAAAAATACTTTAGGCAAAGAAAGACTGGTTTTTTCTTTCTTTCTTTTATTTCAAATTTTGGAATAAAATATTGTTGATCTAAATTCAACTTTTCTAAAGCGGGTGCATAAAGATTTCAGGGTGAAATTGAAATTGGTTTTAAGATTTAATAGCCAATGATTAATTGGATTTGGTTTTGTTTTATAATATATTTCAATTTATTTGGCTTGTTATGGGGCATGCGGCAGTGTTGGCATGAATTAGTGTTTTTTAGTGATTTCGAAAATATTGCTATTAAAATCTATTCACGTGATTTTGAAAACAGATTGTTTTAAAATCAAATTGAATAAATTATTCACGGGATATTATGCTAATAATGATGACTTACGTGATACTTTTGACAAAATAATAAAGATTTGGTTTTTTTTTTGTATATTGCATTAAAGGGAAACCTATAAAGTTTTGTCATTTTGTGATTTGTTTTGGTAATTATTAAGGTTATGATTCTATACGTTTGATTTGGACAAAATATTTGAGCACGATATTATATGTGATTCATGCCATAAGAATGTCACGTTTTTTTGGCCTTTGCATTAAGTTCATTTGCGGTAAATCTTCAATAATATTTGGTATATATATATTGTTGATTTTGGCCATCGTGAAAGAAGGCATACAAATCTTTGATTGAATATCTCTTTATTATGATAATACGATTTGATTGTCTTTGATTATTACATATTTCATGTTTTTGTCTATATTGAGAATAAATCAAATAAAATTATTACCGTAATATTATTTTAAGATTTGGATTTTGAATTTAATAATAATTCATGAGATATTATTATAATTCAAATTTGAGGTGTATGGTTATGGCCTTAGAATTTTTGGGTGTTGTTTATTTATTTCAAATACGACATGCGTGTCGTGATTTAATTCAAATACGACCTGCGTGTCGTGACTTTCTCTTTATTTTAGTTTATTTTATTTTTTAAAATATTATAAATGATCAAAAAAGACGAAAGAGGGGACAACACCATATGGACGCCGGTTTGGAGCGACTGGCTTTTGGTTTAAAGAATTGTAATAAATAGTTATTTATTTCTTTTCCGTTTAGGAGGCCATAACCATACCACTATAACTCTTATGAATTATGCATGTGATGTATGAAGTGTATGCATGTATGCTTGTATGCTATGTATGTTTGCATGCTAAACGTCGCAGTTAGAACTTCGCCTCCCAACCACTGGGCAATGAAGGGCACCACTCAGTAGTGGTGCCGATTTCAGCAGGCCACTGGGCGGTGGTCTCGGTTCGTCATCTTGTCGTATTTGAGCCATCGAGCGGCCAACAACACCACTAGGCAGTGATGTGTGAGATACTTCTCTCGCTTCAGGATTGCTGAGTGGTCTTTTGACTCATGTGTGGTGTTGTAAACATACAGTTATAGATATTCCTACACCTAAGTGTTGAATTTATGTAAACTAAGGCCCTCCCATTTTTAATTAATAATTGTCTAGTATCTTTAATTGGGTTGATTGAAACAACATGTTGCCAAAGTAACCTCTGTTGCGTAGATTAGTTCAATTAAATTTACAAAAGATGTAGTGTGGAGTTATTCATGTGAGTTGTTGTCGGCCCAAAGGAAGGCGCAACTTGGCCGCATAATTCCATACCTGCGATGATAAATATGTGTGGTGATTATAAAGACAATTTATCCATGTGAGCAATTGGGATGCCCAAAGGCAACCATTGCTTGACAGGACTTATCGCCAATGTTTGATCGTTGCGTTGAGAGTACTGCTTGCAGTTAGTCCTTAAAATCCAAAGATTGGGGATTAATGGTGCGCTTGGTATCTTGTTTGGGGCTTTAATTTACAGATAAAGAATAATTGAACATGTCTTATTAATTATTTTAATTTGACGTGACAATTGATATTGTGTGAGTGCGTGTCCATGCGAATATTAATCGACCCAAAGGAAGGTTAATATTTGGCCGGATTGCATTCACACCTGTAATGGTAAACCTGTGGCGATTATAAGGATAATTTCTCCATGTGAGCAATGAGATGTCCAAAGACAACCATTGTTTGACAGGACTTATCGACAGTGTTTGATCATTACAACAAAATACCAATAGCAATTAATATCATAGTCCAAAGACTTGGTATTAATGTTGCATCAGATATTTTGATAAGTATATTTTAGTACTTTTATTCTCTTTTTGAACTATAATAGTTTGTGTATCAGCTGTTTTGAGTTCAATTTAATCCTTAAAAGTTTGGAGTTTTTGGATTAAAGACAGAATATTAAATAAAGTTTTGGATCTAGACCTAGCATAAGAATGGAGAAACCCACTTTATGTCGCTCAATTCGGTATCTATGAAGTGAGAATCAAGTATGAGAAGTAGGACTGCTCCAGCCGCACAAGTTTAATGGTCATAAAGTACAATATTTTAGAGACCTTTAGGAGTGTTATTTTTTATGACATAATTTATGTCGTAAATTTCCTTGCTGAAATTAAAAGTGCTTGCAAAAGGCAATGATGCGAAAATAAGTACTCGTTGGAGAGTTTAATTTTCATTAAGTATGAAAGTAAAGGGAATATGAGGAGCACATTATAAAAAAATTCAAATCTTGTCTTCAAACTTAAGGCGTTAAAACTAGAGTAGTCTAACGACTTGCTCAAACATTTAGCATTTGTATTCTTTCTTGCACAATTAGATCAGATTAAATCAGTCTATAACTGTCAAAAGAGGAAATAATCTTTAATAAGATTATTTCATAAGGTGTGCAAGAAAATAAATGGTGAAGCAAAAGAAAAATAAAATAGTGCTCATTTGGCAAATACCCTAAAGGATAATGGCAAATAAAGAAAACTAAGGATGAAACTGTTAATGGTCTCTCTCAAAAGAAACAACTAAGGTTGTCTTAACTGACAAAGGCCAAGTGACGCTAAAAATGCATCCATATAGAAGTTGGCAAAGTCGGTGAAGATTGAGACTCTAGGCATTTTAGATTGTTGTTACTGGCATATATTTGAAATTAAAAGACAATTTGGTTGAATCAAATTTTGGGATAAAGTTTGGTTTTTTTGTTTTCTCTTTGAACAAATTAAGATGATTTTTGGTTTATTTTTTTAAACAATAGATTCAATTTGTCTTTTAAATTCAAATACTGTTGGAGTCAATTAAGCTATAACTTGTGACAATCTACAAAAGGTCTGAGAGGTATAAACTTTGGTCTCAAGTTAAAGAAATTTTTTGAGACAGGAACTGCATATATAGTTCTTTGATGATATTGAGTTTGGGGGAGAGATAAGGTTAGAGAACAAAATTGAGTGAGAAAGAAGCGGTTCTAATTATTGAACCAATTCATATAGTTGCTATTGGTGTAGCAAATTTGGATCCTCGTGAGAACATTATTGTTCTTCCTCCCAATCAAGTTAAGGAAATTATTCATGAAGATCAAACTCAACACCCTCAAGAACTAGTGCATTGGGAGCCATAAAGAAAGGGTTGACCGTAAAGAGTCATTCTATTTGGTTTTATTGAAAGACTCTTTTTCAGACAACCACATCGCTCATTGCCCATTATGACTTTGGAGCTACATAAGATTGATGTCAAGACTGTGTTTCTTAATGGCAACATTAATGAAACAAATGTATATGGTGAAACCAATATACTTTGTGTCAATAGACCCAAAGATGGTTTGCGAACTGATATAATCCACTCATTAGCTAAAGAAGTTGTCTCATTAGTGATACTGCAAAGTCTCATCTGGTAATTGTCTCATTTGGTCTCGAGATGAGGATTGTGGACGACTGTGGGTATTACAAGGTCAGTGGGAGTAAGTTTATATTACCGCTACTATATGTCGATGATATTTTATCTAGCCTGGTTGAGCGAAACCAAGAAATCTCTAACAAAAATTTAGAGATGAAGGATCTTCGGGACGTCTCTTTTGTATTTGGAATCCAAAATTCTGAGAGATCTCTCTTGGGGTATTCTGGGATTATCACAAAAGAGCTATATCAATAAAGTTTAAATAAATTCGACATGAAATATAGTAAACCAGAGGATACCTCAGTCACTAAGGGAGACAATTTTAGTCTCAATTTTTGCCCGAAAGAAAATCTGGAAATTCAGGAAATAATACTGGGAGTTCCCTATGCTCTAGCTATGGGAAGTCTGATACATGATCTTATCTGTACACATCAGGAAACGACGTACATTGTGGGATCATGTGGCAGATACTTGAGCAATTCTAGTTTGAATTATTACAAAATGCAACCATAAGGATCATTAAAAAGAACAAAAGTCTATATATGCCCACATTCAGAGATCTGAAAGATTAGAGATCATTAAGAACTCTGACTCTGGTATTTAGGATATTAATAATATAAACATCAAATTATGAGATATGACTGAAATATCTATGTCACTAGGTTGCATATAGTAAAAGGTATTAAAATACCACTTAAGTTCTGATGTAATGAGATAAGTTAGTCGTATCATACTTCAACAACAATAAAGAATGATACAATGTCTATTGACATAAAGGTGTTCGTTATTGAAATAATGAATTCAGGATAAAAGAATTTTTATAGAGCACATAGAGGCTAATTCCATGCTAGCTATCCACTGACTAAGGGCTTGACACCTAAGGTTTTTTCATGAGCATGTTGCTTATATGAGTGTATTGTCACTAAGGTTGTCTTAGCTTAGTGGGAGTCTTTATTTGTGTTCTATGTTTAAGATACAAACTTTATGTTATTTCAGATTTTCTGCAGAAATAAAGATTATGTTTATAAATACATTATAAACATGTTTGTATCTTGTGTGCAACAATAATTTGCACATTAAGAATTTTGTTTTGCAGAATTAAATTTTGTAAAATTGATCTCACCAAAGATTTAAGTAGGACCAGTTGGAAATAGGCATGATTGAGATCACATTCCATGTAATTTCCATGCTACTCATCCATATTGATCTATGTCATCAACTGTGTTGATGTGGTGATCGTCGGGGTTTAGTCGCAATTTACAGAAGTGACAAAAGCCGCGGTGATTTCATTATTGATACATGAGGTGGACCAGATTGTAAGGGGGAAGTCTAAAAATAAATAGCATTCGGATATGCGCACTAAGGAATTCTGATATAATTATTATGATATATAGCCCAAGTGGGAGATTGTTAGAATTTTATATTCCAATAATTAATATGGGCTGATATTATTAATAATTATATTAGCTATTTATCATAAAGGAGCTATATTTTAAGGTAAGCTCATTGGACTCCTAATTTAATTGATATGGACCTTATATGAGTAGATATAAGTGTGGCCCGATAAGGGGATAATGGGTACCCTGTTAGGTTTAACACACTATAAAGAAGGCTATGGTCCCCAATACACCGAATCGCCGTCCATTCTCTTCTCCCCATCTGAAGAGAACCTAAAGTCTCGTAAGAGAACTCAAGAAGATTCGGTTGAGGAAGAACCATAAAGCCACCGCTAACGTGCTCGTTGTTTGTTGCCATGGATCCAGTTGCTCGTAGTTTGTTCGCGATCATTCCTTTGGTATTCCGCTTCAGGTGATTGATTCGCATGGATCCGATTCTTCTAATCCTCGATAATCCAACGTATTGTAGATCACAGAGCGGAAAACGTGTTGTTCATTAGACGTGTTTGTATGTCTTTATAGCTTCCACCTAAAGTGTTTCTTCTATGAGATTTGAGCATGTTTGTTTTTGTTATTGTTATTAATAAGGAATTAATTCCAACACCCTAAAGAATCTCCTTCCTCCTATAGACTTCAGCCGATACCCTCTTCTTCCCTTCCTCTTTTACCGTTCCCACGCCGGTGATGAAGCCTCTGTCTGAGAAACGAAGGGACTAGGGTGAAAGAGAAACAGCACCGTGACAGACAAATAGAAGGGACAGACAAAGAGAGATTGTGGGGATGACTCAGATCTGAATGAGGTGATTTCATGACTTCATTTTGCAGCGGAGATAGATGGTGAAATATAGAAGTAGAGAGATTGAACAGGGATGGAGAAGACACGAGGATGGGGAGGGGAAAAAGGAGAAAAGTGAAGGGGCAAGAGACAAATTTCAGAGGGAAGGGAGGGGAAAAGAGGGATTGCAAATCGTTGGAAAGAGGGGCCACGCATACGACGCCGATGAGGGGGTGGGGACCTGGGTGATGTTCGTGGGCCGTGATAGGTCGTGCAAGGCAGTGCGCGGTGTGTCAGTCGCGTCCCGCGGCGAGAATGAAAGGAGAGCACCATGGCGGCGTTGCGACGTTTGACTCTGATGGGGTGTCGTGGTGCTCGTAGCAATGGCTGGGGTCTGGTGTTTTCGTTAAGGAGAGATTGATTGCAAAGTGGTTGTTGATGGTGATTTTAGGAATTATGAATGATCGAGGTGGTGGATAGATGAAATGGTGTGTGAAAACAGTGTTGCTATGAGTAAAGAAGACATGAGTGGTTAAATGGGGAAGACACCCTCGAATTGCTACTCGTGGTGGTGCTTCCTAAAAGACGAAACGGTGAACCCCAAAATTAGAAAAATAAAATAAAAATGGTTAAACATGAAAAACCGGTAGCCAAATAAAAGGTTCAAAAAGTGGATGACGTGATCCAATTAAAGAGTGTGTGATTAAGAGAGTGTGTCTAGGCTTCTGACACTAGCACTCCTCATAAAAAAAATTGAAGCAATCTCTATAAAAGTAATATGCATTGAGTAATTCTATCCAGAAATGTGTTTAAAAAATCCCAATGAATGAAATTCCTAGAACAAATATCAAATTTTCATATCAATATTTGGCTTTATATAATTTGAGAAATATCCTATTCTGTATATATTTCTATATATATACCTATATACCATATAAAGACAAATAGCAAGAGGTAAATAGTTTTTTTGGTGTCCATATTTTCTTTTCATTTTTTATCCCCTAACTGAATATATCTTTTACTTTAATTTTATTGAAAAAAATAAAAAATAGTTTACGATAACATTTCTTTTATTTAGTAAGTTTAAGGGTGAACATGAAGTTAAGTATAAGATCTAATAACCCTGAAAAAGGAAATGAGAAAATAATTGGTAATACTTTAAAGAAAATTTTCTAATTATATAAAAATAAGTATAATTTTTTATAAAATAAAAACTTGATTAAAAACACATATTAGTTTAACTAATAATAAACTCCATCACTCTGAGAAAAGCAATTTAAATCCTTTTAAGCACATAATTATAAATTTAATTTTAATAATTATGTATATACAAAATTAATGAAAAGGGATTCACGTTTTTTGGTTCCTAGCAAATGCTAAGATACACTCATAGAAAAAAAAAAACCAAAACTTATTTCATTCATTTAATTAATCAATAATAAAATAATTTTTTTATGATCAATAATAAAATGATGAATATTACTACACCTAGTTAATGGTTGAGAAATAATTGTTAGCTCCATGCTTGCTTGCTTCTTTGGTGTCATCTTGCACAGGTGAAGAAGAATTGGGATTTAGATCTCACCATCTCAAATATAAGTCATGAATATATATATATATATATATATATATATATATATATATATATATATATATATATATATATAATAAAAAGGGGGTTTCATTTGCTTCACCATTTTGGAATATTTTGTTTGTTTTCTGTTTCAAATCCAATACCCCACTTTCATTCTTTCTTTCTATCAACCTCTCCGAGTCCGAGGTACGCTCTGCAACCTTCTCTGTCTCACTGCTTCATCTTCATCATCATCCCATCTCTCTCTCCACTTCCTTCCTTACTCCTCAGATCCATTTTCAACCTCTTCTTCATACCCTTCACCTTCCCTTGTTACTTTCTCGATTTCAATTGCCACTTACATTTTCAAAATGCTACCTTTTCCCTCTCCCCGCATCTCCCACCCCAAACTCTTATCGCTACCAATATCTCTTCTATCACTGTACTCTCTCTATTCATGAGATGTCTCATTGAAAGCTGGCAACTGCCGGTGATGCGTTTAGCTCCCACCACCCCCAAACACCTTTTTTTTTCCCCTCTTTTCAATTTTGCTTCCTTTGCACGATTTGTGCGGATTTCATTTGCATTTAGTCATAGCCACAGATAGCTAGTGTGCCGCTTAGATTTGCATTTGGAGTATTTTAACTCATTACCTTGTTAGTTATATTGTATGCTACTAAGATTTTGTTTTGCTCTACATTAGTGGGGCACTCATTTCTTGCTGTTTTTCTCTTGTTGCTCCATCATTCTGTCTAGAAGTTTTTTTTTTTTTTTAAAAAAAAGATCTTTATTGTGTCTTTGGTCTATTCTGAATTTCTGATAGGTTCTATTAATGGATGGTTTTCTCTCAAACTATTAGACAATACAAGGATTGCCACAACCTGACTTATATTGTATATTTATGTGTTGTATTCAGTTAGTTATTAGGACAGTTAGGTTTGTTATTTTTCTGTTAAGTCAAATATGTGGTAATCCATTTGTATATAAACTTTCATCCCCTAGTAATGAATTTAGGAAATTCATTTCTGTCAAATCTATTGTGTTTTACAAAGTTTCAGTCATGATAGTGCTGTTGCTGTTTCATTGATTTTAATTTAAACTTTGTGTGCAGTTACTGCTTTGTGGTTCTCAACTGCATCACCTAGGTGCTTTGTGGAACTCGAGTCATTAAGTTCATTAAGTCGGTGCCCTTAAATCTGGGGCAAGGGCTTCCTGGGTGAACTTTGAATCAGTGAGTGAGTGTGGTGAGAAATGGGATGGTTATTTGACTGAATAGTTGCTTTGCCTTGTAAATTATCAATTTTTTATCTGCCAGTTGAAGTCATATAGTGAAATGTGATTCTTGTGTAGTGGCAAGAATGGCTAGAGGAAGAGCGGATGGGAACCCAAGAAAGCGGATGATCACAACTGTGTTGGTTTTATTGATTGTTGGTGGTTTGATTTACCTGTATTCTCAGAATAGTGGCTCGTCTTCTATTGAGAATGGCAGCAAGGCTTTGAAAACTGAAGGAGGAGATGACAATGCCATACCAAAGACTATTCCAGTGAGTTATCTCGGCCTATACTGAACAGCTTTTACATTTAACCCTTCCCATTAGCCTCAAATGTTAGTGTCTAATGTGAAGCATTCTAATTATTTTACTATTCTTTTCACTTTTTGAGGTCTGTGATGATCGTCTCTCGGAGCTAATTCCCTGTCTGGACAGAAATCTCATATACCAAACAAGATTGAAGCTTGATCTGGCTTTGATGGAACATTATGAGCGACACTGCCCAATGCCTGAGAGGCGTTATAATTGTTTGATTCCTCCTCCTCCAGGGTACAAGGTGGCTTTCTCCTCCCCAGTCATTGCTTCTTTTATGGAACTAGGAAAGTTCATTATATTTAGAAATTTTGCATGCTTAAAAGTTTTTAGTGTCTTGTGTTGTTCTTTGATGATAATAGATTCCAATCAAGTGGCCCAAAAGCAGAGATCAGGTATGGAGGGCAAATATACCTCATACCCATCTTGCAACTGAGAAATCTGATCAGAGGTGGATGGTAGTAAAAGGTGAAAAGATAGTTTTTCCTGGTGGAGGAACCCACTTTCATTATGGTGCTGATAAATATATTGCATCAATCGCCAACGTAAGCCGGTTACCCTTATTTGTATTGGCACAAAAATAATCACTAAAACACAAAACTCTTATATAACTGAAAAAAGGCCTAACTTAATATTCATGATTCGTATTACAGATGCTCAACTTTCCAAACAATAATATAAACAATGGAGGAAGACTCCGCAATGTTTTTGATGTTGGCTGTGGTGTTGCAAGCTTTGGAGGATATCTTCTTTCTTCCAATGTAATAGCAATGTCATTAGCACCAAATGATGTTCATGAAAACCAAATCCAGTTTGCTTTAGAAAGGGGAATTCCAGCATATCTTGGCGTCTTAGGGACACTAAGACTCCCTTACCCTAGTAGATCTTTTGAACTTGCTCATTGTTCGCGCTGTAGAATTGATTGGCTTCAAAGAGATGGCATACTTCTTCTTGAGTTGGATAGGTTACTCAGGCCAGGAGGCTACTTTGTATACTCATCTCCCGAAGCTTATGCTCAGGATGAAGAGGATCGGAGAATATGGAGAGAAATGAGTACTCTTGTAGGGCGGATGTGTTGGAAAATAGCGGCTAAGAAGAACCAGACTGTCATATGGGTCAAGCCTCTCACAAATGACTGTTACTTGAAAAGGGAGCCCGATATACAGCCTCCACTCTGCATATCTGATGATGATCCTGATGCTGTCTGGGGAGTTAAGATGAAAGCTTGCATCACACGTTACTCTGATCGTGAGTGATATTTTCCCTATATCATACAATGATTTAGTCTGTTTTTGAATCTCAAGATCATGATATAAACTGATAATAAGGATGTCCCCAGATCATTAACAGTCTAAAAAATATGGCTATAAATAATAAATGATGAAACAAATTTACAGGGAAAAGAAACTGCCTTGTGATATGCAGCTGTATCCAAGAGGTGACTTTGAAAGTCAGATAGCTTTTGCTGTTCTAGATAGGTCCATGTTCTCTCTGATTATTATGTTTGACAGAAGTTACACGGCTTCATATTTGCATATGTTAATGTTGCACGATGTTCTGTTAAATCAGCAGTTTCTGCGCTGGTATTAATTCACGACTCATGTATTAGAAGTTGAAAAATCAATAACCACATATTCTGTTGGTATGTACAGAGATGCACAAAGCAAGAGGGAGCGGTTTGTCTCCTTGGCCAGCTCGATTGACTACTCCACCTCCTCGTCTTGCTGATTTTAACTATTCAAGTGATATGTTTGAAAAGGACATGGTAATTTTAAATATATCCTGTTTTCCACTTATAGTATCTTAAAAAATGAGAGTTTTACTCATCATACGGAAGCAGCCGCAAAGCCTGCAGGTAACAATAAAAAGAGAAGAAAAAATACGAAGGGGATGGCAGAAGGACGTGTTGGAAAACCCTACATTAGCAAACCGAAAGTATTATCAATGATAACTAATTTCATGTTTCTTGCTTGACCGAATTTGATATGAAGTATTTAAAAATTTCAATGGATGTCCAAGTGCCATTTTCTTTCTAGTATCTGCTCATAGTAAGACAATATAAATGTGACAGACACCACATGAATACTTTTTTTATTGGTTGAATTTCTGGAAAACATTGTATTTTCCTTTCTGTCTGAGATGATATTGACATAAAATAAATAAGCTTAAAAGAAGTAATTATTCTAGAAATTAGAATTGAATCTAAGGCATGAATTTCATGGCCAACATGACATAACTAATTTTGTGCAGGATGTTTGGCGACAACGAGTTAATAATTACTGGAAAATGCTAGGCAGTAAAATTAAGCCTGACACAGTTAGGAACGTGATGGACATGAAGGCAAATTTGGGTTCTTTCGCGGCTGCTTTGAAGGACAAAGATGTTTGGGTTATGAATGTGGTGCCAGAAAATGGGCCAAACACGCTCAAGATCATATATGACAGAGGGCTGCTGGGAACAGTTCACAACTGGTATGGCTCTTATAGTGATCCTCACTGGGTCATATTTACAGCAATTCCTGTCTAATTTAGTGCTTCATTTTTAAAAAATACTCTCCTTGAGGCAAATGATGAACACAAAATGCAATATACCCCATTTGAAACCACTGCTGTAATATGCTGCTTCATTTTTATGACCTTGTTTTGCATCATCAAATGTAACAGGTGTGAAGCATTTTCAACCTACCCTCGTACATATGATCTACTACATGCATGGACTATATTTTCTGATATCATTGAGAAAGAATGCAGTCTAGAGGATTTACTGATTGAGATGGACAGAATCCTGAGGCCAAAAGGTTTCATCATTGTCCATGATAAGCGATCAGTGGTGTTGTTGATAAAAAAGTTCTTGCCAGCATTGCACTGGGATGCAGTGGCCAAATCTAATTTGGAGCAAGATTCAGATCAAGGTGAGGATGATGCAGTGTTAATAATTCAGAAGAAGATGTGGCTGACAAGTGAGAGCATCCGAGTTTCAGAAAAATGACGCACTTCCACTGTGGATGGGACTCTGCCATTTCATTTGAAAGTTTGAAGTCTCAGCAAAGCTGAGTGATAAATGAGCACAGCACTGTGAAAATTTTCTCTTTCATATGCTGTAGGTGTTCTTTTTGTGTTATTACTATTCTCAACACTGCAGACGTAAGTTACAGTGAAAGCTGATCCTAAATCATCTTTTTTGAACTTATTTGATTTTGGACACACCTTGTTATTGTGATTAGGAAAATTAGATTAATCCGAGGGAATATACTGTTTTCGAATTAATTTGAAGACATTACTGGTTTCCTTTTTGTACATTTTGTTTCTTCTTTGGGAGACTGATCAAGGGATGCAACTTTGACGTGTATAGTCCTCTTAATTTTGAGTGAAGGATTCTGTTTCGCTTCCCACCACAACCAACCCCTACAAAAGACCAAAAATAGTTTTACAAAACAAATGAACAAACAAAGCCCAAAAAGAACGAAAAGGATTGCTTGCAGTTTTATTTAACATGCTTACCCTTACCATTCAATCTTACTGGTTTTGGTTCCCGCCTTTACTTGGTGTGGTTTAAACGAGATATAGAAGCTTCGTTTATTTCTGAGAACTATGCTTTGCACAAACAGGATCATATGGTTGGATAAAATTTACATCAAGTATGCATGAGATATAGAAGCTTAAGTTATCAAATTTTCATAGGGTACAATTTTTATGACCAACCCATTTAGCTTTGAACCATGGCAAAATATCGAGTCAAATCAGGTCATCAGCACCTCTACGGCTCTACCAAAATCGTGATGCATCCCGTTATATGTTATTCTCTCTGTCTCATAGTAAGTGTAGTTTTAAAAATGGAAAAATATTTCAAAATAATTATTGCTTTATCTTTTCAATGTAACATTAATTATTTTTTTCTAATTGTACCCCTAAATTAATACTGTGTACATCACTCCCAAGTAACTATGTTCCAATATGTATTTATAACATTATAACAACCAATAGTTAGCAAGAATAATTTTGTAAAATTATTACTCACGTTCATTCACTTATTATCTTAATCTGTGTGAAAAAACCTTAAACGACACTTATTTTAAATCGGAGGAAATATATTGTTATTTGTCTCGTAAATTTTTTTGGGATGGTAGTAAAAAACTGTCAAATTAATGAGCAATTATTTTATAGGGCGTTAGAGGGCAAGTACATATTAAGAAAATATATTTGAACAAAATATATGTACTTTTTTTCTTATAATTAAGACTGGTTAAAGTACTAACAATTTTCTCCCAAATCAAATATTGTCCGCCCTTGAAGGAGCACAACAAAGTGACAATCAAAGTAGATGTGCAAAAACCGAGATGGGACGTACTTCAATCAGACGATTCAACTGCCAAACTTTGGTTATTAGCAACCCTCGAACATAAATTACATCTTGAAAAGATAAGACCCCTCTAATACGAACTTGTCTCTAAAGTGAACATGAAGGTTCAGCCTTGATTTAATGTGCTATTTTATTACCCACTAAAATGTAAAGATGAATTCTTCTTTACTAGCTCATTTAAAAACAAACTTGTTCTTGCTATCCAAAATGTTATCTGTAAAATGTGATGCTGATTAGTAGATACTGAACAGGGTAGGCGGAGAATACATGATAGGGAGACCATGAAATCATGAAACATCAACTCTCAAGAAAGCATAACTTACCATATACTGTCAAAGGGAGGTAGCATATGCTAAAATGGTGGTTTGTGTCAATGGCTTCATCAGGATAAATCAAGATGAAGTTGAAGCTTTTCTCGTGCAATATAAATGATCTCTAAATTTGACATTAGATAATACAACAAAGGTCCTACAAAATTGGATTAGTACCATTTCTTTAAAGGAAAAACTCGAATTTTCTTCTTTCTTTATAAATAGACATTATTTGTTTCACTCATGCAGATTTCAACTTGGCCGATGTCAAAGCGAGATGGGAAAGAATTCTGTGTCCAACAAACATCGTAAAAGCTCCCAAAAGACCAAGTGTTTTGAGTGTGGTGAATAGGTCCAGCTGCACAAGAACAAAAATGACGAGATAAGTACTTCAGAGTAAAAATTGGTAGAAACTGACAATATAACACTGTCCCAATGAAAACCATTATGGATCAATGTTACCAGCTCTGCCAGTTATGCATGTTATATGATCATTATCATTAGAGATAATGTGCCTGATTAATAATAAATTATTGACTAAATTACTCCCCCCTACCCTAAAAGATACCACTATTACCCTCCCCTCCCCTCATGTTTTAAAACACAGCTTCCCCTCCCTTCACACATTAAATATCCTACACTTTCACCCAAAATTTTAATTTTCCGTCAAATCTCAGTTAACCTTGGTTAATTTTGACTGAAATACCCTTGTCTTTTTCTTCTCCGCCTTCCCGTAACCCATCCATGACTGGTTTTGACTGTTGTTATAGGAGAAGAAGTGATTGTCACTGTTTAACTTTCTTAATGTGTTGGATTTCTTTTACAGGCAAAAGAAATCCGCCGCTGGAGGATCCCAGTCGAGGACGCCAACGGAAAGGGTGTCCTACGGGGTCATTGTGGTCGTGCAGGAGCCAAGAATGGCGGAACATCGCCGGTTCAGGGGTCATGAATCCCAATGGGACCATTCACAATAACAAATTTGGGGGGCAAAGCAAACCTTTGATGGCTTCAAAATCTCGTGGTGAAAAACAAAGCTTTCGTTCGCGGCGAGACAACGTCAGAGGAGCACGATAGTTCGCAGACAAGGTTGTGCTTGCGGGTCTTGACAATGGGGATGGGGTTCGCGACAGGAGGTGAACGACAACTCCGAAGGGTAGTTTGTACAGGGTCTCCGCGGGTGAGACGCAGAGGAGGAAGGCGGAGAAGTGGGGTCGGAGAAGATGACTCGTGCAAGGACGGCACAGCGCCAACGAGGCCGTAAAGGGATGTTTTGCTGCGGAGTCGTCGGAGGCCGCATCTTCGTGGCGGCGGTGCGCTCACCGCAATAGTGCAGTAACGGGAAGACTCCTTTTCTCTCTCGATCTATTTTTCTCGGTTCTCCTATTGCCTCTGTTTATTCATTCTTCTACTGGCTGTTAGCTTCCTTATTTCTATGATTGTTTATTGTGTCATTTGGGTGAGGGTGAAGATGTTGCTGGTTGGGTTTGTGAATGGTTCACAGAGGGTGCTTGGATGGTTTGTGAGGATGAAGATGTAGTTGCCCCTTTTTTGTTTAATTGTTGAAGGACATCGGTTTCTTGTGAGGTCCAGCACGACGACGAGTGATTGTTTACTTGTTCAGTTGCAAATTGAGGTGCATTTTAGATCTAATAGTGAACATTTGGTGATTATCAAGAATTTGGTGAATTTGACACTGAATTTTCCCAATGGGACCAATTTGCAGCAATCTGAGAAGGTTGGAGATGCGATGAATATGGAAGCATCTGAGAAAGAAATGGAAAAGGGTATATTGGGAATAAAAAATATATTTGACAGAAATTAAGAGAAGGTTAACGGAAAATTAGACAGTGGATTAAATTGAATTATATTTTATCTTCGAAGGGAGGAGATTTTATGTTTTAAAACAAGAGGGAAGGGAAGTGTAATACTTGTATCTTTGAGGGGAGGGGATTGTAATTTACTCTAAATTATTTCTACTCTACATGCATCAATAACTACAACCAACTAGAAGAACCTGACTTAAGCATGTTTAATTAGATCATCATGTAATAATGTCAGATGAATGTAAAGCATATATACCTTCAACCAGAAAAGTACATAAAGCAGCAAAACTGCTGCAAGACCGAGATGGAAAAGGATGGCAAATGTAGCAGGTACTGTTGAACCTGGGAAATTCTTAAGGTTCACCCCCAAACGTAATAACTGTAAATGATATGAAAGAGAACAAAAGATGTTAACTAGCAAAAAGGAAGACAGACCAAATCAAAGGAAAATAAGGCAGCTAAACGACATTCAATGCAGGAGCCAGAACAATCACTATACGAAGCATTGTAAATATACCTATATATTATTAATAAATACAGTTGCAAGCCTTTAGATTGACAATAAACAATTTAAACGCCAGCAACCTAAAGCCATTAGATCAGGCCCCCAATAGAGGCCTATTTTCATACAGATAACCAGGGAAGACCTGAAAATTTTAAGCAGCATCTTTCAAATATTACATGCTAAATTTTAAAAAAATTATCCTTGTATGTCATGAAACACTACTCTAAAGAAACCAGTGTTGTTGATAGCGGATCGCGGAAAATAGCGGTAACCCAAAAATCCGCTATGTGAAATAGCGGATCGCGTAGCGGGCAAATAGCGGAAGTCAAATAGCAGGTGAAATAAATAAAATTATATATAAAAAAATTACATAATATTTAACTCAAAAGCACAATTGTTCTAAACAAAATCTAAAATGACATAATAAAATTAACTCAAAAGATTGAATATCCAATTGTTCAAAACAAAATACTCTAAAGCTCAATTGAAACATAAAATTAACTCAAAACAGTGAACACAAAAGACAAAAAGCTATTCATTATCCTCCCCTTTGGCTTCTCCAATATAATCATCATTGTCATTGTCAGATAGTGAGGCATATCCTTCAGCTTCTTATGAATCCTCAAAATCTAGTGGAAGGGTTTACATATAGGAGTGGAGAGAATTAATCCTTGATCGTTGGGTAGTGGTACGGTTTGATATACTTTGATTGATCCTTGATTTTTCTGTTTTCAAATAATCCATGTGCAGTGCACATGATGCCCCTATATTTTTTCTTTTCAAAAAAACTGCCTATTGCACTCATCACATGTGGTATTTAAGGGTTTTTAAAGAGTAAACCGAGTCTTGTGCCCGACTCTTTGATTTTTCTTAAAAACAAAACAGAACATCCACTAAATTCCACTATGCCCGCGATGGAATGTATGGCAGATAGCGGCATAGCAGCCGCTATAGCGGTGATAGCGAAATCCCAATAGCGTAGCGGTTTTCATAGCGGAGAGGCCAAATCCGCTACGCAATAGCGCTATAGCGGCCGCTATGCCACTATTTGATAACACTGAAAGAAACACTCAGTGTTCTGAGCAGGTAAGACCTTTTTCCCTTTGTAAACCATCTGTATTTCCCAAAGAGAAACATACGAGGATTATTCGAGTGTTTTGAGCAGGCAAGTGAGTTCAAAAGGTAACATGAAAGACCATCCAATTTGGGTCTCCATTATCCAACTAAGATTCTTCCAGAGTTTTTTGTCCTAATCATTTAGTTTTTATCCCAAAAAATTCCAAAAAAGACATTGCTGTCTTCAAGTGCTTGTTGACTAAACTAACAGACTACAGTCATAAAAGTAACTTGACCATAAAAGTAACCAAACCACATTTTTTCTTTTCACTTCTCTTATTTTTCCCATTCTTATCGCCACCACATTTTCTCTTAAATAGGCACATTACATTTATGCCACTCTATAGTGAGGATTATAAGAAGACTTACCCCAACCAAAAAGCCTATGAAGGGCAAAAGGATCAAACCCAAGAAAGCAAGAGAGAGATTCTGGGGTGGTCGCTTTTCAGGAGCCCTGAATAAGTGGATAATTTCTGCTTTGGGCCCATATCTTGAGTAAGGATCCACAGGCGGTGGAGGAGGACGTGTTGCTTTCTCAGGAGCTTCTGGAAGATCTAACTCGATATGGCCGAGTAGCCGTAAGAAAGAGTTCTCCTGAAATAAAATAATTTTATTCAGATTTCTTGTAGACTATTAGGGGAAGACGGGGAAAAGAGGGGTGATTTAAAACGGGGAGGTTGTGCAACATACCATGACAGCATCACCAACAGTCAGTTCAATGTCATATCTGCCAGATAGATAAAAAAGTTTCTCCACCAAGCCAAGAAAATCCTACAAGCCAAAATAACAATGTAAGCCAAACAAGAAAAATTGGAGCAAGATGAGAATCGGAATAACGTACAGCCTTCACAGATATATAAGGGCTAACAAAATATTATAAGCAACTATCACAGCCAAGCTCAAAAGCAGTTAAGGCAGGTCAATAGTTCCAACTTAAAAAAATAAAAATAAAAAATAAAAATAAAAATCTAACTGTTGCCTGGCAAGTGATTAAACGTTCAACATATTATAACCAGTATATAACTTTTCCATGTCATGATGTACTTGATTTCTATTTAAATGTTAGAGAAAAGTGATATGAATTCGGCTACATGTAATGGTGATTTATTACAGAATGTAACAAACTGAACAAGTACTCAAGGAGAGACCTTTAAACCTAGAAAATGAGATATGTAAATAAGAGATATGAATTCGGCTACATGTAATGGTGATTTATTACAGAATGTAACAAACTGAACAAGTACTCAAGGAGAGACCTTTAAACCTAGAAAATGAGATATGTAAATAAGAGATACTTAACAAGAATTATCTCAAACTTCTTGCCAGTATTTCCAACCAAAAAGATGTGTTCAATCTTTGTCTCATGTCTCAACTTTAAAAATGCCTGCAGAACAACAGAGTTCTCAATAAACAGAGCATTGAAATGACTTTCATTGAAAAGGTTTTATGAAACAACTGCAAACCTGATATGGCTTAAAAACATGACCATGAGGAGTTTCCAATTGGAAAGAAAGCCTCAACTTCTGTAAGTGGTTAGCTGAGAGTGAAACAACATCATTTCCAGGCAAATCTAGCCTGGATACGTAAACCGTGAGTGCAAGTTGAAAATGAACGAATTGGAATCATGCATGAAACAGTTGCAATCAGCAATACAGCATTGAGATATAAATCCATATGCAGCAAGTTCAGACTTCAAACACATGATAGAATGACCACAATCACGTGACAATATGACATACTAATCAGAAATCAAAAGTATCCTAAATATCACTGCAGAGGATGCTAAACCAAAACAGAAACATACGTTTTATGGGTTTCAACACTTCCAAGATCATTGTCCAGAACTGCAATTTCTGCATTGCCAACTTTAATAATTCCAGTGACATATATTGGCACATGAATTTGGCCTCCAGTTGCGTACACTTTTTCACTGTCAGAATCATGTAGCACAATCTACAAAATAGGGTAAAATATTATAACTGATAGGTAGATACAAATATACCTTGATGCAACTGAAATGGAAAATAATAGTCAAATTAAACAAACAGGAATACCTCGAAAACAAACACATATGTCCCCACATCAACATTCTTTGGGAAAGCATCCAAGAAATGGGATCCGCTTTTTTGGTCATACTGAAGCTCCTGGGTCATGCAAAATAAAAATGCAGAGATAAGAAAGATTCCCAGGAAACTAAACAATTGTATTATAGGGGAAACAATATTCTCAGACCACAACCCTCAAAAGAAGTCAATGACTCATCACTCACCTTGCTGTCAATAATAGCCGAATCTTTTGCACTAGTGCTAGAAGCTCGGACGAGCTTAACTTTCAGAGGTGGAGAAGCTGAACCAAGCACTGTATTCACCTTAACCTGATTGATTTTGTAACAGACATTTGTCATATATTCTCAACAGTAAAAAGTAGAATAGAAATGCTGCACACTCGCAAATCTAATACTGTGAAGAGACTACAACAGAAAGGTAAAATTGTTTGGCTGAGTGAACCAGATGCTGCTGCAGATTATTAACGGGAATGAGTGAGGTATTAATGTAGAACCAAATGAAGATGAATCAACAAGCAAAAATGGGGGGAAATGCAACCAGGATGCAAGAGCTCATTTATCTTTTTAAAGAAAAAATTATGAAAATTAAATGGGCTCATAATAACAAGTACTATCCTATAGAGACAAACAAAGCCTAATCAGAAATCTTAACTGCTTTGATAAATTTTTCAGACGTTTGAATCATCAACAGCAAGATTATGAGGAAGCGGTGGAAAATATAAACTTGCAGGATTGCGTTGGCTCAAAATGGATTACAACAAAAGAGCTACTGAGTTACTGATTATTTCTACTTTTCGTTTGTTAGAATAAAATGCCAAATGTCATGATAAAAGCACTGGGACAGAAACCCAATGTGCACCAACAACTACTCATCACATTCCAAGTTTTAAGAAAACATAATTCTAATACCAGCAAAATAAGGATTCTAACCCCATTAACTTAGTTACATACCTTAAGCTGGCCTTTTTTGCTCAATGAATAAACTGTTTCAGGAAGTGACAATATCAATGGGATGGAAATCCTACGCCACAATAAGAAACCCAAGTTACATATTGTTGCTGAACATCATGGAGAGGTCATTATATCAGCAAAGAGAAAAAACGAAGGAAATATCTCCATAAAACTGCAACTTAAAACAATAGATTGTTCTTTGAAAAGAACTTGCCTGTTGCTCTCTAGAAAAGCTAATGATTCAACTTGATTGAAGAAGTCCTTGGCATCTCCTGGGATTCCAATGCCCAGGAAAAACTTTGCTAAACCCAATATTTTATCCCCTTGAAGCTGGAAAATGCAAAGCCAGACCATTAACATTAAATTCTAACAGATTAAAAAATTAAAATTCCTAGTGTAACTCACATTTATTTTCCCAGAAGTTACTGCAGCAAATGCAGTAACCCCTCGAACAACTGAAGAAGTCGTGGAAAGAGAACCTCGTTGCTCAGGTCCACTAACAAATTTCTCATCAAAATAAAATGTTCCATCATCTGAAAAATGACATGTTCATCTAAGTCCATTATCATGAAGTATAACGAATAGCAGGACCAGTTAGTGCAATACACGGATTAATAAAAAAAGAAAAAAAAATCGATTTGGGGGGAATGGGGAAAAAGTGTTCTTAATGCACAAGAGCTTCAAGAAAATTATGTCACTTGATGTCAATTGCCACGCTGCAGGACCAAAATGCACTGCAAAGTTGCAAACATGGAACAATCTCAACCCTACAAGATATGTAGAATTTGACTGTAGGTCTTTAAGATTCAAGCATTTTGAAGAGGTGTACCTCCTCTCCTCGAGCTACTTAGTTCATAAAAGCAGGACATTAAGTTTATCAATAATAATAAGGTCCTGTTGCATGCAATTGATAAAGGCGGCTAATCCAACAGAAACTCTCAAATCTAGTAATTCCCTCTAGGGAAGCTTACACCTACAGCTCCACACTATCAGCAAAATAAATAAATAATGACACCTTAGATCTTAAGGAGGTGATTGCAACTTAATCAATTTTTAGGCCACAAAAAAATAGCAAAAAGAACAAGTAAGAAACAAAATGTGATGAAACGTAAAGTGCACTAAGTCATTAACATAAAAAGAAATTTTGAATCTACCACTTACCAAAGAACAAATGCTATGAAAAGACACCATGGCTGCTAAACCCATGCTAATTGCAAGGTAATTCTAAACTTACAAATAAACATGAATAGTTATCACGTTGAATGAGGTAAAAGCAAAGCTGCACATACCATATTTCTCAATGCTGTCAAAAAGCTTCACTATATCATTTTTCACTATACTGACCTGCCAATATGGAGCTAATATAAGATATTGATGCAGGTGCCAAGATGAAGTATGTTGGCAACATGTATAAAAAGCTAGAAAAGAATGTTGTAGCAAAGGATAAAATAGATATTCAGCTAGATGCAGCACCGTTGCACCGGTGAGTTTAACTTTAGATTCACTATATGGCCCATAGCATACTGTTTATAACGCAAATAATTTCATGTGCATGAATGTCTGGACAATGTATGAAAATTATTCAACTATAGGAGCTTTAAAATAGTGAAATAACCGCAACAAAGATTCAGATTTCAGAACTTTACCTTACTCTGGTCAATTTCAGAAGATGCTAGTGAAATCACTCCAGCAAGTGCTTCAAGTGCTAAACCTGTGAAACATTAAATTGTCAGCAGTAGCACAGATAAATGATAGCAATTGCAATGTTTCCAAGGATCTCAAAATGATAGCAAGTGCTTCAGCAAGTGATTTTTATATTGTATAAAAAATTTATTATTTTTTGAAGATTTTTATGTATGATAGAAGCTACTTGTAGTTTGTATTTGTTTACAAATTATAAAAATCACCTTTTTTATATTATATCTCATCCACCACACTCATTATTTCTCACAAGTTACTCAAAGTAGCTTTTTATTATTATTCAATTTCAGATTTTGATTATTTCAAAAGCTTAAACACGTTGAAAATCTTTAAAAGTGATTATTCTTAAAAAAAGTGATTTCCATATAAAATAGTCTAGATATTATTTTTTAGATATTTTCATTTAATGCAGAAGTTAATTCTTGTTTGTCTAGGGTCATTAAAATCATTTTTTAATCTTCTCTCTCATCTATCACACTCATTATAATCAGATTATTTCTTGGAAGTTACTCTAAATAGCGTTTCATTATAATTAGATGTCGGATTTTTTTAGATTCTGATTATTTTGAAAGCTTAAACAAACACGTTGAAAATCCTTAAAAGTGATTATTCTTTTAAGAAATGTGATTTTTCCTAAAATAATCCGAACAAACCGACTCTAGATATCAACACATTTTCATGAAAATAATTACCAGCAGCAAAGGTACTAGACTCTAGATTATCAGATCTGTAGCGCCATCTTCCATCACTTTGGCTTAGAGCCTGCCAAAAACGAAGGACGTGAAATCAAATGTGCACATGGCAGTTTGAATTGAAATTGCAGAATGATTGAGATAGAATATGGGGGAAAACCAACAAGAGTTGGGTACAGATCTCATACTGAATCTCTCATCATCCTCATTAATGAGACCAGAGAAGTATTCACCAAGAAGCAACCCTAGTTCCCATCTCACTTAATAGAAAACACAATAAAAACGGACCTTGATTGAATGAAAAATCCCATCAGCATCAGTAAGAAGCACGTCAACATTAGAATCCTGATCCTGTGTACAAAGAAGGGAAAACCAAAAGCAGGTAAGGAGTAAGGACCATAACAAATATAATATCACATTGCAATCTGCAAGTCACACTACAAAAGAGTAACATGTCCACTATCTAAAAATGGCATAACAGAAGAAGATTTGGTATACTCAAAGAATAAGGGATATCAACCATACAGACGGGACTAATACGAAATAACCTTGATTAATGCAAAAGTATTCCCAAAGGATTATAATAAAACCCGGTGTGACATAGGCCTATTGCCTCAGAGAGTAAAGTAGAGACCAGAAAATTACCTTTATAAGAACCAAACTTCCTATTGAGTAGTATGTGTCAAGCAAAGTACTTGCATCATGGACCGTGGCTTTAAGTCTTGAAGCAATGTCCTTTACATAATTTCAAAAATAAATTAATAATTCTAGTATCAGTTTTCAGCACGCCAACAGAAAATTCATAAGCAGCGACACCAAAGCCGCAACGGAAAACATAGTACCTTGAAAACCGTGCCATCAACGTTGCATTTTAATATGCCATTAACTTTCAAGGCATAGAACACATCCTTAAGAGGGGAAGATGAGCCCAGATTTTCCAACACTTTGTCACAAGTGGCTGTGGTTACAGGAGGCTTATTCTCTATTTCAAGAATCTCAAAAACTCTAAGCGCCTCATACGCATCTTCTAAACTGATAACACACAACAACACGGGAGTTAGTTGACTACGCGTTTAAAATCTCAACAAAGCGATAGTATAAATCTATTGATCTTTCCAATTCCACATCCCTGGACATGCATAGATCAGAATCAAACGCTGCATCATCATATTTTTTCTAGAAAATAAAATGGAATTGACAGAACCGGCGGAAAGCAATGTAATATGAGGGATCGGGAATGCAATTGAGTTGAAACGCGAGGGTTTAATTAGGGTTTTGCAATTACCTCGGGAACAGTCCATCGGCGGGGGTGAAGAGGTGGGAAGCGGCGGATCGGTGAGAATCGGAGATCGGTTGAGAGATGGAGAAGGGGAGAAGTAGCAACAGTAGAAATGCTGCTCCTACTGCGTTTGTCGCCATTCCTGCAGAAGAAAGAAATGAACCAGAGAGAGATGTTTTAGGTAAAATGCATTTCGAAGGAGGGGGAGGAGGAGGAGGAAGAAGAAGAAGAAGGAGATTAAGGGGTGCATACGTTGGAGGAAAGGAGATCGCAGACGCAGAGTGCTTTCACTTCGCAGGCGACGACTTCCGCTGATGTAATGTGTAATTCAGCTAGTTATTATACTGGCGTTGCATTTCCACTGTGATGAGTTTTGTGGGGGAAAAAACGATTATTCTTTAAATTATTTTTTTCCAAACACACATGGGATGATTTGCTCCGAGTTAAGACATCGAAATTATTGGTAATATAAGACATCGAAATTCTATTACACACAAAAAACATAAAACAAAAAAAAAGACATCGAAATTCGCATGATTTAAGATTTTTTTATTTATTTTTAAAACAGTTGATTCCAATTAAAATGTAATGAATATTTCGGGCATTGTGCATTTTTTTTTGGGTCAAAGTGGAACATTTCATTGAAATGGGGTAAAGGCCACCAAAACATTACACAAAGTGCATACTAGCAGAGTCCACTAATGGAGCACAATACAACCCACTAAAAGGGCACAACATAGTATTAATGCAGACTCCTAAAAATCAGCAATTAAGTACAGAGCCGCTCCTAGTCCAATAGACATCAAGTCTAATAACTAATCAAAACCAAAGAGCCACCTAAATAGCCAGACTAGCCAAGCCCAACGGAGATCCAGAAGCCCCAAGCAAAATACCCAAATGTCCCTCCAAGGTCTGCTTTGCCCAGCATGGTACCAGATTGACGATTAAGCAATGCCGACGAACAGAGCGCCAGCCTCCACGCTAAGCCGAGAGAAGAGTCACCAATGGAAACAGACGGAAGAACCACTTGTATTCCGTAAGGGAAAAGACGGAAAATCCAGAACTTTTCCCGTATGTGATGGCCAATCGGCCATGGCATTCCCTTAAACTAGAACCAAAGCTGTAACAAAGGGCTCACGGGGAAGTTTACAAAGGGACTGGGGATCCAGCAGTAGCAGTTCGGGAAGAGGATGGCGGAGGGTTTTGAGGAAGCACAAAAAAAGAAAAAAAGAAAGAAACAACAACAGAAACAACAAACAACATATACAAAAACACACAGAGACGACAACAACAAACTACAACTAAAAAAGACCAAAACGACCAAAAACAACAACAATAACAAAACTACTTTACCAACAACAACGACATCAACAACAACACCTCCATAAAGAAGCTTCCATAAAACTACTGTTGGTCGTGTCATGTGGTGGCTCAAATAGACAGCGTCGGACCGAAACTGAAACAGGTGAAGGTTGAAACTTCAGATCTTGGAAGCTGCGGTCGAAATCTGGCATCAGCATGGAGGAAGATGGAGAACCGCCGGTTTAAACCCCAGATCCGCGTCTGCTTCCTTCGCCAGCTTCGCTCCACCGACAACCATCTCCATCACTTTCCTTCACAGACCAGCCTTCTCCATCGTATAGATCACCGCCATGGAAAGCTTCTTCAGAAGGACGAGTGTTGCGTTGCTGTACCACAAGCTGCTCCACCTCGCCGCACCAAACCCTAGCCAGAGGGTACCAGCGAGAGAGATACTTTCCCTCTCTAATTCCCTCTCTGAAGCAAAGGTTGTCTAAGAATGGGGCATTATGCCTTTTAAAAAAATTGATGAATGCAATTTTTTTTGGTAAACAAAGAGTGCATAGCCCAACAGAAAACAAAAAACAAAACTAAGCAACTAAGCTAACTGTCCTAGGTAAGACAGCCCCAAAAACATCATCAAACAGCAATCTCTGTAGCTCTCTTGGAGGCTGCTGCAACACTCTAATCTCCAAATCAGTCATGGTGAGACTATGGTTAGCTAACCAATCGACACATCTATTTCCCTCCCGCCACGTGTGCACTACTCGCAAATCTTTTTGCTCCCGCAACAGGCTACGGATCCTCCTAATCAAAGTGGGAGCCATCACTATAGAATTAGCAGCCCCAGTAACCAAATCAACAAGAGCTTTGGAATCACTTTCCACAATCAGTTTTGTAAACCCTTCTCGCAGAGCTAACTCCAAGCCTAAGAACATTCCCCACATCTCAGCATGACTAGTGTCACGGCTCCTAATCTTTCGAACAAAACTGGAGATCCAGCAGCCTTTAGAGTCCCATAAGAGACCACCACACCCCGCAAACCCAACACCCTGTTTACGTGCACCATCGCAGTTGAGTTTAGTCCACTCATTGGGTGGATGTTTCCACCCAATATAAATCAACTCTTTTGGTCTAACATTCCCTGGTGTTTTGTGGCACCCGTACTGATAATTTCCTGAACAAACTTCATGATAGGATTAAGACGGTCCCCCGATCTCTTGAATCCCTCCTCAAAGATAGAAGCATTATGCCACTTCCACAAGTACCAACAAGAGACCATGAAAACCATAATCCACTTTTTAGCTGGACCACTAACAAACAGGCGCTTAATGTTGCCAAAAATCCTATCACTGCTATTAGCGGAGAACAACCTGAAAATCTGGTCAGATGGAACCAACCGAAGCCTGACTTGGGTCGCATACACACAATCACGGAGAACATGGAGCATAGTCTCCTCTTCTTGGTGATGAATGCAGTTTTATATTATTGTTATTGAAAATTTAAAATAAGTTAAAATAGAAAAGAATAGATATTTGAAGTAATTAATTCTAACAAATTGTAAAATTGTTTTGATTGATAGAAATAATTTGTAAATATTTTATTATGCCTGATTTTTGTTCAAGATATTTAAATATTAAACAAATTAATATCTTTTGGTACAAATGATAATAGAGAAGAACAAAAAATAAAATAAATAAAACCACATAAAATGAGTTTATTTGGGAAAAAATATTTAATTATTTCGATTAAATCCTTAAACAAATGAGTTTCTTGTGGATTAATATTCATTACAATTTGATTCACTATCTACTATCAAAGTCTAACCTAGATAAAGTTCCTTTTCTTGATATGCAAAGTATGATATTTCTAGGGAAATACTCAATTAAATCATTTGTACTTCAACAAACGATGTGAGGGCCTCTTCGACTCTTTTTTTTTGTCATGATTCCAATTCAAGACTAGACAAGTTTTGATCCTGTTGAATCTTTGTGTTGGAAATTTCTAAGTGGATTTTTCACTTCCATAAAGAATATAGTTAACAAGGGGTCATCTAGAATTAGGGATGTTCATTTTAACCGGATATGTAATGTATCCATAGCTAAATTTAAATCTGGTTATAAAAAAACTAGATAAATTCTCCTAAGTTTATAACCATGTCCATATGATGTTCTTGTTGGATACTCATATCCAAATAGTTGGATACCCATATCCAATTTGTTGGATACCCATAACGAATCACCTAACCGAATTTTATTGTCCACACTAAAGTCTTTACTTTGTCCTCTCAAACTACACGGAAGTCAACTCATTTTATTTGCAAATTCAACCAATGACAGTGCAGAGTTTGTCAAAGCAAATTTATGTTTTATTTTAAAAAATAAATATAACAAAAATCTCTCAAAAAGATCATCGAGTGTCAAAAAAAAGTTTAACATCTTTTCTCTTCCACTCAACAACCCCATCTCCTTCACCCCCCCCCCCCCCATTTCTTTTCTTTTACGAAGTCTGCAATTTTCTCATCACCCAAACATAAATCAACAAAAAAAATGCATCATTAACAATAGTAGCCTAAAAAATGGCATTCCCAGATAGGTTTAACATAGTTAAGATTCCCAAGTATTATTTATATTAATGTGTATGAAAAGTTGTTTAACTTTGACGTTTTCTTCTTAAGTCTATATGGCAAAGATATCTCAACATCGTGCACTACAACATTTTAAGGCGACTGCAACGCCTTGTTTTCAAAGAGCAGAAAAAATGTTGCTTTAGATTATAATGGACAACGGCTTTTTATAATTGTTGGCATAGGAAGAAAATTTGTAATTTTCATAGACAACAGCGTGAAAGCGTTTTCTAAAGGGTGTGTTTGGTTGGGGGTTTTGGAGGGGAGGGGAGGGGAGGGGATATTTTAAATTATGTTTATTTGGTTCAATTTTTTTAATGGGAGGGGAGGGGAGGAGAGGGGAGCAAAATCCATACTAAGCCAATTTTAGCTCCCCTCCCAAAGTGGGGGGTTTTGGAGGGGAGGGGAGGGGAGATTAAATTATTTAAAATAAAATTACTGAAATATCCTTATATATAATATAATATAAAACACTATAAGGATATACCAATAAATTAATCCCTTCCCTCCATTAAAATCCCTCTCCTTCCCTCCTGAACCAAACAAGCAAAGGCTTCCCTCCTCTCCCCTCCCATCCTCTCAACCAAACACAAAATCAAAATAAATCCCTCCCCTCCCCTCCCCTCCCCTTATTTGAACCAAACATACCCAAACTCACGAGGAACACAATCTCGACCGTTGTATTATATTTTCATATATTTCAAATAGTTAGAAATCTTTAAGCTGTTCTCTTTAATTTCATTAGCGCCTGGTTTTTTTTCCTTCAAAACTCAAGTTTCAGTTACGGCGGTGAAGTTTCAACAAAGAATAGGGGCTTAGGGTTCCAAAACTTCTTCGTGTTTCCTTTCTCCTTTCCTATCTGGAATGCCTCAAGTTTGACCCAAAACCTTTGTCCATTTTCCCCTCAAGTACCCCTGATCCATCACCGACCAGGGGATTTTATCCATAGTCAGCAGGGGTATTCTGAGAGGGAGATCGGCGAACATGGACTCATCTTGCGTAATAACAACCTCCGTTGGGGTCGGCGGCACTCTTACGGCGCACGAACGCTGGATTCTTATGGTAGTGGACTTCGGCGCGTCGAGCCTCTCGTTGGCTAAGTTCAGCCTCATTGTACTCAACTTCATTGCTTTTCCCTCTCTCTCTGAACATATTTTTTTAAATTGCTTCGAATTCTTGATTTGTTAGGTTAACTATTCGCAATCTAATTACTTGATTTTCTACTTGGCATTTGATTAGTTGCTGCTTCTCATTGAAGTTATCAATCAATTTGATTTTGGAATAAATGACCATAAAACCACTGTTTGGAGCTGTATCAGTTTGCAATTCACCATGCCGAAGTTAGGCTTAATCAAAATTACCAAACTTTTAATGTAATTCTAATTAGAACTAGAATTTGGAGCCTGTTGGTCAAGAACATTAGCTTGAGTTACACCAAGTTTGTTTAATTCTTCTTTCTATTTTTTCCTTTATATAATTCTTCTGATAATATTTTTTTGTGTTATATACTTTATTGCATGTCTCTGTATGTTTTTCCCAAGTCAGTTTTAGGGATGGTAAGTGTGGCATAAAGAATACTCGGATTACATGTTTTATTGTGTGCCAATATTTTGATCCTTGATTTTTTTGATTAAATTAGTGGTTAAGTGAGACCATTGATTTGCAAGGATAAGAAAATAATAGGTAACATGGACCAAATAAGTGTCATCTTAATGTATATATCGTGTTTTTAATTCTTGGACATACTTATATTTGTTTCAATTGCCTCTTTGTAAGATTTTTGATGAATTTACTAGATCATCAAATTTCTCAGACTATTAGTTTACAGTGGCTGGTAAGCTTGCAAAGTGAATGGACGTGA
Source organism: Calophaca sinica (assembly GCA_037113605.1). NCBI lineage: Eukaryota > Viridiplantae > Streptophyta > Magnoliopsida > Fabales > Fabaceae > Calophaca > Calophaca sinica. The sequence continues at coordinate 27,384,556 of CM073730.1, read as the reverse complement.
TTATACTTCAACTATCATATTGTATGAAAACAAAGTCTTGATGAGAGAGGTCAAATTTTTTGTCTTATAACTATAGATCCAATTCCTAGTTGTCTCTAGTTGTCAGACATGGCCTTGCAGCTACTGAGGACAAGTCTAAATTTTTCCTCATCCACCTGCACAAACTTAAGAGGAAGGTCCTTCTCAAGAAGATTAACATGCAAAAGAAAAAGATTTGAATTGTTTGCTAAAATGTTAACACAAAAGCTCTTCTCCAATTAACAATGCAGTTGTGACTGGTCAGTTTGGCTCATTTTGCAAGTATTTTATTTTGTGTATTTCTCGAAGTGAATGCACTGCATCTTTCATTGTACATGATCTGTTCTAATTAGCTTTTCAATTGTAGTTTCTGAGGGTGGTTTGAGAGTACATTTACTGGTATATATGAAAAAAGAAGCATCTTATAGGTCATTTGATTTTTTAAATGGTTTTATCAATTAACAATATTTTTTTTCTTTTTTTAATATCTTGAGAATTTGATGTAGCTAATTTTATTGTTGGGAGCATTTTCACATATGATATTTGTTGTTGATTATAGGTTAAAACCAGTAACTTCATTGATGAGAGTGGTGATGCAATTGAATATTGGGATGGTAAGCTGTCTCTTATTGTGCAGCTTCTCTTCTGCTGTTGTTGAAGTTATGTTTAAAAATATTCGTCTTTTTCTTTCCTGATTTGTTTGGCCACATAAAAACTACTGCTATGGTACAATTTTTCTGGTTTGTTTGTAGAGGCAAATTCTTTTATGAGTTGAGCACATTAACATTTGTGTTAATCTTTCTATTTTCTTTCCTTTCATAATTTTCTTTTGAATAAAACTTTTGGATCCTTTTAGTTGCAAAGAAAGGGAGCTAGTTCAAATCATATAACCACTTGATGCAAAGGTTTTCTAAATATGGTTTCAATTTTCTTTTGAACCCTTTTTGCTTCTTTATTTATTATATGAATACTTAGAGCTAGTGTAAGATTTTTTTACTGGTCTTAGACACTGACGCGTTTAACTGAAAACAGGGATGCTGCAAGGAAAAGTTGTCGCAGGAAAAAGGTGTGTCCTATGTATATAAATGACGTGCAAATTCATTTAGTTGTTGAGAAAGAGCATATATTGTAGCAAAAGGTGGAAACTGAAAAGAAAAATCGTAAAACTCACTGCATTTTCCTGCAGGCTTATGTGCAGCAGCTAGAGTCAAGTAGATTACAGCTTACCCAACTGGAACAAGACCTTCAAAGAGCACGCTCTCAGGTTCTTAAGTCATATATAGTTCTTTATTGTTATTTTATTTTACTCAATATGGTTGCTTATATCCATAGAACGTTGTTATATGGTGGTATCTTCATGTACCCTGCTGATATGGAAAGCCCAAATGGAAAGCTAAGGTACGACTATGAAGTACTTTGTATTTATTTCCAACTATAGGAATTCGCACCTAGGAATGCCAACTCTCTCACACATTATTGCATATACAATTCTTTAAGTTAGGCTTTTTATTAAAATCAATCAATTTTAGGAAATAATCTTTAAATTAAGCTTTTTATTAAAATGAGTCGAATGCTAATGACTGTTGCTCCTTAATATACTAATATTACCAATGTTTTTATAGAATATTAATATATTAAGGATATGTTAATCAGGCAATATGTACAACATCAATTTGTTCTTATTTTATGCAGCAATATGTACATATGTTTTTACCATTAGTTTGCATATAGACACCTCACTAGAACATTGCCACCTAACCTAATTGGTGGCCAAATTTCAATTCAATTGTCTTGTGTTTCCATTTAGATTTGACAGCCTTTGGATCATAATTCTTTGTTTCTATATGACAGGAACTTAAGGGCTGTGTTGTCAAAATCACTGGCGGGATGACAAACAAGGATTCCCGATGAAGCATGGCTTGCAAATGATTCAAATATCTGGTTATTATCGCTGACTAGCCAATAACTATTAATATATATTCTGACTTGATATCACAATTGTCGAAGAGTGAAAATGATAATGCAATTCTCATGCACTATATACTTGTCTACTGCAATTCAAGAATTGGAATAATGCAATTCTCATTCTTTTATGAAATTTTTATGTTCATATAATGCAAGCAAAGCCATTTATTATTTAGTTGACTGACTGTTTCTTTCTTCTTGAGTAGGCAGAAAGTGCCAGTATTGCACTAAACTGTAATTATCAAGCAAAAGAGTTATCAAAGGAAAGAGTGATTACCAAAAGAAAAAGGTAAACACATTAAAATGGCTAATTAATCCAAGAAATGTTGATTAATTGTGTATCTTTCTTATTTTGTTTACTATTACTATTTCCTTTATTATCTATACCATTATTATGTCCAGTTTAAACGTGCTTTATGTATGGATATTGACAGGGACAGTGAAAATCTGTCATTAAATACATCTTTCATGCATACCATCAACAAATGATTTTTGTGATGTTCTTACACGGGTTCATTGTCTTGCAGGTTAGCTTAAGAGATCCCTTGCAACATCTTGTAGAGAATCATAAGCTTAGGGAGAAAATAGGGACAGGGGTATGCACTTCTGGTTATTATTGCCAAGATTCAGTTTTCATTGTAATGATTTAGTGATTATTTTAGTATCTCTGCCAAAATTTATTATCCTCTTTAAAATTATGATATAGAAATAGAATTACTTTCATATGTTGTTTTAGTATATAATTTGTCTAATTATGTCCTAAAAATATGATTGTTTTCTATCTGGCTGTGTACTTATGTAGTAAAATAGCCAACAGTGGTTTGATCAGTGCATTTTAATGCACTCTTTATAGCTTTGTATTTAGTTTTTTTGATTGTGTTCTGTACCTAATATCTAAGTCTTAGCACATTTCTAGACTTTGGGTCTTAATTGAGCAGTATAGTAAATTATTGATTAATTTTTGTGTTTACTGCATATTGACCCCTGTCCACTCTGCAGGCCATAACTTTGGCTACAGTTATCCGATTGAAGCGTGCGAGCATGCGTTGGAAAGCTAAGGAACAGAGCTACAATTCTCCTGTTGGGCTCGAAACCCAATTCTGTTGTCTTCAATGTCAAAACTGCGAATTACGGACGCAGTAAAATATAAAACGGGTTTTGGGCCTAATTTTGGTCGTTTATCGGGCTTTTATCTTATAACCCGTTAAGGGATTTAGGTTATTCTTTGAGCTGAGACTTAAAAAGAGACTAATCAGCCGTTTTATCTCATCTGACGTTTTATTTTACGAAACTATTGTGCCCTAGCCGTCATGGAAGCCTAAGCTCCTAAGTTGATTCATCGGTGAAAGGTTGTCGTTACAGATTTTGAGGTTCGGTGTCTAATGTTTAATACAATTTCGTTTTAATTTCTTTAATTCCATCTCTATCAATTTCGAATTTGGTTTGAATGTATGCAATTTATTCAGTTCGTTTTCTGCTTAGTTAATTGTTCTGTCTTCATTGTGAAACGCGATTAGTTGTGTATGAACGCTTGATTATATGCATCTGTTTCGTAACTTTTATTATTTCGAATTAGTTGACTGCTTAAATTAATTGATTCGAGTAGAAATTGATAGAGGGTTGATTAGAATTACATTATGATATTGGTTGCGTTTTAAGGCGGCTTGTCGCTCCGTAATGGAATTGAACCCATTGTTTTGGCGCTTGCTTGAAAGCGGTGTGGTCGTATAAAGCGATTAACGCTTGTTTAGTTAGTTTATGTCAACTGTGAATCTGAAATTGAATGAATTGTTGTTATTTAGAACCTGTGATAAATCCAAGACGAGCACCCGGAAACCGGTGAATCAACTGTCTCTCTAATCTGATAATTCTCTCAACCGAAACCGTTTTCACAAAACCCCCCTCTTTTTCGTTATTGTTGATTTTTGTACTTCCTGAATTTGGTAATTTTGGTGTTAGAGGTCCTCGTGAGACGACCAAGGTCTCTTGCCTTGAATACTATACGTAAATCTTTTAATTATTTTGACCCGCGTACGACCGCTGATCATGATTCATATACTGCTTGAAATTGCATACTTTAGTTATTAGTTAAGCTATTCCCTGGGGTGGGTGCTACAAGGTGCATATTTATTGAGAAGGTGATCATGAGGCAGTACTATTGTGAGTAATGTACATGATTTGTTCTTTATCTCGTGTTTTAGCAATTTAGATTTGAAGTCACATACTTATTGATCATCTTATTTTTATTTTGTAGATGAATAACGATGGTGTGGATGAAGAATGTCAACACTTGGAAGTAGAAGATGAAGACGATATAGATCTTGGTGGTTCATAAGCTATACATGGAGTTTAATTTTGGAGTAAAATGTTATTTTGGTAGCTAGTGTAGGTGACTATTGATATTAACGACACAATTACATGACTTTTAGTTTTGGACGAGAATGTAATTTTGACACAATTACTTAGCCATGACTTTTAGTTTTGGATAAGAATGTAATTTTGGTGACTAATGATTGATGATTAATGATGATCACCTTTTTTATTTACTTGGTAGATACTCTTCATACTAAATTATTAGTTTGTATGCTCTAAATAAAAACAAATTTTAATGAATAAAAAAACAATTTTTATATGTAAGACTAAAATTATCTATTTACTATTGAAAGAATGTAAGTCCTGGCCGAGCAACGACCTCCCTTTGCAACAAGTGGCAATCTATATTATTGACACATGGCATAACTATTATTTATATTTAAACTTTCAGCCAACGAGGTGTGTTAATTGAACACAGGACGTCGACAACCCCCGAGGTCGGGCTCTCTTAGATTGAATTTTTAATTATATCACTTTCTCCAACTTCTGAAAATTAAATCAGTGTCTGCATTTGTCACCTGCTTTATTTCATTTTCCACAACCTTCAACACAATTTATATTGTTGACACATGGCTATTTCCTTTTATGGCATCTGAGATCAACTAATCTCTTTCCCACTCAAAACTTCCCATTTCAAATTTCAAACAAAAATAAAATTTTAATTCAGCCTCTCTCACCACCTTTTTACCACTCTCTCTTTATCACCTACCATTTTTCCTTTCTCTCTCTATTTCTTCTCACTTTCCAGTTTCCCCCATTTTAGCCCCCTTCTTGCTGCGTCCTCGGCACTGCACAAAATTACCACAAATAATGTTTGTTATTTTCTTTCACTCCCACCACCAACCTCTAAGATCTTTTGAGTATTGGAGAACTTGACCTCCGTCTTTTCCTCCTCCCTGATTGTTGTTCCTGCATCAATCTCTCCACCACTGATGATCCATATAACCCTCTTCTCATCCTTCCTTCTGATTCCACCTGTTTCTCCCATGCCTCTGCTTCTCCTCCTCTTTTTCCTCCTCCTTCCAACACTAACGATGTCGTCATCTCCCACACTGACTCCGGTAAACATAATTTCCCCTGTTTTTGTTTCTTTTTTATTTTCTTGGTTCTTCCTTTCGTGGTTTTCTTTTTGTTCGAGTTTTTCGTTATTAGGGTTTTTTTTTGTTGGCGATTTGCAAGTTGTAACTGTATCCGGGAGTCACTTTAATGGTTGATGAAGCTTTTTTATTTTTATTTTTATCAATTTTTAGGTTTTTCTATTATTTATGTTTGCTTTTCAGGCTGAATTCATTGTGTGAGAGATACAGATCCTTCATTTGAAAAATAAAATACAGATCCTTCATCCTCTCACTCTCCTCTTTCTATCCACCAGAATAGATTTTCAAAAAGAGCAACTTCGAAAATGAATCAAATTTGCAGAACCAACCAACTCGACAACGACCAGAACCAACCAACTCGACAACGAGCTTGAACCAAACTCGACAACGAGCAGAACTAAACTCGACAATGAACAGGCCCAACTCGACAAGGCCCAATATGATTTGGATTATATCACAATATTTTCTACCTCCTCCTCTTTCTTTTCATGATGAGTGAGTTTTGAAAACCTATTATCTCTACTCGACAGTGAACCAACTCGATAACGAGCAGAACCAACAACCTCGACAACGAGCAGAACCAACCAACTCGAGCAGCTCTAAACCAGCCAACTCGACAACGAGCAGAACCAACCCTTGAACCGATCTCGACAACGAGCAGAACTAAACCAATCAACTCGACACCGAGCTTGAACGGATCTCGACAACGAGCAGAACTAAACCAGCCAACTCGACAACGAGCAGAACCAGCCAACTCGACAACGAGCTTGAACCAATCTCGACAACGAGCAGAACTTAACTCGACAATGAACAGGCCCAACTCGACAAGGCCCAATATGATTTGGATTATATCACAATATTTTCTACCTCCTCCTCTTTCTTTTCATGATGAGTGAGTTTTGAAAACCTATTATCTCTACTCGACAGTGAACCAACTCGATAACGAGCAGAACCAACCAACTCGACAACGAGCTTGAACCGATCTCGACAACGAGCAGAACTGAACCAACCAACTCGACAACGAGCAGAACCAATCTCGACATTGAGGACCACAGCTATTCACATGATTGTGATGGGTCTTGATGCTCCAATAGATAGTTGTCTTCAAGCTGTCGAGATCAAGCTCAACCTGTAGCTGTCGAGATACTCAACCTATATAGTTGTCTTCAAGCTGTCGAGATTAAGCTCAACCTGTCGAGATCAGGCTTGAAGACAAACTATACAGGACCTGTCGAGATCAGGCTTGACTTCGACAGCTTGAGGATCAACAGCTTGAGTTTGATCTCGACAGGTTGAGCTTGAGTTTGATCACCAGCTTACTTTTTATTCAATTTTTTTTCCTAACAATGCAATGAATTCCTATTTAAATTTATTATTATTCTCTTTACAAAATTGAAATATTTTTATAATTTTTGAAAACAAGTTCATTTTAAATTTTTTATGTGCACTTTAGATACATGTCTTATGAAATTTCTCTTTATATTTCTTTACTAATATTTTTTAAGTATACACCGTGCATAACACAGACCATATAATAGTGGTATTATTTCTTTTCATTTTTATTTTATATTATTGTATATTTTGTAACCAAATTTTTTTTATTGCATATCAATTTTATGTATATATTTATTATTTATAAATGATTATTTTCTTGGTAAGTTCCGACGGGGTAACATGTAATAGCTAGAGTTGAATTTGTTGGTATAGTTCAATTGTCTTTAAACACATCAATGTTATGCAAGTATTTATTATTTGCATGTATCTATTCACAATCTTAAATCCTGATGGAGAATGTATAATAACTTAGATTGAGTTTCAGACCATAATGTTGTTGTTATTTAGCACATATCAATTTTATGTATGCATTTATAGCAACCAATTATTTATGTAACATAACAAGTTGGAATTTGGTTGAATTATTTTCTCAGACCATAATGGTTGAATTATTTAGCACATATCAATTTTAGTTGTCTTCAAGCTGTCGAGATTAAGCTCAACCTGTCGAGATCAGGCTTGACTTCGACAGCTTGAGAGCTTGATCTCGACAGCTTGAAGACAAACTATACAGGACCTGTCGAGATCAGGCTTGACTTCGACAGCTTGAGGATCAACAGCTTGAGTTTGATCTCGACAGGTTGAGCTTGAGTTTTGTAACACCTGATGACGAGATCGACCTCGTGTCGAGACCTCGTACCAAGACCTCGTGTCGAGATCCCGTGCCGAGATCCCGTGCCGAGATCGCGTGCCGAGGTCATATGTCGAGCTGATGAGGTCGCGTACCGAGCTGAGGACGTCGTATGTCGAGCTGAGGAGACCGCGTGCACAAGCACCCTGATCGACCTCGTGCCGAGACTGTAACACTTGTATTTTTACGATCGTTAATTAGCGTTAATTAGTATATTTTGTTGTAATTATGCTTTAATAAAGTAATTACTTGTTTCCTAAGAAAGTGATTTAATTGAATCAAGAGCTAAAATAAATTGAGAATTAATATTTTTATATTAATCCACGGTTTGAAAATCGTCGAAAAATTCTAACAAAGTTTCGGCGCGTTTCAAATCACTGGGCAGTTCCTGCCGCAGATAAAATTCAAAATGAGCCCCGATTCCGATGAAAATCGAATCGTAACTTGTTTTAATTATTTTTGAGTGAATTATATTGTTTTTATTATTTATGAAATAATATTATCACGCGGAGAATTAATTCCTCGTGAATTAATTTTTCGGCGAGAAATTAATCGGTTTCGCGGTTTCTCGTTGCCGTGTTTTAAACCTTAAGACTCTAGATTAGAGGGGAATCATGAGTGAAGTGAGATTAGATGGGATAGAGTGAGTGATGTGATTAGCATCTAATAAAGGTAATTAGGTGTCATTTAACTTGTGGGTCATTTTAAAATTTTACCTTTTAACTAAATCTTTTTTTTTACTAAGTGATTAAGTGGAAATGTTTTTTTTTAAGCTCTTCCTAGCTGCCCCATTTCGTGGACAGCAGCCCATTTCGTGGAACAGCACCCCATTTCCCCTTCATCTCCTTCATTTTCCATTTCTAGGGCAAGACAAGTTCCAAGCTCCATGGTTGAATCCTCCATCTCCTTTGAGCTTTGCAACTTGAAGTCTTCATCAAGCTTGCTCCAATTCTCCATCTTCTCCTAGTTCCTCATCAATTTCACCATTTAAAGTAAGGAAAAACAGATTCTTCTTCTTCCATTTTTCTGCAGAAATCGTGAATGTCCATCCCCCATTTTCTGTTTTGATTTTGTTTCCAAATCTTGCTATATTGCTAGGTTATGTTCTCCACTATATTACCTATGTTTCTAACCATTCAAATGAGCTTGAAATCAAATTTTTTTCAGCACTAACAGCCCCATAGTTAGTATTTGAGCAGTTTTTTTTGGTGTCTATTTAATTTGTGTTTAGTTGAAATTGTTGCTTGATATGTGTTGTTTGATGATTGATGATGATTGTTGAGAGTTGAACATCTCCTTCTTTTCTTGTGCCAGCCGTAGCTCTCTCCCATTTTCACCATCTATCTAATTTCATTTTATTCCCCTTTTTCCTTAAGTTATGCAGACCACTCACCCTCATCCTTCATTTTATTTCCTTCCTCCAAATGATTCTAGTGTTGGTGAGGAGAAAAGAGGACAAGCTCACTTCTTTTTCTTCTTTCTCTAAATAGGCCGTAGCCCCTCTCTTCTTCATCTATCTCTATTTTATTTTATTTTTCTTCTTTTCCTTGATTTCCTTGTTGATTTCTTGTTTTATGCCTCATATATGGTTTGATTATGATTATGGAAAAGATGAACAATTATTCCCAATTTTCTCAAACCTTAGGTCAATGATCCAAGGGAAGGGATTATGTGATTTTTCATATGAATCAATCAATTAAATGTTGTAAGTATCATTAGATATTGTTTTGGTGTTAGTTCCCATGTGTAGTTTAAATTACCTAGGCTTGACATGCTAATTTAAATATAGTTTCTATTCTTGAACCATGTAAGTTTGTGGCTAGGGTGTTTAATTTCATGTTAGTTGGTTTTAAATGATTAGAAGTAATTTTAAGATTTTTTAGAACTTGCATGCATGAGTTGGTGTGTTTCAAGGTTATAGTTTATGAAAAAACGGGTTTATGGGGACTAGAAGTGATTATTAATTTGGTGATTCTTTAAACTTTTGGAAAAGAAATTTTAGAAACTTTTGTTTTGATTTGTTTTTAGTTATGCCTTAACTATGTATGGTTTTGGGTAATTGTCTAAATGATTTGAAAATGGCTTGGAAAACAAATTATGAAACTTAGTTGAGTTATGTTATGATTTGTGGGTGAAGTAGAAAATGCTATGTGTAAATATGCTTGTAATATGTTGAAAATGGTTTTGAAATGATCTAATTTATGGAAGATAGATTTTGCAAACTAGTGGAAAAAAAATGGGTTGAGGCCGTGAAGCCTAAGGAGTCTTTAGAAGAAATGTGTTAGGTTGATTAACTTGGTTAATTCCCTTGATGAGTATGTGCGTTGTCCTTAAAAAGTGTTTGGTCAGGATAATGGGTTAGTGAGCGTAGTTGTTCTAGAATTACTTAATTTACCGTGGTGATAGGAATCGACGTACCGGAGACCGAGCGGAGCGGATTCGAAGACGTTGGAGCGACGTTAGTGGCGACGAGCGGTAAGGGCACTTCTAGACATTCTAGGATTTTATTTTATGTCCCTGTGTAAGGACAATTTTTAGAGATGCTTAAATTCTTGTTTTACTATTTAAATTGCTTTATTTAAATACGAAGAAGTCTGAGAACTCTACGAGTTCGAAGTTAGGGTCTTCGAACCCCTTCGTTTTTGTTGTCGTGCGGTCGAACATATTCCGAGTCATTCGTGGGTGAAAACTTTGTGGTTGGTCTGCTGAACCCAACCCCCCACTTGTTTGTACCTCTCTGTTAATTCCATTGAGTTGCAGAGGGATGAATTCCTTGATTTGCGTGTCAAGTATGTAATGTTGTGATATGATTGAATATATGCCACGAATTGTGTATTGCTGTTGAATTGCGTTTCTTCATGTTGAGCCTGCTCTTTTTATTTGACATGCGGTTGAATATCTTGCGTATAACTCTTTGAATATCGTATGCGGCGAATTGTTCATTGAGTGAGAGAGCTTAGCGAGTCGTTGGCGTTTGAAGTTGCGACCCGGATAGCGGAGAGGGTGCTAGGTCCCCTTTTCCGTTTATGGGGACTTGCGTCGCCACGCTATGGGACTGAGTTGGTATCCTAGGGAGAGCGAAGATCCCAAGGCTTGGCTGGACTTTCCAAAGATACTGATGCGGCGTGTGCATTAGGAATAATTGTCGAGTCGAGAGAAAATGGATAGCGAGTTGAGTCGAGTTTAGAGTGAGATGGTTGAGTCACGTTTGGTGAATGTTATACATTGTTGTTTGGCTTATTTCTTTATGCCTTGATTATCTTGATTTGTTGAGAAGTTGACCCTTTCCGTGGTGCCTTCAATCAATGATGGTTACCAGGTGGTGGCAAGGATGCGAGGAACCCGACAAATGAATGGCGGCGAAGGAACTCTTCGAGGATCCGAGCGATGACTTCTATTTGTCGTGATGGACTATAGTGTGTTGCGAATAGTTATTTGTTGTGTGATATTTCCTTTTTGATAATCAAGTTATATATATCTTATGGATGATTGTAGTTGTGTCTCTTTTAGAATAGTATGTCGTGACGGTCAGGCGATTATTATTTTGAGCTCGGGGTAGACTGGTGGTTTACTTTTGGGGCGACCCTGCGTGGGTGTCTGTAAGTACCCAGGTATGATTGTTCTCTTGAAGGTCGTCATACCGTAGGTGTATTTCTTTGTACATTCACTACTCAGTATTTTGCATACACTATCATTCCGACTTGTATATTTATATATTATGCCTGTATGTTTTATTTAGGAATTAAGTCTTGTGTCTTAGTTGCACCATGCTTCGAAAAGCTGTAATGACTCTGGGTGCGTATGCGGGAATCATTCTTCTTATTTAAAAAAAAAAAAATACCGCATTTCTCATACCAGGCACAAGAGTTCATATTTAAAACGCATCGCATACAGGTTTAGTGTAGCTCGGTAGCGGTCCGGAAACGGGTCGTTACAAGTTTGATCAACAGCTTACCTTTTATTCAATATTTTTTCCTAACAATGCAATGAATTCCTATTTAAATTTATTATTATTCTCTTTACAAAATTGAAATATTTTTATAATTTTTGAAAACAAGTTCATTTTAAATTTTTTATGTGCACTTTAGATACATGTCTTATGAAATTTCTCTTTATATTTCTTTACTAATATTTTTTAAGTATACACCGTGCATAACACAGACCATATAATAGTGGTATTATTTCTTTTCATTTTTATTTTATATTATTGTATATTTTGTAACCAAATTTTTTTTATTGCATATCAATTTTATGTATATATTTATTATTTATAAATGATTATTTTCTTGGTAAGTTCCGACGGGGTAACATGTAATAGCTAAAGTTAAATTTGTTGGTATAGTTCAATTGTCTTTAAACACATCAATGTTATGCAAGTATTTATTATTTGCATGTATCTATTCACAATCTTAAATCCTGATGGAGAACGTATAATAACTTAGATTGAGTTTCTCGACAACGGGCAGAGCTAAACCAGCCAACTTCGACAACGAGCGAGAACCAACCAACTCGACAACGAGCTTGAACCAATCTCGACAACGAAGCGTAACTTAACTCGACAATGAACAGGCTGACTCGACAAGGCCCAATATGATTTGGATTATATCACAATATTTTCTACCTCCTCCTCTTTCTTTTCATGATGAGTGAGTTTTGAAAACCTATTATCTCTACTCGACAGTGAACCAACTCGATAACGAGCAGAACCAACCAACTCGACAACGAGCAGAACCAACCAACTCGACAACGAGCTTGAACCGATCTCGACAACGATCAGAACTGAACCAACCAACTCGACAACGAGCAGAACCAATCTCGACATTGAGGACCACAACTATTCACATGATTGTGATGGGTCTTGATGCTCCAATAGATAGTTGTCTTCAAGCTGTCGAGACCAAACTCAACCTGTCGAGATCAGGCTCAACCTGTAGCTGTCGAGATACTCAACCTATATAGTTGTCTTCAAGCTGTCGAGATTAAGCTCAACCTGTCGAGATCAGGCTTGAAGACAAACTATACAGGACCTGTCGAGATCAGGCTTGACTGGCGACTTGAGGATCATCAGCTTGAGTTTGATCTCGACAGGTTGAGCTTGAGTTTGATCAACAGCTTACCTTTTATTCAATATTTTTTCCTAACAATGCAATGAATTCCTATTTAAATTTATTATTATTCTCTTTACAAAATTGAAATATTTTTATAATTTTTGAAAACAAGTTCATTTTAAATATTTTATGTGCACTTTAGATACATGTCTTATGAAATTTCTCTTTATATTTCTTTACTAATATTTTTAAGTATACAGTGCATAACACAGACCATATAATAGTGGTATTATTTCTTTTCATTTTTATTTTATATTATTGTATATTTTGTAACCAAATTTTTTTTATTGCATATCAATTTTATGTATATATTTATTATTTATAAATGATTATTTTCTTGGTAAGTTCCGACGGGGTAACATGTAATAGCTAGAGTTGAATTTGTTGGTATAGTTCAATTGTCTTTAAACACATCAATGTTATGCAAGTATTTATTATTTGCATGTATCTATTCACAATCTTAAATCCTGATGGAGAACGTATAATAACTTAGATTGAGTTTTTCGACAACGAGCAGAACTAAACCAGCCAACTCGACAACGAGCAGAACCAACCAACTCGACAACGAGCTTGAACCAATCTCGACAACGAGCAGAACTTAACTCGATAATGAACAGGCCCAACTCGACAAGGCCCAATATGATTTGGATTATATCACAATATTTTCTACCTCCTCCTCTTTCTTTTCATGATGAGTGAGTTTTGAAAACCTATTATCTCTACTCGACAGTGAACCAACTCGATAACGAGCATAACCAACCAACTCGACAACGAGCAGAACCAACCAACTCGACAACGAGCTTGAACCGATCTCGACAACGATCAGAACTGAACCAACCAACTCGACAACGAGCAGAACCAATCTCGACATTGAGGACCACAGCTATTCACATGATTGTGATGGGTCTTGATGCTCCAATAGATAGTTGTCTTCAAGCTGTCGAGATCAAGCTCAACCTGTAGCTATCGAGATACTCAACCTATATAGTTGTCTTCAAGCTGTCGAGATTAAGCTCAACCTGTCGAGATCAGGCTTGAAGACAAACTATACAGGACCTGTCGAGATCAGGCTTGACTTCGACAGCTTGAGGATCAACAGCTTGAGTTTGATCTCGACAGGTTGAGCTTGAGTTTGATCAACAGCTTACCTTTTATTCAATATTTTTTCCTAACAATGCAATGAATTCCTATTTAAATTTATTATTATTCTCTTTACAAAATTGAAATATTTTTATAATTTTTGAAAACAAGTTCATTTTAAATTTTTTATGTGCACTTTAGATACATGTCTTATGAAATTTCTCTTTATATTTCTTTACTAATATTTTTTAAGTATACACCGTGCATAACACAGACCATATAATAGTGGTATTATTTCTTTTCATTTTTATTTTATATTATTGTATATTTTGTAACCAAATTTTTTTTATTGCATATCAATTTTATGTATATATTTATTATTTATAAATGATTATTTTCTTGGTAAGTTCCGACGGGGTAACATGTAATAGCTAGAGTTGAATTTGTTGGTATAGTTCAATTGTCTTTAAACACATCAATGTTATGCAAGTATTTATTATTTGCATGTATCTATTCACAATCTTAAATCCTGATGGAGAATGTATAATAACTTAGATTGAGTTTCAGACCATAATGTTGTTGTTATTTAGCACATATCAATTTTATGTATGCATTTATAGCAACCAATTATTTATGTAACATAACAAGTTGGAATTTGGTTGAATTATTTTCTCAGCATGACTTCCCTTACTCTTTCTGCATTTTTAAGAATTAAAACAATTAATCAAGTTTGTCACATAAAAATTTAGTTTTATAAAACATGTGTATTTAAAAAATGCGTGAAAACGAAGTGACCTGTGCGAATGCACGGGTATCTTACTAGTTTCATTTAAAAGTTTGTTCTCAAATTATCTTATAAAAATAGTCCTTTATGCTCACAAAGTTATTGAACTGAAAAAACCGTTGTTGAACCAAAAAACCGTTGTAGAACCAAAAAACCGTTGTCTAAACCCAATTGCAACGGTTATATAAATGTTGTATGAATACTTTAGGCAACGGTTTTCAATTCTAACGGTGTCAAATTGTTGTCATAGGGCATTTCAAAAACCGTTCTCTTTATCACACTAAAGACTACGGTTTTTTGATATTGTTGCCTTTATGCAGCAAAACCGTTACCTAAAGAATAGGCAATGCCTTAACTTACCATAGTTTGGAAACCGTTCTCGTAGTAAACGACAACAGTTTTTGTATTAGGCAATATTTTTTAGGCGTAGCTGTAGACAAAAAATGTTGTAGTAGTAGAAAGAATTCGGAGCCGAGTTTGAAACCATAACTAGTTTGGGAAAATATATCTCGACATGGTTTTAAAACCAATCCTTATTAATGGTTTATTTGGACATGGTTTTGGATCTGACAATGTCCAAACCACGAACAACCATTTCCAGAATGCACAATTTAGTTGTAATTGTGGCTCCTAACTTTATGAAATGATCAATGCAATGGCTACATGCGTCATTCACAAAGGGTGTGACAAAAATAAATATTTCACTATTGGTTAACAAAACTTGGATGATCCCATAAAAAACTTAGATAATCAATTAAGTAAAAAAAAAATCTTGGATAATCAATACAATCATATTAAACTCGAATCCACGTTCTTAATCCATATAAAATCATGACATACTCTCAATTTAATTAAACTACTTGTTTAATTAAACTACTTGTTGTCTTCATGTTATCATAAATATTTAGAATGATTATATTTAATTATCAACATTATTTTCTCTGAATCAGAATTTTTTTTCAATGATTTCTTTAATCAACACTTAAATTTCTTCAATTAAATATTAAATATAGTATGATGTTGTAAATATTCATTAAAATATAAACATATTTTTAATATTTGTATTTCTGTATTTAAATTAATTTCAATGATATTAAAATATTTTTTATTTTTTAAAACGTGTTCTTAATTTGATATTTTACATTTTACAAAAGTATTCATGTATTTCATGAAATACTTACGAGTTTATGAAAATGTCCTGCTAAGTTTTCAACAAGAGAAAAAAACTCAGTGAAGTCTATACGGTAGTCAACAAAGTCAAATCCCAAGTTCTACACTAGCACGAGGTCATGCATGATGAACAATAACCCCAAGTGCAGTTTATTGATATCCCAACACAACTATAAAAATCATTTCTCCGCTAACCGCTGTGACCCCTCAACAAACCACTAAACCTAACTCCACCTAGTTTTTTGAGCAAACTACCATTGATGCTAAGAATAATATGGTTGATGTTAGGAAGAACATGACATGTCCAAGGCTTAAGAAAAGTATTAGGAGTGTGCTCTCAGTATGCTCACAAAAAACAGCATTGACCAAACTAGTCACATTTTGCACAATTGACATGTAATCCATACAAACACCCTTTACATATTTCAAAACCATACACATTGTACAACTGATCTGTGATCCATACAAATATTCTCTATGCATTCTTTATTTCTCTTATGCCATATCCACTAGAGCATCGATGGGGGAACACTAAATTGCATATTATGAGTATAAATCCACATATGAGGGTATTTTACGGTAAATAAAGTCGAATATCTATCAAATTCCACCTCCTTCCGAATCATTTTTGCAAGCGGACAATATATAATACAGTGCATGATATTTTGAATATCATTATGGCGTCTTTGAATATTTGATGCAACTGAATTGTGGTTATTTTCTAGCAACATTATTTGAAATGGCCCCATAAAAGTTAGTCAAACTACAAAACAAATTTCTTTTAGGGATCTCAGTTTCATGTCAAACTCCAATGCATATCATTGCCCTTATAATGATTTTGAGACACAAGCCATTCCATACAACACAATTCCCTACATAGTTAAATGTGCAATATGGATTTCATGTATGTGTTGGTAGAGATCGTAAAGGAAGATAGTGGAGAGTCCCTCAAGACACAAGCTTTCATGGTTCTAGAGACCCCTAACTCTAAACTCACCATCCCTAGATACTAACAAATTGCACCTTGTTGAAAAGACAATCCTAACCAAACTAAGTATCAAGCCAAAAAGAAACCTTCCTATTGCCAAGACGAAAGTTGATTCCCTCTTGCAAATACTCATTGATCCTACTATGCTAATATTATCCATAATGGAACCTAAGGGTAGATGCTTGTCTCACAGTGTCTTCAGCTAAAGTTTATCATTATTTTGAAGTCATGATTTTGAATCACCTCCCAAAAATGAAATATTTTAGCAACAGAAGTTATGAATGCCAAACATTTCAATCTTTTTTTATCCCTGCAATGGTGTTGTGATCGACTAAGTGAAGACATTTTATGTGATCATTTTTCCAAATAAACCTCTGAAAAATGGTATTATTCTAATTGCAAATTTTCTATGCTATCCAAAAGTTTTGCATGTTACGTGTAGGTAAGGTCAAAATAAAAAACAAATCGGAAAGTCAACTACATTAAGTGTTCAATAAGCATCCCTTGTTTTATTTTTTAGGCTTAAGTTAATTTTCTCAACAATCAAACATATAAAATAAGAAGAGTAAGATATTTTCCTATATTCACTATGAAGCAAACAAAGAATTGAGGATAGCTTGTCCTTCTTTGATTGTGATATATTGCTGAAAACAAGGCTCTCAACTTTTCCAAGTTCACTTGAATTATACAAAATGTAACACCTCGCTTAATTTAATTAATTAGCTTCATTAATTTAGACCCTTTTATGTTTAAATTGATTGATGAGTTAATTAAATTAGGGGAATGTTTATTAAGAATAAGGGGTGTGAATAGCATAATGGCATTATGGAAATTTGAGTAAAAGGAAGGGCCTATGGGTATTTTATCTAAGCTAAATGAGGGACATAATGATCCACTTTTGTTTTTCTCCCTTTTCTTTCCCTCCCTCACGCCAGCTCTCTCTCACTCTTTCTTCCCCCTTTTGTTTTTCGTTTTGTTGCTTCAAAGAAAAGAAGAAGAAGAAGAAGAAGAAGAAGGAGCTAGGGCTCAAGAGATTGAGAAAATATAGAGAGATTTGTGAGATTCTTCATCCTTAGCTTGGAGTAGAAGAGTGGGAGATGGGATCTTGGACATTTTTCAGAAATTTTGGTGGTGCCCTAAGTGGAGAAAAAGGGGGAACACGAATTAAAGAAGAAGAGAAGGAAGAAACTCTAAGCTTCATCACACTAAACCCCAAGCTTTTGAAGCATTGTTCGTGAGTTCTTCTTCCCTTAGGTGGTGGGCAACTATAAGACCCCCATTAGGGTTCTTTTTACCCTTTTATGTTGCATGGTTTCTATAGCTTCTTTGTGGGTTTTAGAAGTTATAGGTTGAAATGGATTTTTAATGTGTTGAATCACCTTAAAATGAGTTTTTGGAAACATTTGATTTGAATAAATGTTGATATCTTGTGTTAAATCAGTTTGTTTCTTCATAGTTGTCTTGAAAATGGTTTTCTTGATGATTTGGAATAAGAGATTTGATGTTTTGGAGTGAGATTGGGTTAAAAATTTGAGTTTTCTGTTGAAACCTTGTTAAATTTGCTCAGTGAGCGGAAATTCGCTCAGCGAATTTCAGCAAGAATTGTCAGGATTCACTGCTGACTTAAATTCGCTCAGCGAGCCATCCTGTGCTTTGCGAGCGATTTGCTTAACCGAATCTGCCTGTGCTCAGCGAATTTCAGGCAGATTTTGCCCAGTTCTCTGAATTTTTCTCCTCTTTAATTCAACCTAATGCAATGCTAAAGTTACATAAAAAGTTGTCTGAATGTTTACGGTATGATGTTTGTCGGTCTGGTGAACGATAAGACCTGGTGGCAGACGGGTCGGTCTGGTGATCGATAAGACCCGGCGGCGTGGATTCCTAAGAAAGTTAATTGACACTTTACAGGAATACATCATTAGTAGCTAGAAATTAGTAGAAATAGAATAATATGGTGTTTGTCGATCCGGTGAATGATAAGACCCGACGGTAGGCGCGAACGATAAGACCCGACGGTAGGCGCGTCAGTCCGATGAATGATAAGACACGGCGGCGTGGATCTGGTTCAATTAGTATTGGCCACTAAGAGGATACATCCAGGTTATAGTTAGAGATAGTATAGGGTAAATTTCTAAGATATAAATAGTCTTAATTGTCAATATTGTATATAATTGTTTATCATTGTAATTGTGGTTAGTGTTGGTGAGGAATCCGTGAAGGACTCACTGAGATTTTTATCTCACCCTTTCCTTGTTGTTTTTTAGACAAGCAGGTACCGAATGATGATTAGGCGTTGCTAGAGGCCTGATGCTTATAGTTTAGGGTTTATTTTGAAATTGTAGTTTGTTCCACAATCTTTTGATTTTGGAAAACTTTAATTGTATTTTGAATTCCAAGTCATGTACAATTTGGAAAGTTGTAATTTAATCCTAGATTTATGACTTCTTTACAATTTGAAGACTTGTATTTATTTAAACAAGTTTGTAAAATTTTTAGTAACTCATGTACCTTAATGTAAATTGTCTTGCTTTTAATTATGATTGAAGTATGGGTGTTACACAGAACACTACCAAACATTAGTAAACATAAGAATCTGTGAAGCTTTGGCCTTGATGAAAGGAAAAATGTCATCCAATAGAGAATAAGTAGAGCATTTGGTTGCTCGTTCTTTGATAGGTGAATTAGAAGTCTTACTAAAACTTGGACTTCTTGACTGTTAAGTATTGCATTCACTTCATGCATATAAAAATGAAAGCTAAGACAAAAAGAAAGAAACATCATTCATGAATGAAAGAATTATGGTCTGAACCTAAGATAAAAGGCAAGTGTGTTTTATAACATATCTTGAAGCTTGTGTCTAATCTATGGTAAAGCTTGCATTGTCCAGTTAAAGATATTATTCTTTTCAAGATACTAAAGGAAGTGACTAATATCTAATTCAAAATGACATTATTTCGAGTCGTCGGGATACAAAGCTTATAAGAGAAGTTTCCTACAACCGCTAGAGGCATTTACAGTTAACAATGACTAAAAGTTATTACCTAGTAGACATCATCCATTTATTTGAATTAAGTCAACTTATTGGGAATGAGCACAATACCTAGTACGAGACAAGGACCAAAGGACTAGTTTGAAATTACAATATTTGTTCTACACCGATGAGGAAAGAATAAAAGAATGTGAAGCAAAGGTAGTACAGACTCGTACAACTTTTCTTAAAAGTATTCACTCTCACTAAGCAAAAATGTTTCCGTACTACCAAGGATAAATACTACAATGACGAAACAAATAGTACCATGCATTTATTGCAACTGTGAATTTGAGAAGATTATTTCACAACGTGATTATTTTCTGCCGTAACAGGTCTTTATCAATCATTTGCTATAAATACAGAAGTTGGCCAAAATATAGAACATTGAATAGCGTTGAAACTCTGGGCAATTTATTTCATTCTTTCATTCTTTATTCTTTGTGCTTAACATTTATTATCGTCTCGTGTTGAAAGTTATTGCAAGCACCAGAACTTAATTTTCATATCCCCTCGAGTTAATATTTATTTGTATTTATTCTAAAGCTACTCTCGTGTTGAGAGTGTTTTCTTTGTAACTATTGTAAGCGAGGGTGAATGTTGTATCCTTAAGGGCACAAGTGTGTTGTGTCATCTTAAAAAGTTATGAGTATAGCCAAGTTGGACGGTAGATACTCACGGTGCTTGTAATCAAGCTTGGTTACTGAATTTCATCGCCCTTTTTTCGTGCCTGAGCAAAGAAACAAAAATGTTGTGGGATCCATCAATTTTGTTTCTCTCTTCTCTACTTCATTCCCAACAAAATATGAGAACTTTGCCATGTCTCTTCTCTTTTTCTCTTCTTTAACTCTCTCTTTGCCTATTTCTCTCAAACCAATCAAAGGCCAAGTGTAACTCTGGTTAATAAAAGTGCATTGTGAGTTATATAACTCATTTGGTTCACATCAGTCCTTGACATTTTTAAATAACTACAAAATTACATTAGACAAACACCCCCTGAATTTTTATGCATACACCTCATATCCTCTAAAAAAATTATCCCCAAAATATCCCTAGTTATTCACAGGTACGCGCATATTTGTTTCGTTGTTTAACAAATTTATGGAAACTAAGTTTTCGAATATTGTGGTGTTAATTTTAACTTTCAGAAACTTAACTAAGTTCCTAGACATTTAACTTGACACCGGAAACTAAATTTTCGTATGTTGTATTAGGGGTGGACAAAAAATTTGATCCGACCCATACCCGAGCAACCCGAATGGGAAAGCCACTGTGCGGGCGGATGATCTCGGATTCTCGGGTCTGCGGTTTTGTGTTTCGGTTGTGTATGGATTAGCTCGGGCGGGTTCAATACGTAAAAAGAAATCCAATGCCGCCCAAAACCGTCCGGCTACTGTGACTCACTGTGTGATACCATACTTACTACTGTTTAAATTAAAGTTGTGCGCCTGTTGTGCCTACCTTGATTGATGTGTGTTTATCAACAACTCTGTTTTCAAGGACATTGGTAATGCAATAACTATATTTTTAATACCTTTTTTGTGAAACTGTATTTTATTATTGAAAAACTGAAACTATATTTTATTATTTTATATTCAAATGATTTCTATAGGTAACGAGCATTGCCATTAACACAGAGATAAACGATTCTTCTACCTTAATTCTTATTATTTCTCCTTTTGTATTTTTTGGTTTTCATTTTAGTTTATGTATTTTTTTTCCTCTTACTTTTTAGGAAACCAGAGAAGCATTTTCCCTAATCACTTCAACTCTCCCTCCTCTCTCTTCTATTTCACAAACACAATACAGTAGCTTTGCCTTTTCCTCTGTTCTTTTTCTTCTTCGGTTCTTCTAATAGACGCTATCATTGAGAAGCAAGAAGCACCACTGTACATTGCATCGTAGTCGTCTAACCGGAGATGGTAGTAGAGGATCCACTATGAAGACGGACGGAACACGCCGCCATGACTAGCCAGCCTCCACTGTTTGTGCGAACTCAGAGCAACGACCACCTTCTGGTTTCCTTCTTTTGTTGATGTAACCCGAACCTACCCACCCGTTCAACCCACATACTATCTAAACCGTCACCCGCACAAACTATTTGTTTCAACGGACGGAAGTGGGTTACCTTTCACCATCCACGGTTTTGGCTAGATATGACTTTTTCGGCCCGAAACCGTCCGGTGTCCACCCCTATGTTGTATTGTCAATATTTACAACGTCCAAAAACTTAGTTTTCATAAACTCGGAAAAAAATAATAACGCATGGAGAGTGTGGGTTTTACGGGGATAAGGATTTTTTAAAAAGCGCGAGAGAATGGGATGTACGTATAAAAAATATGGGTGTATATAGTGGTCACCAAAAAAATAACATTAACAATAACATTATATAAGCCAATCTCCACCGACGTAAGCGGCCATTGTCGTTGGATCATTTCAAAATTAAATGAAAGAAAAAAAAAACTAAATAAAAAGTATTATAATCATATATGAATCAATAATATAAATATGTATATATAATCAGATATATATGATTTAATCTGAATCGTGTTCGAATAATATAAATACTATTGAGGTTCATATTTATGTGACAATGATATGTTATTAACCATCTAAAATTATGAAGAAAGCAATGCCAATAAGGGCCAATATGAGATCTAAAGGGGTCTATTGCCTTCTCTTATGTCCTAGATGCAAGCAACACGTTGAAACAATTGAGTATATACATTCAGAGACTGTATGAAAGCTAACCAGATATGGTTTATTTCGCCATTAGGGTACATATTTCATCAAAATAAGGAGACAACATTCATTCAGTGGTTTGAAGATATATTAAATCACGCTTCTACTGAGGCAATCAAAATTGCTGCAACAATAACTTATGGTATATGGTGGGCTGGGAACATACTCTGTTTCGAAAGAGTTGATATACATGTGAACGAAACACCCACTAAAGCTATTGTGATTCTCCATGAGTTCTAGTAGTTAGGAGGTGGAAAACCTATAACAGAGCATAGGAATGTCAGAAACCATAGTAAAATGTGGGTTCCTCCACGGGTAAACATTTACAAAATAAACATAGATGTAGCGATTTTTGAGGAATAGGGGCTTTGGGTCTCAAAGCGATGATTAGAGACTAAGTGGGTTGAGTGATGACGGTAGTGACATGGTTGATGGCGGGCTTCAATAATTCTGGAGCGGTGGATGCGATGAGTGTTTTACAGGGGTTAGAGGCGATTGTTTCTAGTCTAGTGCTTGGTGATAGAGGTTGATTCACCGGAGGTGATAGAAGCTTTCAGGAGCAAGTCTTGCCCTAACTCTTACACGGGCCAGATTGTCCGCCAATGCTTATGTGTTATGGCCCAATTTGATTGTACTAGCATTTCGGGAGATGATTTTGGCCCCTCCCCATTTTAATTTTCGCACCTCTCCTTACCCTAAAATGACAAGAATACCCCTGTTTATTTTCCTAACCCCTCCCCTCCATTTTCTCTTTCATTTCTCTCCCTCCCTCTCTCACATCCCTCCCCGACTCAGTTCTCTCTCTTGAAACCCTTCCCCTCCGTTTACACCTCCCTTCGTCTTCCACCTCCCTCCATCACATCTTCCTCTGGGCTGCACTATCTCGCCATCGTCCCTCTCCTTCTCGCTCGCAGTGAGCATCTCATTCATCAAGTAACATCGCATTCGTTTACTCTGAGCAATTTTTTTCTGCGAATTTGAACAATCCGACAACTTATTTCCGGACTTATATGGAAACAAGTTTCTGGACGTTAGAATCATCCGGTTTGGATTTCTAAGACCCGAAATCTTGTTTCCATATACTTCCGGAAACAAGTTACCGGACTTGAAAATTGGGATTAGAAAAGCAGTTTTTGGATTGTCAAAGTCCGGCATCTTGTTTCCATAGGATTCCAAAAATATGTTCCCGGATATGAAACTTTGGGTTTTGAAACTACTGTATAGCAACATGTCTCTGGATTCCTATGGAAACAAGATTCTGGACCTTTAAAATGTCTCCGGAAACTTGTTTCCGGAATTACTGTGATTTCAGTTTTTTTATATTTTGGCTTGGTTGATTTGGTTGTTTAAATTTTCACAGATATGGCACGCATCAGGGGTGGATCTAAGGCAGCTGTTCCTGCTGCATCTAGTAGTGACCCATCTCGTCCAAGGCCCACTGCATCATCACGCAAAGAACGGACAGAGCAACGTCAACAGCTGCAGGGTGTGCCCGAGGAGCCTCTACACGTAGATGAGGCTGCCCGTGAGGAGTCACCGCACATGGAGGTTGCCCAGGATGAGGCAGCCGTTGATGAGGCTACACATGTAGACGAGGCAGCACGCGTTGATGAGGCTGCACATGTAGATGAGGCAGTACACGTCGATGAGGCACACGTAGACGAGGCTGCATGTGTTGATGAGGTAGTCGTTGATTGGGCTCCACGTGATGAGGCTCCGTTCCCTGGCGTCCCGGAGGACTGATCAGTCCTTGTTACCTACGCCGACCACGTTGCCACACGGTTATGGCGCGACATTGTAAGTACTACTTAATTCTTTATTATGCTAGTTTCATTTTTAATGCAATTGACCTTTTTTTTGGTAACAGGATCGTGGTGAGCCGAAGGTTACTAATCACGGGAAAAAGGTCGCCGCTTTATTGCCCCGTGCGGATATTAGGGCACTCTTGCGGGAATCTGAGCTTGAGGAACTTTGCAAAGTCAACCACAAGGTAGTTGACAAGGGGCTGTTATGTGCATTTGTGGAGTGTTGGCAGCCAGATACCTGTAGCTTCCACCTACCTATTGGGGAGATGACGGTCATCCTGGATGACGTCTCCTAGATCCTCCATATTCCAGTCACGGGGGCGTTCTTCACCATGCCTGCGCTAGATAGGGAGACAGCTGCTGTTTGGCTGCACGACCTGTTAGGCGTCCCCATGGCTAATGCACAGATTGAGATTGACAAGAACAGGGGACCCACAATTCGTCTTGACTGGCTGCGGAGAGTGTACACTAGGCGTTGCGATGACGACCAGTGGGAGAGGGCAGCTAGGGCATTCCTGCTACACCTAGTCGGCGACACTATCTTCGACGATAAGAGTCAGACGTTGACACGAGTGGCATGCCTGGGGATGTTTAGGGAGCTGAGCAGTGTTCGCACCTATGCATGGGGAGCAATGACATTAGCATTCATGTACGACCAGCTCAGGGAGGCCAGCAGATATCAGACGAAGCAGGTGGCCTCTTACATGACGCTATTACAGGTACGAATGTCGTTGTTTTGAAATTATTTGCATGCATGTTAACATACAAATGAAAAGAATTTGACTTTTCATTTATCACACAGGCATGGATATACGAGTACTTCCAGGGTGTTGCATTCGACACCAGGGAGCTGGAGCCCGACTACCAGGAGCCACGACCCCAAGCCTGTCGTTGGAAGCTGACTAGGGGTGCAAGATTGGTGGAGCCATACAGGCATGTGTTAGACAGACCAACTACTGAGGAGGTTACATGGGACCCATATGCAGAGCACAGAGCGGAGCACGAGTTCCAACCTATATGCTTATTCAGAGGATTCATCCGGTTTGGACCTTTGATGTATCCATACCTGCCAGACAAGGTGATGCACCAGTTTGGATATGTGCAGCGCATTCCCGTTGATCCCCGCAGCATCAGATCGCAGTCGATCAATCCGTATCAAATGGATGACATGTGGCTTTATTTTGACGAGCATGTCATCGAGGGTGGTCAGTATGGCACGCAGGCAGCGGACCTGGAGCCAGATTATATGGAGTGGTTCTGTAGGATCTCTCACCCGTACATTTACCCACAAAATGTACCGCCGCCGCCTTCAGCACCCGAGCCAGTTCTAGCACCACAGCTAGTTCCAGCACGAGCCAGCGGCGCCATCAGAGGTATGTTGGAATTATTATTCTTATTTTGTTATATTTTATAAATTACTGATTAACTAATAATATATATATTGTTGTAGGATGCGAGATGGACCAGGGCGTATGAGATTGGGTAGAGATTGTCAGAGAGGCGCCTGGTGATACAGCCAGGCACAAAGGGTTGGGAGATCGTGCAAGAGCTTATGAGACTAGTACGTCCCACTCGATGTTATGTCCGGAGGAAGATATACAGGCCCTCCACATAGATTTAGTGTGTCCATTTTTTTCTATGATCATCTCATGTATTTTTTTTTTTGGAACACACATGTTATTTATATTTATATATAAATATATATTTTGGTTGACATAAATTAAAGTGTTGTTCTATTAATTGGAAATAAGGCACTTGTAACATGAAAAATACAACAAACACAGGAAATCCTAACAGTTAATTCAAACCCTAACAGTTGATAAATACAATGAAACATCAAGGTTGTGTCAAGCTAGTGACGGCTGATGAATCTGGCTCGGTACACATTGCGATGATTTCGTCAACTGATCTTAGTTTCCTGAGGAGAGAGATAATCTAATTGAGACTTCTCACTGGATCCACACATAACTCGATTGGACCGAGCCTAGCATATTGCTCATGGACTGCGAACATCGTGTCGACATCACCGTTATTTTGAAGTTTCAGAACATCATACTGAACACGTCCATTTTTCCAACAGACAGGGCATCGGTAATGGATATCAGACACCCTTCTGGTGTCTCCGTATTTAACCACTGTGTCGTTAACTTGTCTCTTTAAGGCATTGAGTGTGATGCCGTTCGAAGCCCTAAAGGATTCAATGGTTTCTCCCTCAAACGTAATGCCTTTGTCACATCTTGTAATTCGACCATTGACAAACACAAAAACAAGAAGAAACTCATGATTGTGATTCTTGGAAATGTGTCTGCATCAACAAGAAATTTATAAAATTTCAAACTAAACGAGTAACATCCGGAAACTTATTTCTGGAACTCACCGGAAATAGGAATCCGGAGGAATTAAAATAACATAATGTCCCGATTTTCCGGATTGCTTGAAATCACAGAAAAAAGGGTTGCCGCATCTCAAAAATCGAGCAAATGGTGGCGGTAATGGCAGCGGAGCTTGAGACAGAACACTGAGAGAAAGGGGATGAGGTTGGGAGAGAGATATTGTGGGAGAGATTGAGAGAGTGAGCGTGAGAGAGAGAGAGAGTGGAACACAGGGCTGAAAGTTGAATGGGGGAGGGGAGGTAAGGTGAGGAAGAGGGAAGAATTAGAGGGAATAGGGGGAAAATTAGAAGGGGTGTTATTGACTTTTCATAATAAGGGGAGGTGGGAAAATTAATTATGGGAGGTGGGAAAATAAAATCCCTAGCATTTCTCATGCATTTAGAGAAGGAAACCATGTAGCCCATTTTTTAGCCCAACATGCCATTGGGAATCCTAACAGGGTATGGACTGGAGATTTCGCCTGTGATTGAGCCTTATACCATGGTAGATATCTTGTCCATTAGGACTTAATGAAATATTCAGTTTGTTGTTGTGAAAAAAAAAACCATCTAAAATAATATCAATATTATTGGGAACAATTTTACTTTTATTTCCATCTTTTTCTCGTCACACAACAGTTTACCATTATTTTATTTCACCCATTTTAAACCCAATTAATAGCCTTTCTCTTCAAAGTTCAAATTAAGGTTGTGTCTAGATTGACTTATAAACAATTTTTTCACACACTTTTTTTTTTATTGATATCACTTATCAATGAGTTTGAGAGAGCTTACAAAAATAGCTTATAACATGTCTATAAATTGGTTTCATCTTATTTCAATAAGCTAACTATGTTAACTTATGTAAACAACTTATTGTTTATATGGAAACAATTTACTGTTGTATTTTTAAGTGTGTTCCGGACTGGGCCGAGGCCCAATCCGAAGATTCACACTTCAGGCCCATTTCCGAGTCGGTTCCCTCCGCCTTGCCTCGAGACCATATCGACGTGGCCAATCCAACGGTTCTCGGCATTCCGTCCAGCTCATCACAGGTCGGCAACGATCTAACGATACCCCGGGTTCCACGGGAACCGTCATTCATCAACCGTCATTCATCGGTAACCGTCCCCAGCTCCTATAAAAGGAGACTCACTTCAAACGATTGAAAAAAAGGATTATTATTCATCTTATCACCTCTTCAATTACCTCTTCATACACTGACTTGAGCGTTGGAGTGTTTGCAGGTACACCACCACCACGCGCCATCGTCATCCGACCTGACGCTGCCGTATCGCTTCTCTCCGGTCATCCTCTAAAGTTCTGTCCAGAACATTGGCGCCATCTGTGGGAAACATTTCTGATTTCATTTTTCTTTGCTCGACATCTTTGCTCGACACTTGTCGAGACGATGACTGGATCGAAGCACCAGGTCGCGACTCGCAGTTCCACTCGTGCGAACGCAGATCTTGAACCACCAAATCCGCCGATAGCTCCGGCGGAACCACCTCACCACGAACCTGTTAATTTCGTCGTGGAACATGAGAGACAGAGGAGTAACCTTCCACCTCCCCATCAGAATGACGCCGTTCTGATCTGCGAATTCCGTGAATTCATTTGGAGCCATGCTGAAGCAATGCACGCTC
The DNA here is from genome assembly GCA_037113605.1 of Calophaca sinica. Taxonomy (NCBI): domain Eukaryota; kingdom Viridiplantae; phylum Streptophyta; class Magnoliopsida; order Fabales; family Fabaceae; genus Calophaca; species Calophaca sinica. Next base: position 27,356,196 of record CM073730.1, on the reverse strand, counting down.
AGAATCAACGCCTCGATCGAATGGAGAATCAGCAGAAGGAAATCCCCGTTCGCATTGCCACACAGGTCGAAAACAGAGAAGATCATGTTTCTCGTTCTACTCAGAGGTCGAAGAAGTCTGAAAATCTCAGATCTGTTCATCGCCACCACCGTGGCACGACTCCGCATCACTCTGTGGATAGAGCACACCAAAATAACCGTTCGGTGGATCGTACTCCGCCGTGCCATCGCCACTCCCCGACGCGTGCGTCCCGTCGCGAAAATACCACCGCGAGTAGTGACACTCCTCCTAGAAGAGCCGCCTCAGTATCTAGGCGGCAAGTCAAATCTTCTGGGCACACCTCTCACCGCCGCCGTGCTCGCTCTGTTTCATCAACTCCTTCTCAGAGCAATGACACAGGTGACTCGTACAAGGCTTTTGGTCCTTTTACGTCCAAAGTCATGAAATTCCCGATTCCGAAGCATCTTCAGAAACCACCCGCTTTGGACTCATACGACGGCACCACCGACCCCGACGAACATGTTGGTTGCTTTGATACTGTCATGGGCTATCGAGGCGTCCAAGGGCCGGTGAAGTGCATAATCTTCCCCCTCACTCTGAAGAAGGCGGCGCTGTCTTGGTTCCAGACTCTTAGGAAAAATTCCATTGGTTCCTGGACTGAGCTCGTTAGCCAGTTCTCCGCACATTTCACTGCGTCTAAAGTCCAACCCAAGTCGACAGCGGCTCTGGCGGCAATTCAGCAGGAGAAAGATGAGTCTATCAGAGACTACGTCGGGCGTTTCAACAAAGAGGCCATTCTGGTAAAGAAATGCTCTGACGAGATGAAGCTGTACTTGTTAGAGCAAGGCCTGATCGAAGGAAGTTTATTTAGCGTCGACATTGGTGTCGACCGACCGAGGACCCTGAACGAGTTCCTGGACCGAGCTTCGAAGCGGATGAATTATGAAGAAAAGTTGATGACATCGAGAACTAAAGGTAAGACCCAGGAGAAAGCTGGTGGACAACGCGAAGACAAGTCGCGTAAGGAGAAGGAACGCCGTGGTCCGAAGTGGTATGACGAATATACCCCTTTGAACACTACACCCAAGCGCATACTGAATGAGTGCGCGAACACCGAATTCCGCGATGTCGAGTCGATTTCCCAGGAGGAAAAAGAGATGCCGAACGCCGATAAATCGAAATCGCCACTTCCACAAGTGTGTTGGGCACGAGGCGATGAATGCTTTCACCTGAAGGGCGTCATAGAACAACTAATCAAGAAAGGAAGTTGACTAGATACGTGAAAGGAAAACCAAGATCAGGGGATAGAAGGTCTAGATCTAGATCACCTCGACCTCAAAAGAAAGAATCAACCACGTGGACGTAGCGAAGGAGCGGCTCGTGCATCCGAAGAGAAATCTCGTCCTCCTCCCGCCGCCATGGTCATTTACGGAGGATTCTCCGATAAGGAGAGGCGAGCATCAATTCGGCAAAGCGGAAGTTGAGAGAAGCAATGACCGTTTCTCTGTTTTCTCTTCATCAATGGCGTAAGGAAGACCACCCCAGCCTTTTCGGATGAAGACTTGGTGAATGAAAGGCGAACTACTTGATTCCCTGTTGGTGAAAGCCTATATGGCTAACTTTGACATCGAAGAATCTTGATAGACCAGGGAGCTCGGCGGATATCATGTTCCACGAGTTATTCAAAACCTTGAAACTTCAGGAAAAAGATCTCGTACCATACCCGGTCCGATCCGACCGGGTTCAACGGTTCAAGACAAAGCCGTTGGGCTATGTGGAGTTGATGGTGACTTTTGGAGAACAACCAGTCTCCAAAGCGTGAAGGTCGGTTTATTGTATTACCATGCAAGTCCGTTTACAATCGCATCGTCGGACGCCTAACGCTGGGTGAACTTCGGGTTGTAACCTCGGCGATCCACTTGAAAATGCGCTTCCATGATAACTTGAGCACAAAGTCGTCACCATCGCGGCGGATCAAGAAGGCTGCGAGGAGATGCTATCTTTTATCTTTAAAGGCCGACGAGCCAAGAGAAGAAAAGCAACTCCTGCCGACCAAGAAACCCGACCGCAAAGTCGCTGCAGAGGTCAATCTCACCGATTTTGACGCCTTGATTGAGATCGAAGATGAAATCTGGGAGAACGACCCCTAGCCCGCGCGAGCTCCAAAGAAAATTAAAAGGCCGGTACCGATGGAGAGTTCATCCGAGTTCAGCTAGGAAGACCCTGGGAAGACGGTGAAGCTTAGTGCCGAGCCTCCTGAGCAGGTCAAATTGCAACTAACAGAGTGCACGAAGTCCAATGCGGACCTCTTGGCGGGCTGCTGGCGACATGCCAGGTATTTCTCCTGATATCGCTTGCCACCAACTCGCTCTCGACCCCAAGGCTCACTGGGTGGCTCAGAGCCGCCGTAAGCAAGCTCCTGAAAAAGCTGAAGCCGCAGCCAAAGCTGTTGAAAACCTGATAAAGGCTGAATTCATTAAGGAGGTCAAATATACTACTTGGCTATCAAATGTTGTATTTGTTAAAAATCTAATGGAAAATGGCGCATGTGTGTTGATTACACGATCTTAACAAGGCATGTCCCAAAGACGCCTACCCCTCCCTAATATCGACAAACTCGTCGATAATTCCTCCGATTTTGGTTGTTGTCTTTCATGGATGCATACTCTGGTTACAACCAGATTAGATGCACCATGCTAATCAAGAAAACCGCGTTCATGACCGATAAAAGCAATTATCGCTATAACGTGATGCCTTTTGGCCTCAAGAATCTTTGGGCGACATATCGGCGCATGATGAATAAAGTCTTTGCCAACCAAATCGGTAGAATGCTGGAGGTATATATGGATGATATGATAGTAAAAACGACGAGGGAAATCGACCACGTCGTCGATCTTAGAGAAGTCTTTGCTGAAATACGAAGACATAATTTGAGGCTCAATCCCGAAAAGTGCACTTTAGGAGTACGAGCTGGGAAATTTCTAGGTTTTTATCTAACCGAGAGGGGAATCGAGGCCAACCCCGACAAATGTCGAAATCACAGAGATGCAAAGAACCATCGTCGAAGAAAAACATCCAGCAGCTCACTGGAATGCTCGCATCCCTGACGAGGTTTATCTCAAAGTCTGTAGAACATGCGTTGCCTTTCTTCCGCTTGCTCAAAAAGGGAATTCAGTTCGAATGGTCGCCCGAGTGCGAAGAAGCCTTAACATAGGTAAAACGCATACTGTCCCAACCGCTAGTCTTGATGAGACCGTATCCAGGGGAGGTCCTTTATCTCTACTTGGCAGTGTCGAACGAAGCTCTGAGTGCCGTCCTCATTCGCGAAACAGATGAGGGCCAGAAACCGGTCTATTTTGTAAGCAAAGCACTTCAGGGCCCAGTGAGATACGGAAGATCGAAAAGTCGGCGCTCGCGGCTGGTAGTCGCTGACTCGGCGCCTAAGACATTACTTCTTGGCACCTCCCCTTATGGTCCGAACTGACCAACCAATCAAACAGATTCTACACAGGCCTGACCTGGCAGGGCGTATGATCAAGTGGTCGGTCGAGTTGTCCGACCGGAGTTACTTTCGGCCGAGACAAACTATCAAAGCCCGGTGCTTGGCGGATTTCATTGCCGAGATGACTCCTGGGGCTCTGAGAACCATGTTCCGGATGGACGGTCCATGTCGACGGATCGTCGAATTCTAAAGCGATGGCGCCGCTTATTGCTCGAGAACGACGATGGGCTGATTGTCGAGTTTTCATTGGGATTCTCCTTTCCCACCTCCAACAACCAGGCAGAGTACGAAGCGTGTTTAGCTGGCCTCACACTGGCTCGAGACTTCGGCCAAGAGGTAAAACTTCGAAGCGATTCTCGACTAGTTGTGTCCCAGTTGGTGGAGAATACCAGGCTAAAGATCCACTTCTTCAAAAATACCTCGCCCTGGTAAAAAAGAAAATGAGCGACTTCTCCTCAGTTGAGATCGTACACGTCCCGAGAGAACAAAACACCAGAGCTGACATTTTGTCCAAACTCGCCAGCACGAGAAGCTCTGGAAACAACAGATCGGTGATACAAGAAACACTGGCCAAGCCTAGCATTACTGCAGTGGTTGATGCCACTTATGACGAAGCACTGAGAAAACTGCCGAAATTCTGCTTTGCAATTTCCCAGGCAAGTGTCGAGGATTTGCCCGATGAGCCCGACAGTTGGATGACACCCATTCAAGAGTTTATTCAACTTAGTCAACTACCTGATGATGAGAAGGAGGCTGCCAAAATCCGAAAGAAAGCATCTTCATACTCCATGATCGACGGTATCTTATATCGAAGAGGGTTCTCCACCCCCTGTTGAAATGCCTCGACGATACACGAGCGCAATATGCACTGGCGAAGTGCATGAAGGCATATGTGGGCAACACCTTGGAGGACGTTCCTTGGCAAAGAAAACCCTCCGCGAGGATACTATTGGCAACTCACGAATGCGGACGCAACATCGTTCGTGAAGAAATGCGACAAATGCCAGAGACATGGCGATCTACGCTTAGCTCCTCCTACAGAGTTAACATCCCTGACATCACCATGGCCCTTTGCCTGGTGGGGGATTGATATACTTGGACCTTTTCCAACGGCTCCCGGACAGGTGAAGTACCTGGCCGTTGCGGTAGATTACTTTACCAAGTGGGTTGAGGCAGAGCCCCTGGCAAAGATAACTGCAAAGAACTTGATTAAGTTCTTCAAAAGATATATTCTGACGAGGTTCGGGATTCCCAGGGTGGTCGTCACTGACAACGGAACACAATTCGCAGATCGCGGATTCCGAAAGACTATGGAAGACCTCGACATCAAACAGCACTTCACCTCGGTAGAACACCCCCAGACGAACGGTCAAGCTGAGGCCGCGAACAGGGTTATTTTACGAGGTCTGAAACGAAGGTTAGACGAGGCCAAGGGCAACTGGGCAGAAGAGCTTCCCCGAGTGCTTTGGGCGTATCGGACTACTCCACATTCAACGACAGGAGAATCCCCTTTTCGTCTCACTTATGGGACTGAGGCAGTTATTCCTGTCGAGATTGGGGAACTTAGTTGGAGAACCTCACATCCCCAGAGTAGCATTGACAACTGTCAGAGTGTACGAGAAGAACTTGACCTCCTTGACGAATGCAGGGAACTCGCGGCACTTGGCGAGGTCGCAGTGAAACAGAAGATCGCACCAAGATACAACCAAAGTGTTGTACCCAGAGAATTCATGCCTGGAGATCTAGTTCTTCGACGAGCTGATGTTGGCCTGAAGAACGCCCCACAAGGGAAACTTGCGCCCAATTGGGAAGGCCCGTACAGAATCGTCGTAAAGACTGGTACCGGCGCCTACACCCTCGAGACACTACAAGGACAGCAAATTCCAAGAACTTGGAATGCGGCAAAAATGAAGAAATATTATAGTTGAAACAATTGTATCCGAAACACACAATGTGAAGCAATAAAGTATGATTGAAGAAAACAAAACACTGTTATCGAGCCTCGTGCCGAGACCGCGTGCACGAGCCCGCGACTAAGCCTTGTGCGTTTGTACAAGCACCCGTGATCGACCTCGTGCCGAGAACGCATGCACGAGTTCGTGATAAAGCCTTGTGCCTTGCACAAGCACGTCAAGCCTTGTGCGTTTGCACAAGCACCTGATGAAGAGATCGACCTCGTGTCGGGACCGCGTGCACGAGCTCGTGACAAAGCCTTGTGCGTTTGCACAAGCACCTGATGAAGAGATCGACCTCGTGCCGAGACCGCGGGCACGAGCTCGTGATAAAGCCTTGTGCGTTTGCACAAGCACCTGACCGACCTCGTGCCGAGACCGCGTGCACGAGCTCGTGATAAAGCCTTGTGCGTTTGCACAAGCACCTGACCGACCTCGTGTCGAGACCGCGGGCACGAGCTCGTGATAAAGCCTTGTGCGTTTACAAGCACACGATGAAGAGATCGACCTCGTCGAGACCGCGTGCGAGCTCGTGACAAAGCCTTGTGTGTTTGCACAAGCACCTGATGAAGAGATCGACCTCGTGCGAGACCGCGGACGCAGGCTCGTGATAAAGCCTTGTCGCGTTTGCACAAGCACCTGACCGACCTCGTCCGAGACCGCGTGCAGGCTCGTGATAAAGCCTTGTCGCGTTTGCACAAGCACCTGACCGACCTCGTCGCGAGACCGCGTGCAGGCTCGTGATAAAGCCTTGTGCGTTTGCACAAGCACCTGATGAAGAGATCGACCTCGTGCCGAGACCGCGTGCACGAGCTCGTGACAAAGCCTTGTGCGTTTGCACAAGCACCTGACCGACCTCGTGCCGAGACCGCGTGCACGAGCTCTTGATAAAGCCTTGTGCGTTTGCACAAGCACCTGACCGACCTCGTGCCGAGACCGCGTGCACGAGCTCGTGATAAAGCCTTGTGCGTTTGCACAAGCACCTGATGAAGAGATCGACCTCGTGCCGAGACCGCGTGCACGAGCTCGTGACAAAGCCTTGTGCGTTTGCACAAGCACCTGATGAAGAGATCGACCTCGTGCCGAGACCGCGGGCACGAGCTCGTGATAAAGCCTTGTGCGTTTGCACAAGCACCTGACCGACCTCGTGCCGAGACCGCGTGCACGAGCTCGTGATAAAGCCTTATGCTTTTGCACAAGCACCTGATGAAGAGACCGACCTCGTGCCGAGACCGCGTGCACGAGCTCGTGACAAAGCCATCAAGCCTCGTGTCATGAACTACCTCAGCAGACGTGGAACACGAAGGTTCCGAACGAACTAATGAACAAGCACGACATGACGACGCTTGCAGTTCCTTGCAGACAAGGACATCAACGAACTTCGACAACAAGTCACCACCTCGACATTCGAGCTAGCGACTTGGGGGCAAGCTATTCGGCTGGCGAGGCCCAATCAGAAGATTCAGCCAGGCCCATTTCCGAAGTCGGTTCCTCCGCCTTGCCTCGAGACCATATCGGCGTGGCCAATCCAGCGGTTCTCGGCATTAGTCCGGCTCATCACCAGTCGACGCGATCTACGGTACCGGGTTCCACGAGGAACCGTCATTCATCAACCGTCATTCATCAGAATCGTCCCGGCTCCTATAAAAGGAGACTCACTTCAAACGATTGAAAAAAAGGATTATTATTCATCTTATCACCTCTTCAATTACCTCTTCATACACTGACTTGAGCGTTGAAGTGTTTGCAGGTACACCACCACCACGCGCCGTCGTCATCCGACCTGACACTGCCGTATCGCTTCTCTCCGGTCATCCTCTAAAGTTCTGTCCAGAACAAAGTGTATTTCAAAAATATATATTTGAAATATGAATTTAAAATAAAATAAAATGTTTTATTTTCTCATAACCATTATCTTCAACATTAACTAAATATTTAATGTCATGATTTCTTTTTAATTGTCTTGAATAAATTTAATGGTTGGTCTGCTAGTCTTATTTTCTCTCACGTGGAAATCAAAGAAATGGTCAATTGCTTTGTTTCTACATCAGGCCTTTTATTTCCTGAAGGTGAAAGAATTCTTTTAAGGGCTTTTAATTTTAGTTTAATACATTTTCGGAGGTTTCATTCTTTTCTATATCAACTACGGAGAATTTTAATTTCCATTAAATTCATGTCTCCTCCCGAACATTGGTCTTAGCTTTTATACATGTGAGTATTAAGTTTAAAGAAAATGCTAACGAGCATTGGTTAAGGAACTAAAAGAGGTAAGTTTGTATGAAAAATGATGTATTTATTACACTGAAAATTGTTTAACTTATATTCTCAAGACAAACTTTCCTTTTATGGATTCCTTAACTAATGCCCCTAGGGCACTCGTTAGCAAGACCCTAATTTTAAATCATTTGGTTTTGCAACTGCCAATTTCATGAATTAAAAGGAAATGAAATATCATTATTACATTGTGTTTTTCTATTGCCAGGAGGATATGTGATGTTGTTGCAGCGAAAGAAGAAAAATTAGCTGCTATATATATATGTGTATCAAAAAGTTCTCTTGTGTGTACTAGAAAAATTATGAGTTGGGAAAAGTATTTAGATTTTGTTGTTCTTGTTCCTGGACTCACTGTGCCAGAAGAGCCTGTTATATCCTAGGGGAGTTTCACAATTTGAGAAAATTACTTTGTGTGCGAAATAATCCTTAAGAACAGTGTCCTTAGACACGTCTCAGGCTATTTTTCCTTGAACTCAATATTCTATTTTATCAATTTTAATTCAACAATCTTAAGGATTATTATGGAGGACTCTACTATTGACAACTCCAACACCACAAAAAATGCATCTCCTGCTGACAACTTCAACGCATCTCCTGGTGGTGTCCATGTCGTCTCTCAACCAGTTGCCTCTGTTGTTGCCTACGCCAAACCATTTCCAGATATCTCGAAAATTGAGATGTTTGGAGGTCAAAACTATAGAAGATGGCAGGAACGCATCTTCTCCATCCTCGACATGCATGGTGTTGTTGTAGCATTGACAGAGCCTAAACCTCTACCAGCTGCTGATCCCAAACAAATTGAAACTGGGACATGTGCTAATAAGGTATGCAGACATACGATTATTAGTACATTAACTAATGATTTGTTCGATGTCTATTGTTCTTACAAGGAAGCCAAGGAAATTTGGGATTCCATAAATTTAAAGTACACTACTGAGGACACTGGGAAGCAGAAGTTTGTTATTGGAAACTATTACAAATGGGAGATGACAGACAAGAAGGACATCAAATCGCAGATCAATGAGTACTACAAACTACTTGAAGACCTCAAGGCTGAAAAAATCATGTTGCCGAACGAGTTTGTTGCAGGTTTATTGATCGAGCTGCTGCCAGAATCGTGGAAGGACTACAAACAACAACTGAAACACTCAACTGAAGAAAAATAGAGGCAACCATGTTGCTCAATCTGAGTATGCCCAAATTATTGGGTCTGTTGCATTTAGTGAATTTTTCTAGACCTGACATAGCATATGTTGTGGGCAGATTGAGCAGATACACACATAGTCCCAATCATGAACATTGGGATGCATTAGTCAGAACTAATGAAATATTTGAGAGGTACCATGAGTTATGGTATCACATATAGTTGACTTCCCACTGTATTGAAAGGATATAGTGATGCTAATTGGATCTCTGATTCAGATGAGACAAAATCCACTAGTGGTTATGTGTTCACCTTTGGTGGTGGCAGAATTACTTGGAAATCAGCCAAACAAACTATTATTACTAAATCCACCATGGAATCAGAGTTCATTACTCTAGAGTTGGCTGGTAATGAACCTGAGTGGTTGAGAAACTTCTTAGCAAATATTCCCATAGGAGTTAAACCAACTCCTCTAGTATCCATGCATTGTGATAGTCAAGCGGCAATAGCCATTGCAAAGAATAAGATTTACAATGGAAAAAATAGACATATTTGATTGAGACATGATGTGATTAAGCAGCTGCTAAAAGATGAGATTATATTCATTGATTATGTTAAATCAGAAGTAAATTTGGCCGATCATCTGACAAAGCCTTTGGGAAGGAAATTAATATATGAAACATCGAGGGGAATGAGACTTAAGCCAATGTGAAATTAACGGTTATAGTAACCTAACCTTTGTGATTGGAAATCCCGTGAAGAAGGTTCATATGGGTAATAACAAGTCACTGGTTGATTCTGCTAGCATAGTTAATTTTGTCCCTTCCTATGGTGTAAAAAAAATGCTAGACTGCATTTATTGAGAGGCTAAGCTAAAAGCTTTTAATGAATTTCATATCCTTTATGGGTGGTGTATAAAATGCAATACACATTTGATGAAATCACCTATATGAGTGTGAGAGTGAGGCCGCTTCTATGAAATTGTGGCTTAATTTCTAGAGTACTCATGAATTACCAGGCACGGTCATGGCCTATTGGCGCAAAATGACGTAACAACAAGATCTGTGGGGGTGTAATGTGATTGATAGGATTTCTGCTTATATAAAGTGTATTGATTCATAAAAGTTTAAAACTTCACCAATTCATTGTAGGTAATCGACCTATCAGTCTAGGTCAGGTTCATAGTCCAAGAGACACCATAATCGAAAAAATTACACGTATGATATTTCTTAACTCAGAATTTTATTTGCAAAATTTATGAAATATGTGGGGGATTGTTGTATTTTTAAGTGTATTTCAAAAATTTATATTTGAAATATGAATTTAAAATAAATTAAAATGTTTTATTTTCTCATAACCATTATCTTCAACGTTATTATCTTCAACATTAACTAAATATTTAATGTCATGATTTCTTTTTAATTGTCTTGAATGAATTTAATGGTTGGTCTGCTAGTCTTATTTTCTCTCACGTGGAAATCAAAGAAATGGTCAATTGCTTTGTTTCTATATCAGGCCTTTTATTTCGTGAAGGGGAAAGAATTCTTTTAAGGGCTTTTAATTTTAGTTTAATACATTTTCGGAGGTTTCATTCTTTTCTATATCAACTAAGGAGAATTTTAATTTCCATTAAATTCATGTCTCCTCCTCAGTGGTGGATCTATAATTTTTTTTTCCGTGGGGGCAAGAAAAATATAGAGAAATACTTGTTGGCATGAAACAAAATTTTACGAATGACGTGGCAAGACGTAGAGCCTGATTTCATACACCAATACTTCCTTACATCAATTCCAGAGATCACCATTCTTAAAAATAAGACAAATCATTGTTCGTAAAGAAAACTGTACTAAATAGCATCTGTTAAAAAAAAATATTACAACATTTTACAAAATATATAATTTCACTACAACAAAAATCCTAAAAACACATAAGCTTCTACAAATTACAATTATCTTCCACACATCTTTCAACTATTTAATTGTCATGGACAAAATTAAAGCTAACTTTAGAAGTAAGTGTATCATTGGATAACTTATACTACCTCCGTTCCTAATTATAAGAGAATTTTTATAAAAATTTTTTGTCCTAATTATAAGAAAAAAGGACTTACTTCTAGACTTATTAATTACTAAAATACATTTTATACCCCTATTTTAATATAAGTGTATATTTAATAACATTAAATATGGGGTATATTTAATATGGGTATATTTGGAATGAGACCCAAATTTTATAATATTAAATATGTTTCATTGGTTTTTGTGTTTTTTGTAATTTTTTCTTACAATTAGGACCAAAGGTAGTAGTATATTTTCATCAATATTTCAGAAAGATTAGTAATCTCATTTAATTTTTGGTATTTATGCTTTTTTCTGCATTTTTATGAATTAGAAACTCTAATTTAAGTGGAATAATTTCCTAATATAAATAAATGAAAAATCAAAATGGACCTTGTCAATCAATTGTATTAAGAAACATGTTGTTTCCACTTTTAATCCGGTCCAATCTCTATTTATAAATTATTTATAAATGGGCTTTCGTTGTACCCTCACAGTTTTGGTTTGGGGTTTGCTAAAGGCACCCAGCAAATTGCTGGGTGCACCCAACATCATGGGCGAACCGACTAAAATACTCCTGGTAAAATTAAAACATTTTTTTTCCTTCATTTGTATCACTCGCAAATAGCATATTTGCGACATTCGCAAATATGCTATTTGCGAGTGGACAAAATTTTCCTTTATGTTGAAAAATATCAATGGACGACATGCGACCGACACATTTTTAACGGTTCAGATTGCATCAAGCGTTCTATAAATAGAATCGTTTTCACACACTCAATTTCACATAAATCCTAAATCAATTTCATCCTTTAGCCCACTCGTGAGCCATGTCACTCACTCAGTCAACTCAGTTCTCGATGGATTCGAGCCTTGCCGTTGTCTATCACGATGGTAGAATCACAACAAGTGCTGATGACATGGTTTTTGAATGCGACGTTCCAAAAATATTTAGGATCAAGACATCCATCACCATTGAAGAACTGAAGCAAAAGATACGGCGAAAGCTCGGAGCTGGATCACGTACAGTGTCAGAGATCTACTATCGACGCCCTGTTTCGGTAGGTAGTGAGCGTGTTTAGTATATGAATATGACACTTCTAAACAATGATGACATGCAAAGTATGTGGAAAGCATTCGATGGTCATTCTAGCCATGGCCCAATAGAATTGTATGTTGTGCTTGGAATATCGATCGACGAGATCATTGCAGCATGCCGTACACCAAGAATAGTTGATGAGATCCTTGCAGCATGTCGTCAACCATAGCCAAGGATTAGCACCAGTGACTAGATCACGTAATATTGTGTTGTGTTGTTGTTGAACGAGTAGTTGCGTTTAATAAATAGTTGGTTTTTTTAATGTTGTAGTTGAGTGTTGTAGTTGCATTCAGTTATCTTGTAATGTTGTTTTGTTGTTGTTGAATGAGTAGTTACGTTTAATAAATAGTCACATTTAAGTTTGTTTTTATTAATTTATATTTCTAAACTCACTAATAGTAAATAACAAAAATAATAATAATAATAATAATAATAATAATAATAATAATAATTACATTCATAAAAAACAAGTGTTCGCATAAAAAAAATACATAAAAACACAACTACTGAGTGACCCTCCGCTATCCGAAGCACCCCCGAAGGTAGTCACACATCTCATCTCCCTCCTATGCGCAATCAACGACCTGATGCAGCATGACGACAACTCTATCCAACCTGCATATCGCATCAACACAATCCGCCTACAAATGACATAAATACATTATAGCAAATAATTAGATAATGTTACGAATGGACATAATATATACAGTGCAAGAATTTATTATTCCTTACCCGATGACACACAACATCATCATGTGGAGCTTGTGGAGGTATCAACAGTGGATGCGAGACCCTATAGTACCACTCCATGTATCTCTCGATGCACTCAACTGGATGAGCGGCTTGCCTCAACTGAAAGATGTATCTAATAGAGTACAGGTGAGATGACATCCAGTTAAGACTAATATCCTCAGCCGAGGGACGTCGTGGTGGCTGTCGAGGAATGTCCTGCTTGTACCCGAACTGTTGCAGTACCCTCTCTGGCAGGTGCGACACTATGGTGTTCCCACACTGGATGTACCCCGAAAAGAATGTCACGTCAGCGAGAGGGCAATGCTGCCTATGGGGGGCCCACGGTGTCCAACACATGTCATCAGTGGTCAGTGCATTCAGTGCTTGCCTGTATGAAAACACCCTTCCATGACCCCTCTTAGGTCTCCAATGGTTAGCGCGTACACACTCACCGTCGTAACCCTTAACAAGCCTCCGATCTACTATAGAAGTAGGAAAATACTCGTAGATCTACGCCTGTCACAAATAACGAATTAGTTACGAAATCGTGTCAGAGTTAAAAAAATTGTAAATTTAATTTTCTTATTTAATAACACAGTGGTACCTGAAAGAGTGTCATGTAGCCTGCTAACCCACGACACTCGAACATGCTGGCATCGCCAAGATAACCGTACAACTGGCATACGGCTAAAGCTCCCCATGACCACTATCCAACCTGACCCAAGTGATGCACCAGCTCGATATATCTACAGTCAATACAGGTGCTAGTCTTGTCCATCAGAATAGTCATCCCGAGTAGCACCAGTATGATCGCCCTCGCTGCCTCGTCCATCTGACCCTCATCCCTCTGTCTATCATAAAGGTCCTGCAGGCAGAGTCGGAGGGAAGGGGGACAGGCAGATGCCATGGTCCCCCTATGTTTTACAAATTCATTTGTTGTATATACTGAAAATCCTTTATGGCCCCATCCACATGATGCATATTTCTTGAAACAGGGAAATTAAATAGACTGAAGGGTATGTACCAAAAAAAAATAGACTGAAGGGAAGCCACACAGATAGAGGGGTGGGAGCCAATGACTTTCGATCTTCGGATAGGGACTTCGGCATTTGAGCTGCTCCTCCAACGTTGCTTTCCTTTGCTTCTTCACTCATCTCTCTATCTCACGTTGCCTGTGTTTGTACGTGTGTGCGAGGTGTGAAGAAAGGGGAACGAGGCTGTTGTTGTTGGTTCTTGGATTTCATCTCAGAATTTTTGTTTTACCTTTCACTGTCATTGAATGACTAAATTAATGGTAAGGTAAAGTTGGTAGCATGAATGGGGCTCTCACTGAATGATTGAATAGTCTCACTCAATAAATGTGTTGTATTATTATTATTATTATTATTATGTGTAAGCTAATGTGGTCCCCCTAATTTTTTTATGCTGGCTCTGCCACTGCCTGCAGACAAGATAAACTGACAGCAGCCCACCCATGGCCAGTAACCTCCGCCAAGGCCTCCGAATGTGATACCCCCAACAATGATTGTATAACAGATATAGCAATATCTGTGTCCATCTGGGGAATATGAACATGGCACCTCTGACCGGTATGCCCAGTATGCATGAGACATCACCCGGCGTGATGGTCATCTCTTCGACTGGAAGGTGGAACGAGCTAGTCTCTGGTGCCACCTCTTAGCAAACGCAGTCAGCAGCAAGCTGTCAATCATTTTGTAGCTGCAATACATCAGAGTCGAAAGACCAGCTAGATCAATATGCTCCTGTACTACAGGTGGTAGTGGCTGACGATCCCCAAACCACTTCTGCCACTTTTTGCTGTGAGCAAAAACCCTAAGAGGTTCCTCCCAGTCCTGCACACATAAAAATAAAAGCCTTGTCATGAATTTCACAATTAAAAAGAAAACCCTTAAATGTTTTAAAACAGTAAACAGTAATTACCTCTCCATTCCACAAGTGGTAAGCGACGTGGTCCCTGAATGATCTAAGCAGCGATGTTTCGGAAGGTCCTCCAGGAAATGGTCCCTCTTCTGCCGGTGCATCTATATGCATCTCAACTGGTTCCTCGTGAGGAACCTCATGCTAATATCCTTCGTGTTGAGGTACCTCGTCCTGATGTTCCTCGTACTGAGGTTCCTCGTACTGCTGTCTACGTCGTCCCTGTCTGCTCGGGCCATTCTGTCTACCGTCAACAAGTCTCCGATGGTGTGACGCAGTCATGGCCTCCTGATGCTCTCGACGCTGTCACTGAGGTCTCTCGCACGCTCAACCGTCTGAGCATTAGCCTCCATCTCAGCCTCCCTACCAGCCACCTAGCCTGCTCCCCTCATGCGTGGCATAACTGAAACAAAAAATAAATAAATTAAAATCACAATTTTTTTTAAAAAGAAAAAGAAAACACACTCACAAATATGCTATTTGCGAGTTCCTCCAGTCACTCGCAAATATTGTATTTGCGAGTGAAAAAATATTTCCTTTACTCGCAAATACCATATTTGCGAGTTCTCCTGATATTTGCAAGTGTGTGCTTCTAATTTGAGAGTTGACAGAGAAAAAATTCAAGCCTTTGAAATTCGAAAATTGTGAGGGAAAGAATGAAGGGAAAAAAAGTTTCACTTTTAATATTTTTACCAGGGGTATTTTAGTCAAAACCCCTAAATGTTGGGTGCACCAAGCAATTTGATGGGTGCCTTTAACAAACCCCTTTTGGTTTTGATGGAGTGAGTACTCGGTGACCTGCCCTGTCACGTTTTTAAATATTCTGCCACAAACCCATTTACACACATTTGGACCACGTGGAACATTTTTCAGTCCTCACTACTAGCCTCCAACCCACTCGGGCCACTCCCAATTGGGACCTTTCTCTACGTGCGTGAGGTGAGAAGACGCATGACATATGGGGGCAACTAGTATTTTTCCATGGGGGCAAAAATAAAAATTAGGAAGTATGTTAAGTATAAAAAAAATTACTTTGTGGGTTCAAGTGCCCCCAAAGCAGTACATGTGCATCCGCCACTGCTCCTCCTGAACGTTGGTCTTAGCTTTTATACATGTGAATATTAATTTTAAATCCTTTGGTTTTGCAACTGCCAATTTCATGAATTAGAAGGAAATGAAATATCATTATTACATTGTGTTTTTCTATTGCTAGGAGGATATGTGATGTTGTTGCAGCGAAAGAAGAAAAATTAGCTGCTATATATATATATATATATATATATATAGAAAAGTTCTCTTGTGTGTACTAGAAAAATTCGGAGTTAGGAAACATATTTAGATTTTGTTGTTCTTGTTCCTGGACTCTCTATGTCAGAAGAGCCTGTTATATCTTGAGAGAGTTTCGCAATTTGAGATAATTACATTGTGGGCGGAACAATCCTTAAGGACAGTGCCCTTAGACGCGTCTCAGGCTATTTTTCCTTGTACTCAATATTCTATTTTATCAATTTTAATTCAACATTTACTTACCCAAAAAAATGAAAAACTTAGCAAAAAAATATATTATATTTCTCTTTAAATATAGAAATAATTTATAAATAAGCGCATATGTAATAAACATTTATTCAAATTCAATAAGTATTTGATTAATTTTTTTTTGAGGTGAAGTATTTGATTAAGTATATGATTAAGTCGCTTAGCCAAACTCATCCCAAATAAAACACGATCCCACGCATAATATCTCCCAACTCTACGGTCGTTTTCCCTCTTGGTGGCCGGCACTTTTTCTGAATGCCACCAATTAACAAAGCATCATATTCCATCCCCGTGAATTTATTTCACATATTATACACTTAATTACATTTCAATATTCTACAATGATACATAAATTATCATTTGCTCGAAAAAAATGATGCATAAATAATCATAAATTTTACCTATAAATTTAATTTAACATGTTTTTGTGACTTAAGAAAACATTGATTGAAGAGTAAGACACGAAAAGAAGATATAAGCAAAAAGGAGCTTGTTGGTAACGTGAAGGGAATGAACAGTTGACCTTGTGAGTTGTGAGAGAGTTGAGAGAGACAGGGACACCACACCGCACCAATCTTCAGATTGCGCAGGAGTGCAAATTTCCAACAAAACAAACGCGTCTCTCAAATTCACATTAAACTCAAACTCAAACGAAACGATGTCGTTGGAGGAGGAGGAGGAGGGTTTCGAGCACACGCTGCTGGTGGTGCGCGAGGTTTCCGTCTACAAGATTCCGCCGCGAACAACCTCCGGCGGCTACAAGTGCGGCGAGTGGCTGCAGTCCGACAAGATCTGGTCGGGTCGGATCCGGGTGGTGTCGCGTCGGGACCGCTGCGAGATCCGCCTGGAGGACCCGAACTCCGGCGATCTCTTCGCCGCGTGTTTCGTGTACCCGGGTCAGCGCGAGGGCTCGGTCGAACCGGTCCTCGACTCGTCTCGCTACTTCGTCCTCAAGATCGAGGACGGTCAAGGCAAGCACGCCTTCATTGGCTTAGGGTTCGCCGAGAGGAACGAGGCTTTCGATTTCAACGTCGCACTCTCCGATCACGAAAAGTACGTCCGGCGAGAGCACGATAAGGAATCCGGCAACGCCGATGCCGCCGAGGACTCCCAGATCGACATTCACCCTGCCGTCAATCACAGGCTCAAGGTCTCGTTATCAATCTAATTCTTCAGATTGAGTAATTGAACCCTAATTCACCATCGTGGTTATTATTGTGACGAATTGTTTACAATTTAAGTTGAAAATATATTCTAATCAAAATCTGAGTGTGACAAGATTCTTTTTAGCGTGCGTGCGTAGATGATATATGTAATTTTTGTGTACTTTTGATTGGTCTACTTGCTGAGCTCAAGTGAATGGAGCATGATTCATACAAGAGTGTATTACTGTATACATCTGTTCACTGAACAGCTGTTAGAGAACTGTTAGATAGTTAAGTAACTGTTAGTAACTGCCTCAGTGATTCAATGTTGTGGTTAAGTGGATTACTGAGATTCTTTAGTTACTTTATGCTATTATTATTATGATGATGGTGATGGTGAATTGTTCAAGGGGGGTTTGTTTTGGCCAAATCCAAATTTAGAGCAGTTTCTAGTTGTGTTTCTGTTTCACAAACATGGTTTTCCTTGCTGGTTTTTTCTCCCAGCTATTCCTCCCTTTCTCTTCATTCTCCATTTTGCTAACAGTGTTTTTATCTTTCTCCCTATGAATCCTGGCTTTTCCTATATTTGAAGTATTTGTCAATTGGCCTGTAGGAGGGTGAAACCATCAGGATTAATGTGAAGCCCAAGGCTGCCACTAGTGGAACTGGCATGCTTTCAGCTGCTGGCCTAACAGCTGGGCATTCAGGAACACCAAAGCCAAAAGCATTGAACCTTGCTCCCCCACCAACTGGGACAGGGAAAATCAGAACTCCTCTTCCTCCTCCACCAAATGATCCTGTTGCTGCTCGGATTGCTTCTACTACCCGCAGTTCTGATCTTAAAGGGACACACGAAGACGTGAGACATTCAACTGACTCTTTATCAGATCTTTCTCAACTACAGGTATGCTGGTCCTGCTCTTTCTTTTGGCCTTTTCCTATTTGCATGTTATTTATTTTCATAATTGAAAATTTTAGACCTTTATAATTATTGCATGGGTTGATTGCAACATAGTTTCTTTTAGATTGTTTAAAGACTATAACGATGAAATCTAATTTTGAATATTACATGCTTTTTACGTATCGAATTCTAGTAATTGGTTAGACTTTATCTTTACTATTTCATAGTTGCCATCTTAATGTTGTATCCTCAATTGTAAAGTTCCTGTTCTTTTCTTTACAAGGCATAACAGCGTAAAGGTTCTAGTTACTTTGTGCTAATTTAAGTTATAAAGTCAACGCATAACAATAAGATTACTAACTGCATTTTTTTTTTTTATGTATATAAATTTAACAATTCTTGCAGTTTTGTTTATTGAGTTGTAGTTTTAGATTTTGGTTATCAATCTAGATTCCTACATAAAGTGACTAATGATTTGAAAAACAAGCAAATTTCTTGGTTATCCATATTCGGTATCGTGTGAACTTTCTGGAGCATCCCGGTTTGATTTCCCTGTATATGTTGGAGTCCCAAACACCGTTTATAAGAAATCATTTGTAACGTACGTATTTCATGTTGGCATTTACAGAAGAATCTTCCCTCAACAGCCACTCCAGGATCAGCCACCGCTTCAGGATGGGCAGCCTTCTGATTATATATATGAGCATTTTAACTATGAGGCTTTTATTATTTTCTTATTTTTTTGGTTCTTTATTTTGAAAAAAGAAATAGTGGAGGAAACTGAAGAAAGAGGTGTCATGAGTATAGTTAGCACAAGATACCAAGTGATTCGATGCCTTGATGAATGTCCTGGAAAAATTAATGTTTTTCCTTTGTTTGTAATAACAGGTTTCTATATCTATATAAAATGAATTTCTCCCCGATCCCTTATCCCCTCCCCAAAACCAATCTTTCTTGACTGATGTGTACTTGTGATTTTCGTGTTCAAAGGAGTGTTCCTGATGCATGTGTAATCAACTGATTACTGATTCTTAAATATAGGTATATATACATAGGTATATATGTAAGGCTGTTTTTCCAGATTTATTTGTTCCAAGTATTGGAGAGATTTGTTGTTAATGTAGAATTGTTGTTGATGTGTTCACTATTATGTTGCCCATAATAATGATAATGAGATTAACAGTCCATTTCAACAGCTGGTATATGTAGTTACACCTGTGCAACAGCTATGTGGGACTATTTCGATTTGTTAAGATCTCTATTATTGGGCCACTTGTTTTTGTGCACGCATTAAATGTCCAATACCAAGTGCGAGGGAGATTGTTAAGATTCCACATTGACTAGAGTTATAGTCAAATTAGTCTTCATAAGAATTGGATAATCCTCACTTGTTGAGCTTAAAAGAATTGGATAATCCTCACTTCTTGAGCTTAAGCTTAACTCAGCTCTAAAAGGTAGCTCACCCCCCTCAACAGGATTGATTGTATTGATTATTGGATTCCAAAAACTGAGTGGGTTATGCCAATGTAAGATTGCATTAGGCATTGGGGCTTGTTTAGTTTCATGGTGGAAAATTATTGGCCCATAATTTTGGGGCCTCCCTTTTTTAATTTTCGCACCTCCCCTCTCCCAAAAAGACCAAACTACTATTATTTTTTCCTAATCTCTCCCCTCCCATTTCTCTCTCATTTCCATTGTTCTCTCTGCCACCTCCCTCTGTCCATCTTTCATCGGTCTCTTTGCCACTTCCCTTCGTCTCTCACTCTCTCGCTCGCGTCCCTCTTCCTTCGTCTCCATTTTGCTCGCAGTGGCCTTCTTCTTCCTCATGTTAGGTCGCATTTTGCTGATAGTCTGCGTTATTTTTTTTCTACGAATTTACTGTTATCGGAAACTTGTTGCCGGAATCTCCTGTCAACAAGAATTCAGACGTTTAAAATCCTGAATATGAATTGAGAATCACCGGGTACTTGTTGATGGGAGGTTTCGTCAATAAGTTTTCAGAATTGGAATATTGGTTTTTTAACAATGTACAATCCGGAAATATGTTGACGGAATACCTTGTCAACAAGAATCCAGTAGTTAAAAAATTTAAAATTCCGGAATTTTGTTGACAGGTGATTCCGTCAACATGTTTCCGGATCTCTCTTAAATAGTTTTTGATTGATTTCTGGATTCCACATGTAACCTATCTACCCATTGAAAAATATATGAAAATACTACATGAAAATTTCATAACAAATTATGAAGTGTTTATACAAAATTAAGACTCAATCAGCAGTTACATAAGATTTTGTTCTTATTAGTAAAAATATTAACTTCCAATCTTGTATGCGACGTGCATATACAGTCTCCCATTCACTAGCTTTGTCGCTTCTAAAAGTTTCCCATAGTCAATCTGAAGGAGGTATTAGAGCCTCATTCTTGAAATATATCTGGATATATGTCATTTTTAACAAAATTAATATTATCATCTATGAAAGCCAATTAAATGTTACAAAAATAAATAGGACACATAAATGCCGTACCTGTACAAAATGTCGCATACTATGTATATACCCAATACAAAGGACGCGGTGGGTATTACGATCGCTTGGTGGTGCATGCCTAAGAGGGAAAATTGTGTAACTTCCCATTGAGTCTAAATATATCACGACCATCTTATACTTGTTAGCAAGGACATATCCTGCATCTGGATAACTTCTCGGCTTGACCATATTCTTTGTCATGTCACCGAGAAAAGACTTCTCTTCAGAAGTTAGCCGACCAACATATGGATGGCCTTCGAAGTTTTTGATCAACTCGTGATTGTGAGTTCCACACATTATCTTCAAAACACACCCTCAAACACCTTTCACTAGTCTTCTTTTCAATCTGAATGAGCACTGACTTTTTCTAGTACTAGTAGCATCCAATCCCGTCTTGTAAGGTTTATACTTGCCACTTTTTTCACAACCCAACATCACAAATGTCTTCTTGCTTGATCGCCCGTTGTATGATCTTGAAATAACAACCATGCATCCAATAAATTTACCAATATTTCGTGCCCACGCCAATAGGTCATCTCGGGTAGAAAAGACCTGTAAACACACAAAATAATGATTTAACAACTCATCCAACAGTAACAACTTACAAAACTAATCAACAAAATAATAAGTATCGTCGTGGTAGTGAATGCGCTAGTACAATCCACGTCCTGTGTAAGATCTATTGCAGTACAATCCACATCCTGTGTAACATCATCCATTGCAATACAATCCACGTCTTGTGTAACATCCATTGCGGTACAATCCACGGCCTCTGTAATATCCATTGCACTAGGCATTAGGGTGTTGGGAAAATTGCCTTCCATGGAAATCCATCTGCACCACACAAGAAATATGTCAAATTCAAAATTGATTTAATTCCGGAAACTAACTTCCGAAATTCACCGGAAATATGAATCCGGAAGTTTTGAAAAAAAATTGGCGGTGAAAATAAAGTAACTTTCAGAATCTTGTTGCCGGGTACTTCCGTCAATAAGAATACGGTATTTTTTAACTACTGGATTCCTGTTGACGGATGTACCCGACAACAAGATTCCAGAAGTTTGGAAATCGCAGAAAAAAAGAGGCCAAACGCACCTCAGAATACGACGAACGGTGGTTGTGATACCCGCGGCAGTTGCGATAGGACAATGCGAGAGAGAGGTTGAGGTTGGGAGAGAGATGCAGTGGGAGAGAGTGATTGAGAGAGGGAGAGAGAGAGTGGGAGAGGCAATGTTTTTGCTAAAGAAAGAGTGGGGGGAGGTAAGGTGAGGTGAGGAAGAGGGAAAAATAAGAGGGAGGGGTAATTTTGTATTTTTGAGGGGTATAATTGACTTTTTAAAAAATTAGGGAGGTGTTAAAATTAAGTGGGGGGTGTGGAAAAATAAAGCCCAAAATTATTTTGGGGTTTTGGGTTTTATTTTTGAATGTTTTATCCATCTTAGCCCACACTCTAAATTTAGGTATCGAAGTAATAAATGGTCATTAAGCTCTAAATACATGAACTGATAGGCGCATTTTGCAATTATACAAGAAGAGGGAAAGAGGAGTGGAGAGAAGAGTGGAAGCAGTGGTTGATGCATCTGAAGTGGAAGGGAGAGAAGAGGGAGAGAGGTGCAATAGAATGGACACATGGCAATCAAGGAGAGGAGGTAGGAGATGCGGAAATCATGCAAGGGAGAGGAGAGAGAAGGGATGGTATAACAGAAAGGGGGTAAGGAATTCACAAGAGATATTGGTGGAAGGTTGGGCTAAGGGGTCGCCTCTCTTGGTCCAAGGGTATGTTTGGATTGGTGGAATAGAGGGGGATGGGATGGGATGAGATAATGCTCCATTATTTCGATATTAAAAAAAAGGATGGAATAGAATGGTATCTAGTGGCATCGATTCCCTTCTATTACTTAACACCATTTTTTTCTCCTCCAATTTGTTGGAAGTAATTCAAACTAAGAGTTAGTTAATAAAGTTGTTAGAGTTAGTTGAAGTGGTTTAGAGTTTGTTAATATTATTTTGTTAGTTGTGGTTGAGTGTGAGTATATTGGGCGTATCAATGTGGGCCTTAGTGCCTTTGTAATGTGTATATAAGTAATTCAATTCAATAAACAATAGTGTAGACTTTTATTCATTCTTCTTCTTTCCTCTCTCTCAGAATAGTGTGTGTGTGCAGAAACTCATTCTGCTCCAACAAATTGTATCTAGAGCTATAACGATTTTGGGAGAGTCCATGGAGATGGAGAGTATGTGTGGGGATCTTTCAATCCCTCTACCGGTTCTTGATGGCAAGAACTTCCATCATTGGGTTGTGAAGATGAGTGTGATCTTTAATTTCCATGAGGTGTTGAAAAATGTGCAAGAGGGAATCCTAAGTGTGGAAGGGAGTGCTTCCAAGAAGAAAAATTCATTTGCTCTCTCCATCATTTAACAGTGTGTGAATTCTGAAAATCTTGGGCTTAGTGGTGCTGCCAAGAATGCTAAAGAGGCCTGGGATATTTTGCAACAAACCCACCAAGGTGCTGCAAAAATGAGTGACAAGGGAAAATGGAAGAGCAACAAAGAGAAGAGGATAATCAAAATAGAGGCTGCGTCAGAGAAAAAGAGTGGAAAAGATCCAGTTACGCCAGCAAGCGATAGACCAACCAGCGAACGAAAAACAGTTGAACACTTTTCTGTACCCTCGCCTTCCAAGTTAGCAATATCCTCTGCGAGTGAAGGGTTGACAATTGAAAAAGGGACACGGTACTCAGCTGAAGGATATTCCAAACATGGCTATAGAAACCCTAGAAGATAACAAGCCTCCCCTTCAAAACAAAGATGATGTCCAGTCCGAATCCCAACCCAACGAAAAGGAAAATGAAGCTGCTGACGAATCCAAACCAAAGGAAGAATCAGTAGCAGCAGAACAAGATACGAAAATTTCAGAGAAAGGTGCTTCCACTGAAGTTGCCGAATCCGATGTGAAGAAAGGGATCGAAAAAGATGAAGAAGCAGAGAAAGATGAGGTAGAGATAGAGAGTGAAGGCGAAGTCGTCCGCGATGGCGACCATGGAGAAAGTGAAGGCGAAAGGGAAAGAGGTAGTTTCTTCGATTCACAATGAAAAACCGACGAATCTGATAGTTGGGTTTCAAATAAGAGCTTTGTGCCATCGAAGGGACGGAGATTCGGTGGTTCTGGTGCCGATGGAGAGTTTGAAAGAGAGAGGAAGGTAGGGTTTAGAGCAGATTCGTGGAGCAGGTTGACAGAGGTGGAGATCGTGCAGTTGGTTGCGACGACGATTCGCACAGATCCAGTGGAGTTGCTAGCGGCGGTGCGAGGCGGTTGGCGATGAGGTTCTTGGTGGTGTGCGACGGGTGGTTCGCTGGAAGCAGAGGCTTGTCGCGGTGGAAGGAAGGTGATGAAAATGAAGGGGAATGGTTGTTCATTGGGCTGGGGCAAATACTAACCCTGATGGGCCTAGCCCAATTCGGGTTCAAGTGAACATTTTTTTTGTGAAAGTCAAGTGATCCAGAAAGTTAAAGACATGGGCCAAGTGGGTCAAACCCAAATTATGGTGAAAGGGCCCAAGTTATTCTTGTTTGATGTGGGCTATGCTTGGTGTGGGTTATCTGCTGTCCAAAATAATTGTTGGGTTGGGTCTCGTAGATCTATTGGGTCAATTTTAATTTTTCTTGTTGACCTATGAGGTCAAGTCTAATTCTAGAAAAATTTGAAGTGGGACCCAGGAGGTGATGCTCAAGTGAAAATGTGTTGTGTACTCATAATTGTGTACTAGTAATTGAATATGTGTGAGTTTGTGTCAATAATATGTGTATTTTAAAAATACAATTTAATATAATAAAATTTGTGTAATTGGGGTGTTTGAATTACATGGGAGTGTTGAAAGTAATTCAAACTAAGAGTTAGTTAATAAAGTTGTTAGAGTTAGTTGAAGTGGTTTAGAGTTTGCTAATATTGTTTTGTTAGTTGTGGTTGAGTGTGAGTATATTGGGCCTATCAATATGGGCCTTAGTGCCTTTGTAATGTGTATATAAGTAATTCAATTCAATAAACAATAGTGTAGACTTTTATTCATTCTTCTTCTCTCCTCTCTCTCAGAATAGTGTGTGTGTAGAAACTCATTCTGCTCCAACACAATTTGGGGGGTATGGGATGGAATGACTTACTGATTCAACTTTATTATTATTCAATTACTGTTATATCCCTATTGTCTTCTACCTTTCACATTCACACGAGTTCAACATAGCCTGCCCCCGGCAAACCTTCTTCTCTGCATATCCACACCGCTCTTCCCCCACACTGCATAGAACTCGCTGAACTTTGGAAAGAAACTGTAGGTAGACCGCAAGGCCACTGTCCACACCTTTCATTTCGTTGTTTTATTTTTGTTGGAAGGAATAAAATCATTTATTTTAATTTGCTATATTACGTATTGGATCTGTTGTCTTTTTGAGCGCGTGGTGTTATTTTTTATAACTTAAAAAAAGTGGCATAATTATTAATATTAAAAAGTTGAAGGCCATTTTTCTGCAAATTTTTCTTAAACAATGCTTGATATGGTCTGTTTGGCATTATAACATCTTTGTCACTCACGGAAACTTAATGGACACGGTTTTTGTTCTAAAAAACCTACAAATCATGCACCTCAGGTGGAGAAAATTTGGACTAATCTTGTTTTCAATTGTACATATTAAATAATTATATATTCTGAAAACTCACTTAAAGTGAAAATTAAAAAGTTAATTAAAATTCAAAAAAAGAATATTAAAAGTTTTTTAACTTTTAATTCTAGTGTCTATTATTTTTATAAAAACTGATAAATTATAAATTTATATAATATTTGTGTTTGTATTTAAGTTCGTGTATATTTGTGTTTTCAAAATAAGGGTAATAAAGGAATAAAAAGAATATAATACATTCCATTTCGTTCACTATCCAAACAATGGGATAGAAGCTTTGTTCCGTTCATCATAAAATATCCACACGATGGAATGGTAACTTTGCTCCATTTCGCTCCGCTCTGCTCTATTCCATTTCATTACATTCCTCTTCACTCCGCTCGTTTTAAGATATCCAAACATATATTTTTTCTTTTCCTACCACCGCAGCTGATCCAGTTTTAAATTGAGTGATACAAGGTATGGAGGTTAATCCCTAATCCTACTTTCTCATTTTCGAAGGGGCGTTTATAGTACAAAGGAAAGCTAGTGTTGTCAGCAAAATCTGTGAAGATTCCAATCATCTTTGCCATATTTCATTCTTCCCCATTGCGGGGGAATTCAGGCATACTCGCAACATAAATAACACAGGGATGGCAATGAGTAGGGTCTGAGTAAGGTACTATAGTGCATGTTCTCATACCCACATTTTAAAAAAATACTTGTATCCAGACCCATATACCTGCGTAGATAACAACTTTAGTACTCGTATCTTTACCCGCTGGGTACCTAGGTATTTGTATTTGTACCTGTTACCAACACTTATTAATAAATAAAAAACATTGATTAAAAATATAATTTTAACTCAATTGAATCGTAAAAGAAACTCAATTGAAAAACTACTCAAAGATCTTTCAAACCTAATCATAAAACATTACAAAAAAATTATTTAACTAAATTAAAATACAACATAATAAGAAGGTTATTAAAAACTACACATGATATTATGCTTGAACATTAAGTAAATATTACAATAAACTTCCAAAATAATAAATTTATAAATTTGCTAGGTCTAGAATCATATTATGTTTAAATTATTTTTATTTTTTGAATTTAATATTATAATTGTAATTATAATTATATATATATAAGTAAATAATTATATAAATAATTATAATTACGATTATAATATTAAATATATATGTGCGGGTATGGGGCTAAGGTGCCCGCACCCGCACTCATACCCATCAAAACTTGTGGTAGTTACCCATATACCCATTAAAGGAGTAACTACTATGTCTATCATGGATATTTTTTATGAGTACCCATTGGGTCTATTACCCTTTGACATACCTAGACATACAAGAGGGTGGCTACATTATTCTATTGGAAGAGAATGAGGAAGGATATATAGAGGTATGTGTAAGGTGTGCGGTTTGTCAGTAGCATAAATACCAAGCTTTGAAGCCAACATGGATGTTGTACCCCATTCCAATTCCCTCGCAGGTGTGAGAAGAGCTGAGTGTGGATTTTCTTGGGGGCTACCAAAATCCAAAGGGAAGGACACCATCATGGTGGTGGTGGACATGTTCACAAAGTCAACACATTTCATTCCCTCAAGTCACCCATATTCTAGCAAGGAAGTGGCTGAAACTTTCTTAACTAAAATTATTCGCTTGCATGGGTTTTGGAGTTCCAGCATTTTAGGCATAGATCACGTATTCATGAGCAAATTTTGGAAGGAAATGTTCATGTTAGCTGGGACTACATTGTAGTTTAGCATACCTTACACTTGCAAATTGATTGGCAAATTGAGGTGACTAACTGCATAAATGAGTCATACCTACGATGTTTTGAGTGGCTATCCAAAGCAGTGGATGAAGTGGATAGCTTGGGATGGGTTCTGGTTTAATTCATCCCATAATGCTTCCATTAGGATGGGGTCCCTTTCGAACTTTATATGGTGAATAAGTATAAACAAGAGGGAACAATAGTATAAGAAGTGGACCAGTTACTACTGAAAAGTGTTGTCATTATTGAGGAACTGAAGCATAATTTGTGCAAAGACCAGATCAAATGAAGAAGCGAGTGGATCAGAAAAGAAGAGAAGTAGAGTTTGAGGCGAGAAGGCACAATCAAGTTTTAATCCTTGGCTAGCCGCCCCAATGAAAAGCTTAGTCTACGATTCTTTGGTCCATTTGTTGTGGCAGAAAGGATAGGACATGCAACATATAAACTGGACTTACAAGCCATGCCAACTCAGATTTTGAGGTTTTGGATGTGAGGAAGCTGTCGGATTGGACAACTCAGATTTTGATCAAATGGAAGAACTTGCCATAACAAGAAAATACTTGGTAGGATATTGTGATTGATCAAGTCTTTCCCGAATTTCACCTCGATGACAAGGTGAAACACGTTGGTTTGGGAGACCTAGGCTTGTGGGTTGATGCAGATTACACTATTTGTTTTTGTTCTTGTTCTGTGAAATTATTATATGATTAATGTATGTTAACTTGTTACAAAATATTATATAATATTTAAAATATATACTTTTAATTATCACTAATTTAACAAAAGTTTAGGTTTTTTTTTGTTTTGAGAATAACAAAAGTTTAGTTGATCAACCGTAATCTAACATTTTTTTCAGTCTAGTTTTTAAAACATTTATAATCTAAAGAACCAAACATGCTACCTCACACAAATCTGCCATGTAAGCAATTGGATGTCGATACGACGATATGCTTGACGACAACACCATCTCCCTCAAACGATAATACGTTAAATAGACAACCAAAAATTAAAACACCCCCTGCAACCACCATGTACAGCCGTACAGGTTCATATTCATGTTCCCTCTCTTTCATCTATTTAGGATTACCTAAACCAGAACCAAATAAAAATTAAATAAAAAAGAGGCTTTACAAAACTACTATTTGCAGCATATCTTTCAGTACAAAATTGTGGTAATAACCCCCCAATGGGCGCTACAGGTGCATTCTTCTCATCTGTATCCCAATAAAATATTCCAGTATAAAAAAAACCTTGACGCAAGGAAGCTTCACTTTCTAGTGTTCAGACTACATAATGAACATTCCATCTACTTCTGTGACCAGTACTGAGCAATCGGCATCGATGTATTGACAAATAGCATACTGTAATTATTGATAGTCTGGCTTCAGAACCCAATGGGATCCATTTGATCCTTTCTGCAGAGTTGCTATTTCCTTCAACAGATTCTTAAACAGGGCAAGATCTTTTGAGGGAATACTGTCCTTGAAATGCTGAACTATGCTGGCTGAACTACAACTACCACCTCGCTGTTGGAGAAAGGTACAGATTTTCCGAATCATTACCTCAGGTTGCAATCCAGATGAATTTTCAGTAGCCCTGGAAGATCTAACATCGATGGATCTTGACTGATTAGTGGAACTTGACAACATACCAAACTGATGCTCAAGCCCAGCACTTGTGGCTTTTTCTTGGTTACCTCGAATCTTGGCTAGTATTTCAGCCGAAGATAACGCCTTACCAGAAGATGCCCCAGCAGCATATCCATTGAATTTGTTAGATCCGTTGCTTGGTAATTCATCAGATGCTTTGCTATTATTTAGCAACTGGGGATTCACAGTTGAACCAAACTTCCGCCGAACAGATGATGGTGCACCAGCAGTTCCCGACCTTCCTGTCCATGTAGGAACAGAGACGCTGTCATGGCTTCGGAGCATTCTTGACTGACGTAAAGCTTCTGCAGCTCTTTGTGCAACCTGGGAAGCTTGCTCCTCAAGTCTCATCTTCTCCTCATCATGGGCATTCATGATCAAATCATGGTTCATGGCACTCTACCATCACATGGCGAGTTTTATCACAAAGGAAAACAGTAAGGAAAAAGGAAGTACTAAAAGGGTAAAAAGCATTACTCAAGAACCAGAAACAGACTAGTATGTACATTCTAATAATCTAATGTAGCCTGAATATGGTAAAAATACACTGTAATTCTTGTACAAATAAATATATGCTTGCTTGTTTCATAATTATCATAATTGTTGAATAATTACTCATACCACAGAATGTAGTTTCCAATTATATGCTCAAATAAACGTAAAGATGCATGATAATTTAGATGTAAGCTGAAAAATACTGGAGAAACTTACATGTATCCCATTGGCATCAAAAAGATTTCTCAATATATTTGCTTCCTCATCAACCCCATTACTATGTTCAACCTTCTCTTTCCCTCTTTGTGATTTGCCATCATTACCAACTGCAGCATCTTCAGAACCCAGTTCAGCAGTTTGACAATATTTATTTTTATCCTGATTATCTTGATGTGTCCCAATGATATTTACATCTCCAGATATTTGACTGAAAATATTTGACGTTTCCGTTGACCCAGTTTCTCCATCAACATTCAGTGCAAAGAGATCTTTCATATCTCGGGCTTTAAAGAACCTTTTCTGCTGTGGGTTCTTCAATATCTTATTGGTAAGAAAATGTTTGTAAATCTGACGGTGATACACTTTCTCCTCTATAGTTCCACGTGTGATCAACCTATACACTGTCACGTCCCGTTTCTGACCAATTCGCCATGCACGCTCTCTGGCCTGTTAAAAGAAATAATTATCTCAAATAACGTTTTAGGATTTAAATTTGAAACCAGAAAATTATTCTCCAAGAGAATGCAATTGAAACAATTTCACAAACAAAAACGTATTACAATTAAATTAATAACTAGTCCAATCTGAAAATTATCAGAGGCATTAAACTTTAGATTATGTTTAGACTGATGGAAACGGATGGAACTTGAATGAGGTGATAAAGGAGACCATTGTTTTGTATTCTTTTGTGTGAAATTACACAACTTAATCTAGCTCTGCTAGAGAGTGTATATATAGGTGCAGAGTTTAGTGAAACAAATTGAGATAGTTATAACTGTCTATACTATATACAACATAATACCAGACTGACAACAGTAAAGCAGTAAACAAAGCCAAGGTCTATTCGAGAATAGATATTCTCTCACAGGCCAGAAGAACCTGGTGAAGGAAAGCTTTTTAGTCATGTTCCAACCACTGCAAGAGCAAAAAGACGTTTTAAATACAAACTTACCTGCATATCGGTTGAAGGATTCCAATCAGGGTCAAAGATGATCACCCTATCTGCACCAGTAAGATTTGTCCCCAAACCCCCAACTTTGGTTGTTAAAATGAAAACAAATATCTCACTTGAGGCATTAAATTCATCCATTAAAGCCATTCTCTGTTTTATAGGAGTGAGACCATCCATTCTCCGGTAAATATGACCAGAAGTCGTCAAAAAATTCTCAAAAATGTCAAGCATTTGTTGTGTTTGAGTAAAAAGAAGAACACGGTGACCCTGTTCCTTCCAAACATTAAGCACCTGAGCTACAACTTTCATTTTCCCACTACGTTCTGGATTTCCATAATCAGGGTTACTGAAGGCATGCTCCCTTTCAAGTAGGTCAGGATGGTTGCAGATCTTGCGCATCACATCGATTCCATAAAGAGAATTTCTACGTCCATCCAATATTTCTTCCACTTCAGTGCTTGCTAAAAATGCTCTATAAGCAGATACTTGCTCTGATGTAAGACTGCAAAACAGAACATGCTCAGTTTTCTTTGGAAGTTGGGCATTTACATCAGCCTTCATGCGCCGGAGAAGATACGGCATAATTAAATCACGCAGCACGACAGCACACCTGTAAAACAACAAAATTATTTTCAAATACATAAAAAAAAACTTCAAAATCCCAAGATGGAATGTGCCAACAATCTAATTAAAACTATTAATCTACAAGCTTCTTTTGCTTAATTTTTCCAGTAAAACCTAGGATCTCAATAGGTGAATATGTTGTTATTTATAATTAGTACAATATAATTAATTAAACTTTATGTTCGAGGAATTACAATTTACAAAATGCTGGAAAAATATTTTCAATCTATTAACAGCAAAACTGATGTTTGCTATGTTTGGTCTAACGTTAGAAAAACCCAAAACATATGTCGGTCCCAAAAGAACTCTATAGTTGCTTCGGGAGGCCAAATATACGTTTAAGGAGTTTTTAACGGTAAACCAAACATACCCATTATTTACTAAATTAAAGTATCATACAAATAACTGTTTTTGAACAAGAATTTTTTGATGAAAACTTCTGAGTTGTAGTTCATCATTTTTTTTTAAGTGTTGGTCAACTTACATGTTGCAATAAAAATGATTAAAAAATGACTGACTAACTTAACCTCGTTTACCATCAAAATTTCAATCTGTAGATTTTACACCCATTAATCTATCAGAAAGTGCAATTTGTCCCTTATTTTGGTGTTAGTGGCAGGATAAATACACCAAAAAAAAAAAATGACGGCAGTAACTTTCTACAATTTTGTTGGAAAATTCTAACTGACTTATGACAAATGTCTTAATTTGTACATTGAGATAGATCGTGGGGAAAATGCAGCAATGAAAATTTTAGGGCCTAATTGCAAATTTGGTAACCTGATTTCTTTTTTTTTAAAAATTTATCCCTCCCAAACAAAAATTAAAGGAATATTGACCCACCTGTATGCTGTGGATACTTGTAACGGTGAAGCATTGGCATATCCACCAACTGCTATAGGAACTGCAAATTCGGCTTCAAATACAGGCAAAACACCCAATTTTCCAGGAAAAACAAAATCAAACAATGACCACAATTCAGTCAATTTATTCTGAATAGGTGCACCAGTCATTATGATGCGGTGTACAGTTTGTAGCTGTTTGCAAACTAGGGTAATTTCAGCATTTGGATTCCTTATTTTATGCCCTTCATCAAGAACTGCATAACCCCATTCGATGTCAACCAACTGGTCCCCCAATATCCTGAGCTGCTCATAAGTGGTGATAAGTAATCCAGATTCTGATCTCATGACACGATTTATGAGGGTTTCCCATTTTCTGGTGTTTCTAGATGGTGCACTTCTCTCATAATCATTGTCACTTGAACTATTGCTTTCATAATCTGTTTCATCAGATTCGGGTCGCTTCTTTTTAGAAGCAAAATCCTGAGCAGAATCGTGTAGAAGTTCTACATGGAATTTTGGGTACCACTTTTTAGCTTCCCTTTTCCACTGTCGCAAGAGTGTAGCAGGACAGACTATAATGCTGGGTTTGTACATGCCACTAAAATGCAATGCACCCAGAAATGATAATACCTGTATAGTTTTACCAAGACCCATCTCATCACCAATAATTCCACCAGCTCTTTGGCAATGCAATTCCCACAGCCATTGAACACCAACCTTTTGATAGTCAAAAAGAGCTTCAAATATGTTATCAGGGATTTTCAGCCCACCTTCTAATATCACGTAAGAAGATTCATGTTCAGAAAGTTCAACATCTTGTACTTCTAAACTTTCACAACTTGAAGTGTCCAAGCAACCATTTGCATTTTCTGCAATACATTTAATTAATTGAATATGAACATAACCAGAAATGTGTGTGTGTGTGTGTGTGTATATATATATATATATACAATACTACAGCAAGTAAAGCAGTCTAGAGGAGTGAAATGAACTGAAGCCATTTTATGATGGATCACAAGCCCGCTTTCTCCCGCAATGAAAGAGGGCTAATACACATCTTTTAATTTATCGGTATTAACTATCAACATGCAAATTACCAATTTACATATTACCCAGAAAAGATTCAGATTATCTTTCCAAAAAAAAGATTCAGATTAAAAAACTGATATTTTAACATTGCATGCAACATAGACATCCAACAATAAAAACAAAGAGCCAAAACAAAAGATGGCATATCACCATGTCCATAAACACCGACAACAAATAAAAGATAATCATGTTAACCCTTACATTTTTTAAAATATAACCAAATGCAACTATTAATGGTAAAGATATTGTAAAGTTTCAGATAAAGTTGATAAACAAAGATTAGAATCAGTTTCAGTTCCTCTTAAGAATCCAGATATATCATCAGGCCTGCAAATCTTTTACTTGCTAGGAACACAGAACACCTACTACCTTAATTTTTCATGTTCTTTTACTATTCTCCTGTGCTCCAGATAAATAAGAACTTGACATACCACTTTCTTCTAGTTGTCTATCCTCGCAAGAAACTCGCTTGGTCCATTTCCTACCAGGCAAAGGTCGCCTCTTTTTACTTTTTGAATCTTTATTCAGATCCACCTCACTGTCTAGAGGTTTGGGTAATTTTAGTGGTTTCTTGAGCCTGCGAAAGGGAATAGTGGGTGCATCAAGCTTCGGTAAATCTTCAGACTCGAGCAGCTTGGTGGTTGGGCGAGCTCTTGCTGCCTCAGAAATTGATCTGGCAGCTCTTTCAACACTAGACAAAGCAAGATCACCAGTATTTTCTTGCTCAGCTGCATTATGACTGGTTGATGTTTCTGGTTGTTCAATGCGGCGCTCAAAGCCCCTTAACTTATGAAAAGGGGTTAAAATTCCTTTTCTGACCAATTCATCCCTTTCCTAAAACACAAGAAGTACAAAATTAGTTCCTCTATGTTTACAACCACCAACTACATCCTTCAAATTTGATTCTTTCTTAGCACATTATACCGTCAAAAATACTATTTATAACATAAACATTATTTTAGAACAAAAAATAAGCAACATAAACGGGACAAAAACTTGTAATTATTAACAACTCACAGTTTCTACAAAGCCTGCAGAGGCTGCATCCAGAACGGCATCAAAATCAGCATCATCATCAAACGAGACTGTCTTAAGCCGCTTTCCAGTGCTTTTGTGCAATTTTTTATCTTTTTTAAGCTTCTTCTTGGGTCTTCGGTCTTCCCTAACTAAACTAAATATGAGTTTTTCATTCTCAACACTTTTGGAAGCACTATCCTTAGACAAATTGGAAAGTTCTTTCTCCAGTCGTGCCTTCGTGTTCTTAAGGCTTCTCAGCCTATCAGCAGCGAGAACGTGCTGAAGGTTAGAACCATTGGAGGAATCACCCTTAGCAATCCCTTCCTCTGAGTTGTCCTCACCAACATCACCGCATTCTCCACCGTCTTCAACATTTCTCGACCGTTGAAAAGTGGAAGAGACTGCATCTATTTCAAATGCTACCGCCCTCAACTTCTGATGAAGTTCTGCCTTGGCAGTAGATGACGGATCAACAATTTCAGGTAAACGAGAACATTCTTCTTCATCGTTGTTCCCTTCAGCTTCAGTAACGCTCACTGCATCATTCCTAGCCTACAAGAGTTAACAATATCAATTGTCAAATCTTCAAGTTTTGTTTCAATTTTCAAGTAAACAGTAAACACCACTACGATATATGCTAACGAATTTCAACGCCGAGTTTCAAATTAAAGTTCTACATCAATTTCAACGGAAACAGAATCAGTGAATTTCAACGTAAAAATACCTTTTCCAAAACGTGGCGTTCAATGTCTTCAGGATTGGCAGATTTAACGCCCAAACTAGTGAGCAAAATTCGATCCTGCTCTTCCTCCATTGAATTATCGTCACATTAACGACTTTTGGTTATCATTGTGTAGCTGAACTACGAAACCTAACTGCCAAAACAGATAATAATGTTGATCGTTTTCACCGTAACTCAACGGCATTTAGTTTTGCTAATCGATTTTCAAATCAACAGAAAGAATTAGAAGGTTCTTCGATTCACGTTTCCCAGAGAGGAGAGGAGGTGCTATCTCCGTCGCCCCTCTAATTTTGATATTGAGGGTAACGCTGGAAGTAGGCGGTCACCTTGCTTCTGCCCCACGGTTCATTGCCCTAAGCTATGTCGTTTAGTTTCGTCAGGACTATGGCAACCCTTAATCCATTTTTTACCCCTAGAAGACAACCCTTAATTCATATATTTTCTCTGCACTCAATTATAAAAAAGAGGAATGCTAAGAAGAATCGCCCTGACACTCTCTCTAAAATACTCTTTTAATGATTGGGCTACGTGACAATTTTTTTTTCAAAATCAACCATTGAATTGAAAGTTACTATCATATAGATAATATCTGTAAATTTTAACATTAATCTGTAATCATTTGCTATGTCATCAAGATGCGTTCAGATTAACGTTATTTGTAATTACACCGTTGACGTTAATCTTGACGCATCTTGATGACATAGCAAATGATTATAAATTAATGTTAAAATTTACAGATATGATCTATATGATAGTAACTTTCAATCCAATGGTTGATTTTGGAGAAAAAAATGTGACATGACCCAATCATTGAGAGAGTGTTTAAGAGAGAGTGTCAGAGAGGTTGTGATTAGCATTTCTCTTATAAAAAAATAAAAGCTTAAATATGTTTTAAGGATCTAAAATTATTTGTCATTGGTTATTACAAAATATTTTAATTTGATTTTAGTCTTTTTGACCAAAATTTATAGAAATTCTGCAGGAAAATAATAGAATGTTTTCTATAAATATTACTATGAATTTTGGTCGAAATAATGGTTTTTTGTTATTGAAATCAAAATTTTCAAGAATTTTGGCAGGAAAATCTATGAATTTTGTTATGAATTTTGGTTAAAAGAACAAAAATTAAAATAAAATATTTTTCAAGGACAAAAAAAACAAATTTTTTTACAGAGACTAAAATCAAAACACTATATATTTACAGGGACTAAAAATATATTTAAGCCAAAAAAAAATTAGTCAAGTTTAGTGATCCAGAATATAACCAAATTCTAACTACTTTTACTCTATGTAGTGTTATTATTCCTAAAATACTTTTTTAATGTTATAATGAAATAAGTTTAAGAGGAAATTGAGTCAAGAAAAAAAAATTCCAAAGGAAATTAAATATAGAGAAACAGTCGTTTGAGGAATACACTTTTTTTATTACATAAAAAAATTAAATGGTACTATTAACAAACATTCTTAATTAGTGTATATTTAGTTATAGTATTTTACTTATATTTGAGTCTAAATGGAGTATATTTTTTTGTCTCTGCTTGTTTAAAAAAAAAAAATAAAGCATCTTTAATATTTTTTTGATTAATAGTAAATATATCTTTAATCAATCTCATCAAGTAAGAATCAATTCTAAGAAATGTTAACATATTTTATAAAATTAAGACTAAATTATACTTTTGGTTCCTTATCTTTATTTTAGATTTTAGTTTAGTCCCTTATTTGTTAAAAGTTTCGAATTAATCCCTTATCTTTATTCTAGGTTTCAGTTTGGTCTCTTATGTATTAAAAGTTCCAAATCGGTCTCTTATGTTACGAATATTATACCAATTGTTACCAAGTGACTTCAAACACAAGAGGGGGATGAATTGTGATAGCGGTGCTTATATAAAAAATTACAGATAAATTACTGAATTAAAAAAAACTTGAAAGAAATAAATTACGAAACGATAAATAACTTGAAGAATAAATTGCAGGAATTAAATTGCAATAAATAAATGACCGAAAAATAAATAAAGAACAAAAATAAATAAAGTGCTTGAATGATAAAGAGACAGAGAGCAAAGAAGAGCACGCAGCAAATTATACAGGTTCGGCCACCAAACACCCTCGTGGCCTACGCCCCGTCTCCCAAAGCAAAGCACTATGGGATTTTCACTAAATCACTAGCTTTTAAATCAGGTTCAGCTAGAAACCTTTACAACTCTATACCAGAGCAATACGTTCAAGAGATATCACCTCTCTATGAACACCTTGGGATTCCTACCCAAAAAGAAATGATTTTTACAAATAAAATGAGATGAGAAAGATACACTCAATAGTGCAGATATAACAAATTGAAGCTTAAATAATACAACTCAAATTATGTAGAATAAAAAAGCTCTCAAAAATTGTGCTCAAATAAGTGTGAGTGATGGAGAATATTTTGACAGAGTTTCAGCATAAAAATTAAGCACTAGCGTTGTGTTTTTTAAAACAATGCTCATGGTGCAGTGCTTTTATAGGCACTGAGAGGAGCGTCACATTTAAGAGGATTTGTCCGTTGCAGCATTAAAGGGATTTGTCCGTTGCAGGGATTTGTCCGTTGCAGCATTAAAAAATTGAAACACGGATACGGAAATGATTCTGACACACTTGGTGTCCGACATCGATTTCCAAACGACCTCTCCTCAAATTTCGGCATACGATCTCCCTAGCTCGATACACGATCTCCCAAATTTCGGCATACGACCTCTCCACACATTTCGACATAAGACCTCTCCACACGGCCTCAAGATACGACCTCTCCACAACTCTCAAGATACGACCTCTCCACATTTCTCGGCATGCGACCTCCCCACCTAAGACGTGACCTCATTTCGGCACGGAGAATATTTTCCAAAGAAAACTTGAAATATTTTCCAAACAATATTTTGAGTACAACTTAAGAATTTTTCAAAATACTTTTGCCTAAAAATAATTTAGAAAAAATTATCATAAAATCAATTTTAGAATGAAAATCATTTTGTGAGTGTGTGATTTTATTTTAATTGAGAGCTTTTATTACTACTTACAAATAGTCTTAATAAAAATAAATAAATACCCAAAACCCAAAGACTTGAGAAACTATCATTCTTGATACGCGTCTTGGTATTCTTTTCCACTTTTTGCACGGTTGACTATTTGCAAAACTCCTTTTGTCAATCATCAAACCATCCTGTCAAGGCATGTATTCACAGACTCTCCCTTTTTGATGATGACAAACATCTCATGGAGGGAATTTAGTAAAATATAATCATGATATGGCAATGAGATATAAGCATGGTTTTTCAATAAAAGATATCAGAGTTTAAGCACAATATTTAGAAAAACTCCCCCTCACAATATTTAGAAAAAAAGATATCAGAAAAACTCCCGCTCACAATATGCATAAAATAAACCACTCCCCCTGAATCATATAACTCTCCCCCTTTTGGCAACATCAAAAAGCAGAAAAGATAAAGGGAAAGGCATGTAAACGATGCATATCGTGTAACTAGATGGCGAAAAATAATTAAAATAGAGTGTCAAGCGTTCAATGAAGCATGAGACATCCTTGGTAAAAAAAATTCTTCAGGGAGATAGCAAAAATAAAGCACTAGGATAAGAGTTACTAGTCCTCGTTCAACTCATTCTCATCATCAATTGTTTCCTCATCTTCACCGATATTAAGCGCATAATTGTTTGAGTTAACATAACCTCGCACAAACTTTTATTTTAACGACGGGAAGGGCGGTTGCATTTCTCCACTTTT
Organism: Calophaca sinica; assembly: GCA_037113605.1. NCBI lineage: Eukaryota > Viridiplantae > Streptophyta > Magnoliopsida > Fabales > Fabaceae > Calophaca > Calophaca sinica. The sequence continues at coordinate 27,317,549 of CM073730.1, read as the reverse complement.
AGTCTTGGTAACGGAACTGCATAAAAATGTTAGCACACTCCAACGCCAAGTTAGAACTTATTCATAATAAAATGCACTCACACGCAGTCATTCAATGCATGATTGATCTAAAATTCCTAACTCGGTTCTTATAAAAAAAGTTTTCTTTAGGCAAAGGTTTAGTAAAAATATCTTGAGTTGTTTAGATGTTTCCACAAACTCAATCACACAATCTCCTTTTGAACATGATCTCTAATAAAATGGTGCCTAATTTCTATGTGTTTGGTCCGGGAGTGGGAAACCGGATTTTTCGTGAGGGTTATGGCTGTAGTATTGTCGCACTTAATTGGAGCAGTTTGATTGATTCCATAATCATTCAACTGTTGTTTCATCCAAATGATATGTGCACAACAACTACCACCGCAATGTATTCCGGCTCAAAGAAGGACAAAGCCACACCGGCTTGTTTCTTACTATGCCATGAAACCAAGGCATTCCCAAGTAAGTGACATGTCCCACTAGTGCTTTTTCGGTCCATTTTGCAACCCGCAAAATCCGAATCCGAGTACCCAATAAGTGTGCAGTCAGCACCTTTGGGGTACCATAAACCCATAGTTTGTGTGCCAGCGAGATATCTCATGATGCGTTTTACTGCTAAGAGATGTGATTCCTTAGGATTTGCTTGAAAACGTGCACACATACAAACACTAGACATAATATCCGGACGACTTGCAGTGAGATAGAGAAGAGATCCTATCATACCTCGATACTTACTTACTTCGACCGACTTACCACCTTCATCTTTGTCAATATAGCATGATGTGCTCATTGGAGTTGAAAAGCGTTGCTCATTCCAAATCTTTTAAGCAACTCCTTGCAATATTTGGATTGATTTATAAAAATTCCTTCTGTTGTTTGTTTGATTTGAAGACCAAGGAAGTAGTTGAGCTCTCCCATCATGGACATTTCAAACTCACTTTGCATGATTTTGGAAAAATCTTCACACAAGGACTCATTAGTAGCACCAAAGATGATATCGTCAACATAAATTTGAACAAGTAAAATGTCATGATTTTTGTGTTTAATGAAAAGAGTGGTATCAACTTTTCCTCTTTCAAAACCTTTTTCAAGTAAATATTTGCTCAACCTCTCGTACCAAGCTCTCGGAGCTTGTTTTAAACTATATAAAGCCTTTTTCAATTTGAAAACATGATTTGGAAATTCAAAATTTTCAAAACCGGAGGTTGATCAACATATACTTCTTCTTGAATAAAGCCATTAAGAAATGCACTTTTAACATCCATTTGAAAAAGTTTGAAATCCATGATGCATGCAAATGCACGAGAAGCATGCGAATAGCTTCTAATCTAGCCACGGGTGCATAGGTTTCATCGAAATCTATGCCCTCTTGTTGGTTATAGCCTTTTGCAACAAGTCTAGCTTTATTTCTAACAATGATACCATTTTCATCAAGCTTGTTGCGAAAGACCCATTTGGTCCCAATGACTAGGTGATCTTTAGGCCTAGGGACAAGTTCCCAAACATCATTTCTCTCAAATTGATTTAATTCCTCTTGCATAGCAAGGGTCCAATGCTCATCAAAGATGGCTTCATTGACGTCATTTGGTTCAATTTGAGAGACAAAGGCCATATGATGACATGCATGATTAAGAGCGTTTCGAGTAGTTACCCCTTTTGAGATATCACCTATTATGTTGTCAAGAGGATGGTTCTTTGAGACTCTCAATTCCTTTGGAAGATTTGAGTGAGAGAGTTCTTGATAGGGTTGAGGCAAGGACTCTTGATCCTCCTTTTGAACTTTTGATCTCTCTTGTTCCTCTAAATAGGTATCTCCTAACACTTCTGCAAGATCATCAACACTTTCTTCTACTGAAGATTTGGGGTTAGATTCATCAAAAGAAACATGCACAGATTCTTCAACAGTTAAAGTACATTTATTAAAAATTCGAAAGGCTTTACTAGAAGTGGAATATCCAAGAAATAAACCTTCATCAGCTTTAGCATCAAATTTACCAAGGTTATCTTTACCGTTATTTAGAACAAAGCACTTACATCCAAATACGTGAAGGTGGGAAATGTTGGGCTTCCTTCCTTGTAAATTTCATAGGGCGTTTGTTTTAGAATAGGTCTTATGAGGACTCTATTCATTACATAACATGCGGTGCTTACTGTCGCCCGTAAAATACTTAGGAAGGTTGGTCTCATTGAGCATCGCCCTCGCAAGCTCTTCAAGAGACCGATTTTTCCTTTCCACCACTCCATTCTGTGTGGTGTTCTAGGTGCGGAAAAATTATGCTCAATTCCATTTTCAGTACAAAAGGCCTCAAATGCCTCATTTTGGAATTCCCACCGTGATCACTTGGATGGATACTATGTTCATTCCTTTTTCATTTTGGATAACTTTAGCAAGTTTACGAAAGGCAAAGAAAAGCGTCATTTTTATGAGAAAGAAATAGAGTCTATGTATAGCGAGAATAGTCATCCACAATAACAAGGGCATAGTAATTTCCACCAAAGCTTTTAGTTCTAGATGGTCCAAATAAGTCCATGTGTAAAAGTTGTAAAGGCCGGTTTGTGGAAACAATATTTTTGATTTGAAAGAGGCCTTTACTTGTTTTCCTTTTTGTGCATCACATAATTTATCTTTTTCAAAACGAAGCTTTGGTAAGCCAATTACTAAGTCCTTTTGAACCAACTTATTAAGATGATCCATGTGAATATGAGCCATTCTCCTATGCCATAGCCAAGATTCATCCTCTTTACTAATAAGACAACATGCATCATTTGAAGGTATTCTATCTAAATCAACCATGTAGATATTTCCAATTCTAGGTCCAATAAGAACAACATTTTCGATTCTGAGTTCATAACCATGCCTTTTGAAGAATCAAAAACCCCTTTGTTCCCTTTATCACAAAGTTGACTAATACTTAGCAAATTGTGCTTCAAGCCATCCACATACAAAACATTTTCAATAGTGGGATTAGGACTCTTACCAATGGAACCAATCCCAAGAATTTTACCTTTGTTGTTGTCACCATACAGGACATAACCACTATTCTTAGGTACCAATGAGGAGAACTTGCTTTTGTCTCTGTCATGTGCTTTGAGCACCGCTATCAAGATACCAATTTAAGTCCTTGGCGTTCAAGCACACCTACAACAACAGATTAATTTTTAACCTTTGGTACCCAAACTAAGTTGGGTCCAGATGAGTTAGTTTTTGGCAAAGTACCCTTTGGAATCCATATCTTTTTGCCAACCACATTCTTGTTCTTTCTAATATTGCAAATGGAGGCAGTGTGACCATTTCTACCACAGTGAAAGCATTTAATGAAAGGGCTGCTTGAAGTGTTGTTGTGATTGACAAATTTAAAGGTTTTTTCATGCGTTTGTGGATTATAACCCAAGCCGACTTTTCCAAAAGTACCCTTTTGTTTTCCCAATAGAATGTTTAAGTTATCCCTTCTCATGGTAAATTTGGCAAGGGTGTTTTCCAAATCTTCAATCTTGTTTTTCAAAACATTGCATTCATCACACTTGAAAGTATCAATCTTTTGGTTTTCACAAAAGGTGCAAGTAGAAACTTTAGTCACAACAACTTGTTTTTCCTTAAAAACTTCCATCTCTTGGTTTAAGAAAATAATTTTAGATTCAAGAGAAGAGATGGTTTTCTTAAAAGAAGAAATAATTTTTCGAAGTCTAGTCGTTTCATTATTTAATTCTTCACAAGCAATAAGCAGCTCATCATAAGTTAAGGGAGATTCGAGTTCAAGAGCATTTACCTCATCCTCCTCGTGTTTTGCCATGAGACATAAGTTGGCCTCCTCATTCTCATCCAGACTATCATTGTTGTCAGATTCCTCTTTTTCATTTACGATTGCTTTGAGAGCAATTCCTTTCTTTTTCTTATCACTTTCTTCACTCTCAGTGAGTCGATTTAGTTCAAGTTCATGTTCCTGCAATTTTCCAAACAAGGTTGCCAATGATATAGTAGATAAATCTCTAGATTCAGATATAGCAGTAACCTTGGGTTGCCAGTTTCTATTTAAACATCTAAGAACTTTATTAATTAAATCTTCATTACTGAAGACTTTCCCAAGAGCTCTGAGATGGTTTATTATATGGATGAACCTTTTTTGCATATCTTGTATGTTTTCACTTGGTTTCATCCTAAATAACTCATACTCATGGGTTAATGTGTTCATTCGAGCCCTCTTGACCTCAGTAGTACCTTCATGGGTCAATAGAAGGGTGTCCCACATTTCTTTAGCTTGATCTTGCAATTTGAGACCCTATAGAACTCATCGTAGCTTAAGCGAAGTGATGATGTTCTTAGCTTTCAAATTGTATTGGACCTTTTTCTTATCATCTTCGGTCCAAAGTGATCTTGGTTTGTCTATTGCATCATTAATTGATTGAGTGGGGACAAATGGACCATTTTCCACAACATCCCAAATATCAAGATCAACACCCTCAAGAAAGATTTGCATTCTATCCTTCCAATAACCATACCCCTCACCATTGAAAAATGGGGGTCTGTTCATGGAAGTTCCCTCGTTATTGTTTGAAGTCATTCTCTTGAGACGGTTAAGTCCTTTATACAAGAGTCTAGCTCTGATGCCACTTGTTACCAAGTGACTTCAAACACAAGAGGGGGGTGAATTGTGATAGCGGTACTTATATAAAAAATTACAGATAAATTACTGAATTAAAAAAAAACTTGAAAGAAATAAATTGCGAAACGATAAATAACTTGAAAAATAAATTGCAGGAATTAAATTGCAATAAATAAATGACCGAAAAATAAATAAAGAACAAAAATAAATAAAGTGCTTGAATGATAAAGAGACAGAGAGCAAAGAAGAGCACGCAGCAAATTATACAGGTTCGGCCACCAAACACCCCTGTGGCCTACGTCCTGTCCCCCAAAGCAAAACACTATGGGATTTTCACTAAATCACTAGCTTTTAAATCAGGTTCAGCTAGAAACCTTTACAACTCTATACCAGAGCAATACGTTCAAGAGATATCACCTCTCTATGAACACCTTGGGATTCCTACCCAAAAAGAAATGATTTTTACAAATAAAATGAGATGAGAAAGATACACTCAATAGTGCAGATATAACAAATTGAAGCTCAAATAATACAACTCAAATTATGTAGAATAAAAAAGCTCTCAAAAAATTGTGCTCAAATAAGTGTGAGTGATGGAGAATATTTTGACAGAGTTTCAAAGATAAAAATTAAGCACTAGCATTGTGTTTTAAAACAATGCTCATGGTGCGGCTTTTATAGGCACCGAGAGAGCGTCACATTTAAGAGGATTTGTCCGCTGCAACATTAAAGGGATTTGTCAGTTCAAAGATTAAAAGGGATTTGTCCGCATTAAAAATTGAAACACGGATACTTGAAATGATTCTCGGACACACTTGGTGTCCGACATCGTATTTCCAAACGACCTCTCCCCAGCCTCAGATACGATCTCCCATTTCAAGATACGACCTCTTCACACACTCGACATAAGACCTCTCCACACAAGATACGACCTCTCCACTTTCGGCAAGATACGACCTCTCCACTTTCTAAGCATGCGACCTCCCCGCCTAAGACGCGACCTCGGCTTTCAAGACGCGACTTCCCCACAAGACGAGAGAATATTTTCCAAAGAAAACTTGAAATATTTTCCAAACAATATTTTGAGTACAACTTAAGAATTTTTCAAAATACTTTTTGCCTAAAAATAATTTAGAAAAAATTATCATAAAATCAATTTTAGAATAAAAATCATTTTGTGAGTGTGTGATTTTATTTTAATTGAGAGATTTTTATTACTACTTACAAATAGTCTTAATAAAAATAAATAAATACCCAAAACCCAAAGACTTGAGAAACTATCATTCTTGATACGCGTCTTGGTATTCTTTTCCACTTTTTGCACGGTTGACTATTTGCAAAACTCCCTTTTGTCAATCATCAAAACCATCCTGTCAAGGCATGTATTCACACCAATGTGGTTCATTTTTTTGCATAAAAAAGGGACCACATTGATATAATATTTGTAACATAAGGGACCAATTCGAACAGGAAAAAAAAGAGGAACCGCATTTTACACATAAGGGACCAATTTGAAACTTTTAATACATAAGAGATCAAATTGAAACCTAAAATAAACATAAGAGATCAAAAGTATAATTTAACCTAAAATTAATTACCAAAAACTTTTAGGTTATAAAACCAATTCTCAGAAGAGTATATTTTTTAGATTATCAGAAAAGAAAAATATACTTTTACCTGAGTGTGTCACTTATAATCTAAATTTTAGACTTTTTCTGTGATAAATACAATCGACTTTAAAAAGTTGCAAAAACATAATTATAGTATTTAAAAATGACGAAATTTATATATAATTCTAAAAAATAGGTTCCTCCTATTCTCTACCAAAAATATAAGACAAACGGGCTATCAAGGTGTATTTTAAAAATTATAAAATTTAGATAAGGTTTTTTAGGTATGGTTAGTGTTGTTTCTCACACAAAACTGGATAAAAACTGTTTTGATAGTGGTAGTTATGAGATGTTAAAGATAGTATGAGTGGATAGAAAGAAAAAAAAATTATCTATTTTATGTGAGGAATAACACCAACCACTTACTTAAGTTTTGTCCTTTTAAAAACTGTTTTATTGTGTCAATTTACTACTCCTTTTGTCTCTAAATATAAGTATTTTTTTTAACCAAAACACACAAATTAAAAAAATTAGTTAATTTATTTAATTTTTTATAATGTGTATTGTTTTTTCAAAACTACTCTTTAATTATTGACTTTAAAGAGAGAAATAGTTTAAAAAAACAATCTAAATTAATTAGAGATATACTTATAAAAAAATACTTAATAAATCTAGAAACGGAGTTTTTATGGAATTTTGTTTTTCAAAGGGGACTAATGTTTTCAACATAACATTTCTGAATCTATTCTGGTCGTTATTTATCAAAACGTTTGAACACAGCCTTGACAAACGACCCGCGTTTCGACTCCATTAATTACCGAACAAAGTTAGGTGGAGGGGCGACGTGGGTTGTCGTTTATTCGCAGAATTCGTTGGTTTCAAGTTCAACCACTCCAGGCGCAGACGTGTAAGTTTTCTATCGGCGCGAAATTGGAACTGGAGAAAGGAATAAAGCTCCATCTCCATTCGCACTTGTAGTTGCAGTTGTGAAGCACAATGGCGATAGAAGAAGAGGATATGGAAGGTTGCGGAGGAATCCGAGTACATGGCATGCAATTCTCCTACGATGGACAACAACCACCGCTCTTCCTCGACTTCAACCTCAACGTCTCTCCCGGATCCCGATGCCTCCTTGTCGGTGCCAACGGATCAGGTAACCGAACGGAACTTTTTGCTTTCATTATTATTATACCTGTGAGGAGCAATTTGTGCGCGAAGTTCGTTTCGTTAATCGCGTTTGTGCAGGGAAGACGACTTTGCTGAAGATTCTGGCCGGGAAGCATATGGTTGGAGGAAGAGACGTTGTGCGCGTGTTGAATTGTTCCGCTTTTCACGACACCCAACTCGTTTGTAGTGGAGATCTCGCTTATTTGGGCGGATCCTGGAGTAAAAACGTTGGCTCCGCTGTGAGTTTTTCATTTTATATTATCTTCTTTATTTATATGATTTTCCAATGCTGTCACCAAATAGGGTTCGCTTTTGCTTTTTCACAATTGCTCAGTTGATTGACTATGCATTCGGATTTGGAGACAATATTCGGTCTGTAATGTTGTGTCATGTGGCCAAAATCAAATGCCGCTGAATTATTATTGTAATATCACATGTAATTGATCCAATAAAGCCTTATAACTTATTTCATGATGGCTCTTCACTAGCCTGCATCGCTTAAACTTCTAAATTCTAATCACATACTGTTCACGCTACAAATGGGAAAATCTAAGTCCAAAAGCTTACTGAACATTCAAATCTCTATATTACTCGTGTTTTTGGGTAAAATAGTACTGATGCCTCTACTACACCTACCAAGACCCCTATATAGGCTTCTAAGGCCCCTCTTAACCGCTCTTACATATGTCCATGTTCTCCATCCCTCTGGATTGTGCTTTCATGGCTTTGTGTGCTTCCCTTGGATGTGCTCCTCGTGCCTTGGACGGGGCCTTTGTTTGTTGGGCCTTATACTACTTTGGGCCCCTAAGGACCGCCCGGTGGGTGCTTAGAATAACAAAGGGTGCTTTGGGCCTAATGGGCTGTACCGAGCACCCACCATAATTTATTGGTGAGTGTGAGGTTGCACTTCTTTTATGTTTTGGGACCATGCTGTTCACAAAGTTTGCACGCTTTAGAACTTCTTATATGTTGGCCTTGTAGTTAGTGTTTCAATTCCAACCTGTACTTATGTGTAAGGTTTTAGGCTTTGATAGGGCATTGGGAGAAAGAGCTAGTGTTTTTGTGTTCTTTTGCTATCCTGGATGCTTTTCAATCTTGTTTCCTTTGAGCCCGTTTCTTTTGCTTCTTAATGAAAGTTTTTACTGATACTAATCTTAGTTTTGGGGATAGGTTTTACTGAGTTCTATCATATTATTTACCTATAATAAGGTGTAAATCTTCCAAAAGTTGGGTGGTTTTCAAATTCTTAAGACTAAAAGAAGCGTCTGCAATACGGGTGAATGGTAGGCCTTTGTTGTAAATTTGAATTGATTATTTTGTCCTCACTTTACAGGTACATTTAAGCAAAACATTTGGGTTTTTGGTAAATATTATGAGACAAAGTGGGGGAATCTTGTTTCTATTGTAGTATAGTTGCACAGCCGCAACTATAGACTGATTTCCTCTTATGTTTGGTTTCCATATTGTACAAGAGCCACTCATGCATTGTCAACCTGGTCGATAATATGGCATTTGATCCTAGCAAGAGCATGATGTTCATAAAATATACTGACCCGCTTCAGAGCCTTAGTTTTCTAATGGTTTTCTTTTGACTCAGTTTTTATTTTTCTGAGTCTTCTTCATATAATTTGTTGGGTTAATGGAAGAATTGAGCCTATGACTGTATCTTGACCCCTCCTGATAGCCTGTGTTCTCTGTGATTTGATCAATTTCATTTCAAACATTAATGTTGTTGCTATTAATCCAGGGAGACATTCCACTCCAAGGAGACTTCTCTGCTGAACATATGATATTTGGTGGTGGGTTTTCGAACATAGTTTTGTTTGTTATCAAATGCAACTGCATCTCCATTTTCAATTTTAAATATCATGAGAGAAGCTAATCATACCATGTCATGGACTCCTCCAAGAAGCCCCTATTGTGGACAAAAAATATTAAAATAATGGACACTGAAATCATGTTATGTCCTACAAGTGTTGCATGTAGGTTCCATATAATGTTTAGTATACAATTATTATGTAGTCTTTATCTATAACAAAACTAAGGTGTTCCCCTGCATTTGGCAGTTGAAGGCATCGATCCTGACAGGAGAGAAAAGTTAATTGAGCTGCTTGATATAGATCTGCAGTGGCGAATGCATAAGGTATCCGACGGGCAGCGGCGTCGAGTGCAAATCTGTCTTGGTCTTCTTCATCCATACAAGGTATCAAGGATTGAATAGCCTAGGGAATTTGTAATGGTAGTTATGTTGTTGTGGACTATGTCAGTGTCGATGCTTTCACCTGAGTGTGAACTTTATATACCTACTTTATCCTGGCAGCCTTTTCCTTAAAGAAAAAAACCTTTGAATTCTATTAATTCATTAATGTCTTTTGAATCACACACACATACTCACACGTCGAGAGTTTGAAGTAACTCTTGTTAAAGTACTCCGTTTAAAAACTCTCTATAGACATTAAATTATATTAATCCAATAGTTGAATATTGTAATATTATCTCAATGAACATACACACCAAATTTTAGATGAATTGGCATTTGTAGTTATGCACTCTTGCAGTCGACATTTACTTGTATTGTAAGATATTATACATTAAATTGAAGTGATTTGATGAAGTATCAAATAGTTTTAGAATTTTATGAAAACTTGTATACTTAATTTACTCAATAAGAATTTTTAATTTGACGGTTGATTGATAAAATTTAATGACCAAGAGTTATTAGAGTAATTTTGAAGAGTTACTCCTTGAGTAAGTGGATCCTCAATATGAATTCTAATAATTGGTTAATGTCTTTTGAATTATTTATGTGTGTGTGTATTTATTTATCTAATGCAGCAGTTCAAATGAAACCAACCTATAACTGGAACCCATGATTGACATTTCAGGTTCTCTTGCTGGATGAGGTTACAGTTGACCTGGATGTTGTTACTCGAATGGATTTATTGGACTTCTTCAGGGAAGAATGTGAACAGGTATTCACTGGCTCTATCTATTTGCACGCTGAAACGCACAAAGTGTTAAGTGTGGGAAAGCTGCAACAACGATGACCCAATGCAACATTAGATGATGGCCGGTCCTAATTGGAAATATTATAACAACAACTAAGCCTTTTCCCACCTAGTGGGGTCGATTACATGAATTATACAATGTCATAATCTCCTATCGTGAATCTTAGCTAAAAATAATAATCTTGAAAAATATAATAACGTGTTTGATCTTCAGTTGCTACAAGAGACAAAGTATAGACTATATATTGTCCCAGTATGTCTATGAAGGTATTCATGGAAACTGTAACACCTTAATAAATTATTGTCATTTAGGGTGATGAATGGTGAGCCCATCTTGCAAAGGCTGGAATGTTGGGTTCAGAAACAATAATTATTTTCTGATGTTTTCTATTTTTGCAGAGAGGAGCTACAATTGTATATGCAACTCACATTTTTGATGGACTAGAGACATGGGCAACTCATTTGGCATACATACAAGAAGGCGAACTGAGGAGAGCAGAAAAATTATCAGATGTTAACGAGTTGAAATCTTCAACTAATCTGCTGTCTGTTGTTGAGTCCTGGCTCCGTGCTGAAACAAAGCTTGAAAAGAAGAAACCTGTCCACAATACTTCTAACGCTCAAAGGACTTCTTTTGCTAGCTCTCCATTCTTTTCATCTAGACACATGGCATACTATCGATAGTCTATTAATTGACACCAATTTCTTATGAAAATAATTTGAGAGACGAACATATGTATTGTAAGAATTAATTGTCATCCTATTATAGCACACCAAATAAAAATTGAGGCATTGAGCTAGGTTGTGCATGTGTCTTAGTCATGATTGAATGCGTAATCTTCCCTTGTTTAGAGCTACGTCATCCCCTTCAAGCTCCATATTGAACAGCTTTTAGTGCCTTTATAGTTTTTATTTTTTTGACACCCCAATTCATTTTTATTTTTTTTACCGTAAATACCTTATTTCATTTCCAGTAAAAATAGTGTCCACAATACATGAAGAAACATAATTCATAGCATGACAACAAGGTTGAGATATGGCCACCCTATCTAATAAATGAGCCGCCATATTTGCTTTTCGTCTAATAAACCTCACTTCATTATTTGATTTAGATCTAAGGATTGCTCTACATTCTTGAACCATGGCACCATACCCTGTGATATCTAATTTGGAGCTGAGCACACTATTAACCACCAACTTGGAGTCCACCTCAAAAATAACTTTCTCTAAATTTATTTCTTGACACATCTTCAGTGAGTTCAGAAGGCCCCAGACTTCTCCTTCGTGGACTAACAACAAGGGATAACACCACCCCGTTTTTATTTTCACCACCTCTCCCTCACTGTTCCTTAAGCAGATCCCAAAACTCGTTTTGTTCTGGCCTTTGAAAAATCTTGCATCTGAGTAGTACATTTGAAAGCACCCACCGGAGGTTTGCTCCATTTAGAATCCACTTCATCTCTACGATTCGTCTCCATCCAAGGATTCTGCTGCTGCGTCGCTCTTGTTACCAGGTTCCAATCATCAAGCATCGTTTTTGCCCTCATCAACACCTGAGCATTCGATTCCTCAATATTGTTCCAAAGCTTTTCGTTCCTTCCGTTCCAGATGCTCCACAACACCATAGCAAAATCAGCTCTCTTTATATCTGTCAACACAGAGCTCATTTTAAAGAACAACTCGATTAACGATTGGCAAGTATCCATAGCCATCTGAATTTTATCATCAATTCCTAGCATCACCCAACATCTTTCTCGCTGACCACAGGAGATAAACGTGCGCCACGTATTTTTGATTCCAAATCCGCAAAGAACACAAGATTGGGGGCATTCAATTCCTCTGCTTATAAGTTGGCTCTGAGTGGGGAAGGAATTCCTGCAAAGTCGCCAAATGAAGTTTCTGATTTTTGGTGGAACACACAGATCCCAAACCAAGCTCCAATCTCCAGGTATGTGTGTACATGACTTGAATCTATGAACTTTGTCATGCAAAATTTGTATGCTGATTTCACAGTGTAAATACCATCATTAGATTGCACCCATTTGATCGAATCGCGAATAACTGACTGCACTAAAGGCGTTCGTAGAATTGCTTCAGTGACATTGTTAGGGAATATTATTCCCAGCAGTTGTTGATTCCACCTCTTTGTTCCCTGTAACATTAGTTCATTAACATTCATATTGTCTTGTGCATTATTCATAGCCTATATAATCATTGGATTAAAGGACCGATTCCAATTATCTCCCCTCACCTGGATAGATGTGCCATCACCAATACACCACCGATGCCCTTCCCTAATCAATGATTGAGGGCTCCAAATGCTTCGCCAAGAATAGCTTGGATTATTGCCCAATTTAGCATCCAAGAATGTCCCCTTCGGGAAATATTTAGCTTTGAGGACTCAAGTTACTAAAGCATCAGGGTTGGTTAAAAGATTCCAACCTTGCTTCCCCACCATTGCAAGATTAAAAGCATCAAGATGTCTAAATCCCATACCTCCTCTACACTTTGCCATGGTCAACTTTTCCCAAGACATCCATCTAATTCCTCCTTTTCCATCTCTGTTGGTTCCCCACAAAAAAGAATTAAGTATTTTTTTCAATCTCTTCCACAACGGCTGGTGGGATGAGATAAATACTCATAGTATATGTAGGAATGACTTGAACCATCGATTTGAGAAGCACTTCTTTTCCTGCTCTAGAAAGCATTCTCCCCTTCCAAGAAAACAGAGTATATTTAATGAAAGAAAACAGAGTCTTTTTGTTTCGATCCACCATAGAAGGTAATCCCAAATATTTTCCTGTGCCTAGGCAAACATGCACTCCCAACATAGCTGAAATATTATCGCATAAATTCTGGGCCACATTTTTGCTGAAAAAGACTTCTAATTTTTGAAAGTTGATTGCTTGTTCGGATGCCTCCTCATAGTTTTTCAAAATTCTTTTTATAACTGAGTTTCCTCTTCTGAGGCACGGAAGAAAAGAAAGCAATCATCAACAAATAAGAGATGAGATACAATAGGTGCCCCTTTACAAACCTTTATGCCATGAATTTCACCTCTAGCTTCAGCTTGATGGATAAGACCCGAGAGCCCTTCTGCACAAAGTAAAAATAAGTAAGGAGAAAGAGGGTCTTCCTGACGATGACCTCTACCTGGCATTATGGGTCCCATTGGTTCATGATTCACCAAAACAAGATATTGCACAGTCTCCACACACATCATAACCTAGTTAATCCATTTTTCATGAAAACCAATTTTCTCCATTACTAATTTCAGATATTGCCAATTGACTCTATCATAGGCTTTACTTATATCAATTTTAAGAGCAACTTCTCCTATCTTTCGAACTCTCTTTGTTCTTCATATGACGACCAATTCATTCTTCTCTCAATTTCCTTTCTGCTAATTTTGATTCCTATATGGCTAAGTGAAAGTCACGAATATCAAACTCCTGATATAATTATCGTACTAATAATTTGTGATAAATAAGTCATGCACCTTTAAGTAGTTGGTTATGTTTGTGACGTGATGAAACTGATCTTGCTTATCATTCCTCTTCAAATTCTTCCTTGCCAACATCGACCAAACAAAAAAATTCCTTGCCAACACTCTGCCTTTTGGATTTGGGTAATTTGCACTTTCCTTTCTGAGATGTAAATTTGTATTATACTTTAATTCACTCTAACATAAACAAATCTTTTAATGGTATTAAACGACTATTAGTGAGCCTTCTGCTAATTTTTTTTTGTCTACTACTTTCAATGTCATCAGTAACCAACTTCAAACATTTTATGATCAATTATAGGATTTTAAAAGAAAAAATGGAGTTTTAAATATCCATTTTATTGATTTTGGAAATTTGTCAAAGATATGTATTTTATCTTTTATTATCTCATAATTGACATATGGGGTTTTAAAACTATGTGTTAATGATATGGAAAATAGAAAATATAGAAAAAAGATGTTCACGGTAATTTGATAGTATTAAAATGGACTAATATGTAATACACACTTTTTTTTTTACTAGTGTAATACACACTTCTTAAAAGAGAAGAATGTAGAATTTAAAAAAAAAAAAAAAACACAAGAGCAGAGAATAATTTAAACTTATACAAGGAGAGAGGGGGTGTAATTTTCTCTTTGGATTTTTGTATCCATTTAATCTAGAGGCTGGACGTGCTTCAATCAAAGGATACGGGATCATCAACGATCAAGTATCATTAATCACCCGTGATCAATTATATTATATAAAATAGAGTATTGTAACGTAGACTCATGTCACGTGGCAACTCTACATTCATTTTTTTCCTTTCAAAATACATAAGATTTTATTTTTTATTTTTTAATTCATAATATTTCATTAATTTAATTAAGACATATTAATCAATTAATTATCATATCTAGATTTTTACCATTCAATCAAAATTGAATTAATCAAATTCAAATTTAAAATGTAATAAATTAAAGTATCTCAATCAATTAATTTTCATATCAGGACATTTGTCATTCAATCAAAATATTATCTAAGTCATGTGATAACATAAAAATCATTCATTTTTTTGCCTAAATCAATTTCAATTTTTTATTTTTTAGTTATTGTTTTAATTATAGCAACCATTATTACACCATGTCAAATAATAATTTCGCAATATAAATCATTAATATATTCCCTTAAATGACTTATCCATTATATTTATTAATTATATCAATTATAAAAAATTATTCATTATTATTTTTTTGACAAATACTAATCATCATTATTTTACCATACAAATTTTGTTACTTTTAATTTTATAACTTTTCATGAATGATTAATTTTACTATGCACATTATAATATTTAATTTAAAAATCATAACTATATAATGTTAAATTTAATTTTTATCTTTTTTCATAATTTATATATTTTATCTCTTACATATTATTAAAATTTAAAAATTTTCAGCTTTGCAACATTCACATCATTGTTTATGTTTAAGTATAATAAATGCTAAATCAATATGTATTTTTATTTTTTCCTTCTTAAAGCTCTGATATTATACACTAGAAAAACCAGAGTTTATTCTGGGATTAATTTGTTGTCTGACATAGATAATTGATTATCTCTTTTTCATGTAATTTATTTTGAATTTATCTTATAGTAATTTAGATAAAAAATTCAATTGTGTGCTTTATATTTTTTGTTGAAACTCATAGTTGAAAAACCATCTCTAATCACAAACAAAAATAGAACCGATGTTTTCTATTTTATTTGTTATATTTCTAAAAAAATTGAATTACATGTATAAATACATATATTCTCTACTTCATAATCTATATGTATATAAAAGAAGGTTGTCTAGGGGCAACATTAGTAATTTTCTTTATCCATTTATAGGTTGATTAGTAATCTTACAATTTAATTAATGGTTTTAGAATAAAATAAATAGACTAATTTTTAATTAGTGTCTTTAATTAGTTTTTATTGCATTAAATTATTTTAACTAATTTATGTAATAAATGTTTCAATTAATTTATGAATTAATGGTTTTAAAGGAAAAAAATATCATAAATGATTGTGTAAAAAAACTTTATATGATAAAGTTAATTTATTTATATTATTATATAAACCTAATGTTTATTTACATTTTTTATTGTATCAAAAAATTTATATTTTGTTACAAAATGTATGTTTATATTATACGCTATGTCAAAAAAAATTAAAATTTTTAAACATTATTTTAGTTTAATATAACAATATAACAATTTTTAAAACATTTTTAATTTTTATTTATTTCAAATTTATAAGTCAAAAAAAATATTTAAACACAAAATTGAAGTCTAAGTGTTGGCTGAAGATGTTAGTTACACCAATTTATACAAAAAAAAATACATATAAATAATAAAATAGTAAAATAAAAATATATTAGCAGTTGAATTTGTTTCATCTTTTATAATAATTTTTTATTTAATTAATTTTACCATATATAAAGTAAATTATTATAATTCATTACTCTCATAAACAAAATGTAACTATTGAAGTGGGAAAATAGAAAAGCATTGGATTGTTCAGTTACAAAAGGAAGATAATGTACACGAGAAGGAGAAAAATACTATCACCAATTTCAAAGAAGTTGAAGAAAGGAAAGTATCCAAAGTACAACAGAGAGAGAGAGAGAGAGATTTTCAGTAAAACGGAAAAGATGGAGAACTAAACTAAAAGGGGGAATCAGCACACACAAAAAAACATTAGACTATCTCCCTCAAACCGCCCTTCACCAGTGGCTAACTTTCAGAACCCACCCATGATCATCTCTTCCATCATTTGTCAATCGGAATACTAACCTCTCCTACTAATTTTTCCACGTTGAAATCACTGTTACATTATATAAATAGAAGAAAAAGTACACAGAGCCTATTTACGATGAGTTTCTAACAAACCACTCAGTTTTTTTGCCTAAGATGAAAAAGAATGGTGAAGAAACATGAAGCTTTACCCAAATACAATACCAAAACATGAGCATGACCACCCAAATTTAAGGTTACTTTTCTTTTTGGTATTTTTCTGTCCGGATCTTAGGACACGCTATCCAAAACCAAAAGAGATGAAAAATTACAATTAGTATTTCTTATTGCATTTGTATAGCCTGTGATGTATTGTTCCATAAATTATTATTTACCTTTTCTTATTTTTTATTTTATTTATTCTTTAATTTCTTTTCTTTATTTTGGGTACGCGAATTGATTGATTGTAACACTGTGATAGTGTATATTTTTGTGTAGCATGTAATATACATCATTTTACTTTTTTTTTCACAGGTGGTGAAGAGACAAAACTTTGTCCATTGATGAATGAGAGTGCGATTAAGTGGTGCAAGTCCCTATTGTGATGGTTATTAACAAGGAAATTCATTTTTCTTATGTTTATATTTAAATATGGGTAATGTAACATGAGTTGCGAGATTTTTTCTTCGTAATAGTACAAAGTTTGATCGTCTTACAATTTATGTGTAATATCACATTTGTGGGTATATTTATCTGGTACGTGATTATATTTTTTTGGTAAAGTGGTATGTGATTATCTTTTAGATGAGAAGATTCACTTTTTTTATTTTTATAGTTTAGTGCAACAAAAAATAAAAAGTTTTTTGAATTAAAGAAAGAATAAGTCCCGCGTTAATTCCATTTTATAGTAAAAATCATAGAAAACAAAATCGTTTTTTATTTCAATCAAGATTATTTTTTTAAGTAAATAGAAAATCAAATATTATTTTAAAAATAGATTATGTAAATAAAAAATTGCAATGTTTTTAAAATTAAAGTCCAATATTTTTAATCTAAGTCAACTATTTTTTTTCTAAAATTGTAAATAGTTAGGTTGTTAGTGATGAATACTTTAGATCTACTTCCTGTTTTGTCATTACAAATACTTTTTAATTTTAAAATTAAAATTGGGTTATTAAGGATAACCATTTTAGATTTTCCTGTTTGATTATCATTTTTTTTTTGACGCAAATAAAATCAATTCATTTCACTGCTAATAACGTTCCAAATACATTGCGGAATAGAATGGAAAATAGTGTGAGAAGCATAACAAGTAGACACTTGTGCAAGAGCATGAGAGCTACTATTTGCTTGTCGCTTCACAAAGACAACTTTCAAAGAGTGGTGTGAGTATAGAATTTTTTTGCACTCACGCACGAGGCAACCATATTCTGATACATCTAATTTGTCATTGAGCACATCATCAACTACTTGCTTGCAATCCATCTCCAATATGACATTTGTAAGTCCTTCATCGGTAATCCATTGCAATGCTTGCAAGAGACCCCAAATTTCAACTTCTCCTACTGTCATGACTGTGTGCATCCAATTTGCCCGTGCCTTCAAGAATTGTCCCATATGGTCACACAAGCAAGCGCCTATTCCAATACACTGTCTGTCCTTCCACACAGCTACATCTAAATTGCACTTTGTCCAGCTCATTGGTGGAGCGGCCCATGAAATACTGTCACGCATGATATTTGACACGGTTGGGTGATGTTGCAGCGGTCTTCTAGCTAAGGCCCAGGTTCTCAATACCTCCTCAGCTCTGTTGGTAATTTGTTCCACCGATTCTTGTGTGTTCTCCCATGACATGGAGTTGCGACGCTTTCGTAAATTCCAAAGTAGCATACCAAAGTGAGCCAAAGTATCTCTATCAAACTGTTTGCTAACCTGAAAAAATAAATCACAAAAACTGTTAGCTTGGAGCATAGCTCCTTCTAAGGTGTGCCATATACTTGTCTTCCTCCAGCAAGCTTCACTAATTGGACACCCAAGGAGAACACGCCAATTTTTTTC
Source organism: Calophaca sinica (assembly GCA_037113605.1). Classification (NCBI taxonomy): domain Eukaryota; kingdom Viridiplantae; phylum Streptophyta; class Magnoliopsida; order Fabales; family Fabaceae; genus Calophaca; species Calophaca sinica. The sequence continues at coordinate 27,298,824 of CM073730.1, read as the reverse complement.
CATCGATTCACCACAACAAACACACATATTGGAGCAAGTAACACCTTTCCTTCTAAGATTTGTTCTATTCAGGAGGCAATCACGACAAGCACGCCAAAGAAAAGTACGGACCTTTGGAGGAACATTCATGGACCAAATAAGATTCCAATCTCCTGGGACTTTTAAATCCTCTATATCCACCAACCTTTCCATACAAACCCGGTAAGCACTTCTAACTGTATAGACTCCCCTCTTATCAAACCTCCAAATAATAGTATCTGGTTCATTTATGTCATGAAGAGGGATATTTATAATTTCGGATGCATCACGGGCCTCAAAACAATTATTTATAAGGGGCACAATCCATTCATTTTGCCCCACAAGCATAAGATCACGAACCATATTAACTTGCCCACTAAATTGGGTGATGGTACGAATACGAGGCTCATCCTCACATCTCAGCCAAGGTGAATTCCAAATATCTATCAACATTCCATTTCCAACCCTCCATCGGTGACCCTCCTCTATCAATCTTCGAGAAGACCAGATACTACGCTAGATATAACAGGGGTTATGTCCTATTGAGGCCCCAAAAAAATCCCCCGTCGGGAAGTATTTGGCTTTAAAAACTCGAGCTACCATAGTATCGGGTTGGTCAAAAACTTCGAACCTTGCTTTCCTAGCATTGCTAGCTTAAAGCCATGCAAATCACGGAAACCCATTCCACCCCACTCCTTCCTCATACTCAACTTATCCCAACACTTCCAATTTATACCCCTCCTTTCCCCTTTATTCGAACCCCGCCAAAAGGTATTTATCATGCGTTCAATCTCCTCTGCTAGGGATATAGGTAAGAGGAAAACACTCATACAATATGAAGGGATTGCTTGGGCCACAGACTTAATAAGAACTTCCTTACCCGCTTAAGACAACATTTTACTACTCCAACTAGAAATTTTCCTCCAGACTCCATCCTTAATATAGTTAAAAATGGGCAAGTTGTTAGGATAGCCACTTTGAAAAAAATGATATGCACTTCTAAATTCTGTGTGGTTTTCGCGAGCAACTTTTAAAAGTATATAAATAGAATATTCATAGCCATTTATGCATAAATAACTCTAAGTTGAGACACAAATAGAGTTTGAGTCAAATTTACATGTAGATTTCGACATCACAAGGAATATAAAAATTAGATAATCAAGGGATTATCATTCGCCGCTCCCATCGCGATGTGGTTATGGCAATGACAATGAGTCTTTTTATAAAGTATTTTATTTATTAGATGATTGTCCTTATCATTGAATTTCTAAAATGATTCGTTAATTTCACTATTACTTTATTTTTAACAACTTTGTAGCTATTAATTTATAAAATAATCATAATTTATTCTTTTCTAATTTATAAATTTAAATTATCCAATTTTAAATTAGTTTCGTATCTTATAATTTGATGTACTGAATTTATTTTTGATAATTGATGTACTGAATTTATGTTTTGTCATTTAGAATAAATATTAAATTACCATTATTTGTTTGTTTTTATTAATTCTCATTTCTTAACTATTTAATTTGTTTAAAAATTTCTTATCCAATAATGTAATTTACGAAAATAATTTTTAATTCAATAGTTACTTGACTTTTATCAACAAAGTAACTATTTATTTATTAATAAACATAATTTATACACGTTTATCTTTTTATTTCTTGTTCCCATAGGTCAACCTTTTTGGTTGTTGTTGCCTTTTGACAGCAATGGTTCTCCAACGCCCTTTTCGCAACCTCAGCTGAAGCAATCAATCAAGCAACACTTGTCCTCAGTTGCGGTCAAGTTAGTCTGTTGACACCACTTCATCTTAGTCTTGTACCGTTTATGGGACCATATTAAATAAAACAAGCGCAATTTCAAAAATTATACATCAATGTATTCAATATTCATGACTCGCAATTTTTTCAAACAATGCTACCTAAACTAGTTTTTATTTTTTGACGAATAAATGCTACCTAAACTATTATTGCCATCATTGTAGTACAATACTCCATCTGTTATTTAATATAAGCAAAAATATCCATGTATTTGATCTAAATTTAGACTAAAAATATATAGATTTTTTTACTTATATTGAATAAGGGGGGAGTAAAGCCACACATACAACTGCATGTTATTATGAAGAAAGATCATAGAACTCTGTGAATAATGTTCACCTTTGTATTTACCCCTCGAATATGTTCAAAATGTGCTTAAAGATTAGGTTGTCCTTATCTTTACAGATAAGGGCACTGGATTTTGAGAAATCAAGGTTTTCAATAGTGACGATGCGAGTTTTGCGATTGATTGATCGGTAATTAGCAAAGAAGGCTATAGGTAGCTGTTATATCCATTTGCATTAGGAGACAAGATGCTTGGTTTCTACATTCTTGTTTTGCTTGCTTTGAAAGAGAACATATTTGGGGTCCAATGAAGGCAAAATATTCCAATTTTGACATTTTGGGGGGTCCAATAAAGGCCTCCACTGGGCAAGAAATATAAATTGGCGTTACCTCGTTAGTTTTTATATTCAGAACGAAAGTATGAATATAAATGAAATTACTTGAAATGGAATGGATATGAAATCAGTGTTTGATAGTTTGAAATAATTAATACTTTTTTTGACGAAAAATATTTTAAATGAGAACTTGATAGTACTATAAATTAACTATTTTTACATAGTATTACTCATTCAGTACTTGTCTCAATTCTTAAGCCAACTATTTAGAATAATTTTATTTAATTTCTTAAGACATTTTCACTTTTCCACTTTTTCCACATCTATTTATCTCAAGCTTTTAGGTGGAATTTAGTTGATTCTTTTCATTACAAACAACATACAAAATCTATTCATTTCATCTAATTCTTTCTATTTTTTTTCACATATTTTTCCACCTATTTGTAATTATAACCATGAACATATTTTTTATATTATTTAAAATTTTGATTGCACTTTTGATTTATCTGGTTTGGATTATATGTAATTTTAATTCCTCAAGTTTTTTGCGTAAATCAAGTCCTTTTAATTTTAAAATTAAGAAAACCTAGTTTGCTATTAATTTTTTACTACACAGAACCCTTAAACTATTTCTATTTTTAAATATTTGAGGATTTATGTTGAATTTGAGATATGATGTGAAAGGTGGCATCTAGGGTGGACCATGTAATAGATGGTTCATGTGTTAACCAGTTGATTAACGATTAGATTTTGAAGGTCTACCAAATCTTATAATGCACTACACACATCAAATTTTTTTCCCTTTCTCTCTCTTTTTTATAGTGTTATTAATTGTGTTTGTTTAAGCTTTTCAATGATATCGTTTAAAAAAAATCATTTTTATGGGTAAAATAAAAAGCTTGTGTTAACTTTTTGGGATAAGAATCATTTTTTAAAAAAAATATGATTTTTATGATGGTATATTAGAGATTATGTTTTAGAGATTTTTTAAAAAAGCAAAAGCCAAGAGCCCTTTGTTACAGTTTTTTATTAAAAAATCACTTTTTGTAAGTTAAAAATCATTTTTATTGTTATTAATTGTGTTTGTTTCAGCTTTTCAAGGAAATCATTTTTATGGGTAAAATGAAAAGCTATTTTTGTTAGCTTTTTATGGGTAAGAATCTCATTTGTTAGAGTTCTTTTTTATGAAAAAATTACTTTTTTAAAGTTAAAAATCATTTTTAGTGCTATTAATTGTGTTTGTTACAGCTTTTCAAAGAAATCATTTTTTAAAAAAATCATTTTTATGGGTAAGATGAAAAGCTATTCTCATTAGCTTTTTACGGGTAAAAATCAAATTTTTTTAAAATAATTTTTACGATGGTAAATAAACACAAAATAGATTATGCTTTTCTTAAAAATCTCTAAAACACAACTCTAAAATCTTGAATGTCAAAATCACTTTTTTCTTAATTCATAACAAGCGGGCCCAAATTTTTTAAAAAATAATTTTTATGATAGTAAACGAACACAAAATAGATTCTGGTTTTCATAAAAATCTCTAAAACATAATCTCTAAACTTTTGAATATCAAAATCACTTTTTTCTTAATCCGTAACAAACAAGCCCTAAATTGTGTTTGTTTACAACTATAAAAATTGCTTTTAAAAAAAATGATTTTTATCTTGTTACGATAAAACTACTTTTACGTGGTTGTATCTAAACAGGATAAACTCATTTTTTTAAAAGTGATTTTTGTGGTTGTAAACAAACACAATTTATCTTTTATTTTTCTTAAAAATTTCTAAAAAAATAATTTTTAAATTATTTTTCATCAAAATCACCTTTGTTTAATCAGTAACAAACAACCCTTAATTTTTTAATCCATAAAAAAACCTTTAATTTTTTAACTAGTCATTTTTTTTTGTAGTTATAATGACAAATTCCAGCATTTATTGAAAGAGATTGGGTGGGGAAAGACGTAGATGTTACTCATTTTTTTCCAAGTCATCTGAGTCATTGATTAAATCCAACGGTATATTATAAGTGGTTCACCGGTGAACCATATGGTGAGAAGTTCACCCTAGAAGCCACCGATGTGAAATTATGAATTCAAGAAACACAATTTTTTTTGTCAAAAATAAAGAAACACAAATTTTTGTTTTTATTTTGAGTAAAATACAATATTTGAATGGAAGAAAATTTGAAAAATTTTAATCGATCCAATTTGTAAAATTTTATGTTAAATAGATTCTTTTGACAAAAAGTTATATAAAAATACGGGAGTTTTAAGTGAAAAATAATAGAAGGATTTAGTTGTGATGTTTAAAAAATTTGAGAAATTAATTTTTCTTAGAAAATTTTCCAGGACTTCTAATATAATTAATAAGTCTATTTAGAAAAATGAATTTGATCTCGTTTTATTCTTAAAAAGAAAATTGGCTTATACTAAAATAAATAAATAAAAGGGCGGCGTTGTAATCGAATCTAGTTTCTCGCGGGATCCAAAATAACTAATTTTTAAATGTTTTTTGCCTAATAATTTTTAAATGTTAAAACTCCTAGAAAATTGCCCTATGATTTTTTTTTCTCTTTTGTTTTTGTGCCATATTTTTCAATTTTATGAATAATAAATAAATAGTAGACAAATAAGTATTGGACAAAACTTAAGTAAGGTTCTTTAGGTGTGGTTAGTGCTGTTCCTCTCACAAAATAGATAAATTTTTCTCTCTCTATTCACTCCTACTATCTCAAACCTCTCATAACTATCAATATCAAAACAATAGTTTTTATCCTGTTTTGTGAAAAAAACAGCACCGACCACATTTAACGAACCGTACCCAAATTTTATCAGCGATGATTTTGATTACAAAGTTGGCATAAAAAGGAAAGCCATGTAATAAATGTAATAATTGTAATGAAATGATACACACAACACAACACGGCAGAGAGAGAGAGAGAGCTTCAGACAGAAAATCACGCGCATAATCTCCCCGGAGAGAAGATACCCTTTCTCATTCGCCATTGCACACCGAAAGAAATCGTTCCCCTCTCTCTCCCTCCCTCCCTCCCTCTAGGGTTTCTTAATCTTGTTTATCTGAACAAACACGACTATTTATTACGCGGTAATCCGAATTCTCAGCTTCTTCCTACAAACGTAATTCTTCGGCATTCTGATCTCGTCTTCCCAAATCCCTAAAATTATTTTCCTTCTGCCACCTCATGCCTTCGATTTCACGTTTTTTGCTTCGGAATTGCCTGAAGCAGAGGAATTGAGGTACACGGAGGAAAACAAAATGGGTGTATTTTTTTTGTCTGTAGAAATCATATTCACAGGGGTGACTTGTGCTCCCTCTGATTGATTGAGTTTTGTTTTTAAGGATTTGAAGCGAACTGTTTGAGCATGCATAGAGGGATGGTTGTCGATTATTGAGGCGAGGAAAATGGATTCTGCGAGGAGTTGGCTTCAGAAGTTGCAGCCTCGGGATAAAACGAAGGGAAAGAAGAAGGAAGAGGATGTTAATAATGGAGGAAATCAAGATTTGACTGCACCTGTGGATGAAGCATCACTTTCCGATGTCACGAAGCAGAAGGTTGCTGCGGCAAAGCAGTATATTGAAAATCATTACAAGGAGCAAATGAAGAACCTTCAGGAAAGGAAGGAGCGGTATGATTCATTTTATCTTCTGCTTATGACAATTCTTTTTTTATATATAGGAAAAAACATGGAGTGATTATACTCACTTGCCTTCAAAGTCCAAACCACTTGCATTTAATTTTTTGTGAGGAGGGAAAAAAATCTCACTAGAATTGGAGCTTTGAGAACAATGGATCAGAAAAACTGCAGCAAGATGCTTTTTTGAGTTTTTGGTAGTATGTGAAAAGTGCTAACTTTGTGATATTCGTTTCATGTTTTACATCATTCTGGATTGAGTTCTATAAACATTCTGGTGCTTGTTTTTTAGCATATAATATGTTCTAAATTACTCTAAGATGCAACCCACATTATGAGATATTTTCCATATATTCTTACACCCCCTCATCCTAAGACTCACTTGGCTTTAAGCTTGTTAAAAACGAACCCTTAAAAAGAAAAATATAATATGGGGCATGGGCTCCATAAAACATGGCTGGAGAAGAAACTTGGGGATGTTGAAGATGTCAGAGAGATGAGCATTGTTGGAAAGACAACTCAGCAAGATGGCTGGAATTATCATCAACCTAAAGAGCTGGTTGGAATGTTGCATAACCAACGAAAACGAGACCCATTCAGCAGAGATTTCTTGGCAAACAATTATACACATAAAGAACTAATACTTATCTAAATCCACCAGCAAACAACATTTGGAAACTTTAAACCACAACAAAATTTAGGATTCTCAAAAAAATAAAGTTTTCAATTAAAAATGAGGCTGTTGTGTATCATAGCCATGGATATTTCATCACGACATGACTCCTCGGTGTTATAGGAGAAATCACCATTGGTATGATTCACAATGGGAGGGTGGTATGAATCATAGCTAATTCATCACCAACACATCATACATATCTGGGGATAGTTTGAGCCAAACTACATCTGGGATAGTTGAGATCAAATTTAATATGGGATAGTTGGGTCCGGACTTCTTTTCGGATAGCCATGGGCCAAACTCCATTTGGAATAGCTGGGATCAAACTTCATGTGAGATAACCGAATGCTGTTGGAAAGACACGGCAGTGAGACAAACTAATCTAAGGCTTTTGAGATGGGTTGCAGAAGCGAAAAACAGAAAAATCCACTCACAAAGAGAACCTAAGAGAGAAATGCAGATTGAAATTTGTGCATGACTGGCTAGAAGAAAAGAATTATGGACATAATGACATTATTATAATAGAGTTCCAGACTTTAGGGAACTCGACAGCAAAATAGTCATAGAGGATGATATTGCTCTAATACCATGTTGAATTTATAGGTTTTTAGATAGAAATGCGTGAATAGAAAGAATGAAGAATGTGAATTGTGATTATGGTTTTTATTACAAAAAGTCGTAGCACCAATCCTTATTCATACTAATGCTAGGCTCTTAATAATTAAATAAGGAAATTAATCATGATAATTACTAGAATCCTAATCCTAATTAAATATGAAAATAAATCATAAAACATAAAGAAACATGCAAATCAATCCTAAGAGATAATCTAAGATATTCTAAATTATGAGATATTTTCCATATATTTTAACAGATTGGAATTGTATTATTGTGAAAGATGGATTCCTCTCTTAATTTTTAGTTGAGGGGCATCCATAGATGATTATAGTGATAATTACTTTTTGGTCTCTCTCTCTCATGGCTTGGGTGAAGCATGTAAAAGTTGCTGGAACTGGAAGTGTCATCTTTGCTTGAATGTTAATGTGCATTATGTTAGTTGCTTTGACAAACATGTGCTAAAATTTTATAGCAACTCCCTTGCTTATAACAGTCGTACCATCTTGGAAAAGAAGTTGGCTGATGCTGAGGTCTCTGAAGAGGATCAAAACAACCTACTTAAATTTTTAGAGAAAAAGGAAACTGAGTATATGCGCCTTCAGAGGGCCAAGATGGGTGTTGATGATTTTGAGTTATTGACTATGATTGGAAAAGGTGCATTTGGAGAGGTATGTTTATGATTGTATGTGATTAGTAATATGACATGGTCGATTATACTTTCTTCTTCTGGCTTATGGTTATTTTATTTTATGTGTAAACTGAAATATAATGGTGGTTGATTATACTTTTGGTATATAATATGCATTTTTTTGGTTCTCTTGATTCATTTTATGCATATTACCATTGATGTGATTTTCAGAGATATAAAGAATAAAATATTGTAATGGGTAATGTGGGCAACAAAATAGCCTAAGGCCATATTTGGGAGGGGGGTTTAGGAGTGGAGGGTGGCTAGCCTTTCCCTTGTTTGAGAGTTTTATAAAATGAGGGGAGGAGTTTGGGGAATTTTTAAAAGCCCCCCAAAACCCTCTTTAACTTATTTTTTGGAGTTCTCCCAAATCTGGGGCTTTTGACTTACAAACAAGATTGGAGTCTATCCTCTCTTTCCCCTTCCTTTCCTTTCTTTTCCTTTCCTTTGCTTTCCTTCCCCTCCCCTCCCCTTCCCTTCCCTTTCATTTCCCTCCGAGCTCCCAAACAAACCCTAAAGGCTTTTGTGACGTTTTTTAATAATAAATATGAATATTTTTTCTCTATACGAGCCAGGGATATTATGGTGTTATGTGAATAATTTGGGACAATCGGCATTACCACTTAGTAGATGGCCAAACTACCAACATCCTGATGCTAGCCATAACTTTTGATTGGATTTCACGTTTTAGTCTACAATTAATCAAGGAGTCACCCCATCTCTTACAATATATAACCTCACTGCTTTGTTGGAATGGGATTACATTATTGTTAACCAAAGAGGTTCTTTTCTCCCCCCTCTTTCTCTCTGTCTTACAGAAATTCCAAATACATCTTGCTGAGTGGTACTGAATAGACTTATCCATACATATAAAAGAACTGATATCTACCTGGAAAAAATGTAATTTTTAAGATTGTGTTTGCTGAAACACCCACTCTTTCTTGAACCTCAAGCTCATTCTCAGTTTTTTTTTTTTTTTTTTTTTGTGTGTGCGCGTAAAAGCTGACACAATTATCCCACTGATTTTGTTTTTTGGTCTTTTTCCTGTATGTGTCTTTGTCTGCAAACAGTTTGACTCTACCTAAAATTTGAATTTGTTGTAGGTCAGAGTATGTAGGGAGAAGACTACGGGTCATGTATACGCGATGAAAAAGCTAAAGAAATCAGAGATGCTTCGCAGAGGCCAGGTTTACAGTTACTTGTTTTGCTAGATTATGTTATTCCGGAAAGTAGTACTTTTTATGCATAAGTTTAAGAAAGTCTCATGACTCATACTTAGTCCCTCTTTCGCAAATTTTCTCAGGTTGAACACGTCAAAGCAGAAAGGAATCTCCTTGCAGAGGTTGACAGCAATTGCATAGTCAAACTTTATTGTTCTTTCCAGGATGATGAGTATCTATATCTTATTATGGAGTATCTACCGGGTGGAGATATGATGACTCTGCTTATGAGAAAGGATACCTTGACTGAAGATGAAGCCAGATTTTATGTAGGGGAAACTGTTCTGGCTATCGAATCTATACATAAACACAATTATATACATAGGTATACATATATTCAGAGTAATCATGTTTCCTCAGTTATAATATATGAATCAGTTTTTGGTAGGGTTAGCTTCTAATAGAGACTGGTATGACTTTAACTTTTAGAACATGCTGTTATAACCCTTATCACGATTGTTAACAAAATCATTTCTAAAGGATCTAATGATGAGAAATGTTTGATGTATGAAGTCGTATTTATCTGCGTGTGTTTGAAACTAAAGCAAACTCGGTCAGTTAAACAGTATAAATTTATCTTTTCAATATTTTGTGTTGCAGGGATATCAAGCCTGACAACTTATTACTTGATAGATATGGACACTTGAGACTGTCTGACTTTGGACTTTGTAAACCATTAGATTGTAGTACACTTGAAGAAAAGGATTTTTCTGTGGGTCAGAATGTGAATGAATCTACACAAAATGATGAGCGTTCAGCTCCAAAACGCACACAACAAGAACAACTGCAACACTGGCAAAAGAACAGGAGGACACTTGTAAGTACACTGCTATTATGTTTTCATCTTGCTTTATTTATTGTGAGAGTAATGTAATTGCAAAACTTGATGTGGTGTTTTCCTTATGATCTAGTAAACTATTGAAGTCATTTACTGATAAACTGTAACTGTTAAACCCCCCTCTCAGCCTGCCCAACCAAAAATGAAAAGAAAAAAAATAAAAATGAAATGGCTGGTTTCTACTGCTGAGGGTATCTGTATGGAAGACACCTTTCTTTACTTCTCGTGTTTAATATACTGTTCCTTTACCTTTTACTGCGTGTGCTTGTAATTGTGCATGTATAAATGTTGCAGGCTTATTCCACAGTTGGTACACCGGATTATATTGCTCCGGAAGTTCTTTTGAAGAAAGGTTATGGAATGGAATGTGATTGGTGAGTTTTCTGCATGTGAAGCTGGCCTGTTATCTAATATATATTTCTCTATGCTCTTATGGCGGATATATATCTTAGCATTAGAATTTAATCTTATCATTCATTACATAGTGATATTTTCAACAAGTTTTGACATATTTTGACATTCAAATCTCTTACTTCATTACTCGGGATGCTGTTTGGAACTTTTTCCTTCTGTTTTTTATTTCCTGTTCTAATGCTTTGGAAAAACCAAACATATTGGGTTTTTCTCCATTTATGTTGGATTTGTGAATAAACTCCAACAAGATCAGGGTTTACATGTTTTATTCTGACAGAACGATGGTTGTTATAAAATTCACAGGTGGTCACTTGGAGCCATCATGTATGAAATGTTGGTGGGATATCCACCTTTTTATTCTGATGATCCAATGACGACATGTAGGAAGGTAATCTTTCTATACAAATTTGTTCTTGCAACTAACGCTTGGGATTTTTACTTTTGTTTTTATAACCCTCTGCAGGACACTCTTACTATTCATTATGATCTGTGCAGTTCTTGAATTTGATTTTTAAATTTCAGTTAAGCTATTTGTGCCTCTCCTTTCCTTTTTGTGGTTTATGTCAGAGTCTATCATTCTACTATCAAATTGGTGGCTAGATTGTTTACACTCATTGATAAGTTCTGTTTCATATCTCTGTTTTAAACTCCTGACTTGTTTGGTGTTCTTAACTTCTTTGGACTGGACCTACATGATACCCAGGACCATACTTGAGATTAAAAATTCTCTCATATTGCAATTTGTACTATTGTAAAAAAGAAAATGGTGCCATATCAAATATGTTAATGTTGATTAGGCTGAAAGCAGTTTTCCTCTAGTCGTTTATTCCTTTGACTGAGTTTGCCAGATAATCTGAAATACATACACGTCTTTCTTTTGCTCTTTCTGCGAGGCTTCTTTCTCCGTATCACCTGTTTCCCCTCTGGATATCTCATTCGAACTGCCAAACTCTAATCTATTTTCTTGTTTTAGATGGGCTTGATAGGGTAGGGGCTTGTGGCCAATTCATACTCTGATGAATCTTTCACCAATTGTAGCCTTAACTGATTGATTGTTGAGAATTAAAAGGCAATTACTTTTATTTTAAAGAAATGAAATTTGCATTCTTATGGACTTGAGTAGTATCGAGAGTAAGGCAATTGGAAAAAGTTGTTGAAATGACAACCAGACTGAAGCTAACTCTCTCACTCAAGATTTTCTATTAATGTATTGATAGTTAAGTTCCCCCCCCCTCTTGGGTTTTGCATGGTACTTTTTAATGTTTCATCAGATATATTGTTAGGATATAAGTAAGGAGTGAGTTAGTTAATTAGTTAGAGGGTTAGTTAGATGGGCCTAGGGTTAGTTTGATGGGCCTCTTTGTATAAATAGGGAGTTGTAGGCTTAGAGGAGAATTATTCATCATTGTATCAATTGTTAACTTGAGCAGTGGCTCAATGTTGTGAAAGGGGAAACCCTTTGGAGGAGAGTTCTCTCTCCTATTCTCTTCTTTTCTCTCTTTCTTTCTCAATTCTTCTTCTTTTTTCCCTTTTATTTTCTATATCCATTTTCTTTGTTCCTAACAATTGGTCTGACCTGCCGGATTCGAACCAGCGTATCTATTCTCTTCTTTTCTCTCTTTCTTTCTCAATTCTTCTTCTTTTTTCCCTTATATTTTCTATATCCATTTTCTGGGTTCCTAACATATATTTTGACAATTTTAATTGTAAACATGGACTAGGCTTCTCTAAAATGCTTGGTACACACTTTCCGTAGAATGCAGAGGGATCCCCATTGATATTAAAATGTCAATGCTTTTATTTTTATAAAGTACAAGCAACCTGACTGCAATGCATGGTTTTTCAGTAACTACTTTGCTTTTCTCATCAATGGTAATCCAAATTCAAGTGCAACCTTCTCTTTAGAGTAGCCAAATCCTATAAACATAATAATTTAGAGCCTGTTTGGTTTTTGTTTCCATTATTTGTTTTCATTTCATGTTTTCACTTTTAATTACAAAAAATGTCATTTGATTTTCACTTTATTTCCTGTTTTCAAAGAAGACAAAATGGAAACAGAAATAAAGTGAAAACAAGGCAATATTTTTGTAATTAAAAGTAAAACAAAAAATGAAAACAAAAATTGGAAATAGAGACCAAGCAGACTCTTTTTTAAAAGTCTATAAAGCATGATAAATTCATCTTGGTTTCTCTTTATTGCAGATAGTGAACTGGAAATCTCACTTGAAATTTCCTGAGGAAGCTAGGCTATCCCCACAGGCTAAGGGTCTTATTAGTAGACTGTTGTGTAATGTCAACCAAAGGCTGGGGTCAAAAGGTGCAGATGAAATAAAGGTGTTGTACGGTGTGTCCTTTTTCTAAATTCTTAGATTTATTATATTATATATTTCAATATTGAGTTTACCTTGTGTTGTATTCCTCTTTAGGCTCATCCATTCTTCAAAGGTGTAGAATGGGATAAGCTATATCAAATGGAAGCTGCATTTGTTCCTGAGGTCAATGATGAATTAGATACTCAAAATTTTGAAAAGTTTGATGAGGTATTTTAGTCCATCAATTTCTTGGTTATTTTGTATTGCTACTTGTCTGCCGTTTTCCTTGTCCAATTTTTCTCATTTTACCTTTTGCATTTGCAGTCTGACAGCCAAACTCAATCATCATCAAGAGCTGGTCCTTGGAGGAAGGTATTCTTTGATGTTCCCTTCTACTGGAAATTGTCACCAAGTTAGCTGTAGAGTTGGTCTCTGCATAATCTTTTGTTGATTGATATGGTGATGAAGTAGTATTCTGTTAAATCCCTTTTTTTTGCAATATAAGGAAAAGCAAAGAAAATCAATTAGTTATCATTATTTGTACTTTTGAATCACTTATCTGGCAATCATGGTATGTCTCTTCTGTTTTGAAAATGAATTTACTTTGAATTGCATGGCCATGAGTTGGCTGTTGGTATGCCTTTTAGTTGCTAGGACTAGGAGATATCTTGCAAGCTATCGAACTGGCTTGGGTTTCCCATATAAGAAGTTTAATTGTTCTACTTTTCATTTTTACACAAATTTTGGCTTTTGAAATCACTTGACTAATTTTAAGGTGAACTAGCTCTACTTCAAACTCATGATATGAATAATTTCTCAGTATTGCGCTACTACTATTATACTATAATAAATGAGAATACACTTTCTTTGAATTTTTAGGAAGCTGAAGTTATTACCCTACTAGAGTCTAGGAGCATGTATTTGTTGGGCTTGCTAAAATGTTCATGCTAGGTTAACAATACTTTCATTATTTAGGGTTGTTTATATTTGCAAGAGTCTCAAATAATGAATTTATATTCAATAGAATAGAATTCTTATCAGCCCTTACTTAAAAAACTTAGTAGTGTTTAACTTGCTTTTAGCAGTGGCCAATGGATATATCTTCCTCAAGTTCCACTTGTTGGTTATCTTGTTTGTAAACTGACATATTTGACCAGAAAAATAGTTCTCAATCTTCAAATTTTCAGTTTGTTACTTCTATTCTCCACCCCCATCCATTTCCTTTTTCTTATTCTTCTCTTGTTGTTTGTTGGGATGTTGCAGATGCTTTCATCTAAGGACTTGAATTTTGTTGGATACACATACAAGAACTTTGAAATTGTCAATGATTATCAAGTTCCTGGGATGGGTACATTTCATTTTTCTCTTTCACTCATGCGTATTATTGTATGCTATGTTTGCCACAAGGTCCCATTTTGGCTATGGTCGTAGCTATTATGCGTATTCGACAGATGTGTTTTTATGATAAGAGGGATATATTTATAATCGTTTTTGAGAGAATTACTATTAAGGAACTCTTTGTGAAGATATTTCCATCTTAGATTCACATACATTAACCAAAAGAGCGATTGCTTAAGCCAGTAAATGGTTAGCACATTAACAGATATTAAGTACTGCTCTTTGGTTAATATCGCTCAAGGGGAATTGTTTTACTAATAAGAGTTCCTAAACATATTCTGGAGCAACTTCAGCTATAGTTCTATCAGGTTCAACTTCCTCATCTCTTTCTCCAAGACTCAGCATGTAAAAGAAGATTATGCCCAGGCTCTGTCTCCCCTTTGAAGTATATTAAAGAGGAAAGATTGCTGTTATAGGGTTTATTCTTTTTTATATATAAAGGAGGAAATAGAATACTTATAATGATAAAACTATATTAATATTAATGTGAATATTGTTATTACAGAAAACAAAGCACCAATCCTTGTTTATACTGATATTAGACACTTAATCCTAATTTAGTAAGGAAACATATTATGACGTATAAGGAAATTTTGAAACTAATCCTAAGAAAGAATCTAAGATGCTCTAACATATTTTATGATAGAATGAATAATGATGTGGTGAGCTATTTTCAGATATTCTAACATCACCATCAAGGTAAAGCTTACTAAGATTTAAGCTTGTTAGAAATGAATCATTTGAAAAGAAAACTATATATAGGGGTGGGCACAGGTACGGGTCGGCTCACAAACCCGACCTACCAAATCTAGAAAAAGCGGGTTGGTTTGGGTCATTGGGTTGGGTCGGTTTTTAAAAAAGCAAACCCATAGCATATGGGTTGGGTGCCGGGTCTAAGGATTGCAAACTCGAACAACCCAATCCAACCCAACCATTGTAAATGAACACAACTTTTTTTACTTACCAAGTGAACGTGGCACGTATATTATACGAAATGACTTATTTTCTATAAGCCAAAGTGAATGTTGAGTCACGTATTTGAAATATGAAATATGTGTTTGTATTTGGAATGTTTTATATATAATATGAATATGAAATAATACACTCTACAAACGTTATATTTTATGAAATATAAAATATTGTGTTGCGTATTTCTTATTTTTTCAATCAGACTAGGTGGATGTTGAATAAATTAATGTTTAAGGTCTTTATAGTAATTTTTTTTTTCATAAATATTTTTTTTCCTATTTATCTTTATTTTTTATTTTTCCAAATTTTTTGTTTTTTAAATATTTTAATAATGAACCCGTTCACCGGACCCAAACCAACCCATATGAGGTCGGGTTGGGTTGGTTCGGTTTATGTAAAAAAATTCTACTAAACCGACCCAACCCAACCCGTATATATTTGATTGGGTTGGGTCTTTAAACACCTCAAAACTCACCCAACCCGACCCATGCTCACCCCTAACTATATATGGGGTTACATGTCTTTTCAGGCAGGAGGGTAGAAGATAAATTGGCAGGGTTATGTCGACTTGTGTTGATTTGGGGTGCTGACTGCATTTTACATTTTAGTATATTCTGGAAGTTCATGGGTATTGTTGTTTTGTGTTGACTTTGCCATCCTCTTGCTTGCAGCTGAACTGAAGAAGAAACCCTCCAAATCAAAGAGACCATCCATTAAGTCGCTTTTTGGTAGGCTCTTACATCTTTATGACCATTTGATTCCTTCATACTGTGTTGTTCTTTGTAATTGTAAATCTTTCTGTTTCTTGCATATAACCATAAATCTTTTCATCTAATCAAACTGGCTGACATATATTATAGATTGTGAGCCAGAGACATCAGAGGTGTCTGAGGTTTCTGATACGTCTGAAAGTAATCGACCTGCTCAAGGAAGCTTTTTAAAGCTCTTGCCACCCCAATTAGAGGTATCTCATAGCGAGAGGAATCTTCCTCTCAGGTCCTAACAAGGCAATCTCATGATATACAGTCAGAGTGCAGAAATTATAACTCATGCATATAGCATATTGACTACTTCCATTGGCACTCTCAATGCAATTCCACGTTTGGATTTGTTCTTGGTTACACTAATGGTTATAAGAAAAGGCAGGAAGAAAGTGCTGTCTTGGAATCAACTAATTAGCCTCAAGATGGCTTGGACGAGCCTTTTTCTGTCGCTGGCAACAACTATTGAATTGTAAATCTCTTACTGTGTCCATTGTCAAATATGCTACACTAACACCGTAAACAACACGATGTCAATGAATACTGGTTACCATGTATATTCGTGTTCTCTTTTACATTAATGATAGCATAGCATTTGTCCCTGTAACATTGGAGTGTAATGACTGACAAGTTAATTTTGTTGAACGAGACCTGCATGGATTAATTTTAAATAATGTCAATAATCTGTGATTTATTATGCTTGATTTTTTATATTATTATTATTATGGATGGCCCTTTTCTATTTTAGCCAATTAAATTTTTGTTATTATATAAAATTATTTTTTCAACAAGTAGTTGTAAGAGGAAAAAGTAGAATGATCTTGTAATAATTAAATTTTTCATCATGGGTATAGCACTTGATTGCAGTTTTCTACACTCCTCTAATTAGTCTTTTTTTCAAATTGGCATGGTTTTATATTTTCAAAATTACACCGACCTCCTAATTGTTAATGTTTATTACACCCTTCTCTTATTTGAAAAATAATTATATCTCTTCTTCTGTTTTTACCCTTCACACCTTTTCAAGTAATGTCCGTATTACTTGTAACAAAAATGAATGAAAAATAGTATTTTTATAGTAACGTTAATATTTTACTATCTTATCATATCATAATAACATGTTTATAATATAATACTCCCTCTATTTTCATATATAAGCAATAAAATATTTTTTTGGTTCATTAATATAGACTAAATATATGAGTTATTCAATAAATCAAAAAAGTATTTTGTTGCTTATATATGAAAATGGAGGGAGTATAACATAATATAATATAATTAAATATTTATATAAAATGTATATACACTGTCTAGTTATGAATGATTTATATCAAACTTTCTGTTGATTGAACAGAACGGCACCAACTGGTCCCAAGGATTTATGGCCGGAATTATTTTACATCATTAAATCTATCTGTCCATTTTAAGATAAATCTCCTTAAAATTCAACGTTTCTTTGTACATTTAATATTTTTCTCATTGTATACTCTCATTGTACATCTAGTAATATTTTTCTCATTGTAATTTGTACATCTAATATTTTTTCCGTATAGACTAACTCTTGGTGTACCAAAAATATCCAACACATCATGATTGGCTCGTTTTGCCAAGTTTGAACACTTGGTTTCTTTACACACTACATGGACACTCTTGCTATCTATTTTATGCATTGGAACGGTTCCGTGCTTTCCCCCTTTTTAACTAAGTATAAAATGATGGTATTCGGATATTCTATATTCTTTTGACAAAGGATATTCTATATTCAGTTACGCTGTTACAGTATGATGAAGAGAAATGTTTGGTTGACACAAAAATTTGACAACAAATCAATAACTGGTGGTTAATGACGTGCAAAAGTTTGGTTAATTCAGTTCAGTAGTTAGTTAATGGTGTATCGTATACATTAACCAAACTTTTGTCCGTCATTAACCATTAACCAACTACTCAACTGAATTAACTAAATTTTTACACGTCATTAACCAAATATTTGCACGTCATTAACTATTAACTATTAACCAACTACTCAACTGAATTAACCAAACTTTTACACGTTATTAACCAGGTGTTAGCCTGAATGCGGAAAATGTCAAAATGACAAAATCATAATAATAATAATAATAATAATAATATAAATGACATATGAAGACGCCCTGGATTCTTTTATTTTTTGGACGTAAAGCCTGGATTCGAATACCTTTTTTCTTTTTTTTAATGTGCCGTGTCGTTTAAAGCATATTGGCCAAAAACTAATATGAACCTCTGACCCACAGTAGTACACAACTATACAATACAAGTCGGCAAGCTTACAAATCAATCATAATTTACTATATATGCATTTGAATAAAGACTAGACAATTAGCTTTGTATATTAAACTGTCCTTGTAGCTTGGTAAATTAACCTGGACGGTCGTTCCAAGCCCCTACAGCCAGAATAAACTAATTCCAACATATAGGCATCACTTTCACTTAAAAGGTGATTTGATAATAACCATATTAATTATTATTATATTATTGTCAGAATTTAATAATCAAAGGTTTTCCCGTACAGAAGGCGTTAACATAAAGATGTATTCTCAATTTCTTAATTACTCGAATGTAAACTCTGCTATAACTCTAAATAATTACAACGACAACAATCAAACATTTTCTCACTAGTTAGGGTAGGTTACTTATGTTCACACATGGATCATTTACTTCTCAATTTCTTTTAATGGTTTAACTTAGTCTTCATGATTCTCCTTGTCTACTCTCTTTATTGGTGTTTCTACGTCAGGAAAAAGATTCCTTGTATTTACGTATTTCCGTTGTAGCTGATATGGATCGTTTGATTTAGATCAGACAGTCTGCATTTCAACTTTGTACCGTGGACCTGATTTAACGAAGTTAAAACGTGGACCGTCTAATCTCCAATATGTCCAATTGCGGCAACTGCATAATATGACTACCGTAAGGAATCCAGGTCCCATTATTGAAATTTGAACCACCCGTTTTCGATCAAACGACCCTAATTTCCTTGACCGCATAAATGTCGGATTCCCTAATTGCAGGAAATCCGGGTCCCTTCTTAGAGCTCACCCTTCAACCTATAAGGTGTGTCTTAGACCTTTAAAAATTCTTATTATTTTTACACAAAATTTCCATTTAACTCATAAGCATATCCATGCAATGGCATATCCTCTCCAACGTAATCTATGACCTGGGATTTAAATTATTGCAATTCCTAGTCCTCAGTGCCTGGTTGCTAGGTCAGAGGCCATTAACATAAACAACTCAAAACCAATTTTCACTACACTAATCATATTATTTATATAGAGTAGTTGCTCCTTCTCCATCGTCATAATATAGACAAATCGAAACGTCCCTCTTCAAGCTTGAAGACATTTTGGCTCCATTAAAATAATTGGAAAATCACTGCCAAATCGACGTGTAATGATTAGCTTCTAGTCTCTTATCTTTTTCTAAATGGCTTCACTATGCCGGCCATCCACAGGAATTCACAATGCCATTGACAACATGACCCCAATTTTTTATTTTTTGGCCATCAAACTTCACCCTTTATAAGTGTCACTAACCTCTTCTTGAAAACCCCCTCTCTCACCTTTGTGTTTTTGTTTTGCTGCATGTTAATTTCTTTCCCCTCTCATTCATAGTAGCTAGAATTTAAGCATTTGATTTTTTTTTTACTTTTCCTATGATGAAAGTGGGATTTGAAGTCCTTCATGCAAATCCAAACATGATTCATCCCCACATGCATGAAACTTGGGACTACCCAAATATTATTGCAAATGATCACTTGCCAATTCCAACACCAACCCCTTCATACCCTTATTCAAAGCCAGTAACAGAAAACCACTACCTAAACTTGGGGCAAAACAACAATGAGCTATGTGATTGGGTGGAGCACATTACAAAACACCTTGTTGAAGACTTACCACAAAACACTTCTCATAATAACCTTATTATTCCCTCACTTTCACCCAACTTCAATCCAAGCATCAATAGCTTTAATCCTCACACTCAAACAAACACCTCAAGTTTAGATCATAATTATCATCATAACCATAATGTTTATGAACATGATCATGGTTTAAACCTAATAACCCTTCTAATGGAGTGTGCAGTGGCAATCTCAGTTGAAAACCTAAGTGAGGCTCACAGGATGTTATTAGAGCTAACACAAGTGGCCTCACCTTACAAACCATCATGTGCTGAACGTGTTGTTGCTTATTTTGCAAAAGCCATGACAAGCAGGGTGATGAATTCATGGATTGGAGTATGTTCCCCTTTGATTGACCACAAAAGCATTCACTCATCATTCCAAGTCTTCAACAACATTTCCCCTTTCATCAAATTTGCTCACTTCACTTCAAACCAAGCCATCCTTGAAGCAGTGAACAATTGCAACAGCATTCACATCATTGACTTAGACATCATGCAAGGTCTTCAATGGCCAGCTTTCTTCCACATACTTGCAACAACAAGAATGGAAGGTCCACCTGAGATTAGAATGACAGGAATTGGAGCTTCAATGGAGCTTCTTATTGAGACAGGGAAAAACCTATCAAACTTTGCAAGAAGGATTGGTTTGTGTTTAGAGTTTTACCCTATAGCATGCAAGTTTGGTGAAGTTGTTGATGTTTCAATTTTCCAAACAAGGCCTGGTGAGACACTTGCAGTGCATTGGTTGCAACACTCTTTGTATGATCAAACTGGACCTGATTGGAAAACTCTGAGGCTTCTTGAGGAGTTGGAACCAAAAATCGTGACTTTGGTAGAGCAAGATGTTAACCATGGTGGTTCTTTCTTGGACCGTTTTGTTGGTTCCTTGCACTACTACTCTACACTTTTTGATTCACTTGGAGCTTATTTGCATAGTGATGATGCTAATAGGCTGAGTGTTGAGCATGGTCTTTTGTCTAAGGAGATTAACAATATATTGGCTATTGGAGGCCCTGCTAGGAGTGGTGAGGATAAGTTTAGGCAGTGGAGAAGTGAGCTTATTGCAAGGCATTGTTTTGTGCAGGTTCCAATGAGTGCTAATTCAATGGCTCAAGCTCAGTTGATATTGAACATGTTTTCACCTGCTCATGGTTATAGCCTTGCTCATGTTGATGGCATGTTGAGGCTTGGATGGATGGATACTAGCTTGTATACTGCTTCTGCATGGACTTCTAGTGCTCCTAAGTAAGCTTAAGGTTCTAAGCTTTTTGGGTTTGTTTGTTTTCAGTGCATTTCAACTAATAGCTATAGAATTGAGATGTAAATTGAGAAAATTGATTAGAACTTGTTTGATAGTAAACAATTCTGTAACCATATATGTACATGCTTACACAATTTATAGTTTCCTTAAAAATTAGTAAAATATAGTTTGGTTTTGTCAAATTCTAATTAATGTCTAGAAAAAAGTTAATGGGGTATATGTAATGATCTTGTTCTTTTACTCTTTTGGAGCTTCTGAAGGTTTTTTAATCTTTCTACTTTAAATCTTCATCCTATTGTCTCTCTTTGGATGCTTGTTAATTTAACTAAATGATCAATTAATGCTATTATCAGGAGACTTTAATCTGTTATCTTTATGTGGTCTCAAAATGTTACTTAAATTTAGGCACACACAGGCATGGAGGCTAGCTCTTTACATGGATGCATGTACAAATAAATTACTCAAGCAGCAGCAGAAAATTAAAATAGATGAGGTCCAAACTATCATAATTTGGTTTTGTTTCACAAATGAACATTGTACATGTGAACAATCGACTATTATGTGTGTGCACTTCATAGTTGAATTGAACCACTACAATTATTGATTTTCTTTCATACGCAATGGTATTACATTTGCATATGTTTTATGGATTATATTTGTATTATGCTTGAAGAACAAAGGGAAGAAAAGCTCTTTCCTTTGTTCAAGGTAAGGAGACTACGTCTTTCTTCATTCTAATTATGGGTAAATGATTGTTGCAAGTTCTCCAAATGAAGGACTTCACCCTCATTTGGAGATGTGTGTTTGTCGGCGAGCACGTGCCCTTCGCACGAGTTTCTTCTACCTAGAAATTTTAAAAGATGTAATCCCCACTCCTTTTTAAACTTGGCTTAAATACCATTTTGGTCCCTTAACTTATTTTTGATGTTCAATTTGGTCTTTTAACTATTTTTTGGGCAAATAAGTTCTTTAACTATTTTTTCGGCCAAATAAGTCCTTTAAGTTTTTAAGTTGGGCCAAATAGGTCATTTAAGTATTTTAAGTTAGGTCAAATGAGTCATTGTCACGTAGGACCTATTTAACCTAACTTAAAAAATTAAAGGACCTATTTGGCCAACTTAAAAACTGTTTGGTCGAAAAGGACCTATTTGGCCCACCTTAACAACTTAAAAGACTTATTTGACCCCGAAAATAGTTATTAACCCTAAAAAAATAAGTTAAGGGATTAAAATAGTATTTAACCCTTTAAAAACAATGTAAACAATAATTATGCATAATATATAAACGAAATTGTAATATTGGCAGCTGTTAAATTAATGGACCAAAAAACTTACTCCATTTAATAGACATCAATTAGGTATCTGAAATTATCAAAATCAAATGCTAACACTAACACACACACGCGCGCACACATTCATTGATAAAAAAAATAGTTAGTTATTTTTTTTAGTTATTAGTTTTTCTTTTATACCAATCTGTGCGTCATTTATTGGAAGAACATAGAATAAAATCATATAAAATACACATGGTAAAAATATATTGCTATTAATGCTTAGCAAAGTTACAAACTCCAAACCAATGATTCAGTAATTCATAATGTCAAAGACTACAAATTAATATGTATCCTTATATTTTTTTCGCATAGTTTTTTACTACTTATATATATATTAAATTAAAAATCAGCTGAAATCTTTAAGTGGAACAGACAATTAAATTAATATAATATATTCTGGTAGATAGATAATGTCATTTTCTGAAAAGGATAAAAGAAATGGATGAAAGGCAAGAAGTCATTGAATCTGTAAAAGGCTAATAATTTACTACCTACATCCCTAATTATAAACATTTTTTAACTAAAATACGGAGATTAAGAAAACCAGTTAACCAATTTAATTTGTCTAAAAAGTATACTAGTTTTCCCATACTATCCTTCAATTATTGAGACAAAATTTTTAATACTCTACTTTGACTTCTCATCTCCCCAAGACTATCTAGGAGTATTTTTGGAAAAAATTAATTAATATATCTTGTAAATTAAAAATGAGCTTATATTTAGGGTTAATTTTTCTTTTACAAAAGAGATTTATAATTAGGGACGGAGGTAGTATTTATATGAATCACTCTACCAATAGTATAGTATATCTCAATCAGTTTTTTTTTATTGAGGAAAGTATATCTCAATCAGTTGTTTTGCGAAACATGTACTAGTATATCTCAATAATTAAGTTTATGAATTTCAACATCAAAATGTCATGTCAATATTTTTTTTTTGGTGATTAAAAGTTTATATTAAAGCAAGGACCGACCCATACATAGCCAGAGCCAACCTAAAAAAAATGTCATATTTGTTGTCAAAAAAAAAATGTCATATCCATATAAAGCCTGATAAGCTTCCTAATCAATTCCCATCCATTATTGCAAATAGTTTTACTATTAATGATCATAAAAGCTTTAATTATGTGATTGTTGGGCATTGCATTAACTACTGGTGGGCTTTTTGCGGAGTGGGCGCAGTAGGATGGTATCCACTCATAGATAAGTAAGCAGTATTTTGTGATCTTTACGTAATTTATTATTTTAGGATTTTGAATTGTGTGCAACACTCGTGGCATATATCCATTGGAAAATCATTATACTAGGCTTTTTACGAATATATCCTTGTTAGCCATAGATTAAAAGTATTTTGAAAAGCTCTTACCCAAAAAAAAAAGTGTTTTGAAAAGCACAATAGTTTAATTTTAGATTTTTAATTTCTAACTTATGTAACTTTACACACGATAAAAGTTATTAATTATCTATTTTTTTTCTTTATTAATTACTCATTTTTTTACTTTGTGGGAAGAATGAAATTATGTAGAGGTGAATCTATAAAATAAATAGAAAAATAAGTAATTAATAAATAAAAAGGTAGACAATTAATGATTCTTATCATGTGTAATGTTGCACATATTAAAAACCGTTTTATTTTCTTAATAATTTAAGTAATATGTTTTTTCCTCTCATTAGGCTTATTATAGTTCTTATATTCTCACACTCATTTTTCTCATATTTAGGGTTGCAATTGATAGGGTATGGATAAGGTACTATAATACCAATTCCTAATTTCCTATACAAACATTTTAAGAAAATACATGTACTTGGATACATACATTCGGGGGTAGCAACTTTAATGCGTGTATACCCGTTGGGTACTAAGTACATATACTCGTACTTGTTACTTGTATTTTAATTAACTATGAAAAATAAATAATAAAAAAAGAGCAATTAAAAATACAATTGTAATTTAATTGAAAAACTATCCAAAGATATTTCAAACATGATATAAAACATTAGTTACAAACAAGACTATTTTAAAATACAACAACAGTCTGTAAAAAAAATACAAAATAATAGGATTGTTAAATACAAAACATAATATTATGTTTGAACATTGAGTAAATGTTACAATAAACTTCTCAAACAACAAATCCATAAGGTTGCATTAGTTTTATTTTTAATTTAGTATAAATACTTATATGTGTGTGAGTGCAGGGGTTCAAGCGGGCAGACACTACTCATCTCCATTAAAATTTATAGATAATTACCTGTAACATCCCAAATTCCCTAAGCCTAATTATTAGGAATCCTAAGTGAGAAAGGGGTTTAACCCCGATGATTAAAAATAGTTCATAGCCTTAATTTAGTAATTTAAAACCAATTAGGAACTAAGGGGTAAAATGGTAATTTTACCCAATGATTTAGGAAGTTTGGTACCAATTAATTAGGAGCAGTTTTAATTGATTAAAATTACTCAAGATGTTATTAGAAACCAAAGGTTAAATTAAGGAAGCTAATAGGGGTTCATTTATAAGATTTTAATTAAACCTATGCTCCACCGTGCACCACATTTCACTTAACTCCACCCTAGTTCCCCTCCAATCACCCATTTACTCTCCCTCCTGCGTGAAACTCCAGCAAAGAAACAGAAGGAATTGAAAATCAGAAAAAGGGAAAGAGAAAAGAAAGGAAGAAGAAGGAAAGGAGAGTGAGATGTTGTGCGACTGGTGAGAGGAAGGAGGCCGACGCCTAGTGGAAGGCAAAGCGGGCCAACTACCTCCTAACTCCACTTTAGCCCGCCAAAAAGCGGGGCGGGCTGGCCCGCCATGGGTATGGTTCAATTTTTGGCCCACTCGCTTCAATGGGTGGCTGGCCAGAGTCGCCCACCCAACATAAAAAATTACATTTTGGCATTTTTATTGTGTGTGGTATAAAAAAATTCAATATGCAAAAAATCGCTTTTTCTTGCTTTGATCTGTGCCCAATACTCAACATATAATCCTCCACTAATAATTTTTTTGTACCATTTTTTTAGAGTGATTTAATTTGTTGAGCTATTTTTATTTGAATAGCATATGTACTCTATATTCTAAATATTTTTTAAAATCAAACCGTACACCATAGCTATCTAAAAAAATACTCATCGTAATAGTTTTCCAAATAACTATGTTTCATATTTTTTATCGACACGCTTGATGGGCCTCGTGTATTTTCGACATCTCAAAATATCAAACACCTGATTATAATATCGATATCACCAAGTCCAACCAAAAGTCTCAAATACACAAAACACACATTCAATGCACAATAAATACATAACCAACATTACAAGTCCCAACTTCCAAAATAACATCATGAAATTGGCCAACAATTCTTTAAACTATTAAATTACTAAGAAAGATCATCGCATCATCTTCCACATCAAGAACATTAGATGCACTCTTGGAAAAAGTCGATCCCCATTTGTATCATCATTGTCATCATCATTTCCATCTACATTATAAAATAATGTGATCAATTCAATGGTTATCAAAATAATGTAAATAAATAGTAAATATCACGTCGCATTAAATAAATTACCATCATTAAAGGCATGCATCCAATTGCGAGAACAAAGCAATGCTTCCACATTTTCAGACAAAAAGACGATTTCTATACTTGTTAAGCACTCGAGAATCAATACTAAATGAAGATTCAGACGAATCATGGTAATAGGAATGCTTAACAAGTCTCTAGCCATTATTGAAAGCTCGAAATCAATGTCTATTATTCTTCCACCATTGTAATACATCCATTTGATCCGTAAAATCGAGATCCAAAACCTATCCCAAATAAATATCAAGTTGACTATTTCAGCTTTACTAGCAACTAGATGCCTCACTGCACTTTTTAATTCCTAAAATGATGATAGCAAAAGATTAGATGAGCATGATAAAGAAAGCAACTTATAAATACACATAATATTGAAGCATGGATAGTATTTGAAGCATTGGAAGCAACTTACATCAAATAGGCTTGTTCTACTTGACTTGCTAGAAGAGGCATGGATAGTATTTGAAGCAATGGAAGTAGCACTTTTGGTAGAATATTGTGAGAAAAGCTTGTTGAACTTTTCTTTTATTTGTTCCACCTTCAACTCCCAAGTGTATGGATCAATTTTTCATAACAAAACCCAATGAATCCAACTTCATTCGTGGGTCTAACACTGCACTAAAGGCAAGAACAACACTATACTCATCCCAATACTTCTCAAACTTCAACAACATATTTTCAGCCATGCTTTTATAACTTCATCTTCATCTTTTTGCTATCAATTAAAAGACACTTTGAATTTTCCAAACTTGCAAAAAGTAGAGGTTGGAAGTAGGATAGCTTGTGCGGACATCAAGGTGGTAATTTCATAAAAATGGCAACAAGAACCTACTCATTTTTGTGCTCTACTCCACTCTTCCTTTGAAGGATTACATATATAATTTGCATCATAGCAATGTAGGTTTTCAAATACACGCTATGATATTTAAGAGCACTTTTAAGCATCAAATAAGTTGAATTCCATCTTGTGGGAACATCTACAACTAACCCACTTGATGCATCAATGTTGCCAACTTTTTCAATGCATTGCTTAAATTTTATCATTCTACTCTCTAAGACCCTCACATATTTGATGCTATCTCTAATTTTATGCAAAGCATCGATGGCTATTTTCAATCCTTCTTGCATAATTAGATTCAAAATATGTGCACAACAACGCACATGAAAGAATTCTCCATCACACAACAACCAATTTTGCAATTTAAATCGACTCCTCATAGTTTGTTGCATGACATCATTGGCGTAAGCATTATCCAAAGTTGATACTAAAAATTTCTTCTCATTCCCAATCATGTAAAAATTCAATTGCTTTGTTAGACAACTCAAAACCACTGTGAGGGGGATGCATGTGACTAAAGTTAAGGATTTTGCTATTTAACTTCCAATTCTTATCCACAAAATGACGATCAAGCTTATGTAACCCTCAGATATTACAAGATGTCCATAAATCGGAAGTTAAAGATATCCTACTAGGAATGTTAGCCATTTCTTCTTTAAGCTTTGTCTTTTCCCTCATGAATACTTTCAAGACATCACTTTAGCAGTTGTTTCTAGTGATAGGAATGTATTCGTGGATTCAAAATCAGAAGCCAATCCGTAAGCTCCTCGAACTCACAAAATTTGAAGGGTAAATCACGCTAATGATCAATTTAGCACACTTTTCACGAGATACCATTTTGCTCTATCTTCAAAGACTTCAATTTTCCTTGCATATCTAACATCATTTGACCCACATCTTCAAATTTAATTTCAGTACACTTCTTAACGGACGCTTTAAAGTCGAGGTCCCATGTTTTTACCACCACCCGCAAACTCAACATTACAGTATCGTGCACTTTTACTCTATCCTTTTTTCCTCTAACTTAGTGAAAATTTCCATACTTGAGATGTTGCTCTTTTAACCCTTTTCCCACTGGGATTCAATGGATTGACACTCTTGTGAGTCTTGTTCAATTGTGAATCAAACACTAGATCCTCATCAAATACCAAATTCTCATCAATTGTATCCATTCCAAATCTAAATCATAAACACAACAAAAATGTAATTAGAAAACTATTTCATTTAGTAAGTCGCTTAAACATAACAATCTCAATCACTACTTCAATCTACATTAACATCAATTCAAGAAATATCGTAAGACTCATATTAATTAACCCACTTAGAAAGATAGAATTCTACTACATTAACATCAATTCAAGAAAGATAGAATTGGCCTACATTAACATCTACATTCAATCTACATTAACATCAATTCAAGAAAAGATAGAATCATGCAAAATTTGCAAATGTGCATCACAATAGCTTCACTTACTTGTGATTAAGCCAAAACAATGTGAACTTTGGTATCCTCGAGGAGGTATCCTTGAAAAGAAAAACAAATAAAATTATTAGAACAAGTAGTAGAAGAAGCATTAGTCAATTAGGGATTAGAGATTAGGCCAAGAACAAGCCGTAGTCGTAGGACAAGGCCAAGAAGAGGCATTAGCCATTAGGGATTAGGGCAAATGTGTGGATGGAAAAAGAAGGCTATGAAGGCAAGAAGGCATCAGGGCAACACCGCAAGGTCCGCCTTTCAATCTCGTGCATTAGGAATCGGGTCAGAATTTAACAAATTAAGAATTAGGGTTTCAAAATTAGGAAAATCAAGGGCGGCAAGTGGGGAAACATTAATAGAGGCATCACAAACTCACCAAAAAGCGAAATCAAGCAACCATGTGGCGTGGTCGAGATGGAGAAAGTAGCGTAGATTCTGCAAGGAGACAGAGAACGAGCCGTAGGAGACAGAAGAGCAGCCGCAGAGGAGATGAGAAGTAGCAGGGCAGAGCAAACGGCGTGCGGACTGACTTTTTGCGGCGTCGGGCGCTCAGTGGCGAGGAGCCGCGACGGCGTATGGCAGGAGCAGAGGATAAGCCAGGGAGAGAACTCGTTTTTCGATAAAATTTGCGGAGGAACGTGTTCACGTGGGTGTCGTCCGACGTTATGGGCCTTTTTTTCCAGCGGGAGTTATTGGGCCTTGTAAATTGTAATAGATAAATAAAGCGGGGCGGGTGCCCGCCCAGCCCGCCTGCCGTCTTGGCCGATGGTCCAAGCGGAAGCGGAAGTTATGGGTTAGCGGGTTCAATATCCCAACCCAACCCGCCATTGTTAAGCGGGTTGGCGGGTTTACTAACGGCCAGCCCATACACCCTACACGCACGCCTGTCGCAGTGGCCAGACCACCGCACTGGCCACGAGGAAGAAGCGTAATCCGAGAGAGAGAAGAAGAGGCTATGCGCGATCGAGAGGAAAGAAGAAGAGGGTTGATCGTGAAAGAGAGAAGGAGGAGGGCGCGAACGATGGCCACTGCTGCACCAAGCGCACGTGGTGGCGCTGTGGCGAAGAAGGAGAAATTGAGGAGAGAAAGAAGAACGAGAGGAGGCCGAGAGGAAGATGGACGGCTTGGGAGAGAAAGAAACAGAGAGATCGAGGCAGTTTGGAGGAAAGGAGCTCGAAAATCAAAGAGGAAGATGTTGCTGTGCCATTCGGTGAAGAAGATGAAGATTGAAGCTTCGCAGCTCATTTCCATGGAGGAATGGGATTTTGGAATTTAAATCCCTAACTTGGGATTGCTCAGTAACATAGACTTCCCCAAAACCTCCCTTAGAGTGTGCTAGGTCTTATTATTAACTTTATTAGTTCAATAATTATCTTATTAGTCATACTCAATGGTCTTGTATGGGTTTGGCGATCAATAGGGTCGACTGGTCACGCCTCAACCCCTAAACCAATGTTTGATGTTTGTTCTCACAGAGCTCCATCGAGCCTCACCTTGATTATTTATATGACTGCTATGTTCATTTAAATGTATGACTGATTTCAAATGGCTCACACCGAGCCAGCCCCATTTGTATGAGTTTGGGCTCCAAGACACTTATTTTAGGTACAATGAATGTCATATGATGAATTTAATCTTGTGTGTGTTGTCCTAGGTGTAAAGGATTATTGTTGATGTTGTTGTTGTTATAATACGCTTTAATAATAAGAATATTTATTTTGGAATTTTAAGTATGTAATCTAGAGAAACTATATATTCACTTACTATGTTGTTGTTTTTGTATGAACATCGCGTGAATGTTGCTGTTGTCTACATAAATATGTAACTAATGTAAGATATAATATTGCATCCCTCCGTGAATCGACAACGCACGCATGTGTAGTCGGCCTGTACTACTAATAAACAACGTGATGCAACACACGTGACAATTCAATAGTGATCCGATACATTGTCTGTGATATGTGCATATCGTATGCCGTCAGATACGCATGTGTGCATATTAAACAATGGTGTTATAATTAAGTAATGTAGTGTGTACATAGCTTCGCTTTCTAGAACCAAAGAGGTTAATTAACTTTAACGATAGTAAGTACTATATTGCTAACGTTGAATGATATGTGAACCAAAACACGATATAACAAGTTTTTACTAAAGATAACATAAGTACTACTTGTTGTGCTAGATAATGGCAAAGTACAACTTATTGTTATATTATCTTTTGAGTACTTATGAGGGCTTAGTTATGATGTGTATACATTCCTTGGCTTGATTTTGTTTTTTCTATGGTCTTGAAATTATGATTTGATTCTCCTATCCATTTGTGAAGGATGAAAGAATCGCTTACATTATAACATAGCATCCAAATCTTAGGATAGTCTATGTCTGGAGAAATACCATGTTTTCCGTTAAAGGCTAGCTATCATGGGACATATATGTGGGTGAGACTCAAATCGTTTTTAGTAAGTCCTTTCTATTTGAAAGGCTAGGATACTGATATTAGCGGTTTAAAGAGACGCCTAACCGTGGTCATCGAGCTCGACGCCGTATCAAAACTTTAAACCGGTGTGTTGTTGCTCACACTTAACTACCCAGTGAGTTTTCTTAAAAGATTGAGGATGCCTATGCTATGATGTATGACTAATAAAGTTTAATGTCTTGTATTAAAATTATGTGATGTGGCATTGCGGGCTCACCAAAGTGGGGTAAGCCCTTTGGTCGACAACAAAGTCCAAAGAACTCGGTGTTGCGATAAAAGACTTACAAGGAGGCCCATTATGTTTGATTTGAATTATGTGATTGTATGTTATGTGTATGAATTATGTTACCTTGCAAATGAATGTTCTTGAAGCAAGTTATGTTTGAGTTTGACTGAATGAATGAAGATGATGTTAAGTTCTGGCCATAGTATTAGTATATGTTAAGTATATGTTGTCAGGGAGGATTTTCCATACGTAGCACATGCTGGTATGGTCGAAACAACGAAATGCATTTTTCTTCTAAGTCTATGTTACTGAAGTTTTATAAACTCACCGCTGGGGGCGCTAAAGAGCTGTATACTGGAGGAGGTTTAGAGCACGGCATGTTCTCGCCCTCGGCAAGACATTGAGTCACCTGATCACGAGTCGTGGTCCTTATCTCTAGGATGAGTCCTTTGCAATTAGAAAATAATGTATAGATTATATTTGTTTTATCTTGTGGTCATTTTATAAAAAGTGATGTAAATGATAAAGTTATTTCGCTTTTGAAACTCTGATAGATATATGTGTCATGTTTGGGACTTTAAAATATTTCTTTCCAAGTCAAACAGGTCTTTTGAACAAGGTTTATTTATGCCTTAATGTTGTTATATTTGAGAAAATTTTCCAGGTGTAGTTTTCAATCTTAAATTAGCAAGTAATTCCCTAATTAGAGTTAGGGCGTTACATTACCTATACTCATATTCATACCTATTAAATGTGTAATTATCTTATCAATCGTGGGTAATTTTTATGGGTATCCATTGGGTGTGTTACTCATCACCATACTCGTGTTACTTTTCCATCTCTATTGAATTTTACCGGTAATTACTCAAACTCGTGCACCTACCCATTAAATGAGTAATTACTCTATCAATTATGAGTAATTTTTATGGATGTTCGTTGAATCTATTACCCCATTGTCATCCATAATCTGATTGCTTGTCCATATCCTTTTTCATTCTACCCTTCTCTTTTGTTCATAACATTCTTCACTTTTTCCTTTCTCTTCTGTCTTGTATCTTTTTCTCTCCTATATTTTTCACATCTCCCATGAAATGTGAGAGTATCATTTTTCTATTTAATATTAATATTTTTAATAACATAAAAAGTAAAAGATTAAAAAAAATCATTTTTTAAGAAACATGACAAGATACAATAGTTGAGCTATGACATAATTTTTTATTTTATTTATTATATGGTAACCACTAAAATTTTGAAAGGGAATAAAAGGAAGAATGAATGGATAAAGAGAGTTGTGGAAGAAAATCTGACTTTTCAAACTCGACCAATTTGAACCACCTGAGTTGATTCATCACATGTTGATCAACAAGCAAGCGTGAGCCAGAAAAATATACTAGAGCCTTCACGAGTTGGTGGGTTAAGTGGGTCAGCTCACTTGAATTTTAAAAATAGAAAAAGTAAATATAAATTATATTTTATTTTAGTTTATGAAAATGTGGTAACAAAATTTAATAAAACAAGTTAAGTGAATCAATGCGATTCAAACCCATTTTAGCATTCTGTAAAAAAAAAAAAAAAAACCCATTCTAGCAAGCAAATTAAATGAGTCAGGTTAAAATAATTTGAAAAGATGTGAGTCATTTTATCCAACCAAATGCGTCAATGAGTCGGGATAGCCCGACCTATATTGATACCTATACTATGGAACACAAGGGAATAAGCCGGTGATCAAGCACTGCATTCTCCTTCCGTTTTTTCTTTCCTTCTCCTTTGGTCTCCCTCTCAGCATGAAACCGACTCATTTTTCGCTTAGGCTGGCTGGGATTGATTTTGTGGCCTCCATCAAACCTTGTCCTCTCGCACAAGGGGGCGGTGACCCACCATCCATCTCACTTCCGGTGGCACTACTCCCCCACCTCAACCACCTGACAATCCTGACCCTATTTCCCCCCACCAGAACCTCCACCACTGAATAACCCACTTTGGTACCTTCGTTCTATCTTCCTACTCCACCCTCAAAACCCGTACCAGTAACTTACATAAAGTACTCTCTTTTGGAACCCTAAACCTGTTAGAAGTAGAGAGTGTTCGATTTGTCCTGCTGCCTAAGCCACCAGATCCCCCCTTTCAAGCTAGGTCTCAGTTGCAACATTCTGGCTTTCGATCGACCTTCACTCGTCCCTGTTTCAAGCATCTCTTCACTAGTACTCCCCCCCAACTCCAATAGTGACCAACCCTGCAATTGGGGTCATAAGGTCGAAGTTTGTGCCGCCACTGAGTCAAATGCCAATTGAAATACAATGCAACATACGCTTACTAGTGAGCCCCCTGCCTTCTGCTCATTCCTGCTTTGTACACAATCATGCATTGCCAATATGAGCTGCATATGGAGCCTATTGCCAAAGTTATCAAGCAGTGGACAAAATGTTCAAGAAGGATGTGGTAAAACACTTGATGTGGGTTCTGATCCAATGCTTGTTGTGAGAAAGGATAATATCCACCAGGTAGGAGCTAGACCTTGCTCGATTGTCCTAGTAGAGTGGCATGAGGATCCCAGAATTGGTCGAATACATCGACCACCTGCCAAACCACCGGACCGTAGTCTGATCGCGATGTCATCTTTGTGGTGTTATGATTATGGTTTGAAATATTATTGCTTAGGTGAACCTGTGTTGTGGTAGCTTAGGGACTACCCTTATAGTCAGGAGCAGCTCATGAGCTTAAAGATTTAGCTTAGAGTTTGCATGAGTCATGTACTGTGCCCATCTACTGGGTTAGCGGTTACACTTGCCACTTAGTGTATTATTTTGAGGCCTTGCCCTATTTGAATGAAATGATGCGCCGTTAAAAAAAAAGGAATAAATTGCAATAATAAAGAAAGATCTTTTAGCTTTTACATAATATCGTGCAAATAATTATTATATGAACACAATATATATAGCAAAAACAATTAAAAGTTAAATATACTATTAAAATAATTTTAATACAATTTTGGTAGTTGTTTATAATTGTTCTAATATTTTTTAAATTTTTGATTCGTTGTACTCAATAAACGCGTACTCATGTGAGTATTATTCGTGCTGTGTATGAGACAAAAAATTATTCAACATTTTTTGTATTTTATAACTTACTAATGATATCTTATGATGTAACTAAAAAATGATATCTTATGTACATGTTTTCTTTAGAATTTACATTTTTAATATAAACATAAAATAATTAATAAAGGAGATTATAAGACAAGAAGAAAATTCAAACTAATATAAAGCCAATAAATATCTGTCAAAAAAAAAAATAAAGCCAATATTTTTCAATAAATAAATTATTATTTGTAAATAACATGAATCAAAACAATTAATAAATTCCATAAAAAACGATTTATTAACTTAAAAATTGAAAATCTACATTCCACACATTTTGTTTAAAAAGTACAAAGTGTTTTAATAAAACAGACAAAAAAAAAACAATAAAAGAGAGAAGAAAAGCAATCACCAAAACTTTATTACTAGTATTACACAAAGTCCTGACCAGTTGACCACCTGACCAAATGCTTTGACAAATAAGAAGAAGCAAATTGACTTGAGAAACAAATAACATACTAGTAAGTGGATAAAATAAAAAATATTGAAAAAAAATAAAAAACAAAAGAAAATTAGGAAAAACATCTTTGGTCTTTTGACAGCGCAAATTTGGAGAAGGAATCGGGTAAACCCTCATCTTACTGTTCTTTTTCCTTGAAAATTTTCAACGTGGAGGAAAAAGAAAATCAAAACAGTTTAATTTAACGCGTTAAAAAATAGGAAACAAACAAATAATAATAAATAAATAAATTAATAACAAATAAAATTGAAAATAAATAAAAAAAGACAGCCGAAGAAAAACAAGGCTCCTATAATCGCACAGATGCTTTTCTCTGTTGTCATTCTTGTTTACGTTTTCTCTCTCTTCACACCAAACCAGACCCACTTCCTCCGTTCATCTCCCAACTTTGTGATTTGTGGAACTACTTTTGTCTTTTCCTCTTTGATCCAGCACAGACTCCTCCTCCTCCTCCTCCTTTTCCTTTGTTATTCTTTTCTGCAAAAAAAGAAAAAAAAGTTCAGTTTTTTGTGTCTCCCTTTTTCCTTTTGTGGTTGTTGCCCTTAAGCATTCTGTTTTCTCTTTTCTTCTGGGGGTCAATGAGGTCATGTTTTCTGGAAATTAGGGCTTCAGGTCATGTGGTTTGGGGATGATTGGTTTGGGTTTCTTGGGGGGGGGGGTGAAGGAATGTAGTTGAAGGAGGTGATTCTTCTGAATAAATATTTCATCCTCTTTGATGGGGATGTTTCAAATTTCATAATTTTGATTCATTTTGGCTATCCCTTGTTCTGGATTTATGCTATACATCAATTCAAATTTAATCTGACTACGGGATTGTGAAATCTCGTTGGGTTTGGGTGGATTCTAAAGAAAGTTAGGATTCTTGACTCAGGTGAATCTGTGGAGAATCAATTGGTCCTTTTCTTCTTCCTCTTGTTGGAATTGTCCACAATCACGTGCTGAATTGGGGTTAAATTTGAAGGTCATTTTATTATGGATCATGTGATTGGTGGGAAGTTTAAACTGGGAAGGAAAATTGGGAGTGGCTCTTTTGGGGAGCTCTATTTAGGTATGCTCATGTTTCTTCCGTTTTGTTTGTTGTTTAAAAAATATTTTTTTTTTGGCCACATTGTATTGTATTGTTTTATAGCTGCTAACATGTTCTTTCTATTCTCTCTTATATCAGCTGTTAATGTACAAACTGGAGAGGAGGTGGCTGTTAAGCTGGTATGTGAAGTTCTCTTCAAGCATTGGACTCCCTTTTATGTCTGGATGGGCCACAATTTTTTATTGTTGAATTCTTTCATAAATTTCTACAGATTGGTTGATGTTTTTCTGGTAGTTATGAATGTATTTATGGTATACTATCTTAAATATGTAGGCCAATAGTGATTCATGAATTTTGACATGAGATGTATTTTATAGCTGGAGTAAATAACGAAAGCAATGGCATTTCATTTAATCTCTTACTGTCAAGTATTAACTTATGGATAATAGGTAGATTATACGTTCATGAGGTTTAGAAGAAATAAATAAGTTCTCTTTATGGATT
Source organism: Calophaca sinica (assembly GCA_037113605.1). Classification (NCBI taxonomy): domain Eukaryota; kingdom Viridiplantae; phylum Streptophyta; class Magnoliopsida; order Fabales; family Fabaceae; genus Calophaca; species Calophaca sinica. Next base: position 27,262,564 of record CM073730.1, on the reverse strand, counting down.
GAAGTGACATGTGAAATGGGGCACATTATGATTTTCCATCGTGAGTCCGTTTTGCAGCTGCTGGATGCTCACTTTGTATCATATTTTTACAATACATTTTATGTTGGATTGTTCATCATGTTTTGCTGGTTTTTGGGCGGATTTTCTGTTACCAGTTAACTGCTCATGATATTCTACGTTTCCCAATACCTAATCATCCCCCTGTTTTGCCAAAAAAATCCAGGAATCTGTGAAGACCAGGCATCCACAGCTTCACTATGAGTCAAAACTGTATATGCTTCTTCAAGGAGGAAGTAAGTCCGCATCCCCCTTTCTTTTTAGTATTTAGGGGTCTAAAACTAAAAGTATTATCTAACCTGATGCTAGAAGTTTCACATGGAAAATGTTTCTTGATCATTAAATAAAATACACATTTATCATTAAATAGTATAACGTGATTGGTGCATGGCATCTTCAATTAATGAAATCAAAACAAGTAGTCTCAAACTATGCCCTCAAAGCAAAATGAAGAGTGAAAAAATGTTATTAAACAATGAATGTGTTTCCTTTCGAGTAATCCAGTATGGTTTTTCCTTTATGAAGCGGGGATTCCCCACCTCAAGTGGTTTGGAGTTGAGGGAGAGTACAATGTCATGGTTATTGACCTTCTTGGACCAAGTCTGGAAGATTTATTCAATTATTGTAACCGGAAGTTCACATTGAAGACAGTGTTAATGCTTGCTGATCAATTAGTAAGTCTGTCTGTCAAGTTGGCAATTATTATTAAAGAAGGTACTTTTAGTGATACTAATAATTTATTTGTTTCATATTTTTGTTTGTTTTCAGATTAACAGAGTTGAATATATGCATTCAAGAGGTTTCCTCCACCGTGACATAAAGCCAGACAATTTTCTGATGGGCCTAGGACGTAAAGCAAATCAAGTATGTTATTGTTAAAGACTTCTTAAATTTTTTTTTCCTTGTGTTTTTATTCCCTTGTCTTTTCTGTTGTGAAGTTTGATAGAGGGGGAACCTAAATGATCTATATATGATTATCATTGACCTAGAAAAGGCTTATGATAGGGTGCCAATAGAAGCCTTGTGGAAAACTTTCGAGAAGAAAACAGTTTATGTAGCATTTATTCCGGGCTATCAAGGATATGTATGATGGGGTTAAAATTAGTGTTTAGACACGTGGTAGGGCCAATCTTGAGCTATTATCATTTTACTTTGGTATTGGATGTTCTTACTGAGCATATCCAGGAGCCAATGCCTTCATATATTTTCTTTTGTAGATGATATATAGTCATAATGGGAGTCTGAACAGGAATAAATGGTATACTTGATTTGTGGAGAGAAGCTTTAGAATCACATGGTTTATGATTAAATAAAAGTTAATCTTGAAGTACATAGAATGCAAGTTTAACAAGCGGCACTTTAGAACTGTCTTACAGGTGAAAATTAGGGATCATATTATACCACAAGTTGGACAATATAGGTAGGTATCTTGTATCTATCATACGAAGTGACAAAGAAATAGAAAGAGATGTAATTATAAGATTCAAGTGAGGTGGATGAAATGGAGAAGTGTTTCAAGTGTTATTTGTATTGAAAGATGCCTCTCAAGTTTAAAGGGAAATTTACTGCACAGTCTAAGACCAAATGAAGTGCCAACAAGGGCATAAATTAAGTGTTGTAGAGATGAGCATGCTGCAGTTGGTTAACTGACATACAAGAAAAGACAAGATTATGAATGAATGTGTTAGAGAGAGTAGAAATAGCACCTGTTAAGGAAAAGATGATATAATATTGTCTAATGATGGTTTGGCCATATGCGGAGTACAATAGAAGCCCCATAAAAAAGTTGATGTCGGGAACCTTGAAAGGAATTAAGTAAAAGAAAAGATGATATTTATTGATTGAATGGAGCTGAACAGAAACAAGGAGAAAAAGTTCTCCTTCAAGGGTTTCCCTTTTTACAATTGAGCCACTGCTCTGTTTTTCTAAACTAACAAATCTGGATGAAACCTCTGCCCTTCCATTCCCTCTAATTGACCAACTGTTCTAACTGTCAAAACTGTTTTGTTTGTTTTCCTTTATTCTTCCAAGCAAATACCCTTATGCCTAACAGTTGATCAAATGGAGGACGGGCCAGTAAATTGGGGTAGAAGACCATGAAAAAGAGAAACCATTGAGACATAGATCTAAATATTCTTTTTGAATATTTAGTTTATGACAGAATGTAATGGTATCATTTGATCCGCAGTACTGTTGGTGGTGTTTTTTGGGAGATTTTGGTTGTTATTTTGTTCTCTTTGATATAAATGAAAAGGAATTATTCATTGAAATGATTGTCAAATTCAAAAACATGAAAATACATGCTTGGTTGAGTGATGTTAGAATTGGCAGTTGTATGATCTGATATTCTCGCTTCCTCCTGGGCGTTTCCTTTTCAATCTAACCAAAGTTCCCCAGTGCATGCTGCTTATTTTCATACCGTGTCTATGTGGTTTTGTTCATAATAATATTTAAGTAATGGGAGGGTTTGTTTCTTCTTTATTTCGGTGACTTGCATTGTAGATACTGTTGTTGTTCATAACATAGATCCTTGTTCAATAGATTTGGAAAAAAATGTGCTGTCCTTGAGCATAAATGTTGAGTTGGTCTTATTGGGAAATTGTCCTCGGAAGCAACATACTTCAATGTTGGTGCACAATTTTAAGTTTTGACATGTTCACACATTTTGGCACCCAAGTGACCAGATGTTTGCATCAGTTTGTTGAAATCAAGGACAATATATGATTGCAGTTGAAAATGATTTTTCTCTAGCTCCTTTGATCCTGGCATCCAGTACTAGAATATTATGACATGAATAACTAAGACTAAGACTATATTATCTAGAGTTCACACACCATGCCTTAAACTTTTAGAGGGGTTAATCCATGAAATGAAGCTGAAATTCAAACGTAAGTTTGGATCCTTTGATAGACTTCATTTTGTAGCCTCCTTGTTGGTCAAATCAATTGGTTTCTTTGGGGGAACAGGATTTCTCTATCATCAGATATGCTAAGTTTGGGCAGCAATTTGAGTTGATATTCTTTTCACCGTCTTCTTTTTTATTTTACGGATGTTTAAGGAGTATGACCTGTTTGTCCGTCTTTTACTTCGATATATTTTAATGGATTCCTATTCTTTTGTCCAACTAAATATAAATTATTGATAGATTTGATAAGAAATAGTTTAATTGAACTTGCAAATTTCAGTATACTTCATGCTGGGTATCTCATTTCAGGTGTACATCATTGACTATGGCCTTGCAAAAAAATTTAGGGATCTTCAGACTCATAGGCACATACCGTACAGGTTGGTTTTGTCATCATTATTTCAGGAGGGTGCAATATTTAGTTAAGCAAAGCACTTAGGCAAACCAAACCTTATATTGCCTTAATAATTGCACAGGTCTTCTATTTCGTTTCTATGTATCTGCATCACTTTAATAGGCTATTATGCCATTTTTCTAGTGGAAGTCCTTACTTAAATGTAGATAATGTTAATATACTTTGACAATAATAACATCAAACTTGGTTCCGCAAATTCCCATTGACTCCTGTAGAATAGTGTGTGATACTCATCTAAAACCAACTCAGGGCATCGAAACCCCTGGTTTGAAAAACATTTTTTCCTCCTTGTAAAGTGACATTTGTGTTCCTTGCATAGGGAAAATAAGAACCTTACAGGCACAGCACGCTATGCAAGTGTCAACACCCATCTTGGAATTGGTGAGTAATATTTTGTGCTGGTTTTTTTTCTTTTTTCTGCTAAGAACAAATAATTTGAAGTGAATTATTACATTATTAGAATTGAATTTTTTATATAAACTAATTGTATTTTATTTTGCTGGCAGAACAAAGCAGAAGGGATGATCTGGAATCTCTTGGTTATGTGCTCATGTATTTCTTAAGAGGAAGGTTGGATAATTAACAAATGCATCTACTTTACCCCCTACCGGAGGTCCGATGTTATTACAACTTTTTCTCACAGTTGCTTTCTTTCTTACATTTTCCTTTTTCAGTCTTCCCTGGCAGGGACTGAAGGCTGGCAACAAAAAACAAAAATATGATAAAATCAGTGAGACGAAGGTGTCAACTCCCATAGAGGTATTATGACAAGCTGGATCTGTCATGCTTTTGTTGAAATTAAATTAAAACCACGTCTAAACTTGATGCTTTAAGTTAGTATAGATATTCTGATGCCATGGAAGTTAGTAAGATGAAGGGGAGCCGCAACAGTTGGAGTGGTTGTCGTATGACTAGAAGGTCACAGTTTAAGTTGTGGAATCAGCCTCTTGCAAATGCAAGGCAAGGCTGTCCAATAGACCCATAATGGGACTAACCCTTCTCTGAACCCTGTCATAGCGCCAGATTGTCCTTTTTATGGAGATTAATAAGACAGGCCAGGCTTGAAAGCCAGCCCAATTTAAATAGTTTGCACGTTTGAATGTGAATACTTGTTCAAGCACTATTGCATGCTTCTTGTACATTAGAAATTAGAACTAAGTCTAATGATTCTAAATTCAATGCCATGATCAACTAAATGCTCTCAGGTTGATCACTTTTTTATTCTTTACCTCTACTCCTTGCATTCAACAATTGGCACTTAGCATAACTTGCAAAATTTTCCCTCTTCCTTTCCCCTTCTGTCTCATATCAAATATTAATTTTATTGGTTCCGTTGAATTATGTGCTTATAAGAACAGGTGCTCTGCAAATCATATCCCTCAGAGTTTGTGTCATACTTCCACTACTGCCGATCATTGAGGTTTGAGGACAAGCCAGATTATTCATATTTGAAGAGACTTTTCCGAGACCTATTTATTCGAGAAGGTATGTAACTTGAAATAACTAATTTGGAAAATTCATGCAGTATATTTTTCTGGAAACTTTTAGTGTGTTTAGTTGTTGTGAATTGATCTGGACAATTGTTTATGTAGGCTATCAATTTGACTATGTTTTTGACTGGACTATACTGAAGTATCCACAGATTGGTGGCAGCTCTAGAGGGCGGGTTAGTGCTTTTATATCTTGCTTGTTTGGAAATTTTTGTCTGTTGTTGGTTGCTTACTGTAGTTGTTGTCACAACAGCATGGCACTGGCAAGGCAGCTATGAATGCGAGTCCAGCTGTACAAAAACCAGAAAGGATCTCAGGTCCGTTTTGATTCAGCTGAGTAAGATAATGAAATTTGGTACCTGTAAATTCTTAATGAGTCTGACCTTGGGTGGTCAGGAATTTTCAATTTAATATATGCTATGCCAGAAAATAATTGTATGAAAGCATTCGGCTTTGGCTATCTTTTTGTTCGCTGAAACTAATTTACTTTCTTGAATTCCTTGTTATATAATATTTCTTCATGCAATTTCTTTCAGCTGGGAAAGAGATTCGAGAGAAAGTATATGGTGCTGTTGAAGCATTTTCCCAGAGGAACCATGCAAGTTCTAGTCCTCATCATGGTGATCACGCCAAACAAAGGACTTTTGAGGATGTGGCAATGCACAAGGATTTGGTAATATTATTTTTTCAACAATAAGAATATATAAATCGCTATCTGAAGTTTTTGAATGAGAATGTTGTGGCTGTTTGATTTGACAAAATGTTTCCTATTTTCATTTCATATTTTCACTAATAATTACAAAAATATGACATTTTCATTTTGTTTTTCTATTTTCAAATATTTGTACATGAAATTGTGAAAACAGCAAAATATTGTTTTCACCATTTTATGTACAAATCTTAAAACAAGAATCAAAGTGAAAACGACGTTCTTTTTTTGTAATTATCAGTGAAAGCAAAAAATATTTTGTCAAATCAAACAGACCCTTATTTTCTAAATATCTGGTTTGTAGAGATGTTGCATTCTATATCTTTTCTATGGAGGGTTTGTAGTTTGGAGTACTTGTTGTATTATAGAAGAAATTGGGGGTTGGGGGTAGAAGCCAATTAGATGGTGAATTAGTGTACTTACTTTTTTCTTCATTTTAACTTTGTATTATTATTTTGTATATGGCTTCAGTGACCTTGTTTTTTTACTGAAGGTTGGTTTGAAATTCACTGGCTCTATTTTTAGTACCTTAGTCCACTTAGTGTAACTATGTATTTGTTTGTTTATTCTTATGCACATTATCTTGTATTAACAGCACTATGCCCAACACAATTCAACTCGATATGGCAGCAGTTCAAGAAGAGCCATGATCACATCAAACAGGCCAACTTCCTCAGGTGACCATACTGGCAGGATGACCCCAAGTGGGGCCCGTCCATCTGCCACACATAGAATTCAACCTGTGTATGACAACGCCAAACAAGCAACCTTTGCACGCAACGGTTCTCTGAGAGGCAGCCGTGATGATGCTCTGCGGAGCTTTGAGCTCCTCTCTATCAGGAAGTAATCAAGGGTTTGTCTTTTATGTTGTCATTTCTGAATTTTGACACACCTGAGATGTTAGATCTTTCAAGAACAACCTCAAGCCTTAATGGAAAGGAACCAAAGAATCAAGTTCATGGATATTATTGAATTATTACCATTGAGGTTATAATGGCATGACGACCTGATATCATTTTTGGACCAAGGTGGACTTTATTTCTGCCCCCAGGATTGCTTCAGAAGATTTCTCAGCCACTGTTGTAACTTGTTCTTAAAACGTGTCAAAGATGTAATTCAACGAAGATTCTTTTTATTTTATATATAAGTATTTTACTGGATGAAACTTGAGTTGTAGTAAGTTTTGTGATACACAATATTGTTGTTTGTTGACAATGAGGTCCAACAAGGCTTCTGTGCTGAATGAATGAAGATCCTTTAAATTTGATGTAGTTAGTATAAGGAGCGATGAATGATATGGTGCATATAGGAGGATTGAAATTTGGTATTTACTTGTTGCTTCAATAAATGCATAATGTCTTAACAAAAATGTTAATAACTAGGAAAGAAAATGTTAATTTTAAAGAAAGAGATAAAATTTTGTTAGGTGTTTTAATTTCACGCAAGGGATAGAAAAATTCTTAACACGTCAACCCCACTCGAACGATCATTCTATTTGTGTTTGTGCTTGCATTCCGTCAAGGTGTGTTGACAGTTTTCATGAAAGGCTTCAAGAATCAATGGATGGAAAATGAGAGCTGAAAATCGTTGCATATGTTTGACTCCTGATTAATTGACCAGTAAGCAAAGAAATGTGGTGTATGTATAAAAAAATGGAGTGCATGTAGTTGTAGCCATGACTTGAGCATAAAATTCAAAGAAGGCAGTTGTTTTCTCCACCCCACCACATTGCTGTCAGCACCCCCACCCCACTGATTCCAAAAATACCCCCCAAATTTTTTTTTCCCTCCCATTTCTTCTTCCTCCCATCCCTCCTCCACCACCAACCACCGGAGCACCGCCCCTCCACCGCCACCACCTCCCCAAAATACCTCCATTCCCTCTTCCTTCTCCCTCCCATCCCTCTTCCACTACCGGAAAACTCGCCGGAGCCACCACCCCCCAACACTGGAACACCTCTCTAGGGACCACCGCGACCAACCCAGCGGCCACCGAAGCTAATTTTGTCCATTTTCGCGATTCTGCTTTTTTTTTTTCTTCAAAATTTAACAGGCTTCCGGTAATTGAATTACCGGAAACTTAACATAAATATGCTTCCGGTTATTCAATTACCGGTGAATTACCGGAATACATACACTTCCAAGTAATGCAAATAGCTACCGGTAATTCAATTACCGGAAGCATATTTTTTCAAAATTATGATATGTTCCGGTAATTCAATTGTCGGAATACATTTTCAACAGCTTCCGGCAATTGAATTACCGGAACATATCATAATTTTGAAAAAATATGCTTCCGGTAATTGAATTACCGGTAGCTATTTGCATTACTTGGAGGTGTATATATTCTGGTAATTGAATTACCGGAAACATATTTATGTTTCGGTAATTGAATTACAGGAAGAATATTTATGTTAAGCTTCCGGTATTTCAATTATCGGAAGCCTGTAAAATTTTGAAAAAAAAAAGTAGAATTGCGAAAATGGACAGAATTAACTCCGATGACCGCTAGGTTGGTCGCGGTGGCCCCTAGGGAGATGTTCCGGTGTTGGGGTGTGGAGGGGTGGTGACTCCAACAAGTTTTCCGGTGGTGGAAGAGGGTGGTGGGGTGGTGGTGGGAGGAAGAAGAAAAATAAAAATCAGCTTTTTTTGGGTATAGGTATTTTTGGGATTTTATAAATTTAAGTGGGGTTAAGGGGTGCTGACAGCATGTTGGTGGGGTAGAGGAAGCAACTGCCTTCAAAGAACGCTCTCATTTCTTTTTTGGGCCAATAATAAATTTATATTTTAACTTATTATTTGTTTTGAGCTCAACTTAGATATTTGCATTTTAATAAATTTATATAAACTTTATTTATATAAATATTTGCATATTTTATTTTTTGCAATGCAACCAATAACTCACTAACTAAACCAGTGACTCATTGACTTATTGTATCAACCAAGTCAATCACCATACTATTAATATTTGCATATCTTATTTTATGCCATGCAACTAATAACTCGCTAATTAAACCAGTGACAAATCAGTGCTTCAACCGAGTTAATCACCAGACAAGTTAATAACTATGATTTCATCCTACCATCACAGTCACAGGTACATCAACTAGTACTTTGTATCTGCGTATAGCATCAAACTCAGTTAGATTGTTCTGAGTTGTGTTTTTCTTTCCATCCCCAACTACAAGCAAATTATCTGTCTTAGTTTAGAGTCCACTCCACTAGATTGCCCTAGCCTCATGCACGTGAAAATTTAATAAAAAATACATCAATGACTTCAAGGAAGATATACACATTGAACTTCTGAAATCCCAAGAAAACATGGGAGTACTGGAAAGAATTCTAGTTTACAACTAAGTTTGAGAATCACACAAACCCAGACAAAAAATTATGGGTTTCTAAGAGCTGCCAAACGCTTCTCAAGGTCATCAATGCCCGAGCTGCAATGGCATCAAATTTCAAAGGTCAAACAAACTGACAAAGATAAGACAACAGCTAAAGAAGTTTTAACATGTCAGCAAAAGAGAGATACTCCCTCCGGTCCTAAATATAAGAGACAAAACCCTAATTCATCAAAACCAAGAAAAACACTCTTTTTTCCAATGAAAAACACCTTTTTATCTCACATATCTCTTATATTTTGAAACCCTAAAAAACACATTTTTTTCTCTTACATTGAGAACCGGAGGGAGTATAATTTAGGGATTTCAAATACACAAGTCACTGTAAATTCTTCACAACTTAAGTAACACAAAAGAAATTCACATCTTTCAGTATTCACTAGCAGATGGATTCGTGCTCAGCATGAGTGCGAGAAATAAATTTTCTATATAAAAGATGGAGATACCGACACGCGACACAACGTGGATAATAAAATTAAATGTAGTACATTTAGTTTTCTTAAATAAAAAATTTCTCTGTCTTAATCTTAACTTCTTTAAAAACTAGGAATAAAGGAAAACTAGTGATGATAAAAAATGTTATATGGTATTATACCTGCTGACATTTTCAGTATTCTTAGTTTTGATTCTCCCCTTTGGAGCTGCTGATAACTGCCGTGAGTTCAAATAAAACACAAATTAACTTGAGCACAGAATACTAAGATTTAAGACAGATTATAGGAGTGCAGAGATTAATAACTATTTCCAACCTGTGAGGCAACATCCACGCCAATTTCATCGAGCACCTGTCAGAAGGAAAAGTAAATGAAGTTTCCATTAATTCTTTTTTGTAATTTCAAAAGTAAATGTTACGTCCATATAATCAAATTCTTAACTTCTGCCCATCTTATACCCGTTGCTTGCTATGCATCAAAATTTATTCTTTCTAAAACTTGTAAATTTAGCCACGGGACATATCCAGAATTTTGAAAGTATTTTATTTACTTAAAAATGATTGACGCGCGTTTGATTTACTTAAAAATGATGGACTGGAGTACTGGACAGCACAAAATTAGTTTCATGTTTGATTTCAAAAATGGTCACAAAACAGAATGAAACTAAAACTAAAGTACCCGGACAAAAATCTAAATTTTTTGTCCTGTCTTCTGATAGTACGCAATTAAAAATCAAAGGGAATTGTAATAAATTTCACATTATTCTGTCCAGTACCTATGTATATCAATCAACACATGACAAAACTGCTTATACCGGGCATTGAAACAGCATATAGAACAATTAATTGTGTTATTTGTCCTATGTTGTTCTAATCGTCCTATCCCTAAGGGTGCATAATGGAATCTTTGTGTTTGGTTGGGGGTTTTGGAGGGCAGGAGTTATTTTAAATTATGTTTGTTTGGTTCAATTTTTTTGAGGGGAAGAGAGGGGAGCAAAATCCCTCCTAAGCCAATTTTTGCTCCCTTCCAAAAGTGGAGGGTTTTGGAGGGGAGGGGAGGGGAGATTAAATAATTTAAAATAAAATTACTTAAATATCCTTATATATAATATAATATAAAAGACTATAAAGATATACAAGTAAATTAACCCCTCCTCTCCTCTCCTCTCCTGAATCAAACAAGCAAAGACTTCCCTCTCTTCCCACCCCTCCTCTTAACCAAACACAAAATCAAATAAAATCTCTCCCCTCCCTTCCCCTTCCCTCCCCTCCTCCCCATTAAAATCCCTTTCCGCCCCTCCTCACCCCTCGTTTGAACCAAACATACCAGTCTTAAGAAGGAAACACCATAAAAGCCATGCGCTTTTTTATTGATTTCAATTTTTCATGTCTTGAGGCTAAGAGAGAATTGTAAGCTTGTCTCAGCTAAGCTTAATCACCTAACTATCACCACTGGATCAGGATTGGTCCAAATCAAAGCTAAGATTTAAATTTGGACCTCTACCAATGGCATTGTTAGTTCCTTATGGATGGAAACACGATATTGCAATATTCTTCCATGTAAATTGCTTCGTAAGAAATCAATTAGCCATGCCAAATATCTAGCCGATGTTTTTAACAATTCTGGGAAATTAATCAAGTTTAAGCACTGCAAAGACTGCAGCACGTTATTTTAAGTGCAGTATGATGAGGTAATTAGTACCTGATTTGTCAGCTCTTCTGTCTCCTCTTCAGCTTCATCATTATCCAAGGCATCATCTATGGCATCTGACATCATTTCAGTCTGCACATAAATTATACAGTCTAGACCATTAAAGTCCATAAGATGTGGAAACGCGAACAATGATTCTACATTTATTCCCACTTCGAAATTTAGAAAAGTCACACATCATCTTACAGTCATATCCATTTGCGCTGATTGTTTCTGGAACTCTTGAATAATTTTGGCTTGCTTTGCAGGTGCCATTTGCTGCAAAGGATTATCTTAAATTCAGCACAAGGGCAAAGGATGTAAAAACGATGTAGAAAGAAAATTATGGACTCCAGTATCAATTTTTGTTGAGTTAGGTGAAAGTTAGAAGAACAGCTATTATCAATTCTGCCTTCCTAATGCAGTCTTTTTCCTTTTAGCAAAAATCTCAGCCTTCACGACCATTCAGTGGAAACTTTGCAATCTTAAAAGGCTGATAGTAACCCATAAATATCAACTTAATCCCCCAACCCTCAACCTTGTACAAGCTTGCACACAACTCTATGAATAAACATCAAGTTAAAATGCATTAATGTACAAGACAGCATTTCAAAAAATCATAAGACCTTCATCATAACAAAAACTTTTCTTTATAGCATTTCCAATCTTTAAAACAACTGGAGCAATGTATTATGTGTGGGCATCAAATATAATTAAGACATAAGATAAACCATGCTACCTTATTCATAGCTGCCATTGCCTTACTGGCACCTTTCATACCAACGGCAACAGAAGACTGAGCATACATTGCCTGCATGAAATGATAAAGTTAGGTGAGAGCAAAAATCATCCACCTCCTGATAACCAAGTACCAAAATTGGAATAAGAAGAACCACCACTTGAGAAACCCACCTGCGTGTGAGTTGCAATGCCTCTCATCTGAGCTCGACTACCTTGAAGATTTGCAATTTGTTGCCTAAGCCTGACCAACTGTCGTGCTAGAATTTTAGTTGCGGCCTACAAAAGGTGCATATATAGGCAAGGAAAATGTCAACAAAATCATGATAATAACTAATCAAGTTTGGTTTGCCTGCACTACAGGAAAGAAAACTAGGAGCAATATAGATGAATCTTTATACCTCACTTCCAGTCTTAGCGGTTCTCTTTATCTCAGCAACTAACTTCTTTTCCTAATCATACCATTCCACACACACACACACACATTATAAATTTAAACAATATTATATATAACCAGTTGATCAGTGGTAATAGTAAAAATAGACATACTTCGAGTTGTAAGGCTCCAATTTCCTTATCTATACCTGCGGAGCATATAAACATATAGAAAACAATAAGATTATAAGGGATTATAAAGTGGAAATGTAACAGCTGTAAATGTAATTGACTAAAAGTGAGTGATGAACTAAAAAGTGAAGACATTACCTCTGGTGGCGTTTGACATTTCTCGTTTACTCTCTCGAAGAACATCTGCATCGCATCAAAATTAAACCAACATGAGAGAGAGGGTGGAGCATCAAAAGAAGAAGGGTTTGTTTTAAATTAAGCAAAATCGAATGGTGGATTGGTGGTAGAAGAGCAACGAAAGACCAGACATCATGAGAAGGAGGCAAGTACCTTTTGCCATGGGTTTCTTAGAGAAGAGATTCATCGGATTCTTCAAACTTCGAAGCCAATGTTCCAAATGCTTTCGCAATTCTTCACACTCTGAACCCCAACACAACACAACCCGGACGACAAACACACTATTTCTTCTATTTCTGTGGATCTTCTTTTTTTTCTTTTTGGTTTTTACCCCGTATTTATTTATTTATATACTTTTGTGGGCCAGATTTCCAATCCATCCATTTTTCTCTAAAAAGATTTCCAATCCATTATTATGTCACTGTTTTGTTCAGAAAATATAAAATCACATTGCACACATTATTTATTTACGAGTAATTGGTCATATTGGTCCCTGAAAGTGTAACTCGGTATCACTTTGGTTCTTGAAAGAGTGAAAACTCCAAAATAATCCCTAAAAGTGTTCTACGTTTGTCACTTTGGTCTTACCGTTAACAATTTCATTGATTCTGTGAGTAATTGGTCACATTGGTCCCTGAAATATAACTCGGTGTCACTTTGGTCACTGGAAGAGTCACAACTCCAAAATAGTCTCTGAAAGTGTTCTACGTTTGTCACTTTGGTCCCTACCATTAGCCATTTGATAGGGACCACAGTGACAAACGTAGAACACTTTTCAGGGACTATTTTGGAGTTGTTACTCTTCCAGGGACCAAAGTGACACCGATTTACACTTTTCGGGACCAATGTGACTAATTACTCACGGAGTCAATGAAATTGTTAACTGCGGGGACCAAAGTGACAAACGTAGAACACTTTTAGGGACTATTTTGGAGTTTTTACTCTTTCAGGAACCAAAGTGACACCGAGTTACACTTTCAGGGACCAATGTGACCAATTACTCATTTAACCATTTTTATATGAGTACTGTAAAAAAATAATATAACATTGCTTGTAAAAAAATATATATAACATTTATCGTAAATCATGTTTTTATCATAAGATAAAATTTTGGCTTAACATTTTTTGTCCCCCTATTTTTACAAATCCACGATTTTGGTCCCCCTATTTTATTTTTCAGGAATTTGGCCCCCATATTTTTTATTTTTCACAAATTTAGTCCCACACTTTTTTAATTGCACTTTTGGTCCCTCAAAATTGTGGATTTCTTGCACTTTTGGTCCCTAAAAATCATGGATTTTGGGAAAATAGGGGACCAAAAGTGTAAGAGATCCACAATTTTGGAGGACCAAAAGTGCAATTAAAAAAGTGTAGGGATCAAATTCGTGAAAAATAAAAAATATGGGGACCAAATCCGTGAAAAATAAAATAGAGGGACCAAAATCATGAATTTAGAAAAATAGGGGGATCAAAAATGTAATTAAGTTTTGTTTTCACCCAAAAAAAAATATGATAATTTTTTTTTTTCATTGGGCCCTTTGTTAGATTTTAGCTTTCCTGGCCTTCGGCAATAGCATGGGACAATTTCAAGATAAAACTTAGATAAAATTATTTAGGTTGTTAGGAATAAATAATTTCAATTAGGAAGTTAATTGAGTTTATTTATTCCTAACATGAAAGTTAATTGAGTTTAGTTTATTCCTAACATAGGTGTGGTTGATATTATTCCTATCAAAAAATTGGATAAAAAATATTTGAGAAATACTAGTAACACACTCTCTATCATTTTTTTTGAACATACACTCTCCTATTAGTTAAAATTCAAGTAGATTCCACTATTTTGGGGAATGGGTCTCACCAAATCATGTAGGCCCCACTTAATTTCAACCAATGAGAGAGCGTGTGTTCAAAAGAGAGTGATAGAAAGTGTGTTGCTAGCACTCCTCAAAATGTTTTGATAGTGGTAGTTATTTGAGGTTAGAGATAGTAGGAGTGGATAGAGAGAAAAAAAATTATCTATTTTGTGAGAAAAACAACACTAATGATACCTAAGAAACTTTACCTAAATTTTTATCGTTTTTCTTTTAAGTGCCAATTGGAATGAGCCTGTTCGCTTTTTAATACTAGAAAAATGATATTTGTACACACAATTTTGACACAAATACACGACACCTTATGTCCGTACTTGTACGGACATGTTTTTTTTTTCAATTTTTTTTTTTAAAAAATTAATTTCAAAAAAATAATTTTTTCCAAGATTTGGCATTAACCAGATATTTGAACGTGATTAACTAGATAAGAAAATGAGATCATTAACCAGATATTTGAACTTGATTAACCAGATAAGAAAATAGGATGTCCAAAGTTTCAGGATTTTGCATTAACCAGATAATGAATAGCATTAACCAGATATGTGAACTTGATTAACCAGATAAGAAAATGGGATGTCCAAAAGTTTCAGGATTTGACATTAACCAGATATGTGAACGTGATTAACCACATAAAAAAATCAGTAATATTTTTTTAATTTTTTTTTAAAAAAATTATTTTTTTGAATGAAAAAAAATAAAAATTATCTGTACATGTACGGACCGTATATCCGGTATTTGTGTCCCATTATTGCGTCCAAATATCGGGACCTTAATACTATTCCGTTGAACAAAAAACAGAGATTTCAATATGTGACCTCTTACAAACTACCCCAAACCCATCACCACCAGACCAAACCTAGTGGCTTTGGAATTTTTTCGATTTTCATGCGCAGTGAGCTCTTTTAAATTTTTTGGAAATGCATGTAAATATGTAATAGGTACAGTACTAAAACATTACCTGTATACAAAAAAAAAAGTACTAAAACATAGCCTATTATAAAGAAAATTACTCCTGAATATGTATCACTTTTTCCCATTATGCCCTCAGTAACTGATTTTTTTTACCATTTAAATATTTATAAACTGTTGCACAAAAATTCAACTACCGCATCTTTCCGGTTCCAAGGACAAAAGATTAATCAACACCAAAAATTTAAAACTTCCAAATGCACATAAGAGACTGGATATCTTTGTAATGAAATTCACTTTTCACTATTTGCATTTATTTTTAAAATAGGAGAAGAGGAAGAAGAAAGGAGATGGAAATAGCGCAAGGCCGCTAGTTAATGTAATTATAATCAAATACCCTTTTCACCATTACTGATGTTTTATCTCAACAAAAAAATGAATCGACAACATTAACAAAGCAAACATACTAATGACGAGGAACACATTTTTTTCCTATGCTATTTATACTTCACATGCTCTGCTATTCCGTCCAAGATGAAGAATTAATAGGTGTAAAACAAAATAAATATGCGGATATTATTGACATAATCTTGCGGACTCCAAACCAAAGAGGTATTAAAAACGAAAAAAAAAATTCACCGTTCAAGTTTCATTTCTATCGAATTTGAATATCAGAATAGTAGATATAGTTATGATTTATTCTGGCCTCAAAGAATGAGTCTCTTGTGATGAATAAATGTAACTTATTTTTGGTTCATATATAATGAATTTAATTTATATACATTATCGGTGTACAAATATTTTACACGTGTATCCAATGATGTGTTGCCACATCATTTAATAAGTATGACAAATCATGTGTCTTTAAACTCATTAAATGAGATGACAACATATAAAATTGTGTAAAATATTTTTAAGTAAAGACCCAAATTAGTGCCCGACAAACAACATGCGACCTAATTTTGCCCCTCAAAAAAAATAACTCCTAAAATACTCCCTTAGAATTTCAAATAAGGGACATGTTAGTCGCTCCGTCTATTTTCATCCAAAAATGTCCGTTAAAGTGATTATGTGTACTTTTAATTGCTGATGTGTACCGTTAGGTAATGCCACCATGTAATATGATGAACACATGTAATTATTTCGGGCCAAATTAGCCCCTCATTGTATTCGACCCAATTTGGTCCATGTGTCACTCGACCCAATTTAGTCCATGTGTCATTCTACTCAATTTAGTCCCTCGTCCATCTTTACGTTTAAGTCTTTTTCAACCTCCAAACTCTAACCCTATGTTAAAGGACTTTGCTCCTATACACTTCAGTCAAAGTCCAGAAGAAAAAACCTCATTTTTGAAACATCAACTAATCCAAATCATTGTGACTATCCAAGGGTGCAAACAAAGGTCAACCTAAAATTGCATTGACCTATTCAACACCATGATTTGTCCTTATCTAAGTTTGACTACAAACGCAAACCTTCCAACTTGAGCAGAGAAAATGAGATAAGAACATGTACAACTGAGAAGGAAAAATACTAGAGTTGTAATCTAAAGAAGTTATTCAAACAAATAAAGGGTTCCTCTTATTCAAGAAATTCTAACAGTACGACTCAATCTTATGTGAGCTAAGCAATATGTCTATATTAAACCAAAGAAATAAAGCAGACAAGTGAGCTAAGCCTATACCACATATGCATCTGAGCATGACCAAGAAAAATGACAATGAAATCTTCACAGGTGCATAAACCTTGAGATTTTTTCTTGCGGGCTTTGCTAGTGGAAGTGTATATATAGCGACAAGTCCTCTAATGAAGGGTTAGAGTTTGGATGTTGGAGAAGACTTAAACATAAAGACGAAGGAAAGACTAAATTGGGTTCAATGACACATGGATTAAATTGGGTCAAATGCAACGAGGGACTAATTTGACCCAAAATAATTACAAGTATTCATGATATTACATGGTAACATTAGTTAATGGTACACATCAGCTGTTAACAATACACATTATCACTTTAACGGGCACTTATGAATGGAGATAGACAGAGGGACTAACGTGTCCCTCAATGAAATTTTCAGGGACTATTTCAGAACTTATTTTTTTTAGAGACTAAATTGAATCGCGCGTTTTTTGTTGGTGACCAATTTGGATCTTTACTATATTTTTATTTTTATACTATACAAAGCAATAAGATGAAAACATTTTCATCCAGGAGACAGCCCCTCAATTTTTGATGTTAGGTAGCACTTTGAATCGGCTAGTGTGGCCCTGAAAATGCAAAGATCTTGTATGAGTAGGGTGTGTGGGAGAACAGAACAGAAATGGTCCAAAAATATGGATGATAATGAATTTATGCCAAAAGTGGCAACCAAGTCTTTTAGGGTGGCGCTAACCACACCCCCTTGTTTCCTAACCACACCCCCTGACACTTTAATGAAAATTATAATACAAAAAATAGCCCTTTCCTTATATTTAAATATATTCATCGAAACTCATCACTCTCTCAACCCTCTCTTCTCCATTCTTTCACCCATCTCTTCTCCACACCCTTCTCCACTCCCTCTATCTCATGAATATTGGGAAAAGTGACTCAAAGGCTTCCCTATTACTTCAATTAGCCTTGATAAATGCTCAGTTTCGTGTTTCATTCGCTCATTTTTTTTTCTGCGTTTTGGGTTCGTATGCAAACTGTTTGCGTATGTTTACACAAACTGAGTTTGCGTGTGTGTAAACGAAAACTCACGCAAAGTTTGCACACATGCAAACTCAGTTTGCATAACCAAATGCAAACTCAGTTTGCGTATGTTTACGCAAACTGAGTTTGCATGTATGCAAACTAAAACTCACGCAAAGTTTGCACACACTCAAACTCAGTTTGCGTAAATATACGCAAATTGAGTTTGCGTACATCTCTGAAAATTCGTTTGCACATACGCAAACTCAGTTTGCATAAACATATTTGCGTACGAACCCAAAACGCAGAAAAAAAAAAAGTTAAATTGTCTTTTTTGCTTCATTAAAACCTGATAGGGGGTGTCAATAGGAAACATGGGGGTGTGGATAGCGCCAGCCAGTCTCTTAAATGTAAAAATTCTTGCAAATAACCGTTGAGAAAATGCATATATATGGCATAGTCTCTTCTCTTCTCACAACAATCAATCCCAATCATTTTTCCATTTTGCGAATTATTCTATTCAACAACACTCATTGCCCTCAATCTCTCTCTCTCTCTCTCTCTCTTACCATCTGCCTCCTTTCATGCGACAAACACAAATTGCATTCACCGTTCTTTCTTTCCCTCTTTCAATTCAATCTCTCATGCAGGTCTTTCAATTCAAAAATCTCCCAAGGTACTTCCTTTTTCTCACGTGTGATTTCGTAATTGCTTAGAGATAGATGCAGAATCAGATTAAGATCGTAATTTTCTTATTATCGGTATTACCAAACAACGATTTGGTATTTGTTTTGTTTCCGAGAATTTGGTAACTCAAAGGAAGCTAACTTAGTTGTATTCATCGAAAGATGCCATTGCCAGTGAAATTGACCCTTTTGTTTGTTTTGTTTTATTTTTCCTTTAGAGAATAAAAAAGTTAATTTTTTTTTTTTTGATGTGTTGGGTTTTGGGTTTCTTCAATGAGCAGCAATTGAACGTGATGGGTCTCTAGCAAGTAGCAACGGAATTGGAATTGAAGAGCTTCGGGTTTAGTAGATGATTGGTTGTGAGGGACTGTGGGGGGTTCTTATGAAGAGTTCTGGAACTACTGAATTGAATGCTTTCTACCCCATTCGACCAGAATGCCAAGCCGATGTTCCAACCACTCGTTTTAAACCAAGGGTGCGCTTTACCTTCTTCACTAATGCTATGCTTTGTTATATTATCACACTTGTTAGTTATTGCCTTTTGATTTTGGTTTGATCCCTAAATGCTCTTCTATTATATATGGTATGATTGTATATTTGTGCCCCCGTTGGATGTGATAAGCGATGCCCTGATGCTATTGCAAGATTGAGTTCGTGGCTTTACTTTTCTCTATTTTCATTCTTATTTTGTTTTGAAATAAAAAAGGAGTCTTGTGATTTACACTTTACAGTGTTTTCTGTTTCCGTAGTCTGGCAAAACTCTAAGTGCAAGAAGATGGCATGCATCATTCAATGAAGAAGGTCGTTTGGATATTGCAACAGTGCTTAGACGAATCCAGCGAGGGGTAACCTTTATTGTTTACTTGTGTGTTGTTTACCATTTCATTGCTGAATCTGTCGATAATAGTGATAGATAACAGTCTTTCATTTGACTTCTGGTCTATTTGTGTGTGTGTGTGTGTGATCTGTATGTTTGTGGGTTTCTAATCACTCTAAGAACTACAGTTCAACTGCATGGTAACCCCTTCCCAATAGTTTGTAGACTGTAGCAATATTATGTAAACTTCACTCCCTCCTTTCACTTGCATTGCATTAGACAGTTTTTTTCTGTGAAAGAAACAGCATATAATGTGATTTATGATAATCATTTGATGCGCTGTATATTTTTCTGACAACATATGTGGAAAAGGTTAAAATCATTATTATATATTTTTGTTATTATTCAAGTTTTTGTTCCTTCTGATTTGTACGTATTGCTGTGTTTATTTATATAAATTATGTAGGGTGTCCATCCTTCAATCAAAGGGTTGGTATGGGAGTTCTTGCTAGGTTGCTATGATCCTAACAGTACATTTGAAGAACGGAATGAGCTCAAGCAACGTCGGAGGTATATTTCCATTTAAAAATGTATTTCTGTAGGATTAGTAAATCAGATTAAGAGGATTAAAAGAACATCAACAATGCTCCTTGAATTTCTGTGGTCCTCTGAGTTGAAATAACTGTTTCTTATGAATGCGGTTGGTGTGGGTTCTAGGATCATTTGTGATATTGGATTACTTTTTCACCTTGTCTTGTATAATGTGCAAAAAGTGACTTAAGTTAATGTAAGTGGGAGATAAAATATAACAAACAAGTTGACCATATAAAACTCATCTTCCAATTTCACCATCCTCCAGTAGCCACTGCCAGCACTACTTTTCTACTGCTGACGCTACCTGTGCCTCTTGTCTTATGACTCTTAGTGTATGTCAAAAAATTTCACGATTGTATTATACTAGTATGTTTTATTTTTTATTAAACACATGTATCTTATTGCATATTATTTTATCGGTTAAATATTTTTTAATCGATTCATTACCATAGAATCTAGACTATATTAACACATGGCCGGCTGGCTTCCTATGTTTCCTCCTATAATCTCGTGTAGATTTTTCTAATCGGTATCTGGTATTTCAAATATTCCAGGGGGTTAACCCTAAGCATTTTCCTCCTTTTCTTCATCTTTATATTGATCGAAAACTAACAAAAAACAGAATCTTAAATTTATTATTCAGGGGGCAGTATGATATGTGGAAAGCTGAATGTCAAAAGATGGTCCCAGTCATTGGTAGTGGAAAATTTATTACAACGCCTCTCGTCAGTGATGATGGCCAGCCAACTGATCCTTCTTTGGTAGGTGTCTCGACTTCAGATAAGAAAGTTTTGCTGTGGATGCAGTTATTACATCAGATTGGTATGTATATGCTGCTGCATAAATATTGCATACTTTTTTCATTATGTATGGTTTTAGTTTTTCGACAAATTTTGATTCTTGGGCTTCACTATAGAGAAAAGCCAGTGCCATAATTTTGCGGATACAGGAAAAGAGAACTTTTTTTTGGTACTTACAAATTGTCTCATGGTTCAATGGCTGAGAGGCAGAGTTGTGTTCTTTTGCGAGTGTAAGGTCATGGATCTATCAGTACTTTTCACTCAGTTGGCAAGTGAGCTTCTCCATGAAGTCGGCAAATATTCTAAACGTATAGTGTAAAGAAATATTAGCTTGCTTGTTTAAAAAAAGTCAGAATCTGAACAAAAAATGTATTTTTGATTATTTTGAGAAGCTGTTTTGAGGTGCTTCTGGAAAAAAAAAAAAACTAAAAATATAACTACCTTTTAAAATAAAAAAAGTGCTTTTTATAATTGTAACCAAATGAAAATAGATTTTGTTTTACATAAAATCTCTAAAAAATAATTGTCTTTTTACACAATTCTAAAATCACTTCTGTTTAAAAGGTTTAAACAAATGAGTCTTTTTAATTTGTTTTAATAAGCATCCATCGTGGCAATTGATTATTTTGCATTTTAGGTCTGGATGTTGTTCGAACAGACCGAACACTTGTCTTTTATGAAAGTGAAGTCAATCAAGCAAAACTTTGGGATGTTCTATCAGTTTATGCTTGGTTGGACAATGATATTGGTTACGTACAAGGTGAATTGCTACAGCTTTCAACTTTTTACTGTTAAACTGAAAGAGCTTCAAGAAGTTTGAGACATTCTTAAGGGATTATTTCCTTTGCAGGAATGAATGATATTTGCTCACCTTTGGTTATTCTTGTTGAAAATGAAGCAGATTGCTTTTGGTGCTTTGAGCGTGCAATGCGAAGGATGGTATGCTAGACATAATAGTGCAAGAGCTATTTTGCCTAAAATTTCTAGTTCTAGCTGTTTCTTGCGTGGGTAAACTGATTTGTAGAAACTACAATCTAGTGGGTAGTGTGGCCTTGAGGAATCAGTAAGAAAGCAACTATGAAAATACTGAAGTTTTGCTAGAAACATGCTGAGTTTTTCATTGGACCATTATTTCTTATCGTGTTTTAATTTTTCTACATTTGAGCATGTCAATATCTGGTGATGTTTCTCACAACTTATAGTGTATTTACATCTTATGGTTGTTGAGATTAGAGACTAGAAGAGACATGAATAGGAGTTTCTCTAACTCTTTTCCTATTCTGTTCTTTTCATATATGTTTTCCACACTGCAAAAAGGTTGTACGACTAAGTCCTGGAACAAACTCTAGAATTGGGATTGATCTGATTCCTCAATTAGTAGCTTATTTCTTATTTTCATAGTGCACATCCTTTATCATAAGTAGAAAATCAACAGACTACACTTGAATGCTATATTACTGCATCTGATTCAAAGGAAAAGGAACTTCTAATTCACTAAGATAACATTTAGGCATGTTTTATCTGTTGCTGTTGCTTTTATTTTTATTTGAAGACTAAAAATGTGTGATCTCCATCTATTAGGGCTTTTAACTTTGAGAAAATGTTTCTATTTTCCTTTTTTGTTTTCACTTTTAATTATGAATGTCACCTTGTTTTCTCTTGTTTCATGTTTTCAAAGTTTTGCACAGAAAAACTGGAAAACAAAATTTTTTCCATTTTTTCTTATACAAATATTTGAAAGTAGAATATAAATTAAAAATAATGTGGCGTTTTTGTAATTTAAAATGAAAACAGGAAATGGAAACAAAAAAAAATTTTGTCAAACCAAATAGATCATTTCTGTTGTTTTTACATTCGTGCCTATGTTCCCATAACAGAGAGAGAACTTCAGGTGCAGTGCAAGTTCAATGGGGGTGCAATCTCAGTTGGCTACACTCTCACAGATAATGAGAACAGTTGATCCCAAGCTTCATCATCACCTTGGTATGTAAAGCTTGTTTGGGCAGCTTTCTAATATGTCATGAGTAATAGTTTCATAGTTCAGATTCTTCTATTCTATAATTTCAATTAGAATCAACATGCTTATGTTTAAGGATGGTGGAAGTTTGTGAAAAAATATCTCTCTTTTGACAATCGTATATTCATGCCGCAAGGTTGCTTTGATAACAGAAATTTGTGCATGTATCTGCAGCTGCATGCTGTTAATATTAGTTATCTGTAGTAGTTTAGGGACCTCTCCCTAGTTAAGGGGGAGACATTACCTGAAAGCTTGTTTCAAATTTGTGCCAGCATGCAGAAGCTTTCTTCTGTATAAATGTGCGAGAAGGCAACCCTTATCTCTTTTAATTTCGCAGAGGATTTAGATGGTGGAGAGTATCTCTTTGCATTTCGCATGCTGATGGTTCTTTTCCGAAGAGAATTTTCTTTTGCAGATACTTTGTATCTTTGGGAGGTAAGGATCAATTCCTTTGACTATATAAATTTTGCCAAGACACACTTCTGTTTAAAATTGAGGAGCTATTGTTAATTTCCTGATTCTTTTGATGGGATAGACAGAGTATTTCAAATTAATAGCTCATTTTAAGACATAATATAGATTGTTTCCAGTTGATGTGGGCCATGGAATACAACCCAAACATCTTCTCAAAGTATGAGGATCCAGATCGCGCTAAAACGAAAGGCCCTACACCTGCAATAAATGAAAAAGTTTTGAAGCAATATGGAAAATTTGAGAGAGAAAATTTGAAGACAGGGCATACGGAGGAAAATAGTGCACTGGCTATTTTTCTTGTTGCAGGTGTTCTTGAGACCAAGAATAGGGGTATTTTTACCAAGAATAAGCACATTTTAACCGAGGCCAAGGGTGTGGATGATGTTGTCAAGGTCTCTATCTCTTTCTTAATTTCCATTGCCCTACTATGTTATGTATGCATACATATGTTTCTGCATGCATGCATCTCACGTGAAAACTCTCTCTTCAGATCTTGGGTGACATAACCTCAAGTCTTGATGCTAAAAAAGCATTGACTGAAGCATTGAAAATTCAGAAAAAATACCTGAAGGTAATTTTATTTGTTTCTTAATTTTTCATTTTTTGCCAGTTTTGTCGTGTGTAGTCTGTCTATTACTGGGAGATGATTCACCCATCATAATATTAATCATTTACTCCGCAACTACATTTCTTTCTGTTATTGCCTCAAAATCAAGTGAACTTTTTAGTGTTATTTTCACTTGCTATGTTGCTCTAATACAAGAGATGTGAGTTTTTGAAGTGGCTGTTTGTTCACGCAGACCAAGAAGGCATGACAGAAGAGAACAACATGAGATTTTCTGTAACTATGTGATGGCAGCTGTGGTTACATTATCTTCCCAGGTTTCAGTTGCTACTGAGAGGCCATTGTTTTCTTTGTTTCATTTTTTCTCTCTCTTAGTGATGGCAAGCAAGTCCTCGTGTTGATTCTACTAATTGTTTGGAATATTCTTCAATGTGGATCGATGCCATGAGATATAGAGAACTAGAAAACGTCAGCTATTCATTTTGTGTTGGTGTTGAAAATCTCTTCTATTCATTTGGTGGGATTGTTAGGGAAAAAGAAAATACTTTCATTTATCTTATTGGCTTGTATAATGTAAAATTACTCTAATGTGTTATAATAGAGGCAACAAAGATTTTGACATCTATCAAATGAATTTGTTTTTAACCGAAGAAACAAATAGCATGTGTTTAAATTCCGAGTGATGGTACTTCTCTCTCTATTCTAATCTCTTTCGAGGAGGAATGTATAAAAACCAAAAACCAGATACAACTGGTTAATTAATCCCGGTTATTTCAACTTTGCTGAATTTAGAATACAAAACCGTGTCAAATACTCCACTAACATGGGGGTGAGTTTTTAGTGTCAAAATTCTCCAAATGACCCTGTTGTGTGGAAAACATACTGTATTAGAATAGAAAACACCAAAAAGCTTAGTATAGATTCGATTATAGATTATTTTCGTGACATGCAGAAGATAAGAGACGTAGAAGTTTTTTATGTTTTGATAAATTTATAATAATTAACATTTTGGAATATATAATTATGAATATTTTGTATAAAATTTGATGTGTACGTATTTTTAAATAAAGTCTAATTTTCATAGTTGGCCCTTGTAACTATCTAATTTTGGTTCCGTCCCTGGGCTATTCATGTATTCATTTTTATTTGTGTTTTTTTTTGTTTTTCTTTCTGAATTGTTTAAACTAGTAAGAATACAAAAAAATTTCTTTTGATTAGACGAAAATAATTTCTTTTCAGATCAGATTTTTTAACATTATTTAAAGTTCTATATGTGCAAAAGATTATATAATAAATATTTTGCTTAGACGATGACATGTATCAAAAGACAAATTTTTTTTTTTGTACCAAACTTCAAGTTGAAATAGGGCTATAGCATTCACTATTTTACTTACATGTATGATCGTATTCGGTATTGCTATTCAATGACCGGAAAGCGTCTATCACTATCCAATTTCACTTCTGAAATTTTATCATAAAACTCTCGTTGTGACAAAGTTTGGAGAAGCAGAAGCTTCAGTGTGGATTTATCATAAACAATCTTGGCTTTGATCTATAAGAGATTTACTTCTCATTCAAACGTGGCCTCCTAGTCCTAATCAAATCAAGTTCACTAAGACTAAAAGAAATCAAGTTCATTCCCTTTCTACTTGTAATCTTTTTTCTTTTTTATAAATAAAAAAATTTAGAGTGAGGGGATGTCGTCCCAGTCCAAGGCAGGGAAGACATCCGGGCTCTTTGAGCACTTACGAAGGTAATTAAATTTACCTCATCCCAAGGTGACTAGTGAGACTCGTACCCGCGACATGTCAGATACAAGTCCTGTCATACTCCACTAGACCAACCCCTTGGGTTCTTTCTACTGGTAATCTTTAGTACATATCGGCTTCATTATAATTGTTGTGGAGCTGCATTACTTTTAGGTCTTTTATTTACATGTAATGTATCTTACTAGCCGGATAACTACAAGTTTCATTTATCCAAAAAAAATAAAAATTGTTGTAGCTCATTTTGATATTTGAACTACCCGAGAGAACTCGCGCTCAGCACAAGTGATAAAGAAAATTAAAACCTACAATATAGTTAAGTTTTTTGTGGAAAAATAGTTTTCTGGCGGGAAAATAAATTTTTGCCACGTTTCCTTAGTATAATTAAACTTCTTATATAGATAATAGAAGAAATAAGTGCTTTCAAAAACGAATACAGTTGCATGTTATAAAGAAAGAACAAAACTTACATCAAGTTTTAATGGTCAAGTTTATCATGTGCTAGACACAAAAAAAAAGTTTTTCTTTTGAAAAAATGCAATTGCTCAAATTTTTAATGCATCTGTTGAGGCAGTTTTAATAATTGTATTATATTTTAAGAGAGAAACATGAACAAGTTGACATAAGACAATAGACTTAAGTTTTGTCCAAAAAGAAATTAAACCTTAGAAGCAGATGCTCCATCTCCATCCATCCCTTGTGATTTTCTGCCCACATAATATAATATAAAAAGAGAGAGAAGCGTTGCAAATGCACATATCAATTTTAAAACATCAGTCAATTAGATTATATACAACAACAACAACAACAACAAAAACAAAAAGAAACCAATTAAATGGTCAAATTTTACCGTAATAAAATAATAACTGATTTCCGATTCTAATTCTAATTTTAATAATAGAAAAGAAAATATGAGAAAGATATAAAATGATAAAGGTGAGTGGCGATGAAAAGTGGAATTGGAGGATGGTGGTTACATTTTGATGGGGCAGTGGTCACGTGATGTGTTTTTAGGTAGACGGCGTTAGATGTCGCTCTTTAGAAGGCGACACAGCAGCAGGTCGGCGAGTGCGGCGCATCCCTGTCGCCTCGCAGGTTTCTGTCGGAGACACTTTTCACCCTCTCACTCACCACTCACAAAATCATCATCTCTCGTCGTTTTCTTCTGCACATCCCACCTCCCTTCGTTAGTTATTTTTGGCATCTCTTCTGCTCCCCCCCTTTCCCCCTCTCCTCTCAGTCTCATCCCCATCCCTCTTTTCACCTTTCACTTTTACCTTTTACATCCACAATTATTATTACTATTCTTACAATAATTATTCATATCCAATTAATTTTCAGTCCTTGTCATGAGTTGCCAAATGGAATACAATCCTATTCTTTTTTAAAATTCTTAAAGTACCATGTAAATTCGTAGGTATTGGGATCCCATGTTAAGTATCATTATTTAATATTTTACATATAACGGTTAAAACACACGTTTCTTTTTATTTAAAAGATAATTTGTACACTTATGAAAAATTATTTTAGAGCCCCAAATATATTTTAAAAATTTGTTAATATGTTGTTCTTCTCAAGGTAATTAAAATCGAACTGGGCATTGAACCGAAAAGGGTCAGGGATTTTGGGTCGAATCGGGGTCGAATCGGGGTTAATAAAATATTAATAAAATATTATTTTTTTAATATATATATATATATATATTAAAAAATATATAATATATAGATAATATTTCAATTTATACACAAAATAACATGTAGCCTAGTGGTAAGATGGCTTGTTGTGGCTTTGAGGACAGGGGTTCAAGTCTTGTTGAGAGCAAAATTGATTTTTTTATTAAATAAAGACAATTAAAAAAAAAACCGGTTCGACCCAAAACCGGCCTATTTTGGCCGGTGCCGGCTCTCCCGTCGAACCAGCCGATCCGCTGCCAGGCGGTTATAGGGGCTCATCCAGACCGAACACAGGGCTGTTTCCCAATCGAACCAGTCGGTCCGGTCCGATTTTGATTACCATGGTTCTTCCTCTTTCCTCTTCAACGTTCATTGTTAGATATACAATAAACAAAATATCACAACATCATGTTCTAATGTCCAAGTATCACAACTACTTCCTACGTAAAACTCTTTTATAAAATTTGTTTCTCCCTTTTTATAATACTATTTCCAAATTATAAGATGTATTAATTATTTTTTATAAAAATACCCCAGATTAAATGGAGACAATTTTATCTCTCTTAATAATTGAAGGATAATTTTACAAAGAGAGTACACATTATTGACAAATTTAATATAAAAATTAATTTTCTTAATTCTTGTACATTGGTCAAAAGGGTCTTACATACAAGGACATAGGTAGTAACTAATAGCGGGGCCTATTTAAAACTAAGAAAATTGTTAAACAACAACAAACTTGAGTTTAAGAATTAATTTATAAAAGTAGTTCAAATATTTTAATGGGTTGTTATGTAAAAACATATTTTATATGCATGGTTTAAATCTTTAACGAGTGGTAATTTAAAAACATTGGAGTATTATATATAAGAGTAACATTGATTAGATGGTAAATTGGGATAAAAAAGTATTTTTTATTGGTCTAACTCACTTGTGCATTGATACCTAACAAAATTAAAAAGGTGTAGGAGTGATCGCGTTACATAAAATGCCAATACTCATTCCGGTCTGAAATATAAGTAAAAAAACTATTTCACACTTATTAAGAAAATTGGTTATTCTCATTTAATATTCTTAAAGTTATCAAAAAAATAATTTTATTTCCTAAAGTACCCTTGCTTTAAAGTAAAAAGTTTTATTGAAAAAGTCAATCTCAAAAAATTTAAGGGTATTTTTTGGAACAACATCGTTAAATAGAGTTAAAGCAATTAACATTTGTTTATAATTTAAAACATGAATAGTAAATTTTTTTTTTGCTTATATTTCAGACTGGAGAGTGTGCCACAGTGGTCACTACACCCCAAGATGAGGCCATTTTTGTAATTTCCTAAATTTGCAGCAGCCAGTAGTAACAGTAAGACAACAACAGAGTCTGTCCCATCCCATCTCCCACTCAACAGCAACAATACATCCATTCCACCAAACCATACTGCAGAACTACTACTAATACCCCACACACACATTCCTCAACAACTTCAAAACCCACCAGCACCACATTCTCAAAAATCGCAACATTCCTTGTTTCCTTTCCTTGTCTTGTCCCATACCATACCATACCTAACAATGGGTTTGTTGTCAACACATACACATGCAGTGTTGCTGTGGACCTTCCTCCTCTTGTTCTCCCTCTCCCTCTCCCTCTCTCAGGACCAACCTCTCCTCGACCCCTCCGAACAGCAAGCGCTTTACGATGTGCTGCACTCCATCAACCCTGACATTCCCTGGCGCACCATCTTCCCCGACGACCTCTGTCTCTCCGCCCCACACGGCGTCGTTTGCGAATACTACTACGACTACCCTTCTTCTAATACCACCACCACTCAACAACCGCAAAAAGCACACGTCGTTGAACTCAGCTTCGGCTACGTTTCCGACTTCGCCCCAAACCCACCTTGCTCCCCTAACGCAACCCTAAACCCCAAACTCTTCACCTCTTTCAACTACCTTCGCAAACTCTTCTTCTACAACTGCTTCAACAACACACCCACAATCCTTCCCCTTTCGATTCCTTCTTTACCCTCCACTCTCGAGGACCTCGTTTTCATCGACAACCCATCTTTCGTTTCCCCTCTTAACACTTTTCTCGGAAACCTCACCTCTCTCAGGAGACTCGTCTTGATCGGAAACGGGTTTCACGGCCTACTTCCGCCGCAGATTGGCGGTTTCCTCAACTTGGAAGAGCTTACTCTTTCCGGAAACCAGCTCTCCGGCGAGATTCCGGCGAGTTTGGGATTGTTGAAGAAGCTGAAGGTTCTCGATCTCAGCGAGAATGATTTCGAAGGGTGTGTCCCCGAAACGCTTGCGAATCTCACCGCGCTTTTGAAGTTTGACTTGAGCCACAACGGGTTTGGTTGTAAAATCCCAGAGAGTTTAAGCCACTTGCAAAGTTTGGAGTTTTTGGATCTAAGTTTCAACCTTTTTGGTAATTTTGGGGTCCCTTTGTTCCTTGGAGAGATTCCCAGGTTGAAGGAAGTGTACCTGAGTGGGAACCCACTTTCTGGGGTGATTCCAGAAATATGGGAAAATCTTGGGGGTGTGGTAAAAATTGGATTTTCAGAGATGGGGTTAGTTGGGAAAATCCCAGGCTCAATGGGGGTGTATTTGAAAAATTTGTCTTATCTTGGGCTTGATAACAACAGGCTTGAAGGGCCCGTGCCTGAGGAGTTTGGGCTTTTGGAGTATGCTGATGAGATCAATTTGGAGAACAACAATTTGAGTGGGAGAGTCCCATTTGCAGCCAGAATTGGACAGAAGCTGAAGTTGGCAGGGAACAGAGGACTCTGTTTGGATAATAATAATAATAATAATTATAGCTGTGGGGAAAATGGAGGCAGGTTGGGTCAACTCAAGCCCTGCAAGATAACAGATGTTCCTGATGCTGCTGTCCTTTTCAATGGGGTTTCTTTGCTGGGTTTTGATCCTCTTACGTTGGTCTTGGTCTTGGTCACGTCGCTGGGGTGGTTGTTTGTCTTCACGGGATTCTGAGAGGGGCGGGCAGAAGAGAAGAGGTTTTTGTCTTTTTTATTAGACTGAAGGAGAGAGCAAGTTGTTCTTTTTGACCAGTAAAGAAATATGTTTACTATGACTAGGAAAAGGGTTTTCAACAAATGTAAAGTGGAAATGATAGTGACGAGAAATGTTTAGAGTATGGAAACATTGATTACTTTTTTTTTTTTCACTCAAAGTTTGAAGTATATATGTTATAATTTTGTTGGTCATTCTTGCTTCCTAGTTTCGGTAGAATTGATTTTGTTTATGTGAAATGTGATTTTGATTATGGGTGGCTTCTATGGTAGAGATATATGTCAAATGGCTCATGGGTGAACCATGATTAATAACCATTAGATCACTTAACTCCACCAGATCTTGGTACACACCACCACACCGAAAATTTTCCAAAAAAATAATCTTCCCTTTCTCCTTTTTTTTCGGGCAAAACCCTCCACGTTGCTTTTCATGACTCACGGCGGTGACAGTCTTCACAACGCACCGGCGCAGTCCAGTGTGGAGGATTGAGGGTGACGACAACATAATTTTTTATGCTCAACATTGCATAATTTGTCGCAATTGAGTTTCGATTCTCTGCCCCTTTCGGTTGTCTTGCCTTTATCATGGGTCAGATCTAAACCCTTCCTAATCCTTCTTCTTCCAACTATCCAAACACCACCATTCTTGCTCTAGGTAGGTACCTTTCTCTATCTTTTCATCACCTAGTTTCAATTTTTTTGTTTTCTAATCCCTTCTGCAATCATCAAATTCTAGAACGTAGTTTTTAATATCCACTGCCAATTCCATTTCTCATGAAAAATAAAAAGAATAGCATTTGGAATTATAATTATTATTACAAGTAATTCTAAACATAAATTATAAATTTTGTCGCTCTTGTGCAGATTTGCCACATGCAGGAGGACTCGAGTTCCATTTTGCAAAATCACAATGCTCCGAAATGCAACATAACCCAAACACTTCCTTTGGATAATAATAATAATAAACACGAGGGTGGAAGCGAGATTTCAAGTGTCCCAAGTTCTGAAATTGAATCGAAGACGCCGGAGAAGCCAAACGGCGCAACAGTTAAGAGAGGGGGGAGGGGAAGAGGTGAGGGAACATAATTGTTGGATGCATGATTTGGTACAGTTAGTGCATGATAAGATCCGATGTACCACTCGATCTAACGGTTCTTAAATATGGGCCACCCATATTTTGAGTGAACCACATGTCATGTAGTTCATGGTAGAAGCCACCTTGATTATGAGTGATAAAAATCAATTTTTATTTTATCGTGGGAAGTTTGTATTAAATTTTAAATCAAGCAGTAAATATATTTAAACAAATCACGTTATTTTAAACTCAGTTTTGCCCAAGTGTGTGTTTAATTTCACGGTAGATAGTACTATTATTGGTTTTGTTTCCTTTTATTTTGAGGAAAATTGATTTTGTTTCCCATCATTTATGTGATTTTTGTAAAAATAATATAGATGTGTGATTTACCTCTAAAATCTTCAACAAAAAGTTATGAATTGTAGTTTTTGCATTGGTTTAAAACATTTATGCTGATAAATTTTATTTAAAATCACATTTATCAAATATTCACTAAATCATTTTTACATAATCAAATTCAATTAAAATCAGGCTTGTCAAACACTTACTTAAACCCAAACACGGGCATAGTTAACCTGTTGCAGTGTGTGACTAGACTTTTACTCCACCTGTTTTTTTGATGATGGGATGCACATGTTAAATTTGCTTCCTTTGCAAATTTCGTGTAACTTCATTAATTTGATTTTAGAATTGAAAACTAACTAATTAGCCGAGAGTTTGGTCATGCAATTTTAATTAAAGAGAAAAAGTATGGGTCGATTCCATATAGATATAGAGGGAGGAATGAGCAGTAGTAAAAGTAAAACAGAAGGGTAATTAGTACAAGTACTGAGTAACTGATTCTGAACAGTGGAGCAGTAGTAAGATTTTTTATTATTCGGAGTGACACTGACCACCAGAGCAATATCATAATATTCGCACTACCACGATGGCTTTGGAATGGCTAAGCTACGGACAGTACATAGAGTTATAGTATAGGCTGCTCAAAAGCACAATAGAATCCGTCCATCCATTAATAATACTCATCGACATAGCATAGCATAGGCATATTATTCCCATCCCATGTTTCTGCGTCCCTATTCTCACTGTCACTGCATTCCAATCCAATCCATCCTAATTAATGATGCGTCAATTTACTATACCATTTCTTTCATTTCAATTTTCAATGCCAAACAAGGATCCTTTCACAAAAATGGAGTCCAGTTACAAATCTCAATATCAAATTTCATAGTAAACCAAATACTCTCTCCGTTCTCAATTATAAACAATAAAAATCTCATATTTTTTGGGCTCAAATATAAGTAAATTTAACTAATCTTATATTAATATTTATAAAATACCCTTATTAAAACCATTTTTTAGTCTTGAAATGAGTAAAAATACGTAAACAGTATCTCAAAAAAAGTAAAAAAAATAGTTTGTGGCACAACGCTTTACTCTTCTTAATTTGTGTGCTTTCATTTTTTGTTTTTTTTCTAAAATTCAAGACCGGAGAGAGTAATTGTATATTCAAATGAACTTAATGGGTGGATAATAAAAAACAAGCGTATGTAATAAAGTGATAAAAAAAAAAAACAAAAGATAATGATTAGAAGTACTTCAATTTTTCAAAAATTTCGGTATAAGACTTCATCTTGTTAACAAAAACGGAATTTGATGAACTTTCCTTTGCCATTGATTTTTTTTTGTTTTTGTTTGATAAAGTAAGGAAATTTATTCAAGATATCTAGCTAGCTCAAACATCACAGAGATATTCCTTTGCCATTGATGTTAAACACTGCGGTGGTTGTACGTGAAAATCGCATCGGATCAAATAAATTAGTTCCACGACTGAGTGTTTGATTTGGAACATATGTGATGCTGACGTGAAATCATTGCATCATTAACGTTTTCGATTTATAAGTGCAATTTTTTTTTTGGGTATCGATGTGCAATTTTAATATATGCATGCTTTAGTTAAATACAAAGAAATTATTTTTATTATAACTAAAAATGATCAATGTCATGTGATATGAAAGATATGTGGAAAAGAGAGTTCAATATCTCCTTAATTTCTTCATTTACTGATATACAGTTTTATATATAATGTTTACAGCATTTAATAGCATCTACTAATATACAACTACCCAATTTAATGTACAACCACACAATTACCTCAACCACCCAAATTAATGGTCAACTACCCAATTTTCCTTTCGGAGGATTCTTGGTCCAGCTCATGCCAACACTCCCCCTCAAGTTGGAGAGTATATGTCAACCATACCCAACTTGTCAAATCAGCCGTTGAAAGCCTTTCCAGAGACGGCCGTTGTTAGAACATCTGCCAGTTGATCTTGAGAGGTGACAAATGGAAAACTTATGGTTCCTTTGTCAAGGTGATCTTTGATGAAGTGGCGATCTACTTCCACATGCTTAGTACGATCATGTTGTACTGGGTTATTTGCGATTGCTATGGCTGCTTTATTATCACAATGTAACACCATGGGTGTTGGATGATATAAGCCAAGATCATGCAAAGATGATTTTATCCATAATAATTCACAAACTCCATTAGACATCCCACTAAATTCCTCGTCAAGCGCTGAGCTACCACCTTTGCTTCTTACTTCGCCAAGTGACTAAGTTTTTTCCAACAAAAGTGAAGTAACCTGAAGTAGACTTTCGATCAAGATGATCTCCTACCCGATCGGCGTCTGTGTATCCACTAATCTCCAAGTTCCCACTTTTAGCAAACAAAAGTCCTTTTCCCAGTGGTACCTTTAGGTATCGTGAAGATTCGATACACTGCATCCATATGCTCTTCACTTGGTGCATGCATAAAGCGACTTACGACACTTAATGCATATGCAATATCGGCCTCAGATGTGATAAGTAAATTAGTCTTCCAACTAATCTTTGATATCTTTCTTTATTTGTTGGAACTTGATCTTGCCGAATTGCTAATTTGTGGTTCATTTCCATAGGAGTCTCAATAGGTTCTGATCCGACATGCCAGTCGATTAATAGATCTAGTGTATATTTTCGTTGGCAAAGAGTAATGCCATGGATTGACCTTGCAACTTCAATTCCTAAAAAATATTTAAGATGGCCAAGGTCTTTAAGCTCAAACTCAGATGCCAAGCCCTTTTGAAGTTTGGATATCTCATCAGGGTCATTTCCTGTAATAACCATATCATCGACATATACAATCAGGGCAGTGATTTTATTTGGTTTTTTCTTGATGAAGAGAGTATGATCTGCATCGCTTTGTTTATATCCAACATTCTTCATGAACTTTGAGAATCTCCCAAACCATGCTCGAGGTGACTGCTTTAAGCCATAAAGAGATTTGTTTAACTTGCAAACCTTACTAGCACACTTTACCCCTGGTGGTGGATCCATGTATACTTCTTCTTCTAGATCTCCATTAAGGAAAGCATTCTTCACATCAAATTGGTGTAACGGCCAATGTAGCTCTGTTGCTACGGAGATGAGAATTCGGATGGTATTTATTTTTGCTACCGGAGCAAAGGTATCCCCGTAATCAATTCCATATTTCTGAGTATACCCTTTTGCTACTAATCGAGCTTTGTAGCGGCCAATGCTTCCGTCTGGATTGAGCTTGATTGTGAACACCCACTTGCAACCTACAGTTCTTTTTCCTTTTGGTAAAGGAACAAGATTCCATGTAGAGTTTTTTTGTAAGGCCTCCATTTCCTCATTCATAGCCTTCTTCCACTTTGGGTCTGCCAAGGCATCCTGCACGTTACTAGGAATAGACACTGTGGATAATTGGTTAACTACAAATGCATGTGATCTTGACAAACGATGGGAGGAGATATAATTATTGATAGGATATTTTGATTTAGCATTAAGGTCAGGATCATATTGTGGTTTGGGAATTCCTCTATTTAGCCTAAGTGGATATCTTGATTCTTCATTGGATGAAATATGATCATGGGTTAGAGGAGAAGTCGGTACCTGAGGAGACACATCTGGATGTTCTGTAGCTATTGGTGATGACAGGGGAGTTGTACTATTGTGGTCTTCCTGATTGTAAGGACTAGGATCTGGTAGTGGTGTGTGTTGTTCTTCAAGTTGATCATCTACTTCATCACCTTGGTGTGTACCAGCTTGCATATCATTGCTTTGAATGGTTTCAATTGGTGGTATATTGACATGTCCATTAAAGGTCTGAGTGGACTCTTCAATGTTATGATTTAGTGGTTTCTCCCCCTGAAGAGAGCACTCGGAACCAGGAAAGTATGGCATGTCTTCATGGAATGTGATATCCCGAGTAATATGTAGCTTCTGTGTATATGGATCATAACAACGATACCCCTTCTTCAAATCAGCGTAACCAACAAACACACACCGAATTGCACAAGGATCTAACTTCCCACGGGACTGATGAGGAATATGAACATAAGCAGTACATCCGAATACTCATGGTTCAAGATTAGGGAGTGTAGGTGCAGATATAAGTGATTGAAGCTTCTGATGAGGAGACTGGAAATCAAGTACTCGAGAGGGAGTACGATTGATAAGGTATGCTGCAGATCGAACAGCTTCACCCCAATATGTATGAGGCATGTTCATGCCAAACAAGGATGCTCGAACAACTTCCATAAGTTGTCGATTTTTACGTTCTGCAAGGCCATTTTGTTGGGGTGTATTTGCACAGGATGTTTGATGGCGGATGCCATGGTCTCTACAAAAAACTGCAAGGGCGTTACTGATATACTCTCCACCGTTATCTGATTGAAGGACTTGGATTTATTGTTGATACTGAGTGGCCACCATACGATGAAAATTTTGAAAAATGGAACACACTTCTCCTTTGTTTTGAAGAAGAGCTACCCAAGTCATGCGAGTGCATTCATCGATAAATGTTACAAAATAACGAGCACCTGACAAAGTAGGAACTCGAGTAGGCCCCCATACATCAGAGTGAGTAGTCATAAAAGGAGTAGAGCTTTTATTAAGACTAGGCAAATAAGAGGTACGATGACTCTTTGCCAACTGGTAAATGTCACACTTTAGCTCAGAGTCATCAACATGTAAAAACAAATTTGGTTTCAATCTACGAAGGTAACTAAAAGATAAATGTCCAAGACGACGATGCCATAACCACACTCTAGCTGTATTAGCTTGAATTCCATTAGCATTATTGACTTTCCCAAATTGGAAAGTTCCATTAGCTTGAGTCCCATCAGCATTTAGATCCAAATAGTACAAGTTTCCCCGTCTAACACCATAGCCAAGAATCCGGAGTGTTGTAATGTCCTGGAATATACAATAGTTAGGCAAAAAATTAACAGTACAATTCAGGGTGTTAGAGATTTGGCTAACTGATAAAATATTAGAGGAAAGAGAAGGGACAACAAGGACATTATCAAGAGTAATGGAATGGGACAAGCAGATTTTTCCTTTACAAGAAACAGGAGAAACTCCCCCATTAGCGGTTGAGATATGTTTTTGAGTTGATGGTTGAATAGAAGTCAGGTGGTGGGAATTGTTTGTCATATGATCAGTAGCACCAGTATCAATAATCCATGTGCTATTCATAGTAAAATATGTGCAGGACTTACCATGGTTACGTGTGCATGACTTACCATGGGAAGAGGAAGAATCATTGTCTTCGGTGGTTACAGCGCAAAGATGGCTAATATTCTTCCGAGGCTTTTGGTAAAATCCCACCATTCAGGATAGCCAATGATTTCATAGCAACGTTGCTTAGAGTGACCGTTCTCACCACGGTGAGCACAAGTGAGCGTGCATAGCTTTGCTTCTGGAGCTTTTCCTTTGGGTCGGGGATCGGCTCGGTAGATAGAAAAAGCGCACTATCAGAGCGACTGAGGTGCCTCCATAGTGTGTCGCTGGTTGTGATCCTTGCGTATATAAGCATAACAGGCTTCTAGATCAAGGGGAGGATCCTTTCGCAAAATATCACTTCGGGCATGGTTGAATTCAGAATCTAGCCCGGCCAGAAAAATGTGGACTCGAAGGCGATTCATGGCATTGTGTAGGGAAACAACACCACTGACACTATCTTCATGTGTCTTAGTACGAGCATCAATATCCTAAAATATGCCAATCAGTTCGTTATAATAAGTGGGCAGAGGCCTACCATTTTGCCGGATGGCAAACGAACGTCGATTTAACTCAAACAGTTGAGTTTCGTCTGATCCATCGTAGAACGTCTTCGAAACGGCATCCCAAATTTCCTTAGCTGTTTGGAGTCGAATAAATCGCTGCATCAAGGTTGGGTTCATTGAATCAATAAGCCAACTCTTGACTTTGTTGTTGTCGACCAGCCAAGTCTCCAACTTCGGATCTCCTAGAGGAGGTTTCGACGTAGTACCAGTTAGGAAGCCAGATTTGTTTCGAGCGCCAATACGCATCTCCATGAGCTGCGACCATAGTGGAAAGTTCATATCATCCAAGATGATTCTAGATGGAAAAGGAGCATTATCCTGCAAAACTTGCTGAACAATGACCTGGGGTTCTTTCTGAACAACATTGGTTTCGGGTGCGGTGTTGGTAGAGTTGTCTGACACAGAAGGTGGGGAGGGATCAGTCATGGTTGTAGATTTCTAAAAGAAAGCTTTTCGGTAAAAAAAAATGAGACTCAGTGGGTTTCTAACAAGAAACCTTTTCGAATTAAAAAAAAACTTTTCGTTGGTATTGGTTGAATAAAACGTGGGTTCCTTTTTGAGTGCTGAGACTTTTTCTTGGGTATTGGTTGAATAAAACGTGGTTTGCTTTTGAGTGCTGGGATACGTGGGTTTAGAGAAAAAAAAGAGTTTCGGTATTCCACTAAGTTAATGATGCTCTGATACCATGTGGAAAAGAGAGTTCAATATCTCCTTAATTTCTTCATTTACTGATGTACAGCTTTATATATAATGTTTACAGCATTTAATAGCCTCTACTAATATACAACTACCCAATTTAATGTACAACCACACAATTACCTCAACCACCCAAATTAATGGTCAACTACCCAATTTTCCTTTCGGTGGATTCTTGGTCCAGCTCATGCCAACAAGATATATATATAAGTAAGTTTATATATATATATATAGAATAAAAATATTAATAAAAGGTTTATAAATTTTATAGATTTTTTTGACTAGAGCAAAGTTAAGTCATTTAATTCATAATTAACATGGGTCCCGATCACGTTTTGGTGGTGCTACCGCACAGGGCCCCATATTTTAGGGGTACTAATTTTATTTTTTTTACCTGGTATGTATGTGTGTGTGTATATATATATATATATTTTAAAATAAAATTTTTATATTTGAAACTTGAGGGTCCAATTATTTTTTTAAAATTCAGGCCCAAACCTTCACAAGCCTTATAGGACATAAGTTTTTATAGGGCCAATTGGTTATACACTTTTAAAATAGAAACCCTAAGATATTGAGAAGATTTTGGAAACACTAAAATGTTCCTTGGCTGCGACAAAAAGACAACAGACCACTGAACACTCCATCTTGCTTGCTGCGCTGCATAATGGATCCACTTTGCAAGCGTATGCCAATAATTTGTTTAAATTTTTCAACCTCTCCTTTTCTTTCCACTTTTACTTTTCATTTCCTTTTTTTTTAAACTTTTGTCTTCTTTTCATCATAGATAAAATCATGTACTATCGTCAATACTCTTGTAGTTTGCTACTGTAATCCTTTCTTTTCCTTCGGTAGTATTTTGTTTAACTTGAGGCTGTATCAAAACAATTAATGACTAGTTTTTATTTTTCCCTAAGGGGTGGAGTACTCTTTTTCCTTCTAGATGTTTTTTCTAAGGAGGGTTTTGCATCAGAAGGTTTTAACGAGGCTTCAAACCCTTCGTAAAAAAAATAATTAATGACTAGTTTTTTGCACCCCTTTGTGTGCTTTTGGTAATATATATATATATATATATATAATCAAAAAAATAGGGCACCAATTTATCTATTCGCACAGGGCACCCAAAATCTCAGGGACGACCCTGATAATTAAAGTAGGAATGTCAAGAAAAGTATGAGAGCTAGCTGTGCATGAGAAATCTTCCCATGTAGAATGGAAAGTGTCAACCACACGTTTTGCATCAAGCTCAAAGATAATGTTGTTCACCCCAGTTCTCTAACCCACTACAAAGCCAATATGAGACCAAGAGCCTCTCCCTCATGGACCTTTAGTTGTAGTCTATACTCTATATACCATTGTTTTAGCTTGAACAAAAGCTCCATTCCAATCCATGATAACCATCTCAATACCTACTGATCTGCATTCCAAAGGAAGCATCTATATTGCATTTGTATGAGTCAACTAGCGGAAGTAACTCCCCCATGAAATCACTCTTGGGATAGTATTCAGCTTTGAGGAGTCTTAAGGTGAGTGAATATGGGTTGGTCATCAGCTTCCACCCTTGTTTTCCTAGCATTGAGAGGTTAAAAACATATAAATTACGAAATCCCATACCTCCTTGGTCCCTCCTCATAGAGAGCTTATCCCACGATAGCCATTTAATACCTTCTGCACTACCTCCAAAAGATCCCCACCAAAAGAAATTCATCATCTTTTGGATTTCATCGGCTAGAGAGTCGGGGATTAGAAATACTGATGATATAAGAAGGTATAGCCTGAAAGACTAACTTGATGAGAATTTCTCTATAGTCTTGATCTAGAAAGTGGTCTTCCACTCCAAGAATTGATTTTTCTCCGGACACGATCTTTATAATTTTGAAAGTAGCTTTTATAGATCCATTTAGTATTATAATTGTCTTTTGTTTTTTTTTTCACAAATCTCAAGTTTTGAAGCCCGGACTTTATAAATTTTTATATGTAGCTGTCTAACCTATGTATTTACTACTAAGATTGAGTCAATGATCGGTCAAAATTTTACAATATTGGATTGCTACATAAAAATTAAAGCATTTTTTTTAATGTTTCATTTTAGTCTTTTGATTTTTTTTTTTACTAAAAAAAGCTTATCTCATATCACTGAAGATAAGAAGAACAATACAATCTACCAAAGCATTAAAAATGTGGAGACTAGCCCACGATAATGCCGCTCTTGCAAGCGTATGAACCGCATTATTTGTTTATCTCCTGATAAACTTGACAGAAAAGTTTGATCTACAAGAGAGGATATTTCTACAGCTATTAATGATCGACTCAAAATTCCCTTCCATTTGATGAGACGAGATAAAATGATGTTTCCTTCTCTTCCATTTAATTAATACATACGTAGAATTTTTCTATTGAAATGAAAAACTTGCAATCTATGTTACCCAAATTGTTGAAAATTAAAATGAACAAGAGTTGCACTAATTAGTAATTACATATCAGCAATGGGTAAATAATACAAGACTCTCTATCTACAAAGAAGATTAATCAAATTAAGAAAAAAAAACACAAAGAAATTTAAAATTTGGATGTAATAAAAAAAAACAGCGTTAGGAAAGTGTTCTAGTTTTAAGAATTCTCTATGCAACACTCTAACTAATAATATCATAAAAGTACACAAATTCCTCAAGATATCCTACTCGTTCCTCTTTCATACTGCCCATTTTCTTCAAAGGACCTTGGTTTGTTTCTAGACTTGGATACGGGAGATCCAAAATCTAAAGAAGTGGGATCTGTGGGTTGGGCTTTGGATCTCAATTTTGACGACCCACCACTAGAGTTATCTTTGGACTTCTTCCGACGAGTCTTTTTGGGTATGTCTGGAAGGTTTTGGGCCGGTGACCCATTTCCTTCGAGAGAATCCGTGGACATGAATTGTTGTTGGGTTGGTTTGGGTCCATCTGATGATGATGAATCCTTGAGTTGTGACTGTTTGTTTGATGATGACTTTCTTGATTGCCTTGACTTTTCTCTTGTGGGAGAATCTATTGCGTTTTGTCTTCTAGATGCCTTTGGCAACTCAGGTAAATCCCTCCCTTGACCCTGAGAATTCACACACCTTGAACTTCTTCTCCTTGAATCTATTTGTAAACATTTTTCACCAAGAACAAATCAATCAATCACTTTGTTATTTTGTTTTTGGCTTCCATACACATTATTCAAATTTAACAATAGAAGAAAAAGAAAATGTTAAAAACTTAATTCATATTATATTCTTTATATAATTTGACTAAAACAATTTATTTATTTTTTTAGTTTTGGAGTTGAATTTTCTCCTGTTAAATTCTAACACGATGATGTCATGTTATGAGATATAGAAAGACACAAAAGCATAAGTAATAAAACCTTACATAAATCACAGTGAATCTAAGTATAGTTAGCTTTTGTATCTTTCTCCCTTCTAAAGGTGATATTGAGTTAGTTTGAATAAGCTTCTTAGTTAAAAAATATTTTAAAAATCGTACAATAACTAGAGTTATTAAAATAATAAGTTCTTTTATAAATTGAAATTAATTTCTATCTCAATTTTTTTTAAATTTCTCTCACTTGATTTTTTTATAAATATCTATAAATTTATAAAGACTATTTTATAAGTAAATCTAACGTATTGGAACTAGTTCAAACTTAGTCATTGGGGTGCCCAAATCTTTTTGGAAGAGGGTTTGAGTAACTTAGCACATCAAAGACATGTTTGGATTAACTTATCAATAATTTATTTGAGTTTATCTACATATATAAGTATTTGTCATAGTATTTGGAATAACTTATAGAAACAGCTTATGATATGTCCATAAACTGTTTTTAATTTATTTCGGTAAGCTCTCCAGCATAGCTTATAAAAACAGCTTATAGCTTACATGAAAACAATTTGACTATATTTTTTTTGTATAAATAGATTACGTATAAAACATCTATATAACAAGAACTTATCCTATAAGCGCCTCTTTAGGAAAAGATAATATGTACCTTCGGAGGTCCATTTGACTTGGTTATCCTGTTCTTTGCTTTGAATATCTCCTGTAAGATTTAAGGGCGCTGATGCAAATCCTGGAGCAGTTTTAAATTCGTTCATCTGAAGAAAAAAAATAGTCACCGCATAAGCCCAATAGACTTTCTTTTTGTGAAGGAAAATCGACATAAGCATAAAAAACAAAAGCATTAATTTTAGGCAATTAATTAATAACTATATACTACAAGATTGAG
Organism: Calophaca sinica; assembly: GCA_037113605.1. NCBI lineage: Eukaryota > Viridiplantae > Streptophyta > Magnoliopsida > Fabales > Fabaceae > Calophaca > Calophaca sinica. Next base: position 27,219,961 of record CM073730.1, on the reverse strand, counting down.
CATTAATTGAGAATCATGAAATTATGAAAGTTTAGAATTACCCAGCTGGGAGAATTTACAGAGGGACCATCCCATCCTATATGGGCCACATGCTTTACATCCGTGGGATATCCAATTTGAATATCTTGTTCTTTTTCATTTTCTGCACAAGTGACATATTATTTAATTAATGTAAATAAAGAAACAATGGAAAGAGAACAGAAATTTAATTAATTACATGAAAGGGATGTTTACTTACCAAATATCTGAGATATGTATCTAAGACCCTTAAGAAGGCCCTTCACCTTGCTGCTGGACATGCTCAACGTTGAAATTCTCTTATGACAAATTTATCAAGTCGTATTTAGATAGTCTTTAGTAAAATATGGAAGATAAAAATCCAGCATTGACTTTGAGACACACAAAAGAAATAGGAAAAGACCTTCCTCAGATGAATTTCCACCAATTGAAAGGTCAACAATCAACAATACATGTATCTTTAATTTGAACGGAAGAAATGTTCCAAAGAGAACCCATCAATGGAGGACTATTTTTTTTTTTTAGTTCTTCTTATTAGGACCTGCTAATATGGTATTCTGCTTCTTTTGTCATTTGAAAAAAAAGAAAAGAGAATAATAATGGTTCAAAAACTCAAGGCAGTTTTTGACAAATGTGTCATGAAGGTGGCAATGGTGAGAAAAGGGACGAATCTAACAAACAAATTCTGTATAAAGCATGCCCTGTCCTTAATTTTATTGATTCGATGGCAATTGATTGCCTGTTGATTTTTCCTAGTCAATCAGAACCATTAGCTGAACGAAATTTTAGGTGTGACAATGAGAAGTAATATAAAAGACAGGGAATCCATTTTGAAGGTTGCTAAATTTAGCAAGTCTTTAACAGGTCATTTCTCCAAAGAATTAAGTCTACATGAATGGACAAAATAGGTGCTGGATGTTGCTCATTCCTAATTTCCTGGAAGCAAAATATCTAGAACAGTGCTAGGTGGCATCTAGGTTGAACCAGTATTTAAATGGTTCATCGTGAATCATGATTATGAGCCGTCGGATAGGAGAAGTCTATCGGATCTTATGATGCACCTTTCACACTCAATAATTTCTTCTTCTTTCTCTCTCTTTTCTTCCCACTCCTCCTCCTTTCTCCAACGGTGGAAAACGCAGGGACCTCTCAATCAACCTCATCCTGTTTTTTCTTAGAATCATAACAGCTCTTTTTACAAAATAAATCTAGACTTTTTGGAATGCACATTTTGGGTTTCAATTTCAATTTTTATCACACCCAAATAACCCCAACCTCAAGTTTTCAATCTCTGCCACATCAAAATTTAATTCCTAACGCAAACACAAGTTGATAACAGAAACATTAAAAGAAAAAAGCCATAAATGCGATGATAATGTATTGTGGCTATTGGTTTGGATTCAGTCACACACATTGACAACATGCTCAAATTGATGCCAAAACCATGTTCAACGTTTTATATCTGAAAGAGCAATTAGAAGAGCCACTTCAAAGGTAAGCATTGAACTGAAACCAAAACACCATACAACCTCCATTGTAAGCCCCCTGTGAAATGAATAAACAGTTGTAACAACAATCACAAAGAGAATGGTGGATTCCAAAAAAATTCAAATACATAGAGGAAAATTAGAGAGAATTAAAACAAAGGAGAATCAAATATAGATAGCAGAACCCCATCTCGCCACTGTGTTCAGACGTAGAGATCGGAGCCCCGTTGTGGAAGTCGTCGGTCGCCATTATTTCACTGTCATACCTCTTCGTCCTCCGTCGAGACCCCCATGGCGCAACCCATCTCCAGTCGTAACATGATTCACCACCGTGCACTCTAGTTGTTGCAAGCAGCAGCTTTGTGTTCGCGGCCTTCTTTGGGCAACTGAAGCAGGCAGTGGAGATAGAGAGAGAAATCTTGGGAGAGAGAAAAAGGGTTTATGAGGTCAAATCTAGTGTGGTAAAGTCTAATGAAATCATGTGAGTTTGTTTAATCTAACGGATATCAATCATGGTTCACCCATGGGCCATGATATACTTCTACACCCTAGAAGCCACCGTAAATTACTATAAGAACACCATAATTAAAGGAGATATTTATAGGCGAAATGTTATCTTTTCATTCGGTTGCTCAAACTTTAATTTAAAACCGAAAAATATAGTACCATATATGATGACACTGGAAAGAATCTTTTTATATACTACATAATAGGGAATGTATCAATTTCTTCCTTTTTCAAGTCCTTACTAATCTCTTGGGGTGGGATAAATGTAATTCTTTTAGTAAGTGTTCACTGAGCCTCAAAGTTTTCTCTACCTTGGAATGAGATGTCATCTCCTCACCTTAAATTATTTGTAACCAATGAAAATTACTTCCTTTTTGTGTGAATCCATTGGCAATATCAATACTCAAATGGTGTGTTCTTAGCATTTTTCTTCTATTTAATTATAAAATATTGATTCAATGGTATCATGATCATATATCTTTTTTTTGGGCCAAACGATCATATATCTTGAATTATCCATTTCGTAATCAATTGATATTGTAATTGTAAATTACAATAGTGTAGTCAAATTGTGTAGCCTTTAATTGGGTGGAATATTCATATAATGAATGAATCATTACAACTCTTGATGAAAGGGTGATGTTTGATTTCGTATAAAAAAAGGGTGATGTTTGAACAATTATGGCTTCATGAAAAAATGACTTGATGCATTGTAGCCCTTTCAAAAAGCTCAACGCGGTCAACGGGGTATTATTGTATAGGACAAAACTTATGTACAGTAAATTATGTAGCAATTGAACATATTGTTCTTCGAGTAAACTGATGCAAAATCTCACGAAGCGGTTTCATGTCATGCGCCTCCTGCGAGACATGAGTTTGAATCCTCTTCAGCACTACACTTTCTGTAGCACTAAAAACAAGTACAAGAAAAGAGAGAAAATGATGAGATAATAGATAGTTAATGATGAGAGGAAAAAAAAAATAAAAAAAGAGATAGAGAGATATGATTGCTGCACAAACAATAGAGAATATTTGTAGAAGATGATTTAAATCCCCTGAGACATACTTAACGGAACTCAACGACAGTTGTGTTAAATTTTAAGTTGAAAGCAGTAGCAACGGTACCCAATTGTATATTTGTTAGCTGTCGGACATATAATTAACGACTTAACATTTTAGAAAAAATTGATATAAATAATAAGCAACAAAAAAAATCCTCGCTTGTTCAATATTCGGTTTTCTTTTTCTTTTTTAATATTCTGTCATCTCCGTACGAATATAAATATTTTCGTACAAATAACATAAAAAAAAAATACATAGGTACTGAGAAAGGAAATGTGCACCAATTCAACATTGGTTTACGAGTCCCTAAAATGCATATAGCTTCACTAAAATAAAGATATCACTTAAGAGAATAAAATGACTTATAATGGTTAATTAAAAATTAATATTTAAAATTTAATAACTTCATACTTTATTACCCGTGTATTTTATTGCAAGTTTAACTACTATTTTCCGATCAATAGCTATAACAACTACATTACAATAAGAAAACTACTAAACACTTGAAATGAATTACTGGATAAAATCCAAAGGAAAATTTGAATCAGAAGTAAAAGTAAGTTTCTAAAATGAGCTAAATTCTTGACGTGGGCTGTCACTTCTAGGTTTTTCCATGGTGATGTCGGTACTTGAAGAGGGGGGAGAGAGACACCGGAACAGAAAAGATAAAGACGGAGAGGAATATGATTACAGTGTTATGTTAAGGGGTACCATTCGATCACCCTTTAAGTGGTCCACCCCTTGTGAACTTCGAGTCAAGAAAAACACAGCTCTTACTTAAAAGGAGGAAAAGGAAATTATAAAGTGAGATAAAAGTTTTATATTAAATAAACTATCAGTTAAACATTCAAAATTGAAAATCCTCCTAGACCCAAAAAAATTGAAAATCCTAAATTTTAAAAGCGGCAGTTTTGTCCACAAAATGAACCACCGTGTTATTCGCATAAAGATCAATGAGAACTCAACCAGGAATAATCAGAAAGAGGCCAGTATCTTGAATTGTAAGAGAGAAGCCAAATAGCAACCACGTGAATCAACCCAATTGGACTACAATTTGAAAAGCGTTAACTTATTGGAAACGCCTTGATAGCCACTGCGGCTTTCAATAAGAAGATTGCTCGCATCAATTCTCCTCCTCAATAATTTTTAACACAAAAAATAATGTTGTAACTAAACTGATTTTTAAATTTGAACGGAATTAACCCTTCATTTGTAAGCTTTCACTGCTTTCTGAGCTGCATCATCCAAATCTTCAGCCGTTATTAATGCCATACCACTTTCCTGTTGAACCATTGATCATCATCAACATAATAAGCATTTGAGACATTCTTGCTCCCGTTTTTAAACGGATAGTTTCTATTCATATTAATAAACCTAGCATTTACCTTCAAAATTCTTTTTCCTTGATCAACATTGGTGCCTTCAAGACGAACTACTACTGGTACTTTTAGTGCAACCTAGAAAATAATAACAAGAGAAGTTAATGCTATAATAAGATCAGGACATATGGACGTCATGTTCAATCCGTATTCTTTCAATTAAAAAAAAAAAAGTAAAAAGGAGAGGATGAGAACAATAGTATTAGGTCTAAACATCTCATTGTTTCTTTATAACTAAATTTATTTAAAAAATTGCCAGTATCAAGAATCTAGATCACGTCATAGACCAAAATAAGGCATTAAATTTAAAGAATTTACATTTTCTTCACATCATGTTAGTCTTCCAAACAAATTCATTATCTAAAACTGCTAATAAGGATAAAACTTCGTTATCTATCATATGTAGGACAAAGGATAAAGCTTTTTTTTTATATAGGCATAACTTTACTAACCTGTTTTGCAGCATTCACTATTCCACTGGCTATAACATCACACTTCATTATACCACCAAAAATGTTAACCAAAATTGCCTTCACTTTGTCATCTGCTGTCAATATCTTAAATGCCTCAACCACCTGATTTACATAATTGCAATAAATAAGAACAAAAACATCTTAAGGCAGACATCATTGAAGATAATCTAGCAACAACTAAAGGACTTTTTCTAATATCATTTTTTTGGACTAAAGTTCAGGTTAATGCACCAGCAGATTACAAGCAGATCTGATAAAGGAACAAACGAGCAATCGTCTCGACCATTATAGTCTAACTAAGACCAGTACCGTAACGGGAGCAATCCTGTCTGTAAAACATTACCTGGCCCTCAGAGGCATTCCCACCTACATCCAGAAAATTGGCAGGAGTACCCCCATGCAACTTAATTATGTCCATTGTGGCCATTGCTAACCCTGCTCCATTCACCATGCAGCCAATTTCTCCATCTAACCCAATATAATTCAAATCTGCCTTTGCAGCAGTCACCTGTTCAAAAGATAAAAAGCACAAATAATGTTACATAATACATTTATCCAGTGAAGAGGTTTTGATAATCAGGCACAAATAGATCGCGTGAAATCTGATATTGCCATATAGAATCTCACAGTCACTCCATAATTGTATCATAAGCACAAGCTCCATGTACATTTCAAAAGCATCAAAGTACAACGAAAGAGATGTAAGTAGCTATTAAGCTAGGCTCTAGTCTTAGGGGTGTACATGGGACAGGATGAGCTGGGTTTAACATAATATCATTATGAACCCAACCCAATATTTTAGTCGGGCAAACTTTTGGACCCGGACCTGGTCTGGTTAATAACTGGACCGACCCAATATTTAAACAAAACGTACAAATTGAATATTATGCATATTGCATAGTTGTCATAAAGTTTTAGTAGTAGTAAAATTAAAAAAAAAAAAGAAAAAGAGAGAGATGGTATACAATATTAATTTATTACAAAAAAGAAGTATATCAATATAAATATATTATCATGTTATGTAAAGGGAATTAATTCAAGAATTTTAATTATTTATCAGTAGTTGTAAAAAAAAATGTTTTACAATATTGTGTGTCATCGTTTCAAATTGGGCTTACCCAAAATTTGTATTGAACCCAACCCAAAAACACACCAGGCCTAATTTTCAGAACCCAAGTCTGACCCTAAATAGCTTTGAGCTGGGTTGAACACCCCAGGGCTCAAGTGGTAATGATGGAATGAGTTTACGGCTCATATGTTAAAACGCAAACAAAAGAACATGCAAGTAACCTCTCGAGGATCCTCTTGTGTTGTATCACGGAGTGTGAATATCTCTTTCTGGCGATATGCAGCATTATCATCAAAATTCAACTTAGCATCAGCAGCCACCAATTGGTTATCAGCTGTCTCCGCTATGGGATTGATCTGTTTAAGATATTCAACTGTCATTTCAGAAATTCTTCAAAAAATGAATATGTAGAAAGTGCACACAACAAAAACTTGCATATGCTTACTTCCAAAAGAGTGCAGTCACAGTCAACAAAAAGTTTATACAAATTCTTCACTTGTTCAATTGACTTATTTCTATCAGCCACTTTGGGAGCCAAACCATCAACAACCTTTGCAGCATCTTCGTCAGTAATTCCTTCAAAAACATCAATCGGTACCTACTAGAAAGAAGGAATGCATCAGGTGTATCTTGCAAAAAATACTACTCGGATGGAAATTTTAAACAACACGAGAAATGCCAAGAATCACAAACCTTTACAATCATGTCTGGAAATTTCTCTGCAAGGTCTTCAATGCTGGTTCCCCCCTTTCTACAAGCAATAATAAGCTGCAAAAGCACAACCAGAAAAAAATTGCATAAATTAACATAACTGTTTACTGGTCAAAATTAAAGAATCTAAAGTTAGGCAAGTCATACGTTAAACAGGATATAGAAGTTATAAGAATTTAACTTAGCATTTAAAGTAAATTCTAATATATTGAAATAGGAAACTTACTGGACCAGCAGTCTTACGATCCAGAGTTATAGCAAAGTACATCTCATTCACAAGCGACAGCTTTTCACACAAGTAAACCTGTATAAATTAGACAATTGGATGTCAAACAATTGCCTCATCAAGCAGCAATATGTCACCCCTTTCATATATAATTCAATGTAAATGAATTGAATAAAACAACGTAGCAGCTGTCATTGCATATGCAGTTCCAAAAAAAGAAAATTGCGAAACTATGAGCAATTCCTAAAGTACTTGTGAATTGTGATATCCAATTGACATGAAATGTCCTTCCATTACCAATGCAACAAGCAATTAGAATCCAATGGAAATATATGTAGATATAACAATGGCTAGAATACCAAATACCACAAATGGTTACAACTTTAAGTTCATAACTTAGATAATAAATGCCCAGCCAGTTGACCAGTCCAATGACTCAATTCAGTCATTCAGTTCAGACTGCTTCACCAGTTTCAGCCACTAGGCTACAACAGTTCATAAGCTGAAATCAATCCACGTTAAATCAGATTGGTTTAGTGGCCAGTTTACCAGTCTAACCAGCTGGGCCAGTCCAGAAAAAATAACTAAACTTTGAAGTACTATTTGTAAGCACCAGTTTATCCTCCAAACAGACATATCATGCATAAGAAACAAGACCCACAGTGAGCTCCAAAAGGAGCAAATTTTGCCAAAAAGAAAACAAACAATAACTACTCGAACATAATTTATCTGTTAAGGTTGATATTATTGCATTGCCTCGCCGAAATTTCAGTTTTTAGAGAAGAAAAATTCTGCATATACAGGCATATCGAAAATGCTAGCATATTTGCAAATAGAATATTAAATAATTTCAAACCTTGCTAACAATTTTTCCCTGAGGACCAGTCTGTTTGGTAACTAGTATCTGCCCAAGCATCTTCCCTGAAAACATGATAATGACAACGACGACAATGAAACAACAATAGGACCAAGCTGTATCACCGAAATTTAGATTATCAAGTATTATATATCTAACCACAATGAACTCGAATTGAATAAATTAATACATATGAGTCTGTATGTATTAATAGAAAGTTTCATATTGAAAGGCAAGGACATGACTTGAGAACAAGGAAATTTTCAATTCGAAGAATATTGTAGGGAATATGCATTACCAGCTAGGTCTTCAACCTGGTCAGTCTTAACAATGTGTACTCCTCCTTGAAGGCCACTTTTAAAAGTTCCCAAGCCTCGTCCACCAGCTAAAATTTGACTCTTAACCACCAACTGCACAATAACCCCAGTTACACTGCTTGTCATCACAGGAAAAATTCTGCACTAACTAAGACATTTGGTACTGTTTTCTAGAGAAAATTGCATAACTTGGCTTCAATTGTTAAACAGGAAAAATTGGTGAAAACACAGTGCAGTTTGCAACATTTTGGCCAGCATCAATTTGTGGTATGGATTACCTCATTTTGATTGGGGAATACGTCCTTGATGGCCTTTTTAGCTTCTTCAACGGAGGAAACAGCGACACCTCTGGGAACGTTGACACCGTATTTGCTCATCAATTCGGCTCCCTGATTTCATAGAAATTCACAAGTCGATGCGTTATCAGCGACGCTCGATCGATTCAAATAAACATCCGTGATTTCACAAATTATAGATTCAAGGAAAGGAACTCAAGAATCATCATCCACAGACACATGATTTATTATCGTTATCATTTAGTAAAGAAAAGTCATGTATGGAGACTCGAAAGAGAAGAATCTAAAACGAAAAGAGGATATTCAACGAGGTTTGTATTTGATTTGCGATTATATATATTGAGAGAGAGACCTGGTACTCGTGGATGTTGAGGCGGCGGAGCTGTTGGTTCTGCCATTTGCCGGCGACGGAGAGGGAGCGGGAGACGAGCTTGTTGAGCAATCCTCTCACCATTGTGTTAGGGATTTGAAGATCGGAGACAGACACGATCCAATTGAAGAGTGGATTTGATTCGATTCAAGAGTGAGAGCCTCTGCCTTCAACCACGGTCGTTCAAACAGTGTGTGCACCCGGACGCCAATACCAGACCCTAGGAATTCCTTTTTTTTTTAGGGGAAAAAAATAACAAAATATCGAATATATTTAAACTTTACGCAGCTAATAAATAAATATAAGAAATAAAATAAAATATAGTAAATCAGAAATTCTTAATGTATTTGTCTAAAAAAAAGGGCAAAATTGCACTATAGCTCATTTATTTTAATTTAATGTTTCATTTCAACCTTCTTTCTGTGTAGGGATGGCAATGGGCACCCTCTCCGCAGGGTACTATAGTACTCGTCTTCATACCCACATTTGGAAAAAAGTGCTCATACCCGAGCTCATACCCGTGTGGACAGCAAGTTTAGTGCCCGTCCCCGAACCCGTTGGGTACCTAAGTGCCCGTACCAGCACTCATTACCCGCACTTTAACTATGAAAAGACAATAAATAACGAAAAAAACATCATAACTTAATTAAAATATGATCTAAAATCTTTCAAATCAATTCTAAAATATTACAAATCATAGTATTTAGCCAAATAAAAACATCCAAAATATGAAAAACAAGTACGTATTGCAATAAGTAGATTCCGGTAAAAAAAAGTAAATAGATTAATTAGATAGATTCCGGTAAAAAAAAGAAAGTAGATAGATTAGTTAATTCTATTTAATATTTTGATATAAAATTATAATTTTGTACATATATATGTATATGCGGGCTGCGGAGCGGGCTGGGCACCAAAGTGCCCGTACCCACACCCATACCCACTCAGATTTGCGGGTAATTACCCAGGCCTAAGCCCATACCCATAAAGCGGGTATTTACCATGCCCATTGCGATTTTTTTTTTCGGGTGCCCAGTGGGCTTGGGTCTAATTGTCATCTCTATTTCTGTGTCAAGTTAGTTTTTTTAAAGTTAATTTTAGTTTTAGCTTAGTCTCATGTGTTCTAAAATATTGAAAATGTTACAAGTGGCGATTGACGTGTAATAAGTTGCACAAATGACATTTGATGAGCTAAAAGTTCGTCAGCCAAATCACCACCAAACTTAATAGAGTTAGACAAAGAGATTGTGAATGATTTATTTGTCAAGATAGGTGACAATTTATTTGTCAAGATAGGAGACGAAAAACTATGACATGCAATGAGGGACTAAAATGGACAATTTCCCCATTTAGAATGACCAAAAACATATTTAACCTTGTATTAACTTATTATTCTCATTATTGCCTCTTAGGAAGTTACTCATCTCAAGTAATCAACCTTAATGCTTTGATTGGTTGTGAGAAGAAAGAGAAAAAAAATGTGAGAAAGAGTATGAGAAGAGAGAAATAGATGAGAAATAAAGTGGCTTTGATATATTGTTTGATATAAGAGAAAAAGAGAAGAAATAGAAGTGAAAGAAGGGTGTTCACTCTACCTTTCTTTGTTTGGTTGGATAAAAAGTGAGAAGAGAGAAGTGTAATAAGTTTTGTAAAGACAAAAGTGCACTTAACAAAAAAAGGTCAATATATAATTTTATTTTTGAATTTTATTTTCTATCAAACACAATTTAAGCTTGTTTTTAATTAATTAAGCAATTAATTTACTAAATTAATTTAAAATTTTATCTTATTTAATTATTTAATTTACTTTGATTAATTAAATTTATTAGTTTGATACGATTATAAATTTAATCTTTAGTAAAAAGTAAATTATTAATCTAATTTAATTAAAATAATTGATTACTTTAATAAAATTAATTTAATTTAATTTAATTCTTAATTTTAAGTTAAGAAATTAAGATTTTAAATTAAAAAATTAATAAAAAAAGACAACATGCACTTCAGGTTGGACAAGCTAACTGCACTGACCCGTACCCGAACAATCCGAAAGAGGAAGCAAGTGCACAATCAGATCGTTTCGGGTTCGTGAATCGTTTCATCCGTGCCCAAACCAACTGAGGAGGTTGCACATGTTATTTTTTCCCCGACTATTGTGATGTCATTTTGTGCTTTTTAACCTAACTTAGAGATATTTTCTCACTTCTCATTCATCCATTATTGCTTCTCAACCCTAGTGCCTCATTCATCCATTCTTGCTTCTCAACCCTAGTGCCGCTCCACACTTCTCAACCATAGTGTTGCTCCTCACTTCTTTGCCTCCCTCAATCTTTCATTGAGATCTTTTTCTCGTCAACCACCGTGTATCCTGCCAACCATCAACAAAACGGAACCTTTGTTCTGCACACCGCCGCGTGAAACCTCTTATGGCTTTGTCTTCACCACGAGTAGTGGTGTCTTCGAGCCTGCCATGAGTCCCGTCGCTAGTAGTACCCGGAAGCATTTGGTGGCACGCATTTGCCATGGCTCTTCTCTGCCACCACTACACGCGACTCTGACCAAGCAGCTTTTCGTCAAATTTGTCTTTCTTTGCTCCATATCCGTCTTCCTTTCCGCTAGATTTGTCGTTCTTTGCGCCATATTGTGACCACATGCATCTCATGTGACCAAGCACCAGAAACAACCCTTTTTTCTCATAAACCCTTTTTCTGCTAGATTTGTCGTTCTTTGCGCCATATTGCGACCACAGGCAAGGGACTGTGACGTTCTTCTTATAAACCAAAAAATGAAAAAAGATTGTGCTTGTGCTTGTGTTTGAAAGTTGGATTTGTCATCGGTTGTTGTAAATTTAATGTTTTGAGATCTTAGTTTAATTTTTTTGTTTTTTATGCTTGAAAAAGATTTATACTTTTTCGTATATGTTGAAGTTTCTGAGTTTTTCTTTTTTATATATTGTTTCTGTGCTTGACGATCTATGGTGGATTTTTTGGGTTTTTTTTCTAGAATTGTCTTCACGAAAAGTTCTAGGCTTTGTTTGATTCAAACTCTTGTCAATCCACCCAATCAAACTGACACGTGTTCAACTCGTCACCATACCAAACCAAAGGTCCAAACGGACGAAAACGAGCCTATATTTGCATACTCCAGTTTTGATCGAATTGACAATTTTTTTGCCCCAAAATTGACTGACCTGCTCGCTATCTAGCCCTACCTGCACTAGAACATAAGGGTAACCATGAAAATTACTTTTTAAAAGAAGCCACCTCTTTCTCTTGCCTTTCTTTGCATGTGAGGGAAGAGAAGAAAAAATGTGAGACCCACTATTTTTTTTATCTCTCCTCTCAATTTCTCTTCAAACCAACTAGCAAATTTTTTTTATTTCTCTTCTTTTTTCTTTTTTCACTAATTATCTTTTCTCTAACTCTCATAAACCAATCAAAGGGTAAAGGTGGTAATTGCAACCAATTAAGAATTAGAGATGGAAGAAAAAAATTATTGTAATTTTTTTTAAACGAGACTAGAAGTTGACATGATTTGTCACCGGTGTTATGGGGTCTCTTGCTACGGTTTTTGTTTATTTTTCGGCTAAGTCCCAAGGGTGCCTCTCTCAATGCGTTGATAAGGACGCCTAACTGATTACTCATTTACTCTTACATGTATCTCATTATTATTTCACCCTAACAAAGAAATAAACCTTTTGTGGATGGCAAACCTGGTTTCCCCAAGATGATAAATGTGATGTGACAAGTCGTAGGCACAGGATTTCTTTAATTTCTTCTTTTTTTTATGTTTCTTTCCTATTTTGAGTAATTATTTGAATATGCATCTAATTTAGGCAAATAATGGTCATTAGGTTTCCCCTTCTACTCTCGAGATTCACTAATAATGGCATTATCCAGTAGTTGTATATTACAATTGAGAAATGACTTTTTGAAGACCATTTAGAAAATTTTCGTAATAACTTTTTAAGTGGTTAACACAGTTTAAATATGTGATTAATTATGTTTAGTAAATAGTTAATGGATATATTAGACGTCGAAACTTATTAACCATTAACATAACTTCATTACCCATGAATTTGAACGTAATTAACCATGATTTTCAAGTGTTTCAACTACATGTAATTTGAACACAAGAAATTCGTGGTTAATAAAGTTACGTTGATGATTAACGAGTTTCAACACCAGATATATTCATTAACCATTTACTAAACGTATTTAACTACGTATTTGAACTGTATTAACCATTTAAAAAGTTATCGCAAAAATTGTCTCATTTTAGATGTTGAAATAGCGCACCGATTACAATTTATCTCCATGATTAGTTTGTTAATTAATATTATACATTAACTAATTTAAATTTTAAAAAGTTTATTCCTAAAATATTTTATTTATGAAACTCATAATTACTTCTACGTCAATAAGATTGGATGAGAAATTAAAAAAACATTAAAAAAAGGCTTAAACATGTTTTTAGTCTCTGTAAATATACAATGTTTTGATTTTAGTCCATGTAAGAAAATTTGTTTGTTTTTTATCCCTACAAAATATTTTATTTTGATTTTTGTCCTTTTGACCAAAATTCATACCAAAATCCGCAAAAAAACTTCATTTTCATGTTAAATTTCTTGTAAATTTTGATCTGAATAACTAAAATCCATTATTTCAAACAAAGATCATAGCAAAATTTGCATAAAACACTTCATTTTCCTACCAATTTTCTTGAGAGTTTTGATGAAAATGAGCAAAATAAAAATAAAATATTTTATAGGGGCTAAAAACAAATAAAAATTTTTATAGGGACTAAAATCAAAATACACTATATTTGTATGGACCTAAAAACTTATGTAAGCCTACAAGAAAAGTAAAAATAAAATGAACATTTACCTAATTTACGTTTTTTTGTCAAAAGAGGCTTATAATATGTCTTACATAAGAGAGGGCAAAGGTTCCAACAACGGTATCGAACCCGCAAGCACACACTTGATGTTTCTGCATGCTCACCAACTGAGCTGCAACGGGACTTACCTAATTTGTGTAAACAATATGAAAGTGCACTACAACATTTTTAGTCTTTTTTTGTCAATAAAACATTTTTAGTATTTTTTTGGTAATGTTTGAAAAACAAAATTTTTAGTCTACAACTACAACATTGTTATACTATGGATGTAAACGAGTCGAGTCGAGCCGAACACTTAAAGTTTGAGCTTGGCTTGTGAAGAAAAAGTAAAGTTTGGACTTGGCTCATTTATTTTAGTTTGACTTACTAGAAAAAGGTAGAGTTTGGCTTGACTTGTTAAGCTCATTTATAACTTAATTATTTTTGCATTTATGAAAAAAATTCTTAAATTATTTTTAAAGTTTATTTAGTTAATAAAAGATTTTAATATTATATGACAATCTATCAATAAAAATGTATTCGACATGTGGTATGTGAAATTCAAAAATATTAATCACCTCTCAACCAAAATGAATAAAATATAAAAAGTATTTAATTTTGATTTCCTAAAATAGTGTTATTACTGTAGTGAATATTGAAATTCTATTTAGTAAACATTCAAACATTGTATTTTAATTACACATGTTTAAAATTCTTCTAAAATTTACATTTCATTTCCAATGTGGTGTTGGTCGAGTGATGTGACTTACGAATTGGGTAAGGAGAGTCAAATATTGAGAAACAAATATGCAAACACTATTAGAGATTTACGAATGGGGGGAGATTTGATGAACAAAGAGACATACCTATTCTCAATCAACATATATATAGTTAACAAATTTTTTTTGAACCATGGTGATGATAAAAATTCTCAAACGATATACAATGTGCACAAGCAACAGTCAAAACGTGTCTCTTCACACGGTACCTAGAAAAATGGTTTGAATTAAATGCACCAGTCGACTATAGCATATTTTCAAAATTCAATAAATTACATAATAAAAATAACATAAAAAAATAAAGTATAAATCGAAAACGACAGTTATACCCTCAAATGAGTTATTCGCGAGCTATTAACATCGAGTCTGTAAGGCTTGAGCTTGATTCATTTAAATAATCGAGTTCAATCTCAAGCTTGAGTTTATTTATTTAATTAAAAAAACAAGCTTGACCGAATATTTAACGAGCGAGTTCGAATAATTCACCAATAACTCGGCTAATTTACACTCATGACCCTTTTAATATTGTCAAAGTTCATACCCAACGAGACTTGATTGTTAATGCCGTACTGCATTTGGTTCTACTTGTAGATGAATTTAAGCAAAAATTACAATAGATGACTTTTTATTTAAATTGCAATTTGGAATTTTCTAAAAGACAAATTAAACATACACTAATTAGTTTTTTTCGTGAGATTATACCACGTGTCACTTCCATATTCGTCTATTTTTCCTCCTAAAACAAAAATTAAATTTTAATTATTATTATTTTAAGATAGTCAATATTATATTATCTCAATTAATTGTCATTAACAATCAGAAATATATTTACTTATATGACTTACTTATTTAAATTATATATCATTCATCTTTATTATATTTAGAACTAATGATGAAATAATTAGTAATTTGCCTTACAAAGTTAATAATTATTAAATATTGTATGACATCTCTCCACCTTGACTTCAAATCAGTGATGATGATCAACAAGTCCTCATCATCAAAGTGTTGCTCCCTCTATTATTGGAATTACGTCTCGAAGAAATTGATCAAGTCCAAACAATTCTTGAATCTTGATCTAGGAAGTGACTCGGTGAACATATCCGCCGGGTTGTCTTCCGAAACAACCTTCTCAACACAATTTCTTTAGACTCAACAACATCTCTAATGAAATGCAGGCGAATATCGATGTGCTTTGTCTTTTCACGCTACACTTGGTGATTTGCCAAATGGATTGCACTTTGCCTATCACAATGCACCTTCACACATCCTTGCATAATCCCTAGCTAACCAATCATCTCCTTCAACCATATGGCTTCCTTGACCCCTTCAACTAGGGCAATCTACTTCACTTGAGTCGTAGATAGCGCCACCACGGATTATTGATTTGCTTTCCAACTTATAGCCATTCCAAACAACGTGAACAAGAAACCGGATAATGACTTCCTTGTATCCACATTCCCCACATAGTCCACATCCACATATCCCTCAATTGCGTCTCCACCTTGAGCTGCCTTCGTGTATCTCAAACCGCCTTTAAAGGATCCGTTCAAATACCTCAAAACCCACTTCAAAGCCTTCCAATGTGCTTGACCCGAATTTGCCATAAACTAACTCACAACACTAAACACATATGCCAAGTCCGGCCTACTACAAACCATGACATACATGATGCTTCCTACTCCACTAGCATATGGAGTAGTGTCCATCTTCCTCCTTTCCTCTTCGGTGTTAGGAGCTTGAGTAATCAATAACTTCGTGTAGTGACCCAAATGTGTGCTAACCGATTTAGCTTCATGCATCCTAAACCTTTCTACAACCTTCTTCAAGTAACCATGTTAAGATAAGAACAATTCACCCTTTTCCCGGTTCCTCACAATATCCATTCCAAGTATCATCTTCGCAATGCCAAGATCCTTCATCTCAAATTCAGAATTTAGCTTCTCTTTGAGCATACCAATCTCCTCCTTGCTAGAACTTGCCATTAGGATATCATTCACATAAAGAAGCAAGTAGAGAACACATTTCTCTCCTCTTTTCAATACGTATACACAACTGTCGTAGCCACTTCTCACAAAACCTAATCTCAAGAGAAAATCGCCAAACCTCTTATACCATTAACGAGGGCTCTATTTCAACCCATAGAGATATCTTCTCAAGAGACACACCTTCGACTTATCCTCTAAAAACCCTTATGGTTGTTGCATGTAGATTGTCTCTTATAGGTCTCCATGTAGAAAAGTGGTATTGGCGTCCATTTGCTCCAACTCAAGATCGTACTGATTAACAATCGCCATTAGAACCCTTATGGAACGATGCCTAACCACAGGTGAAAAGATCTCATTGTAATCAATCCCTTCAATCTGTGTAAAGCCCTTTGCCACAAGTCTTGCTTTATACCTTGCTTCTTCAATGCCATGAATACCTTCCTTCTTCTTAAAGATCCACTTGCATCCAACTACCCTCTGCTTCTTAGGTAGTTCCACAAGCTTCCAAGTCTGATTCTTCTCAAATGAATTCATTTCTTCATTCACTACCTATAACCATTTCTGACTCTTTTTGCTCTCCATTGCCTCCTTGAATGTCTTCGGTTCTGAGTCTTGATCCTCTCCAGCCGCATTAAGAGCATAACAGATAAGATCAGCATAATTGTATCTCTTCGGTGGTACAGTCTCCCTCTTTTCCCTATCTCTTGCCAACTGATAGCTAGGATCGACTGTCTGTTGTCTGTTGTCTTCCTCTAGAACCTAACTGTGGAGGACTATCCTCTCTGTCATTTCTAGTCTCACTAGTGGAAGGCTCCACCTCAAACTAAGTTTTTTCACCTCCGCTTCTGAATTACTATTCTCCAGGTCTTTGCACATCATCCCCATTCTGGTCTCATCAAATGTGACATCCCTGCTTATTATGAATTTTGATCCTCCAGGCTCTAACTTTCACAGCTGATAACCCTTCACACCTTCCGGATAACCAATGAAGATACACTTCACAGCCCTAGCCTCAAGCTTGTCTTGCCTGACATGAGCAAATGCCAAAGCCCCGAATACCTTCAAATTAGAATAGTCTATCGGTTTCCCACTCCATACCTCCATAGGCGTCTTGAAGTCTAACGTTGTTGATGGACATTTGTTAATCAAATACACTGCCATACTGGTAGCTTCACCCCAGAAGGCAGAAACTCTTAGATAACCCAGATCCCAAGAGCATACACCTCACCCGCTCCAAGATGGTCCTGTTCATGCGTTTCGCTAGGCCATTTTGTTGCGGTGTCCCTGCCACGGTCTTGTGCCTCTTAATTCCCTATTTCCTGCAAAACTCATTAAACTGCTCTAAAACAAACTCCAAGCCATTGTCAGTCCTTAAAACCTTCAGTTTAGTTCCTATTTGATTTTCTACAAGAGTGTGTCATCCCTTAAACTTTTGAAAGGTGTCACTTTTGTTTTTCAAAATATAAACCCACACTCTTCTAGAAAAATCATCAATCATGGTGATAAAATAGGAACCCCCTCCATGAGTTTTCATCTTGAATGACCCCAAAGGTCCGAGTGCACATACTCAAAGGGTCTACTAGAGATATGCATGCCACTTCCAAACTTAGCCCTATGTTGTTTGCCTAATATGCAATGATCACAAAACTCTAGTTTATCCAATTTATCACCATCTAACAAATTCTGTTTTGCTAGTTCAATTAAACATTTTTCACTAACATGCCCTAACCTTAAATTCCATAATTTGGTTTTATCATGCGAAGTTTGACTAGCTATTGATGCATGAGCAATAATAGTAGAATCATCAAGAATATACAAACCATATCTTAGTTCCTTTAGCAATTATTAATGCACCATTAGAAATCTTAATCATGTCATGTTCAATTCTAGTGCTATAGCCTAATCCATCAAACATGCTTATAGACAAAAAATTTTGTTTAAGTTCGGGAACATACCTCACATCTTGTAATAGGAATTCACGGTTATCAAGCATCTTTAATTAGACGTATAGAACTCATACCTTGCACCTTGCATGCTTTGTTTTTACCGAGGCGAACCACTCCACCTTCTTTAAGTTCCAAGGTCTCAAAGTACTCATTCCTAAGACGCATATGATATGAGCAACCGAAATCCATCACCCATTTCTTCTCCGTTTCCAAACTTGTAACCACTAGAGCCCCCCACTCTCATAACCATCCTCCGAAGCAATCGCTACTTCCACAAAATCACCCGTGCCCCCTTTTCGGGACAATCCTTCTTGAAATGACCGATCTTGTGACAATTAAAGCACTTGAACTTCGCCTTATTGTTCCCCTTTGACTTGGATTTCAACCCAGGCTTCTGCCCTTTATTATTTCCTCTACTCCCACTTCTCCCCTTGTCACATTTAAGCCTTCACCAGTATCTTCAACCTTCAACTCTTGAAGCCTGGTTAGCTCCTTAGTTCTTAGGGATGATTGGACTTCATCCAAGGTGATGGTTGACTCCTTTCCATAAAGAAGCGTGTCATTAAAGTGTTCAAAGGACCTAGGTAACGAAGTGAGTAAAAGTAGAGCCTTATCCTCATCATCAAGTTCCACATCTATATTTTATAAGTCATCAAGAACCTTGTTGAATTCTGCCAATTGTTCCACCACTGATTTTGTCTCTACCATTTTGAACGAATAGAGTTGTTGTTTCAAGCATAACCTATGAGCCAACGATTTGGTCATATTCAATGATTCCAATTTGGCCCACATTTCTGCAGTCATTTTCTCCCTAGCAAGCTGTCAAAATAAGCCCAACCCGACGGGCTGGCCCAGCTCGCCCGATAAAAAAGGTGGGCTGGGCCAGTAAAACCTTAGCCCGAAAAATTCTAGCCCAGCCCAGCCCGACCCGAAAATTTATTGGCCCATCGTTTGGCAGTGATGGGCTGGGCCAACCCGTTGGCCCAAATTACTTTTGAATTTTATCCTGATTACATTTTTTAATTTTGTTACGTGAACCGAAGATTGTGAACAGACTGGCCCATTATGTGTGAAATTATTTATCCATGGATTCTATATAGCTGTTAAACTGTATTAACATATCAATGTTATTTTTTTTCCTCAATATTTTGAATTTTTAATAAAAATCACAAAGACACGCAAAAACGATCTGTACAAAATGTCTTGGCTCTAAATTCTTTTGATTCAATAGAGGTGGCACATTTCTTTTTGACAAGAACAGAGGCTGCACATTTCATTCATGCATGGAATTGGAAGCTATGGTTTAACATTTCTCATGAGAGCACGAAAGTAGATCGGCCGCTTTATCGAGCACAATTAAATATAAATGTTCAAAATTAATGCTGAGCACAAGTTCTTGGCCCATGGGCGACCATTTATTTAGCCCGCACGCATAGAATCGGGTTGGGCTAGTAAAATAGGGGCCCGAATTAATTTTGGCCCAACCCAACCCAGCCCGAAATTGTCTTTGGCCCGAATGGGCCGGGCCAGCCCGAATTGACAGCTATACTTGCAACTTTTCTCAACGCCTTATCCCCAAGGCACAAGATGATAGCACTTCTCACCTTATCTATCATATCCTTCTTTACTTTATTTGACAAAGATGATGACATCTTTGTCTCACCCTTTAAGGCATCTATACATTATTGTTGAACCAAGATAGCTTCCATCTTTATCCTCCTCAACCCAAAGTCGTTGTTTCCCGAGAATTTTTCGATGTCCCATTTGGTACCCATGGTGCAAGAATTAAATTTCCTCCATTTTCCCCACAGACGGCGCCACTTGTTGGTGTTCTAACAAGAACTGGGACAAAAAACAATAGCAACCAAACCAAACAATTCCAACAGTCCAAGAATCAACATAGAACAATTCTAAAAATGTGCAATTCAAAACCCTAAAACACAATTAACCAATAAAGAGAGAGGAGAGGAAATTAACACACAATAATTATTGATGCAGTTCGGTCTCAACAATGACCTACATCTGCGGGAGAGAGCAGCCCTCCATAACCAATATCTTCAATGAGTCTTTACAAGAAATTACAAAACCCTTTACAATCTCATCCAATTGTTCAAGGTGAACAATCTCAAGATCTCACTATGAATCTCTCTCACTCAATGAATAACTCTCAAGATTACAATAGAAGAAGATTGAACCCTCCCTCTATGAAACCCTAAGCCCCAAAGTATTTAGAATGTGTTTCCCAAAGCCAAATCGCTCCTAAGGTCGCTCTGTTTGCATTCTCTGCGTTCTGCACGTTCTGCTTTATATACTGCGCAATAACAGGTCCGTGAATCGATTCACAGGTAAGAATGAATCGATTCACTCACTTAAAGAACCATCTCTACCTTTCATGAATCGATTCACCATTCGAATCCTAGAGAGGCTATTCTATTCACGGACTGATGAATCGATTTGGTGAATCGATTCACCTCAAGTCAATTCGACTCCTAGAGAGACTCTCAAAGCTCCTATGCCCCAGAACACTCATGAATCAATTCAGCTGCTTGAAAAACCACTTGAAAAACCACTTCTATGCATTCCAATGATTTCCAAACTAATTTTAAGGCATTTGCCCACAACATCGATTATTTTTTTGTGCATTATTACTTAATTTAATTAAGATGGGCACTCCGATACCCGGTGGGAGTGTTAGGTACGGTACCCAAGTGAGTTTGTATCCATCCACTTATCACGTCATTAAATCCACTTTAATTACCTTGAATTAGTCATTTGACTTTTTTAAATTGTAGATGCACCATTTTTAAACTAAATAATTTTTTTTATCAAAAACTTCTCTACGATGTCTCTTTGTATTCTCCATTTTTCATCTTTATACCCACTTCACGGTTCTTATTCTCCCGATATAGATTTGATTTCTCTTCTTCTTTTTCAGTGGAGCCTAGATATCGAAAACAAGTTGACATCGGTATATGTTCACTGCTATTTGATTGTTCACTTTTTCCTAATATGATGGACATTCTAAACGTCTAAGAGAAAGGAGGAAGAACAAACATATTAGCAAATTTGTAAAATATTTTCTGGAGCACCGAAATAATTATTGATAACTTACTGCTTACGTTTTAAAATATTAAAAAATGTGTGTCGTAACGGTTATATGAAAAATATTGAATAAATGGACTATTTTTATTAGATCAATTAATATGGGTAAGGTACCTAACTAACTTAAAAGGTACGTAAGAATTTACCTTTAATTAATTAGTATCCGTGAAAGGCACGAGTAATTTCACTAGTTAATTGGAATAAACAAGTTTGAGTTTTTCTATTAAGTAATAGATTTTAAGAATTTTATTAAAAAAAATCACTTGTTGTGAGAGGGATAATCTCAAAACGATTTAGGAAAATCTCATAAAATTTCAATATAAAAATGCTAACTAATGCGGAGGTTTATAATTAATTTTGTATTTTTAATATATCATACCATATAAGAGTATTATTTTTTATCTTAAATAATTGGTATCCATAGTTAAATTAGACTTTCACTAACTCAAATTGAGTCGATAAATCCATTTAAAAGGGTAAAACCCGCGGTATCAAAGTTGAGTTGGTTATATCAAAAAAAAAAATATTGAGTTGGTGAATCTATTTTTTTTTTTAGAAATAAGACTCTTAAAGACTTTTTTTTTTCTTCTTTTCACAACACTCAAACTTGAGAATGAGTTTCAAGGAAAACCAAATCAGTTGTCACTTGGACCATCTAATAATGAAAAAATAAAATTAATACAATGTGCAAGTTACTCGCACTTTGTGTTATAAATCAAAATCAAAATTTTAATAAAAAACAAAATATTAATTATCAAATTCCTTTTTGACCAAATTAATTATCAAATTATCGATCACTTAATTATAACACGACGTCAAATTATTAACTATGCCAATTTTCAAAAGTTGAAGGATTTTTTATATTTGAGAGTGGTAAAGAGGTTAACAGGTGCACATTAACTTGAGAATCAGTTGGTTCGATTATTGGAGTTGCTCATTTGAAAGACAACTCAATTTCGTGTGTAAAAAAACCGGGCATTCTGTTGTAGACTTGGAGATTAGTCTCATAGCGAGTCCAAAAAATCTAAGCTTACGGAGATACCCGTGGTGCCTATTAGGGAGTCAAAGATCCTAATTACAGCGGCTTAAAAAAGGCAAGCATTAACTAATTAATCTCCCTGACGTGACAAAATTAATATTCAAACATATGACCCAGTACTTTATTTATATGCCATATGTTTTTCATTCATTGAACCAATCCATTACTTAATAAATATAAATATAATATATGCATATATACACACATAATTACACAAATACATTTTATAAAAGTTAATTTTATATATAATTTTAAAATAAATATTTTATGTGCTGCATTAATGTTTTTAAATTCAAATAAAATAAATAAATAAAATTTAAAACAAAAATACTTAAAGATTTTCAAAAATACTTAAAGATAAACTGTTTAAAAGTTGTGAAGAATATATGTCTAATTAAATCAGAAGAATTTAAATATAAAATAAATATAACATGTTTTTAAAATAAAAATGCACAATCTGAAATATAATCACTTTAAAGGAGTGTATTCTAATGATATATGCAAGGACAATTGATAGCACTAAAATTGTACTTATAATAATCTCATATAAATGAGTCGAGTTTCATTATCATTCATTAGCCTATTTTTAAAACTTCGAGCAAAATGTTTTGCATAAAACTTGATTCCATGAGATTAAATACTTTTTTCCCTTAAAGATTTGATCTTTTTTTTGGTAAACAAAGGGAAGGAAAACAAAAAACCAATAACAAAAGACTACTCTCGCATAAATGAGGTGTCCATGACATTTGCCAACAACAACAGGCCTAAGCCCGGAAGAATCCCATCCAAGACAACAAGAGACACATCACACTTTGCTCCCATCTTAGTTAAAAAATCCTCATCCTAGAAATCCACACACATCACACTGCTCCCATCTTAAAGACTTGATCCAAAGTCAAAACCTCTAAACAAGTTTTTATTTTTTATTTTTGACAAAACAAAACAAGTTTTTATAGAATTATGTCATGTATTCTATCATATTATTACTTGCCACGGCAGCATGTTTGACATGCCTATTCGATTCAACAATATATCTTGATGAAGGGAAAGATAAGTGAATAGGCATCGGTATTTATGGCTCTCCATATCAGTATAAAAAAGAGTATACTTGTGAACAAATCGTAAACCTTCACAAAATCAATGAAGATCCAAATTGGCTCTTCTTTGGGGACTTCAACTTGGTTTGTTGTCAAGCTGAAAAAATGGGACGGAGTCCTATAAATATGACCGTTATTTAAAAATTTAGAAATGCCTTCACAACACCAATTTGAATGATTTAGGTTACAAAGGAGACAAATTCACCTCGTCTAACAATCAAGAGGCTGACAGTCACATATTAAAGCTAGGCTGAATAGATTTGTAGCAACCTCGTGTTGGAAACTCTCACATCCAAATGCTAATGCTTTCCATCTAATAATATTTGCTTATGATCACATTCACATGCCTATTTTACTTAATCTAACCCCTAATGTTGTTTGCAGGAATAAGCGAGGTACTCTAAAAAGATCTGAATAAGTGTGGCTCAAAGATGAATTATGTTACCAAATTGTAAATGACCCATGAAGTAACTCCCAAATGATTACTAAGAAAAAAAAATTTGCTACCTGCTTAGAAGATCTCTATAAATGGGGAAGCAGCAAATTTAGAGAGATCTGTAGAAGGATTAAATCTACTCAAGAGGAGCTTTTGAACCTCTATCAGATCAGCCACGAGCTTGGTGTCATCAGTAAAATCAAATCCCTGGAAGAATACCTTGACAAATTGTTGGAAAATGGAGAAACTCTCTTTGGCTCCAACAAGGTGACAAAAATACAAGGTTTTTTCCATTAAAAAAAAAAAACTTCACAAAGAATGGAGAGGAATTGGGTGGATTCAGTTCAAGATGAAGGGGAATACTTATTATGAGAAAGAGGGAATAATGGGCGATTCTTCTAAGCATGAAACTCCTTTAGGGTAGATGTTTCAGACAAGTCATTCGCGAGTCTGGTTTTCAGTTGGTGGTGCATTGGCATGTGAATGGGTGTGAATAAACTCATCCATGTGTGACCCTTGTATCGGAGATTATAAATCTCTCACAAAGTTTTTTGGAATTCAGTGGAAGCGTATCCTTCGTGAAGCAAACAAGGCAGTCAACTCCTTGGCTAAACATAGTCTTACCTTATATACTTGTTGGCGTGTTTCCGATGTTGTGTTAGGTTTCTTTCACTTTCTGTTGTTGGATTATACCTCTTTAATTGCATTTCGTTGTGGTTATTAGTTTTTTTCCTAGGGCCTAACCCCTTTCTCCCAACAAAAAATGTTTAAAACAATTTTATCACATATTATTTTATAATTGATATATTAAATGTTCACTGAATTTCGATAAACATAGGTTGTGCGTTTGAAATGCACATGGTTAAATGTGTCTAGACATTTTTAGATAAATTAAATAAACATTTTTGCCATGAGAGTTTGTACTATAAGAGCCTATTCAATAAATATTTATTTATAAATTTATCTTGAAAATTTTATTAAAATGAAATCAAGGTTGAGATATGTTTTTTTTATCCTTGTGATATACTCTGTTTTTTTTTGTTTAAGTTATTTTTTATTTCATCGTTGTAATATTTTTTATATATATTTATTCCTTGTTGTTAGCATTCTGTTGTTAACTACCAAAATGGCTCACAAAAATCCATCTTAACACGTCTAGTAATATTACACCTTATCTTCTTTTTTTTATTTTTTTATTTTTACCACGCGTGAGGGTCTCCTGGTTCCCCTTCCCTATCCCTATCCCTATCCCTATCCCTACCACCCTCCCATACCTCTTCCCATTTGTCCCCATTCCCCACTACCCCTCCCCCCTTTGCAAGTTCAAAGGAATTGAAGCACGGATAAAACAACGCTTTAAAAGCGAATTATTGATGACAAACTGAATGTTAAGACACTCAACTGTTGTTTACATTTTCCTTCCAATGAGCAGCGATACTTTGAAAATGATGATGTCAAGTTGAATGCAACTAACAATAGAAAAATCATCCGGCCTCAAAACGATGTTGTATTACTCACCTATGTCACCCATCCACCTTTCCACCCAACCCAACCTCTCCCTAACCTCCTTCCTCTTCCAAAGAACCTCCCCTCCTTTGTAGACACCCTTTCCCTCCTCAATGCCCACTTCGGCAACTCCCTTGCCTTGCACCGCCTCAAAAAACCACATTTTTACCCTGTCTCACACCTTGTTGGGCCTTAGAATCCAATGAGGTGACATCATTTTGCTAATCGCACCCAACTCCATATGCTTCCATGCATGTTTACTTCCTCCTCGTCGTAACCATTGGCACCATCGCCACCACCTACAACCCCTTATACATTATCCTTAAAACTATCTGCACAACTCCATATCTCCAAACCCCAAGCTCATCGTCACCATATCTAAACTCTTCCACAAAATCGAAGCCTTAACTTAGACCTACCTCCACAAGGAGCTTCTCGTGAGGTTTCATGGGTCGCAAGCCCCCTTACTGAACCGAACTGGGAGAACAAGAAACATGACTCTCCTTTGTAGTGGCGGGGTGGATCCATAGAAGCAAGTTGGAAGTAAGGCCTTACATGGAAATCATGATACTTACCTTTTATGCATGCACTTCACCCGCTCACAATGGCCCACTTCTCCCTTGTCCCCCTGCTCTCCATCCTCTCCCATTTCCCTCACTCTCCCTCACCTGTCTCGCTCCATGCACAATCCTCTTTCTCACTTTTTTCTACTTGTAGTAGCTTCCTTAGAGAGATAGGGCACAAATGATGTCTAATCTTATCTGGATCGTGATGTTTGCATTTGGTGACAAGTGATGTGCCAAGGTGGATTTCTTTGAGCAACACTAGAATGCTAATGACATGGCCTAAAGCATATAAAAAATGTTACATGAATTAAACAAAAACAAAACAAAACAAAACAAAACATCCACACCAAAAGGTAGGTTACCACAAATACGTGTCCTGAGGCACGTTTACTTAGCTTAGAAATAGGGATGGGAATAAATTTAAGTATTTGAGAACTGCGAGGCTAAGCTTTGGCATTCAAAATCTAAGGCTAAGCGCGAAGCTTTACTGTCATGGGCTTATTTTTTAGGCTTGACTTGGCCTTTTTGAAAGCCTGGTATGGCCTATTAGCATACTTAAAGGCCTATTTCATATTAACGTCTTTGAATAAGTCATTTGATCTATCTTAAATAGACTAACAGGCTGATAGGTTAAGTTCTATTTCTAATAAACTATAAAAAAATATTCCTACTAAGATACATGAGACATGGGGGTGAAAATAGACAAATGACCTGAGTTTTATAAAGTTTGATTTTGATGTATTTATATGATATAAATCTTTTTCAATGTCTAACTTGTCATTTTAGATAATCTAACATTATATAATAGCCTATTTAAATTTTATTTTCTAATAAGACCTTAAATATGTCAAAAATTTATGTAAGCCGATATACTTAAATTATTGAAAAGATCAGTATATGATTTAACACATTGTACAAAATTCAATATAATAATAGCAATAAAAATAGTATTATTTATATTTACTTAAATAGGTCGGCCTGTTAGGCTTAAAAGGCTTTTTGAGTGACCTGAAGCCTGACCTTTTTAGCTAAATAGGCTTTTCAAAAAGCCTTGGTCTTGTCTATTTAGAAAAAAAGTCTGGCCTGGCCTAGGCTTGACGTAGGCTAGGCCGTAGGCCTCTGTTGGACGGCCTGACCTATTCCCACCCCTGCTTAGAAGCTACAACTTGAAGATTCGATTCACCGTGTGTTACTTGTCCCCCTACCACGGAAACAAACATGCGCTAAGACATATTTAAGTCGAAAATCAACATAAGTTATAGCTAATTCACGAGTTATTTTTATAAAAAAATTTCTAACGTGTGTAACCTTGCACACGATAAAAATTATTAATTATCCATTTTTTTTTATTAATTACATAATTTTCTGTTTTGTGGGTGGACAAAGATTTCATAAATATGAATCTATAAAATAAATAAAAAATGAGTAATTAATAAAAAAAATTCGTGAAATGTTGCACACGTTAAAAAAATGTTTTTATAAATCTAATGAAAAACATCTTGATAAATGTTTTTGTCATTGGACACAAGTAAACTTAATTATTTTTCCAAACTTTCCCCTACAGACTACAGTATTGGTTGAATGGGTTTAGATCACTAATTACGAGCCTAATCTAGACGTAGGATGGCTAAACATGAAAACATGGTTATGCTATGCAATTGAAATCTGATTACCGGAATCCACATTCTGGTGACTTGCGCGCAATGGCAAGCTTAAAAGGGAAAAGGCTTAACTTTGCTTCCGTACCTAATAAATTCGGAGGGGTAATTCAGTCATTTCGGTCACCCGTTGGCATTTACGTAATATCCGCGAGTTCACAAGGGCAATTAAGCAGAATCGCCACTATAAATACCGAGCCCCCTGACCCATTGGCATTCTCTTCTCTTGCCTGTCAGTTTTTCATTTTTTCTCTATTCCCGTCCCTCTTTCTTTCTCTATCTCTATCTCTATCTCATCTCTTTCTTAAATCTGCAAATTTTGCCAGATTCCGGCAACAATTTCTCTCTCATCTTCCTCGCCTCTAATTCACACCCTCTTCACCCTAGGGCGCCCCATCGGTGTTTCCGTAAAATTACTATTTTGCCCTTTTATTTCTTCAATTTACCCTTTGCCCTTTTATTTTCTCAAGTTTTTACGCAAGACCTATTCCCCCAAAGACGAGAGTCTGAGATAATTACAGTTTGGTTCTTTTTTTCTTTGAAACGTTTATTTGTTTTGAAATATTATTTAATTTAATTTAATTTCGGGGTGGTTTGGTAGTGACGTGGCATGTGGATAGAGAGCCATGAATACCAAAACGATGCGTCTTCCCCCTCGTCGAGTGTTGACACCTAGCAGCACAACCAATAAGCGCAAAGAGAGAGAAGAGCCGTTTGACAGGCCCAAGCCCGTACCCGCAACCACTACGAAATTACTCAAGCCGGATAAGCCGATTCCTCGGCTCGGCTCGGAGCCGATAACCACAGCCACTACCAGCAACAGCAGCAGCAAAAGCTCGGAGCCGATGCCGTCCAATCAGCTGCTAGCGGGCTACCTGGCCCACGAGTACCTCATCAAGGGGACCCTCTTGGGCCAGCCATGGGCCCCACCTCGAGCGGAGGTCCCCAGAGGGAGTCCGACGGAGGACGACGGCGGCGAGGAAGGAGAAGCGACGGAGGCGCCGTACCGGAGGGCGGAGGAGGAGCGGGAAAGGTACGTGGAAGTGGCGGGCTTGTTGAAGGGTGGTGGGACCCACCTCCCCGGCGTTGTGAACCCCACCCAGCTCGCCCGTCTCTTACACTTGTGATCTAACTGACAATTGGGAGAGAGAGGGTCCTTGAAGACACGTGGGACGATCTCATTCGCTCTCCCTCGTTTCGTTTTGTTCCGTTCGAGACAAAGCGAACAACGGGAGAGAAATTTCTCCCTCGATCTTTTATTTTTCTTTTTTCTTTTTTTAAATCTTGAGACAGAAAATTGGCTAGTATTTTTCAATTTCTGATGGATGCAACTTGTATGTCATCATCACTCATGATGTATCTTTTCACATGCAAATTACATGCTTTTTGTTTCAACAATTTCTAGTCATTTGCTTTGATTCGTTTCCTCTGTGTTTTTATACTCTTTATTCTGAACAAATCTATAGTTGTTTATCTTACCGGGCTTTCTTGTTTATTTGTGCTTGTGCGTGTGTTGTGCCTCAGTTGATTAGATTATTGTTATGTTTAATTTAACTGTGATTAACGATTGTTAATGGATGATTTGTTTAAGTTAGTGCCACATTTTAAGTGAGTTACGATTATGTGTCGTTTAATTGTGAAATAACGTGTTACTAATCGATATGCAGCAGAAATTAAAGTGGAGTTTTTATTTTCCTTCTCTGCCCATAAAATTGCGTCACAAACCTTTTACTATAATTATTTAGGTCAGCATTTTTTTCCCCCAAAGGCTGCCATTGTTTTCGTTAGCGTTTAATCAGTTGTGTTATTCTTTAATCCTGAAGAAAGGTCGAATTAATTGAAGCTGTATGATTCATTTCAACTCGAAACTATAGTAAAAAATTGGTGCGTCCACTGAAAAATTAGCGATTATTAATAAATAAAAACACACTGGATGAAAACCGGATGGAATTGTGAGCTATCGGATGAAGGTTGGATTGGAATGTGAAGTTCTGAATTCTGATTTGTTGCCTGGAACGAAAGCAGAGTTTTTTCCTTGACTGCGGGTTTGGTTCATTCTTGCATAATCAGATCTGATGCGTGCTTAGTAGTATTAGGATTATACTACGCGACGCGCTTGTTTAATTTTCTTTTAATTCAGAAGTTGTGGTTCCCTTCTTATGGTTTCGCACACAATTATAAAGACTTTTCATTAATAGTCCTAAAAGTTGGTTGTTTATAAGTTAAATGCAATATTACGTCAAAAAAAAAAGAGTTAAATGCAATATCGGGTCTCGGCTATTCAATATTCCATGTTAAAGTGCTAGCTTTATTGCGTTGGGAATTTCAAAGCTGGTTTTTTTTTTTTTTTGGCAAACAAGGTGCAAAAGCCCCAAGAGATCAATTAGAAACCGTGTGGAAAGGAAATACACGAAGCATTTGCCAAGAGGGGGAGCGAAATAAAACTAGGAATATTGTCAAAAAATTCGCAAGGGATGTCTAAAGACGCCCCCGCCTTTGCAAGAAGATTAGTTGGTTGATTTGTCTCCCTTAACGTATGACTCCAAATCGGCGCTAGGGACCCTTTATATATTTCATGAATGCTCTCCACTAGGGAGAAGCAATGAACTCGATCACAACCAAACCTCAACAAATTAACAGCTAATAGAGAATCCGAATCCACTTTCAAATCGCGAAATCCTCTGCCCCAAGCTAGCCGCACCCCATGGAAAATGGCCCGAAGCTTCGCCTATAACACTGAGCACGCAGCCAGGTTACACGCAAAACCAACTAAGAAATTGCCAGCATCACCCCTAATTAAGCCTCCACAGCCCACTGTCTTACCAGAGTTACTCACAGCACCACAGTTTATGTTGACTGTCGCATGGGGGTGGGGGTACCCATCGAATCATTCATGTCGTCTCCTCCCGAATGAGAAGCCCCTTCAGCTAAACTTTGTTGTGGTTTATTTTGTTGGATCGCCCCAGCTAAGCGTCGAACACGGGCAATCAAGGCCATACGATTACACGACTTCTACGAGGACCAAATCATTTCGGGCTCTCCATAATTGATCCGGAGCTACTCCAAAGGTCAGATCCCAATCATTCCCTGATAGACCATTCTGACTCAAATTTATGAATAACCACTCATGCCAGTATGAGATCGTAAAGAAGACGGTATCTGGGAGGGGCTGCAGATGGTGCCATGTTTTCGTGACTCCCACACAGCCCGAAAGGCATGTAGAAGAGTCACATCGCCTTCTCGACAAATGGGGCAAACAGCCGACTGAGCCATGTGATGCCGAACCCGTTCGCTATTAACCAGAAATGTTGAGTGCATCGCCTTCCAAAGGACATGGCGAATTCTTTCTGGTCCTTTCCAACACCAAGTTGACTTGAATAGAATGCGGTGGGGGTGACGACCCACATCCATGAGCTGATGATATGCAATTTTCAGTGAAAAAAATGCCATCCTGCGCACCACACCAGGCAATAGTATCATTCCTGCTAGCCGAAGGCGGAGGAATTGCTCTGATAGCGTCCAAGATGTGGCCAGGGAGGAGAGGCCGAATGATTCTGTTTTGCCATGGAAATTTTTTAACCGGTGCTGATAGAAGTATTGTAGCTGTGACAGTGATTATGGTTTAAAGAAAAATATCTCGTGCCAATTGTTCATTACCCACGTTAAATTTTCTATTCAAATATTAGGGGTTTATGATAGATTTTGGATACAAAATAATTTAAAAGCTTTTAAGTTAGAAATTTAGCTCAAATTAGATAAATTTTGAAAGTATTTTATAAGATGTGGTATTAGGATTTGGAGACGAGTAAATTTTGGGATTTTTGTTTTATTATAAGTAAAATTTAATAGTTCAATTGATGAGTGTTGAGAACAAGAATGTTTGAAATAATTTATTCAATTTAATTTATGAATATTTTAAATGGAAAATGAGAAATTGAAAGTTTTAAGGACAAGAAAAATGGGATTAAATTTGTTTAAAAAAGTACTCATTGAATAACAGATATCATACATTAGTTATAGTAGAGAGACTAAAATTATAATTAAATATTATTAATTCTTATTAACATGTATAACTGCCTCATAATTCTAAGGGCTTAAATGGAGTAATTAATGAGTGTGTTACTAGTTTAAAATACAGTATAAGGGGTTATTGCTCTTCAGTTTGAATGAATAATCAAGTTGTTTGGTTTTTTTTTTTGGGTCCAAGTAGTTTGTGATTTGGTCCCTTTCATGATAAATAATCGGGTTGCTTTGAAGAAACCTAAGTTGACAGCACAATTATATTTGGAAACAATTTTAATTTTCTTATACTTTTTATATTTTTTTTATCTCTTTGTTATTTTTTCGTCATATTATTAGTTGCATCTCTCTATTGTTTTCTCTTTTTTTTTTTTTTTGGGTTACAGTTTTCTCTTTTACTTTTACTTTTAGGTTTAATTACTCCGTAGGTCCCTGAACTATTTGAAAATTTTTATATAGACCTTTGAACTAAAAAAATTTTATAATTGGGTCCCTGAATTTTTTAATAAATTGTAATTAAGTCTTTGTATTTTAATCAAGTCCCTGAACTTTTAAATAACTTGTAATTAGGTCTCTGAACTTTTAAATAATTTGTAACTGAGTCCCTGAATGAGAAGACCTAATTACAAATTATCTAAAAGTTTAGGGACCTAATTGCAAGTTATTTAAAAGTTCAGAGACCTAATTACAAGTTATTTAAAATGTTTTAACATACATGTACTCAATTACAAAATGTTGAAAAATTCAGAGACACAATTACAAATTTTTGTAGTTGAAGTACCTATGTGGAAATTTTCAAATAATTCAGCGAGTAATTAAACTTTATTTTTATCTTCCTCTTCTCCATACTTCTCACACATGGCTAGGAGCTTTGAAACAATCTTTATCCATTTAAATACGTAAGAATCTGTCCAAGTGTTCAGCAAAATTGAAATACAGTTTAATGATTTTTTTATAATGATTCTCTTTTTATAAGGATAAATATATATAGGTTGAAGCATTTAAAAACAGTTTTTAATGTATTAAATTTATATTTTCTAATAATATATTTTCTATATTAAATTGCTCAATTAATATTCTTTTTGTTATGAATAAAGGAAATGACAAAGAAGCTAAGCAACTAGATGGGGTGTACTACACACCATTACATCAAAATGAAGCAAACGTCTAGGTGGGGAGGAATATTTTTCAAGAAAGGAGTCACCATGACCGAGATTAGCAAGGAGATCAACACAATTGTTAGCTTCTCCGATACACATGGGATGGAGACATGAAAACTCGGGTCACACATGAGGAGAAGAATATATGGGCGGATAGGATGTTGTGCTGCAACAGAGGTGAAACCAGTGTGAACAAGATGCACCACTACTTGGTAGTCAACTTCCACAAGGACAAAAGGTAGGGTCAATTGATGAGCAAGCTTCAAACCAAGGTATAGCCCCATAATTCAGCTAAGACTGCAGTGAAGTTTGCCACATTGTAGTGGAACCTTTTAATAAAATAGCCATCATGGTCTCTAATTAGACCTCCACAGACGGAGGATCTATTGGTGGTGACATGGGATCCATCTACATTCAGCATATAGAAATGCTCCAGAGGGGGGCCATGTGATGTGTAGCTCTCTTTTAGGACTCCTGAAGTAAATTGTGTGACCTTAGCTTTGTCAAGAGTGATGGTAGTGACATAGCTATGAACAAGGTGGTCAAGGTTGCAACCCAAGTCTGACTTTCCTTCAAAATAAAGAAGAGTGTGATCTTGCCACAATGCCTAAATGATAATGGCAAACTTGGTTGGCTAATGCGAGCCATCATAGCCAACATCATCACAAGTAAGATTCCAAGTGAGCCAATCATACATACCAAGGTTGAAGAACTTGCTCCAATAGGCCCAACTGGCATGGTATTGTGTTATGAAAGAAAAATGATATAAAAGTAAAATTGATGAATCTTGCATAAATAATGATGGATTTTAATATATATATATATATATGTATGTATGTATGTATGTATGTATGTATGTATGTATGTTGATGTTATCTCTTTCTCTGTGAAGATGAATTCATCATGGGAAGAGAAACATCTTCATAAGGGAGTCAACAAAAAAAGTTATAAAAGTTTAACCCATCCACGGGTCTGTGATGGATATGCCACCACTGCCTTGAAACAATGGATCTACCACGTGGATCGACGAATCTGCCTCCGCAACGCAACAATGTGCATTGCAAGTCTGTGACCCCTCCTCCTCCTTCGTTTGCGTCGCCAATGACGCTTCTCAACAGAGCTTGGTGGGTTTTGGTCGCAAAGATGTGTAGAAGCCTCTGTTCGGAGTGGATTTCTGAAAGAAGAGTTGATATGGCCAGAATCTTGTCGGAGAAGGAGTTAGGGTTTTTTCGGTGTTGCTTTCTCTTCAAATTTGATAGACGGATTTTATAGATCTAAAGGAAATTGAGGTATTAATTGGTTGGGTTTTGTGTTTTGAGGTCTATAATGTTAGGTACCAGAGTATCGGAATGGTGTCACACAACTAAAATAAGAGACGAGAAAATAAGGAAATGAACACACAAAATTTACGTGGAAAACCCTCAACAAATAAGGGAAAAACCACGGGGCAAGACCAGAAGAATTTCACTATGTGGGAAAATATTACAAGAATACCTCTCACAAAATACCTCACAAATACTCTCACAATACTCTTGTTGAGTATAAGAAACAATAAAAGATGAGAAGAGAAGAAGATTTGGGATGATTTAAACATCACACCTTGACCTCCTTTTATATACTACAAAGGAGCCAACAAACTAAAATCCCACCGATGTGGGACTTGAGTTTCAACAATTCTCCCACTTGAAGATTTTGATTGAGTCAATCATATCTTCACACCACTCTTTCTGCCTTGCCATTCCATGTCGCTACGCTTCGATAGACCATAGGAGGATCGACACCAAATAAACTTGTCGGCATTGATCGGCCGTCATCACATCTGCTAGGTTATCTTCGGTGTGAATCTTGCATATCCACAGTTCCTTCCTCTACTACTTCACGAATGTAGTGATACCGTATCTATATGCTTTGTCCTGGAATGAAAAGTCGGATTCCTTGCAATGTGCAAGGCACTCGATCACAAAGACACAACAATCCTCTCTGCTGCGTGCGAGTTCCACCATTAACCTTTGAATCCAGGATAGCTTCTTTGCAAGCTTGGTGAGCTCGCCATGTACTCGCACGTAGTCGACAAAGCTACAACAGTCTGTAACTTAGATAACCAGCTCACCGCTCCTCCTGCAATTGTGAATACATACCCAGCAGTGGATTTCCTCTTATCAACATCTCCTGCAAAATCTGAATCAACATAACCCCTGACAATGAATTCGATCCTCCGTAACATAATGCAACATCCGAGGTTCCTTTGATGTATCTAAGGATCCTCTTAACAAAGATTCCAATGCTCTACCTGGATTTGCCATAAACCGACTAACCGCTCCCCTTGCTTGTGCAATATGCAGTGCGGTACATATCATGGCATACATAAGGCTTCCCACCGCTGATGCATACGATTGCTCGAGACATTTCCATCCTCTCCGCTTCATTGCTAGGACTCATACCTGAGGATAATTTAAAATTGACAGGAAGCGGGGTAGAAATTGGCTTACAGTCTTGCATGTTGAAGCGCCGCAAGACCTTCCTTAGATAATTCTTTTGAGAAAGCCAAATCTTCCTATCATTTATGTCTCGGTGAATTTGCATCCCTAAAATCTTGTTTGCGGGTCCCAAGTCCTTCATATCAAACTCCCTAGCCAACTGTGCCTTCAATTCCTGGATTCGATCTTTGTTGGGGCCTACCACCAACATGTCATCCACATACAACAGCAAAATGATGAAATCATTATCATCAAACCTCTTGTAGTACGTACAATGGTCTGAACTCAGTCTGTTGTAACCAAGGCTAATTATGAAGGAATCAAATCTCTTGTACCAACATCTGGGCGCCGCTTTAGACCGCATGCAGATTTGGTCAACCTACAAACCAAGTTTTCTTTTCCTTGTTCTTTAAAGCCTTCTGGTTGGAGCATATAAATTTCTTCTTCAAGTTCTCCATGAAGAAAAGCAGTCTTTACATCCAACTGTTCAAGATGTAAATCAAATGCAGCACACATTGCCAACACTACCCTAATAGTAGTAAGTCTGACAACTGGAGAAAATATCTCGTCAAAGTCTATCCCTTCTTTCTGAGCATAACCTTTGACTACAAGTCTGGCACGATACCGTTCCACTTGATCATTACCGTCTCGTTTAATTTTGAACACCCATTTGTTCCCGATGGCTTTCCGACCCTTTGGAAGTTCAACAAGTTCCCAAGTCTTATTTCTATGTAGGGCCTCCATTTCTTCCTGCATTGCTGTCATCCATTGAGAAGCATCTGAACTGTTCAACGCTTCTTGAAAAGCTGATGGTTCACCTTCTTCGGTCAAAAGACAGTATGCATCATGACAGGCCATAACATAGTCTGAGTGCCACGATGGTGCCGTTATCTGACGTGTTGATCGTCGAACTCCTTCATCATTGACCTCATCTGGTTCTTGTTCTATGTGCTCTGGTTCTGCTTCAGAAGAATCATCTTCTTGAGTCTTTCTCTCCAACTGCACTATAGCAGTCTCCTTAGAAGTGCTGTCATTTTTCTGCTCATTTTGTAATTCATTTTCTGCAAAGACTACATCTCTGCTAACAATAAGCTTGCGGGTAGTGGGGTCCCACAAGCGATACCCCTTGACATTGTCAGCATAACCCAAGAATATACATTTGCTGGATTTTGGATCCAATTTTGTTCTTTCTTGGGAGTTGTACATTACGTACGCAGGACATCCAAACACATGTAAAGAAGAATAATCTACCGGCTTTCCTTTCCACATCTCCATTGGTGACTTCAAACCAATCGCTGTTGATGGCGATCGATTTATCATGTAACAGGTAGTTTTGACTGCTTCTGCCCAAAAAGATTTGGCCAATCCCGATGTTCTCAGCATAGCTCTTGTTCTTTCTAGGAGAGTCCTGTTTATCCGCTCTGCTACACCATTCTGCTGAGGTGTATGTGCAACAGTGAATTGTCTCTAATACCCTCTTGCTTGCAGAATGATAGAAAGTTACCATCTACATATTCTCCTCCATTGTCTGTCCTCAAGCACTTGATTTTCTTCCCAGTTTCAAGCTCTACTTGTGCTTTGAACTCCTTGAATACTGGAAACACATCTGACTTCTTCTTGATTGGGTACACCCACAATCTCCTGGAGTAGTCATCAATGAATGATACAAAATACTTTGCTCCCCCCATGGATGTTTCCGGCGACTCCCACACATCAGAATGTATCAAGTCTAGTATGCGTTTGCTTCTGGTAGCTACTTTTGCAAATTTCAATCTATGCTGCTTACTTGTCACACAGTGCTCACAGAAGGGTAAAGTTACCGTCTTGAGCCCGGGTAAGAGATTGCGTTCCGCAAGAACTTTCAAGCCACGTTCTGACATATGGCCTAGCCTGCGATGCCACATCATCGTTGATTCTTCATGGCTCGCTGATGCAACTGATGCATCCGCCTCTTGCAACGTATCTCCCAAAAGCATGTATAGATTGCTTGTGATCTTTTCTGCTTTCATCACCACAAGGTTGCCCTTCACTACTTTCAAGACTCCACCTTCAATATGGATCTTGCACCCGAGGTCATCCAATTGCCCAGTGGACAATAGATTCCTTTTCAAGCCATTCACATGTCGTACCCCTTGTATCTTACGAACAGTACCATCTTGCATCTTTATTCTGACAGTACCGATTCCAACAATTTCTAAGGTGTGATCATTTCCCATAAACACGGATCCTACCGAGACAGGCTCATAAGTACAAAACCAATCACGGTGTGAAGTCATGTGCCATGTCGCTTTGAGTCCACTATCCAAACATCATTGAGTTTCCTTCCACCTTTAGGACTTGCACGCCCGCTATACTGAGATTTCTCCATCATCTGAGGTACTTGCAACACAACCTTGAGAGGTTGATGCTCCTGAGGTCTTCTCTCCATTCTTCTTGTTCCAACACTCCTTCTTCAAGTGCCCTCTCATGCCACAGTTGTAGCATTTGAGATTCTTTCTTCTTCGAGATTTTGATCTACCATGATCTTGGCTCCCACTGGGGCCACGTTCCGTTGATCTGCCTCTCATCATCGATAAAGCTTCTGCTTGCTTCGAACTTTCTGACCTTTCCTCCTTATTCTTGCGCCTGGATTCTTCTTCAAGAATTGCACCGGCAACATCATCAAAGTGAAGAGTGTCAGCAACATTATTGTTTGTAATGTTGATGATGAGTTGATCATACGAATCTGGTAAACTCTGAAGTAAAAGTTCTGCACGTTCATTTTCTGCTATTTTGAAATCAGATGCTGTGAGCTGAGCCAATAGCGTGTTCAGGGTGTTAATGTGATCCGTCACCAATGTGGATTCACTCATTCGAAGAGTGTAGAGTTTCCTCTTCAAGAATATTCTTGTGTGAAGTGACTTAACCTCGTACAATTTGTGAAGTACATCCCAAATCTCCTTTGCAGTCTTTTTTTCTGCAACACTTGACAAAACTGAATCCGCCATTGCTAGGTGCAAATTGGCAACAGCATTGCCATCCTTCTCTTTCCACTTTTCATCAGTCATATCTGTGGGTCTGCCTTCAATTGCTTCAAAGCAATTATCCTTTCTCAGAACTGCCGCTACCTTCAATTTCCACAGGGAGAAATTACTCCCATTGAACTTCTCTATCTCAAATTTTGCTGCCATGGTTGTACACGAACCAAACCGGATTACACTATTTCACCGTGAATAGTACAGTATACGTGAACAGTATTGTACGTATCCCGTACACCAGAACAAATCTAGTATACGCTAACAATTACTGTAAAAGTATACAACCACACGTATGAATAGTAACCGTATATGGGAATAGTATCGTATACTGGAATAGTGACTGTAGACCGTAAATAGTACACCAGGTAAGTTCCCAGGAAAGAGAGGTGGGTCACCAATGGACACGCTTAAATACCAAGTCTTTCCTTAGCCAGAACTTTTCCTAGACATGCACTTCTACACTACCACACTATTTCCAGCAACAATTCTTTTCTGATGTGGAAGATCAGACAATGCTGCAACCACAGAGCATACTAAGAACCGACACCTTCCTAGAGTGGCCTTGTGGAATAGTATCACCACCCTTGGAGCTCTGATACCTTTGTTAGGTACCAGAGTATCGGAATGGTGTCACACAACTAAAATAAGAGACGAGAAAATAAGGAAATGAACACACAAAATTTACGTGGAAAACCCTCAACAAATAAGGGAAAAACCACGGGGCAAGACCAGAAGAATTTCACTATGTGGGAAAATATTACAAGAATACCTCTCACAAAATACCTCACAAATACTCTCACAATACTCTTGTTGAGTATAAGAAACAATAAAAGATGAGAAGAGAAGAAGATTTGGGATGATTTAAATATCACACCTTGGCCTCCTTTTATATACTACAAAGGAGCCAACAAACTAAAATCCCACCGATGTGGGACTTGAGTTTCAACATATAATGGTCGAAAATGAGGGTGGAAGGCAGCAGTGGTGAGTATCTTGGGAGAAACGAGATAGGAAGAGAGAATAAGAGACATAAAATCAAAACGAAAATGAGGGAGGGACAGCGTTGAGACTCTCTTGAATCTTGAGAAGTTAGGGTTGGACAAAATCTGATGGCTCACATGAAATCTAAGAATTAAACTAAATTGTTTTGGATCAACATTTAATATCGTCGGGTTCAGTTTTCGCGAAAAAATTTAACTAGACTTGAGCCCGCCCATAACTCACCATTTTTTGGAACCGTGTACTCGTTTAACCCAATTAACCCGCCCGCGTCAACAAAACTGAAACGGGTTTGGACAGTTTCAGACGATAATGGTTTTTTGTCCATCCCTATTATCAAGTAGGCAATGAGAAATTTTTAGCGGATGGTAGTGAGAAAATTTGAATCCTACCTAATATTGTTTTAATTATTTTCATTACAAAATCGTCCTTAACAAAGACACGTGTATTTTATTTATTTTTTATAATAAAAAGTTTTAGGTGAGGATATAACGTCACAGTTCAAGATAGGAAAAACTCCATATACAAGTCTGGTCATGCTTCTCTAGGCCAATTCTTAGTGTTATATTTTGATTTTTTTTGTGGGTTATATTTTTATTTTTTCGATAGTATTTGAATATTCTGATTTAATATATTAATTAAGAAATTTTCAAGTTTTAAGTGTTTCAAAATGATTTTCCTAACATAAAATGTTTTTATTTAAACTTTCATTTACGTTGATGTGCCAACTATTTTCATAGCATTAAATAATAAAAAACATATATTCTTTTTTTTTCAATATTATAGGTGCGAAGTATTCATCGATTTCATTGATAATTATTCTTTGCCAAAAAACTTAGCTGACTACTTTTTAGTAAAATCTCCCCCTTCCAACTACATTTTTTCCATCCACAAATCGAACTCAAGACATTGATTAAAGAATTGGAGTCCGCTTCCACTTGGAACACGGTAATATTGGTAAAAGAAACACATATTCCAATTAGATTAAAATATCAAAACGTTGGGCTTTTGCCCCGTTTGTATACCCAAAAAAAAATATCAAAACGTTTTTTTTACGTTTATAAGGCACGATTGTGATGTACGTTTTATCATCCAGGATGTCAAACATGCCCTTTTTTAATAAATCTTATTTTTATTATAGTTATAGGTAGTTGTCATTTTGCCACCACAAGCATGTTCCTTTCCCAGTCTTCCACTATCAAACCCCATGTATTTGTTGGTCAAAATATCCCCAATTATTATGTTTCCTTTGCTTGAAACAGAGGTTCCAGAGTGATCCCCAAAATTCAAGTTTTAGACAAAAGTTACAAGACATAAGTTTTTCCCCTTAAATTATGATTTTTAACTTTTCAATAAGAAATCACGTTATATTAACATGTTATATGATTCAATTTATATAATTACACCCATATAAACGAATGTTGGTCAAAGAAAACCTCCCCAACCTACCCAATTTTTTTTGTCCTGCCAAATGTTTTGTTTTTCAACAAATGGGAAAATTCAACTTTGTGCAAAGTTGAATGTTGAAAGTTGAAAGTTGAAGGTTGAAAATTGAATTGTTTTGGTTGGTGAGGCAATGGTTGTTGAGCTTCATCCTTCTATAAATAAGAGCCATCTGTTGGAGAGGAAAATATTCTAACATTGAGAGGTTGTGGCTTGTGAGTTCCAATAGAGAGAAAATTCCAACCTTGAGAGAATTCCAACCAAGTGAGTTCCAAAGCTTAGAGAGATAAGCATTTGTGAGATAAAATTCTAGTGACAGAATTTTGTGAGAGAAATTCTTGGGTGTAATTGGGTTGTGGGTTTTGTGAGAGAGTGTGAGTGTTTGTAAACACAGTGTGTATTTCCTTTTTCAATATAAGGTCTGCAGCAGTCCGGAGACGTAGGCATTATTGGCCGAACTCCGTTATCAATTTTTGTGTGTGTTTCCGCATTTATTTTTCGCTCTTCCACTAATCTGACTATGGGGAAATTTTGCGTAATTTCCTAACAACTGGTATCAGAGATAGTTGGTTATTTCTGCTAAATCTTGGTGAGGATACTGTTCACGTGAATAGTAATTTTCGTGAATAGTAAAATTGGTCGGCGCTACCAATTTGTCCACGGAGGTGTTTTAAAGCACGGTGGTTCGCAGAAATTGTCAGAAACGATCCTGAGAAGTCAGACTCGAGTGGGAGTGATGGCCGCAGACGAAGGAAAAGTGAAAATTGAAAAGTTCGACGGTGCGGACTTTGGCTTTTGGAAGATGCAGATCGAGGATTATCTGTATCAGAAAAAGTTGTATCAACCTCTCACAGGAAAGAAACCAGCGGAGATGAAGGAAGATGAATGGATCCTTCTCGATAGACAAGCCCTCGGCGTTATCCGGTTGACGTTATCCCGTAATGTTGCGTTCAACATTGCAAAAGAAAAGACCACGGCGGATCTTATGAAGGCTCTTTCCAACATGTACGAAGCCGTCCTACCAAACAAAGTTCATTTGATGAGGCGGTTGTTTAACTTGCGGATGACGGAAGGCGCATCGGTAGCACAACATCTCAATGAACTCAACATAGTCACAACCCAGTTGAGTTCAGTTGGAATCGAATTTGATGATGAGGTACGAGCATTGATACTTTTGTCTTCTCTTCCAGAGAGTTGGAATGCTACTGTCACAGTTGTGAGTAGCTCAACGGGAAACAATAAGTTGAAATCTGACGATGTTCGTGATCTGGTTCTCAGCGAAGAGATCCGACGGAGAGAGTCGGGTGAATCTTCATCCTCTTCAGTATTGCATACAGAGTCAAGGGGAAGAAATTCAACCAGAGGAAATGGACGTGGCAAATCAAAGGGCAGGCGGTCCAAATCCAGAAATCATCATAGTTCTCAAAACTCCAACTCGAAGATTATCGAGTGTTGGAATT
Organism: Calophaca sinica; assembly: GCA_037113605.1. NCBI lineage: Eukaryota > Viridiplantae > Streptophyta > Magnoliopsida > Fabales > Fabaceae > Calophaca > Calophaca sinica. Next base: position 27,177,625 of record CM073730.1, on the reverse strand, counting down.
GCGGGAAGACCGGGCACTACAAAAATCAGTGCAGGAGTGCACCGAAGAACCAGGAGGCGAAGGACGAGGCAAATGTTGCTTCCACCTCAGGAGGAGGTGACGCGTTGATATGCTCTTTGGAGAGCAAGGAAGAGTCTTGGGTGTTAGACTCTGGAGCATCTTTTCATGCCACTTCGCAGAGAGAATTCTTCGAGAATTATGTACCCGGAAACCTTGGTAAAGTTTACCTTGGTAATGAACAATCTTGTGAGATTGTCGGCAAAGGTGTGGTGAAGATTAAGTTGAATGGGTCTGTATGGGAATTGAAAAATGTCAGACATATTCCCGACCTGACGAAGAACTTAATCTCAGTAGGCCAGTTGGCCAGTGACGGCTACACAACAGTCTTCCACGGCGATCATTGGAAGATTTCAAAGGGTGCAATGACGATTGCTCGCGGCAGAAAGAGTGGTACTCTTTATAAGACAGCAGGAGCATGCCATTTGATTGCAGTTGCAGCAAATGATAGTCCCAATCTATGGCACCAGAGACTAGGCCATATGAGTGAGAAAGGGATGAAGATCATGCACTCGAAGGGCAAATTGCCAGGTCTCCAATCAGTAGAAATTGACATGTGTGAAGACTGCATACTTGGAAAGCAGAAAGAGTTAGCTTTCAGATAAGTGGAAGAACCCCAAAGAAAGAAAAACTCGAGCTTGTTCACTCTGATGTTTGGGGTCCAACGACTGTCTCATCCATCAGTGGGAAGCAATACTTCGTGACTTTTATCGATGATCACTCTAGGAAGGTATGGGTATACTTTCTGAAACATAAGTCTGAAGTATTCGAGGCTTTCAAGATGTGGAAAGCCATGGTAGAAAACGAGACAGGATTGAAGATCAAAAAGCTCAGAACCGACAATGGTGGTGAATATGAAGACACCAGATTCAAGAAGTTCTGCTATGAGCACGGGATCAGAATGGAGAGAACCGTGCCAGGTACGCCTCAACACAATGGTGTAGCTGAGCGTATGAATCGAACGTTGACAGAGAGAGCTAGAAGCTTACGGGTGCAGTCAGGCTTACCGAAGCAGTTTTGGGCAGAAGCAGTCAACACAGCAGCTTACTTGATCAACCGAGGTCCATCGGTACCATTGGAGCACAGAATACCAGAAGAGGTATGGAGTGAAAAAGAGGTAAAACTCTCACATCTTAGAGTTTTCGGTTGTGTAGCATATGTGCATATCAGTGATCAAGGCAGGAATAAGCTTGATCCCAAATCGAAGAAGTGCACTTTCATCGGTTATGGTGAAGATGAGTTTGGCTACCGTCTTTGGGATGATGAAAACAAAAAGCTGATCCGCAGTAGAGATGTGATCTTCAATGAAAGAGTGATGTACAAGGACAGGCATAGCACAGATGCCAAAGAACTTCGTAACGAGTGGGCGGTGTATGCAGAGGTGGGCGATGACCCGTAAAGTCCTATAGTTGAGAATCCTCGGTCGGAGGAATCAATTGACGCACTGCAGCCTCCTACTCCGGCTCGGCGATGAGAAAGTCTTCTCGAGTTCCTGTGTGCCCAACAGAGATACATGGACTACATGTTGTTGGTGATGAAGGAGCACGAAGATTATGCGAAGCATGTCGGATCACAGATGCCGCAAGTGGGAGCTTGCCATGAAAGATGAGATGAAGTCTTTGATCTCCAATCAAACATGGGAACTAAATTGAGTTACCCATGGGAAAGAAGGCACTTCACAACAAATGGGTGTATCGGGTGAAGGAGGAAAATGATGGCTCCAAGAGATACAAAGCCCGACTAGTCGTTAAAGGATTCCAAAGAAAAGGAAGGAGTTGACTACACCGAAATTTTTGCTCCGGTTGTGAAGCTTCAATACTATCAGTCCGTGTTAAGTATTGTTGCGGTAAAGAGCTCTATCTTGGCGATTAGGCGTGAAGACTGCGTTTCTTCACGGAGACTTAGATGAGGAGATCTACATGCACCAACCTGAAGGCTTCTCGGAGAAAGGCAATGAAAATATGGTGTGCAGATTAAAGAAGAGCTTGTATGGCACGAAACAAGCTCAGAGACAAAGGGTACAAGAAGTTTGATAGCTTCATGCACAAGGAAGGTTTCCAGAAGTGCAACTCCGACCACTGTTGTTTCTTCAAGAGATATAAGGCGAGGTAGAACATTTTGTTACTTTATGTCGATGATGTGTTTGTAGCGAGTTCGGATATGGACGAGATCAGAAACTTGAAGATGCAGCTGTCAAAAGAATTTGACATGAAGGACTTGGGTCCAGCAAAGAAGATCCTTGGAATGCAAATCACGAGAGATAAGCAAAGAGGAATTTTGCAGTTATCTCAGGCGGAGTACATCAACCGTGTTTTGCAAAGATTCAACATGGGCAACGCCAAACCGGTTAGCACACCTTTGGCCAGTCATTTTCGCCTAACCAAGGAACAATCACCTCAGACGGAGGAAGAAAGAGAATACATGGCTAGGATTCCGTATGCTTGACCATTGGAAGTTTGATGTATGCAATGGTGCATGCGAGGCGGACATTGGCCATGCGATGGGAGTAGTTAGCGAGGTTTATGTCAAATCCAGGTAAAACTCATTGGGAAGCGATGAAATGGATTTTGAGGTATCTACGAGGCACTTCTGAGAAGTGTGCGTACTTTGGTAAAGGAGAATTGCAAGTACAAGGCTACGAGATGCGGACTTTGGAGGTGAAGTTGATCATCGAAGAAGTACCACCGGTTATGTATTCACCGTTGGTACTACAAAGAAGTTAGTTGGATGTCGCGGATCTGTAAGATTGTTGCTTTATCCACTACAGGTGAGTATGTAGCGAATGTAAGCTTGACAAAGAATTGATATGGCTTCGAGGATTGTTAACGAGTTGGGTTTCACACAGGAGAAGAGTGTTTTGCCATGATAGTCGAGTGCGATACATCCGCAAAGAATTCAGCATTTCACTCGCAACAAAGCATATTGGTCTTCGTTATCACTTCATCGGATCTACGCTGAGGATGAGGTGTTAATGTTGAAGAAGATTCAAGGAAGTAAGAACCCAGCAGATATGTTGACAAAGGTGGTGACTATCGACAAACTGAAGTTGTGCTCAACTTCAGTTGGCTCGCTGAGTAATGCACTGCAGAAGGTCAGCTGCATTGATTTAGGTGTGAAGACCGATTGAAATCAGTCTTCAAGTGGGAGATTGTTGGTCAAAGAAAACCTCCCCAACCTACCCAATTTTTTTTGTCCTGCCAAATGTTTTGTTTTTCAACAAATGGGAAAATTCAACTTTGTGCAAAGTTGAATGTTGAAAGTTGAAAGTTGAAGGTTGAAAATTGAATTGTTTTGGTTGGTGAGGCAATGGTTGTTGAGCTTCATCCTTCTATAAATAAGAGCCATCTGTTGGAGAGGAAAATATTCTAACATTGAGAGGTTGTGGCTTGTGAGTTCCAACAGAGAGAAAATTCCAACCTTGAGAGAATTCCAACCAAGTGAGTTCCAAAGCTTAGAGAGATAAGCATTTGTGAGATAAAATTCTAGTGACAGAATTTTGTGAGAGAAATTCTTGGGTGTAATTGGGTTGTGGGTTTTGTGAGAGAGTGTGAGTGTTTGTAAACACAGTGTGTATTTCCTTTTTCAATATAAGGTCTGCAGCAGTCCGGAGACGTAGGCATTATTGGCCGAACTCCGTTATCAATTTTTGTGTGTGTTTCCGCATTTATTTTTCGCTCTTCCACTAATCTGACTATGGGGAAATTTTGCGTAATTTCCTAACAACGAAGTCATACTTAAAATATTTGAAAATTACTTGTTTGCATTACACATATGAAATGTTATTTTACATAAATATTTCACGGTTTATTACTAAGTACACATTGAATTTTCTTTGATAAAAAAATGCAGTCAATTTTATTCTTGTCAATTATATTCTTACCTTCACCTAACTAATCAATAAGAGTAAAAATTATGGAGAGATAGTATATCAAAAAAATAAGAAAATATACATTAAATATATTTTCTAATATATATGTTATTACCTTAAGTGATACTCATGAAGGAACGGTGCGATCATATTATATATGATTAATAATCATCATCATTTATTTTACTTTTCTATATATTTTGTTGAAAAACTGAAAAAGGCATGAATGGAAATATACAATTAATTAACAGTACTAGTAATATATATTTTTTTGGTACATCTAGTAATATTTTTTTTATTATTTTATTATTTGGACCAAAATGCTTTAATCTTATATAACTATTTAATCATATTTGATATATCAAATAATTATTTTATGTATATGAAAGAGTGTTTTGTCATATAAATAGTAATACTTGGACAATGCAATATTTTATGTTAATTTTACATCATTTTTATAATCGTATATAATTAATAACAAAATAAAATATGTTATTTCAGTTTATTATCTTATCTTATCTTATTTATTTAAACTTAATAAAGTCTTTGGATCAGTTCAATAAAACTTAAAGCATGACTTGATCGTGAGATCCTATTGAACACTATTCTTAAATATATGTAGTCAAGTAATGTTATTATTAACGACGATAATATATAGTACATTAAGACTATTATGTGAGTGTCATAAGTGCTACTCAGCGAGACTATAGTGAGTAGTCATTCGACCTAAAGTCACTGTGATTCCTATATGTGCAATTGCATGTTTTAATGAAATTAAATGTCATGCATAACAAGGTGTTACAAAGGTAGTAATTGGATATGCAATGAGTCACTGTGAACAATGTGAGAGATTTAGATAAGATTCGTCTCTCCTACATAATAGACGTAATATCTCTTGATAGAGTGAGACGGTGAAATGCATGGCCATGCTTAAATGACTCAGTATATGATATTGGGCCTATTTATTGTTACGCGTATACTCGAGCATCAAGGAACGTATAATTGAACTAAAAAAAGGATCACACATTTTATGTCTTGAGTTTAATTAAGATATACGGACGAAAGGACAATTACTACACGGTAATTTTAGTCACAAAAAGGTTAAGCCGAATCATTGACTTTCTATCAAAATTGAGTAACAAAAATGTATTGCTATATGTTGCCCATTGTTTATAATGTTAAATAATTATATAATATTATTGTCAATTTAATGGATACCTACATGGTCACACACATAGAATATGGAGTTTCAAGCGGTAAATAGTTAAATAATGTTTAATTATATTATGAGCAATAAATAAATGGGCTTTAATTATTTTATGTTTAGTAAATAATTAAATGTTTATGAGCAATAAATAATTAAATAGAATTTAATTATTTTAGGTTCAGTAAATAACTATATAAGATTTAATTATTATTCTGTTTGGTAAATGTCATACACTAATTTTGTCCGGTAAAATAACATTCAAAAAGAACAAAAATAGTAGTAGAGAAGAAAGAAGGAGAAAGAAATCTTGAAGAGAAAAGAGGTTGAAAAAATTTGTACTTTGGTATAGCTTATGTATTCTGGGTGTAATTAATGTTGTGGAGATGGTATTAAAGTGATTTTTACCTTGTTAGAAAGCTAAAACAAAACTCTACAACTTTGATGAGGAACCCAAGAGTCAAATATGAAGTTTACTAAGTCCAAATTGACTTGGAAGTAAGAACAAGTATGCTGAAAAATGGTTTTGAACAGTATGTAAAGATTAGGTCATATCTTGAGTTGTAGAAGTCTTTTTTTAATGAAACTAACGCCATTTGAAATCTAACATCCTTGGCTACAAATGTTATGAAGGACTCGGGACTTGATTCTAACGATTTACTGCCCTAAAATACCATGAAAGTTATAAAACTGCACAAAAACGGACAACACATCATGTTGAATAACGTTCAAAGAAAATATCGTATCTTGAGCTATACTTGTCCAAATAAGGTGTTCTTTATACTGTTGGAAAGATAAGAAAAAGATCTACAACTATTATTTTGGATTACAAACCCAGATCGACCTCTATCATGGACCAAATCGAGCATGAAGTTCGAGACGTGATGTTACATGTATTGTTCGGGACAGCCACTTGTGTTGACAATATCTTGAGTTGTGGATATCCTTTTGAGATGAAACTTATGCCATTTGAAAGCTGGAAACAATGTCTATAATTCTTTTGAAGGTCATGAAGCACAATAAAGTTGTTTTAAGTGTTGTATTAGTGCTCAAAGTTGGCTATTTAGTTTTGTTGAACATTTAAAATATCAAACTTAAGAAGCCAACTCCCAACTTTACTATTGAAGTCCCACTTTGAAAAATCTACACTCTTTCAACCTCTCATTCTCCTATATAAGGAGTGCATCACCAAGCACTAAGATCATCCAAGAAAAATGGATTAATGGGCCTAGTGCAAAGCATAGGGCCTTTGCTTTAGTCAAAATTTTTTTGAGAAGGTTACTATCCCTTTTCAACCTTCAAGATTGGAGGGATTCGTGGGTCTGACTTCCTTCTCTCTTTTTCTTTTTATGTATTTTTTTTAGTATGTTTATGTTTGTCTTTATTTATAATGTTAGATACTTTTGTTATATTTGCTATTATTAATAATTGTATCTAGCTTAGATAATAATAATAATAATAATAATAATAATTTAAAATATTAGTAGTGATTACGCCAAATCCACTTTTGGTTTGGTCACTACGCAAACTTAAAATCAATGACTACTCTAAATTCTCTTTTGGTTTGGTCATTACAAAAATCTTAATAAAATACCTTAAAATATTAGTAGTGATTACGCCAAATCCACTTTTGGTTTGATCCCTACGCAAACCATAAAAATTAAGTCACAGATTGATTAATTAAAATCAACCAACACACAACCATTTTCTACCCAAGAACTACGTAGCCTTTGATTTCTCCATCGCACTGGAGATACGAGGAGCAGAGCCCACTCTGTCAAGCGCAAAAATAAACGACTTTTATTAAGTCCTTTTTTTACCTTGGTTAATTTTCATTTTTTTATTATAAAAGGGAAATAAACATTTTTTTAGAAGTTAATAAATTTTGCACAATTAGTTAGAGGTAACCTTTTTCGAAAGGATGTCGTGGGGTGCTAATACCTTCCCTACGCATAATCGACTCCCGAACCCAAATCCGGTCTTAAGGACAACTTTTCTTCAAAAAAGGTTTTTTCCAATATTTTTCCTTCGAAAATAAATTATTGGTGGCGGGTCCCTTAAACTTCGAATAAATCCATCCGGATTTTTCTGGCCGCTACATGGGCGACTCCACTGGGGATATTTTTTTTTAGAGAGTCAAGCCTAAATAATTGATTGTGCTAAATAGTTAACTCCTATGTTTAGTTTCCCTTGTTTTTATTTATTTATTTATTTATTTATTTGTTTATTTAGTTATTTATTTATTTATTTTATTTATTGTTCTTTTGTGAATATTTGTTGTGAATATTATGCATATATTGAACCTTAGGTTAGAAGACCATATTTTATATATTTCATTTGTTTTGCAGCTTGGGTAATTTTAGGTTGCCTCCATCACACACCTCACTTACACACTTTTTACACACACTTATGAGTGAGACCCTATACCCGGGCCCGAGTGCAGCTTAGGGAGTGAGAGGTTGTTAGTGATAGTCACTTCGGATCTACTTTCGATTTGGGTATCACGAGAACCTCGTCTAGAGTGCGACCGCTTCGTGGATGCCCACACGTAGGATCCTCTTCCTATTGGTGGTCGCATCCCGAAATGGTACTTGGCTCTAGAGACCTTTGGTGAGGAAGTGTTAGTACCGCCTATGAAAGTGTTCACAAGTCGAATGACCTATAGATCATCAGAAATAGAAATCCTCTAATTTAGAGTGACTTTGTTTAGGACACAAAGAGGCAATCTTACTTTTGGTTGACCTTTTTAAATGCTTCTTTTCAAAGTAGTATAGGCATTCCATCATTTACAAACATTTCAAAATATGTCCCTCTCACTAGTAGTTGCATCACTCGTCATGTTCATGCATTTTTTTCAATCAAACATGATAAAAGTTCGAACATATGGCATTCATCATCATTTCATTTTATTTTGAATAGGTTTACTAGGGAATCGTAAGGAAGAGCTAGCTTGTAAGTATCTACAACAAAATAATATGGGATCAAATTGTGAAACAGTTTCAAAGAAACTTCATCCATGTCACAACAATCAGGCCTACGGCACCCAGACACAAATACATAGATTCATACATCCACATTCATTCTTTTTTCTTTTCTTACATACTCATATCATTTTTTAAATCATCGAGAAAATAATCAAACAAACTGATTCCTCGACACCCTTATCGAACTCGCTCTCAATCAAAGATCATGGATGACCAAGAGGTGAAAGAGGACGCCAACCACCAAGGAACAGATGAGCAAAGTTTTGGAGCTTCGCAATCCCTAAACAAAGACAAGGTGCAGATGGGGCTTCTCCAAAGAGTTGAATGATGAAAGTCAAGCTACACCTTCCCACCCACCTGGCTTTGGTCCTATGCGGTTGCAATATGGTCTCAATACTCGAGGATGATGGTACCTTTTGCAATTTACCCGCAGGTCCTACACCCTCACCGATTAGCAACCCTCGTAATCAAGTACCACAGTTCCCACTTTACGGACTCGCCTGGTTACACGCCACCTATGGCCAATGATGATATCGCAAACCATAACCCCAAGGCCCACAGCTGTGATTCCCACTATTTGGTCTCCCGCCTGCTACACACCGCCAAAAGCTAACAATAACTCTGCAGAATCGATTCCCAAGCACTTGTTGTGCAAGATGTGGCTCAAGGATCCGGCCCAGATCAAAACCATACCAGTTCAAAGCTCAACTCCTGGCTTCATGACATACACCTATCTACCTGGTTATGCACCGTACCATCTCGGGAATACTCAAGGAGTCAGTACGCCCGTAGTACCCCCCGCGGTAAATCCCCGACCATTTGGTTACCCCTATTATATTCAAAGAAATCCATTGAATCTCCAAACTAACCGCATTGCCTGGTCTCCGGCTATAGGGGACCTAACTGAAAGGCCCCGATTGGGAATCGGTGGTCCGATACGGTTGCAAATCCTCAAGATAGGCTAAGAGTGTAGAAGGAGTAAGTTATCTCGATTCAAGTATCGCTTCAGATCTTTGTCTCGTACCGGATGTGGTTGTACCGCCAAAGTTCAAGGTGCCAGACTTTGACAAGTATAAAGGGACAACTTGGCCGAAAAGGCACGTGACCATGTCTTTGTAGGAAGATGGCGTCCTATGCACATGATGACAAACTTCTGATTCATTTCTTCCAGGATAGTTTAACAGGGGCAGCGTCGAGTTGGTATACACACCTTGAGCGATCTCACATTCGCTGTTGGAAAGATTTGGCGGATGCCTTCTTGAAGCAGTATAAGTATAACATTGATATGGCTCCTGATAGAATGCAGTTGCAAAACATGGCAAAAAGAGACAATGAGACCTTCAAGGAATATGCCCAACGATGGAGAGGACTGGCAGCCTAAGTGGAAACGCCTCTGATTGAAAAAGAAATGGTGGCCATGTTCATGGATACTCTTCAATCACCCTTCTACGACAAAATGATCGGAAGTGTATCATCAAACTTTTCAGATATGGTCATCGTAGGGGAAAGAGTTGAAGGAGGAATGAGGAATGGAAAGATTGACCAAAGTTTCTTGAAACCAAGTAATATTAAGAGACCCCTACAAACTTCTTGAAGAAGAAGGAAGGAAACTAATCTTTGTGATGACGAGCCTGGGAGGACAAGCACAAGGAAAACCACCCAAATTCTTTACCAATTTCTCACATCATTTTCCATACCCCTACTACCCACCTCCATACATCGCCGCCTCATAATCCTAGCCCCCGGCCAAACCAACCAATGATGCCCTTTCGACCACCTTCCCCCATCCAAACACAAGCACAACTAGTTGCTCCCACCCAACCAAACCAAAACCAGAAACAACCAAATGACCAAGAAAAGCGGTCAATTTGATCCTATTCCCATGACCTATACAGATTTGTTCCAGCACCTCATCAGCAATTCCTTGGTCTCTCCACGCTCAATGAAACCACTCCAACCTCCCTTCCCAAGAGGATATGACCTAAATGCCAAGTGTGAGTTTCATGCAGGGGCAATAGGTCACACAAATGAAAATTGCAAGGCTTTGAAGTACGTAGTTCAGGATCTGATCAATGCCAAATGGTTGAGTTTTAAGGAGGATGGTCCTAATGTGGGTAATAATCCCCTTCCAAGTCATGGGGGTTCAGCAGTTAATGTCATTACTGAGGAGTTTGGGGATCAACCCCTAATAGTTAAATCGGAAGGCGGGGAACTAAATGGTGAGAATGTCCTTATCTGCAACATCACGCAAAGCTTCCAGAGCGCAGGGATGTTGAAATCAAACAAGATAGCAATCACAAAGATGATCGCAGTGTTGAAAACGACATTGTCATCCTTGTCCACTCTTGCCCTCCAAATGAAGAACTTTGAAATTGGGAGATTGTTGAGGTTCCTGTGATTTTTGGTGCAAAATAATTTTTGTAATGCAAATCCTATTGCTCGCCTAAGGCTTTAGGATAATTTGTTGTCAAAAGAGGCGATATGTTTCATTTCAGTATCTTTATCAATAAAATGCATTTTGAATTTTCCAATCATTTCCCTTTTCCTTTTTTTCATCTTTTCCATTCCCTCCCATCTTTTTTCGTTTTTTCCAGTTTTAACTAATGCAGATCAAAAAACTTTGTCTTTGGGAAATATGATGTCAGTGACTCATACTTTGACTACCCCATGAGGACAATTGGGAAACACCTTCTGAACTGATGAGATTGATGGTACGAGAAGCAAAAGTGATTTAATCCACGAGGAAGAACTTGAAATAATCAATTTGAGTACTGAAAGTGACAAAAAGGGAGTTAATAAAAAATAGAAAGAAAAAGGTAAAGCAAATTCGCAATTTGCCAAAAATTATTTTTTGTGAAAATTTGAGCAATAAGATTTTGAGATGAAGTTTGGCCATTTTTCTCTATCCCAAAAAATAAAAAATATATACATCCCTTGCTACCCCTTTTGAGCCTAAAAAACAAAAATTTTTCTTTTAAATACCCTGAACAAGGATCACTCATCCAATGGAGACTAGCACAATAATCTATTCAATTTCGTCTGTTAAAAAAAAAGGCAAAACAAAAGACGCTTGCAAGAATAAAAAAAATCAATAAAAATGCCAAAGCAAGAAAAGACAATTGTGCTAGCAACCATCAAAGTGCATCTTTGCACTAAAAATCCTTGTTGAAAAAAATACCTCAAACACTTTTTGAGCTTGAAATATCCTTTCTTTTGTGACCCTTCAACCCCTGGCCACGTTACAACCCTAATAAAGTCCATTCCGATCAAAATCAAATTGCTCATATTTTCTCAAAACTTGATTTTTGGAAGAGGAAATCCAAATAAACTCCTTGTTGCAGTTGCTTTACCAAAAATGTGGAATCTGATTCGCCGCCATGGTCTGCCAAATAAGATCATCACCGATAATGGGACAAACTCGGATGACAAGATGATGAAAGATTTGTGTAATTACTTCAAGATCCAACATCGTAATTCCTCACCATGCCGCCCAAAGATGGATGGGGCAGTTGAGGCTGCAAACGAATAAGATTGTCCAAAAGATGGTGGTAAAAATTAGAGGTTGGCATGAAATGTTCCCTGTTACTTTGCACGGTTATCAAACTTCGATTCGCACCTCAACAGGGCAACCCCATTCTCACCGGTATATGGAATGGAAGCAAAGACTTCCCATTGAAGTCAAAATCCCTCGCTAAGGGTGTTGATGGAAATGAAACTAAAAGAGGCGTAATGGGTCCAGGCTCTACTGGATCGGCTAAACCTCATCGAAGAGAAAAGAGTGATGGCCTTATGTCATGGATAGCTATATCAAAGAAGGATGAAAAGGGCCTTTGAAAAGAAAGTTCGCCTGAATTTCAAGAAGGAGATTTAGTACTAAAGAAGTTTTTGCCCATACAAAAGGATGCTCGTGGAAAATGGACTCAATTATGAAGGCCCATATACTGTAAAGAAAGTCTTTTCCGGAGGGGCCCTAATCCTCACAAGGATGGGCGGCGAAAATCTCCCGCTCCCAGTAAACTCTGATGCAGTCAAAAAATATTATGCCTAAAAAAAAACAACAAAAAAAAACAACAAAAAAAAGCCAAGCAAAAAAGAGCTCGCTAGGTTGAAAACCTGAAAGGGCGACCTAGGCAAAAATTAGAGTGACCCGTTGGATTGAAAACTCGAAAGAGCGATCCAAGCAAAAGTTAAGGTCTGGAAATTGGACAATAAAGTTGGCCGATGCCTTCAGATGTACAAGTTACCCAACCGGGGCAATTTTATACATTTCCAGAGGTTGAGCAATGAGTATTCAAAGTTATGGATATGGGAAGCTGGTATTTGTTCCTACAAAGACACAAACTATAAAATATCTGCTTAGTTATTGTCTTTCTTTGTTTTTTCTTCTTCCTGCATTTTTCTTGATGTATCTTCAAGTCTGTGTAACTTCAGTCCTTGTACACATGACTCTTTTTTTTTGAATACCAAACACCTCCGTTCTCGTATTTCAAAATGTTGTTTTATGATAATAGACACTGAATTGTGAAGCATGTGATGATATGGGAAAGCATTAAAGTTATTATATACATCTTAAGAATCACGAGGAAACGCCAAATCTCAACAAATAAGTTTCAAAAAGGACAAAGGGATTACCTTTAAAAAAGTAACTAGTGCTGCATTGATAACTCGCGCTCTCTCCCAATCGAAGCATAGCATGACTAAATTCGATGAATCTCAGTCCATCCCATATCTTTAAGCACTAGAGATCATACTGACGAGGAATCAGTAAAAATAATAATCGCATTGCATACACGCACCACATGTCATCTATTCATGCATCATCTTCATATCACAACCTTTCCAAATGGCTTTGTTATGCTTGGTCCATGCATCAAGTATCGATCATTCAAGATTGTTTTCAAAACAATATGCCGAGCATTGGTCTTTATTTTGCTTTCGAGCGACACGCCAAGTATCGCCACTCTTTATTGCTTTCCGATCACCACAAGACTGACCTGGCGGAGATCCTTCTTTATAGTTTTCTGATAAATGCGCCGAGCATCACCCCTTTTTATTGCTTTAAGATTACCGCGTCAGTACCCGACCTGGCGGTAGTCCCTCATTATTGCTTTTTTGACCAACATATCAGTTCCGGACCTGATGTTGATCCTTCTTTATTGCTTTCCACCGACGCGTCAATACCCTACTTGGCGTTGAACCTTCCGATCACCGCGTCAGTACCCGACCTGGCAGTGACCCTTCTTTATTGCTTTCCATCGACGCGTCAATACTTTATTTGGCGTCGAACCCTCATTATTGTTTTCCAATCACCACAAGACTGACCTGGCGGTGACCCTTCTTTATAGTTTTCTGATAAACGCGCCAAGCGTTAATCACTCATTACTGCTTTTTCGATCACCGCGTCAGTACCCGACCTGGCGGTGACCCTTCTTTATTGCTTTTCGATAAACGCGCCAAGCGTTAATCCCTCATTATTGCTTTCCGATCACCGCGTCAATACCCGACCTGGCGGAGATCCTTCTTTATTGCTTTCTGATAAACGCGCATGCCGTTAATCCTCATTATTGCTTTTTCGATCACCGTCGAGACTGACCTGGCGGTGACCCTTCTTTATTGCTTTAGATGAACGCCAAGCGTTAATCCCTCATTATTGCCTTTTGAATACTGCGTCAAGTACGACTGGCGGAGATCCTTCTTTATTGCTTTACGATAAACGCACTGCCGTTAATCCCCGATATTATTCCTCACCTCATCCTTCGCTTATCCCGATTCAGGACAAAATTAGTGTCTTTATCTTTACTTATCTTTACAATGAAATTTGAAAACCATTGTTATTCATATTTTCTAGTAAAATATAATTAAAGAGGGCATTGTCATACCCTAATTTTGTCCGGTAAAATAACATTCAAAAAGAACAAAAATAGTAGTAGAGAAGAAAGAAGGAGAAAGAAATCTTGAAGAGAAAAGAGGTTGAAAAAATTTGTACTTTGGTATAGCTTATGTATTCTGGGTGTAATTAATGTTGTGGAGATGGTATTAAAGTGATTTTTACCTTGTTAGAAAGCTAAAACAAAACTCTACAACTTTGATGAGGAACCCAAGAGTCAAATATGAAGTTTACTAAGTCCAAATTGACTTGGAAGTAAGAACAAGTATGCTGAAAAATGGTTTTGAACAGTATGTAAAGATTAGGTCATATCTTGAGTTGTAGAAGTCTTTTTTTAATGAAACCAACGCCATTTGAAATCTAACATCCTTGGCTACAAATGTTATGAAGGACTCGGGACTTGATTCTAACGATTTACTGCCCTAAAATACTATGAAAGTTATAAAACTGCACAAAAACGGACAACACATCATGTTGAATAACGTTCAAAGAAAATATCGTATCTTGAGCTATACTTGTCCAAATAAGGTGTTCTTTATACTGTTGGAAAGATAAGAAAAATATCTACAACTATTATTTTGGATTACAAACCCAGATCGACCTCTATCATGGACCAAATCGAGCATGAAGTTCGAGACGTGATGTTACATGTATTGTTCGGGACAGCCACTTGTGTTGACAATATCTTGAGTTGTAGATATCCTTTGAGATGAAACTTGTGCCATTTGAAAGCTGGAAACAATGTCTATAATTCTTATGAAGGTCATGAAGCACAATAAAGTTGTTTTAAGTGTTGTATTAGTGCTCAAAGTTGGCTATTTAGTTTTGTTGAACATTTAAAATATCAAACTTAAGAAGCCAACTCCCAACTTTACTATTGAAGTCCCACTTTGAAAAATCCACACTCTTTCAACCTCTCATTCTCCTATATAAGGAGTGCATCACCAAGCACTAAGATCATCCAAGAAAAATGGATTAATGGGCCTAGTGCAAAGCATAGGGCCTTTGCTTTAGTCAAAATTTTTTTGAGAAGGTTACTATCCCTTTTCAACCTTCAAGATTGGAGGGATTCGTGGGTCTGACGCATTGCGCCCAACAAAAAATATTTTCTCTCGAGGTAAGTGCATTTAATTCCTTCTCTCTTTTTCTTTTTATGTATTTTTTTTAGTATGTTTATGTTTGTCTTTATTTATAATGTTAGATACTTTTGTTATATTTGCTATTATTAATAATTGTATCTAGCTTAGATAATAATAATAATAATAATAATAATAATAATAATTTAAAATATTAGTAGTGATTACGCCAAATCCACTTTTGGTTTGGTCACTACGCAAACTTAAAATCAATGACTACTCTAAATCCTCTTTTGGTTTGGTCATTACAAAAATCTTAATAAAATACCTTAAAATATTAGTAGTGATTACGCCAAATCCACTTTTGGTTTGATCCCTACGCAAACCATAAAAATTAAGTCACAGATTGATTAATTAAAATCAACCAACACACAACCATTTTCTACCCAAGAACTACGTAGCCTTTGATTTCTCCACTGCACCCGGAGATACGTAGGAGCAGGAGCCCACTCCTGTCAAGCGCAAAAATAAACGACTTTTATTAAGTCCTCTTTTTTTTACCTTGGTTAATTTTCATTTTTTTTATTATAAAAGGGAAATAAACATTTTTTTAGAAGTTAATAAATTTTGCACAATTAGTTAGAGGTAACCTTTTTCGAAAGGATGTCGTGGGGTGCTAATACCTTCCCTACGCATAATCGACTCCCGAACCCAAATCCGGTCTTAAGGACCACTTTTCTTCAAAAAAGGTTTTTTCCAATATTTTTCCTTCGAAAATAAATTATTGGTGGCGGCTCCATTAAACTCGAATAAATCCCTCCGGATTTTTCGGTCGCTACAGTAAATAATTAAATAAGATTTGATTATTTTGCCTAGGCCAAAAGAGTTTAAGTCCAACACAAATAGGATCGGGGTAAGGAAGGAGGGAGGACACTACACAATTTAATTATGCGTCTTCCCTTATTGTGACACGAGAAATTACGCCTCCTCCCCTAAGCCGTCAGCTAGCATTGCATCAGTTCCAATTTGATTTTGTTCGTGAGGACTAAACAGAGGCTTCACTATTGCTGCAAAGCTCTTGTGCTTCACAACCTCTACGCTTCAATAGGTAAACGATATAACATGGATTATGCTCATTCGTTGAGACCATGTGAAAGGGAATTTTTTCGCTATGGGTTATAGTTCTCATCCGTCTCTTGTAAATTCCTAACATCATAGAGAATGAATTGGAATCTAAACCGAAAGTTTTAATGATTGACAATGGTCTAGAGTTTGTTTTAGAGAAGTTTAATGAGTTTTGCATGACACATGGAATCAAAAGGCATAGAACCGTGGCATAGACTCCGCAACAGAACGACCTAGCCAAGGGGATGAATATGACTATTTTGGAGCTTGATAAGTGTATGCTTTTGGGCACGGGGCTGCCTAAGAGCTTCGAGGGTGAAGCTACAAAAACTGCATTTTACTTGATAAACAAATGCATGTCTTCATCTTTAAACTTCAAGACACCAATGCAAGTGTGGAGTGGTAAACCAGTTGACTACTCTAATATGAGGGTATTTAGTGCTTTGACGTTTTCTCATGTAAAGGAAACTTGGTGCTCGAGTTGTGAGATGTGTTTTCATAGGATATTTGGATGGTGTAAATGGTTATAAGTTGTGGAGATTGGATTCTAGAGAGTTTAGATGCTTCATAAGTAGGGATGTCGCATTTGATGACACCAAAACGTGGAAGATGTGCAAGTGCTTGGTAGAAATCAACTCAAAAACGGTAAAGGAGAAAGCTCGGTTTGAGCTGAAGTCTCCTACTTGTACTACTAGAGATGACAGGTCTCCACCAATAGTAGATCAACAACCACTAATAGAACTGGACTATCAGTTGACACGGATAGGATAGGGAGGAACACAGTACCTCATAAGAGATTCAAATATGTTGATATTTTTTGTTATGATCTCAATGTGGCTGATGAGATTCAAGATTCAGAATCGAGGGATTTTAGAAAGGCTATGGAGAGCAAGAATAGTCAAAATTGGTTACGAGCGGTAAAAGAAGAAATGGAATCCTTTAATAAAAACCACACCTGGAGACTTGTGGAGCTACCTAAGAATCATAGGGTAGTTAGATGCAAGCGGACCTTCAAAAAAAGGAGGGTATTTTGGATGTTGAGAAGGCAAGGTTCAAGACAAGGTTTATGGCGAGGGGTTGTAATCTGTGGTTGGAGGGGTTGATTACAATTGAATCTTTTCACACGTGCTAAAACATTGTTCTATAAGGATATTGATTCTATTGTGAATTAGTATGATCAGGAGTTAGAGCAATTGAATGTCAAGACAACTTTTCTACATGGAGATATCGGGGAAACTATATACATGCAACAGTCAGAAGGGTTTGCAGAAGATAAGACCGATGTATGTCTCTTGAGAAAGCCTTTGCATAGCTTGAAACAGAGCTTGCACCAGTGGTGTAATAAAATTGATGTAATGTGTTATTTTCTTGCTTCTATACGTGGATGATATTCTTATAGCTAACTCAATAAAGAATAAGATTGGTAAGCTCAAGGACCAGTTGAATTCTGAGTTTGAGATAAAGGATCTTGGATTGCAAAAAGGATACTTGGGATGGATATTATCAAGGTCGGGAAAAGGTGGGAATTATTTTCATTTGAGTTGGTTAACACACCTTTTGGTCACCACACAAAGCTTTCTTAACACTGAAATGGAAAAGAGAAAAATGAGTTCTATTACGTATGTCAGTGGAGTTGGGGGTATCATGTATTGTATGATTTGTAGTAGACCAGATTTGGCACATGTTATTAGAATTGTTAGCGAATTTATGGCTGATGCGGGACAAACTCATTAGGAGGTTCAAAGTGAGTGCTGAGGTATTTGAATGGTTATCTAAGTTTTGGACTGATGTACAAGAAAACACTTCACGGGGGAGATGCTATTGTGTGGTATGTTGATGCGTACTATGTCGAGAATGTTGATACTAGAAAACCTCTTTTTGGGTATGTGTTCACCTTGTTTGGGATTGCTATTAGTTGAAAATCAACATTCAACCTGTAGTAGCATTGTCAATTACTAAAGTTGAGTATATAGCGCTTGCATGAAGAGTGAAGGAAATTATATGGTTAAAAGGATGATTGGTGAATTGGGAATTACACGAAACAATGTGACTGTTCATTGTGATAGCCAACGTGGTATACATTTGGCAAATCATCAAGTTTACCATGAGAGGACAAAGCACATTGATGTTAGATTTCACTTCATTAGAGATGTGGCTAAATCTAAGGAAGTTCAAATTGAGACGATTGTATCGAAAGACAATCCGATGGATGTGTTCACAGATTCTCTACGAAGATCAAAGTTCAAGCATTACTTGGACTTGATCAATTTCATTGAAGCATAATTTTGAAAATTGGGAGAGCAACACTATGGTGGAGGGGTCAACCATCTTCTCTAATTTGGAGTCAAGGTGAAGAGTTGTTGGAAGTGCCTCAAAATCATCAAGATCAAATTCTACATAAAGTTTGACACCGTCTATTCAGTTGTACTGTCATGGGAATTAGTTCCTCATGGGAATCGATTTCCAGAGAGCTGGATATGTGTGAATCCATTCCTATCATTCGTGGGAATTGATTCTTGTGTGGGTATTATTAATTCTGTTATGCAGTTACACCAGTTTTTTTGCAGTTTTTGTTGCTTGGGCTTTCTTGTATCTTTATATAAGAAGTGCTAGAAACACACTCTCTATCACTTTTTTTTGAACACATACTCTCTTATTAGTTGAAATCAAGTGGGGCCCATATGATTTGGTGGGACCCATTTCCTAAAATAGTGGGATCCACTTGAATTTCAACCAATAGGAGAGTGTGTGTTCAAAAGAGAGTGATAGAGAGTGTGTTGCTAGCATTTCTCATCTTTATATAGGGGTTATGTGCTTTGTGTGAGAGACGAGAGGCAAAGGTTATTCTCTTCGTTTGATATTGTTTCTGTTCTTGGAGAATAGAGAGAAAATCAAGAGAGATTAGGAATAAGGGCTTGTGAAAATAGAAAGTGAAAGGCTTAGGGTTTTGGTGTTGTTATTCTTGAACATTGAAAAGGTTAAGAACCAATGGGTTCTCTGATGTAATCTTGATGTAATTCATAGTGAAGCTACAATCTCCGGTGGATATAGGCCACATTGGCTAAACCACATAAATCTTGTGCGTGCCTTTTTTCCATATCACTATATTTTTTAGTATTATTTGGAAAATTTAGCCATTTATCAAAAAAATTAAAGAAAAAAATTCTTTAATTTTTTAAAGAAAAAATATTAATTTAATTTGATATACAATTTTTAAAAACACAATTCACAATGTTAAAACACACGTCTGTGTTTATATATATATTATTTCACTCTAAAAAATAAAAAAATTATTATACCGAAATATATTACATGATAGTTGTCATGGGTTACTAATCTATTGTACGTCCTTAATAATACTATCTCTAGTCTCTAATATAAGTAAAAAACAAAAATTATAAAGAGTCAAAAAACTGTTTTCTGTTTTATAAAATTTAACGAAGAACGTATTTTATTCTTCTTAAATTTTTAAAAACAGAAAACTGTTTTTAAAAATTTAACAGCAATAAAATTTGTTCTTTATTTATTTTTAAAAATAGAAAAACTGTTTTGAAAAATGTATCAAACATGCCCCAAGGGTCTGATTAATTTGGTTTTTAAAATTTTTTTTATGTTTTATAAAACTTAACAAAAAACAAATTTTGTTCTTCTTAAATTTTTGAAAACAGAAAACTGTTTTTAAAATTTATAATCAAACAGCCCTAAATAAGCTTATTTAATTTATGATATAAAATTAAAATGTCATCCAAAATATACCCCTAATATTAAATTAGAGTGTATATAAAAAAAGATAGTATATATACATCTCACATTAAATATGAATATAAAAGGAATTCTAACAATTAATACATCTTGAAATCTCTTATAATCTTATAATTAGGACAAAAAGTAAATCAACATTTTTTTATGGGTCTTATTAATGAGTGCCCTTAGGACACTTGTTAAGGAATTAAAAAATAGAAATTTTATATTAAAAACAATAACTTTTAAACTTTTAAAAAATTGAATGCACCACTTTCAACGTAATGTTTATATATTTGATTCCTCAAAAAATGGACACCTGTTAGCATTTGTTTTTGTTTTTATTAATAATTAATAATAATTAATAATAATAATAATCTATATCATTATATAAAGAGGATGGGGTAATGTAACTACCAATTTTCGTGTACTAATTTTATGTCCCTTTTTTACCCTTGCCTACTACTAACTGCACCAAGTAAAACAAAAAAAACTGTCATGGGAATTGGTAACTGCTTTTTTGGTGTACTATTTTTTGTCTCTATTTTACCTTTTAACTTTCGGTTCAACTAAAACTGCATAACTTAACCACGTGTGCCCTTCAACTCCTTCAAACACCCATGTAAACAAAATAAAACGGTTAAAAAATCAATAACATGTTAAAAAAAAAACTGACACATCTCACCTACATTAAAAAATAAACTAAATACTGATGCAAAATAGAAAAAGCGGACTGACGGGCTCGGGACACTAGTAATAATAATAGTAACGGTAGGTTGTACTCCTACTCCGAAGTGTTAGTGTACGGGTAGATGGATTAGAAGGCGTGAAGTGTGTGACATGCGAAGGCGTGACAATGCAGTTAATGACCGTTTAATGATAGCCAGCAGCAAGCGCACGCACCACACCAACAACGTTGAAACTTATCCCACGTGGCAACTAATTACCCTCCCCTCCGCTACTGGTAGTACTACCCCAGTAATAAAAACATCCACTGGACCCCACATCACGACAACACACAATAACATTAACACAAACGGAACCAAACCCCGCATCCGTCGTGCACCTCTTCTGCTTGTGCTATTGCCTGTGAGAGATCTTATAAGCTTATTACGTTTCCACTTCAATTCTCACTCTGTTCTCTTCTATTTCAGCACCAATTTCACTTTAGAAAAGAGATAAACAAAAACAACATACTCCATATAATAATGAAGCTGTAGAAAAGTAAATAAGGAAAGGTTCTCCTCGGGGTTTTGGATGCTTTGCTTTTTTTGGCTTTCGTTGATCAAAAGGTGGCTTTGATTTGATTCCCCAAATTCAGTAATGGGTATTGCTGTTTTTACCCTCTGCTTTTCTTTCTGGAAATTCAAAGGGTAAGACCTTTTTTGGTAGTAGTAGTAGTATTGTTTGTTTTACATTCTTCTTCCATCTATTTGGACTGCTGAAGGGTACGGTTTTTCTACTGGTTTCTACTTTCTACAGTTCAAAGTTCAAATAATTTCCTCAGCTGAATTCACAAGCGAATTACCTGGAAATGTTTTTCTGTTTTTTTTAACTAAATTTTATAGTTGCCGACTCACTTGGAATCGGTCTCAATTTTGTGGAGTTGGTTCTCTTGTTCTTTTTTCTTCATTTCTATTTGATATGTGGTTTTAAAAGTATTATTAATAGGGTTTGCGTCAATTAAACACAATGAAGAAGTAGAATCTGAGCGGGTTTGATTTGGATTTTACTTTCAATTGGTGGGGTTTACTTTGAGGTTATTGGCTTAAAGAGTTAGGCTTGTTTCCAATTACTCCATAATTTTGTGTTATGTTTGCTTTTATGTTCTGGGAGTATAGGTTTAAGGAGAAGCATTATGGGGAGCAGGATTAGACACAGAGGGAAAGGTGAAATCAGGAGGAGTTTGCACTTTGCAGGAGGATAATGAGGTGCCTACGCTCAGGGGAGCCACTGGGAGGAGGAGAAAATGAAACGTGCCCTTCATCAGAATCTCTTGTAACTGGGGACTTTTCAGCAAGTGGTCATTCTTTCCTAGCTGGACAAGTTGATAAGAAGCCAGACACTGGCAATATAGAAGAAGCTGAATCATCTTTACGTGAGAGTGGTGTATTGAACTATGAGGTTGGTGTCATCAAAATACTTTACCTTTTATGTGCATGTTTGGATAAAGAGTGGAGATGTGAAAAGGGGTTTTTCCTCTGAACTAACATGTTTTTGGTATGTTTAATTTAATCACTTTGTATCAGACTTGATTTTGCCTCCAAACCCTGGTTTGAGTTGAAGTGATAAAAAGTAGCTTTTATACTATATTGAAAAATAAAAAATTTGCACTAAGTTCTACGTCAAACTTGTTTTTAGAGTAAAATCATCCAAACATAAATTGTTCATTTCAAACACAATTTTAACACTATCAACTGACAAACACGTCTGCTGTTATATTGAATAATCAGATATGATTTACTCTGTTATATACTCTAAGCCCTAGAGAGAGCACATATAAATATGCCTGTGTATATTCAAGAAGTGATTATTTCTTTCTTACACTAATAACTTGATACTTGTCTACACTGTTCTTCTTGGTAAACTACTTTCAGATCTGCCTGCTATGGCCTCAGTTGTGGAAAGTCAGCATTTATCAGTATTGTTGGACAGAATCCTTCATCTTAAAAATATATATATGACCGAGGTCTTGGTTCCTATAATTCTAAATGGCCATGGCTAATACATGTAGTTGTCTGATGATCCATTTGTTGAATTTGATGTTTCCTATTCAATACAATCTTTGGTAGACTAACTTACTTACATTTAGTTAGTAAAGTCTGAAACTCCCCTCTCCCCATTCCTCTGTGTATGTGTGACCTTTCTTGTTTTAAGTTAGTGATTACAGCTACTGTTCTTATTCAAAGAAAAAATATGTATGTGCTCTGCAGGAAGCTAGAGCATTGCTGGGAAGATATGAATATCAAAAAGGAAATTTAGTGGCTGCTTTACATGTCTTTGAGGGAATAGATATAGGTGTTGTGACTCCTAAGATCAAAATTGCCCTTTCCAGAAACAGAGAAAGACGTAAGAAACATTCCCAAAATCATGCTGAACCGGAAATGTCTATACATGCTGTTGGCTTACTGTTGGAAGCAGTCTTCCTAAAAGCAAAATCTTTGCAGGTTCTCGAAAGGTTTAAAGGTAGTGTTGTTGGTTATTTGATTCACAGATTTGCTCTTTGTTTTCTACTTTAACAAATTTGTGGGTCTTAACTGCATATTTTCTTTCCCATCTGCACAATGGTACTTCTTTCTCCTGTGGTATACCTTATTTCCAGCAATTAATATCCGGTACATGTATTCGATTTCAACTGCTATGTTTCTTTACATTATGATTTTCTTTTGAATGCTAAGTACTTTTGTTGCCGTAGTTTTTGCCATCTGAACCAGTTATATAGTTGTGAATGTGGATATTTGTGGACTGTAAGATAAAGTCCTCAATGCTAGATTTTTTCAATATTAATTTTTAAATCAATTTGTTATGAGTTATGACAATGTTTGATGCTGGTTCCAATATTCAAGCCAAAAGAGAATCCAGTAGTGTAAGCACTAGTATTTGTTTATTATTTCAATGTCAGTCATCTACTATGCGAAGTGTTGCTACATAATTGGTTTCAATCACAATGGGACATAAGTCAAAGTGTAATCTAATATTTCCAATCATTCTTGCAGAAGCTGCCCAATCTTGCAAAGTTATTCTGGACATAGTGGAGTCTTCATTGCCCGAAGGCTTGCCTGATAACTTTGGTGCTGAATGTAAATTGCAGGAGACCCTGAGCAAGGCAGTTGAGCTGCTTCCAGAATTGTGGAAGCTCGCTGATTGTCCGCGTGAAGCTACTTTGTCTTACCGGCGAGCACTCCTTCATCAATGGAATCTTGATGCAGGGACTATAGCAAGGATACAGAAAGAATTTGTTGTTTTTCTTCTATATAGTGGAGAAGAAGCAATGCCCCCTAATCTGCGTTCCCAAATGGATGGCTCATTTGTACCAAGGAACAACATAGAAGAGGCTATACTTCTTTTAATGATTTTACTACGAAAAGTCTCTCTTAATAGAATTGAGTGGGATCCTTCAATTTTAGACCATCTTTCATTTGCTCTATCTGTTTCAGGAGATCTATTGGCTTTAGCCAATCGTTTGGAAGAATTGCTCCCTGGGACTATCCATCGAAGTGAAAGGTACCATGCTCTAGCTCTTTGTTATTATGGAGCAGGTAAGGACTTGGTAGCATTGGATCTTCTCAGAAAATTGTTGAATGGTAGAGAGGAACCAAAACATGTTCCAGGTTTGTTAATGGCTGCTAAGATTTGTTGTGAGAACCCTAGTCTTGCAGAAGAAGGGATAAGTTTTGCTCAGAGAGCACTTGAGTGCTCGGATGGAAGATGTAATAAGTTAGAAAATGTTGCCAATTTCTTTCTTGGTGTTTCATTTTCAGCATACTCAAAAATGGCCATTTCTGATTTTGAGAAGTTTAAGAGACAATCTGAGGCACTTCATGCCCTGGAAACTGCTGGCAGCATGACCAGAATGAGAGACCCTCTTGTATTATACCATCTCAGTCTAGAATATGCAGAACAAAGGAAGCTGGATGCTGCACTTTATTATGCAAAGTGCTTTCTAAAACTGGAAGATGGTTCTAATGTTAAAGGGTGGTTACTGTTAGCTCGGATATTATCTGCTCAAAAACAGTTTTTGGATGCCGAATCCATTATTAATGCTGCTTTGGATCAGAATGGGAAATGGGATCAGGGTGATTTGTTGCGTAACAAAAGCTAAAATTCAAATTGCACAGGGCCAGTTAAGGAATGCCATTGAGACATATACTCAGCTTCTTGCAGTTCTTCAAATTCAGAGTAAAAGTTTTGGTTCCTGGAAAAAGCTATATAAGGTCTGTTGTAACTGTTAGAATATAAGAAAGTATCTTGGAAAATAAATTACGATAATATCAAGATATTCTAAGGTACTTTCTTATATTCTAACATATAAGAGTAACAACTTATGCTGATTAAATATTTCTCCCATGAACTTGTCAAATTTACCTGATATTTACTGAAATTTATGATCATGGATTGTGTTATGAACAAATGAAGTGTCTGTACCGAGAAGGTGAGAACATTGATTATGAAGCATGAGCACTTCATGTTGAGGTGTCAGAGAGTCATACACTTTTTTAGAATGCGTGCCCTTGTTGAAATATTTGTACTTTAGTTTATTGTTAAAGGAATTGGGTACAATGAATTAATTTATGGTCCTCTGCAAATCTATCAAACTATTTGGTGAAAGAATGTGATCTGTTGTTACAATCTACTAGGGAATGGCTTAGTGGCTGTCTTAATGGCTTAGTGGCTGTCTTTTAAAAAAAAAAATTTGTTTTGTTGGTTTTACCTGCATGGATGAATTGAAGTTGATGTGGTTCATGTAAGGCTTGTACAATTCTCATTAAGGTTGAAATAAATATGACTGCTTGTATTTGAAAATTAAAAAAAAAAAATATTGCTCCAAGATAAATATTTGACTCTGGTTACATTTTCTTCATATTTTTTCTCTCTTCAAGTTTTATCTTTTTTTAATACTTTTTAATATTACTTGCTTCTGTCTGCTTACCCTTTTATCCATACTATTTGTGATAGGACAATAGAGATCGTGCTAGGAACTTGGAAGTGGAAATATGGCATGATCTTGCTCATGTGTACATCAGCCTTTCACAGTGGCACGATGCAGAGATGTGTCTTTCAAAATCCAAGGCCATCAAACCATACTCTGCTTCTAGATGTCATACACTAGGTAAACATATATGATTTTTATCTTTGAGCTTCATATTTTCCCACTTAATTTTTTTTGAGATGGAAATGACGCTAACAGATTATTATAATGTGAAATTATTTGGCAGTTCTTGTTTGATATAGAAAGTATTCTATTTATAGCTATGTAATATGTTGTGCGCACTGAGGTTCCAATTGATCAAAGAGGTTGGATGAAACTTATGAGGCATGCACCGTAGCAAGGAAATAAAATAATTAAATAGATCTAACATATGCCAAATTTTTAATATTAAGATGATGAACTAACCTATGTCTGGTGCATAATTAAACATATTTCACGAATTACAAAATATAACAGCATAAAAAATCAAAACATAATGCGGCATGATATTTGGATGAAAGTTTGTTCTATCCAGCAGAGTAAGTAGTATGAGATTATACTGTCTTGGGAACTTGATAGAATGGAAAAAGAATGAGAATGTGGTGGATGTTGGAGAATAAACATAAAAAATTCCATTCTAGTTACTTCTCAGACTTATATGTAATGGGTTGTTTTTATTTTTCACATTTCACAGGTACAATGTACGAAGCAAAGGGCCTTCACAAAGAGGCTCTACAAGCTTTTCGTGATGCTTTGGACATTGATCCTGGCCATGTCCTCAGCTTAATCTCCATTGCTGTAGTACTTAAACGTTGCAGTAGCCAATCAAATCCTGCAGTCAGAAGCTTTCTGATGGATGCACTACGGCATGACAGATTGAATGCTCCTGCTTGGTATAATCTTGGCCTTCTTCACAAGGCTGAGGGCACAGTATCATCATTTGTAGAAGCTACTGAATGTTTTCAGGCAGCACACTTTCTTGAAGAATCTACACCACTTGAACCTTTGAGATGACTGATTCTATAAACCTCAAGGGGTTGTCCTAGTGGTACAAGCAAGAGTGTGATACATGGTTATCCTTGGTATACTTAATTTCTGGGGTTGACTAGCAAGGAATTTTATAGTGGATGCTCCTGTCTCAGCGTGGACAATCTATTTTTGACCTTACCAGAGAGATGGATTAATCAAGGTGTGGAAAACTTGTTCAAAAGAAATAACAATGAACAAAATAAAATGATGACAGAACTCTACAAGAAGTTTTGTGATGTCACGATTTACTGTTAGTATATTCATGTATAATTTTCACTTTGTCTTCAGAGTTCAATCTAGAAAGCAATAAAATAAAATAAAAAGTAAAAAAAAAATGAGGTTCGTTTAATGATTTGAAATGAATTGAGTTTGATTTGCTTGCTTGCGAGATTTCTTCAAGCATAAGGAGTGAAGTAAGTTGCTAAACTGAATTATTACATGGCATTAAGGTGTGCTAGAGAAGGACAATGAGTCTAAGCTCTGTATATTCATTGATCAAAATTTACAAACTGATTTTCTAAGACTTCACTCAATTACAACAACATATATAGAGTAAATGAGAGCTGCAACTAATTGCCACGCTGGCTAACTCCCTAACAGCTTAGTCCAGCTGGCACTAACAGAATAACAAACCAGTCCAGCTGGCATTCCAGCTGGCTGGTCAAATGGTTAAAAGCTTTACTTCTACACTTACACTAATACCCCCCCTCCAACAAGGTCAAGGGGGTTGAGTAGCAAGAACCTTGAGCTTAGTTCTCAAATCTTGAAACTGAGAAGTGCCCAAGGGCTTGGTGAGTGCATCTGCAATTTGGGCCGAAGCAGGAACATGTTGTATGTTAAGTGTTTTGGCCACAACCTTCTCTCTGACAAAGTGTATGTCAAGCTCTATATGTTTGGTGCGGGCATGAAGAATAGGATTGTGAGCTAGCAATACTGCACTTAAGTTATCACATAGCAAAGTTGGAGGAAAAAACTGCACATGCAACTCAGCTAAGAGTGATTCAAGCCACATTAATTTAGAAGTTGTGTGAGCCATACTTCTATACTCAGCTTCAGCACTTGACATAGCCACTAAGGGCTGCTTCTTTGAACTCCAAGAGACTAAATTAGGCCCAAAGAAGATGCAAGATCCTAATGTAGACCTTCTATCATCAGAGTCACTAGCCCAATCACTTTCACTATAGGCCCTCAAGGATAACTTGTTGTCAGGAGTAGCCGGTTGAAGAAGCAAGCCATGAGTAGAAGTACCACCGAGGTACCTAAGAATGCGTTTGACAGCTCTCCAATGACTCTCAAGAGGTGAAGACATGAACTGGCAAGCTTTGTTGACACTAAAAGCAATGTCAGGTCTTGTGAGGGTCACATATTGCAAGGCTCCAACAATGGAACGGTATTGGTGAGGGTCCTCGATCACATCTGAGCCATGTTTACTTAGTTTGCATTGACTGGACATTGGAGTAGAGACCCCTTTTGCATCGACCATCTTTGCTTTATTCAACAAGTCAAAATGTACTTTGTCTGAGTCAATAAAAGAGCACCACTGGACAGATTCTTGATTTGTATGCCCAGGAAGTAATCGGGTTTGCCAAGCTTTTTTAAGGCAAATTTGACATGTAGCTTGTCTATTAGATCATGAATCAACTTTGGAGAAGACCCAGTAATGAGGATATCATCCACATACACCAATGCATAAAGAGTAACACCATTTGTCTAGTAAATAAACAAGGAATGATCACACTTACTGTGATGGAACCCGAACTGCAGCAATGCTTGAGTCAGCCTCTCATACCAGGCTCTAGGAGCCTGTTTCAGGCAATAAAGGGCACGATTAAGCTTGCACACTAGTGTCTTATCTGAAGCTTCAAAGCCAGGGGGTTGCTGCATATAAACTTCCTCTTGAAGTAAGCCATTTAAGAAGGCATTGTTAATATCAACCTGTTGGATTTCCCACTTGAAAGTCAGAGCAAGTGTTAGTATAACCCGAATTGTAGTAGGCTTAACCACAGGTGAGAATGTCTCACTGAAATCAAAACTAGGCTGCTAGGGGAACCCTTTGGCCACAAGCCTTGCTTTATACTTGTTCACACTCCCATCAGGATTCTCTTTCACTCTAAAAACCCACTTGTATCCTATAGCTTTTCTATGTGAAGGTAAAGATGTAAGGGTCCAAGTATGGTTAGCCAGTAAAGCATGATAATCCTACTTCATGGCTTCAAGCCAATGAGGGTGAGCTAGAGCTTGTTTAACCGTGTTGGGAATGATCCTACTTCATGGCTTCAAGCCAATGAGGGTGAGCTAGAGCTTGTTTAACCGTGTTGGGAATGAATATACAGAGCTTAGACTCATTCTCTTTCTCTAGCAACATATATAGAGAAAATGAGAATTGCAACTAACTGCCACGCTGGCTAACTCCCTAACAGCTTAGTCCAACTGGCACTAACAGAATAACAAACCAGTCCAGCTGGCTGGTCAAATGGTCAAAGGCTTAACTTCTACACTTACACTAATAAGGTGAGTTGGGATGGAGAGTTTTAGAAGAAATAGAGGAAAAGCACTCCAACGTTCCATTTAGTTTGTGTTTTAGCGTTGACCAAGAGAATGGAACAGAATGTATACCTTCACATGGAGCTCTAATGTTTCTTTTATAGATGGTGGCTTAAGGTCCACCGTTTTTATTTTACTGTATGTGGTTGAGATGTGACCACGACAAAGCGTTTCCCTTGACTTAGGGAACATATCTCCTGACTCCTGGATGCGCCACCCTCTGGCTTATACGCAACCTGTGCGGGGTAGCTAGGGACTAGGTTCCCTATATTCTAGGGGTACTGTTTCCTTTTGCCTTATTTCCAGGGATTTCTCGATGAAATATCTCGTTGGTGGGTCCCATGTTATGGTTTTATTGTGCTCGAGCTTGCATTTCTTTAATCAATATTGGGCTTAGTATAACCATGCCAGATCAGTTGCTCAGTGTTGAGGTAGTCTATGCCTTGGCATCAGGATGTCTAATTGTCGTTTTAGATATGTACAGAATATTGAAAGCAATTGTGTTTTTTCAAAGTTCTTTGTCCTTGCCTTTGGCCGTTGGCTTCTCTTTTCCAACGTTTGAAAAATTTTCCCATTCGATCACATCTCTAATGACATTTCTCATCTTTTACATCTCTACAATCCTTGATAATCGTGGTCAAATGCGGCCGATGCGGCCAAAATCGTGGTCGCAAAGACCCTACATATCTTATTATTGCTGCCTAGGTTGCGGAACTTGATTTAAAACATAACATTTTAATATAAAAAAGAAATAACTATAATTTAAACTTTAGTTAGAAGAGGAGAGTATAATTCTATCCCAATATTTGAATCACAATTTTGTACGAGAAAAGGAAGAAAAACGAGAAAGAGAGAAAGCAAAGCGGGCGCCGGGAGATATATGCATACGTGATACATGTGAGATACATACTGACTGATAGGAAGGGAGAATGTAAAGAGCAGGCCATGTATTTATTTATACGTTGTACTATTCAAAATACAACTTTTCTGTCTTCCTTCACTTTGAGTTGTTTGAACTTTGAATATTGTCCGAAAAGAATTCGCAGAAGGGAAGAGAAGCTTCTCTACCAGTAGTTCGCTGTGTGGTTGGGGACACACGCACACACAGGGAGATGGAGGGTGAGAATTGGAAGAGAGCAGAGGAAGAAGCAGGGCCATCGTCTGGGCTCTCTTCTGCTTCTGGGATTGGTCCAAGTAAACAAGAAATTCCCAATCATAAGAAACACGAAGAAGAAGAAACCGAGGAAGAAGAAGACAACGACATTGGCGATCACAAAAATAGCACCTTTGTTCCCGGTCCTCGTCTTTCTCTCAAGGATCAGATCGAACGTGACAAGGTTCTCTGATTTTCTCCCCCACTTAATTTTCTAAACTCACTTCAAATTATGGGTTTGCAACAAGATTAATTTTTCTCTCTCTTTCGAGTACCTCGCTTAGTAGATTACATCATCATCGGTTAAGGAAGTGAGTTTAAATAATGTTGATTGTGGTGTGCAGGAGGATGAGAGCCTAAGGAGGTGGAAAGAGAAGCTGTTGGGTTGCTTGGAAAGTGATTTACATGGTTTGTTTATTATCCTTGTGTATGCTGCTTCACTTCACTTTTGCTTGGTTCTGTTTAACTTGTTTCCTAATCATTATATACATAGGTCAATTAGACCCTGAAGTGAAATTCCACTCCATTGGAATAATCTCTGAGGATTTTGGCGAAATAGTTACTCCTTTACCTCTGGATGAAAACCGTGATGGCCATATTGTGTTCACTCTCAGGGAGGGATCACGTTATCAACTTAAGCTAAAATTTAGTGTTCTGCACAACATTGTCTCTGGCCTCACATACTCCAACACTGTCTGGAAAAGAGGGCTTCAAGGTAGTACATGATACTTTTCTATTTTGCTAACTTTCTAGATAATCTTGAGTTTGTACAATTATGATTACCATTATTGGAATTTTGAGAACTATGGGTTTAAAACATTGTTTTCTAGCTTCATGAATCTGTAATCCTGGCTCTCTAACTTTTAGGAAATTGTAAATAATGATCAATATAATATTCACTTGGATAAGTTCATCAGTTTGAATCTGGAACCTCAATTCCATGGTACAGCATGAAAATGAGAACATCAATTGCAAATAACGATTAATTGGAATTAGTAGGCTCATTTATTGACACTTTTATACTCTAAGCCCTAGAGAGAGCACATATAAATATGCCTGTGTATATTCAAGAAGTGATTATTTCTTTCTTACACTAATAACTTGATACTTGTCTACACTGTTCTTCTTGGTAAACTACTTTCAGATCTGCCTGCTATGGCCTCAGTTGTGGAAAGTCAGCATTTATCAGTATTGTTGGACAGAATCCTTCATCTTAAAAATATATATATGACCGAGGTCTTGGTTCCTATAATTCTAAATGGCCATGGCTAATACATGTAGTTGTCTGATGATCCATTTGTTGAATTTGATGTTTCCTATTCAATACAATCTTTGGTAGACTAACTTACTTACATTTAGTTAGTAAAGTCTGAAACTCCCCTCTCCCCATTCCTCTGTGTATGTGTGACCTTTCTTGTTTTAAGTTAGTGATTACAGCTACTGTTCTTATTCAAAGAAAAAATATGTATGTGCTCTGCAGGAAGCTAGAGCATTGCTGGGAAGATATGAATATCAAAAAGGAAATTTAGTGGCTGCTTTACATGTCTTTGAGGGAATAGATATAGGTGTTGTGACTCCTAAGATCAAAATTGCCCTTTCCAGAAACAGAGAAAGACGTAAGAAACATTCCCAAAATCATGCTGAACCGGAAATGTCTATACATGCTGTTGGCTTACTGTTGGAAGCAGTCTTCCTAAAAGCAAAATCTTTGCAGGTTCTCGAAAGGTTTAAAGGTAGTGTTGTTGGTTATTTGATTCACAGATTTGCTCTTTGTTTTCTACTTTAACAAATTTGTGGGTCTTAACTGCATATTTTCTTTCCCATCTGCACAATGGTACTTCTTTCTCCTGTGGTATACCTTATTTCCAGCAATTAATATCCGGTACATGTATTCGATTTCAACTGCTATGTTTCTTTACATTATGATTTTCTTTTGAATGCTAAGTACTTTTGTTGCCGTAGTTTTTGCCATCTGAACCAGTTATATAGTTGTGAATGTGGATATTTGTGGACTGTAAGATAAAGTCCTCAATGCTAGATTTTTTCAATATTAATTTTTAAATCAATTTGTTATGAGTTATGACAATGTTTGATGCTGGTTCCAATATTCAAGCCAAAAGAGAATCCAGTAGTGTAAGCACTAGTATTTGTTTATTATTTCAATGTCAGTCATCTACTATGCGAAGTGTTGCTACATAATTGGTTTCAATCACAATGGGACATAAGTCAAAGTGTAATCTAATATTTCCAATCATTCTTGCAGAAGCTGCCCAATCTTGCAAAGTTATTCTGGACATAGTGGAGTCTTCATTGCCCGAAGGCTTGCCTGATAACTTTGGTGCTGAATGTAAATTGCAGGAGACCCTGAGCAAGGCAGTTGAGCTGCTTCCAGAATTGTGGAAGCTCGCTGATTGTCCGCGTGAAGCTACTTTGTCTTACCGGCGAGCACTCCTTCATCAATGGAATCTTGATGCAGGGACTATAGCAAGGATACAGAAAGAATTTGTTGTTTTTCTTCTATATAGTGGAGAAGAAGCAATGCCCCCTAATTCATGCGTTCCCAAATGGATGGCTCATTTGTACCAAGGAACAACATAGAAGAGGCTATACTTATTTTAATGATTTTACTACTTAAAAGTCTCTCTTAATAGAATTGAGTGGGATCCTTCAATTTTAGACCATCTTTCATTTGCTCTATCTGTTTCAGGAGATCTATTGGCTTTAGCCAATCGCTTGGAAGAATTGCTCCCTGGGACTATCCATCGAAGTGAAAGGTACCATGCTCTAGCTCTTTGTTATTATGGAGCAGGTAAGGACTTGGTAGCATTGGATCTTCTCAGAAAATTGTTGAATGGTAGAGAGGAACCAAAACATGTTCCAGGTTTGTTAATGGCTGCTAAGATTTGTTGTGAGAACCCTAGTCTTGCAGAAGAAGGGATAAGTTTTGCTCAGAGAGCACTTGAGTGCTCGGATGGAAGATGTAATAAGTTAGAAAATGTTGCCAATTTCTTTCTTGGTGTTTCATTTTCAGCATACTCAAAAATGGCCATTTCTGATTTTGAGAAGTTTAAGAGACAATCTGAGGCACTTCATGCCCTGGAAACTGCTGGCAGCATGACCAGAATGAGAGACCCTCTTGTATTATACCATCTCAGTCTAGAATATGCAGAACAAAGGAAGCTGGATGCTGCACTTTATTATGCAAAGTGCTTTCTAAAACTGGAAGATGGTTCTAATGTTAAAGGGTGGTTACTGTTAGCTCGGATATTATCTGCTCAAAAACAGTTTTTGGATGCCGAATCCATTATTAATGCTGCTTTGGATCAGAATGGGAAATGGGATCAGGGTGATTTGTTGCGAACAAAAGCTAAAATTCAAATTGCACAGGGCCAGTTAAGGAATGCCATTGAGACATATACTCAGCTTCTTGCAGTTCTTCAAATTCAGAGTAAAAGTTTTGGTTCCTGGAAAAAGCTATATAAGGTCTGTTGTAACTGTTAGAATATAAGAAAGTATCTTGGAAAATAAATTACGATAATATCAAGATATTCTAAGGTACTTTCTTATATTCTAACATATAAGAGTAACAACTTATGCTGATTAAATATTTCTCCCATGAACTTGTCAAATTTACCTGATATTTACTGAAATTTATGATCATGGATTGTGTTATGAACAAATGAAGTGTCTGTACCCGAGAAGGTGAGAACATTGATTATGAAGCATGAGCACTTCATGTTGAGGTGTCAGAGAGTCATACACTTTTTTAGAATGCGTGCCCTTGTTGAAATATTTGTACTTTAGTTTATTGTTAAAGGAATTGGGTACAATGAATTAATTTATGGTCCTCTGCAAATCTATCAAACTATTTGGTGAAAGAATGTGATCTGTTGTTACAATCTACTAGGGAATGGCTTAGTGGCTGTCTTAATGGCTTAGTGGCTGTCTTTTAAAAAAAAAAATTTGTTTTGTTGGTTTTACCTGCATGGATGAATTGAAGTTGATGTGGTTCATGTAAGGCTTGTACAATTCTCATTAAGGTTGAAATAAATATGACTGCTTGTATTTGAAAATTAAAAAAAAAAAATATTGCTCCAAGATAAATATTTGACTCTGGTTACATTTTCTTCATATTTTTTCTCTCTTCAAGTTTTATCTTTTTTTAATACTTTTTAATATTACTTGCTTCTGTCTGCTTACCCTTTTATCCATACTATTTGTGATAGGACAATAGAGATCGTGCTAGGAACTTGGAAGTGGAAATATGGCATGATCTTGCTCATGTGTACATCAGCCTTTCACAGTGGCACGATGCAGAGATGTGTCTTTCAAAATCCAAGGCCATCAAACCATACTCTGCTTCTAGATGTCATACACTAGGTAAACATATATGATTTTTATCTTTGAGCTTCATATTTTCCCATTTAATTTTTTTTTTTTGAGATGGAAATGACGCTAACAGATTATTATAATGTGAAATTATTTGGCAGTTCTTGTTTGATATAGAAAGTATTCTATTTATAGCTATGTAATATGTTGTGCGCACTGAGGTTCCAATTGATCAAAGAGGTTGGATGAAACTTGCGAGGCATGCACCGTAGCAAGGAAATAAAATAATTAAATAGATCTAACATATGCCAAATTTTTTAATATTAAGATGATGAACTAACCTATGTCTGGTGCATAATTAAACATATTTCACGAATTACAAAATATAACAGCATAAAAAATCAAAACATAATGCGGCATGATATTTGGATGAAAGTTTGTTCTATCCAGCAGAGTAAGTAGTATGAGATTATACTGTCTTGGGAACTTGATAGAATGGAAAAAGAATGAGAATGTGGTGGATGTTGGAGAATAAACATAAAAAATTCCATTCTAGTTACTTCTCAGACTTATATGTAATGGGTTGTTTTTATTTTTCACATTTCACAGGTACAATGTACGAAGCAAAGGGCCTTCACAAAGAGGCTCTACAAGCTTTTCGTGATGCTTTGGACATTGATCCTGGCCATGTCCTCAGCTTAATCTCCATTGCTGTAGTACTTAAACGTTGCAGTAGCCAATCAAATCCTGCAGTCAGAAGCTTTCTGATGGATGCACTACGGCATGACAGATTGAATGCTCCTGCTTGGTATAATCTTGGCCTTCTTCACAAGGCTGAGGGCACAGTATCATCATTTGTAGAAGCTACTGAATGTTTTCAGGCAGCACACTTTCTTGAAGAATCTACACCACTTGAACCTTTGAGATGACTGATTCTATAAACCTCAAGGGGTTGTCCTAGTGGTACAAGCAAGAGTGTGATACATGGTTATCCTTGGTATACTTAATTTCTGGGGTTGACTAGCAAGGAATTTTATAGTGGATGCTCCTGTCTCAGCGTGGACAATCTATTTTTGACCTTACCAGAGAGATGGATTAATCAAGGTGTGGAAAACTTGTTCAAAAGAAATAACAATGAACAAAATAAAATGATGACAGAACTCTACAAGAAGTTTTGTGATGTCACGATTTACTGTTAGTATATTCATGTATAATTTTCACTTTGTCTTCAGAGTTCAATCTAGAAAGCAATAAAATAAAATAAAAAGTAAAAAAAAAATGAGGTTCGTTTAATGATTTGAAATGAATTGAGTTTGATTTGCTTGCTTGCGAGATTTCTTCAAGCATAAGGAGTGAAGAAAGTTGCTAAACTGAATTATTACATGGCATTAAGGTGTGCTAGAGAAGGACAATGAGTCTAAGCTCTGTATATTCATTGATCAAAATTTACAAACTGATTTTCTAAGACTTCACTCAATTACAACAACATATATAGAGTAAATGAGAGCTGCAACTAATTGCCACGCTGGCTAACTCCCTAACAGCTTAGTCCAAATTGGCACTAACAGACAACAAAACCACCCACTGCATTCCAAATTGGCCGGGTCAAATGGTTAAAAGCTTTACTTCTACACTTACACTAATACCCCCCCTCCAACAAGGTCAAGGGGGTTGAGTAGCAAGAACCTTGAGCTTAGTTCTCAAATCTTGAAACTGAGAAGTGCCCAAGGGCTTGGTGAGTGCATCTGCAATTTGGGCCGAAGCAGGAACATGTTGTATGTTAAGTGTTTTGGCCACAACCTTCTCTCTGACAAAGTGTATGTCAAGCTCTATATGTTTGGTGCGGGCATGAAGAATAGGATTGTGAGCTAGCAATACTGCACTTAAGTTATCACATAGCAAAGTTGGAGGAAAAAACTGCACATGCAACTCAGCTAAGAGTGATTCAAGCCACATTAATTTAGAAGTTGTGTGAGCCATACTTCTATACTCAGCTTCAGCACTTGACATAGCCACTAAGGGCTGCTTCTTTGAACTCCAAGAGACTAAATTAGGCCCAAAGAAGATGCAAGATCCTAATGTAGACCTTCTATCATCAGAGTCACTAGCCCAATCACTTTCACTATAGGCCCTCAAGGATAACTTGTTGTCAGGAGTAGCCGGTTGAAGAAGCAAGCCATGAGTAGAAGTACCACCGAGGTACCTAAGAATGCGTTTGACAGCTCTCCAATGACTCTCAAGAGGTGAAGACATGAACTGGCAAGCTTTGTTGACACTAAAAGCAATGTCAGGTCTTGTGAGGGTCACATATTGCAAGGCTCCAACAATGGAACGGTATTGGTGAGGGTCCTCGATCACATCTGAGCCATGTTTACTTAGTTTGCATTGACTGGACATTGGAGTAGAGACCCCTTTTGCATCGACCATCTTTGCTTTATTCAACAAGTCAAAATGTACTTTGTCTGAGTCAATAAAAGAGCACCACTGGACAGATTCTTGATTTGTATGCCCAGGAAGTAATCGGGTTTGCCAAGCTTTTTTAAGGCAAATTTGACATGTAGCTTGTCTATTAGATCATGAATCAACTTTGGAGAAGACCCAGTAATGAGGATATCATCCACATACACCAATGCATAAAGAGTAACACCATTTGTCTAGTAAATAAACAAGGAATGATCACACTTACTGTGATGGAACCCGAACTGCAGCAATGCTTGAGTCAGCCTCTCATACCAGGCTCTAGGAGCCTGTTTCAGGCAATAAAGGGCACGATTAAGCTTGCACACTAGTGTCTTATCTGAAGCTTCAAAGCCAGGGGGTTGCTGCATATAAACTTCCTCTTGAAGTAAGCCATTTAAGAAGGCATTGTTAATATCAACCTGTTGGATTTCCCACTTGAAAGTCAGAGCAAGTGTTAGTATAACCCGAATTGTAGTAGGCTTAACCACAGGTGAGAATGTCTCACTGAAATCAAAACTAGGCTGCTAGGGGAACCCTTTGGCCACAAGCCTTGCTTTATACTTGTTCACACTCCCATCAGGATTCTCTTTCACTCTAAAAACCCACTTGTATCCTATAGCTTTTCTATGTGAAGGTAAAGATGTAAGGGTCCAAGTATGGTTAGCCAGTAAAGCATGATAATCCTACTTCATGGCTTCAAGCCAATGAGGGTGAGCTAGAGCTTGTTTAACCGTGTTGGGAATGATCCTACTTCATGGCTTCAAGCCAATGAGGGTGAGCTAGAGCTTGTTTAACCGTGTTGGGAATGAATATACAGAGCTTAGACTCATTCTCTTTCTCTAGCAACATATATAGAGAAAATGAGAATTGCAACTAACTGCCACGCTGGCTAACTCCCTAACAGCTTAGTCCAACTGGCACTAACAGAATAACAAACCAGTCCAGCTGGCTGGTCAAATGGTCAAAGGCTTAACTTCTACACTTACACTAATAAGGTGAGTTGGGATGGAGAGTTTTAGAAGAAATAGAGGAAAAGCACTCCAACGTTCCATTTAGTTTGTGTTTTAGCGTTGACCAAGAGAATGGAACAGAATGTATACCTTCACATGGAGCTCTAATGTTTCTTTTATAGATGGTGGCTTAAGGTCCACCGTTTTTATTTTACTGTATGTGGTTGAGATGTGACCACGACAAAGCGTTTCCCTTGACTTAGGGAACATATCTCCTGACTCCTGGATGCGCCACCCTCTGGCTTATACGCAACCTGTGCGGGGTAGCTAGGGACTAGGTTCCCTATATTCTAGGGGTACTGTTTCCTTTTGCCTTATTTCCAGGGATTTCTCGATGAAATATCTCGTTGGTGGGTCCCATGTTATGGTTTTATTGTGCTCGAGCTTGCATTTCTTTAATCAATATTGGGCTTAGTATAACCATGCCAGATCAGTTGCTCAGTGTTGAGGTAGTCTATGCCTTGGCATCAGGATGTCTAATTGTCGTTTTAGATATGTACAGAATATTGAAAGCAATTGTGTTTTTTCAAAGTTCTTTGTCCTTGCCTTTGGCCGTTGGCTTCTCTTTTCCAACGTTTGAAAAATTTTCCCATTCGATCACATCTCTAATGACATTTCTCATCTTTTACATCTCTACAATCCTTGATAATCGTGGTCAAATGCGGCCGATGCGGCCAAAATCGTGGTCGCAAAGACCCTACATATCTTATTATTGCTGCCTAGGTTGCGGAACTTGATTTAAAACATAACATTTTAATATAAAAAAGAAATAACTATAATTTAAACTTTAGTTAGAAGAGGAGAGTATAATTCTATCCCAATATTTGAATCACAATTTTGTACGAGAAAAGGAAGAAAAACGAGAAAGAGAGAAAGCAAAGCGGGCGCCGGGAGATATATGCATACGTGATACATGTGAGATACATACTGACTGATAGGAAGGGAGAATGTAAAGAGCAGGCCATGTATTTATTTATACGTTGTACTATTCAAAATACAACTTTTCTGTCTTCCTTCACTTTGAGTTGTTTGAACTTTGAATATTGTCCGAAAAGAATTCGCAGAAGGGAAGAGAAGCTTCTCTACCAGGAGTTCGCTGTGTGGTTGGGGACACACGCACACACAGGAGATGGAGGGTGAGAATTGGAAGAGAGCAGAGGAAGAAGCAGGGCCATCGTCTGGGCTCTCTTCTGCTTCTGGGATTGGTCCAAGTAAACAAGAAATTCCCAATCATAAGAAACACGAAGAAGAAGAAACCGAGGAAGAAGAAGACAACGACATTGGCGATCACAAAAATAGCACCTTTGTTCCCGGTCCTCGTCTTTCTCTCAAGGATCAGATCGAACGTGACAAGGTTCTCTGATTTTCTCCCCCACTTAATTTTCTAAACTCACTTCAAATTATGGGTTTGCAACAAGATTAATTTTTCTCTCTTTCGAGTACCTCGCTTAGTAGATTACATCATCATCGGTTAAGGAAGTGAGTTTAAATAATGTTGATTGTGGTGTGCAGGAGGATGAGAGCCTAAGGAGGTGGAAAGAGAAGCTGTTGGGTTGCTTGGAAAGTGATTTACATGGTTTGTTTATTATCCTTGTGTATGCTGCTTCACTTCACTTTTGCTTGGTTCTGTTTAACTTGTTTCCTAATCATTATATACATAGGTCAATTAGACCCTGAAGTGAAATTCCACTCCATTGGAATAATCTCTGAGGATTTTGGCGAAATAGTTACTCCTTTACCTCTGGATGAAAACCGTGATGGCCATATTGTGTTCACTCTCAGGGAGGGATCACGTTATCAACTTAAGCTAAAATTTAGTGTTCTGCACAACATTGTCTCTGGCCTCACATACTCCAACACTGTCTGGAAAAGAGGGCTTCAAGGTAGTACATGATACTTTTCTATTTTGCTAACTTTCTAGATAATCTTGAGTTTGTACAATTATGATTACCATTATTGGAATTTTGAGAACTATGGGTTTAAAACATTGTTTTCTAGCTTCATGAATCTGTAATCCTGGCTCTCTAACTTTTAGGAAATTGTAAATAATGATCAATATAATATTCACTTGGATAAGTTCATCAGTTTGAATCTGGAACCTCAATTCCATGGTACAGCATGAAAATGAGAACATCAATTGCAAATAACGATTAATTGGAATTAGTAGGCTCATTTATTGACACTTTTATTTTTGTCAATGTGCACTACTGCCTCTCTCAATTTTCATAGGTAGTGTGATTGTACAGAAAAGTGAGAAAACACGTGTCTTTTGTTAGACATTAATTGTTCAATTGGAAATGACTTATTTTTCCATGTATTACATTGAGAATTCAGTTATATTCTTGGACATTTCAGTTGACCAGAGCAAAGGAATGCTGGGTACCTTTGCTCCTAAAAAAGAACCATATATACATGCCTTGAAAGAGCAGATCACTCCCTCTGGTGTGCTTGCAAGGGGTGTCTACTCAGCCAAACTTAAGGTATGATAAGTAAAAATACATATGTATGCTTAATATTTTGTAGTAGATTTGCACCGTCTTGGTTGTAGTACTTTTAGGGTACGTTTGGATGAAGAGTTTTCGAGGGAAAAGAAAGGGAAGACTTATTTTTGATTTCTAAATTAAGGAAATTATAAAATATTTCTAAAAATGAATAAAGGGTGATTGAAATGTTATACTCCCTCCGTCCCTATTTATAAGCCCTCTTTAAAAAAAAAATTTGTCCCCAAATATTAGCCCCTTTTCAAGTATCAAGATAAATTAATTATTTTTTTTCAATATTATCCCTAATTAATACTACAATTTATTTTAATGCAATAGAAAAATAAATCCAAACAAGAAGTCAGTCACGCTACAATTAATAGAATTGTCTTGGAACAGTACTACAATTAATATTGGCTTTTCATATGGAAAACACTTTTTCTATATCAACTCCAGGAAGTCCGTTCTTTTTTTATGAAATTGAACTCCATCAAGTCATTCATCTTTTGCTGGGAGGCATAATTTATAATGGAGGTAGTCCAAGATTCCTATGATGGTGTTGCAGAGGAGATAGTCGAGGATACCTACTGTGGTGTCGCAGAGGAGGTAGTGGAAGATACCTATGATGGTATGGCAATGGACGTAATTGAAGAAGGTGCTGCCGAGGAAGATGAAGTTCAATCCCAACAAACTGAAGTGTCCAAAGAAGAAGAAATCAAGAAAGTGGTGATGAGCATGTTGAAAATTTACCTCGATAGGTTTTATTGATAGTTTTATTCTGGGGGTTGGATCCTGTGTTCTATGTTATCTGTTTTGTTATGAATAAAAGGAGAAGAAACGTTTCATAATTGGATTATTTGTTTAATTGAATCTATTTCTGCACATTTTCATAATTGAAACATTTTTATTGGACCAAAATTAAACTTTTGTTGCACCGCTAATTAATCAGGAGTGCACCGCCAAAGTATCTTGAACCGAGTTGGTGTAGAGCATACCTTGAATCACATGTTACTTTTTGTTTTTATGTTTACCAAAAAGAAAGGGATATTTACGTTTAGCTTAAAAGAAAGGGATACATTTACCAAAACTAAAGCTGCAGAATAGTAAGGCAAAAGCAATCTGAATGCAATGCTTCATTCAAAACAGTAAAGCTTCTAAATCAAAACAAAGCAAAAGCAAAGCCAATATGAGACACCAGTAATGTGCCCATTAGCCTGAATTATTTCTCAAATATTGAATCACTTCTTCGACTAACAAGGGATCACATTTTATTTGAGTAGGCAATCTTCCTTCCCTTTCCATAATCGCTTTCTTTATATGGGGAGTCTTGTAATCGTTTGAACCTCTTGCCTTCATTACTTCTATCATACATGTCTGTAGTGTTACAAAAATCCTATTAGACATGATAGGAGAAAATTCTTCAAATGCTTTCATCACTGCCTCAATGAGCTCATCAAGTGTCCCAGGTGCTTCCTTATGTTGTAATGCTTGAATGGCTGCGAAAAAACCAAGGTCTAGGACATTTAAGTCAGGCGAATTTGGAGGTTGACACATCAATCGGATATCAAATCCATCTTCTTTGGCAATTTGACAAAATTCATTGTCATTCTCATTAATGTGACATCTTGCATTGTCTTGCTGAATGAAAATTGGATTGCATATCTCATCTCTTGGCCACTTTTCTTTTATAGCTGGAATAACTTTTTCAATTAGGAACATTTTACTAACTTCTCTATTGATTGAAATAATGGGTTTTGTTTCAAGAGTACCTGCAACTGTATTCACACTTGTCCTCCTTGCCGGCTCTTTCGTGACGAAAGGAAATACTCCTATTTTTCCATCAAAAGTTTGATTCCCTTCGGCATCAAATCTTGGGCGACAAACTGCAGCTAAGAACATTACCTTTCCGATAAAGTTTTTACTTTTGCAAGTGCGACGTGGGTTATCTTCTTCCGGTAGCAAGTAGTAGTTCTTACGTTGCTTGGTCATGTAAAACCATTTTTCATCTATATGCACAATGTTATGCATGGTTTTGAAAGTTGGATCATGTGGCACTGTACCATTTTCCAACATTGACAAGCAAAACTTTAGTCTAACCATCATGTTTTCTTCCTTCAAAAAAGGCTGAATAGCATTTGAGTGACGTCTCATGTCTCCACGCTTTTGAATTCTTGACAGTGACGTTCTACCTATATTTAAAGCAGCTGATATATCTCGCAAGGTGGACCTCCTTGACAATGGAATTTGAGAGAATTGAGCAGGGTCGAATTGAACCCTTTTTCGTCCACAATTTTTTGTTTTCATGTGAGATGCATCACCTTTCTCTTTTTTTCTCCTCCAAATACGTTTGATGGCGTCGATGAGGCGAAATCACGAACAGCGAGTTTAAGAGTCCCTTTTTTAGTCTCCGTTGTGGGTACATCTTGCAAAGGATCACGAGAGAGCGTCTTCACGTTCTTCGTTCTTAAAAATTCGCCTCCTTGCTTAAAAGACAACCCCAAAAACACAAGCTACGGTTAAGAAAATAAAGCGAGAAGACACAATAGGCCCTTGAAAATCTGATGGCAGAATCATAGAAAATAGAATGATAGTAACAATGTTTTGAACCAAACAAATACACGAAGGTTATGCTCAAAATTAATGGCAAATAAGTTACCATAATTCATTAATGCCTCGGATTCATCATGTTCCACTTCTTTGGGTTGCTTGTTCTAAATCATCCTCTGTTTAAGTCGAACATCGACCTCCAATGGTTGAGTTTCATGAATCTCAACCTACATGTTTCGATTGTCTCTGTGTTCACAAATGGTGACTCTCTGTCTATGTCCAATGAAACGACTTGGAGCTTGATTCAAATCAAAGTTAAATCCACCACTTGAAGGTATCTCTTGATGTTAAAAAGCCAAGTTGAAGTCACGGAATGTTATTTTCATGTCCACAGTCATTTGAGCAAGAGAAAGGAATGTTTAAATCTGTGAAGATCGGATGACTCATGGCTTCAAGTGATTTACCAATATGAAGATGATGGTCCTTTATAAGAAGAGCATCCAGAATATGATACGGCACTCATTATAAGAAGACGATCTTTCACTTTACTTACTGAATTGAAATTTTCAGATTTGGCGGTTTTGTTTTTTTGGTTACAAGAATTGGCGTTTTTTTTTTTTGGTTACACAAGAATTGGCGGTTAGTAAAGTGGAAGAAAAAATTTCAATTCTGAAAATTTATCGTCAGTCTATTTTCAAGAGGGTTCACAAAACTGCAACCACCGTCCATTTAATTGGAGTAATAATTATGCATTAATTATTAACTTTTTAATAAATGAGGGATAAAATTGGAAAATCATGTACATTATAGACAAATTTAAGTATTTCTTAATCTGCGTTTTTTTGTCTAAAAGGGCTTATAAATAGGGACGGAGGGAGTATGATCATATATTATTTTATTCTTTCAATTTTTTAAAATTCTAAAATATATATCAACATAAAGATTTAGCCCTCCAAAACCCTCCATCCAAAGATACCCTTTAAGAGAACAACACAATTTTTTTGGGTGTTGATCTGAAAGGCAAAGATATGGTTACTCGTCTGCATAGAGTTTTATTATGTTAAAATTGATATGTACATGATATGCATACATCCATTCTTTGCAACTTGAGGAATGTTATCAA
Organism: Calophaca sinica; assembly: GCA_037113605.1. Lineage (NCBI taxonomy): Eukaryota > Viridiplantae > Streptophyta > Magnoliopsida > Fabales > Fabaceae > Calophaca > Calophaca sinica. The sequence continues at coordinate 27,133,319 of CM073730.1, read as the reverse complement.
AACACTTGGTACTCTTATGTTTACTATGTTGCAGTTTGAAGATGACGACAGAAAATGCCACATGGAACTCAAATATTCATTAGGGATAAAGAAGAGTAGCTAGCCCGAGTTTATGGTACATTGTCTTTCTAAATTCTTTGTAATACTTTTGAAACTATATGTTAATTATGCTATGTAGTAAACAAAGTTGTCTTTAATGTTGTGAGTTGTGACAGGACTGTTTTATAATTTCACACTAATCATTGAAAATGGGCACTGCGGCGATATGGCTATTCTGCCGTTGGCAAGTCATGTTAAGAACCAAAACATTTGTACGCAAACAATCCACAAGAATTTTCAAAGTGCTAAAGAAATACAAATATCACAATTATGATTTGCATGTCTAATATCTCAAGTAATTGAAAAGCACTTGCATCTCTAGTTCTCCATCAAAATAACATGATTGAGGTCCCACTACGTGATAGTAAGATAAACCGAAGGTTTCATAGGTGGCAGGAAAAAGAAGCATCACCAATTCATCATGACAAGTTTGACCATTGGTGGAAAACAGAGCAAGCACTGGAACAAATAAGTGAATGAAAGGTGTACTCATCCTTTTTTGACCAAAGAAAAGGAGATTGATTACAAAAAAAAAAGTACTCATAATTTCATGTTTTTCACAAATCAAGCAGACAATTCCATAATTTTAGGACCGCCTCATGTATGGTTGTGATGCTAAATTTTTTATCAGGGTTGCCTTACCCTACTTCAACGGCTTACCATCAATATATCATCAATATATATATATTGAAAGATTGTTTATTTTTCAATGCATGTCGGAGTTAGTTTACAATTCGCCTTTTCAAAAAAAAATCATAGTCTTGCCTAACTGAACATTGGATTCAATTTGCAAAGTTTTTCATTTTTTTTTTTTTGACTCGCAAGTTTTTTATGGTAATAACATAGGAGTCTTTAAATCTGGTTACAATAAAATAACCAATTTCAACAGTGGTGTCTAGAAACTTTTAAATAAAAATTAGACGTTGACGTTGAAGATTTAATTTAATTTTGATAAAATATTTTTATCTTTATTTTTAATTATGAAGATGTATTTGTTTTTTACTTTATGGCAAATGCTAACGAATGCCCTAAAGACACTAGTTAATTAATCAAATATATAAATTTTGTATTGGAAGTGATGCATTCAGTTACTTAAAAGTTTAAATATTGTTCTTTTCAATACAAAACTTCTATTTTTTGATTCCTTAACTAGTGTCCTAAGAGCACTTGTTAACAGGACTCAAAAGACCACACGAAACTATTTTCAGGCAGCATTTTATTACTATTGTTTTCTCTGCATGTATGGTTTTTCGGTCTCCAAAAAATTACTACTTTTACCAGATTGATTAAAAACAACTCGTCAAGTTTTCATAAGATTATGCTGTTTTTGGATTGCCAAGAATGTTTTGACATTCTCGTATTTAATTTATAGGTTAATTTTTTTTTTATGGGAACAATGAATTCAAAGATTCCTCGTGTTTAAAAGAAAACTATTTCCACACAGAAAGGGAATATAATGCTCTTTAATTAATTAGGCCCTTCAAGCACTTCAACGGTAAAGCTTATGTTTGAAATTTATAAAAAGAGAGTATAACAAGATAGATTCTTGAAAGCAATCCTTGTAAAGATCCGTGAATTATTTTCAACAGGAAAAATAAAAAGAAAGAAAATACTACTAGCTAGCTAGCTAGCCACCTTTTATCACTTTGCACTTCCAACCTTATCAGTTATCTTATCACTATGCTACCAATTAAACCTCGCCTACATGTGTTGATGCATTTATCCACACACACATCAAATCTCATGGAAATAAACAACCAGCAAGTCAAGTTATCCAATGAACTGATTGATCAATTAATTAAAAAAGCCTGATTAATTGAAAATTGAAGGCCCCAATTCAGATTTCAGATAGATCGCTCGTTGTCACAAGGGAGATCGACATATATATGTATGACCTTATTATATACTCCCTCAGTCCCACAATGAGTGCCACATTAGAGGATTTCACACAGATTAAGGAGAAACAATAAATGAAAGAGAGAGAACGACTATTTTACCGAATTAGCCTTGTTATTTTTCTAGAAAATTGTGCAGACATAACTTTAAAAGAGGTAAGAGGGGTAAAATTAGAAAAAATTAATTAATAAGGTTAATATAACACTCATTTTGGGACAATTTTTTTTTTAAATGTGACACTCATTTTACTGAGGGAGTATATGGTTCCAATTAACAACATGCACATATTCAAGCCAGTAATTGACAGACACCACAATGGAACTGTGCACAAATATTTTAAAGAATTCACATTCATACTAAGTCTTGTAGTTTACAGAATTTACATTTTCTTACTTTCTCTCTCCCACTTCTCAGTAGCCAAACACCGATATTCTATTCTATAGAATACAAAATTCGACGTTTATAAAAATAAAAAAAAAGAATACAAAATTCGACGTAAAAGAAGGGACAAAAAAACAGAGAGGCAGAGGCCAAGACAGGTTTGGTGGAAGAAGTTCATATATGCAAAAGCAGTTGGTGAAGATAACAATGAACAAGTGTTGATTTTTACAACCATTTTTCTAGGAGTAACGACGAAGCCCCAGCGGAAATACCCAAGTCCAATATTGAGTTTATGATGATCTTAAACAATTGATTCATTAAATTATTAATAATATAATACTACATATATATGTATACAATGAATTTATACAATATTAATTGGTTAATTTCCGTGTGTGTGTGTTGTCTCTGGGCATGCAATTGCATATGGAATCTTCTTCGACGCCTCCCATGTTCCGTTTCAGAGACCACTCATTCCCGGAATCTCAAAACTCGATGCACTCAATATCGGAGCCAAGCTCCGACGACGTCGTTTCCGCGGTGTCACTTTCTATCACTGAACCGGATGCCAAGCTTGATATTGAATCCATGACCGGAAGGGTATAGTACTTTCATTTCCCTTTCTCTTCATTTCACTCACTCACTCACTCACTCCACTGCTACCTCTTTCATATATAATATATTGATGATGACAGGGCATCAAACATCTGTGTGATGAACTTCAGGAGCTCAAGGAAGCAGCAAATCAAGATTTACACAAAAACATCTTTGCTAATTATTCCTCTTTCCTCAGGTTCAACATATTATATATATATATATGGTCAACTTTACAACATCTACTGTTTATTATTATTATTATTTACAGTACATTTAGGTAATCAGTTTAATAAAATACTTATTTAATGAGTTGTTTCTTTTTTGACAATTTTAATGAGTTGTTTCAAGAAGCTAAATTATGTGCTTATTTATACATTATTTCGGAAAACTTATTAAAAAAGTTAAATAATTCAAACACTGAGTATTTATGTCACCGGATAAGTTCAAATAACTCTAAATAAGTTACAGGTACTTATTCTTTTGATGGTTGAATGGCATATATTGTTGAGGTACTTATTTATTTTTCCTAATGTTTGTAGAATACTAGAGGAAGTGACAGGAGTGGAAAATGAGCTTGTGCAACTAGAGAACCATTTCTTATCCCATAAAAGGCTAGTAAGGGATCTTATAGATCACATATATCCCAAGATACTATCCATAAACTCAACCATTGAAGAAGATCCTATAGATGTTGTACCATCTCCCCCCAGTGAATTGGAGGCTCATATCAATGATGTTTCAGAGAAGCTGGATATTCTCATGTCAGAAAACAAAATTGATGAAGCCCTCAACCTTCTAGAATCTGCAGACGAACATTATCAAAGCATCCAACTGCAAGACCACTCCCACAGTGATAATGAAATAATGTTATACAACACTCTGATTTCTGAGAAAAAGTCCATGCTTATACAACACTTGACTCAAATAGCTGAGAATAAAAGAATAGCAGGACCAGAACTCCAAAGTGCACTGGCTGCACTTTGCAGGCTTGGTGATACTCAACTTGCCATTCATCTGTTGCTTAAATATTACCATTTGCGTATTGTAACCGGAACAAACAATTTGCAGAGGTTAAAATCATCATCAAATGAGGTATATATCAGAAAGCTTGCAAGGTTTGTGTTTTCTATGATTTCACAAGCCGCTAGGAGCTTTGTGATGTTATGTGGAGAAACAGAAACTTCTCCTTATGCCTCAGAACTTATGCTGTGGGCATATGAAGAAACAAAGTCATTTGTTACTTGTTTTGAAAAATTTGTTAAATGCAACTCAGCAGTAAATGTCGGATTGTCCTCTGCCATAAAGGCTGTGAACTTTGCTGTCTTGTATTGTTCTTTGTTAGAAAATCAGAAATTAGTGTTGAGGCCATACTTGGTAAAGCATCTCCGCCCCTGCATGGAAGAGGTATTGAATACACATATAAACCATTTTAAGAAAGTGATTGGTTTCTTCTCAGCAAGTGATCCTTGGATTTTAGAGAAATACCTTGTGTCTGGAGTGTTTGGTGAAGCTGGATCTTCAACACTTGCTGTTGGAGAACAACCTGATTATTGCCTACTAACTTCCAGTGGCCGAAAGGTCCTGACACTATTGCAGGTCTGTTCAATTATCTATTATCTATTTAAGATAATTAACTACACTAAATTTGGTTATTCAAGTTGTGCCACGTGGTTGTATCTCTATCTTTTATATATAGATTAGAATATAGAAAAATTCTTTCCTGCTGATTTTCTCGCATGAGCATGGGTCCCATCTACTAGTTACCATATATAATTAACCTATAAATAGTAGTAAAAAACATAAGATATTTTTTGAATTAGTTATTCTTTATTTACACATAACATGTTTCAGTGACTCTAATCAGGCCATTGTAGAAGATATTTCTCCATTAATTGCACTTGAAATGGCAAGTCTAGTCATTAGTGGACTCATGAAACTCTTCACCGAGTATATTATTATACTTGAAATAGCCCTTACTTATGAAACAAGTGCAATGGAGCAAGATAGTCCTGGAATCAAATTAGCTGAGTCACTGCCACAACAAGTTTCTATTTTGGCCAATGTGTCAACGTTAATGCAGTTTTTCTCTACCATGGTCAAAGGTATATTTAGTAGTAGCACTGGTGACATGGATTCACAAGCAATGGAGAACCATTCAATTGTTCATCTGCAGGAGGAACTTGAGGGTTTCTTGTTGTTTATTGAAGAGGGCTCCAATAAGCTGAGAAATGTGTTCTGCCAGCAACTAATTCTCAGAGTGTTGTCTACTTACCATTCCCATGAAATATTTTCAGATTTTCACTATAATGACCAATCTGATGCTGACACGATCCACAATCCAATGCCCTCCTCAATCTTTCAGGTATTATTTTCACTGATAATTCCCTAAAGACTATTGATTATTCAAATTGTCGCAGAAAAAGCTTATGTGACCAGAAAAAATGGTGCAAATACATGTGGAGAAATAGTTGCTTCTGGTTTTGCATCCCAATATGCTTATGCAAAGATTTTATATTTGGTATAACGTTTTTTGTCTCTGTGATGGGCAGGTTTTATTTCTAGAACTGAGAAAGATTGAAAAACTTGATGAGGAAAATGTGTTTGAAGTGAATTGGTTGATGGGATTACTGAGAGAGCTGATGGTTTCTATGTTTATTTGGGTTTCCAAGAACAAAGAGATCAATGCAACTACACAAAAACATTTGAGCTTACAAAATCATGAGGCCAAACAGGTTACTGATTACAAAGAGACCTGTTATCATGATTTTTAGTTACCTTATCTAAAGTGATTCTCATCCATTTTCTATGTTCCTTGAGCAGTTTATTTTGGATGTGCAATTCCTGGTGGAAATTGGAATGCATGGAGGATACTTCTCCAACGATCCTTTGCTCCTTCTTAGTCTCATGAAATCAACCTTTAATTCAGCCGGACTTGATCCTTTCAAGTAATGCATATGCTTCTCAAAAACAATTTGATCACAATCTCAAAGCAAAGCATACTTTACATGACATGACTTATATCTTCTGGTGTTATTTTTTCCAGAGATGCAGATAGTGATGATTGGGCTATAGATCTTGCTACTAAAACCATTCAAAAGCTGTTGGAGATTGAGAAAACAAGTTTACATCCAAAGGAGGAGCCTGTAGTTACCACCAAAGATGAAGAGGAACTACATGAACATGACAACCAAATTAAACAGGATTCAGTACATGAACGTAATTTTTTTGAGGTAGATGGTATAAATTCTTCAGAGAATAGCATAGATGCAGAGGAGGATGAGTCAGAAGTGGCTATTGATGATGAAACGGCTTCATCAGACACAGTATTTAGCAGTGGAGAGGGATCATTAGTGGAGAGAGATTATGTTGATGCAGGAAATGATGAATTGACTCCTACATCTTCCTTTGGTGAGGTAGGACAGAATTCTCAGAAAATTGAATCAAAATCAGAGAAGTGACCAATATTCTTATAATTTTATTAATAATATATATTTACATTATTTAGTTTTTTTAAATCGTAGAACAAAATAATTTAAAAATATCATTGATCGTTAACCTTAATGCATGAGCTTTTACAGTAGACTAAACTCGAACCAATAGTATCTGGATCGTCAACATGGTGTAACATCAAATAATAATGTAAACCCCAATACGCTACAACAAGACGGGGTGGTGGCGCAGTTGGCTAGCGCGTAGGTCTCATAGCTTCTGAGTTATCCTGAGGTCGAGAGTTCGAGCCTCTCTCACCCCATAAAACCATTTTGTGAAAAAAATTACATTAATTAATCCATCATAGTTCCTTAATTTTTTTGACTGGAATCCTTCATTGTTCCTAAGACTGGGATAAATTGAAAATTCAAAATTATAAATAACGAGATGAGGATAGATATGATTATCGTGGCAAAAATGAACGCATCCCGTTTAAGAAGCGGTAACAGGTAAGAGATCGTTGGGAAAAAAAAAAAAAAACAAATTTCGACGTCACATGCTAGAGCGTTCGCAAAAAGTACTCAGTGCAACTAGGCATGGCAACGGGCCGAGTCGGGGGCGGGTTTTGTCTCTCCCGTCTCCGTCCTCATTTCCAACGGGTTCAGGTTTTGCCTTCCTCATCCCCGTCTCGATAGGGTCGGATTTCAAGTCATTCAATTTCTAAATATGTAGAAAAATTGAAAAATTATAGTTATGATAATTAATAAAATAAAATCATAATTATTATACAATGATAAAATAAAATAAAAAAATATTAAAATAAAATGTTCTATTGAAAAGAGATTAAATTAAAAATAAATAAAATATATGAAACAAAATGAATGAGTATAAATACATAAAATAAAATAAAAATTAACAATTTATATTTAATTGGGCGGGTTCGGGTCGGGGGCGGGTTGGGTATCGACATCCCCAACCCCGTCCCACCGATCAGCGAGTTTTAAAGTCCAAAATCGAATTAGAGTCGGGTGGATACCATGGGTTCAGTTTTATTGTCATGCCTAAGTGCAACGCATCACATTTCTTTAACTTTTTTTTTTTTACGGAAACCTTTTTTTTAACTTTCTGAAAAAACCCTATATTACAAAAGTTATATTTAAAAAAATATCTATTGTTTTGAAAGATACATAATTAATTATTATATTTTTACTACGGCTGCCATTCCAAAATGAAAAAAGTATATTTTCAGAGTTTTTATTTTGTTAAACTTGACTGCATGGTAGAGCAGTGTGTCTTTAATTAATTTGACTTTCTAAAAATGTATATACCTTCGGTAAAAAAATGTATATATGTTTTAAATTGACTCTTAGTGATCTACCATTTTTTTTTTTTGATTCTTAGTGAATATTTCATATTTATAAAAATACTTACTATTTAGAATCTTCTTAAAATGATGCAATTATTTATTTTGATTGAATATTAAATACGTTTTTACTTTTTATAAATACAAGGTTACTTCATGTGACTGAAGCCAACTATAACTACAATTGTTACAGTTACTTTAATTATAATTATTATTATTATTATTATTATTATTATTATTATTATTATTATTATTATTATTATTATTATTATAAGAATTTTACGATCAATAGTAAGTACATCTTTACTTATTCGGACGTGAATAATGACCTAGTAAAATATAAACATAACACAAGTGTCCCCAATGCTCTCTGTTTGGTAATGTCATTTTGCGAGCTTATAGCGGATAAGCTTATAGAAGGTGTTTGGTGACATTAGCTTATAGCTTTTTTTCAGATGCTACTTGAAGTAGTGTTTGAGCTTATAGCTTATAGCATTTCATTTTTCTCTCATTTTTACCCTTATTACTTTAATTAAATTTCTTGTTTATTCTCTATTAAATTATTAACCTTATGTACTCTCTCTCTCTCTCTCTCTCATTTATTACATATGTCCTTTTATATTTATCAACTAGTTTAACCGCTAATTTTATCAAACACTTTAAATTCAATCTGCTAGCTTATCCGCTATCAGCTATCCGCTATAAGCTCATTCGCTATCTGCTAACTTATTTGCTATCAACTAGTTTATCCACTATCCGCTATTTTTTACCAAACTAAGCCCAAGAGGTCACACTTACAGAAAACCCATGTTTGCAAAAGAGATATAAAAGAGAAGTATAATATAAAAGACATATTTAATACCCAATTTAATGCCTAATTTAATACAACAGAGTGAATAAAAAAAGAGAAATGCTAGTAACACACTCTATAACACTCTTATTGGTTGAAATTTACATGAATCCCACCAAATTTATAAGTGACTCACATGATTTAGTGAGACCTGTTTGAATTTCGAGCAGTAAGAGGCTGAGTGTTGAGAAGAGAGTGTTAGAGAGTGTGTTGATAGCACTCTTATAAAAATTAACACAATAGAGAGATATAAGCCGTGTTGATATCATCTTTAATACTCATGCAATAAAATAGAGAGATATTTATGTTGTGTTTTGTGTTTTGTCTAATCTTTTTTTTGATTAATGGGGAAAAAAAAAACAAGGCAACACAGGGAACAAAAGCAAGGAAAAAAATTACATCTGGATCCTCTCAACCCCAGTAGCATCCGCTACAAGGGAGGAGAAAAGGGCCGGGGGACAAATATTCCAAATGGTAAGACCGAAATCAGATTTGGCACCATGCTTGGCTAGCCAATCAGCTCCTTCATTTTCTTCCTGCAGAGTGTGCTTGAAAGATAAATTCCAATCCTTATGTAACCAACTCTTGATGTGATTAACAATAGGGGCATGCGGATGTGTATAAAGGACACCCTCCTGAATCATCATTAAGGCTGTTTTGGAATCTGATTCACAAATCACTTCCCTAAAACCTTTTTCCCAAGCAAGCTTTAAGCCAGAAGCAATGTCTTGTAATTCGGCATTAATATTTGTAGTGACGCCACACGAAGCGGAGAAACCCAAAATCCAATCACCAAAGTGGTTCCTCAATAAGCCACCAAATCTTGATCTACCAGGATTCCCATAAGAGCTTCCATCCACATTCAATTTAATCATGCCTTCACGCGGTGGAGACCAAACGAGTGGGCTTGACACCACTACTAGTGCCAAAAAAAGAAGCCAAAGTATTTAGAAGAGTGTTAATTAGCCTAAGGATCTTCCAATACTCCCATCTGCAATCAGAAAAGATTTCTTCATTTCTGGCTCTCCAAAGAAACCAACAGGTAATAATGAACAAAGAGCCATGGTTTGGATCAGTAGCTTGAGTGCGAAACCAGGACCCAAACTCTAATTGAATAGGGTGAGTAGCTACGTCAAAATTTAGCATCCGTATATGGTTATTTTATCCCCTCGTTACAGTTTCTTGCTAAATTTTTTTTAATATTTAATACTACTATTGTTATATTACTTTTTTAAAATATATTTCTACAAATATCTACCCTATAGTTTTTACACATAGTCGGTGTGTGGTTATTAAATCCAATAAAATAATACTCGATCCGTTTTGACTTTTGAGCAAAATATTTTTATCCCATTTTAATTATTATTTTATAATATCAATAAAATATTAAATATTTTTTTATTATACCCTTAATCATTAGTAATATGTTTTTTTTTTATCAAAATGTTTATTCTTTTTCAATTCAGATAAAGATCATATTAGAAAATGAGGTATTGGTCACTTAAGTCTCTGGAAGTGTGACTCGGTGTCACTTTAGTTCCTGAAAGCATATAAACTCCAAAATAGTCCCTGTAAGTGTGCTCCGTCAATCACTTTGGTCCCTGCCGTTAACAATTTCATTGACTCCGCGAGTAGTTAGTCACATTGGTTCCTGAAAGTGCAACTCGGTGTCACTTTAGTCCCTAGAAGAGTAACAACTCCAAAATAGTCCCCGAAAGTGTTATATATTTATCACTTTGGTCCCTACCATTAGTCATTTGATTGTCTCTCATTCCAAAATAATGGCTAACGATAGGGACCAAAGTGACAAACGTAGAACACTTTCAAGGACTATTTTGAAGTTTATATGCTTTCAGGGACTAAAGTGGCACCGAGTTACACTTTCAGGGACCAAAGTGACTAATTACTCACGGAGTCAATGAAATTGTTAACGGTAGGGACTAAAGTGACAGACGGAGCACACTTACAGGGACTATTTTAGAGTTTATATGCTTTCAGAGACTAAAGTGATATCGAGTCACACTTCCAGGGACTTAAGTGACCAATACCCCATTAGAAAATCACGTAATATTATTTATAAAATCTAAAATACTAATTATATTTCTTACTAATTCTTCTGAATTTTTTCATCTGCAGTCAAACAAAATGGGACCGGACAAAAAACCCATGCAAAGGAGGAAAATTCAAATTCATTGGAAACACTGGTGTCGTTAAAAATTTGGAAAAACCGATACCACTCCTCCCGGGGATGGGAATTTTGCAGCGCGGAAGACATGACAAGACAGCTTCGGACCCGTTTCTTCTCGTAAAATCGTCAGACATAAGACACCATAAATTAGTACTCCCTCCGATCCTAAATATAAGAGACAAAACCCTAATTCATCAAAACCAAGAAAAACACTCTTTTTTCCAATGAAAAACACATTTTTATCTCACATATCTCTTATATTTTGAAACCCTAAAAAACACATTTTTTTCTCTTACATTGAGAACTGGAGGGAGTATCTTCAGAAAAGTTAGAATTATTATCATCATCAATTCATCATTAATTAATTAAAGAAAAGGAAGGAAACTGCAGTTTACAGGGTGTAAATCACAGTCATCATGTTTATAACGGTCAGTTCCCACTTTTTCAAATAAAATAATAGTAAATCGTTTTGGAAAAAGGGAAAAAGAAAGGCTTTCAGGTTTGATGACCGTTTTTGTCCCTACCCCCACCATCTACCCTTAAACACGCTCTTCCTCTTGCTCTTCTTCTTCCTCTTTCTTCTCCACGCATGTATTTCATGTCACCACCATCCATCACCACCACCACCACCACCACCACCATCCAAACCTTCTTCCTCTGACGCCCCCCCTCCCCTTCATGGGTTGCTTTCTTGCTTGTTTTGGTTCCTCCAAACACAAAAAACAACACAGGCGCAAGGTTCAAGTAAGTCTCTTCAATTCCCTCACCCCCCCTCCCTCTTTTTGTTTATACAACTCCAAGAATGCCAAGATTTTCTCTTTTCATTTCTTTTCTTTCCTCTCTCAGATAATAATTCGATTTTGTTTTTCTCAGAAGCCAAACAGAGCTAATGTTTCTTTCTTTTTTCCCCCTCTTGTAATCTTGTTGCAGAGAAATGCTAGTTTCAACAAGGTAGATCAACCCAGTGTCACTTCGGTTCAGGATCACTCCAAAACCCTTCTTAGCCCTGCACTACAACTCCAGTAAGCAATGATTTTTCATCTTTATTCATCACCTTCTATTTTTGGAAGCTTCTGATATAGATAAATCATAAATGTGTGTGTGTGTTTTTTTTCCCATTTTTTGTTTGATGTAGGGATAAAACTGAGGAGCAACTAAGTGTCAGCACCAGAAAGAAAGTAACTTTTGATTCCAATGTGAAAACCTACGAGCCTGTTTCGGTGGATGAAGCTGCTACAGATTTCCGACCAGAGAGAAAGAGTGAAGAAGGTGAAAAGGAGAAAGCTTTGGCAAAATTAGAACATTCAAAGTCGTCTTCTTCTGAAGATAGTTCTGTGACTTCAACAGGGTCTTACCCTCCTAGCCACAGGTACCAGAATTGCCGTGATAGTGATGATGAAGATGAAGCACTTGATGATTGGGATAGTGATCTTAGTGATGAGGAGGATGATGATGATATTAGAGAAGAATGTGGTGAGGACTTTGAAGAAGAAGATGGAATGGCATACTCAAGGTCAATGGCAACAAATGCTATTGATCATGTGAAGGCAATAGGGTCCAACCCTAATGTTAGAGACAGAAGTGTTTATGTTCATCCTGTGCTGAACCCTGTAGAAAACCTCACTCAGTGGAAGGTTGTTAAGGCTAAAAGGACACCAACATTGAGGCCTCAGAAAGAGAATTTTGTTTGTTCCAACCATGAGCCACAGGTTGCATTTGGTGTCAAGGAACTTCCAGAAACTGACACACCAAAGAAATTGAACCAGGAAATCCCAGTTGATGCCAGCTTGTCAAATTGGTTGGGTTCATCAGAGACTACACCTAATAACAAGGCTGGTTTATATGCTGGTGGTGGTACCCCTGACAGGAGCACTTCACAAGGTTCAACTTCTGTGATAAGCCATGAAGATAGGCCTATTTTAGGTGCTTTGACAGTGGAAGAACTCAAGCAATTTTCTGCTACTTCATCCCCAAGGAAGTCACCTAGTAGGAGTCCAGATGAGATGCCCATTATAGGCACTGTTGGGACCTACTGGAATTTTTCAGAGGATTCTGGCTCAGCCTCTTCCTTTAAAGGAATTCCAAACACAACAAGCAAGTATAGAGAGGTAAAGATGAAGTGAACTTCTCTAGGATAAGTTGTTACTCACTAGTTTGAGGGTGAATTCTAATTTGGATTTAACCGGCTGTGCAGGATAAGAAGGTGAATTGGCACTCAACCCCATTTGAGACAAGGTTGGAGAAAGCATTGAATAGAGGTGCTGCAGAAGCTGCTTCTACTTATGTTCCGCATGTATTTTAGAAAAGCTATCAATGGTGTGGTCTTGGGAAGTGTACTGTGTTGTTGTGAATGCATTTTTTTAATTCTTTTTATGAATGTTATAGTGGATGTTTGCTTTTCTCTTGTTGTACTTGGCTTTAAAGTTCAATCTATGATGAGTCCCTTGAATATATATATAATTTAATCCTTCTGAGGTAATTTCAAGTGCAGCTGATAACAATTGTATGTTTACTATTTTTTATCCTGCAGCCTTGCTGGGATCCTGGTTGTTTTTTGTAGCTGAATTTCATCTCTACTCTCAGGCTCAATAATTTTCATATAACTCAATTATCCATTCCTATAAACATGTTTTACCTCCTATTTCACAATGGTTATTATGGTATCATCCTGCTCACAGTTAATTCTTCCACCTACTTACTCTAACAATCTCTTATAACTGAACACTTCCTTTGATACAAAGCTGCATAGAAAAATAGCTAGTGTAGATTTTGATATCATAGAGGAAAGATAGCTTGCTACCTTGTATTAATCAATGGATATCTTGTATTAGGAAATTATCTAGAAAGACATGCTTGCAGTCATTGAGATAGGAAATTATCTAGATGTGTACATATTTCGTGCTTCGTTGATAACAAGAAATCATATCACGTGTTACGAAGCAATCTTAAGTTTATAACCGGTGAAATCTTGCACCATATATGTGCTGATAACACAAATAGTATTCTTTTACGGCTAATGAAAGAACTGAGATCAGATGAAATGTGAAGAACACTACCCCCACTTCTCTGATTCTACTACCTTAGCATTCTACCCCACATTGTTTGAGTACTGGACCTGTTTTCTTGGCCAAGAAAATATCAATTCGCACCCAAATCATTGAGAAAATTAACGCCATAAGTGTTGCCCAGAGAACTACTATGGTAGGGGTTCTGTTTTGTCTTCCCATTAGACCTTTGAGGAAAGGATACAAGTGCACAATGACCCAGAAGGAGAAAAAAAGCTTCCCAAATAAAGGTCCCCATGAGTCATAGCCATTGTTAATGGCATCAGAGAGTCCAGCCACAATTCCCACCATATTCAGTATTACAAGACTCGTCGGTGGGATGAGAAGAGTGGTCCACTTGAACTGATAGAGCTGTCCAAATACAGTGTCATTTGCTGATTTTGCTCTCACAGTGAAATTAGTGTCTAATCCGGCAACGTTAAGGAGACCTTGAAATACTGCAAAAAGGTGTGCAGAAACACCTCCAATGATCCAAAATTGCTCATTGCGCCACCAGTCCTGAATGCTAACCTTACTCCAACGAAGCTCTAGCACACAAGTTAAAATGATGGAGATAAATAGAGCCATTAACCAAATGCTACCAAGGTTTGTCAGCTGCACAGAAGAGAACTTTGGTTACAAGACATAAATCTAATATTACTAATCTGTTATCCTAGTAATCACAAGAAAGTATCATTAGCTTTTGGTCAAATTTCCCAGAAGATATAAACCTACTTCAATCCCTTGGTTGTTCTCACTAGCCAAAATGCAGGATCTGAATTCCAGCAGTAAAAAAACCACGCAGTTGCCGCAGTCAGACGATCTGGACCGTCTGATCTTAATCAGATGGTGCACATTCTAAGATTTTTGTATCCAATTTACTCAACTTGGAATGTGATTAGACGGCTCAAATCGTCTAACCGCGACAATTGCGTGGCTTTTTTTTTACTGCAGAGAATCTAGATCCAAGCAGTGATCATTTGGTGCATTATATTGTGAATGATGTATCCAAATTCATACTGTATTCAAGTTAATCAAGTATAATAAATTTATTATGATGCACCTACAGTGGGGATGATGAACTTTCCAGTGAGAAGACAGACAGCTGGAATTGTGCAGTAGACCAACAGAGGGATGGAAGTGAATGGATAAACAATAGTATTAGTGTAAGCCAGCCTCTGAAGCCATTTCAGTTTTCCACTATAGCCATACCACAATGGGCAATAGCCACTAAAGAAAATCTCAGTAGAACCCGAAGCCCATTTAAGAACTTGGTGTAATCTGTCTGATAGATTTATAGGAGCAGATCCTTTAAAAGCTGCTCTCTTAGGCATGCAGTACACTGATTTCCATCCTCTGCAATGCATGTTAAACCCAGTCAGGATGTCTTCTGTGACTGAACCATAAAGCCACCCAATCTGCAAAGAAAGAAAAGTCAACAACACTTGGTTGGTTAACAATCATGAAATTCCAAGTAACTGCTTTCATATTGGAAATAAATGCCTAATAAAGACAACATGCATTCTTGTTGTGTATGGAAATCCTGCATTCATGTTGTATTAACATGGATTATTACCTCTTTGCCCCATTCTGTTTTCTCTTCATAGCCGCAACTTATAACATGAATGGCTTCCTTCATCAGTATTCGAGTATTAGTGCCTTTTGGAAGACCACCCTCTTCCATCAAGGCAGAAGCAATGAAAACAGGTGACTGTCCAAATCTTCTCTCAACAAGTTTCATGGACACAAAGGATGATTCCTCTTGCTCATCACAGTCTTCAAGCCCTTCATCAATCCCTTCAACATCAAATGTGGACTTAGAGTCGCCAGAACAACAGCAGCAGCAAAAACTCATCCTTGGCCTTTTCTCAGATGGCACCTTGTAGCCATATAATGCCTGCCTGTTGAACACACATCCAGTACCAACATACACTGGACCTTGAATCCCATCAAGGCATTTCATGTTGATCTACAAACAAGGAAAAATTTAAGGCAGGAGTTAAAGACCAGTTAATGAAATTGCAACTTGTATTGGAGTTTAGAATTAGAGCAAGATCCCTTACATCATAGAGTACAGTATTGTGATTAGCATATCTATCATTGCTGTCGATGCCATCAAACCTTCGTGGAAATTGGACATAACAGAGCTTCTTTCCGAGTAGAGGGTCCAATAAGAAGCACATAGCTTCCCTAAGAGCCTTGCTATTATTGATGTATTGGTCACAATCCAGATTCAACACAAAAGGTGCATTGCTAAGCACAGCAGAAACTCGCAACTTTTAAGGAAACAAAGCATATTGCAAGAGTTAGATGATATCTTGTTCTTATAATTGGATTGAATTAAACTATGTACTTGAAGATTAAGCTACTTACCAGAGCATTCATGGCACCAGCTTTCCTCTGGTGTTGATAGTCCGGACGTTTTTCCCGTGAAACATATACAAGCCGCGGCAATTCCTTGCCATCATTGTCCAGTGCACCAGCATTTCCCAGACACACCTACAAAGGCAAGTCCTTATATGTTTTAGTTCTTTGTTTATTGACATTACCCAAAGTTTTGAAGAAAGATAAACTGTATGTATTTTCCTCTGAGTGTTCTTTAGATCCAAGAGGACACAAAAATGAAATGTGCATAAAAAATGACTGGATAATGAAATTGGCAAACCTGAATCATTCCTGGATGATTGTCTGTGTTGTTCCCAGGCCATGGAGTACCATCTTGCAACACCCACCCCTCCTCTGGTTTCTTCTGAGCCTTTGCAACCAGTACATTAATTCTCACCTTGAATTCTTCATACTCTCTCTGGAAAAAAATGCAAAGGAAAATGCCTTAAATCTGACAATGTTAATAGAAACAACATCAAAATTTAAAAGGAAATATCATCAAAAGCAACTTTGATGGATTATATAATATCTATGTAGTTTTCACCTTCATGGCCCTGCGATCCTTTACAAAAGTGGGATGCACCTTGTCTTTCAAGTAATCAACTTTCTGAGAGAAATAAGACTCAGGTGCCCTTGGTTCAATGTTATACTTTTTACAAAATGGAACCCATATTCTTGCAAACTGAGAAGTTTCTGCCAAGGTATCAAATAGAAGCATAGATGCACTGTCATCTGAGACATAGCAGCTAACCTTGTCAACAGGATAATCAACACACAAGACTGATAGAACAGTGTTTGCTGTTATAATTGGTGGTTCCTTCAAAGGGTCTGCAGTGGTAACAAAGACATCAACTGGGGGTAGATGGTTTGGCTCCCCTTCGCGCTCGAACCTCATGGACAAGCGCTCTAGGTAAGTCTCGCGAGTGATGGGGAACCACTTGGGGAATTGGTCCACTATCCAAGACAAAGCTAGCCATATTTCACACACCACGGAGATTATCCATAAGGCGAATGCGTCGTGTACTGGAGTTGAGATGCGGAAGTGGAAGAAGAAAACTAGGATAACAAGACGCGTGACTATGACTATGCGATATGGGTTGATTAGGCTTGAAGCTATTGGAACTTTGCGCCACAATGGTTGCCTTGCCTCAGCCAAACTACATGGTCATCAAAGAAGAAAAGCCAAAGTAAGAAGTGAATACAAACACACACACAAACACTACATATTTTGCATTTTTGTTTACTATCCTACAAGAAAAGAAAACTTACAAGTGGTCATCTTCTCCTTGGTCATTGCTCATGAGACTTCTCTTTTCTTGCTTTTCTTTCCTTTTCTCTGCATTGTTGTATAATGTTTTCTGCTCTTCAGAGTCCTTACTAGCAACTACAGAACAACAGACCCAAAAAAAAAGTGTGCATAAATTATTACAATATTAGAAAGCTCCAGACGCATTGGAATTTGTTTTTCCTTTCAATACAAAATTAATTAATACAAAGAGATGCTCACCACTTCCGGCCAAAGAGAAAGCTTGATCATTGTGTTGCCACTGCTGTTGATTGTAGTCTCCATTTTCCTGTAAAAGATACAACACAACAAAGCCGACAAAAATTAAATTCATTCTAGTGTTATAAAAGCAACATTTTTAAGTAACAAAACAATTATACTTGAAGAGTCAAAATAAGGTGTAAGGAGAAGAAGCAAGCTGAGTACCTCATCGGAGTCGCAATGTGAGAAATGGAGTCCATTTCGGGAGTGAGGACCAGTGGCAAAGGTGTCTGAGGCCATAGCAAGAAGAGAAGGTTGTGGAGGATTGCAGAGAGAGCAGGTGGAGAAGGGTATTATTATAAGAAATGGGGGGTGAGGGTTAAGGAAGCATAATCAATTACTTGAAATGTAGTAATATCAGAGTAACCATCAAAAGAAACACTGAGAGTTGGGAGGTCATGGGTTTGAGTTGGAAAGTACTTGGTGATCGCCTGCTTGCTTTGCCGTGCTAGTTCTGCACATGCATGCATGTATACTATATATATATATATATATATATATATAGACATAGCTAACCTAAGTTCCATCCAAAACATATAATTGTTCCTTGATTTAGTAATAAAAGTTTTTTGTTCTATACTACTAAGATTAAAATGTAATTAAAGTAAAACATAACAATGACGTGCATAATTGAGACAAAAGCACTGTTATGTTAACAACATATTCCGTCACACTAGCTCTTTCCAACACACTAATGCACAATTAAGGTAGCAAGAAAAACTGATTAAACACAAACTGAGTTATCTTATCTGACAATGAAATTTTTGGTATGTCACTTGTAATTTGGTTGTGAGGACACAAACTGAGACAGTGCAGCCTTTTTGATACACCAAATTCGTCTTTTTACATTGCAGCCAGAGAGTCCCTTGTGTACTGGATTCTCTGTGAAGTAGAATGTTGATGTATATATTTCGATATTATTTCCTAATTTAGTATTGGCTTCTTTCTTTATGGAAACATTACTCTCCACTGTCTTATGCAAGAGATCTGTAATATAAAAGGACAAGATTGCCTTTGTTAACAATTCTATGCACTTGCACCTGTTGTATGCAAATTGATGGATATAAATGTCAATTTTAAGTTGGTACATTATAGTTTTGGCATCTTTTTATTTTTTAACTTCTTTTTATGGGTTGTTAAGATAACAAAAGAAAAGTGAGCAAATCTATTTACGTCTTTTTCGTTTTCTTTTCAGAACTTTCCGGAAAATCCATTCACATTGTAATTTATCTTCCAACTTGCATTGATATTGAGAGAACATAGAAACTTGCAGCTTGTTTCTTCTTATTGTCAGTGCCGATAAATAAAAGTTACCTTTTATTTTTTATTTTTTTTATTCAAGAAGTATTTCTCGAATGCAAAAATTTCTTTAATTTTAATTTTAAAATGGTGCTTCAAAGTCTATTTTAAAAAATTGTAGGGACATCATTAAGAATGGAATGATAGACATTGCTTTTAAATCAATTCTATCAATTATCAGGTGTATTAATAATATTAAACTAGTGAAGAGTTAATAAACAAAAAATGTTTAAAAAAAATTGTAATGCTTAAAAGTATTTGAACAAAAATTAGATTGGACAACAATTTTTTTACGGATTAACCTTTAATATTTATCTTGAATATTTAAATGAATAAGTAAAACTATAATCCTCCTCCAGGTATGTATAAGCTTAACGTTGATCCCTCTACCCAACCCTCTCGTGATATTTGGAGATTAGGAGCAGTGGTGAGAGATGCAGTCGGAGTGGTAGTTGCTGCTGATAGCTGGGCAGTTCAGGCATTGCCAGATTCGGATGTAGCGGAAGCTTTAGCTATGCAAAAGGATCTAGAGTTTGCAAATGATTTGCTATTTTTAGATCTTGTGGCTGAGTCAGACTCCTTAAATGTTATTTTGGCTTTGACTGAACATTATTACTCTGCTTCTTATATGGGTCCTATCATAGAGGATTGTATTCAGTTATGTTATAGTTTTAATAGCCTACAATTTCTTCATGTTAGACGTGAAGCTAATCAGCCTGCTCACTATTTAGCTAAATATGTTATTCATAATCCTGATCATGTATGGATTGAAGAGACTCCAAATTGTATTTCTGCGGTCTTGGCTTTTAATTTATTGTCAGACGTGATTTAATGAATTACTTTTTCTTGTCCAAAAAAAATGTGCTAACTCTGATGCTGCTTCAGCATGACAATCCTGGATTTAATTGAAGGAAAAATTAAGTCTCCCACACAATTGTTATGAGCAGTCAGGCACTAGAGAGTAGATATGACACTAAAAAAAAAAAAAAAAAAACCGGTACTGCGCCTAAAATCCATCATCGAATTGCTTTGAATAGCTTAGCAGTTACTGTAGCTAAAATAAACCCCTTTTTTAAACTTGCTCATTAACTATTCTGAAAAAAACAAAAACAAAAACTTGCTTATTATAGGAACGAGTAGCATAGTATTTGTGCTCGCCGTACCCGCATTTTGAAATTACATATTATAAATTGCTGAATTATTGATTAGTGATTTTAAATTAAATAAATTGTTGAATCTATTTTTTTAAGAAATTCTATTGTGTTAATTTTGATTTTGTTCAACTTTTTTTAATATTTTTTTAAGTTTTTTGTTTTTAATAATGAAATTTACCTAAATATTTTTAAAATACTTATTTACTTGATAAAATTTAGGCTAAATAGCATTTTTGATCCCTTAACTTTATTTTAGTTTTCGTTTTGGTCCCTTAACAATTATATTTTTCATTTTGGTCTCTTAAGTTACAAAAATACGACAATGTAGTCTCCTAACTATTTTTTCCTCATTTACGTCCCTAAACTTTATTTTAGTTTTCGTTTTGGTCCTTTAAGTTAACAAAAGTTACGTCAAATTTGTCCCTCCCGTCTGTAATCTTTTTAAACAATAAAGTCAAATTCATGCTCATATCAGAGTTCTTATTAATAAAGTAACATGATAAAAAATAATGGGGCAAAAAAAAAGAGTTTCAACCTATACACACAAAATAAAAGGATTACAGACAGAACGGACGAAAATGTTGTATTTTTGTAACTTAAGGGACCAAAATGAAAAATGTAATAGTTAAGGGACCAAAACGAAAATTAAAATAAAGTTAAGGGACAAAAAGTGCTATTTAGCCTAAAATTTATTATGTTTACTTTTTTTTATCTTAACCTATTTTATAACTACACCCGTGAATATTTCATAAAATTCGTAAATATCCACTTAACGGATACCCGTGTGGGTATGGGGCAAGCATGAGGCAATTTTTTATCTGATGGAGCGAGAAAGGGGACTTACTATCTGTGCTCGTCCCCACCTCATTGTCATCTGTATTTTATTGTCACTTTCTGTTTCCAGTTCTTGCACCACAAAATTTTGTAAGCAGACTATTATATTTTCTTTCTAACAAAATGTTCTTAGTCGAAATCCAGGGACAGTTGCTCCATTTCCACACGAAGGTGGACTTTGCCTTCAGCCAAAGGTCTGCTATCCCATACTCATGACTTTGAAGTAGGTATATTGACCTCTATAACAAATATGCCCGAAGAGGAAGTCCTACTTCCTTTCTTCGTACACTCTTTCTGGTACGTATGGCAGTTGTTCTTCCAGTGTACAGTCTGACCGTTTTGGAATCAATTGTCTTTCCTTATCAACCACGCCCGCTAGCTCCAAGGCAGAAGTATTGGTTCGAACTTACTTTTGCCCTTTTGCTTCTCCTTATGTAGCAGACTTCAGACTTTCCCTTTCTTCTGTTGAGATTCTGCTCAGTAGTTCTCAACATCCTTGTAAACTCTAACAAAGGTCTGTCAATATCGTTCATAACAGACTGACTGTAACTATCCAGCAACAATTGTAGGATCAAGTTACTAGCCAACCCTTGGCCTAAAGAAAATCTAGTTTTTTCAGTTCTTAATATACCCAATAATGTGAAGCACATGAGGACCTACTGGTTCCCTTACTACCTGTTTGCAATTGAAAAAGGGCTCGGGAAGCCTCGTACCTCTTATGCCTTACACGCTCTTATTAGAGCATCATGAGATGCATGATCAAATTATACGCCTCCACGGTTGCAAGCATGAGGCATCCTACATCCAAGGCATCGACTCGATGCTTCACATAAACATCCTTTTCAATCCTAGTAGGAGTAGACTGTTTAGGAACCGACTGCTCAAGAACGCACAACCCTTTCTCGCGCTTGAGGACAATTCTCAGATTCCTGTACCGATCCAAAAACTCCTTTATGAACATTTTGTCCGTCTCAAGGACACTTTACGACAATAACATTTAGTGCTATGCCATGGTAATTCTAATTACAGAAAAATGCAGAAAATTAAGTATCATGATAAAATATTTCTAACAAGGACTTTTATTAAATTATGATCTTCACTCTTGGGAATAAGAGTAATACATGTTTTATTTACCTCTTGAATTTTACTAGGCATGGATAAAACTTCATTAATAAAGTTGTGGATAGATGGACTAATAATATCCCATTGGCATTTAAAGAAAAGAGGATGATATTCATCTCAGCCAGAAGATTTGTAATTTTTCATACTGAACAACATCCTCCTAGTCTCCTCAAAGCTCATTGAAGAGTTAAGCATAACTTTGTCTGAGTCTTTAAGGATAGAAAAAGAAAGGATAATCCTCAAAGGGGGTCGGTCAAACCCAAAAGAAATATAAAGCTCTCTATAAAAATCACAATAAGCCTTTGTACCTATTCTTCTTCATACACCCATTGATTCGTAAAATTTTTCCTTGCATACATGATTATGTACCTCCCACTATGCCAGATTCTCTATATTATATCGCAAATTTGATAGCGTTTAAAAACAAATGTGTTATGAAAAGTGTGGAGGATATAGATAACGCCTTGTCAAGTAAGTGCTATCTATTCTATGAGATTAGATGGTACTTAATTCAAAAGGTGCTATATAAACATATATCCGAAGATTAATGATAGCGTATCTCTAATAAAGCGCTATTG
Organism: Calophaca sinica; assembly: GCA_037113605.1. Taxonomy (NCBI): domain Eukaryota; kingdom Viridiplantae; phylum Streptophyta; class Magnoliopsida; order Fabales; family Fabaceae; genus Calophaca; species Calophaca sinica. The sequence continues at coordinate 27,110,554 of CM073730.1, read as the reverse complement.
GAGTTTTTGAGATTAAATAGCACTTCTTCGAGAATATGCTATCTAAACTTATGTGGAGCATAAAAATCAATAGAGACCTTTGATCTCTTCGTAAAATGAAACCCTAAAATAAACGAAACTCTCTTCCTCCTCCTCCTCCTCCCTCCTCCTCGTTTCCACCTCCTTTTCGTTTCTGGTAGAGATCCTTCCTCCTCCCTCCTCCTTGTTTACAGTAGATCCCTCCTTCTCCTCATCCTCCTCCCTCTTTCGTCACTTCATCACATCGACATCGTGGAGCTTTGTTGCCTGAAGATTCCCCACCAGTGTTGTTGAGCTTCGATATTGTGGAGCTTCCTCACTATCTCTGTGGAGCTTCATCGTCGTGGCTTCCCCACCGACTGATTTCGTCATCTTGGCTTCTACTTGCAAGTACTCTCTCTAGTATTTTTTTTGTTTTTTTGTTTTTTTTATAGATTTTGCAACCATATATATAGTATTGTATACAGTGCCAGTTTGTTGTCATTATTGTATATATACTCAATCTGTATGTACATAAGTGTATGTTTGATGGTTTGGTCACAATAACTAATAGTGTTAGTTTGTTCCCAATGTTTGATGGTTTGTTGTCGTTTTTGTATAGTGCTAGTGTGTTGTCGCGTTCTGATTGTTTGTACGCGTATAGTTGCATTATGAGTTCTGTGAGAACTAGTTAGATGAATTCTTTAGATGAATTCATTAGAATTGATTAAAATCGTTTCTTCTTTCTTTCAACTAGTTCGAAAGCACTTTTTTCGGAACGAGACGAGTTACACAACTGATTATATATGCACGTTGGTTGGAATGAGAGAGGCCAATCAATGAGACCAATGGAGAAGTTAACTGGAAATCAGTTGAAACTAATAATAGTATATGTTGAGCATAGTGCTGATGACAAAGTCACTCGGTACCAGTAGTTTTCCTTTACTTAATCAAAGTACTAATTGAATGTTGGGGTTGGGATTCTGGTTAAGGTTGAGTACCAAGGAGAATCGCGATATGAGAAGGCAGATGCCTTCTCCTATCTCAAAATCCATGCTAGAGCTTATCAAGTTCTAGATCATATCATTCCTTCCCCAAAGGAAAAGGCGACACCGGGTTCCTCTACTAAAGACATGAATCTCGACCTCTAGTTACGAGTTGACGCCGTTGTTCTACAATGGATCTACGGCACTATCTCTGAAGACCTTCTCAACACCATCCTTGAACGTGATTCCACTGCCAAACTTGCATGGAATAGGTTAAGGGATATTTTCTCTGACAACAAAAATTCTAGGGCTCTCTACCTAGAACAAGAATTTTCGCAGGTTCAAATGGAGCATTTTGTTGATGCCTCGTCGTACTGTCAACATCTGAAGTCGCTCTCGGATCAACTATCCAATGTCGGCGCTCTTGTGTCGAATGAAATGTTGGTACTTCAACTCATTTCGGGTTTAACTGATGCTTATGCTAGTGTTGGATCACAGATTCTTCATGGAGATTCTCTTCCCCCTTTTTACAAAGCTCGATCTATGCTCGTCTTGGAGGAAACGGCAAGGGCGAAAAAGGCAACGAACTCCACTGATAATTATGCATTCTTTACATCTCAAGCTGAGAACTCGAATGGCAACATGGCTGGAAATACATCCAACCGTAACAACCGCAACATCAGCAGAGGCTACACCTACCGCGGTGGGAGAGGAGGTGGAACCAGCGACCGCAGTGGCAAGGGAAAGGGGAGAGGCGGTGGCCGTGGGGCCCAACCGCAGCATCAGCAGCACCCTTCGGCGTGGAAGCCGAACTCTACACAGCAGTAGCAGTGGGCCTTTCCACCTTGGGTAGTGGCAACCTGGCGACCCCCATGCCCATATCCCTTGCGATAACTTGGCGAGATGCGACCCACTTCTAACCGTGGGCAAAGTCTACTTGGGCCGAGACCTCAACCACTACAAGAAATCACGGGTATACCATGACGCTTTCTGCAAGCGGTCGTTAGCGTCGCAAAAACACGGCTTTTCAGACGGCTTTACGCGTCGGGTAAGTCCAATCCGTCATCGAGCTCGGCGTTCGACCCAGGTGGGCCGTCGAAGCGTGTTTTTGGCGTGACCGCGTGTCCGGTCGAAAGGCCGTCGATATACCCTTTCAGTTTCAGCTTTTTCATATACCGGCGGCATTAACCCGTCGGTATTTGAAAATAGCCATCGGTAAACCCGAGAAAGTTTCCGAAGCGGGTTTAGCTCAGTCGGTAATGTTAATTTGGCCGTCCGATAAAGTCGGATACAGCCAGGACAAAAACCGTTTCTTCCCCTTTTCTTCGTTCTCCTTTTACTTCTCTTCTCTTCTCCTCTCTCGTTCGTTGCCCACGCCACCACCACCTCTCTTAGTCCTCCTGCTCCCGGTCTTAGCCGCAGCCACCACGTGCGCCTCGCTGCCGCCGCGTCCACTTTGCCCCTCGCCCGAGCCGCCCGTTTCTCCTTCTCCATCCCCGTTTTTCTCCTCTCCGTCGCGTCGACCGCTACTCTTCAAATTCTGCATTTAAAAGGTACTTATTCTTTGATTGTATGTTCGGTTTCGATGCTATCATCGTTAGAATAAATTATTTATGAAGTGATTGTATAGTCTGTTTCGTTAAGTGTTCGTTATCACTAGTGACTCGAGAATCGACACCTGCACCTTTCATACCTCATTCGCCTCCGCCCTCTCATGCTTGACCCCCACCTCATGGCTGCCGCCAACGTAACCCGTGAGAGGTAGGTTAATTGAAGGGCATTTTATTTTTTGTTGTATTTTTTTTAACTTGTGAGTTGCTGAAATTATAACTTCTTTGATCTTTGAACGTAAGCACACTTGCAAAGTAGTGGACTAGAATCGCGAGTTATAATGGATTTTTATAACCTAGCGTGAGTCCTACATAATTGTAGTCTTGATGCAATTTGATTATGACATAATGATTTAGGATTTGAAGATTACCTTCTTGGTTTTGTTCCCAGTTTCCTTATTAGTGTCCAAAAATATGGAAATTGTTAAAAATTAATTATGTCTTTTAATCTTGTTTATTTGAGAATCAGGGATACTGGTTGTTCGGTGTGTTTGTAATTGCTGTTAAGCCTTAATATTATATTAGGTTATTATATTTGATAAAAGGTACATGACCCTTGTTTGTGCTTGATGTATGGCTCCCTTAGATCATCAATCCCTTTTTTATGGAATTCCCTAAGCGGGAAATAAAACATGCTCTTCTATTGCTCTTATCACCAATTACATTGTTTTTAAGGTTCATATTTATGTCTACTGATTTCTAATTATGTGGGTTGATACATTGTGGTAATCTTGCAAATTTTAGTAGATAAATGTATTTTAACTGCCAATTTTTAAAAATGCTAGCATGTAGCCTTGATATTGATGAATAGCCTCATATTTTCGATGCAAATTTTTTGTAGACATTCTAAAATTCATTTAGGTCATTACGATTGTGTATTTAGTTTTGGTACGTTGACTCTTAGACTCTTATTCTTGTATTTGATCAACGCTGTAGGAGCTAATCAAGCTTTGATTTGATATCAAAAGGCTTGTGGAAAGGAAGTATCGAAGAAGATGATACAGAGACAAGTAACTATGATGTATATTTATTTTGTTCCTGCATATATATGTAATGTAAAGTCCGAGCTTCTAGTGATTCTTTGTTGAACTAGTTAAGCTAGGAAAATATTTTTGGACACCGAGCAGCTTCTCTACACCTTGAAAGAGATAGAGATAGAGATAGAGATGAGGAGTGATAGATGTGACATGTAGGTGGTGTGATAAGAAGGAAGAGATAGAAAGAATAAGAGGTGTTAGATGAGTGTTGGTTACGTAGAAGCGTTCAAAAATCAAAACTCTTAGAATTAGTTCCTATCAAATTCGCGAATTTTTGTTTTAACAATAAGGGCTAAAGCAGAATGTGATTCATTAGCAATAAAATTGAGTAGAATTTCTCCATAATTAAGAGTTGGTTAGAAAAAAAACAAAGGTGCTAGCTTGATTGTGTGGTATTGTGCAATGTAATTAATAACGCGATTGCGTCTATATATTTTATTAAAAAAAATAAAATAATAATTTACTTAAAAACTAGATAAAATTTCTTCAATTTAAGAAGTTTACATTGGTGATGTTGCTTGCGCACATTTGCTTGTATGTCTTTTCCATTTTCAGAAATTCAATAATCAAATACCATAAGCAATTGATTATCGCCTCCATGTTCTTACTTTTACATGTTTTCCATCTGGGGCAAGGAAAGTGGAGAAAAAGAAAGCTGGAAATGCATTTACTGTATTTGCTTGATCATACAAATAATTTTAATTTATGAAGATTTTGTTTTGGTACATGATATTATGAAGATTGTTTGCATGATACTACTATTTACATGATATTATGATATTATCTTGACCTTATATAGCATACCGGTGGTATCATGAGATGATGTTATATGCATATTATCAAGCTTTGTTAGAGAATATTTGTTTGAAATAAAAGCGTACCTGTCCTCCTTTCCCTTGAAATCGAATTATAAAATGCTTTAGTTACACATATATATACTTAATTTGAGAAAGATCTTTTGTTCTTGCTATTCTTGCTTTTAGACTGTTTAATTGGAGTCCATTTTATTGCTTGCAAAATTTTCTAGGTCTTTGATGTCTTTGATGAAAAAAGAATGGCGTTATAGAATTTGAGGAGTTTGTGCATGCTCTTGGTGTCTTTCATCCTTATACTTCTTTGGTGTCTTCCACATGAAGCATTTTGCTGATTGTTTATTTTATTTACATTATTTGTTTTAATACCATCGGTATTAATAAAATATCAATTATATTTTCTTAGTGCATTTGCGAGTTGCTTTTTAGATTGTATGCGATTTGAGGCAATGGATATATTGAGCGAGAAGAAGTAAGTATTTTGGCATATCCAGGGTTGACATTTGAGGAGAAGCTTTTTTGAGGTATACACTCCTAACTAAATGTTGGTTTACTCATTGGGTGGAAAAGTCATTTGAGAGACCCCACAGACATATTTATTTTGATTTCCTTCATAGTTCTCCCAGAGAGAATTTTGAATTGATGTATGTTATAAGATTATTTTATTGTTATAAGATTGAGACAATGACAATTTGATTGGATAAAATCTGCGTTATAAGTGTGAGTCTTGCGGTTGTGTGTTATGCATCATTTGGTGTTATTAGGATCGGGTTTGGTTTGGTTTTATTACGATATATATGTCTTTTTGTATTTGGTGATTGTTGAAGGGTTATAATCTGTTGGGTTTTTTTTTTCTTTGGCTTTACAATTTGGAAGTGTAATGTCCGATACAATTGTGTTGAGCTAGCTAGCTAGGGTTTCAAGGATGGGTGTTGATTTTTAAACTATGTTAAACTTATGTTGATATGTTTGTGAAGCAAAACTAGCATGTAATTATTACATTTATCTAATTATGTTTAACTAAATTAAGAGCAGCCAATTCATGTCGGGTGTGTTGAATTACTCTCTTGGAAAAGTAATTGTGATTTGTCATTAAAGGATAGTCATATATTAGATAAAATTGCAATAGAATTCACAAGAAATTCCTAAAACATCTGATTAACATAATTAGAAAAAATTATGTTAATGTTGAAATGTAGACATTATGTTAATGTTGAAGTAGCCCATGAGATGCAATGTTTCTTACTTCGGATCCCTTAAACACCAAAATTTAATTGTAAGTTATTATGATTTATGAGTTAGGCCAGTTATATATTGTCCTACTAGAAAGTGGGTTGATGTCCTAGAGTCTATAGGAGATTGCTTTGAAAATAATCCAAAAGCAACAAATTTAGTTATTTTAGTTAGGCAGTGTTTTTGATCCTCTCTGTATTTGGGTAGGAGTGCCTTTTTATTATTATATATTCCTTTGCCTTTAAAAATAAAAAGAGTATGTGTGTTGAAATTAAATCATGACACATATAAGACTTAATCCTATACAATGCCTGAATAATAGTAACCAAAGGAAATAAAGCGGAAAAAGTAGTATTTGAAAGAGTGACATTGGATTCCAAAAATTACCTCTTAACCATTCAAATTAAAAGCTCAAAGTTCACTATATTCTTTTCGTCACTATTATTAATTATAAACTATTACTACAATTGTTTTAAAATGTATAACCGATATATAGCTTTGGAAAGTTGCAAGAGAAATAGAAATGAGTTTATGGTGATAAAAATAAACCAATAGAAAATAATAGGATGTGTTTCATATATTCAATATAAAATGTATTTATGTCATGCAATAATGCTTTCTTTTCATATTCTTAAAACTGAAGAATCAAATAAAAATTTCATTAAAACTTAACAAATGTAATTAAAGATTTGGCTTAAATGCACTTTTAGTCCCCAAATTTTCTCAATTTGGTGTTTGATCCTCCTATTTAATTTTTGCGATTTTGATCTCTAACTTTTTCAATTTGGCGATTTTGGTCCTATGTTTTTAGTTGCACTTTTGATCCCCTAAAATCGTGGATTGTGCACCTTTGATTCCCCGCTTTCCCAAAAACCCAAGATTTTTTGGAACCAAAAAGCAAAACATTAATGATTTTGAGGACCATATTTCAATGTGTTTTTACAACATCAATTCAAAACATCGACATCGAATTTATTCTTTAATAAATCTTGAAGAAGGTAGCAACTACATCCTGAAATTAAATTATGTATTTTCAATAATAATGATCTATTATTCCGCCATATACAACCATTTTATTCAATAAACTATTTATCAATAAACTAGAATTAAAAACCGATATACTATGAATTTAAGGAATTTATTTATTTAGAAATTGTATTTAATATGTTCCTTTTATTTTGAGGAGCCATCACCGAAATTTGGAGTTAAAGAAGCTTAAAGGAATAGTATTAATACTCACATTAGAGGAAGTTAATTAAGGTGAGCAGGGGAGAAAGGGGTGAAAATGGTTTGAAATGAGTTGAGATGTTTGAACTCGAATATTACAAGGGTTTGAACTCGTGTACTCGTGCTATTTTTCACCCATATATTTTATGTTTAAGGTAAAGTTTAGTCTCTATACAATTTTTACTCATTATTTTGTCTTATAATATTAATTTATCCTTATAATTAATTTTCTTACCCACCACAATTTTAGTCTTTTAAAGGGCAACTTAGTAATACAAACTCCCGGGCGTGAGCCTTTTTGCTGACAAGAATGGCCAAATTGATCTTTTACTTTTTGCAACAAGTTGTTGAGTTCTAATTTGTGACACAATTGATACAACAGATTGTGCTTGTCAGCACATATGTATTTCTCGTTTATATCATTGACGGTTTGCTTGTCAAAATTAAAATTATAAATTTGAAACTAAATTGAAACAAAAAAAAAAGATAAATGACTAACTTGAAACTTTAAATTAACATAAATGACTTCTAGAGTTATTTTGCCTAAATAACGTAGAATATGAGTTGTATGGACCCCTTGGGAATGGTCGCTTTTATGCTAGAGATGTACGATTTGCCTTTTGTACCTTGTGATGTCAAATGTGGGGTCAAATAACTATACCCTTAACAAAACTGCACTATATATCCTTGCCACAATAACACACACACCCACATTTTTGCTTTTAGCAAAATCACTTGATTACTACACACCCACGTAGAAAAATCCAATTGTAAAAGTGCTTGCAGGAGAATGGAATGCATGTTCAATATGCTCTCTGAGGTTGGAGGTTGGTTGCTTTATTTATTTTTGTTTTAGAAGATCAAGGTGTTAATTTATTCCAAGAAATGGACATTATATATCAACACTAAAATTATCTTCCTTATTAGTAGCAGAAAGATCAGTCCCTTTCTTTCTAATTTTTGCTGTCACTGGTTTCCAAGTAGCTACCTTCTTAGGATTTACCCCTTAAGGGATTCCTAGGTAATCAACAGGGAAAGCAAGGATTTACCCCTTAAGGGATTCTAATTTTTGCTTTTTTAATAATGTTTATATTGTTTTGTTAAAAAAAAAAGATTTGACTTATTTGTTTGTTTAACAGGAGGAGTTTGAGGCGAGGATGTCTCAGCTTAGATCTCAAAGCTCATCATGTTCTCCATCTCAGAGCCACGGCGATCTATCTACACGGCGGGTTGAGGGCGATGGTTGGCGGAAAGAAGAAGGGCGCCTATAGTCTTTGGCGACCTTGCGGCAATAACTACAAAGGGGCCCGCGCCACACCAGCGCTGAGAGTCGTGGCGCGCGCTGCCGAGGCGCTCTGCGCGGATGACCAGGAGATAAGCCAGGGATTGAAGCGGGCTTTATCGTGGGCCCGGCGAGCTTTTGACTCGGGTGCTGCGGCGAGCAGAGCGGATGTACGATTGCTTTGCTTCGCGGCCTACTCGCCTCGGCCTCGGCCTTTCGACCTCGCCTCGCCCTCGCCTTCGCCTCCGGCGTACTCATGGTTATGTCGATGATCCAGATGATGTAGAGATCTCGATCATGATCGAGTACGAGGACTATTAGTTCTGTTTGTACTTATATTTTTCATATTTTTTGGATATCATTTTTTTCGTTTAGGATATTATTTTAATTCTTGATTTTTATTCGTTGAATTTTTTATTTATTATGTTTTCTTTTTTAATTTGCTTTTTAGTTTACGTTATCACATTTTTATATATGGAAAACAAATAATAATTAAATTAAATTAAATTACAAGTAATTTTTAATTAAATTAATAAATAAATATGTTTAATATGAGAGTAAATTATTTTTATAATTAAACAAATAAATAATTAAATTAATTAATTACTTAAAGAATAAAATTAATTTGGTTATTAATTAATAATTTTATTATTTTTATTAAAAATTCCCGGACAAGCGGCCTAAGCCGTCGAAATATTCAGTTCTGAAGCGGTCAAGTCCGTCGAAATCTAACGATTTACCGTCGGTAATCTACCTCATTCTGAAGCGGTTATACTCCGTCGGTATTACGACGATAAGGAGAGTAAAGTCGGTAATCGCTTTGACCATATATTCCAAGCGGGTTTTAGGTCGTCGGTTATCCGTCGATAAGCGGATTACCGGCGGCTTTTATGAATTACTGCAAGCGGCTTTGGTAGTCGGTAATCCCGTGTTTTCTTGTAGTGAACAGGCCCACATGGCAGCAACCACTTAGTATGCCCAAACTTCTTATGCTCCAACAGATATTCAAGCTGCTATGCACACTCTCTCAATTGCTCCTCCTGATGATCAATGGTACATGGACATCGGAGCCACTTCTCATATGACTGCAAACAGAGGTACTCTTACGTCTTATTTAAATATGAGCAATAATCGTAATATTACTGTTGGTAGTGGCCATACTATTCCAATTATTGGCTATGGAAATGCATTATTACCCAATCCCTATCCCTCTTTAACCTTGAATAATGTCCTGCATGCCCGTAAATTGATTAAAAATCTTGTCTCTGTGAGGAAACTTACCATTGACAATGATGTTTCTGTTGAATTTGATCCTTTCGGTTTTTCTGTGAAGGATTTTCAGACGGGGATGTATTTAATGAGATGTAACAGCTTGGGTGACCTATATCCAATTACCACAAGACCACACATTGGAACTTCGCCACCATCTACCTTTGCCGCTTTGTCTCCTGAAATCTGGCATAGTCGTTTAGGACACCCAGGAGCACCTGTTTTAAGCTCCCTTCGCCAAAACAATCTCATTATTTGCAATAAATTTCGGGATAATTTTTTTTTGTCATTCATGTCCTCTTGGGAAACAAGTTAAATTACCTTTTTCTGACTCTTTATCATATACTTATTTGCCATTTGATATTGTGCATAGCGATCTCTGGTCATCGCCTATTCTTAGTTCGGGTGGACATCGTTATTATGTTTTATTTCTTGTTGATTTCACGAATTTTCTATGGATTTTTCCCATTGCCAATAAATCTCAAGTGCATTCCATTTTTCTTTCTTTTCGTACTCACATTAAAACACAATTTGAAAAGGAGATTAAATGTTTTCAATGTGACAATGGAAGGGAGTACGACAATGGACCTTTTCATAAATTTTGTGAATTAAATGGAATGACTTTTCGATTTTCTTGCCCTCATACATCTCCTCAAAATGGAAAAGCCGAAAGAAAAATTCGTACCATAAATAATATCATCCGAACCCTCCTTGCTCATGCCTCTCTACCATCCTCTTTTTGGCATCATGCACTACAAATGGCCACTTATCTCCTCAACATACTCCCTATACAAATTAAGAGAGTATCTCCTATACAAATTCTAAAAATAAAAGATTATTTACATATTCTAATAATTATATTTTCCTCTTCCCCCTAATAATTAATGTCTCAGAGATTACGAGGACCGAAGTCAATAGGTGATGTCCACATAAATTCGTTAAAAATGTTATTTATTTAGTGACAACATTGAAATGCACATCGAACAGAAAATTGTTAGAATGAAAACTATCAAACCTGAAACAATCCTGGTGGGGGTGGTGGTGATCAGTGTTGTTCCCGTGCCACTGGGTGCTTACCAATACATTATAATGTCCACCCTATGGAATTCTTCATGGTTCATATACTCTCTCTCTCGGGAATATATGGAGCACAGAAACAAGTCTGATATGAGGGCAATATCATGAAAACACATTCAATTAATAAATCTCAATTTCTTTAAGAAGACAGTACTGTTTCGTTTTATGATAAAGAAAACCTTATTTGCGAAAAAATTATGAGAGAATAGTTCTTTTCTTTTTTGCAATATTCCATGCACGAATGTACTGTATGTATAGCATATATAATTTATCCATACTAGTATATAGATTCGCCAGCCTTGCATGTGGTCATATATATTCTCGTTAGTTAATGATTTTGTACTGTCTTAAATGATAATTACTAATTAATTACCCCATGATTAGCATGGCTGGTCTGAATCATCGATCATCTCGATCGCATTCTTAACCAAATTAAGGGTTGCTTCAGCTAGGACAACCTGCAGAAAAACCACCAATAAATTTCTTATTGACAAACCCAACTAATTGGTTTATATTCAATAATCACGATGATATATAACAGTAGGAGTGAGTTAAGCTGGCAAACCCTTAATTCGATCGGGAGGTACATTGATTTATAGCGGGTTTTAGCATTATGCGCTGCACTGGCTTAATCACTGGTTCTCACTCCCGAAATGTAGCCCATTAGGGTTGTGATAAGGCCATAAATTAATCCCATCTCATCTCATGATCACCACCGCGAAACTGACATATATATAATTGATGCAAAATCATGGACAGAAAGAAATTGGTGGCTGATGAAAAACTAGCAGCAGGAGGAATTAACAAGCATTTCGTTAATTTCGCAGAAATTGAAAATCCAAGTATATATAAAAAATGGAAAATTATAACGATATTTATATTGGACCAACCGGCAAAGTAAAAGGAAAGGATCTAATTAAAGGTCTATATATATATATATATATATATATATATATATATATATATATATATTTACATGAATACCTCACAGTCATGCATGATCAGAGTCTTGAGAGGAACTAAATGGGATTCATTTCGGGAGTGAGATCCAGTGATTAAGCCACCATGCACCAGCTATGGTACTGAGGCCAAGAAAATTAGAAGGACATTTATATGTAAGTGAATTGGTTGGATGGTGAGTTGACAGTAAGATATCAACTATAAGCTAGTGTTTGAATTAGGAGAAGAGTATTTATCAAACAGTGAGTTGGGGAGTCGTGTGCGGTTTGAGTCTAAGATGTCAGTGATCTATTGGTGATGCGTTGAGAGTAAAATGTCAAGTGTTTGAATTTAATTGGTATCTACTTGTGTTGCTTTTCTCGATTGCTTGGCCTCAAAGGCCTCTTTTCTAATTCTTAATGCATAAAACAAATCAAAATTCACATGCAAATATTGCAGGTTGCAGTGTCACGTCCCCACCTTTTATTCATGGTACGTACCATACGAAAACCCTATTGATTAATTATGAGAATCTCTAGAATTAATATGCATTGCATGGTTCTCGACGACAAGATGAGACTTGGGCAGTTTGGCTACTCACTACAGTTAGAAATCTAGCTAGCTACAAGTCTGATTAATAATCATTATGCATACATGTTACTTACAAATAGATCATGGTTAAAACTATGTACTAGTAGCACTAGTTCTGCTGTTTTTTATGGATCCAAATATAAAATACAATACATATATATTCTCACTTACATGTACGTTGTGCACTTCCACCTATATTGCAATTGACCGCGCGCCTATATATCGATATATTTATTTGATGCGGTGGTGGGACGTCATGCATGGTCTACAATTTAAGGTTGTTGATGAGATGAGATTCCCACCCATGTCCTGGTTTGACTGGACCATATATGTGTAGATTAATGATAATACATATCTTTTCTTGCTCTAAGCACAAACGTTGGATAACTGAAATAAAATATATATTCTAGATATCTACGATTACCATACAGTTAAAACTTAGAAGTTTCAAATTATTCTAGCACATTTATATAAAATTCTAAGCAACCGATTATATATGTATATTAATTACACATGAGAATTCCTTTTTTACACATGAGAATTCCTTTTGAGTAAACAGTCACTTTGGTCATTTGAAAGTGTAATATGCTGTCACAGTTGTCACAGTCCCTAGAGTAAGGAAACTTAAAAAAAAAAAACTATTCAAATTAATATGTCTTTCATTAGTCATTTTGGTTTCTCGCGTCAACCAGAGGCGGAGGGAGGGAGGGACCATTGGGTGCCGTGGTCCCCTCGAGCCTTGTACTTCATTTGAGAGTTGCAAGTTATACTTACTTTATGGCCCCATGAGATTGACAAGAAGGTGTTGTGGCTTCGTGGCCCAATCAGTCTTTTTCTGTTTTTTCAACTCACATAAACATACATTGTATGCATATTTTGTGGGGCCACCCATGTTTTGTTATTAAGTGGGTCAAATATCATGTTCCCAAAGCAAATGTCAGTACCCCTCTCTCTCGAACAATTTGTTGTTCACCGGGCGTGGTCCTAAGACATCGTAACTATCAGAGAGCCATTGTTAACCACGTCATCTAATGTAGGCCTCTTCGGCCTCTTTGTCTCCCTTCTTCTTCTTCTTCTTCTTCTTCTTCTTCTTCTCTCTCTCGCACTCCCCATCTCATCTCTTTGTCTCCCTTTCTCTCTTTTCATATTCAAGTCTGTTGAGGTTGTTTTGTGTTAGAAAATGGCTCTTATTCTTTTTGGAAGTCTGATAGCAACACTAGGCCCAAACCAAAGAGGCCCATCATCAAGCCCAACTATTTGAAGGATTTTGTCTAGCATTGACAGCACATTCACAGCTCACTCAGCTTGCAAATCTTATCTTTTAGCACATGTCATGTTTCTTTTTTAATCAAATTCTGTTGTAAGAAATCTTTCTAGAAGATTCCATTTCCTAGGTTTCGGGGTATCCAATGATTAGAGAATGTAAAATCTATATATGTTGACCAAATGAATGGAAAAGGCAAGCAGAAAATTATCCAATTCTTCTCTTCTATTATTCTTAGGAGGCTAGCCTTGTCCTCTACAACAAGGACACTATCTTTTCCCTATCAAATTGGTGCTTTCATTGATTCCTTCTTACCTAAAAATGTCGAACCTCGAAGAATCTGTCCAAGAGCTCACTGCCATGATAGCTCAAATGGCACAAACCTTAGAAGCCATGGCCTCTCGTCCCAACACACCTCACTACCCCCCACTGGCACCACCTCCACCACCCCCACCCCCACCCCCACTTAACAATGACCACCGTCGTCCCTACATGAAACTGGACGTCCCTCGATTTGACAACACATACACCATGGGTTGGATCTTTAAGATCTCCTAGTTCTTCAATTACCACAACACCCCAGAAGAAGAAAGAATCATTGTGGCCTCCTTCTACATGGATGGCCCTGCATTGAGCTAGTTCCAATGGATGTTTCGGAACGACCTTATTACCTCATGGCTTAGTCTGCTTCATGCCCTAGAAGCTCGGTTTGCACCATCACTATATGATGACCCCAGTGGTGCCCTTTTCAAACTCGTATAAAAGGGACCTCTCAGCTCCTACCTCATGGAGTTTGAGCGATTAGCCAACCGAATCGTCGGCCTCCCCCCCCCCAATTTCCTCCTCACTTGCTTCATCTCCGGACTCAACCCTGAGATCTGCCGTGAAGTTCAAGGCCTGCAACCAATCAACCTCACCCATGCTGTAGCACTAGCTAAGCTGCAGGAAGACAAAATCGAGGAACGCCGCCTCGGGTTCCGCTCCAACGCACCCCAGCCTCTCACCCAAACCCTACACCCACAACAAACCCTACTTCTTCCTTTTCTCCAGGACTGTTACCCACACCCTCTCCAAAAGTTCATTTTCGAAAACTCTCTCCCGAGGAAACGGCCTCACGTCACAAGCGTGGCCTTTGCTTCAACTGTGACGAATGATTCGGCCCACAGCACAAATGTAAGGGGCGATTTTGCCTCTTGGTCGCCGAAGACGAACCTCTCGAGCCTGATCCCTCTGACTCTTGTGCTATCACCGTTGCAGATGCTTCACTCGATTCACCACCCGACGCCCAAATAAGCCTTCACGCCATCTCCGACGGCTCTGGCTCTAACATAATCCGCCTCTTCAGTTCCATTACCAACCACAAAGTCATAGTTCTGGTCGACAATGGCGACACACACAACTTTGTCCAAAATCGCATGGCGAAGTTTCTAGGTTTGCCAACAAAACTGACCAACAAACCCTCCATTACTGCGACTCCTTTTGCCCTCAGGTACCAATTTCAATACAAGGGCAAACCTTCAAAGTTGATATCTTTGTGCTTCCTCTAGGAGGGGCTGATCTCGTTTTGGGCACCCCCTGGCTTGAATCGCTTGGGCCGGTCCTAACCGATTACAATACCCTCACACTCACGTACTAGCACTTGGGGCAACCCATCACCTTACTGGGCGATGCCTCCACCCGATCCACAAATATCTCATCCCACCAACTCAAGAGATGAGTCCAAACCTGATCCACTTCAGCCCTATTCCAACTCGAGCTCATCACCGACCCAACCCAACATCCACCAGAGCCCATAAACCACATTTGTCACCATATCCCTGAGATACAAACCCTAACTGCAACATTCTCTAACCTATTTTCCACTCCGTCACAGCTTCCCCCAAATCGCCATACAGATCATCAAATCCACCTCCTTCCCAACGCCTCACCTATAAATGTCCGCCCTTATAGCTACCCATATTCCCAGAAATGCGAGATTGAGCGCGAAGTTGCAGAAATGCTCAGTTCGGGAATGATTCAACTGAGCCATAGTCCATTTTCTTCTCATGTTCTTATGGTTTAAAAAAAAGGACGGATCATGGCGATTATGCATTGACTATCGCGCCTTTAACTCTATCACAGTGAAAGATAGATCCCCATGCCCACCATCGATGAACTTCTTGACGAGCTGGGTGGCTCTTCATGGTTCTCAAAGCTCGATCTCTGCCAAGGGTTTCATCAAATTCGTATGCACGAATCTGACATTGCTAAGACCGTAATTCGAACACATCAAGGCCACTATGAATATAGGGTGATGCCTTTTGGCCTGTGTAATGCACCTTCAACCTTCCAAGCCACCATGAACGACCTACTCAGTCCCTTTATCCGCAAATTCGTGGCTGTCTTCTTTGATGACATCCTTGTTTACAGTGCTTCCCTGCAAGACCACCTTAAGCATTTGGAATTAGTTTTCTGCAAATTAGTTGAGGGTGAATTTTTTTTGCGTCATTCCAAATGCCTTCTAACCCAACGCCAACTAGAATACTTGGGTCCCATTGTTTCTTCTCAAGGTGTAGCTGCTGACCCCTCCAAAATCAAGGCTATGGTGGAATGGCCTGTACCCACCAGCATCACAGCACTGTGTGGCTTTCTAGGACTCACTGGTTTCTATCAGAGGTACATAAAAAGGGTATGCTTCTATTGCCTCTCCTCTTACTATTTTATTGCGCAAAGACTCTTTTCTTTGGTGTCCTACTGCTCAACAGGCTTTCAATAACTTGAAGAAAGCAATGACTGAAGCCCCTATTTTGGCCCTCCCTGATTTCATAATCCCTTTTGAATTGGAAACAGATGCCTCTGGCTCAGCCATGGGAGCAGTCTTGCTGCAACGCAAACTCCCAATTGCCTTCTTTAGTAAGCCCTTTTGCCCACACTTGCTGAACTCCTCAACTTATGTTCGCGAATTGCATACCCTCATCACTACTGTGAAGAAATGGAGGCAATATCTATTGGGACACCATTTCATCATATTCACAGACCACAAAAGTTTGAAGGAATTGATATCTCAAGTTATCCAAACACTAGAACAACAAATCTATCTATCCAAACTTTTGGGATATGACTTCTCAATCGAAAACAAATCTGGAAAATCCAACATTGTTGCTATCACGCATCCCTTGCAAAGGCCAGTGTTTAGCTCTGTCTATGCCTCATTTTGTATTCTTGGATCAGCTGCGCACTTCCCTCCAAGCTTCACCATCCTTCAGAAGGTGAGCCAGCATCCTTTAAAAAAGCTTCATAATGGACTCCTCATCTATAAAGGGAAAGTTTGGATTGATAGCTCCAATCCCTTTAAAACCAAGCTGCTCGAAGAATTTCACAATTCCTCTATCAGTGGGCATATAGGTGTGCGCAAAACCTTGCTTCGATTACAAGAAAAAAATTTCTGACTCTCTATGCGCTCTGATGTCAAAGAATTTGTTGCACGATGCGTCATTTGTCAGCAAATGAAATACCAAACCAAGAAACCTACTGGTTTGTTGCAGCCTCTGCCAGTCCCCAATGCTGTTGGGAAGATTTGTCACTAGGCTTCATCACCAGCATGCCTCCCTCTCATGGTTTTACAACCATTTTGGTTGTTGTTGATAGATTCTCCAAGGGTGTCCATTTTGGGGCATTTCCATCCCACTTCACTGCCTTCAAAGTTGCTTCCCTATTTCTGGAGATAGTTTGTAAATACCATGGCTTCCCTCGCAGTTTGGTCTCAGACAGAGACCTTATTTTTATCAGCAAGTTCTGGAAAGAGTTGTTTAAACTCTGTGGCACCCAATTGCGTATGAGCACCGCATACCACCTCGAAACTGATGGCCAAACCGAAGGATTGAACAGAATTCTAGAACAATACTTACGTTCTTTTGTCCATGCTCAAATGGTACAAATACTTGCCCTTAGCTGAATGGTCCTACAACACCTCTACTCATAGTGCCACAGACAAGTCACCCTATGAAATCATCTATGGTAAGCCACCCCCCAGCATCCCTCAATATTTGTTGGGCATATCTAACATAGAAGCTGTGGATTCTATGTTAACTAGCCGCCAAGATATGCTAGCTTCACTTCAGCGCAAGTTAACAAAGGCTCAAGATCAAATGAAACTCTATGCTGACTGCCACAGGTGCGACGTCTCTTACAACACAGGTGACTATGTCTATGTCTGGCTCTGCCTATATCGCCAATCTTCTCTCAAGGATTCAACTTACAACAAGCTCTCTAAGAGGTTCTATGGACATTTCATAATCACAGAGAAAATTGGTAATGTTGCTTATCGTTTAGACCTCCCTTCACCATCCAAAATCCACCCCGTCTTCCATTATTCTCTGCTGAAACCCCATATTGGCCGAATTCCACCTCCTGTCCAACCACTTCCTCCTACTTTTGTGGATCATCACCCTCTAGTGGCTCCATTGGCTATCTTAGACTCCAAACTGGACACCTTTGCATCTCCACCCACCACGATGGTATTAGTCCAGTGGACCGGTTTAGCACCGGAGGATACTAGCTAGGAACACTGGGAATCCCTGCGCAAAAATTTTTAACTTGAGGACAAGTTGATTCTCCCAGGGGAAGGCAGTGATAGCAACACTAGGCTCAAACCAAAGAGGTCCATCATCAAGCCCAACTATTTGAAGGATTTTGTCTAGCATTGACAGCACATTCATAGCTCACTCAGCTTGCAAATCTTTTCTTTTTTGATAAGCAAAAAATTTTATTAAAAACAGGAGTACAAGGGGTACTCCGAACCCGTAGATACAAATGCGTGAGGAAGGAAGTGTCTCATTAAAACCTCTCAAGGCCAAAACCCGATGGGAAAAGGACCAAGAGAGGAAAAAGAATACAACAACTAACCTCATACAGAATTATTAACAGCCACCAGACTCACTAAACAGATACGCAATTATGGACTGCACTAAAAAACTAGGATCAATCCGTATTTTATAGCCCATAAAGCATCGCCTGTATAACACCAGTCCTCCCTATGCTAAAGTCGATCTGTGACAGCACCCAAGCCCAAAAAAAGCTTTGTAAAGTACCCATATATTTCCTCAAAGCTTTGTACTGCACCCAAGCCCAAAGAAAAGCTTAAAGTTCAACGCCCTATTTTCCTCCTGCACAGCAGAAAACCCAACAGACATAGGAGCCAACATTCATATCCTCCCCCTTCCATAGCAGCTACAGAAAGCTCAAGGTTTGCCCTAGTTGCTATATTATCCTCATTGGTGGATTTAAGAAGACTTGAGTGCCTCCCCTTCCTTCCTTTGCTATAAACCAACCCCATGAAATTTGTTTGATTTGTGCTATAATGTTAGTATGGTCAGCAACAGCTCCTTCAAATAGAATTTTATTTCGCAACAACCATACTGACCACATCACCGCGCACCACACAAGGTATCTCACCCTTTTAATTTTCTTACCCTTCATAATTGTACCATGCTGCAAGAAATGAGTAATTCCATTCCAATGCCAAGCCCCATTAACCCCTAACCAACATAAATCGAGCACCGGACATTATAGGAGAAAGTGAAGGAGAAAAACAAGTGATTAGCAGTCTCAAGATGCTGAAAACAAAAAACGCAGCAATCATTATGATTAGCTGCGATTATATGGCGTTTCAGCAGAGCTTCCCTTGTAGGAAGGCGGTCCAGAAAAATTCTCCATACACACACAAGTACCTTTGATGGAACTGAGGTTTTCCACAGATGTTTGAGAGCTCCGGACAGATCATCACTCAAGCTGCTGTGACGGTCCAGTGCTGCGCATGACGCATAAGCAGAGCTGACCGAGAAATTCTTTGAGGGGTGCAGCTTCCATGCCCAAGTGTCTTGTTCCAACATGACATTGGGCTGAGGCAGTTACGCATGCGAGTCATCACGCTAATCGGTTGTCGTCTATTGCAATTGATCTGACATTGCACGAAAGTCATCTACCAGCATATTTTTTACGATTTTGTATGGGGTGTATTTTTTGTTTTTGTTTTTTTTCACAGTTTTGAGTTAGCATAGTTTATATGATATTTTACTTCTATATATTAGAATTGCATCTTTTGAGAATGCTCCTCACTATAAATATATGTTTTTGTGACTTATGGATAAGTACAATAGTTCATTATTCTGTTTGAGGTATGGCCTATGGGTACAAATAAATTCTTCTCGGATCCTTCATACACGGGTATAGAATAAGTCACTCCACTTACCTCTAGATCTTTGATTCGTAGAGTTGTTATTTCATTGATAAATACTTTTAAATGTAACTTGGATTTTGATCCTCCCAATATGATCATTAGACCTCGTTTGCTTTTTTAATTTTCTAAACTTATTTCAAGTTGTATTTTCTTAATCACAATTTAATTTTTATATATCAATATTTTGACTCAAGGAATCAATTTCTTTTCCTCGGTAGAGAGACTGAAAATGTATCTAAACCAGAGTGACTGCATGACAATTGGCAGTGTTGATGATGCTAAAAACTTTCATCAGTTGATGGCATATTACCTGAAAACTTCCATCGTAAAAACATGTGACTGCATATTTTATACGGTGCGAAAGCCTCTCTCTCTATATAAGAGAGAGAGAGAGAGATTAAGTCCAAGAAAATAAATTGGAATAATATTCATCATTACAATTAGAAACGTATCAATGATTGTTTTTGATCTGACACGGCAGACAGCACCAATAACTATAATAATCCACTTGTTGATCATTTCAGGTTAGATGTAAAACTTCTCTCTTTTTTTTTTTTTTGGTAATAAACGGGGCAAAGCCCAAAAGCAACTAGACAAGAACACGGCGAGGAGTTGAAACTCCCAAACTATCAGAGAGCAAAAGGTGCCCAATTTGGGGAGGGCACTGCTCATACAAAATCAAAGAGGAACTCTGGTTACAGCCTATACTAGCCAAAGCGTCAGCACATTGGTTAGCTTCCCGATAGATGTGAATCAGACGAACATGCCAAGGAAGCTTCAAGATCTTCCGAATATCCCTCACAAGGCTCCAACCCACAGTACTAGTAGAAGACTCATTAGTAATAATCTGATAAGCAGTCGCAGCATCCATCTGAATCTCTACCGCTGTGAAACCTTTATCTCTAGCCAGCTTTAACCCTTCAAGCACTCCCCATAACTCAGCAACGATAGCACTACAACTACCAATAAACTTAGAGAAACCACAAAGCCAATTAGCATTATGGTCTCTAATCAAACCCCTACACCCAGCCATCAAGTTCCCACTCTTAGAAGCTCCATCTGAATTTAAGCAAACCCAATCTAAAGGAGGGGGCATCCACTTAATATCACGCAAGATAGTAGATCGACTCCTGCCATCTACATGCAAATGTGTTGCCAGCTGATACTCTCGCAATCTCTTAAAGACCTCTCTCCAAGGCCGAAAAGGCCTAAGGAAGTTGCTGTCATGGGCTTCTTTATTCCTCCAAGTCCATAGTAAATGGCAAGTTGTTGCCCAAACAGTCTCCCACCTAAAAGAATCCACATGCCTACCTTCATGCTCGATATTGAACTGGACCCAATGATCAAAGCTGGCCATAAAAAACTGACCCCGCATCTCTGGTTGTAAAAGATGCATCCAAACTGACTTAGCCAAGGGACAATCTCTGAGGACATGTAGCCCAGACTCCACCACCGAGTTACAGTAGGAGCAATAGGGATCACCTAGACCAAATCTATGCTTCCTTTGATTGGTCAAGAGTCTTTTGTGAACCAACAACCAAACAAAGAATTTGACCCTCTCAGGGACATCTAGCTTCCACACTTTGGCCCAGATTGTCCAACTATTCAACCTGTCCAAACCAGCCAAGGACTCATAAGCTTTTGAAACCGAGAACTCTCCAAGGCTACTCCCTGGCCAAAGTCTCAAATCCTCACCCCTTTCATCGCTGGGAGGAAGACAACCCCGAATCTTGTTAAGGATAGACTGAGGAACAAACGCCTGCATCTCATGAAGCCGCCAGTTGCCCGAATCATCAATCACGTCGCACAAACTCAAGTTGGCAACATCTAGAGGAATATTTGAAAACAAAGATGTCAACTTGAAACCTGGTTGAATCCAACTATCATGCCAAAACTTGATGGTCTCACCATTACCTATGACCCAATAAGAGAGCTCATCAATCTCAGGCCATAACCGAACTAAGTGCTTCCAGAGGGTCGAGTCAGTTGGCTTAGCAACTAACTTAAAGTCTTCAACACCCTCTCTATTGTATTTGCCGCGCAACACCTCACACCAGAGCTTGGACTTTCCATGCATAAATCCCCACCCAAGCTTTAAAAGACATGCATCATTCACAACAGATAAGTCACGGAGACCCAAGCCACCATGAGCTTTTGGCAACATAACAGACTTCCAGCTAACTGCATGGTATTTCCTACTGTCACCTTCTTGACCCCAAATAAAGTTACGCTGAATCTGGTGGATCTCCTGAAGGCACTTACGAGGAACGTAGGTCGTCATCATAGAATATAGAGGGAGAGCCTCAATTACCGACTTGGCAAGGGTCACACGACCTGCTAAAGAAAGTTGGCTTGCCTTCCAAGAAGGAAGTTTTTTCTTCACACTATCAACCAGAAATTGGAAGTCTGCTGGCCTCGGCGCTCTCCCCACCAGAGGCACACCTAGGTACTTGCCCAGACCCCAAACTTCTTTGAAACCCGACTGATCACTTAAACCACGCCTGACACTGGGAGCCACATTCTTAGAGAAAACAATAGAGGTTTTCTCCACACTTACTTGCTGACCCGACATGTCACAAAACTGAGCAAGAATATTGTTGATGCAATCCATCTGGACCTCAGTAGTTTTGCCAAACAATAGCAGATCATCAGCAAACATTAAATGAGATACCAGAGGGCCATTCCTACCAGCTCTAATCGGCTCCCACCTCCCATCTTCCACAACTTGCGAGATGAGGTGAGATAACTTGTCCATACACAAGACAAAAATGTAAGGCGACATAGGATCACCTTGACGAATTCCTCTTTGAGGTTGAAAGAAAGGGGATTGTTGCCATTCCACATGACGTTAGTCTGAACACTAGTAATACATGCCATGATAATTTGAATTAGAGTTACCGGGATAGCTGCTTCTCTTAGAACCTGCAAAATAAAGGACCATTTGAGTTTGTCATAGGCCTTGGCCAAATCCACTTTTATAGCGAAGAAACCTTTCCTTCCTCTCATATTTTTCATAGTGTGCACCAACTCCTGGGCCACCACAATATTTTCTTGAATGTTCCTCCCTGGTATAAAACCAGTTTGGAAAGGAGAAATAATCTTAGCTATCACAGGCTTCAGGCGATTGACCACCACTTTTGTGACAATCTTATAGATTGTGTTGCACAGAGATATTGGACGAAATTGGGTTACAAATTCTGGTTTCTCCACCTTGGGAATCAGACAGATATCTGTTTTATTAACAAAAGCAATCTCCTGTGGATTCAACCAAACCAACCTAACAAAATCCACCACGGATTCTCCCACCAACTGCCACGATTTTTGGAAGAAGCCCGGGGGGAAGCCATCTGGGCCCGGGGACTTCCAGGCTCCCATACCAAACACTGCTTTTCTCACTTCCTCCGCCTCCACAGGCAAACTCAAACTGGCTTTCTCTTCCTCCGAGAGTGGATGAAAGGTGAAAGAAGTAGTAACCCAAGGGCCAAAAACTTCACTCTCAGCATACAACTTCCTATAAAAATCATTGACCATGGCCTTTAGCTCATTCTCATTGTCGACCCAGCCTCCATCGTGATTCCTAAGAGCCAGAATCTTATTCCTTCTTCTGCGGTTTAGCGCCTTCAAGTGGTAATATCTTGTATTCCTATCCCCATCCTTAAGCCAAGCGGCACGAGATTTTTGATGCCACATAAGCTCTTCTTGATGAAGCACAGTACTCAAATCATGTTGGAGACGCTTCTCAAGTTGCACCATGTGCCTGTTACCATGACCAGCTGCAAACTTCCTTTGAATCCCTCCTATGCGAGCCAACAAAGTCTTTTTCCTCCTGGAGACTTCCCCAAAAGTATGAGTCCGCCAAACTTTAAACCGAGACTCCATATTAGCAATATTCTGTCTTACCCCCAACCCATTATTCCAACAACGCCTGACAGTGTCGTAGTAAGATGGATGAGTCTGCCAGGCTCTTTCATATCTAAAAGGCCGCAGTCTATTGACAACATTGATCCCAAACGGACAAATGAGGATAGGATGATGGTCCGATAAATCAACTCTAGGAAGAACCTTGACAAAGGCATCTGGAAACTCAATTCTCCAAGCATCATTACAAAGAGCACGGTCTAGTCGCTCAAACATGCGGACACCATTCAACAAAGGACCCCTCCAGGTGAACTTAGAGCCAACAACACCCAGATCCATCAAATGACATTGATCAATTCTATCCGCAAAAATTCGACATCTTCTATGGTTCACAACTGCACCCCCCTTTTTCTCATGAGCACCTAATATATCATTAAAGTCACCAGCCACCAACCATGGCCCGTTGAGAGAATTTGCAATGCCCTTAAGCTCATTCCACATTTCACCTCTAGCCTCATCATCCGGGCTAGCATATACTGCAGAGAAAAAATATTCCTTATCCCTAGCTAACCCCATTCTGAGATGAATGAACTGAAAATTATTAACTAGCACCGATATAGAAGTCCTAACACTCCGCCAGGCCACAATAATGCCCCCAGCAAAGCCTCTGACATTCGCAAATTCGAAACCATCAAAGCCTAACTTACTGAAGGTGGCCCTCAACCTCTCCGCATCAACTCGTAACTCCATCACAACAACAACATCAGGATTAGCAGTATCCAAATATTGTTTACAAACACGAAAGAATTCTGGACTTCCAGCACCCCTACAGTTCCAAAGGAACAATTTATTCTGGTTATAATTCATGAGAAACATCAATCAATGTTCATGATCACCCCCTCATCTCCAACGCGTTCTCCATCAACCTCACCCAAGGTTTCAGGCACAATCTCCATATCCGATCCCGTGGGCTCCAAAATATTAAGCAGACCTCCACCATTCCCATTCCTTCCACCCCCGGACAAAGGTGGATCAGAAGAGTGTTGAAAATTGGCAGGGGTTTTTCCATGGTTACCGCTATCAGGTGGTCTCGGTGGGTGAACCGGGCCACTACTCCGAGGTTTATGAATCAAACTAACATATTCTAAGTGTGGGTCTGTTGTTGATGTAGTCACGTGGCTCTCTAAGTTACTCACGTGATTATCTAGCTGGTGTACCGCGTTCTCCATCTGCTTGTGTCCCACCGCATCGTCTCCCCTGTGGTCAATGACAATCCCCTTAGTACTGTTGTCAACTAATATTTTCCGTGAGATGTGCGACTTGTCTACGACATTAACATTCCGACCCTTATTTTCCACGTGCATCTGATTAGTGCCAGGTAATTCATCATGTTGCTTTTTATGGGTTTCCTCAATATTCTCCTCTCTAATGATTGCCTTGCCCTTTTTGTTCGTAATAACAACTGCATGATTCTCGCCCTGAATTATCGCCCTATCGGTAACATCATCCTGATTGATTGCCTCATGATTATTCTCCTGATCTTCCTCCAAAATTAAAAACCGTGATCCCGCAAAATTAGGGGCCGTCGGCCTCCGATCACCACCGCCCCCTGCATGTGGAACGGCCACCTGAGGCTTCCGCGATCGTCGTTGCTTCTGCACCACCACCCATGGCCCGTATTCGATATCCCCTTTTTTCTGAGCATCAGCAGCCCTACTGCTACCCTCGCCTACCTGAGCAACTGCCTCCTTAGCCGCTTTGATCCTATCCGGGCAGCCTTCAACATAATGTCCAAACTTGCCACATTGAAGACACAAGAGGTGCAAACCCTCATATTCAATCTTATAGAAGCTTTCATCAACCTCAAACACTGCTAATAAGGGCTTGGTCAAGTCAACCTCCACACAAAACCTAGCATACTTGCCACGTTCTTTCTGCAGTGTAGTTTTGTCTACCTTCACCGTCCTACCAATCCTATTCCCCAGAGACTTAAGGAACTTAGTATCATAATATTCGATAGGTAGGTTAGAAACCCTCACCCAGACCGCCACCGTACTAATGGCTTCACTAGAGGGATGAAAATTGGGAGTCCACTCTCTCACCGTTAGATAATGGTCATATATGAGCCATGGCCCTTGAGTGAGAGCAAACATATGATCCTCCTTATTTGAGAACGTAACTAGGTAGTAGTCATGTCCCAAATCAATGATATTGATGACTCCCTTGTTGATCCACATCTGTTTTAATCGGGTTTCCAAGGCTCTATACCCTATTCGTCTCCCCAGCAATTTCACGATAACACCATACTGCCAAGGTCTCCTGTTTCGTGTAGCCTCCTTCTCCAAGAGCACGAAGGAAGGGCACTCATACTTACCCATCATCTTCTCTACAATGGATATACCCACATTCTCCTTCTCCGAGTCACTCACATCCCTTACTTCATCCTCCGCATCCCCCAGCGGATCACATTCGTCATCCCCATCACTATCCTCAGAGTTCGCCTCCGAGCACTTCCCCTCCAATCCATCTCCTAATACTGCACTCTTGAAGGACATCAGTTTCCCTCCGTGGCCATCTTCCTCCATCAGATCAGCATAAGAAGTAGGTCCCGTAGTCTCCCCCGTATAGCCCCTGTCACCTCCCTTAACCTTCTTAATACTCCTGGCCACCAGGGCCGCCTCCTCCACCGAGAAATGTTTGAACGATATTAAAGGCACTCCCACCTCTTGCGCACACCTCTAATTATATCATTTGATCAAAATATCTCTGAAAAATAACAAAACTCGCGAAGCTCCCGAAAAATTCGAATTTACGGTATGAAAAAACAAATTTCTTTACCGGAAATTCGAATTTCCGGTAAAGAAATTTTTTTGGTAAAAAATTCCGTAAATTGGTAATTTACGATACACAAAATATTTGTGTATCGGAAATTCGAATTTCCGGTATACACGGTATGCATTTTTTTTTTGAACAAAAAAAAAGCATAAAAAGATAGAAACTTACAGAGTCATCGTTTGGTGTAGAGGGATCTGTGGTGAAGAGAACTGAAAGGGTAGCAATGATAAGGAGAGAGAACATAGCAGAGATGAAGATTTGGAACGAGAAGAAGCCACGGAGGCTAGATCTTGAACCTAGTACCAAATTTTTTTGTGTGAAGAGCAATGTCAGATCCAAAAATGAAGAATTTGTGTTAAAAAGTACTTTTGAGTGTATTTTGAATCATATGAATTGAATATTGGAAAGTGGAGTTGGTATGTATGGCACTTTTTCAGAAACTGAATTGATAACAGAATGGAGGATTAAGATAAAGACGGTGTTGAATTGAATAAATACATACCGTAAATTGAATTTACGGTAATTTTTACACAAAAAATTTCTTTACCGAAAATTCGAATTTACGGTATACATTCGAATTTATGGTATACAAATGTATACCGTAAATTCGAATTTCTGGTACACAAAATTTTATTTGTGTACCGTAAATTACCAATTTACGGTATTTTTTACAAAAAAAAAAATCTTTACTGAAAATTCGAATTTTTAGTAAAGAATTTTTTTTCCTTACCGTAAATTCGAATTTTCGAAAACTTCACGGATTTTGTTATTTTTTTAGAGATATTTTGGTCAAATGACATAATTGGGGAGAGTGCACAACAGGTGGGGGTGCATTTAATATCGGCCGAAATGTTTTTCTTTTGCTTCTTTTTAGGCCCGTCATTAGTGCCAGAGAGTGTGGGCTTCTCATTCTCCTCAATCCGAAAAGGAATGACAAATAAGTGAATAACTATAAACAATCCTCATTTTTACTAGCATACACCGATATCTCTGGAAGTTTATTTCCGAATAGTATAATTTGTCCAGATCAGATTTGTCCGAAAATAGTCTTTTGATGTAAAAATGATTCACCTCCGAATATAAACTTCCGACAGTTGGTGCATGCTAGAAAAAATGGGGGTATCTTTAGTTATTCCCGGCAAATAAGTCAATGTAAGAGCATGAGTTTTCAAAGCTGCCTTTTTTCCCTTTCTTTAAAGAAATTTAATCTTTTAGCTCTTAACATATTTTCTTCATTTTTTATAACCAAAAAAATATTTTCTTCATTTTTTTAATTTCTTTCCCGTTTTTTGGTTTTCTGTATTTTTAATCAGTCATATGAAGTTATATGCCAAATTAAGAAGGCTTGGGGTGGCTCTTAGATATTGAAAAGAAAAAAGGACTGCATCGATTAATTGAAGTTATTTACGCATAAGTGTGATAATTGATTTGAATCAATATTTCAACTGGTCAGGAAGTTTCATTAGTTATTTGCCACTGACAATTTATGATTCAGCATTTTGTTTGAAAAAGATGTTAAGGTCGTATTTGCCATCAAATGTCAAATGGATCATCCTTTAACCATTGGATTCCCATTCCCAGTCACATACACAACAGATTAAAACAGTCGTCAATTGAATCTCAAATAACGCTGGTATACAGAAAGATTGCAAGAAATGACAGTGAGGAGGAACTCGGAGAAAGAACAAATCAAGAGAGAATATTTATGTAAATATTGCTGCCAGGGAGCCCCTTTTCTTGCTTTTCACCATTATTTTGTGGACTCACAAATGTGTGCTGATCATGTGTTTTTTTTCCATTACTAATTTCCACATCTCTGCCTAAAAAGTATATATAAAAGTGACATAAAAAACGGTTAGCAATGAGATGACACATTAGTTCCAAATTTCAACCATGCTCTTGGCCAAGGAAAGATGATTGGATAACAAAGATCTGAAGTCAATTTACAATTATGCAATTTGTAGAGTATTGTATCATATGGCTATAGAAATAACTACAAACTGTAGATCAACTTATTCATAATTCAGAAAACGAGAGTTTTTAAAACAAAAATATCATCAATCAACACACACTAGATGGGATCATATGGTCACTTGAAGGGCCATCATCAAAGTTAAGACAATAGCTCTGAAGATCATAGCTGAACTGTGGAGTGCTCCTTTGCCATCCCAGAGATTGTTTCCAACGATTCTTCAACCTACAAAATACTTTCCTAACAATGCATGACAAAGAGCAACAATACTCAAGTAAAGGCCTTCTTTGGACATTACCAAGTGTCACTGAAGAGGTAACTCTAGTTTTCCTCTGAAACTTCATGAACTGATTTCTTTGAAAGCTACACAGCCTTGACATTTTCATTCTTCAGTCACCACTTGATGAGATCTGAGAAGTTGTGTTGCTAAAACAAATGCAGCATCATGAGGAATTGGACCGCAAAGAAAGAAGCGTGAAAGACTGAAAGGTGAGTTTTTACAAGTGTTTACAACACAATCAGGAATCAAATATTTGATGCCACTTTCTGATTTGTGGTAGACAGAAAACATTATCATGAATAGTTCATCAAACTTCAATAATGATGGCCCCAGCGTGGTGAAAGGATTGAAGACTGTTCTCTAGTGATGTAACATCAATGGGATGTGTTCAAGTTCAATCACCTTTTGGAAGACAAACTTCTATAGAGTTGTTAGTGTGTGTCATTGTGATTTGCTTGTGTTTTACTCAAACATTTGACAAACTTTTCTAGGATACTTCTACGAAGGAGTATTAAAATGAGGTCGGTACTCAGAACATAAAGGTACACGCTATTTCTACGTAACATATCATGCTAGAGACATGCTTACACTCATGGGAAGGTAAAAACAAAAAATTGCAATTGATTCACCATAAAATTGTGTTATTGATTTTTTCCGAAAGCAAAACCAAACAATAGAAGATAATCCTATATCCATATTTATTCACTAATTAAATCCTAGTTTGGCATTTAGAATTCAAACCATTTTTTTAAAGATGAAAGTTTGGAAGCAGATAAACAACTGCCACTACATACAGTACGTGTTCAAAAGGCCAATCAAACTAGATAATAGTCATATGCATAGATATATAACCGAGTTACCCCATAGTCACTTGTAAAATTTGTCATCCTATCTTTAATTGTGCCAAAGTTAATACAAGTCTCTATATCAGTAATGTAGAATTTTCAGAATCAAAAGTAGTTAAGGTAGTTATGACTTACAGAAAGGTACAAAATAAAAGGATTTTGTTAGAAGAAATGGTTGGGAAATGCAATCAGATTGACAGCTTACCATGGGACATAGGTAAAGAAGTTTTGGAAGCTATGGTCTTTCTCAAAGTGAGATTAGACCTTGATTCTTATTAAATAGAGGAATCGGTTACAATTCAAATGACAGAATAAAAACAAACAGATAAAGAGATTACACTGAATTTAAAAATTAAAACTAAATGTAACAAATTATCCTAATTTATTCAAAGTACTAAACATAACAAATAACAGCCTATTATCATGGAGAAGCTGTTATGTTGTTACGTTTTCACCCCCCCTCAAAGTTGTCGTGGTGGTGCGAGTCAATCTTTACTGCCCGATCTGAAATCTGCCGCGTGGTGCAGTTTGGTGAATACATACGCAAGTTGCAAGCTAGAAGGCACATAACGCTTGGTCACTAGTGTTCCTTGAGCAACCTTTTCCCTCACAAAATGATAATCCAGTTGGACATGTTTGGTTAAGTGAAGAGGATTATGATAAGATGAAGTGCAGCTTGATATTATCACAAAAAGCGAGTTGGAGGATCATATAATGGAACACCAAGATCACGTAAGAGATAAGTTATCCATGTTAGTTCGGTGTGTGAGGCCATAACCTGATACCTTACGCATGACGAACGAGCTGTTGGTTGTTTCTTGGCGGAACCATGATATCTTGATTATTGCCCGAAGGTACAATAACACATTTGTTGATCTTCAGTGTGCAGACGACAAACCCGATCTGCGTCAACAAAGCCATACAAATTTGTGGAACCAGAAGATAGAATCCTCATTCCAAGTTGAGTTGTGCCCGTCACATACCGTAAGACCCTTTTCATCAACTTAAAATGATCATTCGATGGGGAGTGCATGAATTGGCATAGATAGTTCACCGCATAGGTAAGATCTGGTCTGGTAAATGTAAGATATTGCAAGGCATCGGCAATGCTACGATACAGATGTGGGTCAGAGAAGGCTGACGTATCATTTGATTCACGTTTGACTGCCATTGGTGTTGCAACAGAATTAGCGTCTAACATATGGGCCCGTGCAAGGATATCGTTGGGATACTTTGTTTGGTTCAAAAAGAGACCATATGTTGTGTGTTGAACTTCGATACCCAGAAAATAATGAAGAAGACCAAGATCTTTGATGGCAAATTCAGAACTCAGAGTTTTGATGAATGAGTTAAGTGTTGGTTCAGAATTACCTGTAAGTATGATATCATCCACATATAATAGGAGGAGGATGGTGATATCACTCTTACGATATACAAACAGTGATGGATCTGCAGTGCTGCAAATAAAGCCATGGTGTATAAGATATGAACTCAACCGGTTAAATCATGTTCGTGGAGCTTGACGCAAGCCATAGAGTGCCTTCTTTAAGTGCCATACATGATTAGGAAATTGTGGATCCTCAAATCAGGCGTTTGTGAAACATAAACGGGATCATGAAGAGTCCGTGTAGAAAAGCATTTTTGACATCTAGTTGCGGAGACACCATTTGTTTCACGGTGGCCAGGATAACACCAATCGAAACAGTCTATCTCGATTCTTTGGAAGAACGTTTCTTGAAAATCAAGACCAGGTAATTTGGTTTAAAACCTTTTGCAACATAACGAGCTTTGGCGATCAGAGTGCCATCGAGTTTAGCTTAGTTTTCGGATCCACTTGGTTCCAAGAACATGTGTGGAGTCACGAACAACTAGTTGAAAAGTATGTTGATCCTTAAGTGCTTGTAGTTCATCTTCCATAGCTTTCTTCCAACCAGGATGGCGAAGTGCGATTCGAATGGTTTTGGTTCTTTTGGGATGAGTCACGAGGTTAGGAGGTATTTTGTGTTGGAGACGGTGTATGCACCTTTTGCTCTAGTTATCATGTGATGGTAATTTTGAGAGGGTTTGAGTTTGTGGGTTGTGGTTGTAAGGTTTGAAGCGAAGCGATGTCAGTGAGGTTGGGAAGTCATGGATGATGAATTTAGGTTTGAAATTTGGTTGTTGGTATTTGGTTCTTTGGCGGTGTTGGTTTCAGGTATTGAAGGTGGAGTTTGGGGTGCAGTTATTGATGTTTGGTTCTTTGGCATTGTTGGCCGGGTATTGGGCAATGTATGGGTGGGAGGTCTTGAGTATCGGGTTGTTGGCGGGATGGATGGCGAATGGGAAAAATTTGGAAGGTGGTGATGTTGTAATGTCGCCTTGTGTGGTTGGAGAGTGTAATGTAGTTAAGTCTTTGAATGGGAATGTGAGACTCATCAAATACTACATTCGTGAGATGAAAATCGACTTTGTTGCTGGATCTGACAGCACTTATAGCCTTTGTGGCGATCAACTGTAGCCCAGAACACACATGGTAGTGACTTTGGATCAAACTTTGTATCTTTGAGTGTCTTGAATCGATGGAAAAGCGGCTGACTTCAAAAATGCGAGGCAGAATATGATGTGCTGATCATGCATTAGGGAATATAAATTTGGTGAACTTGGCCCGAAGATGGCAGCCTATTGATGAGGAATACTGCAGTAAGAAAAGCCTCGGGCCAGTATATAAGAGGAACTTTACTAGCAAAAATCATAGTAAGGCCAAGTTCTCTTATGTGACGATGTTTGCGTTCGGCAACGCCATTTTGTTGTGGCGTGGATGGACATGAGACATTGAGTCGAATCCCATTAGATGATAGATGCTGAAGCATTTTATTATTCATGAACTCTCGACCTCCATCACATTGAATTCCTTTGATAAATGTGTTGAATTGGCGTTACACAAATTTTCAAATAACAAGTATTGCTCAAAAGAAATCAAATTTGGCTTTTAGAAATTATCAACCATGTGAATCGGTATTGTGGTCATCAACTATGCAAGCATAAGCCAAAAACCATTCTTTGAGGCAATAGGTGAAGGTCCCATAAATCAAAATGAACAAGTTCAAATGCAAAGGTACTTCTTTTATTGTGAAATGAAAGGCAATTGAGTAGCCTTGGCCATAGTACAACTTTCACAAATAAAAGAACTAGATAACTTATTGGAAACTTTGATGGCCCCTTTGTGCGGATGTCTCACTAATCGATGTTAGGATGTCCAAGTCTTGCATGCCATACTTGTTCATCCACTTGCTGAAATCTGGTGGAGAAAAATGCACTAACTGGATGTGGAAGAGAATAAACATCCCCCGTCCTCGTCCCCTTGGTCAAAATCTTCCCTGTCATCTTGTCCTTAATCACAAATCCAGTGGATGAGAATTCACATAGACAAGGATGTCGATGGTAAGTTGGTGATAGATAATAAATTCTTACGAATATTGGGAACAACAAAGGACATTTTTAATGGCGGTTTATCATTAGAAGAGAGGGAAGATAAGCATCACCCGGTATGTGAAATATCGAAGTTTGGCACCATTACCAGCGGCAACAATGGTATTACGGTGTAAAGGGCGTATATTAGATAGAATACCTTTATCATTTGTCATGTGTGCACCAGGCTCTGAATCGAGGGGAGCCACTCATTTACATCGGTTGAGTCATTGAGTGTCATGGTGCCAAAGGCGGGGGCCGGATGTTGTGGTGATAGGCATGATTGTACAATGTTGACAAGAGAGTGCATCATGATTCTTGCCATTGCATATTTGACATACAACTTCACTGGTGGAATTTGTTGGCTTGGAAGATCCGGAAGTTGAGTGTGAATGAGGTGAAAAGCCACGACCTTTAGATGTAAATGTGGGGCGAGAGTTGCGGGGCTTGGTTGAATTCTGCTGTTTGCGATCTTGAGGTCGAGAAGAGCTTCGGTTGGCATAGAATGCTGGAGTGACATTGGTCTTGTCGCGGTTGTCACCACAGTGTCATAGTTAATGGTACGGGAATGGTGATTGATAGTTGGGGACTGGTGGGTGGAGCAGGGTGGTGGTGAAAGGGTTGTAGTCAGGACCCAGCCCCCTAAGTAAGTGAAATACCTTATCATGGTCAGACAAGGGAGTGCCAATGAGTGAAAGGTCATCACAAATGCTCTTGAAATAGACAATATAGTCATGAATTGATTATGCAAGGGATCCTTGCTCGGGGTGGACAATTTTTGTTTGAGTAAAAACTCACGTTCCGCAGATACATGAGCAAAGGCATCTTGGAAGTAGTCATACTTCCACGAGAGGTTTCCAAATCTCTGACCAGGCTTAGGGTCTCCTCTGTAAGAGCGACTTGTAATCCATGCGGACAAATCCCATCGGATCTGCGCCAATGATGAAAGTACGGATTTGGTTGATCAGCGCCGCAGAGGAGCGGCATTGGGAGTGATAATCACGGCGATTGGCGCAGGGGTGTCACCACTAATGAATCCTCCAAGATCTTGACTCTCAATCAGATTTTTCATTTGTGCCCTCCATAACCGATAGTTAGAGGGTGTAAGGTCCAAGGATACAAAGTTGCTAATGTTGAGAGTGGCTGGATATGGATAGGGTGAGTTGGTAGGAGTGTTTGAGGGGCCTCGGTTGTTGTTTGGAGTATTTGACATATTGATGTAGCAAGGAAAGGTATTGAACCTGCGGCTATACTGATACCATAAAGAAGTTTTGGAAGCTATGGTCTTTCTCAAAGTGAGATTAGACCTTGATTCTTATTAAATAGAGGAATCGGTTACAATTCAAATGACAGAATAAAAACAAACAGATAAAGAGATTACACTGAATTTAAAAATTAAAACTAAATGTAACAAATTATCCTAATTTATTCAAAGTACTAAACATAACAAATAACAGCCTATTATCATGGAGAAGTTGTTATGTTGTTACGTTTTCAATAGGAAGACAGGGCTACACACTAAGGATTTTTTTTATTTTTTATCTTTGCCTCTTGTAGAAGTAAAAGCCACCAAGTCGAGGATGCTGATGTTAAATGGAAATGCTGAAAAATCTAAGGCATTGCATCCTATTCAAACAAACCTCTTGCGGGAAGCATGACTCCTCGTGAAATTGATCACTCCATTGAAAGCGTTGCCATTTCAGAATCACAATCACAGAGATATGCATGAACCTAAACAGTTCTCATGGATGGAATATTAAGACAGCGAAGATGAAGGAAGGAAAGCCCACACAATTCACCACGAAAAAACCCATACCACTCCTTAGGAGTCGTAGCACAAAACCCCAACTTCGCACTCCAAGTTTGAGAGAAACCACTTGCCGCACACCCCCTAGGAGGAGTAGGAGAACTGAGGGCACAAATGAACCCAAAAAACTACAGTTACGTCAAAAAGGTCATCAAAAGAAAGACCATAACTCACCTTCACCGCTGAGTGCATGATAAATATGTTGGATCGGACTTTGGATTTGTCTGAACACTTAACAATGATACAAAGTTGCATAATTTCACAAAGGAGGAATATGAAGGAAATGACGAAGATGAGTAGCTCAAAAAGTCTATTTATAGAGGAATTATTCCTTAGTCGCTACCACCCAGGTACAGTCAACCAAAAAATGGATCATTAATGTACATACGTATGACATTAAATCGTGCTTACCAAGACCTGCATTACTAACAGCGTTGATTAGCCCACTCATAAAAAGTTAGGCGATGATAATACTACCAAGGCAAAGGTCACGAGGCAACAAATAACATCTCAACACTGAGCTAGGGGGTAATTGATCCGAGCATGATTAACAGCTCAACAGAGAGAAGCATTTAGACAGGTGGCTAAGAAGTAACAAAATGCACTATTGAATAAGCTCATCTCATAGCATAAAAGGAAATCATTAGGAAAGACCCTTAAGCATAAGAAAGATTATGTCAACACGCGACCTTGGCAGAAGAAAACCTTACCACCTCATGAGTAAAACAAACAAAGAGAAAGCATTTAAGAAACCACAAACAGTATTCGAGAGATATAGGCTATCCCAGCAACAAAAGATACCCAATTGGTACATGGATGTGGCATGGTTCTGAGGTATAACCTCGGAACACGACACATGAATATCAGGACCCACTCGGGTCAGCACTATATAAATAGACTTCCATCTTGATGCAAAGTATATTGTTATTCCTATTCTCTAAGGCTAAAACACTTATTGTCTTGAGCTTCGAAGTGCCTTTCCAAATACTTACCCCATCGTTATTCAATCACATCAAATATGAGGAACACGTGTGGATCATACGGGAGAATCAGGTCAAAGTAGTGGATATAACTGAACCGAGCAAGAAAATATTCGTTCTCCAAATCCACAACTTTCATGGTACCCCTATGCTTCCGCATCTTACTGAGTCACATTTGCATATAAACCACAAGCTTACCTTCCTTCCTAGCACTTCCACAATTAGCAATTGCTTCCATGGAAGGCAAGCCTTTATGATGATTCTACTTTGTAATGTGCAGTTTCGTGCATAGAATGTCCACATTCTGCAAATCCTCCTTGTTTCTCTGTATACCAATCCTCAACCTCCAATTCAGCATCTCCCAAATCAATCTCTACACAATCTTCTACATCGAGTTGATTGATGGCCATGATTTAATTAGTTAACTAGAATTCATGAATTTTTTGTGAGGATAACTAGGAGATGCATTTCTTGGACAAACCCATATCAATTACAAGAAATACTAGGAGGAAAATGTTTCATGGACACTCAAATGCTATTATACACCTTGAGAGAGATAGAGATATAAGAGAGAAGAGTGATAGATGTGATAGGTAAGTGATGTAATAAAAAGAAAGAGATAGAAAGGAATGAAAGGTGTTAAATGAGTGTTGATTTTGTAAGGGTGTTCAAAAATCAAAACTCATACTAGGAAAGACTTCCTTCCCATTATACATCATCACGACCTTGCATTGTGCACCTTCGGCAGAAGAGAAATCCTCCTCATTTGTTTTGGGGTTCTTCTTACTCATATCAAGTTGATCACCCTCCCATTATACATCATCACGACCTTGCATTGTGCTCCTTCGGCAGAAGAGAAATCCTCCTCATTTGTTTTGGGGTTCTTCTTACTCATATCAAGTTGATCACCCTCCCCGCGGGAGAGCTCGCCAGAGTTTGTTACCATTCAAACTATCTCTCTCTTTATAAACCTTGGTGTATGATATGTAAACCACAAAGACTAAAGCATATTAGATATTAATTAACAATCAATTATAAAAAAATTTACAGTAAATACTAATCTTGTAAATAAAAATTTCCAATATAAATAAAATTAAACACTAATACTATCTCAATATCTTGCTTCTAGCTAAATATTTATCTCAATAAGAAAAATTCTTGGACGAATTGTACTGTTGTACTTAATATTATTTAAAATACTTACGAAACATAAATTGATTCAACTAGAGTGAATTCTTATCTTCAAAGAATCTAAAAATCATTTAGCTGAATTCTTTCATAAATGCAACGATCCCAATTCATAGAACGAAACATCGATAAATTCATGAACAAGCAATAATGCATACAAGCTGATGTAAAAAGGATAGCATAACAAAACAATTCTCGACTATCATTTAATCCCATCTCTTCAAAAAGTTGCAAAGACGAAGACAAATTTTAAGCTTAAACAAAATCTGAGACAAATTTAAGTCCTAGACTAGATGAAGAAACCAAAGCTCATATAACTAGAATTCCATCTCATACGATAGCGTTGGCTGCACTTGCAATCCTAGGCCACAAATCAGCACACTCCTTGCCAATTGGACCAGTGATAGCAGATCCTACAATAACAGGTAAGACACCAAAATTAAGACCAGAATCAACTACCAGGAAGCAACCCCCAAAGTAAATTGGTAAGGATGAAGCAAGTAACAAGTAGGATAGGTGTAGTCTCTATTTGTAAAAAAGAAAAAGAAACGCACTCCATATGACAGAAGCATAACCATGTTAACATAAACAAAGAAGTATTTGGCTCAAGTAATAAAATTACTGAAATAAGAGTACGATATTTGTTGTTACTTTTTCAACATTAGAGAAAGGAAAAACACAAACACTTGCAAGACTGCATGTTCATTACAAGTTAAGTGAACAAATGATACCTTTCATTTCACCCTTGGGATTCACAATAACACCAGCATTATCTGCAGAAACCAACATCTCATGTCAAGAAAAAATGTTCACCAGCATAAGTAGATTAAAATTAAGAAGACGCAGTGTGCGTTAGGGTTGGCATCCAACTCGCCAAACTCACACGTTTGAAACACATTTCACCATGATCTTATAGAAGCTACAATGTGTAGCTTTTATGTGACCGTGATTTCTCACCATGATTCCACCATACTCACCGCCAATCCAAACTCAGTCGCAATCACACTAGAAGCAAATATAAAAAATGGCAGAAAGGCATTTACCAGCAGACAGGTAACACAATGCAAAAGAAATACACATCATGCTGTTTAAAACTGGCAATCACACAATTATATGCTTCCCAGTGTGAATGACCAACCAAAAGACAGGGCACTCAGCATTACAGAAGCAACATTTTATTTTAAAGAGAAAAAAAAAGGATAGCGCATACACCAATTGGTAACATAAATTACACAAGAATATAGTTCCTAGTGTGAATGACTATCTCCCCATGTAATTGAATACGTAGATAAATAAAATATTAAAGGATAAAATGGTACCTTCGAAGTACATGTAGACGCCGTCCTTTCGGCGCCAAGGCTTGCGCTGGCGAACGATGACAGCTGGCAAGACCTTCTTCCTGAGATCGGGCTTACCCTTCTTAACGGTGGCCATCACCATGTCCCCAACGCAGGCAGAAGGTAGACGGTTAAGTCTACCCTTGATTCCCTTTACGGATATGATGTAAAGGTTCTTCGCCCCAGTGTTGTCCGCGCAGTTCACCGTCGCCGCCACCGGCAGACCCAGCGACATCCGGAACTTGTTTCCCGCCGATCCACCGCGACCTGATCACACCAAACACAAAACAAACCGTCACAATAAAAACACAGTTAACAAACAACTTCAAACCTCAATATCCACAAACGACAGCCATACCTCTCTTCGACATCCTTGCTCTCCCCCGACTCTTCTCACTCTTAAGTTTGTTTATATATGCAAAACACAGGGTTTTCCGCTTTTAGGGTTTTATTTGGGCCTGGGCCTTTCATCCCTGCTCGTGTTGGGCCTCGATTTGGGTACCGTTTGGAAACAAACTTGCAGAAAAAAGGGGGTGTATTAGTAAAAATAAACAGTAACTCAATTTTATTCCACACAGCCCTTCTTCCATCCCTTCATACTTGCTCAGAAACGATGTCGTCTTGCGCTTCTCCCCCTTTCTCTCATCGCCTCGTCATTCCTCCGGCGACCACTTCCCGTCACCGGAGACTCACCGGACGTCGCGCCATCCGTCCCTGCCTGAGGATGTCACTTGACGACAACAACAACAATTCTAACCTTAATTCCTCTTCCATGCTGAAATCACTGACCAACCTTCTCTGGGGACAGTCCTTACCGCCGGGGCTACTCGTCACCACCGCGCGCACAGCCTGGAACTCTGCTTGGCAGCTCATGATGTCCCAGCTCGCTCCCTCCGATTCTTCCGGCGGGTATTCCAGGCCAGCTTCTAAGTTCCGATTCACCGGCCCTCCGCCGAGTGGCCTCCACCTCTACGTAGGCCTAGCGTGCCCGTGGGCCCACCGAACCCTCATAGTGCGCGCGCTGAAGGGCCTGGAAGAGGCCGTGCCGGTTTCGGTTGCGTCGCCGGGTCCGGACGGGTCGTGGGAATTCAAACGGGTCGTTGGCCCGAATACGGGTGGGGTAATTAGTCCCAGTTTGGATAAGGCGAACGGATGCAAGACTTTGAAGGAAGTTTATAGGCTTCGAAGAGGTGGGTATGATGGGAGGTCCACGGTGCCTATGCTATGGGACAAGGACTCCAAGGATGTTATTTGCAACGAGAGCTACGACATAATCCAATTGTTCAATTCCGGGTTAAATGATTTGGCCCGTAACCCGGGGTTGGATCTCTCACCACCTGAATTAAAGGATAAGATTGAGGAATGGTATCGAGTGATATATCCGAGTGTGAACAATGGGGTTTACAGGTATGGAAGGTTAACTCGTCGTGAGACTTGATTATTGCTTCCTTGTTCATTGAATTGGGTATTGTTGTGATAATGTGATTGCAGGTGCGGGTTTGCGCAGAGCCAAGAAGCATACGATAGAGCGGTAAATGACTTGTTTTCTACACTAGACGAGTTGGAGAATCACTTGGCAAGTTCTCGCTACTTGTGCGGTGACACGCTCACACTTGTTGATATATGCTTGTTCACTACTTTGATTCGGTTTGATATTGCCTATAACGTTCTATTTAAATGCACCAAGAAGAAGTTGTATGAGTGTCCCAATCTACATGCCTACATGCGTGACATTTATCAGGTGCTTTGCTAAAAACTGTTTAGATTTATTATTATAATCATTCAATTGTGTCGTTCTTGTTCATGTAGTACTAAGCTACGTGTTTCGTGCTGTGGACAGATTCCCAAAGTTGCCGCTACTTGCAATTTTCAAGAAATTATGGATGGTTACTACAAAATCCTTTTTCCTCTCAATCCAGGGGGCATTAGACCAATCATGCCTTCAACTTCAGAGCATGAAATCCTTTGCAGGCCTCACGCCAGGGAATCCCTATCATCTTCTTCAACTACGCCAGCGTTTGTCAAATAGTGAACTACCTCCCACCACAGTTACTATGATCCATCATCCGGTGGTTCTGTATGCAAGACAATAATAATGCGTAATTCACGTTTTAAGCAATGAAGTGTATAGCATACTTGATGTTATCATATCATATACTACAATACTACTGTTCATGTAGTCTTAACAAGGAATTAAGCCGCTTGCATTAGCGCCAAAATTTACATCTCATGTTGTAACCAAACCAATCTTTCATCTCCAGTTAACCCGTTACCCTAAAATGGGGTAATAGTGTAATACTTCCATTAATTTCTGATTGCAGAACCATATATCGCTCATAAATGACGATATCGTCAGCTTTTAAAAAGTAGAGACATACAAGCAGAACAAATCGTTTCATAGAAAAGACATACATTGATAATATTTCGCAACATAACATTATGTTGATGTACAACGATGCTTACAAAGCCCTACAAATGCTGCAGTTAAATATATTCAGCTTCATTACTGCTTATCCATTTTTTAGCATCCATCTCTTTTGGTCTTACTCGATTTGAACCTCCACCAATAAATATATCAAAATTAACCTTCAATGTCAATTTAATCCGGTATGGAAATTGACATTCATTGATGTACCAAAATAAAGTCACAGTGACTGACCATTTTGATATAATTATAATTGGAAGTCCCAACTGACGAGATATGCATCTTAAGGACCAAAATTAACGTTCTTGACCAGAAAAAGGACCACAATTAACGTTAATTCGTTTTTCTTTCTTCGGACAAGACTACCTAATACTTGCCACAAAGCTGTACAAAGTAACTATTGCCCATAGGCCATCAAGCCCCCCACCCCCAGAAAAAGTATCACTGAAGTGGGCTGGGTCTCATTACGACTCAACCAGGGCCTTGGGGGGGCCTGGGTGAGAAGACAAAATGGGTTACTGAAGAACGGCTAAGATCTTGCAATTGACGCAGATCTACTGGATCCTGCACCATGGAAGAGTGAAAAATTAATTACGGAAATCACAACTCAACAATGGTGGAACGGTGAAAGAGTGTGTGTGTATACATGCATGCTTGTGTGAATAGATGCAGTCTTTGAAAGAGTTCCACCAAAATATAAGTTTGCCAAGCAATGAAATGATACCAAGCAGAGAGCATAAGCTATATGCGCAGTGCACACTCAAAAAAGCTAACGTGTTACCTCGTGATTTCTAGAACAAAGAACTAAATTAAATTTAAAAACTCCAATTTGGTACGTGACCAAAGCCTTTTCAACTATCAACCCAGAAAAGAATTGGTGGAACAGGCTGTGTAAAGCATAACGGTATCAAAGCAGGGATAGCCTTCAACAAACAATAACAGCTTACACATGATCCTTTTTATAGAAATCCTAGATTTTCATAAACGGTTGTTATTGATTCATATTAGATGACACCACCGATCAGATATTATGTGCTAAAAGATTATCAGCATCTATCACAGAGAAACCCAGACCGACATGAAAGTAGGTGCAGCATATTTCATAATTATCATTGTGGGTGAAACTCGAAATACACAATATATTGCAACAAATTAAAGAGGCTGTAGCTTAGGAATTGACAACATCCAGAGAAAAGGCAAAGGACCACTTTTTAATGATAAAAGTTGGGGAAAAAAATAACATACTACCCATCAGTGAGAAATTGAACTTACTGGTTGATCGCTTCATATTCCTACAGAACTTGCTGCCACATCTGCACTGAAACAGCTTGGCAGGTTGATCAAGGTCATCGAAGTCAACGCCATAATCCTGCAGAAACATCATGAACATAAGCTTCTCTAGAGAAAAAATTGATTCCTGGATAAATAAAATGATTTGAGGTGGACTACACAAAATGAGCAGGAACTGCACAATATAACAATACTAAACGGACTGCCAACCAACCAATGTACATAGCATTTTGTCAATTAAATAACCATGAATAACTAGAAACTAATTTCAACCACTAATATATTATCTCAACCTCGTTAGTTGTTGCTACTTTGCTCCCTACTTGAAGTGATTAGTAAGCACCATAAAGAAGTTGAGATATATATACAATATAGCACCAGTCACCGAAAATCCATATTACATAACCAAATTTACTCACCCAAGTGAGCTCTTCCTGTGCTGCTATTTTTCTGGAAGTGAAAAGAGCAAACTGCACATTTTAACGAATTAAAAGCATCGGTAAGCAAAATTTGCTATACAGTTCGCTATGACAACAAAAGGTAAGTAAAACTGCAGACGGAACTTCAATGATTTTCTAACTTCTCACATGATAGTAGTAACGATCTGGACTCTCGATTTCAACAGGGAGCTCGACCAAGTTTGCATCAAAACACCTGAAAAATGAAACAGAATTATTATAGAATCTTCTAAATTTTCCAATATCCAAATAATGTGTGAATCATTTGCCTAGCCACTCTTTCACAAAAGTCAAGAGTGAACAGGATACGACCATAACTAACAAACCATCTGCATGCACAATCAACTATTTAAAGTGTGTAAATGGAAAGAAAGAAGCTTGGTCTATTCAAATGCAGTTATTAAATTATTTACTCTATACTTGGTTAAATTTTACTACACGGCTATAAGACCGGTAATACTATTTGAGTTGAATGTCGGCCAATAAAGAGCCATAAGAAAGTAAGCCTAGCGGTGCAGAGATGGGAATATTACAATAGATAAAGTGTCACACACAATGAGATAGGATTAGGAATAAAAGCATTAGAAAGATTAAAGAATCTCATCTTAGGTAGTTTGGACACATGCGAAGAGGAACCATAGAAGCATCGATAAGGAAGGTATATTGGATAGAGGATATTGATATTCCAATAGTTTGAGGTAGAGAGAAATCAAGGAAAACTATAGTTCAAGTTCAAACCATTAAAAAGAATTTGGAATTAAATGGTCCGTCATAACATAATACATACGATACAACTCATCATAGGACACTCTGGTGTTGTTTGATCCATGATGCAGACTCGACTAGTGGTAGAAGGCTTTGAATCCTTTTCAACATTTGTACTACATATTTTAATCTATACAGAATTAAATATTTCCCATTCATTACAATTACAA
The DNA here is from genome assembly GCA_037113605.1 of Calophaca sinica. Classification (NCBI taxonomy): domain Eukaryota; kingdom Viridiplantae; phylum Streptophyta; class Magnoliopsida; order Fabales; family Fabaceae; genus Calophaca; species Calophaca sinica. The sequence goes on along the minus strand of CM073730.1, from coordinate 27,067,356 downwards.
GGAATAAAGTTACCTTTTATCTTCTGATGATTAAAAGTGCATGTGTTAAAACCAAAGTGAACAACATCCACTATAAACTCAGGTTATTTTCCTTCTTCGTATAAAATTATAAATACATACTAAATTTAATGACATTTCCCATATAATGATCTTTTGTTTCATGCTTCATTGTTTGTGTGATGAAAAATCCCCCTTGATTTTTCCTCTTATGTTGGTTATCTATTTTAAAAAATAAATAAAAACTTCATAAATAAAACTTCAATTTTTCCCAATATCAATAAGTGCAACCAATTAATAAATGTCAATTGAAAAATAGTAGTAACAAATTGTGAGCAGAAAAAAAAAACCAGTATTTATTCCAGATAAATTGCAAAGGGCAAGAAATTTGAATAAAACGTGGCAATCAAAGTTAGTGCTGCAGGATTTCAAAATTTTGCAGCAAATGATTGACTTAATTATTGTTTGTTTGCTTCCCCTATCTTGAATTTTAAAGTGCCAAATTAGGAACCATACAAGAGAAATTTAATACCTGTGATTGATAAATCTAGCAATGTTGCCAAAGGATGATGCATCCAAGCATAGAGCTTCTTCATCCTTCACAAATCCTGAATCCCAATTCGCATCCAGTAGAATTGGGTATGTGTATTTCCCATTTTCAGTGCATTTCACGTTCCTCTCATGCAACTCTTTAGTAGTTAAAATTTCTCCAACAAACTCACACACAAATGCACCTTTCGGAAGGTCCTCTAAGGTACGAAGACCCCATCCTTTTCCTTCGGAAGTGAAAAATACCTAAGGTTAAAATATTTATTAGATAAACCATTTTGACAATGTCCTGTTAAGAAACTGTTAGAATAAGAAAGTCATTCTTCACATGGGCATTGTATCTATAATAATGTATAAGAACTTGTGCTTAGATATATACAACTTCCTATACACTATAGATACAATACATGAATGGATTCCTTATTCTAGCAGAAACTTCTTAAGAATATAAATTATGCATCACATTGGACAAAATGTATTTTACTGGTGGCAAAGATTACTTAAACACCCACCTGCAAATTGTATGTTATTCCTCGCTGGATCACCCGATTGCCACATTGTTTCCCACAGCCACATTTGCTCCAACATTCTTTAATAAACTTCCTCTTTAAGTGTCCTTTACATGGTTCTAAACAACCATCATTCTTAGATCTTTCAAGCGGGCAATCTTTGCAATAAAAGTAATGTTGTTGAGGGCTGCGACTGATAGCAATGCACCCGTCCAAAAACTCTTCTTTCATTAGGCCTTGAACAGTATACACAAAATCACCCCCAGTTTTATCCGTACATGAACATGTTTTAGACATTAAGACACAATTGCCTATACAGGTACAACAGTCCTCAGCCCCAATGCGAGATAGAGAAATGTTAACATAAGCATCTTGGAACACAAGGTTTTGGGGTATGTAGTTGAAAGATGGTGGAAAATAACTAGTAGTTTCATTCACCCATGAAATCTGAACATTTTCTTCTCCTTTTGTGAGGTCATTAACATCGTGAAAAGACCTTATATCATCAACTGTAAGCTGATGCTGTGGAACAACCACAAGACTACGCGAATCTGGAGTCATGGGATTCTGAAGCTCCTTTCTAGCATCACTTTGTGAAATATCATTTGTCTTATCCATCTTGGAAACCAGTAAAGCATCATCCAGACTGCTCTGATGGACTGGAGAAAAGGGACTTCGGGGTGAAACCAAGGCAGAAAAAGAATTAACGTGGACTGATCCATTTGATGGGTGAGATAACATGTCCAGATCTTTATTTCCCCCTAAGCTCAGAGTGCCATGTGCCTCTGGTTCCTTCAATACATCAACGCTTGATCTTGTCTTGGAACCTTCTTTTGAGTCATCATTTGAATCAGTACTGAACTCCAACACGCAGTCACATATATCTATCAATAGTTTCGTGACAGAAAAATTTGGGTCAGAGATTTTATATGAACGCAGACATTTATCCTCCATCAATTTTAGAAGTTGCTCCTGATTAGGCATATGAAAATCTGGTCCCCGTGCACTGCAGCACAGAGAAAGTTTTACTTCCCCCGAAGCCGAAGAGGCTATAACTACATTGGAAGTTGCTTCTTCATTTGAGGAAGGAAGAATATGTTCATCTCTAACTCCATCTCTGTGTTGTGATGATGCCACAGTGACATGGCCACCTTGCTTTCCAATAATGCCATTCTTCATTGATGAGTTCCGTAAACCTGATGGTTCTTCATTTAAAAATAATAATAATAATAATAATAATAATAATAATAATAAATAAATAAACAACCTCTTTAGAAGATGTTGGAAACACAAGAACTAAAAGAAAAATGGCAACACAATAATGAAAAAGAAAATTAAATTTTTAGAAATAAGACCAAGAAATTTCTAAAAATGGCAACACATAAAAGTAACACTACTTGGTTTTAGACTGAGAAAGAAGACCGATTCAGATACCAGAACCTGACTCCTCGTACACATACAAGCAGCAGCAATCATAAAGTATCTTATGACAAGCTTTCTAGAAATGCATAAATCAGTAAAGGCATGTTGCATATGCCAATTAAAGCATATGATAGGGCCATGGTGCCTCACTTCTATCAGTTTCAGTAGACAAATAACATGAACTAAAATCTGTGCATTGACTTTATTCTTTTGAGGTACTGTGACAATAAAGATTATCCTGTATTTTGTAAGAAAATATTTACATGTAATTCACAATACTACCAAGCAGATACAGTACTTACTATCGAATTCAACAAAAGTTGACTGTGTTTGGATTGTCGTTTGCACACCCCAAAGACAGAGTTTCATCCACAAATAACATGTTGAAAAAACCATAGTGAGTTGTATTCGAACACAAGTTTGGGTCACAATCCGTGGTTTGAAATGAACCATAAAAAAAAGTTGCTTTTCTGACGAGTAAAACCATGGTTTGCAAACTATAATCCGAACATGTGAATCACAACTAAAATGCCATGCCACAAAGTAAAAAGCACATAAAAAAAACAAGAAACTTGACATTGAGAAATAGTTCATTGAATACCAGGAGGAATAACTGCAATGGGAACCTCGTCTTCAGGCAATTCATCAATTGGCTCATCTTTAGGTACAATCAATGCATATGCATGAGTCATTTGGTTGCTTGGCAACATAAACTTTCCAGGTTCAACTGTTGGTGCTTTAGATGGTACTGATGGAGATGCTCTTTCAGATATATGTCTTCCACCTCTGAGAACAACTTGAGGCGATGCAGGTTGTTTTCCCTTGTCAACAATAGCATCTCGCATGGGACCTGGACGTGCTTCAAGCCTCACATTTCCATCAGATGACACTGCTTTGTTTTGAGGCTGCTGTTCAGAACAGCCCTCAGTTAGTGCCTTTTCCAATTTAGGCTTTTTTAATGGAGATGCAGCTGAGCTAGGGGCATTGTTACTCACAGGATGCAAAGGCTGACTCTCTTGTCCTCTTAAACGCAGCCTTTTCAAAGGTCGTGCAGGTTCAACATGCATTTGAGCTTCTTCGCCCTCCATCTCTTCTTCCTAGTTGTTTGAAAAGGCAGAATAAATTTCAGCAGCTATAGATATTAAGATATAAAATCAATAAAATGATGCAGATAACCCAGCCAACAAAGAATGATAAATGTTATGTACATTAACTTTCCTGCTTTCCTTTTTCTGTTCTGGCACTGGCACCTATCAAATCAAATCCGACAATGAAATTAAGTATGCAGAAAGATCATAGTGTGTGTGTGTGCGCGCACGCGTGTGCGTGGGCTGCCATGTGGGAGAGGGGGACAGCAAATAAAGTTAGAAATACACCTTAAATTCGTCATCCTCAAATATTGCATCTGCTAGCGCTCTATAGTTCTCTTCCTCAATAAGTGCCCAATTTTTATCATACAATTTGAGGAGTTTCTTTAATACCGGTTTCACTTGTGATTCAGAAATCCCAAGACATGCCATTGCACGATAGGCCGCTACGACTTTTGCTTTGGGTGCCATTTATGATCAGCCAACAGCTACTTTGACTACAGGCTCCCAAATGTAAAGTGCCCCTAAATTCCAAAGATTTCTAAGATGAAATACGATATATATTTATGAGTAATTGAGCTAGAAGACCTAAACATTCTTCTAATAAAGGAAATACCAGTTACCCAAGTTTTCAATAACCTCAAAGGCAGAAGCATGGGAAAACACAGAAATATCAGTGAACCAACTTTTCAATAACTGGGAAACTAGGCACAAAAACCAAAACCCAGACAACAATTAGGAAAAGAAATTAAATGACACAAAATTTTCATATTTCGACATATAGATACAACACGAGATCTTATTCGCTCAATATCCTTTCTAAGGAAACCTTCAGTAAGTATTGGAACACAATCCTTACTAGGCTTCTTTGTTCACAACAAAGCATCCAAAGGTGTCAATGAGTCAAAGGAGTTGTTCCGCTTCTCCGTCATCATAATCTTTCTACACTTTAAATTAAAAGAGAAAAACAAATAACACAGCATAGATTCACATATAACCAAATAATCAGGGCAACCACAACCCATATCATCTGACGCAGTTAAAGCACTTGGAGGAAAATGGACAACGCAGGTTAACTTAAGTACAATTAGACACACGCGTCGACCCTGAATGAAGTGAGTGAGGAAAAAAGCCACGAAATGCACTGAAAATTAGTGAGTTAAGCTTTGAAAAAAAAAAGAATAAATTGGAAAAACACACTATGTAGTTTATGCATGCGCTCGCGGCCATACTCACTGTTAAGAAAGGAGAGCGAAAACCTCACAGAGAACATACAATGGAAGATTCGCACACAGGAGACATTGATCTTGCCACACGGAAACCCAAAATCACATTTGGGGGGGGGGGAAGACACATACACTATATTTCAGAGTAAAAAACGAAACAGAGAAAAAGATTGGACCTTGGGGAAAAGCAGAGGAAGACTATCTCAGACAGAGAAAACAATGTACTCAGTCAGCGAGCCTCGTCAGTCAGTATAATCTCGTGAGGTTTCTGGAGTGGGAGCAACACTGGAGAGAAGTGAGAAAATCAGTAAATGTTGTGCTGAATGTGAAGTGAAAACGACGCGAAAGATAACGAAAATTAGAGTACTGATCGAAGGAAGATGAAGAAGTTACCTGGGTTTTCTGAATGCTGACCATATTTTCGATTCTGGAAGGGAGGGACGAGTTGGGGAAAATAGGGCACTTGAGTTTGCTTTTGCTTCACCTTCCCTTCGTTTTTATTTTCATTTGTAATTTCTAATTTCTAATTTTCCACCTGTCTTGACCTCTACAGTGATAAGTATCCCCAAAAAAGTTAAAAATAAACCTTTTCTTAATTAGACGTCATTTATATTTTGTCAGTATACTTATTTTTTTGATTGATTTTTTGTCAGTATACATTTTTTTTTTGGTAACATTTTGTCAGTATACTTTAAAAATAAGTAAGAGTGACTATAATTTAATGTGAATAGTATGTCAAAAATGTAGATTTATCGAATTTAAAATGCGAAGCACAACAAAGTAAATCAAATGCATATTAAATGGGTTCGATAAATTATTTATTATAAGTGATATTTATCTATCTACTTAAAAAAAATTATGGAAGCAAACTCATTTCATTTCAAAATCAATGTAATCTGCAATACGTTGGAATAGAATAAAAAATCTAAGGATTAGCATTAGATGTGTGGCCATATGATATTTATCTATCTACTTAAAAAAAATATCTATTTACTTAAAAATAATTATGGAAGCAAACTCGTTTCATTTCAAAATCAATGTAATCCGCATATGTTGGAATAGAATAAAAAATCTAAGGATTAGCATTAGACGTGTGGCCATATGGGCAACCATCCTTGTAAGAGTATGAGTTACTACATTTGTTTGTTTTCTAACAAATTCTACAAAGTAGTTCGGTTTTAGGTTAAGGAACTACCTACAATCGTTAATAATAGTCTCAAACTTAGAATTGTCCTCTTTTGGGCGTCTAACATTCTTAACAACCAACTTGGAGTCCAACTAAAAAAATCACTTCGTCTATGCCTGCTTCCGTTACCCCGAAGATTGCATGTAAGAGGTCAAGGGCATCCCCCTCGTAGGATTCCATCATAGGTATTGTCCGTAGGGTTTTAACTTTGATAAAGAGGCAGCATCACTCATAAGACACATGCCAAAGCTCATTGTGTTGAGCTAGTTTAGAAATGCAACATCAACATTTCACTTTATCACTCTATATAGGGATTTCCTCCATTTCATGACTAGTTGAGAATCTCTCTTATGTTTTGGATTCGTCATGTTTCCTCCATATGTCTCTTTTATTTTTTTTCTCTTTCCCCATAATTGATTTTTATTAAATTATTGGTTTTAAATTGATTAAATGAAAGGAAATTTGTGAAATTCCTTCATTTTTTTTCAATTGAAATAGTTTTTTTTTCTGATGGCATTTTAACCTATAAATATTATAGTTAACTAAGAGTATTTGATATTATGAAGCATAATGAATATTTATTATAATATTTAACACATTACATGTGAAAGATATAATATTTCATATAATAGACCCATTCCTTTTCATCTATTCATCTAGAAAAAAAAAAGTATTCCTATTTATTTGTCAATTTTTATCTAGGCGTGATTAACATCCCGATGAAAGAGATATTCAGACAAGTGGCTAAGAAGTCACACCACAACATGAGTTGCTGAAGAGGCACACACCACATCAAGAAATGGCTCCATCAATGAGACCTTCATATATAAGAGAAAGAAGGTTAACACACGACCTTTAGTAAGGAGGACTTTACTTTCTCATTAATTAGTGTTTTAACATGTGCGATGCACGGGTGAAATTTGAAATGGGACAAAAAAAAATCAAATGAGGCTTATATTTAGGAATAGAGAGAGTAACTATTAATTAAAAATAAATTTGTTTAGGCGGGAAATTGAATGAATATAATTTTGACATGGCGGCGTAGTCTCATGTGGTAAAACTCTATTTTATATAGAGGAGTGCTATCAACATACTCTTTAACACTAATTTCTCATCACTCACTCTCTTATTGGTTAAAATCCAAATGAGTCCCACTAAATTATGTGGGTCCCACACAAATTTAGTGGGACCCATATGAATTTCAACCAATAGGAGAGAGTCTGTTGGAAAGAGGGTGTTAGAGAGTGTGTCCCTAATATTTCTCTTTATATAATATAGTAGACAGTAGATTGTGAAAATGAATAACTATTTACGTTAAAAAGCATGATATGGTTCTCTAAATTATTTATTTTTAATTTTTTTATCTTAATTTTAATTCTGACGTTTGTGTTAATATTTTAAAAAATTATATTTCAAAATGATTAAATACCTACTTTCAACTAACAAATTTATTTCTCATAAACTAAATTACTTTTATGAATTTCATTAAACGAATCCAAAATATATAAATTAGATATTGTAATTTAATCATTTTTAAAAAGAGGGCTTCTTAATTTGAAATATCAAATAATTCAAATTCTAAAAATGTATTATCATAAATGATGATTGATAATTGATATATCAATTAAAATTTAGCGATTTATTTAGGGAAATGTATTTCTAACTTTATTAATGGTAATTAATTGACATAATATAGTAATGATATGAATATGTATCTAATTAATGGGTGAAATCTATTTAGTAATTAATGAATATCGAAATATATAAATAAATTAAACTAAATATATAAAACAAAAGTTACATTTTGGGGGGAATTGGAATGACTAGGTTTTGACATGTGACATGGTCTCACGTAACAAACTCTATTTTATATAATGTAGTTGATGAGGATGACAGAGGAAACTTTTGGTTAAACATAGCAATAATCGAGAGAGATAAGGTACCCCGAAAACAGATGATACCCATCCCGGTACACATATGTGGCTTGGCGCCGAGGCATGACATCGTCACATGAAGTCAAATACAAAGGCCCACTCAGGTCGCTATCGAAAAAGGAAATCACATCATCATGCAAAGGTGTGCTATTATGTCCATTCTTTAAACCTAAGGCTAATACTCATACTGACTTGAGCATCAATGTATCTTTGCATGTACTCGTTCCAACTACTTACAACTAAATCAAATCGAAGAAATTCATTCGTGGAACATACAAAAGAAGGGCAAATCCAACTCAGGCATGTTGGAGAATTGGGACATTGCAATTTTTAAAGCTCAAACTTCAAAAGAATAATAATTATATTATAGTAATGCCCTTATGGCACGATAATTCTAAATTCTAAAATAATAAAGTATTCATCTATTAAAAAGTATAAACATTAAAAGGTGTAATAGGCAGTCTAAAAGGCAAGGGCACAAAAGACAAGATCATAGAAGAGGGAGAGGCATGAGGAGGAGGGATGAGGTTAGGGTAAAGGAAAGTGTTCTGCTACACAAAAGTCTCATATTACTTGAGAATCGAGGTCAGTGGTAGTTTATAAATATCTTCATCCTTTAACCCACTGAGACGCCTTTTAACTTTTAAGGACAAAACACCGAATGCCCACATGTGGGCCAAAGCAGACATATCTTGAAAAACGATATAGCAGACTTGAGGTCGGAATATTGACGTTAGAAAGAGGGCCTAAGCTGAGGGCTGGCAGCGCTTTATTCCCAATTGAGGGACTACTATTCCAGTACACCAAAAGTCTCACATTGTTTAGGAATCGAGGCCAATAATAGTTTATAAACACTCACTTCCCTCAATTCACTCAGCATTTTTTAAAGACAAAACTGTGAAAACCGGACAACACCTCGAAAAAGCGGTGCAGAGCATGCGCCCCTGGCAGCAGGCAAGTGGAAAGATGGGGTAGATCAAATTAAAGTAGCAAGTGCTCAGTAATTAACTGGTTATCGAGTTGTTTCAGAACCACTCAAGTTTACTATCATCTCATCAATCGACTCAACCCAAGTACCGCCCCAGCTCCCCACAAAAAAAAAAAAAACTCGAGACTCAGCACCGTAGCATCAATAGAAGAGAATTCAAGCTCCTCTTGTCTCAATCTGTCACAGGAATTGTCTCCCTCACCTTTCCTTCCCACATATTAAACCCCAATACCAAGCATGGTGGCCAAACAGAGTGAGATTAAGCTCAACCACATCATATACTACAAGAACAAGAGTGTGTTTGACAAACAATCCTAACAAAAAAATGAACGAAGATTAAATGTGTTGTGATGCCCATGACCGGTTTAATTAACAAACAATACAGATCATATTTCATAATTTAAAATAACACACACACACACATAGTAATAGCATTATAGCAGCAGGTAAATAAAATCAAGCATTACGCACTGAACTACATGATAATTAACCGTAAGAATACACAAAACTTGTAATTGTGAAGTTCCTAAAAAGGTACAGATGGTAAAATTATTGCAATCGTAAACCCTAGAAACAGAAAAACATTGTTCTCAACCAATCAACGATCAATCTCCGAATACCAGAGATGCGACGATCACATCACTTGGGGGGAGTGCCGAGGATGCTAGCCTGCTGGAGCTCGAGGTCGTTGAGCTGCTGCTCGCGGTCCATCTCGATGATGAGGGGGACGACGAGGACGAGGAAGGTAGTGCCGGCGATCCAGGCGGCTTTGCCGGTGCTCTTGAGGAGCTTCTTGGCGACGAAGGCGGCGTCGCCGGCGGCTTCCTTGCTCCGGGAGACGATGGGAGAGCGCGAGATTTTGGCGAGGATGGAGGTTTGGTCGTCCCTCGAATGGCTTGGCCTGTCAGGGAGCGAAATACCGCCTCTTCGCCCTTGGGATGCCATGCCTAACAACACAAGTGAAGTGAGCGTCAAAATTGCAAGCCAGCTAGGGTTTGGGTTCGGTTTTGGTATCCCCCTTCAAGGTTTTTAGGACACCTCACGATTTTTAGGACACCGCGAGGCTCAGTATTTATACATGGGTGCCGCTAACCACACCCCTTAGTTTGCTAACCACACCCCTAACACATCATAACTTTTCAGAATACCAAAAATACCCTTCTTGGAAAAAATACTCCTCCACGCTGTTGCGATTCATCACCTACAACGATGACCCCGTTCTCTGAGATGCTCAGAACCATCTTTGGTTGCACATATTTCTTATAGAAAGAGGGCGAAAGATCTACACACCTTTTGAATGCGCCTTTGAAAGTTATGCAAAAGAGATTGGGCCACTGAGATGCTCAGAACCATCCTTTGGTTGCACAACCAAAACAATTAAATGCAAAAAAGATAAAATCTTTGAGTTAAAACAGAGGGAAACCAATAAGAGGGTTCTAAGACTTTTTTTTTTTAATAAGAAATCTGAGACATTTGTGGTGGTAGCCATTAGAAAACGATGACCCTATTCTCTGGCTTTTTTTTTTTTTTCCTCATCGAAGGAGTACGTGTACGTGATCTCAAATCACGTAAGTTAAAATTAACTTTTTGGATACTACGTGATCTCAAATCACGTATTCTTACGTGATTTTAATTCATGTAGGTAAAAATCAATTTTTTGGTACTACGTGATCTCAAATCACATAAGTAAAAACCAAATTTTTGGGTACTACGTGATCTCAAATCACGTACCCTTATGTGATTTTAATTCACGTAGGTTAAAACCAATTTTTTAGTGCTACGTGATCTCAAATCACGTAAGTAAAACCCAATTTTTTGGGTCCTACGTGATCTCAAATCATGTATTCTTACGTGATTTTAATTCACGTACATAAAAATCAATTTTTTTGGTATTACGTGATCTCAATTCACGTACGTAAAATCTAATTTTTTAAGTGTTACGTAAACTGAAATCACGTACACATACGTGAACTCAGTTCACATGTGTTTACGTGAATTGAGATCATGTTGTTCTCTGCGAATTCGGGAGTGAATTAAATAATCATCGTCAAACACATCCTCTACTCTGGCTAATGTCTTGTCCTTATCTATCAACTGCATCATTTTTTAAGAAGCACAGAGATTCAGTGGGAATTCTTTTTTTATTTTTTTTTATTTTGGTAATTCAGTGTGACGTCGCAGCAGTTACGTTTCACCCAATTTTGGTAATTCAGTGGTAATTCTGTTTAGCACCATTTGGGAGTATGAGAAAAATGGGTTTGACATTTCTTTCCAGGTGAAACACGAATTTTTGGAGCAGAAGAAGTCACGGTGGAGGGGGGTGCTGGAGAGACGATCGTGAGAGAAGAATGAGGGATTGGGTGGGTTTGGAAAATTAAAAATGGGGTCAGAGTTAATTTGGTCAATTTGCGTGTTTTAAATATGATAGGGGTGTGGTTAGCAAATTGGGGGGTGTGAATAGCGAGAGCCTTTATACATTTAGCTCACCATCTCCCACGTCACCAACACTCAACTCAAAATTTTTTTTTGACAAGAACACTCAACTCAATTTTAAATCCATAATCTTTTTAGGTTTAAATATATGTTTTGTCCCTGCAAATATAACGTTTTTTGGTTTTGGTCCCTGTAAAAAAAATATTTTAGATTCCGTCCCTGCAAAGTCAAGAACCATCATTTTTAGTCCCTGACGTTATAATTGGTTAAAAAACGCTTACGTGGCAAACGTTTTGCCATTTGGTTATGGTGATATGTAACCTTTTAATTCAGTGTCCTATGATGTGGCATAAAAAAATCTCCAAAAAAAAAAGCAATTCACGAAATTTTTTTCAAAAAATTAAAAATAAAAAATAAAATTCAAAGCCCTTCTCTTTCTTTCTTCCATTGTTGTCTTCCTCTGTCTTTCACAGCTCCCCAACGAGATTGAAACAGAACCTTCAGATTAAAACCATTTTAAGCTTCATTATCCCAAAAAAACTAATCCCGCATAATTATGCAATAAACACAACTTAATCCCAATTTCTTTTATCCCATAACCGCCATGGAAGCTCACGAGGAAAGCTCGAAGCAGAGGAAAGCTTCGATTTGTTGTTTGTTTTCCATTTTTCGAATTCCCAATTTTCAATTTTAGGGTTTGTTGGAAAATATGAAATTTTAGGGTTTGTTTCTTTCCCCCAATTTTCAGTTTTAGGGTCAGAAGGAGGAAGAAGAATGAAGCAGGAGGAGGAAGCAGTAGAAGGAAGCAAAAGAAGCAGGAAGCAGAAGGAGAAGCTCACAGCAGAAGGAAGCAGAAAGAAGATCTCGAAGTTGAAGGAAGAAAGATGGCCTTGCATTGGTCTGGGAATCATTGCGGGAATGTTGTGTTATGGGTAACACTCAGTATTACATCCACAAAGTTGCTCACAGCCGACCTAAGCACATCGGCAATGACTTGTGGGACATCGCCATGGAACGAAGGGACAAGAAAATGAGGCAAAAAAAAATGAGGCCATCTTATCCAATCCTTTGTTAATCTGGAAATTTATGAGTGATAAGGTGATTTAAGATGGGAATATTTTTTTCTGCGTTTTTTAGATAAGTTTATGAGTTCCTGGGTTTTAATTGATTGCAGTGATGGTGATTTCTGCGTTTTTGAGATGAGTTCCTGGGTTCCAGGGTTTTTTTCTATGTTTTTGAGATGAGTTTATGAGTTCCTGCGTTTTTTCTTGAGGATGGTGATTTTTGCGTTTTTATTTTGATTTTAATATATTTAAAATGTTAAATGTTGAGTCAGCATGGCCAAATGGCAAAACGTTTGCCAAGTCAGCGTTTTTTTAACGGAGATTGATGTCAGGGACCAAAAGTGATGGTTCCTGACTTTGCAGGGAGGGAATCTAAAAAAAAAAATTACAGGGACCAAAACCGAAAAATGCTATATTTGTAGGGACTAAACATATATTTAAACCATCTTTTTATTTTAGACTTAATTGCTCTTTAGTCTCACGATTGAGGGATTTTGGACCCTAAGTTTTATTACACGAAATTGGGTTTTCTAGATATTGAGATAGTACGATTTTGGTGTCATAGGTTCCAATTGTGCTAATTGGGTTCTTCAGTTATTACAATTGTGTGATTATGGTCCTTTTATCATTTAGTTTCGAAAAAAATGTTGATGTATACATGTGAGAATGATCTAGCACATAATTTGGTCTAGGAGGCATGTTAGTGACTTAAAAATTAAATTTTTTTTACAATATGTTAAACTATAAATTGAATACCAATTAAATGAAGGGACCAAAATCGCACAATTGCGATACTTAGAGGACCCAGTTCGCTCAATTAGAATCTGAAAGACTAAAATCGTACAATCGCGTTACCTGTAAGATCAAAAGTACAATTAAGCTTTTATTTTAATATATATATATATATATATATATATATATATATATATATATATGTTTTCGTTCATGTGGATATGAAGAGTACACATATTTATTTGGTTTAAATTCTATTTTTGGTAAACTAAAAAAATTATATTTTTGGTTCTTTAGTTTGTCCAACGTGCAATTTTGCTTTCTTTAATATTTTTGAGTGATATTACGACCTTAAGTTTTTAATTATTACAATTATTAAGTCGCTCTATCACTTTTTATTAATTTAAAACTCAAAAAATTCTTATAATTTATTAAAAAAAATTACAAATAAATTGTTTTTAACATTATCTCACTTAAACATGATACAAATAAGTTGGGACATTACTGCGATGGCGGACCTCTTCATTGTTGACGGTGAGCAATCAAATTTTAAAAATTTCACTTATATCCTTATATAATTTTTTTGACCCCACTCAATTTAAATTTTTGCACACCCTGACTCATTCACTTTCATCTCTCAACCCTCTCACTCAGATAGTGTTTTGTTAGAGGTGAATAGAGGGGAGTGGAGGGGTTATTTTAATTTTTAGGAAAGGAGAGGAGCAAAATCTCTCCTAACTCAATTTTTCCTCCCATCCAATATTGGGGTTTTATAGAGAGGAAGGGAAGGGACAGCTTCAACCATTTAAAGCAAAATGACTTAAATGACCTTATATAATATATAATATAAATAATTATAAAGATATATAAGTAATATAAATGATAGATTTGTTTTTCAAGACACAAAACACAAAGTTGAAATCTAATGCAATTTTGTATAGCTTAATCTTTTGGGAATGTTCTTATGGTTTTACTTTTCGTTACCACTGTCAGTAGTCCCTTAATTTTTTAGCAATAATTTGTTATTAGAAATTTTTTAGCAATAATAATGCATAATTTTTTAAATTTTTGCATCTTTGGCCCTGGGTCTTAGGTCCGTCACTGGCTGCAGATGACACGTGACAACATGTTGGAGATGAACATAACATGATGCTTCATAGACTGGTGTGTGGTTTTGATAGAATGGTTGAGAGAAAGGAGAAGTAGACTGAGATGTAACCCAAATGGCCTCAAACTCAAAATTAAGGAAGATTGAGTTAAATTTTGGCAAGATTTGTCACAAAAATTGAAGGATAAGCTTATAAAATATTGAAGCTATTGATTTTAGAGAAACATTAAGGATGAAGATGAACAGAAAACTTTAACTCAAGTTTTGAAAATAATTACAGATTACATATATAGGATAGCCAGCAAATTAAAATGAATAGAAAAAATAAAAGAGTGTGCAAACGAAACTTATCATAACTCAGTCACCAATTATTTGTAATCTTCATCTAATTCCCATTTTAATTTTGTAACAGCATACTTATCTTTTTCTTTTTTTATTATTGCTTTGTTGTGGAGAAAGTCATTTTTGGTCGAATTTAGGATTATAATAGGAAGTATGCTGACATTTTGGAACTTATTTGGATATGCATTGTGGTCAATATGGCTACATGGAAATCAGATTTGTTTTAATTCCTCAAAGCTGAATACCGTGGAAGTGGTGGAAATGGTCAAGATTAGAAGCTGACTATAGGTAAAGGCAAGATTTGAAGATGTAACAATGAGTTTTTGAGTGGTGGATGAATCCAACATCATGCTTATCTTCATACGTTTCACCTTATTTGTGATCTTCATGATTCTCACTCAGTACCACTCACATGCAATCTGAACAATCCTATCTACTTGGCGTTTAAGTAAAGAAATATAATTGCCACTTTTCAGTTTAACACAATCATTTTACTTCTTTTTTACTCATCTATGAGTGCCAATAGCTAGGTTATTGTGCATTGTAGTGGCTGAGCTTTATAAACAACAAGTTTTTTCAACTTTCAAAGTATTCCATATTAATTTGCAACAGATCTGTTCCAAACTCTGATTTCAAAACAACAGATAAAAGTGAGTTTCCTTCTCTCTTGGTTCATTATTGCAATGACATTTAGCTAAATTCTGTCAAAGTTCTATTGTAGGTTTTTTGTTTAGCTCTTGAAGAATTTCAACCACAAAAGTTACATAATGGCTGGAGATCCTTCTGGTTTTCATCCATTAATTCTTCAATTCTTTGAGTACTTATTCATTAATTTGTTTTGTCATATTTATTTAGAAGATCTTGGATTATTACATCTCAAATATGTGGTAATCACTTGCTTTTTGAAGTGTATCCAAGAGTGAAAGTGAGGGTCACAGAGCAAGAAGATTGTGGTTATCCGGAAAATGAAAGTGGAACTTGGGCTTTCTTGAAGTTCATTGAGTCCCTACACTTTGAAGGTAATTCATTTGGTTTGGTTTAGCTACAATGCCCGTCTTTTACCTTTGCAAATCCTTTTTTTGGCATTTGCTTCAAACACAAAATTGTCAATATTTGAGAGCAGAAGAGAAGAATCAGAGTAAATGTTATCTTTTGATATAACAATGTGATCCACTCCTTCAACTAAATGTTGAGTTTTCCCTCCAATACCACTTTAGCATTGGTAAAAGGAGGCAGATTTTTAATTATGTTTCAACTTGCACAGGAATATTGAAGAATAGCAAACGAGTGAGTGATGTTCCAAAAGAAAATGCAAGATCTAGTTCTGTTATACGCCCACGTGCAGTGTTATCTAGTCCTGGTAATTGATATTAGTTGGAAAATGCTCATGTTATGTGAAGATTACATATAAGAAAAAAGCGATCTTTTTGAGGGCTTAAACATTTGAAACAATTTAATAGTTTGTTTGCTCCTAATATACATGTTCTGAGAAACAACCAATATGATATTGATAGTGGATGATTTGAAGTTTTGAACTGGTACTTTGCTTTCAGATAATGATGGATTAATTGGAAGTATAAATGACTTGAACAACAACATATCCTCAACACAAAGAAAGAAAGATGCAAGAGGGAGCGTGGGAGCTAAGGTGAAGGTTTTGGCTAATCAAGTTGAGGTAGGAAAACCTTCGGGCAGGGAAGAAAGGGAGGCATTCAAAGGCAAAACTCGTCTAAAAGCAAAGTGCAATTTGGAAACTTTCGATCTTAAAAGAGGCGATGCTTGAAAGAAGGGGCATAAAACTCGGTTGAATTTTATTTGATTCCTATACTAGACTCATTGATTTGCCCTTTTATGGGTACAGTTTAAAATAAGAAGTCTGCGTAAGAGTGGAGTTTTGGCAGATCATACATGATAGATGCCACTTTGAGAGTTCTGCATTTTGAAAATGCTGACCATTTGTAGTTTTTGTGTGCATTGACAATATCTTCATGAGTGTCTTATCAACTGAAGACACTAGTTGTTTCCCTTGCTAATGTATTCTCGGATCGATATTCATGTTCCTTAATTCCCTTGCTATCGGTGAACTCAAAATGGGTTGTTTAAATAGTCCCTACTATGCTACATCATTTTTAAAAAATCCACTTTTTTTTTAACTCCAATAGTAAACTCTCAAGAACTCAAAATGGGTCACACAATTTATCTCACTTTTATACTTTGGTCCCACAATTTATCCCACTTTTATCTCAAAATGAGTCAAATGATAATAAAATAACCATATAAAAAGTTCCGAACGGAGAGCATTGTAGTGAATTGGTTCGAGCAAAGTGTGACACGGTGTCGAACTCCAATAGCGAACTGCTGAAAAACAAGGTCGCAAAGGTTGACACGCTGTCGAACTCACTTTCCGAACCAAGGCCGGCCCAACACCCATTGAGGCTTAAAGCGAACTCTCTAAGTGAGGCATTTTCAGTTATTTATTCACAAAAAAATACTAAAAAATTACCAAAAAAAGTACCCACAAAGGGCTTGAAACCCACAACCTACAAGTGAAGACAATTGTGTTTTACCATCTGAGTTAGATGGATTTGTGATACTCAATAGTTATTGAGTCAATTATATTAGTAAAAATAAAATTTTTGAGGCCTTTTTTTTGTCAAAATTTTTTGAGGCCTAAAGCCCTAGCTTTGGTAGCTTTGGGCTTGGGCCGGCCCTGTTCCGAACTGCCGTTGGAGTTGCTCTTATATTCATTAATCTTTGTTTGTGTGTGTCTATATATATATATATATATATATATAGGTCAGGATCAAATGACACCAGGTGTCAAACTTAGCATAATGACACATCTAATAACTTTGTGTATAATGCAAATCTCGCTGATCCAACTATTGAATTGAAAATTCTTAGTAAATAGATTCAACATATCAAAATTCATAAAATTCTAAAATTATTTGATACTTCATCGGATCGCTTTATTTTGACGTATAATATGATACTTAAAATATAAGTAAATGTGCATTATTAAATTACATAACTAATATAACATCATTCAACGGCTGGATCGGTGAAATTTACATTATACACAAAGTTATTAGAGGTGTCATTATGCTAAGTTTGACACCTAGTGTCATTTGATCCTGACCCTATATATATATACACACACACACACTAGTAAAATTACCCATGCCTTACACGAGTACTAATTAATTAAATTAAATAATAATGTACAAATTATTAACTTTGTAAGGCAAATTAATAATTATTTCATTTTAATTCTAAATATAATAAATGATGATTGATAAAGATGAATGCTATTTAATTTAAAATAAGTAAGTCGTTTAAGAAAATATATTTCTGATTGTTAATGATAATTAATTGAGATAATGTAATAACTACTATCTTAAAAAAATAATAATTAAAAAAAATTGTTTTAGGCGGAAAATAGATATGGATGTGACACATGGCATAATCTTAAGTTATTCTAGAGTAACTCTTGTCTTAGTTACTCCGATTAATATTTTTCTGTAGACATCAAATTTCATCAAACCGTCAAATTAAAAGTTCTTATAGTGAGTAGATCATAAAACTTCATAAAATTTAAAAAATATTTGATACTTCATCATATCAATTCAATTCAACATATAATATATGTTTTAATTTACAAGTAAAATATTGACCATATGATTACATAGCTACGGATGTCCAGTTTATCTTAAATTTGGAATGCATGATCATTAATATAATATAACGATATTCGACGATTCGATTGATGAAATTTGATGTCTATGGAAAGATATTAACCGAGATAACTCAGATAAGAGTTACTTCTGGAGTAACTTGATCCCTCCTCATATATATGTATGTCAGGATTCGTTGACACTTTTGTGTGAAACTCAGCATATTTACACCTTTAATAACTCTTTGTAGAATGCAAATTAAATCAATCAAGCCGTTGAATTGAAAGTTCTAGTTAAGTAGATCAAGTCTATAAGATTTAACAGAATTTTAAAAACTATTTGATATTTCATCGCATCACTTTATTTTAACTTATAATATATTATTTAAAACATGAGTAAATATCTGTTATTAAATCATGGATCTATGAATGCGGAAATTGTTTAAAAGTTTGTATGCATGATAATAAACATAATATATGTTGATTCATTAGTTTGATTGATTTAATTTGTGTACAAAGAATTATTAAAAGGTGTAAGTATAACAAGTTTGACACCTAGTGTCAACAGATCCTGAATATATATATATATATATATAACGATAAAATGAGTATATTATAAGCAAAATTACTCTAGATGTCCTTTACCTTAAATTCAAATTTTAATTCAGTCATTTATCTTTTTTCTTTGCCAAGTTAGTCCTTTAAGTGTATAAACATTAATGACGTTGGCCAAATTGTGAGTTTCCATCAAACACTATTAGTAACATGTCGATATAGTCGTTAATCGTACATGTGGTTGATTATGTAATTGTTGACATGTTCATCTTCTTCCTCTTGCAATGGAACTCTGAGGTTCATCTTCTTCCCTAAAATTGGTTACGTAGGGTTCATAAATCCCAATCATTTTTCCTGCAACAATGGCTTCAATCCGGATAGAAGTTTCAAATTGATACCATTACAAGTCTAGTTGTGGTAGAAATTATCACACAAATTCTCCAACCAATTTTTATTTTTTTCATTGTAGTTTTTTCAAAGATTCCAACTTCTTCATTCGGTTCTTGTGTCTGATTCTAGGGAAAGAAAAGGATTTGGATCAATAAATTTGAGTAACATTCCTAGGGCATGTACTATTCCTCCTTTTCCGTCATTTCACTCTCATCATTTTCCCAAAATCAGAAAAACGAGAAGCCCTAGGATGTGGCCACGTCGAAACACATCGCCCTCTGCTGCAAGACCTACTACAACAACCAAGGTTTCCAATCCTCCAAGTTGGTTGAGCAAAAGAATTTATTGATTTCCAGTAAATTGGTCACGACAAATTGGTTTAGGGGTTTATTGAAGAATTTATTGAGTTCTAGCAAACGATTTTCAGTAACGATTTTTTCAATTGGGTTTGAGCAATGTTTCTTCTTAATGAATCTTGAACAACTTTTGTTGGATAGCTTCCAATACCTCATTTTTTGTTGGGGATTATGAGGAAGAAGATGAACCCTAGGGCATTGCAAGTGGAAGAAGACTGACCACGTCAATTGCCACACATACCACTTAATGGACACATGTAAATTCGTAATGGAATTGGACGGTAACTCATGGTTTGGCCAACGTCGTTAATATTTGTAAACTTAAAGGAGTTAGTTTGACAAAAAAATAAAGGACCAAATTAAAACTCGAAATTAAAATAAAAAACTTCTAAAACTTAATCGAACCTAAATGATTAATAGAGCATAATGTCTCAAAATATCATTAAATATATTTAAAATACTTTTTCTTGGTAGTATATAATGTCATTCATAGTTTTTTTAAACTATTTTTTGAGAAAGTGATTAATAATTAGCGGTCAGTAATTAATTCTAATACATAGCATTATAATAATAATAATAATTATTATTATTATTATTATGTATTTGATAGTTCAAATTTAATAATTTATAGTGTCATTTAATTAAGTTCATAATTTTTTAATAATAATAATAATAATACTTAATATTATTGTATGTGATTTTTATATTTAATAATAATAATAATAATAATAATAATAATACTATATATTATTGTATGTGATTTTTATATCTAACATGTTAGTTATATATCTAACATAAAATATCATTAAATGTATTTAGAATTTTTTATTTCAAGTAATTATTAATTGATGTTGCAATGCTAGCCATCATCTTCTGGATTGCATGTTATTTTGAAAATTTTAATATCATTTAAAAGTGTTTAAAAAAATAAAATATTAAAAGTTGTAAAAATACATGCATAAAAATAAAAATAATTAAGTGCTAAAAGTTTATTAAAATTAAACTACATAAGTCAAAACACATCACCATTTATGTTTTTTATCAATATGTTAAACTTTCAATTTTTGAAATTTAATTTGACTAATTGTGAAGTTTTTTGACATTATAACAAAAATTATTTTGATTAATTAAATTTAAATATAATATTTAAAATAAAAAATGATTTTACAATGTAAGAAAAATTACATAATAATATATTGAAGTCAACAAATGTTGGTCCAGTAGGTAATAATACAACTCATATACGTGAGTTCGATATTTCGTTGTCAATTTGAGGACCTCATTGGTGGGTAATATGAATTTTCTATGTAAGTGTTGTTTGAGCCGTGAGACTTTTACAGACTCTGGTGAGTTCCCAAAACCAAACTCACATATACTTTTTTTTGTATAAAAAATAATAATATATTGAAAAAATAAATTAAACTCACATACTTAAACTTGTGATATATAAAAATTATTTGGAATGAAGAGGAAAATGTGAGTGTAGCACCACCAATGGCGTACAAATGTCACAAACTTGATTTGTAAGTTGCAAGAAAGAAAGGAAGGAAAACAAAAAGCCGTGAGTTTATCTTATAACTCGCTCCATCTTATATTAATCGAGACACGAGCCATCGGAGTCGCTCGAGTCATAGATCCCAGCGTGTAAACGTGCAACGTTTTTCTTTTTCAAATTATTTGTCACTTTAGAATTTGAAGAGAATATTTATTATGTTTTCTCAATAATACCTCATTTAAGTGATAATAGTTATAACCATAGTGTATTGATTATAAATAGAAGTGTATAAGTATTTTAATGCTAATATATTATTTTACCATATTAATTAACATAAATAATCATGATTTTCTTCAGAAGTGTACTACCTCCGTCCTTACATATATATTATTGGAACAAACATCTGTTGTCCCAAAAAATAGTGTTTTTCTGTCTCCCACCAATGAAAAGCTGGAGATATGCGTATGTGTTAATAAGTTATAATTTTATTTTATTATGTGACAAATTATTATTGTTAGGAGACAAAAAATATATCAAAAAATAAGACAAAAGATTTTCATCCATACTATTGGAGGGAGGTAATATTACCCTATGGAAAACACTAATTGTTACAAAAAGTGTTTACACGAAAAATGAAGAATTCGTGACAACAGTTGGATGTGGTTCTGATTTCAATTAATTTTGAATTTTATTTATTTCAAACAAAATAAAGACACAACATCCGTGTATTCTTGCAATTCTTACTATACCACTTTTGTACTGAATAGCAATCCTCTTACCCTATGTATCTTCTCTGGCTCATTCAAATTGAGTCAACGAACCCGCCAAACCGACGTTTTCTTCTAGTCTCTTCTCTTTCTCTCTAAACGCATCACTCTCTGATCACTCCTTCCCCCCTCTGCAAGCAAACTGCAATTCCATCTCTCTCGTTTTTCTCTTTCTCTTCCTTCTCACTACCTGATCCATTTTACATTCTCTTCTTTTCAGTTTGCATTCTTGAAGGTTTCTTTGTTTTCTCTCCGACATAAAGAAAGAGCCTTTTTTTCTTCTTGATTCTCGAATATATATTTTTCCCCTCTTCTTAGAGCACACCTTAACCGCTGCATTCCCCCCCCCCCCCTTTTTCCTACATAAAAGAAAAACAAGAGACGCTGTGAACTGAAAAATGGCCATGCCAGCTGCTCCCGAAAAATGGCCTACTGCTGAAGAAGTATTGTTAATTTTACTTGATGATGATGGATGCTGTGATATTTATGATTCTTTCTGGATATATATATATGTATTAATGTGTCCGATTGACTGTCCGTTTCTTTGAAATAGTGAATGAGAATGTATTGTGTATATGTAGCAGGTGGGTATATACTAACTTCGATAAACAGTATTATCGAGTTCTTTCCACAGAACCCAGCCGCATTCACAACTTTTACTCCCAACACAGCTCCATCATTCACGTTGATGGAGATTCTATCAGAAAAGCATCCAATCTCAACGTACGTACCTACCTGCATTCCAAACCCTTTTGCCCTTTTCCACTTTTTTGTTTAATTAACAAACTGACATAATACATTCTGTTTGTTCATTTGTTCGCAGCAAATTCACGCGCTTGTCATGACACTCAATTTTGGTACGGTATGTATCTTAAATATCAATTCTCTTGTCTCTTGGGGTAGAGGTTTGCTTGTAGTCGTTACGGGATCTGTCAAGACCAGGACGACTATCACTGGATGGCGGATGTTTGTCCACTCCTTCTTTCTCGCTCCTCAGACCGACGGTTACTTTATAGAGAATGATATTCTTCATTTCATTGGTGATCCGGCAACACACCTAAATGTTGACACACAATTTTGTGCTCCTAGTTCTAATAGTACTTCTCATCAAGACCCTCCTCCTGGACCTGGTAATTAATTAATTTCATTGCTAAATCATTTTTCAACACATGCATTTGGTTTGTTGTTAATTTCTCCACCGGTTTTAACAGCAAGTAAAGTATTGCCTTAATTACTTTGGTCTTGAATGTGTTATTTTATCAGCTTCAGACTCAAGTTTCGAGGAATTAGAAGCTAGCGTAATTCATTTGTTCGAAAAGCATATTCTTCCAGAAATACAACAACTACGTCGAGATCTTGAAACTGAAACTGAAACCGGAGTCTGGGAAACTTCTGCACAGGAGGCATCTTCATCAAATCCAACTGCTGCTCATACAATCCATGAAAACCTCGCTGCTCTTCAGATAGAACCCTTGGTGGAAGAGCAAGAGCATCCTCAGAAAACTTATAAGTCTGTTGTAAGTACCTCTTTCTGTATAATGCTCATACATACAAGTGCATTTTTCTATTATTTAAATTTCTAGTTCCAATTTTGTAACGTTTTCAACTAGAACAAACATTTTCCAAATTTTATAGAATATTTTATCTCTTTTGTTTTAGTATTTTATCTCTATTTATTTATGTTGCAATGAACTTGCAGTTACTTTCCCCGCCAAGGGGCAGAAGCGGTTTGCCAAGGAGGCGTTCTGGTGGCAGGGGCTGGGACAGAGAATGGCCATGATTAGAGCTTATGCAATTACTGGAATAATCTGAGTTGAGGCAGGACGTTTTCCTTCTGATGTTTCATAACCTTGATGAATGGTTTTTATTATGCCATTCAGGTGGGAAAGTTTTGTGCATAGCTGTAGTCTCTTGTGAGAGGGATTGTGAAGCTATTTTCAATGACAGAGATGTTAGAAAAGGGAAAATTGACGTTGCGCTGAATTATTTGATATTCTGTGTACTGTGTTTTTGCCCAAATTATATTGACTTTGGTAAAATTTGTTTTAATAGTAACCTTGGAATACTATAATGTTTTTCTCCTAATTAGGATTAATTGCAATGGTCAACAGGTGGCTCACTGATTGAGCCAAAGGACATGAAGGAATTGCAAGCAGGAGGTGCAGGGCTCAGATCCTTGCCACTAACAAAATCTCTCTCCTCTCTAACAAAACTAACCACTAACATTTGCTTATCAAAAAAAAACCTTAACGAATCTCTGGTAGGCGGTAGCTGCCATCTGGCCAGGGTGATTCTTCGCAAGCGAACAAAATATTGCAACACCTTGACATTTGTAGGTCTTAATAATTTGGCATGAACTTTTTTTTTTTTCAGTGTAGACTGTAGATTCTTTTTTTTTTTGGATACGCAAAACAAGAAGCCAAAACCACTGCACGACCAAATAATAATGATTGGTTTGGCAATCCCGTACTTTACACAACGTAATAGAGTAACTGTTACGAACAATTTCTATCAAACAGGTAGAATGTTTGATGAAAAGAAAGGAACATTACTGAAGAAAAATAGCAGCAGAGCTCCTTGTTATGGAAGAAACTTCCTAGCCTAAGGCATGAGCCACATGACAAATATGATATGATGCATTATGTTAAAAATACTCTACTATATACACGGATCAACCAAATGTGTACATGCAAATACCTCTAGTACTGTACTATACATTGATCCCCTCAGTGTCATGTACGAATTCACATGTACCATAACCTGCAAACAAAAAGACTCCACTTTCTTTGTAAAAAATCTAACAAACAAAAGCACTTCAGCTTAATTAGTCACTTAGATTATAAGTAGATTTATCAGGTAAAGGCAAGGGCTCCTATCTCCCTTTCAAAAATAAAACAAAAATAATGTAAACAATTAAATTGTAGAGATTTATGCATGGGTATCGGATTACAACGTAAGGGCGATTTCTCTATCTTTTAATTTTCCATGAACTTCATTTTTTGACAGAAAATTTTCCATGAATTAAATTTATGGATAGCTGTATTATCTTTAAATTTTCCATAACTTACAGTTGAATTAAAAGTTAAAAAAAAAAAAATCTATAATCAGACATACGCATTCACCAATAACATAAGCCTCTCCCTTTTTTCCACTATCCTCTTTATTCTCTATCTTCAACTCTTGTTTCAGTGCTGCATCACCAATAATAAAGATGCATAATGAAATATCAAATGTGCAAAACCTCTAATACCAAAAAAAAAAAGTGTGCAACAACTCTGAAGAAAAGAGAGGGGAAAATTATGAGTGATTGTGTGGGAAGATTTTTTTTTTATCGAAAGAATATATTTAAAACTTAACTCCCATTTTAACTGTTGGATCACTCACTGTGATCTTGCTTATCACTAAGCAATGAAATAGTAACTCACACAATGAGAGAAAGAAAACAATTAGAAAGAGGAATATACAAATTGTGGAATCGATCAACTAATCATATTGATCACTACTTGTATTTATATGCATTACAAAATGAAAGTAATATTCAACTACTAATTCAGTTACACCTAACTGAATCTAACAAACTAATCCACTCTAACTAACTCACATTAATAACCAACTGATTAACTAAAACTAACTCTAGTTACATTGGTTATATTTATTACTTGAATTACAAGCTACTCATATCACTCTCCTTTAATTCAAGTACTTGGAAGACACTACACCAAGCTTTAATCTCAGTTCCTCGAATCTGTCCAGCTTCAGCCCCTTTGTCATTATATCAGCCAATTGAACATTTGTTGGACAATACACCAATTCCAATTTACCCTTACTCACTTGATTTCTCAAAAAGTGAAATCTAGTCTCTATGTGCTTGCTCCTCCCATGTGAGACTGGATTTTTGGCCAAGTTGATGGCTGATTTATTGTCAATCATGAGCTTAAGTGGCCTCTCTATGCCAATCTTCATTTCTGTCAGTAAACTTTCAATCCATAGAGCTTGACATGCTGCATATGATCCGGCTATGTATTCTGCCTCGCAAGTAGACAATGCAATAACTGGTTGCTTCCTTGAACACCATGGCACTGATGCATTGAGGAATTTAAACACAAAACCTGTGGTACTTCTTCTATCAATTCTGTCACCACACCAGTCAGAGTCCGAAAACCTAATCAAGCTGTTTTCTTCTGCATCCTGCTTACTTGGAAACAGAATTCCATATTCACTTGTACCCTGCAGGTACCTTAGTACTCTTTTAGCTGCTACAAGGTGTGACTTCTTTGGTTGGCTCATGAATTTGCTGATTAGACCAACAACAAACCCGATATCAGGCCTGCTGTTGCAGATATACCTTAGAGAGCCTACTATCTGCTTGTAGACAGTGCTGTCAACAACTTCTTCATCTTCATTCAAACTCAAGGCACGACTGTTTCCCTTTGGAGTAGTTCTTTGAGTTACAACCAGCCATGTTAAATTTCTTAAGTACTTCAGTGATGTACTTCTTCTGATGCATAACTAAACCCCTAGGAGTTTTTACAAATTCCAAACCAAGGAAGTATGTGAGGCTTCCTAGATCTGTCATTTCGAACTCCTTGCTCATAATCCTCTTGAATTCTTCAATTTCACTCACATCATTTCCTGTTACCAACAGGTCATCAACATAGAGGCAAATTATCAACAAACCAGCTCCATTATCATGTTGCCTCACATAAATGCCATACTCAACAGCACATTTAGTGAATTTGTGCTGATGCAAAAAAGTGTCAATCCTTTTATTCCAAGCTCTAGGAGCTTGCTTTAATCCATATAGAGCCTTGCTTTGTCTATACACCATTTCTTCTTTCCCTTTTATCACAAATCCAGGTGGTTGAGATACATAAACCTCTTCTTCTAATTGGCCATTGAGAAATGTTGATTTAACATCAAGTTGGAATAATGGCCAATCTCTTGCACTTGCCAAAGCTACCACAACCCGAATTGTCTCAAGTCTTGCCACAGGAGCAAAGACTTCTGAATAGTTTATGCCTTCCCTTTGTAGAAATCCCTTTGCCACTAATCTGGCTTTATGTTTAGCAATTGACCCATCAGCATTAAGTTTCAACTTGTACACCCATTTGACATCGATTTTCTTCTTGTTTTGAGGCAAACTGGTTAAGTACCAGGTCTGATTCTTTTCTATGGCTCTCAATTCTTCCTTCATGGCTTCTCTCCACTCTGAATTCTTCATAGCCTCATCTAAATTCACTGGCTCAGCATCAGCCAGCAGTGCAAAGTGTACTAAATCACCATCAACTGTTATCTCATTGTCATTGAACACTTCAAAACCAGCAAGCCTTGTGGAAGCTTGCTTAGTTCTTTGGGGCCTTGATTGGTTCAGATCATGTTGCACTCCAACTTGATCTTCTACATTCAATTCTGACCCTACACTTTCACTTGTCTCAACATCATCAAGCAAATCACTTGACAAATGCTGTAAACTGCTGCAATATTTCTTCCAATTCCACTGCTCAGTTTCCACAACTTTAACGTCTCTACTAATTGACACCTTCTCCCTCACTGGATCATACAGTTTGTATGCACCAGTAGGGTGGTATCCAATCAGTATCATAGTCTCACTCTTATCCTGCAGCTTCTTTCTTAGTTGATCGGGCACATGCTTGAAGCATAGAGCTCCAAACACCTTCAAGTGGCTTACAGATGGCTTGATTCCTGTCCATACCTCTTCTGGCACTGCATCTTTCAGTTTCTTTGTAGGACACTTATTCAGAATGTACACAGCAGTAGATACTGCTTCTCCCCAGAACGAATGAGGCATTTCCTTCTCTTTGAGCATACTCCTAGCCATGTCAATGACAGTTCTATTCCTCCTTTCAGCCAAGCCATTATGCTGTGGAGTATAGGGAGCTGTGGTCTCATGCACTATTCCACTGTCAACACAGAATTTCTCAAACTCTTTGGAGGTGTATTCTCCACCTCCATCAGTTCTTAGGATCTTGACAGACTTTTCACTTTGTTTCTCAACCATCATTTTAAATTTCTTGAATATCTCAAGTGCTTCACTTTTGAGTTTTATCAAATATATCCACATCATTCTACTAAATTCATCAACAAATGAAATGAAATATCGATTACCTCCAAGTGAGTTCACTTCAAAAGGTCCACAGATATTAGAATGCACCACTCCAAGCACTCCTTTGGTTCTCATAGGCAAGCTGGACTTGAAAGAATTCCTTGGCTGCTTCCCTGCCATACAAACAGAGTAGATTTTCTCGGGCATAGCAATGTGAGGGAGGCCTGCAACCATTTGTTTGGCACCTAATTGATTCAAAGTCTTGAAGTTCAAATGTCCAAACCTTAGGTGCCACAGCCAGCAATCTTCAATTGAACTTACTGCCTTTAAACACTCAATTTCTGCAGCATTTAGATTAATCTGAAAGGTCCTATTCTTAGCAAGAGGCACCTTTAGAATTTAACTATTGGTTGAATCAAACATCTCTAGGGAACCATTCCTCATTGCAACTTGGAATCCCTTTTGAATTAACTGGCCAATGCTGATTAGATTGCTCTTCATGCCTGGAACATAGAGTACTTCCTCGATCACAACTGTCTTACCACCTCTTTTTCTGATTACCATTTTGCCAACTCCCTCAGCACATAGAATTCTATTATCAGCAAATCGCACCTTGGTTCTTCTTGAAGGATCAATATCAATAAGCCATTCTTTATGACTTGTCATGTGATTTGAACACCCAGTATCGAGAAACCACAACTCAGTTTGAGATGAACTTTCAGTTGTGGCTGCCATCAACATGACTGTGTCAGAATCACTATCCTCCTCTTGTGCAGCACATGCCTCTTCTTTAGCTTCCTTTTTTTGTTTTCCTTTTGCAAACCAGCACTCATCAGCATAGCGCCCATACTTCTCACAATTGAAGCATTGCACTTTCTTCTTATCAAACCCCTTTTCTCCATTCTTGGATTTGAAATTGCCTCCTCCTCCTTTATTAGAGGATTCGGCTTTATCATCATTCTTCCACTGGTTCTTGTTAAACTTTCCTTTTTCTCCCTTCTTCCACTTCTTCTTAGGGTCACCTCCTTTCTTCTTGAATTGAGCCTGCAATGCCTGTGCACCTCCCTTCTCAGGGGTTCGGTCATTCAATCTGAGTTCCCTTGCCTCTAAGGAACCCTGCAACTCTTCAATTGTCATGCTGGAGATATATTTGGATTCTTCAATTGCACACACAACGAAGTCAAATTTAGGTGGCAAAGATCTCAAGATCTTCTCACACAAGTCTTCATCACTGGTTGTTTTGCCACAACCAGCCATTTGATTCACCAAGTTTCTGATTCTGATAAAGAAATCAACAATTGTTTCTGTTTCCTCCATCTGAATCAGTTCATACTGCCTCTTCAATGATTGTAGCCGCACCTTCTTGACTTTCTCTCCTCCAGCATAGCACTTTTCAAGAATGTCCCATGCCTGTTTTGAGGTGGTGGCCGTAGCCACTTTATCAAAATTCGGCAAGTCCACACTCTGATGAATAATGAAGAGTGCGTTTCCATCTTTTTCTGGTTCTCTTTGAAAGCATTCCTCTGCTCATCAGTTGGGTTCTCTCCCAATTCTGGAAACCCGTTCTTGATGATTTCAGTCACCTCCTGAAAACTGAACAAGGCCTTCATTTGTATGCTCCATCGATCCCAATTCTTGCCATCAAGAGTTGGAAGTTGAGAAGGAATGTTTCCATTTGTATTCAGACCCATCTTTCACTTTCGATGAATCACACACACTTCACTCGTGTTTGAATCTCTCTAACTTTCCTCTCTCACCCAGAATCGAAATCGAGCTCTTGATACCAATTTGTTGGATCACTCACTGTGATCTTGCTTATCACTAAGCAATGAAATAGTAACTCACACAATGAGAGAAAGAAAACAATTAGAAAGAGGAATACAAATTGTGGAATCGATCAACTAATCATATTGATCACTACTTGTATTTATATGCATTACAAAATGAAAGTAATATTCAACTACTAATTGATTACACCTAATCAATCTAACAACCTAATCCACTCTAACTAACTCACATTAATAACCAACTGATTAACTAAAACTAACTCTAGTTACATTGGTTATATTTATTACTTGAATTACAAGCTACTCATATCATTAACAGCTATGGTATATGTTCTGTGAGTTTGGCTTGCCAGGTTTTGGCGGTCAACTCTTCTAGGGTGATATATGGCTTTTGGATCAGGAGGTCACGATACTTAGCAAGATTTGGACGAGTCTGGCCCCTTCCAAAGTAATTGCATTCTCTTGGCAATTACTTTTTGATAAGGTTCTAACTCGGTCAAACTTGTTTCGTCGACGTGTGATTTTTGAGGTATTCGCCACTATGTGTGTCCTCTGTGGGGCCCATCAGGAGTCAACCCTTCACCTCTTCGTTGACTGTGACTTCTCCTCGGCTGTCTGGTATGTGATTGTTATCGATGGTTGGGGGGAGTTTGTTATGCCTCGAGATCTCTTTGCCTTGTTTCCCTTGTTCAGCTCCCTTGGGGGCGGGTAGGTGTAGACAAGGGTTGGCCTTGGTATGACATTCAGTTATGTGGGTCCTGTGGGACGTCCGGAATGGGTGCATCTTCTCGGGTATAGGGTATCAGACTGTGCTGAGACGTTGACCATATTATTTCCCTATCTTGGAGATGGCTACTTGCGAGGGGAAGGTCAAGACCATGTCTATTTTATGAGTGGTTTGTGGATCCTATTAACTGTATTTATAGGAGATAGCCTCTCGGCGGTTTGGTTGGCTTCTTAGCTCATAGACTATTAGCAGGTTGAGCCTCTCGTGGCTTTTCGATTTTGACATTGTGTAATGGGTTGGAGTACCCCTAGTACTTCGCTATTACAATATACTTTTTGCCATTAAAAAAACTGTTACGGATAATATGCATACAATATTGACAAAGGATGCAACCTCAATATACCCAATATTTCAAACATTCAGACAAATACATGTAGAAAGCGTTCATATACCTATCATCTTAAAAATTAGAATATTATTTTTCTTAAAGTTTTATTCTTACTTTCAAAACACAATATACTTCCATCATATATATGTCACGTTTATGAATTTTTCAAACAGGTAGCATCCACGTTTTAGTGTCGTCGTTAACATCTTTCATTAATTATTTTTGTGTCTTGTGATTGCTGGGAACCAACCCCACCGTTGAGGACTTCAATAAAATTATATTCCATGGCAATCAGATAGAGTACTAGTACCAAACTTAGTGTTCTAATAAATTTTGGCCTTTAAAAAAGAAGACGTGTTTGCATACATGCACGATAACAGTGAACTGAATGAATGTTAAGGTTCCTCCTAATTCCTAAATGGATAAAACTTAGGTAAAGTTCTTTAGGTATGGTTGGTGCTGTTCCTCACACAAAATAAGATAAAAACTGTTTTGATAGTGGTAGTTATGGGAGGTTAGAGATAGTAGGAGTAGATAGAGAGAGAAAAATTTATCTATTTTATGTGAGAAACAGCACCAACCACACGTAAAGAACCTTACATAAGTTTTGTCCTTCCTAAATTCCTAATCAAAATGACCGGTTGGTGCTGGTGAATGCATTCACGTAGGGTAGGTAGCCACGCCATCAACATCAAAGAGCAAAGGCAAATTCCTTGGAGCTAGTTGACTTCCAATAGGCAAGCCTTCATTCCCTCTAATCATTATAATGCGACAAAAAACTTCATCCTCTATATAAGCCCTACAAGCCATGCACCTTATGCTCATCCATCTACAATTCCTTCATCCAAAATCCAATGGCTTTCGAACACGTCTCTGTTTTTAAGTTATGTGCTTCCTACATGCTTTCCTTATTGGTCTTGGCATCATTGTCCATAGCATATGGTGGTTTACCCTCCATCGTTCCACCAGAATCCATTTGCAGGTCCACCGTAGACCCTACTTATTGCAAAACCATGTTTTCTAATCAAAATGGCAACATCTTCGACTACGGCCGCATTTCTTTTCGAAAATCCTTTTCGCAGTCCCGTAAGTTCTTGAACTTAGTGGACTCATATCTTCAAGGCAGCTCGTCGTTGTCTCAGTCCACAGTTCATGCTCTTGAAGATTGTCGATTCCTTGCTGAACTAAGTTTTGAATATTTATCAAACACCTATGCCACAACAAATCAATCTAGTGGTGTTCTTCCCATTTCTCAAGCCGAAGATTTTGAAACCTTACTCAGTGCCGTTATGACTAATCAACAGACATGTTTGGATGGCTTAAAGACTACAACTTTTGATGAAAGAGTGAAGAACGACCTGTCCTCATCCCTCTCAGATGACACAAAGCTTCAGAGTGTCACCCTGGCCTTGTTCATGAAGGGTTGGGTGCCTGAGAAGAAAATGATAACATCATGGCAACAAAATGGGAGACATTTGAATCTCAAAAATGGTCGTCTACCATTGAAGATGTCAAATAAAGCACGTGCAATTTATGATTCCGCTAGACGCCATGGGAGAAAACTACTTCAAACAGTCACAAACGAAGAAAGCATTTTAATAAGTGACATTTTGGTTGTTAGTCAGGATGGAAGCGGAAACTTCACCACTATCAACGATGCAATAGCTGCTGCACCGAATAGCACAGCCGCTAGTGATGGCTACTTCCTCATTTTTATCATTGAAGGTGTGTATCGAGAGTATGTGTCCATAGACAAAAAGAAGAAGCACTTGATGCTTGTTGGAGAAGGAATCAATAAGACAATTATCACAGGAGATCACAATGTTGTCGATGGTTTTACAACATTCAACTCAGCCACATTTGGTAAGTAAAAATAATAGGTGCACATAATATATATACAAGTACTCAAACAAATATTTTTAATATATGATGTCTTGATTTATGGCATGAGAATAATTTATTTATATTTCAAACATTTCACAAATTTAATGCTTCATGTGGATTTGTAGCTGTGGTTGCTCAAGGGTTTGTGGCCGTTAACATAACATTCCGCAACACTGCTGGACCAAGCAAACACCAAGCAGTTGCAGTGAGAAATGGAGCTGACATGTCCATCTTTTATAGATGTAGCTTTGAAGGGTATCAAGACACATTGTATACACATTCTATGAGGCAGTTTTATCAGGAATGTGATGTCTATGGCACTGTTGACTTCATATTTGGAAATGCTGCTGTTGTTTTGCAAAATTGTAACATCTTTCCTCGCCTTCCCCTCAGTGGACAATTCAATTCCATCACAGCCCAAGGTCGAACTGACCCAAATCAAAACACCGGAATTTCCATACAAAATGCGACTATTAAGGCAGCCGGTGATTTGGCTACCAAAGTTGGAACTGTGCAGACATACCTTGGGAGACCATGGAAGCAATATTCAAGGACAATTTTTATGCAATCCTTCATGGACAGTCAGATAAACCCTGCTGGTTGGCATGAATGGAGTGGTGATTTTGCATTGAACACCTTGTACTATGCAGAATACGATAACACGGGGCCTGGTTCGAGCACTACAAATCGTGTGACGTGGCCTGGTTATCATGTCGTCAAAGCTATTGACGCAACCAATTTTACCGTGTCTAACTTTTTGGATGGGGATGATTGGATTCCTCAGACTGGTGTCTCATACTTGAGTGGATTGATATAGCTGGACAAATTCACACACCTATAGTGTCATGGTGTGCAATCATATATCTTGGGTTTCTGTAAATGTATTTCTCTCTCTATGCATTGTGCATGTGTCTGGAATTAAGCTAATCTATTGTAAAGATTGTTGTTATTAAACAAATTAATTAATACTCCCCCTTGTCCTAAATATAAGAAACAAAACTCTAATTCACACAGAAAAAGAAATTGCATTAAAATCTATTTTTTCCAATTAATACTCCTAAAAACTGTGTTTTTCTCCCCAAAATTGTCCCTTTTATGAACCAACTCACTTGCATATATATGAAATAGGTATATCTCATTAATATGTCTAACTATAAATAAGTGTGTAAATGGAAATTAGTTATTTAATGCTTTTGAAAATTGATGTTGTTTTTTATCATTAGGACCAAGAAAATAGACCATTTTTCCTTATAAAAAGGACTTGAGGGAGTAATAAATGTTTATATATATAGGATATGCATTTTAGAACTCACATTAATTAGTCTTTTAGGCCATGAGTCCACCAGGGTATACACATGGCTTAGGCCTTTTAGACCCAATTCGAATGTTTAATGTGTTCTAAGTAGGGGTGGCAAAGTGGGCCTGGCCCGTTGGGCCGGCCCGCCAACCCGCCAAAATGGGGCGGGTTGGGTTGGGGTATTGAACCCGCCAACCCACATAACCCGCCCCGCTTGGACCATCAACCCACCGGGCCAGAGGCGGGGCGGGGCGGGCCAGCCCGCCAACCCGTTTTTTTTTTTTATCTATTACAATTTACAAGAAGTTCCACACGCGGCCCATATAACTCCACAGTCTGGAAAAAAAAGGCCCATAATCTGATGAGTATTTTTTTTAGATAGCTATGGTGTACGGATTTGATTTAAAAAAAATATATTTAGAAAATAGAGTACATATGCTATTCAAATAAAAAATAGCTCAACAAATTAAATCACTCTAAAAAAATGGTATAAAAAATTATTAGACTGGAGGATTATATGTTGAGTATTGGGCTTGCAATCAAAAGGGCAAAAAAAAACGATTTTTTTACATATTGAATTTTTTTTATACCCAGCAACAAAAAGACCAAAATGTAATTTTTTTTTTTTATGTTGGGCGGGTGTGCAGCCCGCGGCCCTTGACCGCCATTAGGCGGGGTGGGCCAAAAAGTTGAACCCGCCACCCATGGCGGGCCAGCCCGCCCCGCCCCGCTTTTTGGCGGGCTAAAGTGGGTTGGGGTGGGTTGGGGCGGGTTGGCCCACTTTGCCTTCCCTAGTTCTAAGTACTCTTGTTTCGTCCCATTTTGTTTGACATTTTATCAAAAAAATATTGTCCTATTTTGATTGTCATTTTACAGTATCAATGGAGTATTTAATACTTTTTCTATTATACCCTTAACCATTTTTAATGCGTTTTTTGATCAACGTGTTTTTTTTCAATTATTGTAATTAATATGAGAGATAAATTGTATATTAGGAAACTAAAAAATATTTTTATGAAATCTAAAATATTGATTACATTTTTCAATTATTGTATAAAACCTTAAATGTGAAACAAAATTGGATTGATGTGGTATAAATTAAATTAAATCGGATTAAAAAAAAAATTTCCAACCAAATATGTTACTACATGGTACACTTTAACACTATGTTTGGTTCCAGAGAAACTAGAAGGAAAGAAAGAGGATGGAGAGAAAGGTTGAGGAATATTCTTGTTTCCATTGTTTGGTATCAAATTAAAAAGGGGAGGAAAGATAATTTTTGGATGGGGCCCACACAAAAAATTGTTCCTCCCAAATCTGACGGAAAGAGCAAGAAAGGAGCATTTTTTTTGCATGAAATGACAAAAAGCCGAGCTGCACTAATATCAATTCGCTTTTGAATTTGTCACTCACGTGAATGACAACATGACGTTTAGCAAAAGAAATTAATAAAGAAATATATAATTGGCAAAAGTCAAAAAAATAACAACAATATATTGTTTAATTTAATTTTTAAAAAATAGCTTTTTATTTTATCATAATTTTCTTATTTTGATATATATATATATATATATATATATATATATATATATATATATATATATATTAAATAAGTAAGTAAGCCCCATTTCTTCCTCAAAAAAAAAAGTAAGTCCCATTTCAAGTATTTATGTCATTCACTAAATAGACATCTTTCTTTCTTTTCACTTTTTAATCTATTTTCACTTCAATCAAACAATCAAAAAATCATCTTACTTTTTATTATTTTCATTTTTTCAACATTTTTTCCATTCACTTTCTTCAGCCCCATCCAAACAAAGTGTAA
Source organism: Calophaca sinica (assembly GCA_037113605.1). Classification (NCBI taxonomy): domain Eukaryota; kingdom Viridiplantae; phylum Streptophyta; class Magnoliopsida; order Fabales; family Fabaceae; genus Calophaca; species Calophaca sinica. Next base: position 27,031,570 of record CM073730.1, on the reverse strand, counting down.
AAAAAAAAAAAAACCTGATAGTTAAAGGCATGTTTTATTGTCACTAGTATTAGGACCCGTGCAAATGCACGGGCGATAAACCTTATTTGTAAGTTATTATCATTATACAATTGAAGTTAAAAATTTAGAGACAAAGTTATTGTCATTTTCTCGACAGAACTATTGGTGTTGAAGTTATCGACAGAACTATTGGTATTGAAGTTCTCGACAGAACTCTTGGTGTTGAAGTTCTCGACAGAACTCTTGGTGTTGATCTCGACAGAATTCTTGGAGTATTTCTCAACAGTTGACTTGGTTATCTAATACGCCCCCTCAAGATGATGGTACCATCTATTACCTTCATCTTGTTTGTAAGATCATGAAACCGTGATGTGGGCAATGGTTTAGTTAGGATGTCCGCAAGCTGATCCTTGGTTGAGACGTGTGACATGCCTTTGGGAGCCCTGCTCGGTTGGTGGGCTCGGTCATCGTCTCTGGGGCCCTTCTCGGTTAATGGGCTTAGGTCAGTACTCGGTCACTATGGAGCTCAGCTCGGAGGCCTAGCTAGGAGGGACGGGTCGGAGGCCGGCCCGTCACACAAGCCCCCTAGACTTATTAACTTGAAGAGTTGATGAGTCTATATTATTTGTTCTCATCCGCAGCAGATCTCCTTCCGAGCATGGCGACCTTCCGAGCTGCTTTTGAGCCAGGCCTCTATGCTGACCTGGTGTCTTGGAAACCACAGGGGTTGTTTAGGTCGACTGGCGACCTTTCGAGCTGCTTTTGAGCCAGGCCTCTATGCCGACCTGGGTTTAGGACCACAGGGGTCGAGCTGCGAGTGAGCCCACCAAGCCTAAACTGACTTGGGTTTAGGACCACGGGGGTCGAGCTGCGAGCGAGCCCACCAAGCCTTTATGCTGACTTGGGGTCTTCGGGACCGCGGGGGTCGAGCTGCGAGCGAGCCCACCAAGCCTTTATCTCGGGAATCATCTTTACGAACCTGGGAATCATCTTGAGAATCTTTATTCTTATTTTCTTCTTGATATTTGACAAATGAATGCTGATTATTTGACAGCTAATGGAATATACACAATTGATACTATCATATGAAACACATGGGCTAATGATAATTAAGGTAACAATTGAAGATCTCGACAGAACTCTTGATGTTGAAGTTCTCGTGAACTCTTGGTGTTGGTGTCAGTCTCTCGATGATCGGAGCTGGTTAGGTTTTCTTTAGGTCGAGTTATCACCTTCCGAGCCGCTTTAGAGCTCGCCAGCCTCTATCTTGACACGAAATCTTTGGAACCGCAGGGGTTAGTCTTTGTCGCGCTGTGTTTGAGCTCGGCACGTCCTTATGCCGACATGGTGTCTTTGAAACCACAATGGTCTTGTTTAGCTCGACAGGCGACCTTAGCCGAGCTGCTTTAGAGCTTGTAGGCCTCTGCTGACCTGGTGTCTTCGAAACCACGGGTTGTTTAGGCCGACTGGCGACCTTCCGAGCTGCTTTTGAGCCAGGCCTCTATGCTGACCTGGTGTCTTGGAAACCACAGGGGTTGTTTAGGTCGACTGGCGACCTTTCGAGCTGCTTTTGAGCCAGGCCTCTATGCCGACCTGGGTTTAGGACCACAGGGGTCGAGCTGCGAGTGAGCCCACCAAGCCTAAACTGACTTGGGTTTAGGACCACGGGGGTCGAGCTGCGAGCGAGCCCACCAAGCCTTTATGCTGGGAATCATCTTTTACGAACCTGGGAATCATCTTCAGAATCTCTATACTTAATATCTTCTTGATATTTGACAAATGAATGCTGATTATTTGACAGCTAATGGAATATACACAATTGATACTATCATATGAAACACATGGGCTAATGATAATTAAGGTAACAATTGAAGTTCTCGGCGTAACTCTTGGTGTTGAAGTTCTCGTGAACTCTTGGTGTTGAAGTTCTCGTGAGAACTCTTGGTGTTGGTGTCAGGTCTCTCGATGATCGAGCTGGTTAGGTTTTTCTTTAGGTCGAGTTATCACCTTCCGAGTCGCTTTAGAGCTCTCCAGGCCTCTATGCTTTGACTGAAATCTTTGGAACCGCAGGGTTAGTCTTTGTCGCTGTGTTTGAGCTCGGCACGCCCTTATGCCGACATGGTGTCTTTGAAACCACAATGGTCTTGTTTAGCTCGACAGCGACCTTAGCCGATTGCTTTAGAGCTTGTAGGCCTCTGTGACCTGGTGTCTTGAAACCACAGGGTTGTTTAGGCCGTGGCGACCTTCCGAAGCCGCTGAGCCAGGCCTCTATGCCGACTGGTGTCTTGGAAACCACAGGGGTTGTTTAGGTCGACCGCGACCTTCGAGTCGCTTTTGAGCCAGGCCTCTATCTTTGACCTGGTGTCTTGAAACCACAGGTTGTTTAGGTCGACCGCGACCTTCCGAGTCGCTGAGCCAGGCCTCTATGCCGACTGGGTTTAGGACCACAGGGTCGAAATGCGAGTGAGCCCACCAAGCCTTTATGTCGACTTGGGTTTAGGACCACGGGGTCGAGTGCGAGAATGAAAGACCCAAACCGAGAAGTGAAGAAGGTGAAAAATCTCACCATTCCACGGCGGTGGACGGCAGCGCACGGTGGCTTCGGTGAATGTGCTCCGGGTGAGAAGAAGAAGAAGGATTATTCACGGGTGAGCATTCCGGCGCGGCGGAGGTCTCCGGCGATGGCTCAGATTGTGGTTCGCAGTACTGGGTTTTGTTGCGGACTTTTAAGAGACCTCGTTAATCGAATTTGTTTCTTCGATGGTGGTTCACCGTCAACAGCTTCTTCCTCTTCCTCCTTCTGGATGCTCAACTATGTTCTTCGCGAGCGTCTCCCTCAGTGCGAGAAACTATAAAGGAATCAGAAAAAACAAAGAAGAAACCAAACTGTCCTAGTTTCTTCTACAGCAAAATAGATGAAAGAAGAAGATATAAAATCGAAAATAGAAGTAGAAGAAACATTATCTGAAACATAGAAGATCAGAATGGAGATTTACAGGTGATGGTATGGCGATGTCGAGGAGCTATCGATCTGGCTTTCCTCCGCGTGTGTGGTTTCGCCACTGCAAACCGGTTCCATCTCTACTTGCCACCAGGTCGCAGTGGAAAACAGAGCTCGAATTATTACGCATTTTGAGCTATCGATATGGAAAACGAAGCTCTGGAAAATCAAAGAGGAGGAGAAGAGAGAAATTGTGTTTAGGAGAGATGGAGAGAGAGAGAATGGCAGAAGAAGGGAGGTTGGAAATTGGTGAGGAAGAGAGTTGTTTATGAGAGAGGGAAACGATTCAATTTTTTTTGAATCTCGGCGTTATTTTTCTTCTAAATTTTTTGAGTCTCGGCAATGGGCATTCTTTTTCTTCTGTGTGAATATTTTGAGCCTCGTTGTTGCAGTCTTGCATTGTGCAGTGTGAATATTTTGTTTTTGCTTGCGGTGTGAAAAAGCTGGCCAAACATTTTTCCGCTTACCATGTACTGGTCCATTGCTTTTCCAGCAAAACGTTTGTCCCCTTGTGTTTGTCTTATGCTGGAAACTAAAGGATTTTCTCTTTCACCAAAAGAAGCATGGAAAAAATAATAAAAAAATACTGACGTGGTGAAAGGTATCCCATTGATTGACACCTGTTCATTGTTACTCAAACAATGACTTCCATATGTATTGTCTTTAGATTACTTTCTCACCAACAACCCCGTCTAGAAACCCGTAATTTGCGTGTTAATGGATATATGTTGGACCGATGGAAGCTTGTGGAGTCCATGAGTTGGACCAAGGGAATAGCGAGGACTCGAGGAGTTGGCACAGGCAGGGAAGAACAATGTCCGCGAATAGTGCTATTAGTAAAGAAATTTGTTCTTTTTTTTTTATGAAAAGTAAAGCTATTTGTTCTGATTTAAGAAGACAAAAAAGGAAAGACACAGGATACGATAAGAAGGATAAGAGAGTTGGATAAGAAAATAATAGAATATAGACATGTTAAGCTCTTATCCTATTCTGTGTTTAATGCGTATTTGATAAAAAACTAGATAACATTATATTATCGTATCATTTGTTTGAGATGAACTAAATAATAGTATGATATGATATTCAATCAAAAAAAATAGTATGACATGATATAAATTATATAAAATAACAAAATTGCCCATGTTAAAATTGAACATGATTTTCAAAATTAATTATTAATGCTTTTTTGTTTTTTATTTTCAATATTTTATGTTTTATTATATTTTAAATTGTCTTTTCAAGGGTAAATTAGGAAATTTTTTCTTATCATTGGTTTCTAACTCAGCTCTTACCTCAGGATATGATTTACACTAGAGAGACAATATATGATAGAGCGACAAAATTGACTTATCATATCATGTTGACTCATCAAACACTGGATTAAGATATGATACGATAATTTATCCTATCGTGTCTCTCTTATTCTGACTATTAAATGGGCCCTATAGTAGATGCCAGTTAATATTTACATTTTATTAAAATATTACTTTTTTATGTCCTATAAAAATGTATTTTATGTGTAATAAAATTTAAATGATAATTTTTTGTATCTGTTAGTGTAAATATATACATACTAGTATAGAACCTGTGTCATGCACATGAAACATTATTATTATTTTGTTATAAAAATTATTTCAATCCAATAATATCATATAAGAAATATTATATTAGTAATTATTATTTTTTAATGATGTTATAATATCGTACTTACTATTGTGTGTAATTATTAGGTACCTAATGTCGATAGGTAACAAAACTACTATCAGTCATGGTGATACCGCCTCGATCAATCGGATGATGCATACCACCCAAACAATTTATGAGTTAATGTATAAATTAGATATTCTACAAATTATATTGTTCTTCTTTGTGTGTGTGTGAAATGCACGTTTATCATAAAAATGTTATATATAGAAAAGTATTGCATTATCGACTATCAATTATGAAATTACATAAACGTTATACATATATTTACAAATACAAAATAGTATATAATATGTCATTTTTTATGTTAAAATAATAAATAATTTATTTAATTACTGAAAACAAAGTTTATTCACAAATTTTTAAACAAAGAAATGCAAGGAGCCTCGTTAAAATCTTCTGATGCAAAACCCTCCTTAGGAAAAAAACACCTAGAAGGAAAAAGAATACTCCCCTGTTTTTATTGAAAAAATGAAAAACATGGAAACTTGGGGGGACCGAACCAAAACCCAATTAGATTTTGAATTAATGCTACATTATACGAAAAATATATTAATGTATTATTTCTAGTAAATCGTTCATTAATAGTAAATAAAATAATAGTTGACATGTGTCATGCACAAGTATATTTATGTTATTGAAAATTGTTATACAAAATAATTTATATTTTGTACGTTAATAGTAGCACAATGCATGTAGTGTACTACTTATATTAAATTATAAGTAAAGAATGGGTAGTATTTGCATAATTTGAATAATAAATTTAAACTATTGAAACTTTATACTAATTTGTTAGCTTTCTGCATAAATCATATCATATTTTTGTGGTTAGGGTCTTCATCGCATACTTGATCATTGAATGATGACGACACTAATGAGTATACCGCAGCGGAGTCAGGCCATGCATATGTTACATCTTTGGTCAAGACAACGCATAATGTGCATTAAAAATATATATTTTATGTCAAAAAATTATATTAATGTATATTATTTATTAAAATATTCATTTAGATGAATTTATATATTAGTATTATTTATTGTGAAATATTCAATCTGCCACATATATGTAAATTTTTCTAAAAAGTGTGCAATAATTATATAATAAAATATTAAATAGTGATGGTCCGAGCTTTGCACGGTATGCCCGATAGAGGCCTTCAACCAAAAGGATTTTCATATTCGCTCCTACGCCTACCACTGTGTGCTAGGATTCCCACTTCTTCTTTCCCGATGTTGTTCTCCACCGTGATCTCCAAGACCCGTTGTACCATTTCGCATTTGTCACATCCTTGAAAGTGATAAAAGAAATTCAGGGTTAGAATGTGGAATGAAAGAAAGAAGCAAGAGAAAGGAAGAAATAGGGAAGTAGTATTAGATACTGAAGAATTGAAATAGAAGAAAATCAACCCGAAAGAGGATCAACTACGCATGAATCAAGGGTCTCTTATCATATGTGACATGTTGAAAATTGAATGGTCTGTTTCTACCATTTAAATTCTTTATTCATTGATGCACCAAAAGGATTCCACTGACTAATATTGCTAAACATGCTCCGGGTGAAGACATTCAAAGGAGAAATATTGTAATTATATTTTATGATTATTTCTTTTATTCTAAAATCAGATCATATATTTTTTGAATTATTGTTGTGTTCAGCATGAAAATTCAAAAAAAAATTTGAAATCTTTCCATAAATGCTCTTGTTATGTGGTCAGTTATCAAAATCTGGTGGTATTCAATTTAGATTTTTTTCAACTTAAAAAAAGTCTTTTGGTTTGCAAAAACACATAAATTTCAATGAATTATCTTCTTGGGTGGATTTTGTGTGACATTTTAGTGAAATATATATGTACCACACTCATCCAAAAATCTGGCCCAAACCCTTGAGACTTTTCTATTATCTCATTCTCTATTTCCAGACCTGTTTCTCCCCCCCGCCACCCCACAACACAGTGCAGGGCCTCAAAACAACCTGGACACAGAATTGTGAGTTCTCTCTCTATTATCTTTTCCTTATCCATCACTCATTCATCAGTTATTAATTTATCTCTTTTTTCCGAATCCTATGCAGTCTGCACTCTGTACACGTTTTGAACAATCGATAATGTGCTACGTTTTGATTTCAAAAGCATATTGTGTTAACAACCATTCGCTTTAACTCAACTATAGTGCAATTATAATCATAACTAAAAGTCTAAAACTTAAGCTGAATTTATGTTAAAAAATAATAAATCACATAAAGGGCTAGCCTTGAATTGTAAAAAGGGAACTGAAACCAAAACTCAATGAAATACAATTAGATGAATAAGCATAAAAGAATGCTAATAGAACATGATAGAAAATTAGCTACATCAAACTATTATAATAGTTGAAGGTTTACCATTATCTACATGCAACCTCTATTGAAAACTCATAAAGACACTAAGTATATATAGTAACCGCATAAGTTCTCTTCTTCGAAAATCTGGATGTCATGCTATAGTCATCATGAGTAACTAACTGTCTGCATTTTGGTTTGGTGCAAATTCACGAAAATAATAGAAAAAAATAAATAAGCAATATATAATGAATTTTATAATTATAGTAGACGTTTACATGAATAAGTGATTTTCAACAATGAGAGAGGAGAGTTATGATTCAGAATTGATTAAAAAAATCTCCAAAGAACTGTCATGATTTGTTGAGTAAAAATGTTATAGAGGCGATGTGATTGTATACAAATAAGTGTGTGGAAAGACTAATAGCAGAGCTACAAAAAGTATTGCTCAAACCCATCAAAATTCAACCAAAACTGAGTCGAAGAGCAACCCAGAAGCCCTATAACCATCCACTCAATCTAAGATATCAGATATCAATTTGTTAGAAATTGCGAGCTTCTCTTCTCACTATGGTAGCTTAGCTCCTTACTTTATCTGAATTCGCTTTTTTAGCTTTGGCAAACTTCTCTTCCAGCAACATAGCCTGAAACATGATGCAAGTGTAGAAGTAGAACTTTAAAAGGAAGAGGGTGAGGGACCCAATCCCAAAACCTGAAAATGTTAGCAGACCATCCATGATAAGACAAGGACCAATGTGAGCTTTATGATCTGTACGAAATTCCCCTTCATTATTGCAACAAAAAAAATGCTTTTACGGATATGATCATTAATTAGAACAAATAGGATCTATAACAAAAAATACATTTACATGTAGTAAAACAAAATAGCCCTTCAGAAGAAAAGGGAAGTGCATGACTTTGATCATTAGAAAAAATATTGATACAAAACATGCTTTTTTGGTAATTAAAAAAAATGTTTTTACATTGAAAAGAAAGACTTTCTACCGATATATATGGACTCATAACAGTTTCCATATAAATGGTCATTAGGATCTGTTCGTCAATTCAATTGGCTCCACAATGTTGTCTTCTTCTAGCATTACAAACGTTGCCTTCAAAGAGGATGAGACCAATTTTAATTTAATTGCCCTTAGGTCCTCCATTTCAGCACACAAAAAAAAGATGATGAGGCCAGAGAAACTTGTTTCGAGTTCAAAATAGGGGGGAGAGAGATTCATGGGAGTCTTTGCAATGATGCATCGTGATTGAGATGCCAGAATTTATGCACCATTGTAAGTCATTTATGATCATGAGAGAGGAGAGCAAATGCATTTAAATTTAGAATAATACAATACTGGGGCAAGTCATTAAATGTGCATAAATTAGATTACATTTATTTATTTATATTTTTTAATTGCTGACACGTGAGCAATATTTAATGCTCAGCTTATGTGAGCCTGACATGTAGCTTAAGCTCCAAATGCTTATTCTCAAATGTATAATTAGGGATTTGGTAATAAAGTATTTTAGGAATGTTTTTTTTCATGATTTTAAAATTAAACAAATTGTAAACATTGAATTGATATCACGTACTCCCCCCTTTGTTACTTTTTATAAGCTCATTTTAAAAAAATATTAACTAATTATAAGCCCAAATTATAAGATACATTAATTATTTTTTTCTAAAAGTACCCCTAATTAATTGCATAGTATTTAAAAATTCAAGACATGCATTAATTAATTAAAAATATGATTGAAGGATAAATTTGAAAAAACATGCACATTATAGACAATTTAATTATGCTAACTACTTTTCTTAATATGCGTTTTTTTAATCTAAAGAGGCTTATAAAAAGTAACGGAGAGAGTAACCGTTAATATAAGTCCATTACACGTGAGGATTTTTTTTCTCGGTTATTTATGTTAAATCGGATTGAAAAGATTTAGTTAGTGAATCTTAAATGCTAAATGAACATTAAAGACCTGATAATTATTATCAGGTTTGGTAAGACTAATGTTAGGTTCTTGATTTGTTTTTTACTGGAATAGAACCTCCATTTGCCATTTGTTAATTGTCTTGCGAAGCTGGGATTTTGCTTCGGCATTTCTTGTTTATGCGTAAATGTATAATAAGTGATACTTCCTCCTTTCCATTATAAGTACAACATTTGTAAAAAAAAAATTAGTCCCAAAATAAGTGTCATGTTAGGTTTTCAATGTAATAGTAATTACTTTTTTTTTCAGTTTTACCCTCAAATTAATAATGAGTATATTATTTCGAAGTCATTACACTCTACTATGCATTTGTGACAATTGTTAATACCCAATGTTTAATAAAGATAATTTTGTAAAATTGTTATGCTCTTTCATTTATTTATAGCTTCTCCTAAATATGTGTGAAACTTCCTAATGTAACACTTATAATAGGATAAAAAGAGTATTATTTTCTGATGAAGTTGCTATAACAGGTTAAAAAATTAAAATAATTTTTTAAAGGAGCACGTAGTAGTGACCGAATTAGTGATAGATCGATTTATTTAAAAATTTATTTAAATTTTTTATAAAATCAGTCACTAAATTGTTCGCTAAATTCAGTCACTAAATCCGTCTCTAAAATCGGTCACTAAATTAGTTCTCAAAAAGGGTAATGAAACCAGCCTCTCAAGTCGATCACTAAATCGGTCCCTAAAAAAGTCACTAAATCAGTGTCCAAAGAGGGTCACAAAATTGGTTTCTAAAATCAGTCGCTAAAAATCCGGTCGCTAAGTTGGTCACTATAATTAGCAACTCGGGATTTAACTATTGATTTAAGTTGGTCACTAACTAAATAGAGACCGATTTTCTCATTTTAGCGACCGATTTTTCGGTCTCTAAACGACTTTTTTCTTTGTAATGTCTAAAATTTGTTTAATTGATAAACTTCTTCCTATCTATACTTTTGGTTATATATTTTGGGGAAAATGCTTTCGGCCACCTTAAATCTTTTGTTGTTTGCAAATATGTATTTTTACCTTGAATTATTCATCTTAATTTTTTTTAAATCTAACAATTGTTATATAGATTCCTTTTTTAACTCGCTAAGACAGTGAATAAATCTTAACATTTCTTCCTTGTTATGTCTAAACTTTGTTTAGTATTTTATTTTTATTTTTATGCTATATTTATTTTTTAAAAATATTAAACTAAAATCAAATAAGACAAAACTGACATAATCTCTAGTTTTGTGTTTACGAATGAACGATAAAATTTTGGATTAAAAGCATAAATTTTTTTTTTGACTAAAGGTATAAAAAAATGTTTGAATTCGATAAAGATGTAAAATAATATTTTTTTTGAGAGAAAAATAATATTTTTTTTTACCGATAGTAATTAAGTTTAAGGTGACTATATACTTTTATTTATATAGTTTCTTTATATATATAATGTTATTTACATTACGTCGTTTATATTCTTATATAGTGAAATATTAAATATAGTTGCCCATAATAAAACACTAGTACTGTCGCACCAACTATTTTAGATAATTAGCAAAATGTGATGTTATAAAATGTACTATTTATTTATATTGTATCACTCATATCACATTTGTGATTTCGTCATACATAACCCCGGCCCGAGAAAACATATATTAGATCCTGGGCAAATTGCTTCCACGTTTTCGTGTCTTCATTTGGTATTTTGTTGTCTTGTGATTGCTGGGAACCAACCCCACCGCTGACAACTTAAATAAAATTATATTCCACGACTATCAGATAAGTTGTGTACCAAACTAACCTTCTAGCAACGTAATCAAATAAATATAATCCCAAAGAATATTTGCATACATGCATGATTACAGTAAACCGAATCATGAATGCTAATGTTCCTCCTAAATTAATTCCTAGTCAAATATCTCACAAAATGCCCGGTTGGTGCTGGTGAATGCATTCACGTATAGGGTAGCCACAGCATCAACATCAAGAATGCGAAGGCAAATTCCTTGGAGCTATAGTTGACTTCCAATAGGCAACGCCTTCATTCCCTCTAATCATTATAATGCGACAAAATCTTCATCCTCTATATAAACCCTCCAAGCCATGCACCTTATGCTCATCCATCCACAATTCTTTCATCGATCCAAATTAAATCCAATGGCTTTCAAGCACTTTTCTGTTTTTAAATTATCTGCTTCCTATATGATTTCCTTAATGGTCTTGGCATCATTGTCCATAGCATATGGTGGCTCATCCTACAACGTTCCACCAGAAACCATTTGCGGATCCACCGTAGACCCTACCTATTGCAACACCGTGCTTGCTAATCAATATGGCAGCATCTATGACTATGGCCGCATTTCTATCCGAAAGTCCTTTTCACAGTCTCGTAAGTTCTTGAACTTGGTGTACTCATATCTTCAAGACAGCTCGTCTTTGTCTCAGTCCACAATTCGTGCTCTTGAAGATTGTCAATTCCTTGCTGAACTTAATTTTGAATACTTATCAAACACCTATGCCACAACCAATCAATCTAGTGATGTTCTTCCCACTTCTCAAGCCGAGGATTTTGAAACCTTCCTCAGTGCCGTTATGACTAACCAACAAACATGTTTGGATGGCCTAAACACTACAACTTCTGATGCAAGTGTGAAGAATGACCTATTTTCATCCCTCTCCGATGACACAAAGCTTCAGAGTGTCGCCCTTGCCTTGTTTCTGAAGGGTTGGGTGCCCGAGAAGAAAATCATAACATCTTGGCAACAAGATGGGAGAAATTTGAATTTCAAAAATGGTCGTTTACCATTGAAGATGTCAAGTAAAGCACATGCCATTTATGATTCTACTACACGCAATGGGAGAAAACTAGTTCAAACAGTCACCGACGAAGAAAGCATTGTGGTAACTGACATTGTGGTTGTTAGTCAGGATGGAAGTGGAAACTTCACCACTATCAATGATGCAATAGCTGCTGCACCAAATAACACAGTCGCTAGTGATGGCTACTTCCTCATATTTATCACTGAAGGTGTGTATCAAGAGTATGTATCCATAGACAAAAAGAAGAAGTACTTGATGTTGGTTGGAGAAGGAATCAATCGGACAATTATCACAGGAGATCACAATGTTGTTGATGGTTTTACGACATTCAACTCAGCCACATTTGGTAAGTACGTAAAAATAAGATGTGTACATAATATGTATACACACACAGGATTACTCACACAAATGTTGTTAATATATATTATGATGTCTTGAATCTTGATTTATGCCATGGAGATTATTTATATATGTGTCAAACATTTAACAAATTTGATGATGCTTAATGTGGATTTGCAGCCGTGGTTGCTCAAGGGTTCGTGGCAGTTAACATAACATTTCGCAACACTGCTGGACCAAGCAAACACCAAGCAGTTGCGGTGAGAAATGGAGCAGATATGTCAACCTTCTACAGCTGCAGCTTTGAAGGGTATCAAGACACATTGTATACACATTCTATGAGGCAGTTTTACCGAGAATGTGATATCTATGGCACTGTTGACTTCATATTTGGAAATGCTGCCGTTGTTTTGCAAAACTGTAACCTCTATCCCCGCCTCCCTCTCAGTGGACAATTCAATGCTATTACAGCTCAAGGTCGAACTGACCCAAATCAAAACACGGGCATTTCCATACAAAACGCGACTATTAAAGCAGCAGATGATTTGGCTCCCAATGTTGGAACCGTGCAAACATACCTCGGGAGGCCATGGAAGGAATATTCAAGGACTATTTTCATGCAATCCTTCATGGACAGTTTGATAAACCCTCTTGGTTGGCGTGAATGGAGTGGTAATTTTGCTTTGAACACCTTGTTCTATGCAGAATACAATAACACAGGACCTGGTTCTAGCACTGCAAATCGAGTGACATGGCCTGGTTATCATGTGATCAACGCTACTGATGCGGCCAATTTTACGGTGTCTAACTTATTGGACGGGGATGATTGGATTCCTCAAACTGCTGTCCCATACTTGAGTGGATTGATATAGTCAAGTTCAAGTGTCAAGTTTTTCAATCATATATTTTGGTTTCAGTACACGCGCTTCTCTCTCCCTGTATATTTTTTTGTGTTTACACAAAGTAATACACCTCCGGCCTCATTTATAAGCAAAAAAGACATTTCCACATTCATTAAAAAATATATGTATCTCCCAAATTAATTTATACATATATTTTTAACGAATAAAACGTCTTTTTCGCTTATAAACTAGTAAAGATTTAATGTAAAGATTGCTATTAGACAAATTGATTGGTAATAAATATTTCTGCATATACCAATGCTCCTTTTTACCCTTTTTTCCTCCTAAATCGTACCTCTTTTCATTTGCTATAAACATTACCACTCTAGTTAGTCTTATGTTTTAGATGGATAAGCACTATGAGTATTGTAAAACTTCTTTTACTCTTGTGCAAAATAAGTTTATAAATTTATTTCAACTTACTTTGAAATAAAATTTTTATATTAAATATTATAAAAAAATTAATATTAGTATTGTCTGAATTATTTCATTTGAAATATATATGTTTGTCTCAAATTTTGCGACAAATGTGCAAATAAATCTAGTCACTTATTTCATGGAAAATTTAATTAATCAAAATAAATAATATTATAAAATGTGTGTTAAAGTTAGAAAGACCGACGGAAACAATTCCAGATAATGAGCAATAAAATACAAAGATGGTTTAAATTTAGCTTCATATCATAAAGTAATTCCACAGAAGAATTAATCATACAACCCATTCAAGGACAAGATATTACCATGGTTCTGTTTGATGTAAATCCACATACTTTACTCTCTTTTTTATAAGTAAAATATATTAAAATAGAGTATAAGAGACACTTCAACCCATTACAACCGAGTCCATTCTAAATGGATTAAATGTTGATCCGGAGTGGCCCAAGGCCCACTCTGCTATGGGCTAACCGACTCGAATGAGTAGGTCCGCATCCGAATTGGTAAAACCCTAGATCACACCTCCTACGGCGCCAAACCCTAAGAAACTGGTATTGCGGCGCTAGACCTCTAAAAGAAAACCCCTGACGGTGTAAACCCTAGGGCCGAACTCGGTCGTTAGATGAATCTCACGATAGATAACGAATCTAGGGTTTATGAGAAGGCACCGATGCTAGCCTCATCTATAAAAGGCCACTGACCTCGGCAAGATAAGGTTTGCATTTTGTTCACTTACTTCACCTTATTCCGATACTGACTTAAGCATCAGAGTATGTGCAGGTACACCCCCACCATCAATGTCGTCATGCTCCGCCGCTCGCTCCTAGATTCCGGCCAACCCCAAGGTTTACTTCAGATCAAATGCATACCAATTGATTAGTGCACCAATTGGAAAAAAGTAAACCAGTGTTAATTTCTACGTATCTTCCCTACATATGAACCAACTCCATGACAGAATTTTTGTTTGCGCAAATACTGCTTGAGAATCTGCCACAGCTCCATCAAAGACTATTTTATTCCTACGCATCCACAAGGACCATGTGACCTCTAGCCAAATAAGGTGTCTAACTCTCCTACTTTTCTTCCCTATAATTAAACCTCCATGTTATAAGAAATGACTGACACCGTCCCCATATGAACCCCTTCAACACCCAGCCAAGCATATATAGCTGACCACACTTTATATGAAAGTGTACATGTAAAAAACAAGTGGTTACAGCTCTCACTGTGATTAAAATAAAACAAGTGGTTACATACTTTAATCTTTCTGATCTTTGCACAATCTTTGGTTGATCAAATTACATGACAAATGTCAGTTTAAGGAATCTGAAAGCTAAATTATTGTGCTTGTTTGCTGAGTGATCTAATTCACATAAAATGTTGTTGACTAGCTAATAATAAAAAATTTCTCAGCAAACAAAGACAAAATAATCCTTTAATCAAAAGTCAAAACCACAATACCTTGATTTCGAGTTTGAGAGGCTGCAAAAAGCAACAAAAAATAGAAACAAACAAAAGCGAGTCAATGCACAATTCCACATTAGATGCCACGGGAAATAAATCACATGAACTAACGAAGCAATAATAATAATAATAATAATAATAATAATAATAATAATAATAATAAAGTCGGGAGAAGAACGAGCAAATAAGAAAAATCCTAACTGCAATTGAAGCAATTCTTAGTAAGAAGCAACTTCAGACGGTGGCAAAATGGAGCAAGGAGCATAGAGAAGGAAGCACTGAGCATAGCAATGAGACTTGGAGGAACGAGCTTATTTAAAAAAAATTAATTACAAAATCCAACTTTAGATAGCGTATAATAAAGAAAGCGTTATCTAGTGTTATAATCTCAATGCGCTTTCTTTAAAATGCACTATCTATTCCTTTAATTATATTGAAAATGAATTTTTAGACAGTACATTCTTGAGTAAACGCTATATATTTGTAAACTTGTAGATAAAGCTGGCTCGAAGAAGCGTTACATGAAAGTCTCGTGATTTTGTATTTTATTGTCATTTGAGGTAGTTCCAGTACTAATGAAAATAAAAAAAATGTCATTTTATCTCTTGGAGAGAAAGTTTTGTCAATCTAAAAGTAATGGAGATCTAGATTTCAAGAATTTAAGAATGGTGGCTTATATGCTAAAGCTTGCTTGGAAGCTCACTTCCAATATGGATAAGCTTTGGGTCCAAGTGATGAGAGCTAAGTACAATTGTGGCCTGAAATACAATATGAAAAGTTATCCTTGTTGTTTGGCCTGATGTTGATTAATCTAACATATCTTTGATTATAAAAGATGGCAAGGATGCCAGATTTTGGAAATATAGCCGGATTGGAGTGGGAAAGCTAGAAGATCATTTCGGTTATTCTATACCTCTTGTCAAGATGGAGTATCCTATTGCTTTTTATACTGTGAATGCTGAATGAGACTAGGAGAAGATTCAACAGTACATTCGTGCCTCTCTGTTCTTAAATAGCAAAAATGAATCAGAAGCTTCCACTTGAGCACATGCATGCACCTTCACCAACCATGCAAGTGGAGAGCCACTATTTTTGACTATTTACATTTCCATTGATTTTTCTTTACAACTTGTTTTGATTACCCATTGTATTCCAGTAGATTACAGCCTGTATCTAGCTAAGATTTGGTTCATAGAAATGCTATAAATAGGAGCAAGAACCTCATGTATTGGCATCTTGAAGTTTATGAGAAATTGAGTATTTTGAGTTAGAGAGTTTTTCTCTCTTGTTCCCGAGCCAATTTGGCATCAGAGCAAGTTCTTAGATCCCGGAGTTGAGTTTGAGTGACAAAATCAACGGAAAGTTGAGTGTTTTTGGTGAGCAAGAGAGTTGTCCGCCCAGAAACTCCACTTTGCGGCCATTTTTTTCGCAAAACTAACACCGCCATCGCGTCCGGAAGGGCCAAAAACCTTGGGAACCAAAGTTTTGCGGCCAATCTGAGCCTCCACGCCGGAGTTGCGTAACCACCGCGTCGGAGCCGCAGACCGTCACGGAAAATCTGAGGTTGAAGACGACCACGCCATCGTACACATCACGCACACGTGTCACCTTCACCACTCTCTTCGCGCCACGTGTCAAGGAGCCACATCACCACCAAAGTCTACCTTTGACTCAACAGCCCACCTCACCACCACGCCATTCTACCAACCAACCAGAAATCGCCACGCGCCACGTTGACCAGTCAATCGCCTCATTGTCAAAGTTACTGAAATTACAGATAAGCCCATATACTTTTCTGTATTTACAATTTTACCCCTGAACTTTTGTATAATTGCTATTTGACCCCTGAACTTTTAAAAATTGCATTTTGACCCCTAAACTTTTGTATAAATTCAATTTGACCCCTAAACTTTCAAAAATTGTATTTTGACCCCTAACCTTTTGTAAATTGCAATTTGACCCCTACAAAATTGTAAAATTACCCTCTTTATATTTTTCCCCACACAAAGTACCAAATTGTTCTTTGTTATTGGAAAAGAAATTGTGGAATTATAAAAGGTGCATTTCAAGAAAGGTCTGGCTAAGGAAAGACAAGGTTATTAAGTACGCTTAGCGACACCTCTCTTTCCTGGGAACTTCCTTGGTGTTCTAGTTATAAAACTACAATCTCCAACTGCAACCCTAAGATTTCACCAATTTTATTCTACGCCCAAAATGCCTCCTCAAGACAACCTCTACGAGACCTTGAAATGGCGTAAATGCGAAGACAAATTCAGAATTACAAGACGCTTTACAGCACATCAGTCCTATTAGAGGAACGCCACCAAATTTCTTCGTAAGAGGAAGAATATTCCAGTGATTCCTCATCAACCCGATGTCCCCAGAGACCACCAGTCAGACATGATGACATCAAAGTTGATATTCCCGACTTTGAAGGAAAACTTCACCCAGATGACTTCGTTGATTGGCTTCAAACAGTTGAAAAAGTGTTTGAATACAAGGAGATTCCTGAAGAAAAGAAGGTAAAAATTATTGCTGTGAAGCTAAAGAAACATGCTTCCACTTGGTGGGAAAATCTTAAAAAAAGGCGAGAACGAGAAGGAAGAGTAGGATCGTAATACGGGAGAAAATGCGGCGAGAACTATCCAGAAAGTTCTTACCTCCTCAATATTATCAACAAACTTTCATTCAACTACAAAATCTTCGTCAAAAGAATTTGTCGGTTGAAGAGTACGCCAGAGAATTTGAGAAGTTGATGATGCAATGTGATGTTCAAGAGAGAGAGGAGCAGGCAATTGCCCATTTCCTTGGAGGACTAAACCCTGATATTGCCAACCCTGTTGAACTTCAACAATATTGGACATTAGAAGATGTTATTAGCCTTGCTACAAAAGTGGAGAAGCAGTTACCCAGAAAGTCTAGCTACAGAAACTTCTCCTCCGCTAATAATCCTCCTTACCCCCGCAAAACACCCACAGATCAACCCAGCTCATCGAGTAAGCCTCCATCCAAACCCATCACAACCGAAAACAAAACCAAGGCCATCAAATGTTTCAAGTGCCAAGGTTTTGGTCATATAGCCTCCAATTGCCCAACACGGAGAACCATTACCATCATCAAAGGAGAAGCTTATGAAGTATCAGAACAAGAAGAGGTTCCAGAAGGACCTGAAGGAGAAGAGGAGTTCGAGCCAGTATATGGTGAAGAACTCACTATTGCTGACCATGGTGAATCTTTAGTGATCAGACGAAGCTTGCATACAATATCAGTAAAAGAAGAACCTTGGTTAAGGCACAATATTTTCCACACTCGTTGCACTTCTGTTGGAAAAGTTTGTGATGTTATTATAGACAGTGGAAGTTGTGAAAATGTAGTTTCCAACTACATGGTGGAGAAATTGGAACTTCCTACCCAGCATCCACACCCTTACAAGTTGCATTGGCTCAAAGAAAGGAAGTGAAGTGAAGGTTGACAAGCGATGCCTTGTGACCTTTTCCATTGGCCGTAAGTACAAGGATCGGGTTTGGTGTGATGTTGTACCTATGGATGCTTGTCATCTTCTCCTTGGAAGACCACCGCAATATGATCGTCATGCATTATATGATGGTTATTCCAACACCTACTCCTTTGGCAAAGATGGAGTAAAGGTCAAGCTAACTCCCTTACCACCGACTGAGCTTGAGAAAGGCAAAAAAGAAGTCAAGCCAATGTGGACCTTAATCACAAAACAACAACATAAAGAAAGCGCAGAGTAAATTCGGACCATGAGTTTTATTCTCTGCTCGAGTCAAATGAGGAGACAATTATTCCAAAGAGAAATTAAGAAGCTACTTGCAGAATTTCCAGATGTTGTTCCAGAAGAAATTCCACCTGGAATACCACCAATGCGAGATATCCAGCACGCTATTGACTTTATTCCTGGAGCAGTCATTCCGAACAGACCAGCCTATAGAATGAGTCCTCAGGAGCATGCTGAGATCCAGGGCCAAGTTGAAGGATTATTGAAGAAAAGATCGATACAGAAAGCATTAGTCCGTGTGCGTTCCTCGCCATCCTAGTGCCCAAGAAAGATGGAAGTGGAGAATGTGTGTTGATAGTCGAAATGTCAATAAGATTACCATCAAGTATCGGCTTCCATACCCGGACTTGATGATTTATTAGATCGATTACATGGTGCCACTATCTTTTCAAAGATTGATCTTCGTAGTGGATACCATCGATCGTGCTAAGGCAGGAGATGAATGGAAGATCGCCTTCAAAACCAGAGATGGCCTTTATGAATGGACTATTATGCCTTTTGGGTTGTCTAATGCCCCAAGTACATTTATGCGTCTGATGAACCAAGTCCTTCGACCTTTTATTGGTAAATTTGTTGTCGTCTATTTTGATGATATTCTAATCTTGACAA
This sequence comes from Calophaca sinica, assembly GCA_037113605.1. Classification (NCBI taxonomy): domain Eukaryota; kingdom Viridiplantae; phylum Streptophyta; class Magnoliopsida; order Fabales; family Fabaceae; genus Calophaca; species Calophaca sinica. Next base: position 27,012,207 of record CM073730.1, on the reverse strand, counting down.
GGACAAAGAAGAACATTTAGAGCACCTTCAACAAGTCTCGCAGACTCCGCGTGAGCGTAAACTCTATGTCAACTTAAAGAAATGTTCTTTCTTAACCAATGAAGTTACTTTTCTTGGTTATATTATCACATCCGAAGGCATACGAGTCGACCGTAAAAGATAGAAGCAATCAACGGTTGGCCCATTCCAAAATCAATCCATGATGTGAGAAGTTTCCATGGATTAGCCTCCTTTACGTAAGATTCATCAAGAACTTTAGCTCGCTTGTCGCCCACTCACTGCATCGCATTAAAGGTGACAAGTTTCAATGGACTGAGGCCGCACGTAAAAGTTTTGATGAACTAAAAGGTGTTTCGATCAAGCACCAAGATTAGGCCTTCCCAATTTTGATCAAGTATTTGAAGTTAGTTGTGATGCTTCCAACACTGGAATTGGTGCTGTTCTAAGTCAAGAAGGTCATCCCATAGCCTTCTTCAGTGAAAAGCTCAACGATGCTAAACTCCGATATTCTACATATGACAAGGAGTTCTATGCAATTGTTCGTGCTTTGCAACATTGGAGCCATCATTTGCTGAATAAGGAATTCATTCTTTATTCTGATCATGAAGCATTAAAGCATTTGAACTCTCAACAGAAGATTAATCGCAGGCATGCTGCTTGGAGTGAGTTTTTACAACCTTACCCTTTTCTGATCAAGCATAAGACTGGAGTTCAAAATGTCGTTGCAGATGCCCTCAGTAGAAGTTATACTTTGCTTTCCTCATTACAGACAAAAGTCATCGGCTTTGAGACTATCAAGGAGTTATATCCAGATGACCCAGATTTTGAAGTTCGAATGCCATCAATTACAATCCTCACAAGCCTCCTCCCGGCATGAAGGATTTTTGTTCAAAGGAAAGACTTTGTGCATTCCTCAATGCTCATTACGACAAGCTATCATTTGGGAAGCACATGATGGAGGGTTAGCAGGCCATTTTGGCCGAGATAAAGCGTGGCCTTAGTAAAGGAGAATTTTTATTGGCCAAGACTGAAAGAGATATAAATCGGCATATTCAAAGATGCAGACCATTACTTGGCTAAGTCTAAAAGCCAAAACACCGGATTGTATATGCCACTTCCAGTTCGTAATCACCTGGGAAGATGTTAGCATGGATTTTGTCTTAGGACTACCACGAACTCGGCGTGAAGGATTCCATAATGGTAGTGGTAGATGATTTTCAAAGATGGCCCATTTCATTCCTTGCCGTAAGACCAACGATGTTGTTCAAGTTCTTGATCCAGATTTCAAAGAAATTGTTCATCTACATGGAATTCCAAAACCATCACTTCCGACAGAGATGTGAAATTCTTAAGCCACTTTTGGAGAACCTTGTGGAAGAAGATGGGTACTAAGCTTCAATTCAAAGTGCTACCATCCCTGCATCGATGGGCAAACAGAATCTATCAACAGACTTTTGGGAAATCTACTCAAGCTTTGTCAGAAAATCAAGCAAAGGGGATCTTATTCTTGCACAAGTTGAATTTGCTTACAATAATTCGACTAATCAAGCCACTGGACAATGCCCCTTTGAAGTAGTATACGACACCCGTCCGCTAAGTCCGCTTGACTTGACTCCCTCGGCTGATAAGCAAAAATATCGTTCAGATGCAGAAAGTAGAGCAAAGGAGATTAAGAAGCTACATGAACAAGTGTGAGAGCGGATTCGAAAGCAGAATTCAAGGTATACAGCTCAACGTGACAAACATCAGAAGCGACAAAATTTTAAAGTTGGAGATTTGGTTTGGATACATCTACAGAAGGAACGATTTCCAAATTAACCAACTGCTAAGTTGTCCCCTAGAGCTGATGGACCATTCAAAATTGTGCAGAAAATCAACGATAATGCTTACAAAGTAGAACTACCAGGAACATATGGTGTCTCTGCAACTTTCAACGTCGCTGACCTTTCGCCATATTTAGATGATGAAGCAGATCTAAACTCGAGGGCGAGTTCTGTCCAACCCGGGGAGTATGAATCAGAAGCTTCCACTTGAGCACATGCATGCACCTTCACCAACCATGCAAGTGGAGAGCCACTATTTTTGACTATTTACATTTCCATTGATTTTTCTTTACAACTTGTTTTGATTACCCATTGTATTCCAGTAGATTACAGTCTGTATCTAGCTAAGATTTGGTTCATAGAAATGCTATAAATAGGAGCAAGAACCTCATGTATTGGCATCTTGAAGTTTATGAGAAATTGAGTATTTTGAGTTAGAGAGTTTTTCTCTCTTGTTCCTGAGCCAAAAAATTAGGCCTCCAAAATTGGGTCATACTGATTTCCCAAACTGGAATCCTGAGGCTAATGAAATTTTTTTCTCTGAAGTCTGCTTATGAATTACTAAGCCAAATGATCCAAAAACACCGATATACGTAATCCTATATTTTAGAAGGTTTGGGATTGGACATGTTGTACTAGAATGAAAGTTAATCTTTGGAAATTAGCTCATGAAAGACTCTTAACTAATTCAGAGAGAATGAAAATGTATATCACATGATAATATTTGTCCTAATGTAATGACTATCCTGAAACAATCACGCATCTCCTTAGAGATTGTAATGATGATGTTAAGGAGTATTGGAATCATATTATAAATTTGGACCAGTGGAGTAAATTTTTCAGCCTTGGCTTTCATTCTTGGCTTGATTGGAACTTGTCTATAACAACTCTATTGGCAATACTCCCTGGAATTGGAGTATTGTCTTTGGCGTCTTTGTCTGGGCTATTGGGAAAGATAGAAATAATATTGTATTCTCTCAAACTACAGATATGGGAAGGAAACTTTGGCATCTAGTGTCTAATATCTAGTGCAAAATAGGGATTCTAAATCGGAGATTTTAAATCAGTTATTAGAAAACTGATTTAAAATCCTATGTGGTGACCCTTTTAAGTCGGTTATTAAGAAAACCGATTTAAAAACAACCCTTTTTAAATCGGTTTTAGGAATAACCGAGTTAAAAAAGTGTTCTTATGAAACTCTAAAACATTTTAACTCAGTTTTTAAGAAATGCGATTTAAAAAAAAAAACCTTCTAAACTCAGTTATTAAAAAAACCGATTTAACAAATATGAAACTCTAAAACATTTTAAGTCCTTTTTTAGAAAATACGATTTAAAAATATTAGACCTTTACGTTCACGCAGGAGTCCCAAAAGGCCAAAACCCTCGTTCATCACTCCCAAACCCAACAGACCCTCTCCTTTCTTTCCCAAACTCATCGTGCCAACACACTGTGCGCTGTTCTCCCAAACCCGCCGTTCTGATTCTGAATCGCGCGCTGTGACAAAAAGAGTGCAAGCCTCCGCCGTTCTGCTTGCCGTCATCGACTCACGCAAGACCGCTCGCTCGCTATTGTGCTTGCTCAATCGCGCTCGCTTGCTTTCCAAATCAGGTATGTAGCTTTCCAAATCGTGCCTTTATGAGTTCGAGAAAATACAATTGCTCGATTTGATTGCTCGTTATACATCAAAAAATCGTGCCTTCTATTCTCGCTCGTAAAATACACCCAAATCGTAAAATATCCAATTTATTTTCTCGCTCAGATTTATTGTTCTCATATTTATTATGTCCAAATCGTGCCTTCTATTTTCTATTCTCGCTTCAGATTTATTATGCTCATATATATCAAAAATACAGTTATTTTTTGTTCAGATTTGATTCTTGAGTGCACAAGATGCCGTATGTTGACTCAAACAGCGAAAATCTGCACAAACAAAGTGATTCAAATTTATTTATTTTTGACTCAATTAGGTCCTTAATTTTTTTTTCAATAATTGTTATGTTATGGAATATGGAGTCTCTAATTTCTTTGTATCTTTTTGCTTACAGAAACACTGGAAAAACAACATTGATAGTAGCTCTGGACACACAGGATCAATTCTTTGAATATTGAGCTAGTCAAGTTTGAGGTATATTTTACTCAAATTTATTTACTGTTTTTAATTCTTGTTTTAATAATAATAAGTGATTATACCTATTACCTGTATTGAATTGAATACAAGTACAACTTGTAGATAGAGATTTTTGTGTCTTCCCTTCAAAGTAATGCCAACAAAATCACAGTCATGGAATTATCACTAAAAAACATATATGAAATCTGAAGACTAGCACAATAACACAGAGACAGATAGGAAAAATGTCACAGTCATGGAATTAGAACAAAAAACTATGCTAATTTGATCAGTGTAGAGTCTCTTTCAAGCAGTATGCACATGCTTTACCCAACCATGAAGTGTCCATCAATGGAAAAAGAGATTAATTTCCCATAATGTTTTCTTATTTGACTGACTTTTCAGTGCTCTTGACCCATCCATCACTAAGATCCTCTAAAAAAACATTCATTCCTTGATGTCTGTGTAATAAACACATGCTATTGAAAAACAGAGAGAAAGAGAGAGAAAATGGAAAAGTGTTACCATGAAGAGATCAAGCTCAGATCGGGCCGAACATGTCCAAGTTTTGTTTCTTCATTGCTTGCTTCTGTTCCTTCTTCAGCTCTCTGTCCAAGTTGGAAATGTCTCCAACCTGAAAAAGAATAATACACAGAGTTTCATGCTTAAATTAAAATGAATGAGTTCTTGTTAATTTTCTGTATCATTAATTATATCTTGTGTTTATATAAATACATGGTGCACCAACAAGTTTTATCTAGTTGATATGCTAAAGAATTTGTTTAAGAAGGACTTCATTTTAAGAAGGACTCATATATGCTTCATGTGTGTGTGTGTGTGTGTGTGGTGATCAATGGTAACCAACATGTTAAAATAATCTACACAGTTTATATATCAACTATAATTGGTTAAGCTAAATAGTTTGAAAGTTTTTTTCAATGAGTCTTGCTTGTTGTTTGAACAGTTGGATCCTTAAGTTCATTCACATGATTACATCTTCTTTACATACTACAATAAAAGTATAAAAAAAAAAAAGCCCCAAAGTGAATTTGGCATTCTGCATATAGAGAGGATGGCTAGAGATTCTTCTCTTAAGGATCTCATTGCTTTCCTCTTCATGATCATCACCCTCCTGTTCTTGTTCTTCTTCTAATTTCAATTCTTCTTCTTCTTGTTTGTAGCACTCATCAAAACTACTGTTTCTCTTAGATTCCATATTCTATTTTTGTGTAGATGAAATGAACCTATGATATAAAGGTACACAACAAAATCAAAAATTCAAAAAATGCCAACAGAACGCACAACAGAATTAAAGGTATCAAAAGATGCTAACAAAAATATAAAAACATAGAAATAATGTATCTTCAGTCACCCAGTCAAATATGTAAATATAATTACCCATGAAAGTCATCATAGTCAAAGCCATAGGCAATTGCTAGGTGAGAGTAAAAAAAACAAATTAAAAAAAAGGCCTTTAATTTATACTGAAGGTTTAATCAAGTTATACCTTGAGACTTGCCATTGTTGTGTCGTACATCTTAGTAATGAAGTGCATCTATATAATGAATCACACAATCCAAAAATTTTATTCTCATGTATCCCAATCATTTGTACAAGTCCAAATTCCTTCATCTATATCAGTACGTACATTATGGTTGATATTCTTTATGTTGGTCATTTGGTTGTTTCTACTAGATCTGTAGTACATTCAGTGGCAAGCACAACTCTACATAACAAATTACATCAGACATACAACATATATCCCAGCCTAAACTACTATAACTACCCAATGCATTAATGAACAATTCCTCCCTACCATGCAGTCGCCTGGCAATTTCATTAGGTGTTGTATATAACTTGGAAATTCTCATAGAGAGAGGTCCATTATTGTAGACAAATCTCATAGTGAGAGGTTCACATTAATTTTTCTTTATATATCACAGTTTGCATTGGCAAGGTTTTTATCTTGTCAGTAGCTAACCAAAATTTCAAAATTTGGAACTCCCATCAATTAGGTTTACATTAATCTTTCCAGCATTGTTTTTTCTCCCACTCTTCCACTGCATCATCCTTATTTGCTGTTGAACATCTGAGATGACAACAATCTGATGTCTTGCCTACCCAAAATCAATCCACTAATTGGAAACCAAATATTCAAACCTGCCATGGCCAAAGAAAATTTATTTCAATCTCACGTGTTTTGAATCTGCTAATAACAACATCCAGGTACGTTGCAGAAAACTTGAACTTTCAATTAATCTCACATGTTTTGAAACCCAACATTCAAATATGCTGCCAATATATATATATATATTCAAAATGCCCATTTTTGATAAGTGAAAAAGGTCCTTTGTACAAAAGAAGCCATCAAACATCTTGAATTCACTATGCACTATGCAGTGAAAATATTGATGGAATACGAATGTGAAAGCAACGCACGTACACAACTCAATAATTAATAAATAAATAAATAAATAAATAAATAAAAGACATTAACCTTTTTAAAAATAAGAAGAAAAGTTTCAAAGGAAGGTTACAGTACCCTTTTTGGAAAATCAAAATTTTGTGATGCTTCTAAAACTCTACTTTAATCCTTGGCAGAGGAAGCATTTCCCAAATGCTTCATACCCGTCAAATGTCACCAAATTTAGGATGATTTTCATTGTTGTTAACTTCTCACATGTTTCTACTCCTGATATATCACAAAACACACAAATATCCCATTGCAGCAAAATAAATTGTTAAAGGTAGCAATGTCTTACATTTGCTCCAGCGGTTGCTGAGATAGATACGGTGAGGTTACAGAACAAAAAGATTTCATGCTAAAAGCAGAAACAAATGAAATTAAACTGAAGAAGAATCCAAAATTTCCGAGCAAAGGTCTTAGTCTTCACACATACTGCATGGTCACTGTCTTAGTCTTCACCTTGTGCAGCGTAGTTTTTCTGGCTGCACAAGGTGTACATTTTGTTTTTCTTTTTTTAGTCTTCTGTACCTATACTGTAATCTTATATTGTTCTGGCATCTCTTATGCTATGTTCCAGATCATTTTATTGTAATGAAATCTTTGCTTATAAAAAAAGCAGAACGACTTTCAAATCGCCAAACTTAAGCAGAAAGACAACTTAATTGAGAAATTTTATGTGCCAACACCCGTGGATGTGATCAGAGTCTTTGCAACTGAAGAGACCCTAATCCTTAATTCTCGCAGCTCACATGTCTTGAAGTACTTTGTAAAAATCTGTACAATAGAGGCAACACATGGTAATAGTTGGGTAGTTATAGTAGTTTAGGCTGGGATATATGTTATATGTCTGATGTAATTTGTTATGTAGAGTTGTGCTTGCCACTGAATGTACTACAGATCTAGTAGAAACAACCAAATGACCAACATAAAGAATATCAATCATAATGTATACAATCATTAGTATAATTTTGTACAAGACTAAACTATAGAATATCAACCAAATGACCAACATAAAGAAATCGATATATGATACACAACCACTACTCCAAATTTTGCAGTAGAAACAACTCATAAAAATGTAAATGTAAGATGTCATAGGTTGTGTTGCTTTGCTCTTCAGGTTGAGAAAGTAGAAAAATGTTAGAAGGTTTCATCTGAGACAGAGCAAAAGATAATGTTGAGATTGAAAAGTACAGTGTCGTATATTTTGGACTGCAACCATGACTTGGCTTCTTGGTTTGTAGCCAAAAACCAGCCAGCCATATTAGTAGCCTTATGGAATGGAGCATTAAGTTCCTTCAGATATGATTCAAATACACATTCTTTATCCCTCCAAGGGCCAGTATAAATTCCTAGTTGTGGCGGAACCTCCTCTCCTAATTCAAAAGCTTTGGACAATTCATCTATCCAAACATGTAATGCAGTCATAGCAGCTCCAACTGAGACTTTCTTTAGGTGCAAAGACCACTGAGTTTCAGTTCTGAATTGTATATCCTTATATATCTCAAGAGTCAATCCCAAATCAAGAAGGTCACGAGCTCTGTGTTGCACACCCAAGCTGACCCAAAGATCAATTAGACTATTGCACGAAAACTTCTTTACATCATCATCAACTGAATTTAAAAGTTCTGATGCTTCCTTCTTAAAAAATCTCCATCACCCTCCTTTTCTTCCATCTAATACCTAACCACATATCCAAGTTTTGGATTAGCCTTCTCAATGCAATCTGTTATCTTGCTATGTTCTTGTTTTGGTATTTGTGTCATAAGATACACAAGACAATCACACAAGCGATCGTCGGGACTGATACCCAAATCCCAGAATTGATTAAATATCTTCACAACATCATCAGTTCTTTTGGCTTTTTCCATAGCAATGAACAAACATGGTTAGAACTAAAATATCAGGCTCAGATACTACAAATTTCTACTTCACATAATGCACCTTTATCGAGAATAAGACAAGAATTTTCCATTATTTTAGACAAGGGCTCAAGGACAGCTACATCCTTTTACAAAACACCATTTCCACCATATTATATTTTTAATACTACAAATTTATATACAAGCATTCCTAAAAAAATTATATACAAGTTTGCCCCCACAAGTTAAAATTTCTGGGTCCGTCATTGTCTACAATAGGCTTGCAAGACAGCTGCATTATCTTAATATTATTGATGCCATATTATTTCTGAACGTAGATATGGATCGTAGTTGGATGCAAAGTAATCGCATGAGTGAAGAGTATGAGAATGGAGTGGAAGAATTTCTAAAATTTGCTGAAAGAAATCTTCCCAATAATAATGGAAGATTTTACTGTCCTTGTGTTAGATGTTTTAATCAGACACCACTAAATGTTGATGAAATAAGGAATCATCTTCAATGTTTTGGGATTTGCAAGAGTTACACGACATGGACATGGCATGGTGAAGTGTTAGACATGCCAAATGTGTCCCAAAGAGATAAAGTTGATGTAGATATGGACGATTAACTAGAGGACATGATTGGTGATATTGGACAAGAGTCTTTTCAGTGAGCATATGTGTATGATACTCTATGCAGTAATAGGGAAGAGCCTTTGTATCAGGGGAACACAAATTTCACACGGTTGTCAGCGGTGTTGAGATTGTTCAATCAAGGCAAAATGGGTGGACTGATAAAAGCTTCACCGAATTGGTTGAGTTGTTGAATGACATGCTTCCAGAAGGCAACACATTGCCGAACCGTAACTATGAGGCGAAGAAGATATTATGTCCGATGGGTGTGGAGTATAAGAAAATACATGCATGTCCCAATGATTGCATATTGTATTGGAAAGAGCATGAAGACAAAGAAAAGTGCCCCAAGTGTACAAAATCACGCTACAAAAAGAAGGATGGTGATGATAGTTGTGATGTGAGCACAAAGGGTCCTCCTGCAAAAGTGTTATGGTATCTTCCAATTATTCCAAGGTTTAAACGATTGTTCGCCAATGTAAATGACGCAAAGAACCTTAGATGGCATGCAAATGAGAAGAAATGTGATGGAAAGCTTCGCCATCCGGCTGATTCTTTGCAATGGAAGAAAATTAATTCTTTGTTTCCGGATTTCGGCAATGAGCCAAGAAACCTTAGGCTTGGACTTGCTACGGATGGAATGAATCCATATGGTAACTTAAGTAGCATCCATAGTTCATGGCCGGTTCTCTTGGTAATTTACAACCTATCTCCTTGGTTGTGCATGAAACGCAAATACCTTATGTTATCCATGATGATTTCGGGACCAAAACAACCAGGAAATGACATAGATGTTTTCCTCCGTCCCTTAATTGAAGACTTGAGAACGTTGTGGGAGGAAGGTATTGATGTGTTTGATGGGTATTCCCGTGAATATTTCAAGTTGCGTGCCATGTTATTTTGTACCATCAATGACTTTCCAGCATACGGTAACTTGTCCGGATATAGTGTTAAAGGACATAAAGCGTGCCCTATATGTGAAGAAGGTACATGCTATCATCAACTGAAACATGGAAGGAAGACTGTTTATCTTGGACATCGGAGATTTCTCAGACGTAATCACCCGTATCGTAAGTTGAAAAAGGCTTTTAATGGATGTCAGGAGAATGAAATTGCTCCAAAAGCCTTAACTGGAGAAGAAGTTTATCAACGACTGAAGGACATCAATGTTAGTTTTGGAAAGAAGCAGAAGCAGTCTACTGAGAAAACCATATGGAAGAAGCGGTCAGTGTTCTTCGATCTTCAGATCTTGGTCTAGTCTTGATATAAGACACTGTATTGATGTGATGCATGTAGAGAAAAATGTGTGTGATAGTGTAATCGGTACGCTTCTCAATATTAAGGGGAAAATAAAGGATAGTGCGAATGCCCGTCTAGATCTGGTTGCGATGGGTATAAGAGAGCAGTTAGCTCCACAGCCAAGAGGTAACAAGACATATTTGCCACCAGCATGTCATACCTTGTCAAAACAAGAGAGAGGAAGTTTCTGCGAGTGTCTCCGTGGCGTGAAAGTGCCACAAGGTTACTCTTCAAATATCAAGAGTCTTGTCTCAATGAAAGATCTCAAATTAGTTGGGTTAAAGTCTCATGACTGTCACGTCTTGATGCAACAACTACTACCGGTGGCTATTCGTGGTATCTTACCAAAAAATGTTCGGCATGCCATAACTAGATTGTGCCTATTCTTTAACGTCAGTATGCAGAAAGTCATTGACCTCACAAATTGGACGAATTGGAAATTGAGGTCGCTATTATCTTGTGTCGATTGGAGATGTTCTTTCCTCCTCATTTTTCGACATCATGGTTCACTTAATTATTCATCTAGTGAGGAGATTAGAGTGTGTGGCCCGGTTTATCTAAGATGGATGTACCTGTCCGAGCGATACATGAAGATTTTGAAAGGTTACGTGAAGAATCAATACCGTCCCGAAGCATCGATTGTTGAAAGGTACATCACAGAAGAAGCCATTGAGTTTTGTACAGACTACTTGTCAGAAGCAGAACCTGTAGGGCTTCCCAAGTCTCGTCATCAGGGAAGATGTGACGGTAAGGGTACACGAGGTCTAAAGGTTAAGAACATGGGTCGAGCGGAAGTGCTTCAAGCACATTTGTATATATTAAATAACACTGATGAGGTTGAGTCATACTTGTCTGCTCACAAAACCATTGTCAAGGCCAAAAACCCTCGAATGAATGAAAAATGGGTATTGAACGAGCATAACAAAACATTCCTAACGTGGTTTAAAGATCAGATTATGAATGATGATACTGCTTCTGATACATTAAAATGGTTAGCACATGAGCCTAACTTCAATGTCTTAACCTGGAGTGGATATGATATCAATAAATATTCCTTTTATACAAAGTCACAGGATGATAAGAGTACCTGATGCAAGCAAGGTTATGGTCATGGCTTCTTCTATGCACTTCTCTAGTTCAAAGGATAAAAACCCCGTTCTAGCATCTATAGCTTATTTTGGGGTCATTGAAGAGATTTGGGAGGTTGATTACAGTAAATTCAGAGTGCCTCTTTTTAAGTGTAAGTGGGTTAATCATGTGATGGTGTACAAACCGATGATTTAGGTTTTACATTGGTGGACCTTGACAAGGTAGGTTATAAGGATCGAACCTTATTATGGCGTTCCACGCAAAACAAGTGTTTTATGTCAATGATCCTTCTAGCAAAAGGTGGTACTGTGGTCCTCCAAAGAAAAACATGCATGAGAGTGATGAAAGTCAAGATTCAACTCTAGATTGTGAAACTCCTCTTTTCTCAACACAAAGATCTACTTTATCGATGATAATGAAGTTGATGATGTATATGCCACGCGTGATGATCATCAAGAAGGGATATTGGAGGACATTCAAACTTGACCATCAAAGACTTTATAAGTTAATACATGTTTGTTATTTATAATTTATAAGTTAATACATTTTGTTATTTATCCGTTATTTATGTTCTGACATTCGTTCTTTTTTGTATAAACAGACACTATGGCTGATTCATCGGGCAAAGACTCACCCAAAAAAAAGACTAGACGTGCCACGACCTTATCACATGTTGGTGCTAAGCTTGGTGGTGAGAAATGCAGTGTAGAGTTTGATAATGTTTACAGCCACCCCATTGGTAATAATGCTGAGACTTATTCATTAGTTATGTGGGGATGCTTGCCCGAACCAAGGCTAGTATTTTGGCCGACAAATGGAAAGACATTCATGGGGACATAAAGAATTTGATTTGGCAAGATATCTTGGTATTTAACTTTTATTCTCCATGCTTTGTAATTATATTGTATTTAACCATATACCTGATCAGCAATCTAACACCACCATTTTGTTGTGTATTGTAGTTAAAATTTGATATTCCTGATACTAAAGAGCTTAACAAGACATGGATTTCTTTTGCGGGTGAGCGTTGGAAGGCATTTAAGACCGTACTCACCAGGGTGTACGTTTTTGGACCTGGAGATAAACATGGTAATGCATCGCCTTGTTCTATGTATAGTTTCATTGATGAGGAAACATGGCGATTGTTTGTTGCGAGCCGACATACACACGAAGTTTCAGGTTAGTTGGAATTATAGTTTTTTAGTTGGTCATTCTAATTTATTTTTTAGCTGAATTTTGTGTTGTGATATTTGTAAAAGATAAAAAGACTTAAGGCGAAAAAAAACCAGTCAAACAATCAATGCCCCCACAGATTGTCTCGTGGGGGTTATCGAAAGCTTAAGCGTGATATGAAGCAAGAGTCTTTGAGAGTATTGCAGGAAGAGGCGGGTGATCCAACCTTACTTTTAGAGCCTCCATCTCCACCGCGCTATGAGCAATGGAAGAGGGCCCGACAAAAGCCATCGGGAGGTTATACAAGTGAGGCGTCAGCCTCAATTGCTGATAAGATTGTAAGTAAAGAGCTTCCACATTGTCTCATTTCATCAATGTTATTGTAAAAAGCTTACACATTGTGTCAATTCATCAATGTTATATGTTGTAGGAGTCCCTTGTTGAAGAGAGCCAGCAAGGTGCTTTTGTTCCGCATGGGCGTCAAGATATCTTGACCACCGCCATTGGAACACCGGAGCATCCTGGCCGTGTTCGCGGTATTGGACGAGGTGTGGGCCTAAAGCAATTCTATGGAGGACCTTTGTGCCGCCCCGCAGGAGCTATATATACTGAGGAGCAATTGTAGGCCTTGAGCGGGGGCATCATAAAGGAGGTTACACAATTTTAATCAGCGGTTAGACAAAATTTTGGAGCAGTGCAAGTGCATGAAGAAAATGTGAGCGCTAAGAGCGTTAAGGATAGTTGTTCACCGTGGAAGTGCATGAAGAAAATGTTTTAAGAGATTTGGTCTTGGCGATGGAGCTTGACGAAGGAAGTGCAAAAATAGAGTTGGAGCATGAACACCATGAACACTTTTACATTGACAAGAAGGACCTTTTGCACTTGTGTTCGCATCGAGTGGCTTGAGCTATCCCACTTGGCAGTATGGTGCACGTAAGTATTAATTATGTGATACATTTTCCTAACTTTCAATTATAATGAACATTTATTTCCACATCTCAGATATCTGCATCGCCTCAGACATTACGAAGGACACGGTCATTTGTATGGATTATTGGATCCATACCACATTAATGGTACCATCATTACAGTACCAATAATCGTGAAGAATCTATTCGTCAATACATCGAGAAAAACTACTAATGTAATCCGACAAAAGACTGTTATCTAGGACCGTACTTGTCTAGGTAAGTACATGCATGTTACTAACTATATTGTCAAATTGGTAGCCTAGCTAGTTTCCTTTTATGTGCTTCTGATACACCATTACTGTTGCAGTGGCCATTGGCAATTTTTTATCCTTTGTCCTAAGAGTAATTTGGTAGTCTGGATGTGTTCGATGCATAGTAAGGCAAATGGTTCCATTTCGCGCCCAATTAATGCGTAAGCTTTCGGCCATTCATTGTCTTTGTAGAATGTATTATTACTTTCGATATATAACTTACTTTTCATTAATGTTATTTTATCAGAGCTATGGAAGGATATAATTTTATGCAAGGTTTTAGAAATAAGAAGCCTGAATGGGTGATTCAGTAGTAAGTCCCTTAAAGACCGAAATTAATTTATAGCTTATACTAGTTAATGTGTATAATTTTTACTCATTATATTTTTAGGTGCCTAAACAAAATAACGGTTATGCATGTGGATACTATGTCATGCAAAATATGTTGACTATTGTCTCATAAATATTGTTTCATCGTGGAAGGAAGTAATAGAATTTTTAACCTTTTATAATTCTTCATTTTTGGACTAGATATTATCTTATTGGTCTTATTACTAATAGTTAATTATGTATTAACTTTACAGACATTCAAAGACAAGTCACCAATGGAACTTCTCAGTAATGCAAAACCTTGAAAACTTGGGCACAATTTTTATAAATATGTATGGGGCCTTGACCAAGTAACTTGGTAAAACCAAAGCGATTAAGGAAATCATGACTACTTGATTCTTAGATATGTTTTTGTTGTTAGAAATGACTATTTGTGATTTACAAATGACTACTTAATGGTATTGTTATTTTTTATATTACTTCGTATTTTGGTGAAGTATTATTTAGCTCACAATATTGTTTGAAATGTAGACTTTTGTCTGTTTTATAATTTGGCAATTTTGGTGCCAATTATGGTTTTGAATGGTGTAGTTTACCATAGTTTGTTCTTCAGGTTGCTGTATCGAGTGCACGCTAGAAAAAAAATTAAAAAAAAATTTAACTTTTTAAATCGGTTATTAAGAAAACCGATTTAAAAAGTGTGACCATTTAAGTCGGTTGTACAAATAACCGAGTTAAAAAGATTGATCTTTTAAGTCGGTTTTAAGGAAAACCGACTTAAAAACCGACTTTTTAAATCGGTTTTATGGATAACCGATTTAAAATAGTCACACTTTTCAAGTCGATTTTTCAAAAAACGTATCTTTTTAAATCGGGTTTTTTAATAACCGATTTAAAAAGTGAGTTTTTAAGTCGGTTTTTTAACCGATTTAAAAACTTGATACATACTAAGTCTGCTGAATATAAGTCGGTTTCAGAACCGACTTACAAGGCCTATTTTAACCGACTTAGTATCCCAAAACTGCACTAATCATGTTCACTAGACTGAGAAGGAGTTGTTCTACCCGAAAATAATGCAAGCTAAAAATGCTTCCTCCAGAACTGATATTTGGTTCAATCCTCTTTCTTCAAAGTTAATGTTGATGATTCCTATAATCCAAATTCAGGAAAATCTGCTTGTGGAGGAATCATTAGACGGTTTAGGCTCTTTTGTACAAGGATTTTATTGCAATCTTTGTTGGTCCAATGTTTTGGCATATGGTGTCCGGTCATGTTCACTAGAAAACTATCCCTTCATAGTGTCTCTTTTGGAACAAATCAATCTTTGTTATACATATGGTGGAAAGAGGGAGTACTCTTTATCTTCATCTGCAACCTTTCCTTTCTAAGATAGTAAAGCTTTTGTGGGTACCGGATTGGAAGACTAATTTGGCTCATATATATTCACACGAATGTTAATAAATGTGCCGATAGGTTAGCACACATGGGTTTATCGCTTCTTCGTTTTCTTTTTGTTCTAGTTGCAGAAATGTTTTTCCGACAACAGAATGTTGTCAGACACCGTATAATAATACAATTTTAGGCTTTTTTATTTTTTTTTCCACTTTCCGGCACGCATGTCGAGAAATGCATTTGTCTCTGTTTTGTCGACATTGTCGAATACAGTGTCTGTTTTGTTGTTGTCGAAATATCAGTCCTGTTTTAGTTGTAAGAGTTTTTTCTCTCCTATGTTGCTTATTAATTGAGAACTCTAGAGGAGCTTGTTTCTCTGGTATTGATTAGTTTTGTTTTCGGGTTTCTCCCTCCCTTTTGTAGCAAAAAAAAATGCTATTTAATATGCATTATTACAATTAAAATGTGGCAAGCTACTTTTCTTTTTTAGATTTCAAGAAAATTATTGCATTTTCCTAACATTAGTTTATCCAATTATTTTAAATTTTTAAGCATATTTTTAATTTATTTAAGAAAAGTCAAATAAACGGAAACTTTAATCCTGTATAATGTTTGCTCAAACATAGTCCTCGTTCCAATTCGCAGTTGCCTAATTTCATTAGTAAACCAAGATATATGTTACACGATTAGTGCACCTAGTTTGGTATCGTTGACTATGCGTATGTATAATTCCAAATGCCTTGTTACCAAAAGACAGGCAAATCTTTACCAAACGTTTTTCTTTAAAAGAACATATTGGGTATACCTAATTTACGGCCTGCATGGTAAACTAAATACAAACATATAAATGTTACATGTATTTAAAATGCATTGATCATATATGGTCCATGAATAATCCTACTATAGATAAAACAGAATTTGAATCTGTTATAAACTATTGTAGGCGGGTTTTTTTTTTAACTCTTTTGCAAATTTTTCTTATTTTTTTGCTAGGAGAGAAGCAAAGGTGGTTGTTCATACTTTAGCTAAGGTGGCATCACTTTTGGTGCTCCAATCCAACATTTTGAGGATGTTCCTCTTTGTATTATTTCTGTTATTGCTAATGAAATGATACAATCTAATTTCAGTGTATATATATATATATATATATATATATATATATATATATATATATATCTAATGAAATGATACAATCTAATTTTTATTTTCTTTCCTCACAAATAGTTTTTTTACAAGTTCCTCGCAAATAATCAAAGATTTTTGATTCTGAATGAATATTATGATATTGATTTACTTAAGTTTTTGTAGAGTTGGGGTTTGTAGTCAATAAAATAATTTTTTATTCTTGTGGTGGATGGTTGCAAGCTTGGAGTTGTTTGTTCTGTACCAGAAGGTTGCACCTGTGGTTTGTTGGTGTAGTTGCCGATTGTACATTGACTCTTTCTATGATGTATGTTGGTTTCCCTTCCATTCCATGGTGTGGGGTTTGGGTGGTATACTCTTTTTCATCTCTTGGTCTTTTTATTTGGGTTTTGGCTTGAGAGGTTTTTAGCAGCACTCCTCCCGAACTTTTGTAAATATGGGTTAGATCTCTCACTTTTTAATATATTTCTTTGCTTATAAAAAAAAAAGGGCTTTTGGCCCTCTCTATTACCATAAAAATAAGGGTTTGTTAAATATATTTTTAATTCTTATATTTTTTTTCGTTGTTTAGTCCCCCACTTATTTGTTGTATCCAACTTCTGTCCTTGTTGTTAAATTTGTTAGGGTTTGGTAATCAGAAGTCCTATTGTACCTTGTCTCCTGAACATTTTAATTGGCGTGGCACTTACTTGGCAAGTGAGCCAGCAATAATATTATTTTATATTATTAAAATTGTTTTACTCTTTAATTAAACATCCCTCCTTCAATTAATTAATTATTTAATTAAAACAAAGTCCTAATCAAACTTTAAGCCCCAAATTTATCTCCTCTTTCCCTCAGACCTAAGCAACCACCCCCATTTCCCAGAATCCGGCCACCACCCCAACCGCTCTCCCTTCCACCCCTCCCTTTCTCCCTTCCCCTTCCCTTACCCCACCCACCCACTCTCCTTTATTTTCGGATATAAGCAGAGCCTACATGTGGAGGGGGACAATCATGGGTTTTTATGGTGGAGGCTCCCGGCTTTCCATGGTGCATTACGGTGTTCAGATAGAGATTGGGAGGTGGCTGATTGTGTTTGGGGTAGGCGATAGGTTATGGGTTCTATTTGTTGCTCTCCTCGTGGTGAAGACGGGTGTTTGGGGTGTGCCATGGAGTGAAATGTTTGTTTTTGCAGAGGCTGAGTTGAGCTTGTGGTTGATGGAGATGACTCTCAACGAGTTAGTTTTGAGAAAGGTTGCTTACAGGACGGTTCATAAGTTCAGTCGTGGTCTCACATGTCTGAGGGGTGTTGATTCTCATATATGGTTGTTAATGGTGCTGCATAGAGGTTATGGAAGAGAAAGGTTTTTGTTGAACGAGGCTGGTGGGTGTTTTACGGTTGCTGTTAGGGAAGATAGCCAGAAAGGAAAATGGGTATTCGCAATTCCGAATTTTATTAATTTTGGGTTTTCTTGATTCTAGGTTATCCCTTTCTTTTTGTTGTATTTGTGTTGCTCTGTTTTCCTAGGCTAGGGTGGGGGTGACTTGAGGGGTTGGGGTGGGGCTGGTTGGGTGAGACAGTGGGGAAGGTGGGAAGGATCGATACAGGATGTGCAATTAAATGGTGGGAGGTGGGACGCCACGTCAATTAAAATGTTCATGTGGCAAGGTATAACTAGATTTTTGTTTGCCAAACCACCAAAAAATTAGTAGTAGGACTAAAGTTGGAAACAATGAATAAGTTGGGGACTAAACATCGAACACAAATTTTATAGAGGACAAACTTAACATTTGAGAATTTTATAGGAACTAAAAACGTAATTTACCCTTAAACTAATTTTATGTCGTTAAGGACCCGTGATAATAAAAAAACTAAAATGTCAAATTGGATCCTTACGGCCCCTAAAGCACTTGCATCAGCCAGAAAAATAGAGAGAAAGAAATGTGGAAGAGAACAAAATACAAGAGATAGAGGGGAGCAGAAAGATACCAGATGTAGAGGATTTAGGTCCATCCGGGGAATACGTCATCCAACGAAAGAATATTGAGAATAATTCTTTCTTGATAACAAGTAGGAGTGTGCAAGGGACGGGTTAGGACTGATTGTACTTGGCCCTCACCTGACCCTAAATTTTGACTAGGCCAATTCTTCAGACTCTAATCTGTCCTTAGATCCGAACAAACTCAATGTTACGTCAGTCAAGTTAAGATCGAGTCTATTTAAGACGGGATCAGGTTGGCCTGAATGACAATTAAAATAAAATTATAAGGTGATAATTTAATTGTAACTAAATTTAAAGGTGAAAGATTGAATATTTTTAGCGTTTTGCTATGTACCCAATGTCAAACATGACTCTTACTAAATAAATTGTCATGAATTCTAACAAAATATGTGAGTAATGGACGGATTATACATGACCCTAGTTCGTCCATAAATTTTGGTCGGGTCCATTATTTAAGCCTTAACTCATCCTTAGACTCAAACAAATTAACCTGATATTCTACAAGTCAAATGAGACATAAAGGAGACGAGTGCTCGAATTAGGTTAGGTCCTACTCACCTTAAGTAAGAAATAACTAAAATGGAATGGAATAGTCAAAACACTACAAGAAATAGTTCAGATACCGATGGACATTCACCGCCGGCTTGAGTCCGTCGCTAAAAAAGCGAGATTTCCGACGGCCTTACCCGTCGGAAAACGCGACCCGTCGTATTCTGGATATTACCGACGGGTTAAGCCGTCGGAAAACCGCCATTTTAGCGACGGACTCAAGCAGTCGGTGAATGTCCGTCGGTAAACCGTGACTTTTGGAAAATTCCCGCTTGTTTTTGAATACCGACGGCCATTGACCGTCGGTAATGGGGAGTTTTTCCGACGGGTTAGCCCGTCGCTAATCCCGTGTCGTTTACCGACGGGTTAGCCCGTCGGTATGCTTCGTAATGAAGTAGAAGACAACCTTCCCCCTTCACTGTTCAGAACCCTCAGTACTATCTCATCTCTTTCTCCCTCTCTGTGAAACCCTACTGCGAGCACTCTCTCCTCCGCCGGCCACCGCTACGAGTACTCTCACAATCGTCTTCCATCCTCGTCATCACTCACTTCCCTTCTCGTCTCTCCACCCACCAAACCCTTATCGACCCCATTTTCCATCAATTCTTTGAACTTTCCTCCGATCACTCCTCCCCCGTCTCCGTCGTCTCCTGGTCCCCCCAAACCCCCTCCTCCGGTGACCTTGCTGCCGCTGCTGAAAATTGCATCTACGAGTTCCACCACGATTCTGCTACGTCTAAAGGTAACTCAAGTTTCAATCTTTTCCTAACTTAATTAATTTAAAATGTAGAACAGTGAGATGCTCTGCATCAGGTCAACTGAAGTAGGTTAACATCAATGAAAATATTTTGATTTGTTGCTTTTCGTCGTGTTGATTCTCACACATATTCGATTCTCACTATTTGATTCTCACATTGTTGATATTTTTCATCAACTGCCTCATTTAGGTTCTCTTCGTCAGAGACCCTCTCTTCGTCAAACCCTCTGCTTCAGGTTCTCTTTTCTCCAAATTCACCATGTTATCTTATTATTAATTTGATGGTTGTTTGTCTCCATGGTTATTTGTCTCTCTGGTTCTCTATTTGATGGTTGTTTGGCTCTATGGTTGTTTGCCTCTATGATTCTGCCCTTACAAGGAGTTGTGGTATGAGGAAAAGAGTAATAGTAACACAAACACTCATGGTGGTTGATTAATTTGTAAAGTTTTCTGTAATTGGTTAGCCTTATGTAAAGTTTTCTATAAAGTTTTCTATATCTCTTGGCTAAAGAAAGGGGTGTTAGTCATGTTGAGTTACAGATAATGCTCTCACTCAATGTTGCTTAGATTTGTTTCATGCATGGACTAAATTGGGGGAGTATGAAGAAACTATGTATCCTTTGATTTTGATGGGTCTTGAAAGAATTAGCACCTAGAATTAGTTTGGTATACCCTTAACAAATATAGAGTGCAAATTATCGAGGACAAGTTTTTTCATTCAACTTTTTTGTGGACAAACTATGTTCTGATTTTGATTGTGCACAAACTAACAGCCTCTCTGCAAAGTGTTTTCTGATTTCTTTGGCTATTCCTCAAATGATTAAGCCAAATTAGTTCCTAGTAATTGAAAAATTTACTTTGTTCATGATTATACCATGTGTTGAGTTCATGAATATAATGATCAGCCATGAATAGTGAGTTATGCAATCATGGTGTAGGAACTAGAGTATTACAATGGTCTATACCTTGTTGGAGGGGATTGGGTTGGTGACATTTTGTCCTGTCCTCTATGTTTTGCTAATTTACTTATAAAATATGTTGAGATTTTTTTTTTTTTTTGCTATTATGTCATGTCCTCTATGTTTTGCTGAAGATTGTTGATTAACTCTAATTGCTGAAGTGGCAAACCTGCTCCTAATCTTTTACGCCCATTTTTACCTTTTTATTGCATAGGAATTAGATTAGTTCATTGCTTGCTTTATAATTAGGAGTTCATTTTTCTGTCAAGAAAATGAGTTCATTACTTGCAAGAGTGCACATTGGGTGCTTTACTGTTGGTTTTGGCTCATGACATTCAGTGTGTTAGAATCCAAAGGCTCTGTGTGCACTTTCCTGCTGTTCTTTAAATTTTTTTCAACATTTTTTTTTCTGTGGAATCATAATAAAGGTGTAGGAGCAGAATGAGTGAGTAGGGCTTGGAGAGGTTGAAGCTGGAATTTTGTTTTTTGTTTTCATCTAATTTTCTGCCTTTTTAGTTTGAATTTTCTAAAAGCACAAGTTTTTTTTCCCTGTTGGACATAGCTAAACTTTATGTTGTTTTTTCATAGTAATATTCAAGGTTTTATAGCTTTTACCTTGTTGTGAAGAACTGAATCAATTGAGAATTTTGAAATGTGCCTAGCTACCAATACTGATTCTTATGATGTCTTATGATGTTTTCTTTTTGGTACATGTCTTATGATGTCTTATGGCGTTTTTTCTGGCGGAAGGAATGATTGTCTTGTACTCTTTTTGTTGTTAATATATCTTTCTTTCTTTCCCTGATTATACTCATTAATGGTGTCTGTTATAATGGCCGTCGGTAAGCTCTTTATTTGGCCAGAACAGAACCCTTCTTCTTCATTCACTCGCACAACATATATTGGGAGTTCAATAGGTTCTTCTTTTGATGGGGATATCGGATATCAAAAGACATGGCATGGCCCCTAGCTTAGCTACGTACATGTTATTTTTCTTTTTTTTTCTACTCTATAAATAATTAAGTCCAATCACCAAGCTACCAACATATATTCCTGGAGGGTAAAAATGTATTTGTGCACTTATTATGCATCTCATGGGAAGGGATGGGTCCAAAGCCTCATTAGGGTTTTATTTATTTAATTTTTGGTTAAATCTGCATTGGCCCATATATTCTAAAGTTATTTCAGGAAGGAAAGTAGAGCTTTTTATCTAATTGTTTTGTATGTATTTTTGGAATTAATTTGCTGCTGATGAACAAGGGTTTCTGGATTCCTTTGGTGGTGACAAGGGTTTTACATTGCATTTTCTTTCTTTTTAGGTTTTTGGATTCAGGGTTCTGGATCTCTTGGTTTTTAGGTATGTTGCATTCGATCTTGTTTGAATTCTATCCTTATTTAGATTCTGGTGTGGTTTTGATATTCTTGTTTATATCTTATTAGTGTCTGCTAACACAAAAAGCTCTGTTTCATAGGCCTCTGAGTTCGCCACCTCCACCAGTTCGCCACTTGTACCACTAGGTATGCACTCTAATGAAATGTCGGTTAACTCATTGGGTGGAAAAGGGTTGTCTGTTGACCCCCACAAACATATTTATTTGTTTTCGTTCATAGTTCTCTCCCACAGAGGATTTTGAAGTGTATTGTGTAATTGTCTAAATGATATGTACTGTGTAATTGTCTGCCAGTTCTGCTATCACTCATCAGTCACAATGCTTGTGAGTAAAGAGTACAATTTTATTGTATAATTTAGAAATGGTCCATGAACTTCTCTGTAATAGATTTATACCTTAAACCTTTATAGTTTAGATTTCTTTTAATCCCAGCATCAGTATTATCAACATGTAAGTAATTCAACATGAGATAGCTTAAAAAGTGCAAATCATGATAGAATGTGTAGACAAGACTGCATCGCTTTTATCTTTTCCTAGCCTTAAGACACAACTTTTCAGCCCAAACAAAATATTAAAAGCAAAAATGGAACAAGGAACAAAGAGTTAAATTTCTCTTTTATCAAGTTAATAAGGATTCTTAAACTATATTTTTAATCTAAAGATGATAGTTAATAGATAACATATCAACAGGATCCACAACACACGGCAAATGTTGACTAATTTTATATATTATTATTTATTTTTCGCATATATCTATTGTTAGATAAACTTGCTAAATATATATAATAGATCTTGTCTAATAGATAAGTAAACCATATTTTATTGTTTTTTATCTATTCTATTGATTATTTTTATTATTATATTATAAGGAAAATGGTCTTAGGTAACTAATTTTATTGGTATCTATATTTTCTTCTCTTCTTGCTCTTTAACTAAAATTTAAACTTAAACTTAAATTTAAATCTATATATTTTTATCAAAAAAATAAAATAATAATTTACTTAAAAACTAGATAAAATTTCTTCAATTTAAGAAGTTTACATTGGTGATGTTGCTTGGCTACAATTTGCTTTGCACATCTCTCTGTACTACTTTCCCTTGCCACTTCTGCTTGTCTAATTCTATCCTCTTTAAATGACCAAATCGATTTTCTAATTCCAGTGTTGTTAATCGAGGATCGCGAAAAATAGCGTAAAATTGGTAGGATAGCGTAAAATAGCGGGCAGATAGCGTAAGTTAAATAGCGGGTGAAATAAATAAAATTATAAAATTATATATTAAAAAGTGACATATAATATTTAACGTTCAGCACAAAATCTGAAAAGACATAATAAAATATTTATTTAATGAGCTATTTTTAGAAACCAAAGTGATTATTTATTCATAAATTACTTTAGAGGCTTATTAAAATAAAATGAAGAGAGCATATGAATATTTTTATGTTGATATATTTGAATATTAATATCAGCATTTATTTTAAGTGATGTAAAATAAGTTTAAATAAACCCTGAATGAAATGTAAAATAAGTTAAAATAAACTCTGAATGAATAAGTAGCTCTTCTGTTTTAAGAAAATAAAATATATAAATTAAAATTGCAATATTGATTGAATTGTTAATAATTATTATTTATTGAAAAATAAAATATTTTTTATTATATATGGCGGATGGCGTAGTGGCAACTAAATGATTAATAAAACTACACACACAGTAAATGGACCATTGCTCAAAGAAACAAGGCAGATTTGAATTGGAAAGGACAAATAATAATAGAATTAAAAATAGATTTAAAATATAAAATAATTAAAAAGCAGAATTTTTAAGAACAATAGAATAAAAAAGCAGATTTTAAAAAAGAAAGAAGAAAATAACAAAACGAAATGAGATAGAATTGAAAAATAACATAATTAAAAAAGTAGAAGGATTCAAAAAACAGAATTGAAAAAATAATTAACAGATGAGCGTAATTAAAAAGAGAAATAAGGGAAACAATCGTTAAAAAATATGATATAACAAAAATGAAAAAAGATCTGAAGAAGAGAAGGAATAAAAAAAAATCAATAAAAAGAAATAAAAAATAACAACATTAAAAATTATCCTATAAAAATTAAATGAAAAAGAAAATAAATATTTTTATTATTTATATATATATATATAAATATATAAATAATAAAACTAATTCTACCCTTGTCACTTCTGCTTGTCTAATTGTTATGTTAATCATTGATCGAATGGATGTTTGATATTTGTTATTAGTATCGGAGAGAAGCCTTAGCTTCCGTTTGAGGTTTAATATATTATTGAGTGCATATACTCTTTTAGGGTACCATGTGCTCATTGTATATTGAACCTTGAATTGTCCAAGTCGGACAGTTTGGGAAAAAACTTTTTCTTTACTCGTATAATAGTTGTTGCTTAATGCAGTATCTTTATATTTGATGAAATTTCGGTTCGATTCATTTCCTTTTGTTCTCTGGGTGCATACTTGATTGCGGTGTTCATAACGCCTTCATTTTGTGTACTCGAGAGACCAATGGGAAATCTTCTTAAAATTTTGTCAAGTATAAGATACGAGAATTAAGGAATGATTATTATCTGAGTTACAAAAAGTTTTTTCTCGAATGGGATAGGGTCATACCATTTAAAGAAAGAGAGCGGTTGTAAGAACGTCGTGCTGCTGAAATTGTCATTTTTTTTGACATGCAGAAGATGGAATATTTTCTTTCGAGTCGTAGTTGGATGTACGATAGGTTGTATCCGGGGAGAGGGGGTTTGAAACCAGATTTTTGCGTTGGGGTTGCGTACTTTGTCCAAGTCGCAATGGCACATAAAGATTTCAAAACTAATGGAGGGATTAGATGTCCGTGCTTTAATTGCGATTGCAGAAGGATTAAGAGCCCAAGTGAGGTCACGCACCACCTGTATTCAGTTGGATTTAGGCTTAATTATTGGATTTGGACTACACATGGTGAAAAGTTGCCTCACGTTGATTTAGGGGTTGGTGATAATTGAGAAGGTGCTTGGCGATTCACGTAGATTCGGGATGTGGTGAAGCGATTGAATTGATGCAAGATATGATTTGTGATGCCTTGGGGGTGAACGTGTCATTTGAGGAGCAACAATATGATGACACAGATGAACTTCCAAATGAGACAAGACAACAATTTTATAATCTATTGTTAGAAACAAACAAGCCGTTGTTTGAAGGGTCTACTGAGACTCTAAGTTATCAATGTGTGTGAGGCTCTTAGCTCTTAAGTCCAAGCGTGGTGCTACAGAAGTGTGCTTGGATCTCGTAACAAAAATGATGTTGGACTCGTCACCTATCGAGATGGTTTGCCAAAAAGTTATTACGAGGCTAAAAGTTTAGTGTCCAAGTTGAAATGGAATCTAAAAGGATTGATTGTTGTGTGAGAGGGTGTATCTTTGTATTACGACAATGAATTTGGTAAAAGCGATGGTGTGCTAGTTGAATGCAAATTTTGTGGTGAGCCTAGGTATATGTCACATACTAATAATCGGACGGGTAGACAAAAACTAGTTCGATGAAGGCAATGTTTTATTTGCCAATTATTCCAAGGCTGCAGAGAATGTTTGCATCACCAGAGACTGCAGATAAATTGACATGGCACTATGAGAATAGAAGCACTTCAGGTATGTTGCGCCACCCTTCTGATGGTGAAGGTTGGAAGCACTTTGTTCCTGTGCATCCTGATTTTGCGGCAGATCCACGTAATGTACGACTTGGCTTATGCTCTGATGGTTTTATCCTGTATGTTCAATCCTCGTCGAATCCTTATTCTTGCTGGCCGGTTATTGTTACCACATACAATCTTCCTCCCGAAATGTGCATGTCTAAGCCTTATATGTTCTTGACTTGTGTTATACCGGGTACAGATAATCCGACAGATGGTATTGACATCTATTTAGAGCCTCTTATTGACGATCTAAAATGGTTGTGGAATGGTGTTGTGACGTACGATGTTGCACGAAAGAGGAATTTTACAATGAGAGCGTGATGTGGACCATTAATGACTTCCTGCATATGGCATATTGTGCGGTTGGGGTACTCATGGTAAAATGGCATGTCCGCATTGCATGGAGCATACAAAGGCCTTTACCTTGAAATTTGGGGAAGAGTTCTTGGTTTGACTCACATCGCAGGTTTTTACCCGATGATCATGCATTTAGGCGGAATAAGAACGCTTTCAAGAAGGGAAGTTGAATTAGATGGCGCCCCAAGGTTGACACCGTAATGATCCGGGAAAGGGTTATGGAACCGCCCAAAATCACGCTTTGGCAAATTGGATCGATTTGAAGGATATGGACAATGGCATAATTGGACAAAAGAAGTATTTTTGGGATCCGCCATATTGGAGAGATAATTTATTGAGACACAACCTTGATGTTATGCACATTGAGAAGAGCTTTTTGACAATGTTTTTCTCACGGTGATGAGCGTCGAGAGGAAAAACAAAAGACAATGAGAAGGCGGACTAGACTTACCACTTTATCAGAGGCGAAAGGACTTGCATTTGACGAATCGGTCGGATGGGAAGACCACGAAACCCAAAGCTTGTTACTCTTTAGCTTCGAGAAGCCAAGTCGATCTGTCGGTGGATAAAAGAACCGGATGCCGGATGGTTATTCTTCTAATTTGGCAAGATGTGCCGATGTGAACAAAGGAACCATGATTGGGATGAAAAGCCATGATTGTCATGTATTCATGGAGTGTTTACTTCCTATTGCATTTAGTTCCTTGCCGTCAAACGTTTTAAATCCACTGACTGAACTCAGCCAATTCTTTAAAGATTTGTGTTCTGCGACATTGAGAAATGATGATCTCATAAGGATGGAACAGAACATACCAGTCATTCTTTGTAAGTTGGAGAGAATATTTCCCCCTGCTTTCTTTGATTCTATGGAGCATCTTGCAGTGCATCTTGCACATGAAGCTAGACTTGGTGGACCGGTTCAATACAGATGGATGTATCCATTCGAAAGGTACTATAATAAAGTATTCTCTAAAATAAATATTTATTTGAAGGGTTAAATGTATCAATTTTTATCATCAACGTTGTTATTTTGTAGATTTATGGGTGACTCAAAACGGTCGGTGAAAAATAAGGCCAGGGTTGAAGGATCTATTTGTGCAACTTACTTACACCGTGAGACAATCCATTTCTGTTCCCATTATTTTATGAACTTCATGTTGACACTAACAAATAGTAGGAATGAAGTAGAAATTGAAAGTGAAAGACACCCGCTTGCCTTATCAGTATTTTGCCTTTCTGGCCGTCATGGTGGAAAGGGTGGATAAGCGGATAGCAGGCGAAGTGTGGAAGTCACCACGTTCACGTGTTGATCAATCGTGCGTAAGTATCACCGTATCTAACGTATGTATCATTTTGACCACTTTCAATTTCTTTAATCCACAATTGCTCTTGATCATTTGTTTGATAATGACTTGATCAGGGTATTCTTGTTAACTAAGCCCACAAGCGTACAAGACTCTTCTGCCTATATTCATGAATATTTCCCAACGTGGTTTAGGAACCAGGTATGTTTTTTGAGTCGTCATATATATATTATTATTATTTATTGTTTGAAAATACAAAAATATTGTTTGAAAATAGGAACCATAATTTGTTTGCACATGGTGTGTACACAGGTGTATAGCGAGGCAAAATCCCCTAAAATCCAACACTTGAAAAATTTATCTCATGGTCCTAAATCACATGTAAAAGAATGTCACACATTCTTTGTAAATGGATACAAATTCCAAACCCAGTCAAAAACAGAGGGGAAAAAATAGTTAACAGCGGGGTTTATGTAAAAGGTGCCACAGATGGAGGTGAAGATGACTTTTACGGCGTGATTCAACATATATATGAACTGACGTACAATACTTTAGACTATACTAAAAAAATAGTGCTATTTTATTGTAATTGGTTTGATCCGTCAAATAGAGGCACAAGAGTGGATCGAAAATATAATACTGTTGACATACACATGAGCAGAAGATACCAAATGTTTGATCCGTTTATCATGGCACAACATGTAAGACAAGTGTATTATGTCCCTTATCCATCAACTCGAAGGGACAAACAAGGTTGGTGTGTCGCAATAAAGATAAAACCAGGGTCGCATTGAAGCGAGATGATACACGGGGAAGAAGTGGCTTATCAAGTGGATGAGATGTCTCATGTCAATGTAATAAATGAAGTGGAACCCATTACTCGACTACGTGACAATCCAATCACATATGAAGATGTAGATGGGGATGAAGAATTAAATGAAGAAGTGGCGTAACCATCAACATCTCAAGACGATGCGAAATTGAGTGGGCGAATGGGCGATTGAAATTGTTTAACTTTTACAATTTGAGAAATTAATGTGTAACAATATATTTTAATTTGTCGATTATTTTCATAACTTGTTTATTTTTATGGAATTCATTTGTAATATTGTTATGTTTAAATATAATATTTCATGATCAAGTATTATTCAATTGTTTTATAGACATATATGGCATCGGGAGGTTCAGAGCCGACTTCCTGCACCACCGGTGGTGGTAAATGGAAGGGGAAGGGCATCGCCCTCGACCCCCCTCGTCGTCAGAGGCCGACCATCATTAGGCATGACCCTACTGGGTTTTCGACGTTGTCATCTACACGTCGTCCTAGTACATCTACGCCGAGACAGCCTAATACACCTCCTGCACCTAGACAGCCTTCTGCACCACCTACACAGACCCAGGCACATTCGACACCAGCTACACAGACTCGGGCACGTTCGGCACCTTTGCCTCACATTGACATAATCCCCACCCCGGTTCCAGCGACCACATGGCGCTCGAGTTCCCATGTTGTGCACGATCCGGTGGCCGATGCTCATCGATCCGACCATGATTATAGTACGGGCCATCTGACTAATCACACCGATGTTGGGCGGGATGGGGAGGAGCGGGAGGTTCATCAGAGGAGGTTCTTGAAGCGGGGGAGGCGGGAGCACGAGACTCTTGAGATCTTGTATGATGGCCGAGTTGTTATCAGGCCATCTGGTAAAGGGTTAGTATTTGCAATTTTTTCGAGTTATTAATAATTTACATGTATATATATATATATATATATATATATATATATATATATATATATATTTTTATTTAACATGCTTTTATTGTTCAGTTTCTTCCTCAAAGCCACCAAGCGTTAGCTATCACAAAGAACAATTGAGGAGAATTACCAGGAGTTTTGGCCCACCTGGAGGACGCTGAAGGATATTGAGCGGGACCATATGTTTAATTCTTTCAGAGTAAGCTGCAATTTTTATTTTATTGCATATTATTTTATTTTCGTAAATTTCAATTATGTTTAATAATGTCTTATATTGATCTGACGAGGTTGCTTGGGAGGAAAAAGATGAGGAGCCGATCGAGAAGAACTTTCATATGAAGGCCTCCCACCGCTTTCGACATGCTTCGAGATGCCCGCATCGAGGATCGCCACCAGTTGGATAGGGGATGAGCTCTGGCGGTGGTAGCGCCTGAACACCCTCGAGTTCCAGGCGACTTAAGGCCAAGAAGAATAGGGCCTCTGAGAAGGGTGGCAGCTTGCACACTGGAGGTTCTGTCAGTCAGGCGCAGCACGCAGTTAGACTTGTACGTGTTATAAAATTGTTATTATTATTATTATTTTATTATTATTATTATTATTATTATTATTATTATTATTATTATTCTTTATTTAAGTTTTTTTATTAATACAATCACAGTCGAAGAGGTTGGGGAGAGAAGTTCAGTTGCACGAGCTCCATCTTGCAACTCATATGAAGAGGAGTACTAGTGATTTCGTTGATGAGCGTTCGAGGCGGACTCAGGTAATTATAAAATATAATAAATATTTTTTTAATAATGTTTATATTGTTTTGTTAAAAAAAAAGACTTGACTTATTTGTTTGTTTAACAGGAGGAGTTTGAGGCAAGGATGTCTCAGCTTAGATCTCAGAGCTCATCATGTTCTCCATCTCAGAGCCCTGACGATCTATCTACACCGCTGAGGGTTTGGGCGGAAGTGGTTGGCGGAAAGAAGAAGGGTCGCATATATGGTGCTGGCAACCTTGCCAAAAACTACAAAAAAAGGGCCCGCCGCCTACACGTTGGAGCGTCGTCGAGTAGTAGTCCTGCCACTGGTCGCTCTGCCGCGGATGACCAGGAGATAGCCGAGTTGAAGCGCCGTGGCCCAAAGAACAGGAGGTTTTGACTCGAGTCTTTGCGGCGCCAGGAGCGGATGTACCAGATGCTAGCTCGCATTGACCTACTCCATCGACTCGCCTCGCCTTCGCCTCCATCGTCTTGATGGTCGTGTTGATGATGCAGATGATGTAGCGCCTCTCGATCATGATCAGGAGTACCAAAACTATTAGTTCTGTTTGTACTTATATTTTTTCATATTTTTGGATATCATTTTTTTTTCGTTTCGGATATTATTTTAGTTCTTGATTTTTATTCGTCAAATTTTTTTATTTATTATGTTTTCTTTTTTTAATTTACTTTTTAGTTTACGTTATCACATTTTTATATATAGAAATCAATTAATAATTAAATTAAATTAAATTACAAGTAATATTTAATTAAATTAATAAATAAATATTTTTTAATATGAGAATAAATTATTTTTATAATTAAACAAATAAATAATTAAATTAATTAAATAATTAATTAATTAATTAAAGAATAAAATTAATTTGGTTATTAATTAATAATTTTATTAATTTTATTAATAAAATTAATTAAAGTAAATATTTTATTAATCAATTTATTTTTCTGAAAAAAACATTCTGATTACCGACGGCCTAAGCCGTCGGAAACTTCTCAGATTGACCGACGGTCAACACCGTCGGAAATTTAACGAAGGCTTTGCCCGTCGGAATTCACCATCATTTTCCGACGGGTATAACCGTTGGTATTACCGACGGTAAAGAACAGTCCGTCGGTAATCCTTTGCGACGACAATATTTCCGACGAGTTTTAAGCCGTCGGTTATCCGTCGGTAAAACTGGATTACCGACGGCTTTTATGGATTACCGACGGCTTTTTCTTGTGATAAAAGTTTGATTATTTAAAATATACTGAAATACAATGAAATGAACATTATCTCATTTTGTCTAATACCTCGCTATCTTCGTTGATAATTAAAAGAAATAAAATATATATCTTCTCTATTCCATCCATTATTAGAATATATGAGTAGTAAAAATTTACTTTAATTTATTCTGTTCAAATCCGTTCTGTTATTCCATTTCACTTTATATCTTATTTCATTCCATTTCACTCTAAATTAAATATCTAAATATAACTTTAAGATATACTAAGTTAATAACAATTGAAATTTTATCAAAATTTAAACATTTATTAAACACTATATTCATATACTAGCCAAATACCCATGCATACGCACGGGTCACTTCGTTTTTACATATTTTTGAAATATACTTGTTTAGAAAATTAAAGTTATATATTGTGACATATAATTAGTTGTTTTAGTTCTAAAAAATTAAAAAAGTGAGAGTAAGCAAGATTAAATTAATTATTTATAAATAATAAAGATATTTATAAAATTTTGATACGTGATCAAAGACGATGAAATTATAACATGTAATGTTTTATCACTGAGAGTTAAAAGTAAGATAATTATTTATCATTTATAAATAATAAAGGTATTTACAAAGATAAAAACTAAAAATTTAAAATTAAGAAATAAAAAAATTAAGAAAAAGCAAAAAAATAAGAAATATAAATATAAAAAAAATTCAAAAGTAAAAAATTTTCGGGACTCAAAAGTAAATAATCATTTATAAAATAATAAAATACTTATGAAATTTGTTATGTGCTCAAAGATGATGATATTATACCAACAACATGTAATGCTTCTCCGTCGGGACGCAAAAGAAAAATAGTCATTTATATCGACGATTTAATATTTTCCCATCGTGAATCAAAAGTAAAATAATCATGTAAAGGAAATAAAGACATTTATCAATTTTGATACGTGATCAAAGACGATGAAATTATATCGATAATATATAATATTCCCTTTTCAGACTTAAAAGTAAAATAATCATTTATCATTTATAAATATACCTCTTATGGAATCAAAAGTAAAATAATTATTTATAAATAATAAAACATTTAAGAAATTTGATTTTCATAATCGCTCAAAGACGATGAAATTATACCGATAATATGTAATGTTTATCCGTCGGGACACAAAAAAAAACTAATCATGTATATTGACATGTAAAGTTTTTTCGTCGATAAGTAAAATAATCATTTATAAATAATAAAGACATCTATAAATTTTGATACGTGATGAAAAAAGATGAAATTGTGACGACAACATGTAATTTTCGGTTAGGATTTAAATGAAAAATAATCATTTACTATTAATGATTAATAAAGACATTTAAAAAATGAAATATAAAAATAAAGAAATAAAAACATTAAGAAAAAAAGAAAAGAAAATAATAAATATAAAGCAAAAATAATCATTTATAAATAATAGAGATATTTATAGTTTTTAATATGTGATCAAAGATGATGAAATTATACCGACAACATGTAATGCTTTCCGTCGGGACGCAAAAGAAAAGTGATCATTTATACTGACATGTAATGTTTTCCAGTAGAAAATCAAAAGTAAAATAATCATTTATAGATAATAAAGATATTTATAGATTTTGATATATAATGAAAGACGATGAAAGTATACTGACAACATGTAATGTTTTCCCGTTGGGATTTAAAAGAAAAATAATCATTTATCATTTATAAATAATAATAATGACATTTATAAAGATAAAATAAAAAAATAAAAATTTAAAAGCTAAAGAAATAAAAAAACATTAAGTGAAAATGAAAATAAAAGGCTTAAATACCATTTTTGTCCCTTAACTTATTTTTGAGGTTCAATTTGGTCCTTTAACTTTTTTTGGGCCAAATTAAAAACTTATAGGTTTATTTGGCCCAACTTAAAAACTTAAAGGACTTATTTGGCCCAACTTAAAAATTTAAAAGATTTATTTGGCCGAAAATGACTTATTTGGCACAACTTAAAAACTTATAGGACTTATTTGGCCCAACTTAAAAACTTATAGGACCTATTTGGCCAAAATTAAAAACTTATAGGAACTATTTGGCCTAACTTAAAAACTTATAGGACTTATTTGGGCCAACTTCAAAACTTAAATGACTTATTTGGCCGAAAAGGACTTATTTGGCCAAACTTAAAAACTTATAGGCCTTATTTGGCCCAACTAAAAAACTTATAGGACCTATTTGGCCCAACTTAACAACTTAAATGACTTATTTTGCCGAAAATAACATATTTGGCCCAACTTAAAAACTTATAGGCCCTATTTGACCCAACTAAAAAACTTATAGAACTTATTTGGCCTAACTTAAAAACTTAAAGGACTTATTTGGCCAAAAAGAACTTATTTGGCCTAACTTAAAATCTTAAATGACTTATTTGGCCAAAAAGGACTTATTTGACCCATCTTAAAAACTTATAGGACTTATTTGGCTCAACTTAAAAAATTTATAGGACTTATTTGGCCCAACTTAAAAACTTAAAAAACTTATTTGGCCCGACTTAAAAACTTAAAAGACTTATTTGTCCCAACTTAAAAACATATAGGACTTATTTGGCCTAACTTAAAAACTTAAAGGACTTATTTGGCCTAACTTGAAGTATTTATTTGGCCAAAAATAACTTATTTGGCTTAACTTAAAAACTTAAAGGACTTATTTGGCCCAACTTAAAAACTTATTGGACCTATTTGGCACAACTTAAAAACTTATAGGACCTATTTGGCCCAACTTAAAAACTTTAAAGACCTATTTGACCCAATTTAAAAACTTAAAGGACTTATTTGACCCAACTTGAAGGACTTATTTGGCCGAAAATAACTTATTTGGTCCAACTTAAAAACTTAAAAGACTTATTTGGCCTAACTTAAAAACTGAAAGGATTTATTTGACCCAAAAAAAGAGTGTGTGGCTAAAAGAGAGGAAAATATAAAGGAAAAGAATTTGAAAAAAAAAAGAGAAATGGGAGCGTGGCGCTGTGAGCAAGAAAAGATAAAGGGAAAAAAAGAGAAAAGGGAAGCCGTGCAGAGGGAAAGAAATTTGAAAAAAAAAATGTAAAATGGTGGGAGCTTGCAGCGAGGGAGTGGGAATTAGAAGAAGGAAAATTTGCCACCCGTCCAACAGGGGTTTGTTTTCCTATAATAGTAGAAGACACCACCACAAATTTGGGAATAAACAACGCTTATTGTTTTGCCTTAAATAGCGCTGCTTATTCAGTCGCTACTGAATGTGTTACAAAAAAGCAGCGCTATTGAAAATAGGGAATAAACATCGCTTTCTTGAGGAAGCGCTACTTATTCTCACCTTTAAGCAACGTTTTTTTACTAAGAAGCGTTGTTTAAGGGTTGGAATAAATAGTGCTTTCTTTTAGGAAGCACTATTTATTCCTCTTTCTTTTTTCTTCAGCATTCAACGTTTTTCAGCATTACACGATGCAATACACAGAGACGAAACAAAATCACAGATGCTGGAATTGAAGTTTTCGGATCTCACTGAAATCACAAAATATTCAAAACAGAGACGAAGTTAGGGTTTGGAGACTTGATAAAACCAATACAGAGACTTGATAAGGAGAAGTTAGGGTTTGGAGAAAAACTGGGGAAATCAACACAGATGAAACTCACCATTTGAAAGATTTCGACGTGGTGGCTCCGTTTGTAATTTCGTCGCGCGATCTCTCTCCTTCACGCCTTTATTTCGTCTGAAGCCGACCCATGGTGGCCAAAAATTAATTACAGATCTTCAAAAAACGGATCTTTAGAAAAATAGATCTGCATATCAAACAAGCAGATCTTCGAAAAACAGATCTTCATGTAGAGATCTTCAAAAACAAATCAAACAACATAAAAATCAGAAGAAATAAAGGCACTGTCGTTTGCCGTGGAGGAGTGTAGGCACCGTCGTTCCTTGTTTCCTAAACACTATCAAGAGGTGTGGAGGAGAAAGAGAGCTGGGAAACTAAGGCGTGGAGGAGATGGAAAGTGCGCCATTCCCAAAGGCGGTGCGCCGTTCGCCGTGGAGGAGTGGAGGCGTGTAGGAGAAAGAGAGCTGGGAGTGAAGATGTTTCGTGGAGGAGATGGGAGTAGTGGAGAGAAAGAAAGAGCAGAACGCGAGTGAAGTGGGAGGAAGAGCAGAGCGCGAGCGTGAATGATCGAAATTAATAGGGAATCGCATATATTTATTGAGAATAAGTAGCGCTTCATAGAGGAAGCGCTACTTATTGTTAGGACCAAAATTAGCGCTTCCTGTATTAAGCGTTGTTTATTCTTTTAGTACAACTTTAAACAACGCTTCCCCACTTAAGCGCTGGTTATTCATCTATCGTCTAAAACAACGTTTCGTGTTCTGAAGCGTTGTTTATCACTACAAGAATTTTCACTATTACCGACAGACATTTTTCATCGGTAATGCACGAAATCCGTCGGTAAATCGAGATTACCGACGGCCTACCGATGGCCTCGAGGCCGTCGACTAATGGCTCGTTGGAAATGTGTTACCGACGACCATTTAAAGCCGTCGATAAGCTTTCGAAAAATTATACACAACCATCGGTAAAGTGGCGGAATTTTACCATTTTTTTGGGGTGGTTACCGACGGCTTAGCCATCGATAATGACTACGGTACATGGTGGCGAATTACTGACGGCTCTATCGGAGTTTTCCGACGACTAAGCCCACTGTAATATTGAAATTAAAACAAAAAAAAAGTCGGCAATGTTGCCGAAGGATAAGCCCACTGTAATATTAAAATTAAAACAAAAAAAGTATGATATTAAAAACAATTTTTCACTGGAAAGTTGAAGCAACATGGGTATTTGAAAATATAGACCAGTGAATGAATCAGAGTTGTGTTATCATCGTCAAACTATATGTAGATCCAACTAAAGCTTACCTTTATCAAAGTATGAATTACAAATATTGTTGAGAGCCTCCCTGTGTCATGCAAATCACATTAAAGAAGATAAATACAACACTAAGGAAGGATACGTGAAGTTAGAGACTTTATCATAATTTACAAAAGTGGTATGATATGCCCCATTTATCAGGAAAGAAACAAATAGATATAATCAAACTTTATCCCCTTGAAATTTTTATCTGAATCAATTTTAAAGAACTAATCTATAAAATATAATAATTGACTCCCTTCAAGTTTCAAAATGATACACTAAATCCCCTTGAATCTTTAAAAACACTGCAAGTACTCACTTCTTGTCTAAATAGCCCCTATTCATCAAGATGAATTGAGATTTACCTTTTATGCATACTAGTAGAAGAAAGTGTTTGTTCTGCTGTGAATATAAAGAGAAAAGAGAAGTAGGAGATGCTTTAAATCTCCTGGTGCCCAGATAGTAGAAAACAGAAAATATAGGAAAGGAAGTGTCCTCCGGTGATGGATCTTTGGAAAAGAAAACGATTGTAGGCATGGGAGATGGCCTCTGTATTCAGTATTAACTAAATTATTCATGGTAGTTGATTCTGAAACCTAAAGGATATTCAAAGGAGAAACGTATATATTTCTTAAACATGTAGTTGGGAAAATGCATGGCCCTAAACTTGGTGTGTTGAACTTGACATGGAAAAAACATTGGAGATGTAGTGTCCACCTCCCAAAAAAATACAAAGAAAATGGGACCAAAATGTCCAATACAACGAGATTTGTACCATAAAATAGAACAAAAGTCTAACTTTTTCCTAGTAAAGCACTTAAGTATTTAAAAGAGGAACGTAGAATGCTATTAAAGGGAAATACAAGTCTAATCCTGAAACTGCAGAGCAAGTAATGATAACAGAAATCTACAAATAAATAAGTCTTACCATAAAAATGATAGAAACAAAAGAACAAGTGTTGTAAGAATAAACAGATCAAACACCAAGCATATTATTGCTTTGGTATTATGCAATGCTATAAATGAGGCTATGAGCATATGCTGTATCTTTTAGCCTGAATTGGTGTAGAAAATTTATGCAATAATTTTGTGAAAATTTATTTCAAATACCCGTTTCCTTTATTCTTACCAGAATCTTGAATCTCTTGCATAACTCCATTCTAAAAGTAGGGATGGCAAGATATACATACGAGCTATGTAAGATATTCTCTACTTGAGACAATAATTTTTGACTCCTACTTTATTGAGTGAGATTACCTTCCTTTACCAAACAGTCAATAAGATATTCTCTACTTAAGACAATAATTTTTTACTCCTCCTCTAATGATTTCCATGCCATATCCACAAATGTGCTTAATTGGCAGGACAGCGTAAGAAAAAGCACGATTGACCTCTATCAGTGTAACTATGACAAAAAAGCATCATTGGAGGTTATCCGTAGCTCATGAAAGTTTTCATCATTTAGAGATCAAAATTAACAAGGCAAAGGAATCACTTGACACTACATATGAAGTAATCTAATTTCCCTTCAATTTTAATATGCTAAATTCGCCTATATAGGCTTGTTATGTAATAACAAAAGATTGCCTTTGACCTGAAACCTATCTACCTAAGGTACAAGTAAGAAAGATGAATGTAATAAAATCAAAATCAAAACTCAGTATAGAAATGCAGATAAAGGGGAAAAATCTTACAATTGTTTACCTTCTTTCCTGGCCTTACAAGCCTCAAGGCTACCTCAGCAGCAGTGTTTGCTGCAGCAATGACATCTGCTGCCCGTCCAAAAACTGGACCTTCCTAGAGAACATGAATGTGTGCCACAGCAGCAATGAACCCATCTATATGACAAGCCATGTCACTGTAACCAACAACCACAACACACCATTATCAACTTCCAAGTAATAACCAAAACCACTGAGTACAATCTCCCATCATTAATCACAAAACTACAAAATCTTACATTTTCAATATATCACCTTCTTCCAACACTGTCTCATTACTGGCTAGAGGAGAGAAATGGCAGACTACATTGTTTACAGATATGCAAGTCGGGAAAGCAACACCTCTCTCAATCTTCCTCTTCACATTCTTATAAACATTACCAGTTTGTCTTTACACAAATAAAAGGACATCAAATAGCCATTCAAAAAAAAAGACACCACATAAACCATTTAAAAGAAACTAACTCAGCAATTACAAACACATAAAAAAAATGCCACACAGAATACTCCTCACATTCACTTATAAAATAGTTAGTTGTAGAACAATATAAGCTTACTCTCTAATATATGAATCCCCTTTCTCGCAAAGGTCCACAATCCTAGCCTTAGGCTTACACTCTGAAATAACTAACTTCAAAGCCCCTGCAAAACAAAAAAAGGTAAAAAATAAGTAAAATTATCTGCAATAAAATAAAATATAGAAAAACGCACAAAAAAACAATGAAACCTTAGATAATGAATCAAAGGCTGCGAAACTGGGTTGGACGATGGCAGAGGCTGTGGCGGCGAGGAAAGCAAGGGGACTGCGGCCAGATCCGACCTTTTCATCATCGTTCCCAACCTCTGTCTCAGTCTCCCTCTCAGCGGAAAACTGCTTGCCAATAGCGAGGTACAGACCACGAGCGCCGTGCAGACCATCTTTGTCGTCCCACGCTGAACCACTGTCGTCTCTTGGCTATTCGTCGTCGCCTCTACGCTCTCGACCTATAGAAAGAGTGACAAAACGCATCCCTTCAAAACCAACAGCAAGATACCAAAGCTAAATGAAGAAATAAGAGAAGAGAAAGGAGGGAAAAGAATAAAGAAAACAACAGCAGCAAAAGAAAAGAGAGGGGGGAAGTCGCCGCATAACTCCCCAAAATTGCTGCAGCAACGCTCGCTCCACCCCAATCCGCCGCTATTGCACGGCTCTGTCCCAGCGATGCGTAGCCCATCTTTTCCCTTACTTTGGGGTTTCTGAGCTTCCTAGGGTTTCCAGACATTAAGTGAGAGATTTGAGAGGGGCGAGAATGAATAGAGGGAACAAAAAATGTGTTCATTTTACCGGCGGCTAACTAAAATATCAACAAACGTGTTTCTTTTAGCGCCCAAAATACCGACGGCTTGGCCGTCGATAATTAGTGACACCTCCAAAGCCGTCGATAATTACCGACGGCTTAGCTGTCGATAAATTTCAAAACTATTTTAGAAATAAAATAACCGTCAGTAAAAGTAGTAAAAAATTAATTCCCCGCTCAACATTTTTCGATGTATTGTCGATAGCCAGGCCATCGGTATTAAGATATTACAGACGGACTTGGGACCGTCGGTAATTCGCTATTTTCTTGTAGTGTAGCTAAAGTAGCGGTTTTTACTAAGAAGTGTTGTTTTTTACCTCTATCCTTCAGCAGTGCCTCTTTAATAAAGCGCTAGTAAAAGTTTTCTACCTAATTTTATGTAGCACTTCTATTGTAAGTGCTACTTAAAGTGACATTATCTTTTAAACATTCGGTTGTAGTGAGAATTGCTACCTAATTAATTGGTTGACTTCACAATCGCAGTCCGTTTCCTTAATTTTTCCGTTACAAAGTCTGGTCCATGGGTTGCACATAACGCACTTATACGCTTACCACCGGCCAATAACCCTATGCACATTCATGAAAGGAAAAAAAACGTAAATGCATCACGGAATCGATCTCAAATACTAATAAACTTCCTTTTCCCCCCTATAAATTGAAAGTGGAACGAACCCGATTTCCAGCACTATCAACTCTTGCTCGTTAACACTCAAATCCCAATATGGCTTCCAAGTTACGTAGTTCCCTCCAAACAATATCCATGTTTCTTTTCATCCAACCCTTACTTTTCTCTCTTTCATTCGCAGACATAACTCCCACCGCTCGTGTCTCTCCTGGAACCATATGCAAATCCACCCCAAACCCATCATATTGCAAATCCATGCTCCCTCCCCATAACGACAACGTTTATTATTATGGTCGGTTCTCGGTCAGAAAGTCCTTATCACAGGCCACGAATTTCTTGAACTTAGTTGACAAATATCTCCAACGCCGCTCCACTCTTTCCACCGCTGCAATCCACGCACTCGAAGATTGCCAAACCCTTGGCGAGCTCAACTTAGATTTCCTTTCAAGTTCCTTCCAAACCGTGAACAAGAAAACAACCTTGCAAAGTTTGCAAGCTGACGATATCCAAACATTGCTAAGTGCCATTCTAACCAACCAACAAACCTGCTTGGAAGGTCTCCAAGCCACTGCTTCTGCTTGGAACGTTAAAAATGGACTCTCCGTTCCACTTTCTAATGACACAAAGCTCTATAGTGTCTCTCTTGCTCTCTTCACAAAAGGGTGGGTTCCCAGCAACAAAGGCAACAATAATGCGGCATCGTTTCAACCAACGTCCATGGCACGGGTCGGTTTTCGAACTCGCTCGATTTACGAGTGGGTGAGTAGGAGAAAGCTTCTTGAGGCTACAGTACTGGGTGATGAGGAGGTTGTTTTGGTGAGAGATATGGTGACGGTGAAACAAGATGGAAGTGGAAACTTTACTACCATCAGTGATGCCATCGCTGCAGCGCCAAACAAGTCTTCTTCGACGGAAGGGTACTTCCTCGTCTACGTGACTGCGGGTGTTTACGAGGAGAATGTGTCCATTGATAAGAAAAAGACGTACTTGATGATGATTGGAGATGGCATCAACAAGACTACTATTACAGGCAATCGCAGTGTTGTTGATGGCTGGACAACCTTCAAGTCAGCAACTTTTGGTACGTAGGTAAAATAAATAATCAGCGCAGGTCTAAACAAGTCATATACGCTTATTATATACGATCATTCTTTCCTTATTTTTTTGTTCAAAATAATGTAGTACATACTTTAATTTACAGTTTTTAATTTATTTTTTTTTTGCAAATAAATAAAGTTTAACAATGATATAAGAATTAGATCTTGTGACTAACCTGGGTTGTGCTTGCTTACTAGCTCAACTATCATCTTTTTTAAGAAAGAAAAACAAATATGATAAAAATAATGATATGGAAAATAACGTTACCCATGTTCTCACTTTACTTTTACATCGTTAATTTATAAAAAAAAATAAAAAAAATTAAGTGATTGGCCCCCCTCCATCTTTGCAAATATCGTCACTTTTAGGTTACCAAAAATATGGTCAAAATAAAAATTTCAATGCAATGACATTATGAACAATTTTGATTTTCTTTTCTGTGCTAGGCTTTCAGTTATCAATAAATCTATTTTGCCTATAAAAAATGATTGTCTTTTCTTTCAAATTATTTTTACATTTCTTATCTCTTTATATTTCTCAATCATTTGTATCATATCATTCATCGCATCTCTCATGTTCTCTTCCTTTCTTTTTCTCCTCTCACTCTTTCACTCTCTCGTTCCCACGTCAATCTCTTCGTATATAATCATTAGCCATTAATCCCTAATTACGTATGCATGTGTGTCATTGTTATAGCGGTAGTTGGACGAGGATTCGTGGGTGTGAACATGACCATCCGTAACACTGCGGGAGCTGCGAAGCACCAAGCAGTTGCACTACGAAACGGAGCAGATTTGTCAACATTTTACAGCTGCAGTTTCGAGGGTTACCAAGACACATTATACACCCATTCCCTACGACAATTTTACAGGGAATGTGACATATACGGCACCGTAGATTTCATATTTGGAAACGCAGCGGCTGTGCTCCAAAACTGCAACATATATCCTCGCCTCCCAATGAGTGGCCAATTCAACGCCATCACCGCACAGGGCCGGACCGACCCGAACCAAAACACGGGAATTTCAATCCACAACTGTACCATTAGAGCAGCCGATGATTTGGCCGCTGCAAGCGACGGTGGAGCCGCAACGTACCTCGGGAGGCCTTGGAAGCAGTACTCGAGGACGGTTTACATGCAGAGTTTTATGGACGGTGTGATCGATGCTGCTGGGTGGCGTGAATGGGATGGTGATTTTGCTTTGAGCACTTTGTATTATGCTGAGTTTAACAACAGTGGAACGGGATCTAGCACCGATGAGAGAGTGACGTGGCCTGGTTACCATGTGATCATTAACGACACTGATGCTGCCAATTTTACGGTCTCTAACTTCTTGCTTGGAAATGAGTGGCTGCCCCAGACTGGTGTGACTTATGCTAGTAACTTGATTTAGATAGTTGATACATCGACTATTTATTGGTTTGCTTTCCACTTTATTATTATTTTTTCTTGTTCGTAAAATAAGAAGGCGACTAAGCAATACCCAATGCCCGACCGCAACAGTGCAATGTAATACATCATTATTGTTTGATGACGTAATATTACATACAATGATTATTAAATTGTTAATTAGCTGCTTTCAAAAAAAAAAAGTTAATTAGTATTGAAAGCATGTTTTCAGATTTAGATAAAATATATAAAAAAAAAAAAAAACTAGAACATAGATCCGTTAGATGGTCATCCCGCTGTGAATTAATGTGTAGTAATGCCTCCTGGTGGCCCAATTTCAATCGTTTCTGACTGGTTTCCTCTGAGGGCATTAGGCTAGATGCGCTATGTTCCTGGTGAAGGGTAAGGAGCTATGTTCCTGGTGAAGGGTAAGGAGCTAGAGGTGTCTCTTAATCGTGTCGAGGAGGGCGTTGATAGATAAATTGGTCAAGATGGAGGTTTGGGATCGCGAAGCTAAAGAAAGCCGAGAGTGTAGGAGGTTCATCGATGAATATTTGCTTAGTGAATATCAGGGGGTTTGGTGGTAGGTGAAGAAAATTATGAAGATTCGACTGCTGGTTAAAGAAGAGAATTTGGATTTCATTGCTATTCAGGAGACTAAAGTAGTGGTGATGTCAGATAGTTTTTGTGCCCAATTGTGGGGGAACCCTAATTGCATTTGGTGCAGTGTCCATGCATGCATCTAGGCGGAGCAGAGGAATTCTGTCTACTTGGGATAACTCTAAGGTGAAACTGGTGTTGTCCTTGCGGGAGAGGGTATTGTTGGAATTTTTTGGAGTGGGTGGGGGATAGACCGAAAGAAGTGTATAGTGGTGAATATGTGTATGCTCGGCGTGTAACATGTCTGCTAAGTAGAAACTCTGGGGGCATCCCCTGATGTTGAAGAGAGGGTCTGGCTCCGGACTATCATGTGTGGTAGGGAATTTTAATTCGGTCCTTTACCCTTTCAAACGGAAGGGTGTGGGTGATTCATACTTGTTGGTGAGGAGTGCAGAGATGTCGTTGTTTGGTAGCTTCATGGATAACATAATTCTCATAGATCTTCCTCATTTTGAAGAAAAATTTCGTTTTGTTTTCTGCATCGTGTTCTTATCTACTAGGATCTATTACCGAGGCGGGGCATAATGAAAAGTATTCGAATCAAAAGGAACATGCCAAAATGATGAATATCTACATATATTTACATAACGATAAATATTTATATTTACAGAAATCGTATCAACATTATTTCTGTACTTCAAATCATACAACTAAATTTTTGGTGGATGGGGTGGTAGTGGTGAATGAGGTGG
Source organism: Calophaca sinica (assembly GCA_037113605.1). Taxonomy (NCBI): domain Eukaryota; kingdom Viridiplantae; phylum Streptophyta; class Magnoliopsida; order Fabales; family Fabaceae; genus Calophaca; species Calophaca sinica. The sequence continues at coordinate 26,968,469 of CM073730.1, read as the reverse complement.
TAGACTTTGTAAAGAAGAGGAAGAAATCATGTCTGATTTTTAAGGTGGATTTTGAGAAGGCCTACGATTCGGTCAATTGGGGGTTTTGGACTACATGATGCAGCGATTTGGGTTTGATGATAGGTGGAGAGCCTGGATTCGAGCATGTGTCTTTTTCGGGAGTCTCTCGGTCTTGGTTAACGGGAGTCTGATAGAGGAGACCAACAGTAAAAGGGGACTCAAGCAGGGAGATCCTTTGGCTCATTTTCTTTTCCTTTAGGTGGTTGAGGGTCTGGGAAGGTTGATGAGGCAGGCAGTTTCTTTACGATTATTCACAGGTTTTCGGGTGGGTGAACCGGGATTCTTGGTGTCCCATCTTCAGTATGCGAATGATACGCTCCTTATTGGGGAGGCTAGTGTGGAAAACCTTTGGGCGATAAAGGCAGTACTTAAAGGCTTTGAGTTGGCATCTGGGCTCAAAGTGAATTTTGCTAAGAGTAGTTTGATGGGGGGTTAATGTGGAGGACTCATTTCTAGTTCGAGCTGCCAGGTTCCTCAACTGTAAGACAGGGGTACTTCCGTTTAAGTACCTCGGGCTTCCGGTTGGGGCGAATCCTCGGCGGGCAACTGTATGGGCCCCTATGGTGGAGGTACTTTGCAGTAGACTTACTTGGTGGCGTCATAGGAGTATCAGTCTTGGTGGGCGGATTACCCTCCTTAACTCGGTCTCACTACAATAAAATAGGGAATTAGCAGCGATTAAATTACAGCGGTTTGCTCCCAACCGCCTTCGGTGTTTACAATGCAGCATTAACAATGATTTATGCGGCGTTTTATGTGGCGTTTACAATGACCGCCTCAAAGTTTCTATAGTTGGGGCGGTTCTAAAATCGTTTGAGGGCGGTTCTGAAAGAGGGGGGAACTAAAGATGCGCGAGCCCTTGTTTTCCTCATCCCGTATCTATTTTCTCTCAATTTTTTTTACCTTTCTTCGGCTAGACAAGTCTCATTATTCCCCAAAAACATCTTTGCTAAACCCTAGTTCCCAATTTTTCCATTCACTAACCCTTGAACCTTCATTCTAAGTTTGCCGGCCACTGGTGCTGAGAGAGAAGGAGGTTGGAACAGAGGAAGGAGAGTGGGGAAAGAAAGTAAGTGAAAAGTGAGTGAGAGAGAGCATAATGGGGGGAGAGACGAGACAGAGAGATGGGTTGGGCGGTTCTGGCTGAGTTCGCGACGGTGAGGGACGTCGTTCAGCCGCGGCGCGGTGGCACACATGGCAGAGGAAGCCGCGACGACAAATGGGAGGCGGCCACTGTAGACTGTAGCGGGAATAATGCGCCGGCATCGGCATCGACAGGGAGGTTTCTTTTTCGATTATCTCCCATTCTCTTCCGAATTCTTATTATCACATGTCCTCTTTTTTTGCTGCTCACGATTTTCAACAGGGCCTTGCGTAGAGGGAGTGATCGAAAAGGATTGGATATTGGCTTGACGTGTTTAGTGCTTGTTCCTTGGATTCTATTTTACACTTTCCTTCTCTCTTCTCTTCAGTATATTACTGCATTTGGATGTTGGCTGCAAACTCTTTTTTTTTTTAAATAAAACTTCTCTTGAATAAATAAGGACTCTATTTTACACTCGTTTCTCTCAATTTTTTTCATTTGCTGTTTTGTAGATTCACTGTGTATAACACCTCAAGTAGAACAACCACTGTGATAAAGGTTCCAAATTTGAACCTTCATGGTCTTATCTTTCCTTTATTGCAGAAGGGTCATTTTAGTTACCAATTTTTCATTGGAATTGCAGGCTGATAGTGCAAATAGGCGTGGCAGCTTGATGGAAGTGGTTCAGGTACTAACTGATGTGAATCTCATTGGGAGAAGAGCTTATATTTCATCTGATGGAATGGTTCATGGATGGTGGGGTACCCTTCATAGTTCTCAATTTCCCATCAACTAAACACCATTGATTTGTTAATTATGTATTCCTTTATTCTAATTTTTGTATGATTTTTACCACTGTTCAGTTTTTCATGTTACTGATCAAAATGGGAAAAAGTGTCTTCAAGGTGTAGGCGTAGCTAACCTTTGACATTACTTTGACACTTGTTATTCTTGTATTAGTTCCTATATAATTTGGCACTCGAATTAAGATTCATTCTAATTTACATTTTCATATCCTATCCCCATATTAGCAACATATAGTTATGAGTTATCATAGTTTCTATCACTCTTCCTTAAAATCAATGTTCATATAATGTCTTTCTGCTGCTCAATTTTTCAATTTTCACCATATCATGAACTAGAATACTTCTATTCAGCTTTCAGTCCTTGTCCTTTGAATGGAATAGGAAATGTAGAACAAGGGAAAAGAGGAGTAGTCAATGGAATTGAATAAGTTGTTGCTTGGTTTGTCTCTGATCTTTCTTTTCCACAATTCAAATCAACAACTAGATTGAATGAGAACCAGACAAAAGTATAAGAACTTGTTTGTTTTCAAACTTCCCTCTTCTCTTTCTTACACGGTGATTTTGGTAGCACTGAAATATATGAAACTAATTTGGCTTGAGTTGATTCTTTTCATGCTTATTGCAGAAATCTCAAATTTAGAAAATCCTATTGAAGGCAAGAAACCAACAAAAGGTGAATTAATCTGACATAATTATGCCTTCACATGTTTTTGAACATTTAAATGAAGAGCATTACATATATATTTTGAGGATATTTGGGAACATTAGCAATTGATTGCAGGCTATTTCCAATTAATTTTGATAGGTGGAATGGACCAACAGGCATTCCGAATGATTATTTTGAGGAGTGCTTTAACACAAACATCAAGGTTAGCTTTATACACGTGTAACTTTCCATTTATACTAAATTTATATTGCAAACTTAGCCTTGGGAAGAAGTGGGCTGCAAGTAGGCAGAAATTGTGGTACGAGTTCTATGATCAAACCAAAACTAGAGATGAAATCATAAGTAACGTGCCAGTTGGTATAGATAAAATTTAATGGGCTCAATTTGTTACCTATCGTCTAAAACCACAAACACTGGTACGATTTAGATTACTTTGGTCTATTATTGTTGGCGTAGTAAATTATTTGATTAATACGTGAACTTTTATTTGTTTATTCATAGGAGACTAGTCAAAGAAATAAAGAAATACGGAGCAAGCAAGTGATTCCTCATACTGGTGGTTCTAAACCTCTCTCGAGAAAAAGACATGAGATGGTAGTTATATTAATTAACCTAATAGATTTTATTATATTATAGTTTCTTATCTATTGTGACATTTTTCCTATTTTAGTTTTTGGAAACTGGACAACATCCCAGTCGAGGAAAATTGTATATTGAAACCCATAAAAAAAAGGATGGATCGGTTGTAAATGATGCAGCAAAAGTTATAGTGGTAAGTTTAACTTGAAAAATATTGTCTTTAGGTTGCATTTTGGATGTTAACTTGAAAGGATGTTAATATTGCTGCAATTAACTCATTATTTTTCTTTTGTTATCTCAGGCAAGTGTTGATACAAGTGAGCCTAATTCACCTATGGATGCAAGAGGATCATCTGGTGCCAGCAACATTTGATTTTTTTTAGGATCTTTTAGTATAAGACTTCTTTTAAGATATTATAAGTTTTGAGTTGTATTACATTAGATATTTGAACTACAAATGCTTCTTTTGATGAAGCTACAAATGTTTGAAATACATTTATGTTATCATGGTTATATTTTTAATGGAATTTTGAGTATTTGAATTAAATTTATTGAATGTTTTATAATTGTCATAAATTAGGAAAATATAAAACAAAAAATGGAAATATTTTGTAACAAAATCATTCCAAATTGTAAGGTATATAAAAGTGTTAACAATGAGATGAGGGAGAAAAAAAGTCTCTTTGAAATTCTACAGAACGTTTAGAGGGGGTTAATAACCCCCTCAAAATAAGTTCAAATTTTAGGAGGTTTAGAACTCCCGCAACAAAAATGCCCCAAAATCACTTCACATTTAGGAGGTTTCAGGTCCCGCAATATAACCGCTACTAACTCTGGGGGTTAAAAACCTCCGCAAAATAACCGCCTCAAATAAGTATGATACCAGCGTTTTCTAAAAATCCCCGCAAAAAGGTTGCGGCACACGTAACTGCAGTGGTTTTCGTAACCCCCGCAAATCAATTTGCGGGGGTCGAAAACCCCGGCAAAATGACAAAAAAACCGCCGCAAATTGACTGTTTTCTTGTAGTGTCTTGAGTAGTATTCCTATATTCTATTAATCATTTATGAGGATGCCGGTGAAGGTCTGGAAACAGGTGATTAGGATCCAGAGAGAGTTTTTGTGGGGTGGTGCAATAGGGGGGAAAGATTTCATGGGTCAAATGGTCAGATATATGTAAGCCTAAGAGTGGGGGTGGGCTAGGGGTGAAGGAGCTGAGATGGGTTAATGTGAGCTTGTTGGGTAAATGGCGATGGAGGCTCTTAGGGGTAGGTGATGCTCTCTGGAGTAAGGTGTTGAGGGCTAGGTACGGCAAAGGTGTGACATCGATTAGGTATTTTGCTGATTTGAGAGTTCCTTCATTAGCGTCGGTGTGGTGGAAGGATATCTGCCTGGCTGGGGGAGGTGGGGATTTGGGATCAGACTGGATCTTAGCGAATATCAAAAGGCATATAGGCTAGGGTAGGACTACTTCCTTTTGGTATGATACTTGGCTGGGGGATTCGTCATTAAGAAGCAGGTTCCCAAGATTATTCTCACTGGCAGCAGACCCAGATATGATGGTTAGTGATGGCGGGTGGTGGGAGGGGTTGCGATGGGTTTGAGACATCACTTGGAGGAGGCGTCTTTTTGTCTGTGAGGACACACTTTTGGCAGACTTATTTGTGGCTTTACAGACGGTAGTACCATCAGCGGAGGCAGATTGATGGGTATGGACCAGGCATTCTAGTGGTACGTTCTCGGTTTCCTCAGCATATGGGTTTCTTTCTGAGTCTTCTTCGCGAGTGGGTTGGCTATCGGATGTTGAGATTGGAGTACTAGGCAAGATTTGGAAGAGTCTGGCTCCTTCAAAAGTAATTGCTTTTTCATGGTAGTTACTTTTAGACAGAGTCCCGACTCGGACAAATTTGTTTAGAAGGGGTGTCATCTCAAGTGTTTCTGCCACTGCTTGTGTCCTATGTGGTAGTAACCAGGAGTCGTCACTTCACCTCTTCTCCAAATACGGTTTTTCGTCGACGATTTGGTATGCTATTGTGGGGTGGCTGGGTTGCGACTATGTGCAGCCTCCGAATATTTTCTCCTCGTTTGCTATGTTTACGCACTTGGGGACTAGATCTCGATGCAGGTATGTATTGACACTTATTTGGCACACAGTTCTGTGGGCGATATGGGACCTACGGAATGCATGCATGTTCTCTGGGAATGTACCGGATGTGGCGGCTCTGATTGACCGCATCCGATCACTATCCTGAAGATGGTTTCTTGCGAGGGCGAAATCTACACCGTGTATGTATTACGAATGGTTTGTTGACCCCTTAGCGTGTATTGAACGGTTGTAGATTTGGTTGGTTGTTCGGTTTGTTCTCTTTTGTTGCGGTTGGCCTTGGCCTTCTGGTCAACTTGGTTGTCTGGCTGTATTGGGTTGGGTACCCCTTGTACCTTAATTAATATATATTTTGCCATTCAAAAAAAAAACACTACTTCTTATGTCTATTGTTTGTGGGGGAAAACATACTTTTTCTTTTTATAAGGTAGTGTTTGGTTGAACGGGAATAAAAGAGAGGGGAGATGAGGAATTATTTTAAATTTTGAATGTTTAATTCAATTTTTTGGAAAAAGAAGAGAAGTGAAAAGGAGAGTAAAATCCCGCCTACCTCAATTTTGACTCCCCTCTATTATTGGGTTTTTTTAGGGAAAGGGAAATGAGCTTAAATCATTCAAAATAAAATAATTTAAATATCATTATATAAAATATAGGGTTAAATATGTTTTTAGTCCCTGTAAAATGATCAAATTTTGATTTTGATTCCTGTAAAATATTTTCTTTGGTTTTCATCCCTCCAAAATTCAAAAATATTGTTTGTGGTCCTTGTAAAATGGAAGAATTTTTATTTTGGTCTCTGCAAAATGTTTTTCTTTGATTTTCGTCATTCTAAAACCTGAAATCATTGCTTTTAGTCCCTAGTATTCATTTTAGGGCAAATAAACAAAATTTATTTTAGGATTAGGAATTTTTTTTGGGTAGTTACATATTAACATAGCATCACGTACGTCATTGGGTATCACCTGGGAGGCCACGTGTCCTTTCGTAAGACGCAAAAGTAATTAACGGACTTAATATGACGGCAGGGACAAAAAACAATACTTAACCATAAAAAAAATTATAAGAACTAAAACCAAAATTCACTCATTTTGCAGGGACCAAAAACATATTTAACCATAAAATATAATATAAAACATTATAAAAATATAAAATTAAGTTAATATTTTTCCTCTATTAAAATCTCTCTTCTCCTCCCCTCGTGAACCAAATAAATAAAAGTTCTTCCTCTCCCTCCTTTTGATCAAATACAATATCAAACTAAATTGTTCCCTTAACTCCCTTTCCCTCCCCCTCCATTAAATTATCTCTCATTTCTTTCCTTTCCCTCCGCTCGTTTCAACGAAACACGCTTAAAGTTGATAGGTGTAAAAGAGGAGTTTATTTTTTACATTTTGTTGATGAAATATTTTTGCTGTATCAGCCACGTCAAACAAAGAAAACGACCGCCACGTCCGTCAGCTGCATTATGGTCCACTGAAAACACCATGCCCTGCACGCTTCGCAAAATCTCTTCAATGACAGAATCGGTTATATCCCGGCCACACGACCCGAGTCCGGATCCGAATCTGTACGCCTAGAGTCTTCCAGCTCCACTATTACGCATACCAGCTCCGACGACTTCATCGGGCACCCAATCGGCGCAGGAAAAGACGAAAAACTCACCGGACCGGGCTCGACACTAGAGGATGCAATCAGCTCAGGTTGGACCGGCGCAACACGTTGCTGAACCGGGGTTCGGCAAAGTGGACAGCTAGAGTGAGAGCGGAACCATGCATCGATGCAATGGGAGTGAAAAGCGTGGTTACAGTTTGGAAGGACACGACCTTCGTCGCCGTCTGCGAGCTCCGACAAGCAGACGGCACAGTCTTCGAGTGGGCGGTGAGTGTCGGAGGAGTAAGTGAATGTGGGAAGGATGTTTAGAACGGAAGGGTGAAGGCCCTCATTGAAAGCGGTGGCAGAACTAGTCCGAATACGGTGGTGGTGATGGCGGCGACGGAAGCATGAGGGGCGGTAGGTGTGAAGAAAAATGATAAAGATTATTGTTAGGAAGAGAAGGATGGAGGTTCCTAGCATGACCTTGCCATTGTGGCCATGGTTTTAAATTGCGGACCGCATCACGTTTTGCGGCCGCAATATTGCGGATGCGGACGGCGCCGCAACCGCATCAGACCGCAATTGCGGTGTGTTTCAAAATCACGGGACGCGGCCGCAACAAAACCGCAATTTTCCGCAACGGGCCGCAACAAAACGGCGTTTTTCCCGCAACAGGCCGCAACCCCGTTCCATTCGACTTCAACAGTGCTTTAAAAAAAATCAGAGATATCACATGTAAATGGTACCTTTTCTGTTTATGTTTTGTCTGATTTCCCTATTCCCATTCATATCTCCCTTTCAGATCTAGATCTAAAGTGTGCTGCCCAAAGTCCGTGACTTTGCTCTTCTCAACTCTGCATCTCCATCTCCCTCTCCTGATCTGCGATTCTGCGTCTTCTTCTTCTGTTGCCCGTGCTGTGAGTCCCTCTCCCTACTCCCTCTCCCAATCTGCGATTCTGCATCTCTATACCTTAGTCTGTTTTTTTGGATCTAAGCTTAGTTCTTTGGCGTCTTCTGCTGCTTGTTTGTTTCTTCTACTAGGCGCTGCTGCTGCTTGTTTCGTGTGGAAGAAAGAAGTCAGCGAAGAGGTCAGGTGAGTGGGTCTTGTTTTTGGGAGATGAGGGGAGTGGTTCTACTTCTGGAAGCTACTCTGCTTCCTTCTTCTAATCTTTTTTTAATTTTGGAAATTGCTGTTGGTGTTTTGAGGGAGTGGTTGGAAATTGCTGTTGGTGTTTTGAGGGAGTGGGCCGCGTGGTGATCGTGGTCTGCTCTCTCCTTTTTTTTTGTACTGCTTCCTTCTTCTAATCTTTTTCTAATTTTGGAAATTGTTGTTGGTGTTTTGAGGGAGTGGGCTGCGTAGTGATCGTGGTCTGCTCTCTCCTTTTTATTTTATTTTTTAATTTTTTTTTGTACTTTGCTTTTATTTGCTGGAAATTTGCTTCATTTTTTTTTGTGTCAAAAAAAAGTTGAAAAAATTATATTATGGACTTTAATATTTTTTTTTAGTCTTTGAATCAGTCTTTTGGTAGCCTTGAATTATTTTTTTTGGACTGTACGTCAGTAATGAGAGAGTTCTTGTAGATGGAAGAATTAGGAGTTTTAGAAGAGATAAAATTTGGGAAGTGAGGTATGTTTTTGTGAGGGAATTTGATGAAATTTGAAAATTATTAGAGGAAAATTTTGAGAAATTTTAGGAGAAAAATTTAATCAACTAGCAGTAGCTTATATTGCATATCAAATTATTATTTATTTTCATTACACGTTAATAATTAGCTTATTTTTGTTCATCTAATTACTAGTTTATATTAAATATTTAAATTTGATTGAGTTTTTGTTGATATTTATTTTATGAATGTTGAACAAGTATTGTAAAATATACACAATGCCACCAAGAGAATAAGTATTTCCCACTAGAAGATTGGATGGTGCTCCAAGTGACGACATTGGATGGCATTATGGAATACCGATACCTGGAAGCCGAAACAATGTCGAATGCAAAGTTTGTCACCAATTGATAAAAGGTGGAATCACAAGATTGAAACAACACATATATAGCACATATGAAGGGAAACGTTACGGGTTGTGCTAGAGTGACTATAGTGGTTAGACAAAGTATGATGAAATTTCTCCTTGATGAGAAAGCGAAGAAAATTAACTCAAGGAAAAGAAAAGAAGAATTCAAAAAACGCATGAGAGAAGATGATGAAGAGGAAGACTTATACTGTATTGATGAGCAAGTGAGGCTTGCTACAGAGGAAAGCTTTAGATCGCAATGCGAATGGGAAGAACGGCAACAATTTAGACAGCAAACAGGAGGGTATACAAATGTGTATGAAGAAGGTGGAGGCTCCCGTGCAAATGTTAGTAGGGTTGAAAGGCCACAAGATGTCGCTTTTGCTTTGAGATCAACAAACATTGATCTTATAAGGAGTAAAAGCTCGAAGCAACCGAAAATCAGTGGGGGTTTCATGAACACAGCGAGGAAGACGATTGGAAAGGTCAGAAGCAAGTTTTTAATCTATGAACGCTTACCAATGAATTTATCTAGCTCTCCTTGGTTGCATAATTTGATCGTTGCAGCTGCTGAGGCAGGTAAAAATGCTAAATGTCCAACTCCTTATGAAGTCTCAAATGTATACTTAGATAATGAGTATCAAGATATGCTTAACTGGTTGAGTACATTGAAAAACACATGGAAAGAAAAAGGGGTAACAATAATGTGTGATGGTTGGACTGATAGTATTAACCATACACATATTATGAATTTTTTGGTGTACTGTAGTAAAGGGACAATTTTCTTAAAATCTATTGATGCTTCTGGTGTTGATAGTAGAAATACTGATTACTACTTCCAGTTATTAGATAAAATTGTAGAGGAAGTGGGAGAAGAATTTGTAGTCCAAGTGGTTACCGATAACGAAGCTGCATTAAAAGCTGCCGGTCAAAAACTAATGGAGAAGAGACCACATTTGTATTGGTCTGCTTGTGCAGCTCACTGTTTGGATCTTTGCTTGGAGGATATTGGGAAAAAGAAAAATGTACAGAAGATATTAAATGAAGCAAAGGTAGTAACAACTTTTATCTATAACCATATATGGACTGTGAATCTCATGAAAAAATATACTGGAGGTAGAGAAATTGTTCGTCCTGGTGTTACCCGTTTTGCAACACAGTTCCTACAACTTCAGGCAATTATGAAGCAAAAGCAAGGTCTAAGAAACATGTTCACTCAAGAATTTAGAAGATCTAAATTTGGAAGAGAGAAAAGTGGACCAAAGAATGGAAGCAAGGAATATTGTTGGAGAAAGTGAATTCTGGAGTAAGGCCAATGACATATTGAAAATGTTTGAGCCTTTAGTGAAAGTTTTGAGGTTGGTTGATGGTGATGAGAAACCAACAATGGGTTTTATATATGAAGCCATTGATCGAGCCAAACAAGCAATTGGACAAACGTCTCGTTATCATTCCAGGTATAATGAGATAATAGATAAGCGTTGGAGATTCATGCATTCTGATATTCATTCTGCTGGTAAGTCAATATAATTTATAAACTTACCTTTGTCGTGTAATTTTATATTTATAATTTCATAAATAAAAATTTAATATCCTTTTTTAGGTTATTTTCTTAACCCACAATTTCAATTTGGAGTTGAACATGGACATGATGTCTATAAAGAAACATTTGAAGGAACGCATAGGGTCATCACGACATTAGAAAGAACCTTGAATAGTCAAATTAAAGCTCTGAACCAGGTTAGTAATGAAAATTTATAGTTTAACATATTATGTTATGTATGTATATTAACCTTTTATTTTAAATTAACCGTTAATTAACCATTTATATTATGTTATGTACATAGTTGATGCTTTTTAAAGAAAAGAGTGAAACATTTGGTACGCCTTTAGCTCAAGAAGGTTGGTCTAGGATGAATCCAGGTAAAATACTAATTTTTATTTTATTTTTTTATAAATCAATCAAATTTAACTTTGTTTTTTCAGATAACTAATAATTTTTCTTTAACGTTTGTTGCTTTTGTTATAAAGCTGAATGGTGGATGATATTTGGTTCATGTGCTCCTGAACTTCAACGTGTGGCAGTAAAAGTTCTCACCAAACAACTTCACCACAAATTGTGAGAGGAATTGGAGCACATTTAGTTACATCCACACAAAGACAAGGAATAGATTGAAGTATAAAAAGCTACAAAAGCTCTTCTTCACACATTACAACATGAAGTTGAGAATGAGGAGTGAAATGAGAAAAAGTCAAGAAGAAATTGAAGCAAGTTTTAATCCTATTAACCTTGACTATATATTTCAAGAGGATGATCCACTATCTCCATGGATTGAAGAGAGAGAAGGTCCACTATTAGATGGATTACAAAATGCAGCGTGGTTGCCTATAGTAGATACTGATGATGAAAATGTGGAAATTGGTGATGATAATGATGATTCTATTGAAAATGTGGAAGATGATGATGATAATGACGATTCTAATGAAAATACTGGTGGTTTAAGTCCACCAAGTAATAACGGTGGTGATGGTGATGGAGGTGGTAATGTAGAAGTTGAAGAAGATGGTGGTGGTGGTCATAATGATGATGATGATGATCAAAATGATTATTATCAGGAGTTACCACATAATAGGCGTTATAGGAGCTTGACTGATATGGGGCCTTCTGATAGTTCAATGCCTGACAGTAGAAGAGATGGATCACGTTCTCGAAAGGGGAAAAGAAAACAAAAAGTTTCACTTGAAGATTCTTCTTCAAGTATTGCAATGCAATTCAAAGAACTTGAGTATTGATGATTCTTCAAAGAGTAGTCAACAATCTTATCCTCCTTTTTATCAATATCCTCAAATCAACACATATAACGCATATGCAAGTGATCAAGCTCCCTCATATCACAAACCATTAGTGAATTATGAAGATCCTTATCATCACCAATCAAGTGGGGGATTTTTTGAATATGTCTTTGGTCAAAGAGCCACACAGGATGATAGTCAAGGTGAAGGTTATGATCATCCACGCCATTCCACCATGTGGTAGCAAATGGTGACAATGTGAGTATGACGTTGCTTTTTATTTGTGGTTATTTATATTTGTACACTTTTAAGATTCTTACTTCTTTGTTAATTTTGTACTTATATGTGCTTAAATAGTATATTTCAGAAGGTTATTTATAGTAATGCTATTTTTACTATAATTAAGTTGAAATTATTCATAAAGATGATGCAATGTCTTTAAAATGAATGAAAATTTATACAATATTATTCATAAATAAGAAATATAGTGAATTAGAATAATTATAGATTTTTTTTACATTTTGTGCGAACATAAATTTATTTCACGCCGCAATGTCAGAATGCGCCGCAATGACCGCAATATCCGCGAAATCATAAATGATCAAGAATCAAGAATCAAGAATCGATCCGCGATCAAGAACCGCAATTTAAAACCTTGATTGTGGCCATACTTTGCTTGAGTTTCAGGAATATCCATGAACAAGAGAATGGAGAACAGAGTTTGTAATTGTATAGAGTGAACGGCAAACGTTGCTGATAAAACAGTGGATGAGAGGGGGAGAGAGTGGTTTTATTTTTATAGATTTTAAATGTGATGAATAATATGGTTATTATATTATGGAAGCAAAGGGGAGAGGATCAGAGGAAGGTTCCTAACCATTACTGTCAGGGTGCGTTGGGTTTACCTTTATTTTGATCAGATCCATCTTTGCTAAAAAGTTTGTGAAATTGTAGAACTTATGACCACACGCAATGGTGACTTTTCACAGCAGAAATGCTTATTTTATTTACTAGAGTAATATTTGATATTAACTAAAAAAAAATTATATTTTAGTAGTTTGAGTTTACCTTTGTCCTGTTTTCAGAGGAATAATAATAATAATTATTATTATTATTATTATTATTATTATTATCATTATTATTATTATTACCTTGTGTATGACTCAAGTACAATGATAGCATTTATTATAATATTATTATTATAATATTATTATTCTCAGATTATTTTTTCTTCTAACCTTTTTTTAATGATAAAAAATTTAGAGTGAAGGAATATCGCCACAATCCAAGATAGGGAGGACATTCGGACTATTTGAGCACTTAAGAAAGTAATTAAATTTACTTCACCCAAGAAGACTAGTGGGAACTTGAACCCGCGACATATCGGATACTAGTCCTGTCTCTTGGGGTTTTTTCCTTCTTACCTTTCAAACAATATACTTTGTCCTTATATGTATCTAATTTTTTTTATTTGTTTTATCGCTATGTGTTTTTCCTGATCAAATGAAACAAAAATGTTACTGTACTTGAAACATTCTTACGACATTTTCTTCTGCTCCATCTTCTTCTAGCTTATGTTCTTTTGCTGCCGTCAAAATTACGTTCGTGATCACTGGACGACATTAATTCGATTTTGTTTTGAACGAAAATTCATTCAAGAGAATAAACATTCATTGTACAAAATGAAATAAACGCATAACAATAATATATGGTAAATTAGAAAGGAAAATGATAAATGGTACTAGAAAGTTATCACACGAATGCTTTCGCTAAATGCATGATGTGTGTTGTTTCGTTCAATTCGTATATGATTTCTTTCATTAGAAATATTAATATCATTGCTCAATTAGAAATAGGTGGGAGTGGTCAGACAAGAATCGGTCTCTAGTATACATTTATGACGAGATTCAAGATGCCATATTGTCTTACGTAGACTTCATATTCATACTAATACCATACCCGTGCATCTGCACGAGGACATGTCGTTAATTGCTACTAATAGTTATTCATTGTTACCAATAGTTTTAACATAATTTAGTAACCCCAAGTAGTTAGACAGAAACTTTAATTTTTTTTTTGTTATGACAATTTTGTAAAAATTGGTATGCTTTGGGCAATGGTTATCTCCTTATTGGAATGTAATGTCAGCGACTTTTTTTTCTTCAAATTTTCAGCCATTATATTATGTCCAAATAACTAAAATTAACAAACCTCCACGTGAAACCAATTTAAAATTAAGATAATCATGTTAAACCAAAACCAAAATCTAAATTAGAGAATACTGAATACCTAAAAAAATATTATTTCTATTCATTGATTAAGTTTAACTCACGTTCGATATAGGGATTCCTTCTTCCCTGTAATAAAAAGAAATGCTAACTAAATAAGCTCAAAAGAAATATTCTATTTCCAGCACTCAAACCACTCACATGTTGTATAACATAAGCCAGCCTGAGTTCTATTAAAACCATGCTACCAATGGAACAAAGGCGCACTTCAATAGTTGTATTTGTTTCTATGCTAGCCTTTGATGCCTACATGGTTTGAGGCCTCTAGGTTTTTTTTGATTGGCTGTATTGGGTTGGGGTACCCCTTGTACCTCCTTTAATATATATTTTGCCATTAAAAAAAAAAAAACTGTCGAGATAGTTGAAATAATCCCAAGTGACTTCCTTGTAAACTTTTCTATCTGAAATAATAACCCTGAGATTACAAAAAAAAAAAACCATATCAGAATGCCCCAAATATGGTCAATTCAGCTCTCTTTTATAGTACAACACCATTCACTCTTCTACTACCACAAAGTTATTTATGTTACCCTTCTAGTGTTGGCTGAAAGCAAGGAAGTGTTTCTGTCATTCAACGAATTATGAAAGTGGCATTATGCTTCTTGCTGAATGAAACATACTGAATGAAACACAGTATGTTCAAAAGGAGTGAAGTAAATACATGAGAACATCAACTCAATGAAAACTTCATATCAGTAACTTGATACCGGAAAATACAGAATATGCTAGCACTATCTATTATCCATTTGTACAATATTCAATTTTTGACAACAAAAACTCATACAAATGACAGTATGGAAGAGAAAGGTTCAAGATGTTTCATACCTCTTTCCCCCACTCTACTTCTTTTCACCTTAACAAAGGTTAGTGAGGCTTAAGTTGAAGTCTTAAAAATTGGTATTTTTCTCCAAAAAAAAAAAGGCCTATTAATGAACCAAACCCCAATTCAATGAGCCAAAACCCACATGCAGGTATTATTCGGGCAAAAAAAAAACCATTCTACAACATGTCATATGAGTAAGATAAAATCTGATCCTGCTAAGAAAATAGGCAATTGAACCAAATAGGCAGTCTCTAACATGGCTGCTTCTACAGATACAAAGGAGGCAGAGTATATATCAATTAGATGAAGAGGAAAAAATAATAAATAGATAAGAGATGAAGAGGAATTTAGTGCAAGCTTTTACAGTAGACAGAAGAAGATATGAGATAAGAAAAACAACATGTGTATGAGCATAAGAGAACAATACTTCTTTTGGTAAATAGAAAGAATTAAAAGGGAGATGAAAAGTCAGTAAATAAGTCAAGTGAATAAGAATAGGTAAAAGATGATAAATATACCATTGTAAAGTTCTCTTTGAGTCTCTGACTTAATCCATTGAGCGGTCCCTTCCATGTTGCCACCATCAGTCTAAATGAAATAAAAAGTTAATATATGAGTAACATGATGTTGTCATAAATTATATGTCGAAAAATAAAGGCAAAGAAAGGGATATTGACAAAAACACAGAACATGTTTACCTTCCTCACTCTGTGGTCCAATTCCCCATCCATCAAATCACTTTTCATATACATAATGTGAGGACTAACAAAAAAATGAGAAACAGCAAATCAGAAAAAGAATCAAAAGAACAAAAATGGAAACAAAAAAGGGGAGAGTCTTCAATCCACTATCTCAAATTACATCCTCAAATCATTATCCAAGACCCATTATTTTCATCTGTGAACCATTTTTGGATTACTTGTGAACCTAAAGTAGTATCATTATTACAAAATAAACTGAAATAGAAGTAATAAGGTTATAAAGATAGAAGAAGTGATTATAAATTGGCTTGACAAAAAATGAAATATAAAAAGTGAAGAAATGTGAATCCCTTTTACTAATATAGTTACTATTAATTGATGTAGTCAACATGTAATACACAACGTCTATTCTTTGTAATGCATGTTACACCCCCAAAAGAAAATTTTCAAATTCACAGTTAAAACATGGAAAACCTTTGAACTTCAATCATGACTTTCAAATAACAACAACTGAATTAGTGAAAATCATATTACTACAACCAAATTACTTGTCAACATATAAGATTAGTCAAATATATAATAATTAAAATCAAAATACAAAAATTAAATAGAAACTCAAATTACAACACCATCAAACCTTGTCAATGATAGAAATCATCACCGATCTCCCTTTATTCAAAGTAGCAGATCTACAAAATAGTGTCAATGAGACCCACAACAACAACTACACAATACAAAAATTAAGACAAGCTAAACATGTTAATAGCAAATAAACTCATGTCAATAAAAAAACTAAAGATAAGAAGTGAAAACTCATGGAGATTATGTGTCTTGCAAAAGCAGAAGAAAACACAAATGGGGAAAATAGCAGAAGAAAAAATTGAAAACACATACGAAAGCTTACGACCACAATATGATTCGATGATATGCGAAAAAGATCTGATGCTATGAGAAATAATCTTCTAAATAAAGAAGGTAACAACAAAAGAGAAAATAAAAAGGAAGAGATGAGCATTATAGGAAGCATAAAAACAGAGAGAAAGATAAAAATAAAAATAAATAAAAAAAGAAACAGCTTGGCTAGTATGCACATCCCTCACAATAGTCTTTAATAGAAAATAGAAGAATTAGAAAGAAGAGAGACAGAAGAAACGAATCTAGTGGAGAAAATAGAAGGCGACCACCCGCCCTCTTATTCCATCGTCGCGCGCGGCTCTGTAGCCACCGTGGGGATCCGCGTCCACGTCGCCGTCGGGGGGTGGCCTTCATTGGCCCCCTCTCCTTCTCTCCTTGTTTCTTTCTCGTATTCCTCTCTTTCTCCCCCAATATCACCCCTACCTTCAAACCCATCCATATCCACCATAAAAATGAAGGCAGAAGAAAACCCAGAAAGAGAAAACCGCAAAAAGGTCATAGATTCGAAGAGAAAATAGAATTAGTGTGAGGTAGAGAGATGGGGGAGGGGAAGAAGGAGGTTTGAGGGGAAAAGAGAGAAGAAGGAGGAGAAGGAAGGAGATGGAAAGTGGAGGATATGGGTGTGTTTCAGAAGGAAACGTGAACGGGGAAGAAGAGGCTTTCAGGGAATGGAAGTTCGGCGGTGGCAGTGAAGGAAGGAAAGATGGAAAGGGGGGGAAGAAGAGAGATATATGAGAGAGAAAGAGAACGATTCTATACTTTTTGAATTTGGAACAGCAGAAAAAGCAAGGTAAGAGGGAAAAAATTGATCGGAGAGTAGAGAAGAAAACAACATGATGACCATATTGCCCCAAATTTGGACAGGTGTTGAATTCTCGTAAAGGATAATAATGGTACTACAGGTCACATCAACTTGCCTATATTAAAAGTAGATTTCATACAATGAGGTCTTTGTTGAACTCATACGATGGGGTTATTTAACAAACGTAAATCTTTTATGTATCATGGAAATTAAACTGAAGAGCAACATGAGTGTTCATAGTAAAAGGGCAAAAAGAGTTGTTCATAGTAAAGGAGTCACTGTATCTTTTGCAACAGGCATGTTTCTGAATGGTTATTGTATTGCTTTTGATTCAGCAGAAGTTATCATTTATCGGGCTACCCCTTTTTGTCAACAATTATCAGACTCTATCCTTTTTTTTTTGGTCAATTATCAGACACTATCATAGATTTATTACTTTTCATGTTTTTTTAATCAATTTTGAGGTTTTTTTTTGGGTTAAAAGTGCAATATTTTATTCATATGGAAAAAGCCTCAAGACATTACAACAAGCATAAGCAAACAGCCCTATATTGGAGCACAGTACATGATTACATCAATCTCAAAGATACAACCTTAAGCAAGTGAGATGCTCCTGACCACTAAAGACAAAGTCTACCACATTATTCTAAGAAACTAACAGCCCAACAAGCAACGCATCAAATAAAGCCAAGCCCAATCCCACCACCCCAGACCCTGCTAACACTTAAGTCATTATGGGCCAGACCCATTAGGGTTTCAATGGTGTTCTCAAGCCAAAAGACTGAAATGCCCCTGAAGTCTTCTCCTCCACCGGTGGCCATGCTCTGCATGTAACCACCAGATCTGGGACCATGGTGCTCAAATTTGTCTTTATCACTGGGTTTGTCACCGGAACACCACTAGATTGGACAAATTGTGAAGTAGAGAGCTTCCCTGCAGAAGTATTTGAAGACCCATAGAATAATAGGGCTGAATCTGCTAAAATTAGCTCTGCATTGCACACTTTGGCTAGGGAACGACAGAGAAAACATGGGCTTTTGGGATACCACAGAAAACCAGGTGTATATGGTGGTTGGAGAGTGGTTTTTGGGTGTGGAAACTATGGGCGCCAGTTGGTGATAGTAGGACTCAAGACGGTGCTGACAAAGAACAAATTCTATCCAGTTGATGCGGTGATGGGGTTGGGAAAGGTTGAAATCAGGTGGCACTGATTATGGAAGGGGAGGGTTTGTTGCAGTTGGTGGTAGATGAGGATGGAAGGGGTTGAAATCGGGTGGCTCTGGTGGAGGAAGGGGAGGGTTTGTTTCGGTAGGTGGTGGGGTTGCAAAGAAATAATCGCAGCGATTTGGTGGTGGTTCCGATGGTGGGGGTGTAGGTTCCCAATCTGTGGCTGGAGGCGGCTCATTACCACCATGAGAGAGATGAAGAGCCACAGTGATGGACACCAACCTGGCGGCAGAGAAACGGAACTGTGGTCGCAACATACTCAGGGCAAGTGAAAACAGAGGAGGTGGCTTAAAGGGAAAAGAGAAAACGACGTCGTTTGCACCGACTGGGTGGCATCAGGTGTGCCAAAAACGCGGCGCCGATCCGCTGACGAACCCTAGCGAAACCCTAGGGGAACCAGAGAACCCTGGCTACTATTTTTTTTTATTGAGGTTTTGTTTTGTTAACAAACAACGATTTTAAAGGCCCAAAGGAAGCGAAGGCCTGAGCGAAGGCATGCAAAAGCTCCATTGGTGTATAGATTGTCATGTTCATTAGTTACTTCTTTGGCCCATCTTCCAATATAAATAATGCCTTCACTTCTCTCCCCTTCTCCTTTGTTTAAAATTAAAAAAATACTAGGATAAAAAGTTTGATTTTGTTTCCTATGGAAATTTTATTTATTTCTAATCCCTAAAAAATATAAAATTTGTGTACTTTTAATCCCTGCTAAGGGACTAGAGATGCCTAAAAACACATTATTTTTGTTAAATATAGAAATAAAAACAAGTAAAATTTTTATAAGAACTAATATCAAATTTTATCAATTTTATAGGGATAAAAAACATTCAGATTTTAGATTTTTTAATATTTTATTTATTTCTGAAAACTAAAATCTTGTTTGTTTGAGATTCTACACCTCCAAAATCCAGTTTAAAAGTTGCGTTGATTTAATCAAGGTTGACGCAGCTTCTGAAAACATAAAAAATATTGACTATTTTTTTGCATTGAAAGCTCAGGACATTGCTATTTTCTTTTTTGCATTGAAAATATCTCAACCAGACAGGCTATAAAACAAAAAAGTAAAAGAGCTTAAAAATTAAATATTTATAAAATCCTAAACAGTGAAAACCCTATGCATCTGCGATGTTGTAAAAACTCTTTTTTATTAAAGAAAAATTTAGGGTGAGGGGATGACGCCTCAGTCTAAGGCAAGAAAAACTCGGGGTGGCAAAGTGAGTTGGACTCATGGGGTCAACTTATTTAACCCGCTTTTTATGGCGGGGTGAGTTGGGATTTCTAACCCACTAACCCACTTTGACCTTGCCCCGCATAACCAGCTAAAAAAGCGGGGAGAGAACGGAGTAGGGCGGCTTGGCCCGTTGGGCTATTGCCTTTCTTTTTTTGGATTATTTCATGCATTTTAACAATTTTCTATGGTATTTAAACCTTTTTTTATCAATGAACTAGCCCATTAATCAACATTTCATTTGTGTTTATTTGTTGTTTTTGTTGTTGACGAACCAACCTGCCAACCCACGGCAGGGCAGGCCACAATGTTCTATAAACAATAACAAGATCTATTATATGAAATTAGAACACCAGTTAGAGTGTAAAAGTCGAGTTCTATCCACCTCGCACTGTATTCACGATCTTCTCCACCCCATGTAGAGTTTTTGCCTTCGGCAAGGTTCGAACCCGGGACCTGGGGCTTAAGTAGCCCGGAAGCACATTGTCATCACCAACTGAGCTATGGCAAGGTGCTTCTGGTCTACTTAAGCCCCAGGTCCCGGGTTCGAACCTTGCCGAAGGCAAAAACTCCACATGGGGGTGGCGAAGATCGTGAGTACAGTGTGAGGTGGATAGAACTCGGTTGTTACATAAAAAGGCGCCTTTTTATTCACAACCGAGGTTCTATCCACCCTCCAGGTGTACTCACGGTCTTTTCCACTCCCATGTAGAATTTGTGCCTTATGCAAGGTTCGAACCCGGGACCTGAGGTTTAAATAAGCCAGAAGCACCTTACCATCACCATCTGAACTAATAGCTCGGTTGGTGATGGCAAGGTGCTTCCGTGTTACTTAAGCTTCAGGTCCCGGGTTCGAACCTTGCATAAGACAAAAATTCCACATGGGGTGGAAAAGACCGTGAGTACAGCTGGAGGGTGGATAGAACCTCGGCTGTGAATAAAAAGGCTCGTTTTTATGTAACAGCCGAGTTCTATCTACCTCACACTGTACTCACGATATTCTCCATTCCCATGTGGATTTTTTGCCTTCGGCAAGCTCAGTTGGTGATGGCAGGGTGCTTCCGGGTTACTTAAGCCCCAGGTCCCGGGTTCGAACCTTGCCGAAGGCAAAAACTCCACATAGGGTTGGAGAAGATCGTGATTACAGTGTGAGGTGGATAGAACTCGGTTGTTACATAAAAATGTTGTCACCAACTTAGCTCATATGGTAATGGCAAGATGCATCCGGGTTACTTAAGCCCTAGAGTCCTGGGTTCGAACATTGCTGGAGGCAAAAACTCCACATGGGGGTGGAGAAGATCGTGAGTACTGCTGGAGAGTGGATAGAACCTCGGCTGTGACATAGAGCACCTACTTGTTTAACACATGATTAGAGTTACCGGGAGTTGCCTCTGTATTGTAGAGGTCCTAAAAATCAAAGTCAAGTCTTCATTTGCCTGATCACATGCTCCAAAATCTCGGTTCTCAATAGGAAAACCGTAAAGCGGGAAACTGAATAACAAGACAGCAAAGGGGACCTAGTCTTATAATGTATTAACCCTAGGCACCTCTCATCATGGACAAAGTGGTTAGGCTTACACTATCTCCCACATAGATCAGTATTAGTTGTCCCGACCTATTATCAATTTGATCACAATATTAGCAGACCTAAGCATCATCAAAAGGATTAGAACATTAACTCGTTATCGTTAGAATTTTTCTAATAAATTCTTGTGGGCTGCAATCAATTGTGGTTTTTAGTTTTCCAAAAACAGGCTAATGTTATGATCCATTTAATGATGCTTAGGCCCGCTAATTTAGTGATCAATTGCTAATGGGTTTTGGACATCTAATACTGATCTATATGGGAGACGGTGTAGGCCTGACCACTCGCCCCATGATGAGAGGGCTTAGGGTCAATATAAATACTTTGGCTAGGTCCCTTTTGCTATCACTTAACGCAAAACGTGATTAGTTACTCGCTCTACGTTTTGCCCCATTGAGAACCGAGATCCCGGAGTGTGTGAACAGGCAAATAAAGGCTTGGCTTTTTGATTTCAAGAGCTCTACGAGACACAAGCAATTCCAGTAATCATGATCATGTCTTCAACAAGTAAATGGTCTAATCGGTGTTCTAATTTTATATAATAGATCCTATTAATACAACATGTGGTATCAGAGCCGTGGTTGGGCCTTAAGAGGGAGCAAGAGTGGATTCTGTCAGTTCTCTCAAATGTGGGAGACTCACACTTGGGGGAAGATTGTTAGAATTCAAGTGTGAGTGGTTAGTCCCACATTAGCTAGGATTGGGCTAAGTGAAGGATATATAAGAGAGGTGACCCATATACCTAATGCCTTAAGGTTCTGGGTGGAAATGTGGTGTCTAAGTCTCTTAGTGGTCCTGGTCCTTGGCCCATTGTTGCTCTCAGGTGCTCCCCGGACTCCCAAATAGTTATTGGCAAACTGAAAACCATAATTGATTATAGCCCACACTAGTCCAAAAAAGTGTTTTAACACCGGTTAAAATTGACATTTTACACTGGTTTTAGTCCTGGTATAGTATGTTGGGTTTTTTACACCGATTTTTTACCCGACGTATAAAATAGGCCTTTTACACCGGTTATATGCTAAAACCGGTGTAAAATACTTAATTTTAATACCAGTTTGTTTTGATAATCGGTGTAAAACGTCTGTATTTTACACCGGATTTCATAATAACCGGTGTAAAAACTACCTTTTTTTTTACTATCGCTTTGCTTGTCCATAACAGCACAAATGCACTATAAATGACAATTAAAATATGCATCAAATTTGATAACAATTGGCAACTGAATATATTGGTACCAAATTTGCCCAAAATTCAAACAATAATTTAATTTAGCAGTCAATTTTACACATAAATAAAAAAGCAATGACATATCTACATTATTACTAAACTTTTCAAAACAAGGAAAGATCGCTGTATAAACGGGTTAACAATGTCGTTTGCGTCACTTCCCTCTACTGATTCTTCAACTTCAACATGTTATCGTGTAGGAGACGGAACCTTCCCAAGGCTTCATTATTCTTCTTCTTCACATAATGCAGGAATTCTAGGGTTGATGCATTAGTTGAAAAGTTACAATGAAGAGCAAGCTGATGCATTTTGTCCACCAGATAATGGCGAAAACAATGAGTTCTTCTCTGGATTCTATGATGGTGTTAAGAGAATAACTCCTTGGTTTTCCCATCATCTTGGGGAAAAATTTCTTCAGCGAGGAGGAAACCAAGGAGTTATTTTCTTGACACCATCATAGAATCCATAGAAGAACTCATTGGTTTCGCCACCATCTTGTGGACAAAATGCACTAGCTTGCTCTTCATTGTATCTTTTCAACTAATGCATCAACTCTAAAATTCCAATATTATGTGAAGAAAAATCGTGAAGCCTTGAGAAAGTTCCGTCTCCTAAACGGCAACATGTTGAAGTTGAAGAATCAGTAGAGGGAAGTGACGCAAACGATAATAGCGATGACGAGTGTCCATCTTAAGGCTAGTTTTGGCCAGTACTAGAGGAGCAACTAGGACAAAATTGGGCAGTAGATTCCTCTGAAGGAGTCGATAGAGTGTACTCGGGTGCGAAGGGAAAATACTCCGGTATGGATGGAATATACTCTTCGATCTCATCGTCATTGCTGGGGATCGAACAATGTCCAGCCCTTGAAGAACCTCCCTGGCAACTACGGGCCTCCTGAGAGAGGGTGGTCTCCTCTGAACCATGCACATATGATGACCCGGGCCCCAACAATCAGTACCGACACGAGGATCAGCATACGCCCCAACCATCAAATCGCGTTCCTCAATCCTCACGAAGCTGGCTCAATACTCCCCTCACAGTCATCATCGGCCTGCTAATAGACGGACGTGACCTTCTCGAAGCCATCCGAGTACGACGGCCCCCACGACCACGGTTTTCCTCTGAAGACATTGTCTGTTGTCAAAATAAGGGGGAAAAGGAGCAATTTCATCGTTAGGAGAATCATCAAAACAGGGAGAAAAAAGGGGCAATTTGATCACTAGGAATACCATCAAAATAGTAAAATAACTTAGTAAATAAAACCTAAAATCCAAGGACATGGAAACAAATATGCATGCAAAGTACTTCTTTTTTTTAAGGACATGGAATCAACTACAAAAAGCATCTAATATCATCAAGTTCATCACAAAACCAAAAGACATTGGTAACTGAAATCCAAAAATAAATAAATAAACAAGAAGCGAGTTCATCAACTTCATCAGCAATAACATACCTGTCAAATGAGAACGACGGTGACAATAAAGGAGACAAAAACACTGGCGACGGTAACAACTGCTTAAATGAGAACAAAAATGGCGACGGAAACGAGAACACCAACATAAAGGAGAAAAAGAGGAAGAAGAACAAAAATGAGAAATGGAGCTTTACCAGGGAAAGAGAACGGAAGAATGATTGTCGGAGGAAGGTGGTGGTGGTGGTGGTTCTTCGTGAGAGTGAGAGAATGGAGGAGGTGCTTTGTCGTGAGAGTGACAGTGTAAGGGTTTCTGGAAGAAGAGAGAGAATGGAATGTTTTCTCTGTCCCCGATTAAAAAGGTGGAAAAACAAAATTTTCACACTAATTTTTAACAACAACCGGTATAAAATGTTTAGAAAATATCACCAGTTAATTGCAAAATTGTCACCACGTTTATATTTTACACCAATTTTTTAAATAATCGGTGTAAAATGTTACGCGTGAATTATCTAACTCGCTTATTAATTACAAAATTGCCACCGCATTCACATTTTATACATGTTATATAAGAAACCGATGTAATATGGTTAATTCTTATGCGTTTCGTGTACTAGTGCCACAAGAATTTATTAAAAAAAATTCTAACATGTTTAACCCACATACCTAATTCAACCCGCCACGCCTCGCTTCTGGTGGGTTGATGGCGGGACATGTTGGTCCGTCTTGCCATCCCTAAGAAAAACCTTCGAGCTCTTTGAATACTTATGAAAAGAATCACATTTACTTTATTCTAAAAAGACTAGTAGGGACTTAAATCTGCAATATTAAATACAAACTCAACTCAGTTATGCTCCAATAAATCAGCCCATTGGATTTGATGTCGTAAAAACTAGAAACTAGAATTTGTTTAAGAGGTTGATAAAGTGGTCTGGAGAAATAGTATCCAGACTTATGACGTGGCCAAAAGATATTTAAAATTTTCTGTTTAAGAATATTTAATTATGAATAAATAAAAAGTCTATATATATCTGTTTCTGTTTTTGGTAATATACAAATATCTGTTTCTATGCCTTGTTTTTTAAGGAGATCTGTTTCTATGCGTGTTTATTATTACTTTGATAGACATAGTTATTTATTCTTAATATTAAATCTTGTAAATGTGAGCACTCTGATAAACAAGGTTTCTGAAAAACGGTTGCTTCCGTCACATGAAAAATAAGGAAGCCCCTTCGAGTAGAGACAAATTCGTTTTCGCTTCCATCTTTGATCTCTCACGTGCTGCGCGAGTTCCTCGCATTCTTAGAATATTAATTCATAGATGTCGTCGGGTGTATACCCAATAAAATAAAATAAAATAATATAAAATAATTAATATTGATAGTTCCATTTTTATTTTTATTTTTGGTATTGGTAGCTCTGGACCCAAAAAATTAAATACTGGATAATTGGTACGAGCTGGAGCAAATAGTGAAGCAATAAGCAGTGGACCACTGGGACAGATCCCCTCAAATGATTTCAATTTGAAGCAAAAGTTTAAGAAAATATTTATTGCATAAATTAATAATATTATTTTAAAAATTAAAAATAAATTGAAATAAATATACAGTTGATATAAAATTGTTTCACATAATAATACAATAGTCAGTCTTATAAATAAAAAAAATAAAAAAAGGAAATTTCAAGGACAGGCTGGTTTTCAACTATCACAATTATTACTTGCGAATATTTAATTTAAATATTTTAATCTTAATAATATTCATAATCGTGTAAAGAAACAAAAAAAAAACCACCTCAAAAAAAGCTCTCTTGTTTATTTGATTATTTCCTTTCCTTTTAAACTTTTCCAAACCTACCGAAGCTTAGCATAAGAATCTCCCCCTCTAACCTCTACATCTACCGCATCTCCAAACAACGAAACAAGAACAAGGCAAAAATTCTGGAAAAAAGTGGCCCTTTTCGTGAACCTAAGGTGCTGACTAGCCACGATGTCTTCAATTAGATTTTTGTGGATTCTGGTAGTCTCTCTAACAGTATCATGCGCGTTGAGCCAAACAAACAAGTTATCAGCGTACGATGTTCTTATGGAGTATGGGTTCCCAATGGGTCTTCTTCCAAAAGGTGCCCTAGGCTATGCGCTGAACAGAGAAACTGGGGAGTTCGCAGTTTATTTCGATGGAACCTGCAGTTTCACCATAGAGGGTTACACGCTGAACTACAAGTCCACCATCACCGGAGTTATCTCCAACAACAGGCTTTACAAGCTCAAGGGTGTTACCGTCAAGATTGTGCTGTTGTGGCTCAATATCGTCGAGGTTAGACGTCGTGGCAATGATATCGATTTCTCTGTGGGAATTGCTTCGGCGAATTTTGGGGTCGAAAACTTCCTCGAGTGCCCCCAGTGTGGATGTGGATTCGATTGCAACAATCTTTCCTTAAACGGTGACGTTTCTTCAATTTAGGCTTCTTGTATTATTATTATTATTATCATTCAATTTGGGAACGGATTATATACCTCTCCGTTCCAGACCGTAGATCTATCTATCTATCTATCTTTTGCGTTTTTTGGAATAATAATTAGTAGAATTTTATCAGGGAATTGTTTCCCCCTGACGTGAATCAGGGCTTTTGGTGATTTGCAGTACCATTTGCCTGAGAATCCAAACAAATTGTCACTGTAATTGGCATCATTCTATTGTCTTGCCTCTATATTTCATCACGTTGGGCATATCGCTATTTTATCACTTCTTATCATTTTTTTTGGGTTCAAATTGGAAGTATATAATATCAGAATATTAAATAATTGATTAATTGTTATTATTATCGTGGAATGCTTAAACCCTTAGGAGCTAATAAGTATGAACATTGTTGTACATACGTGTTTGTTTATCAAACAATACTTCGTGTCAGTTTATAGGCCAAATGTTAAATGTGGAGTGTAATTTTATTTTCGTTGTGTAGTTCTTTGTGTTTTTTAATTGACCGACACATAGCTTATCCACAGCTGTAAATTCAATCCCAATTTTTATCCGACATTTCTAGGACACGGATCAATATCATAATTAATGATAAATTCGATCATCTAGCCCCAATTTAAAGTCTAATTGTATAGGCAAAATTGTTCTAGATCCCTTAACTTATTTTTTAGTCACAAATCAGTCCTTTATTTTTTTTTTCCAAATAGGTCTTTTATCTTTTTTCGGAATAGGTTTTTCAAGTTTTTAGTATATTTCAAAAAGGTTTTTTAATGAATAGACACGTAAAACTGTTTTTAGTATGTTTTTAAATCTAAATGACCTATTCGAAAAAAAAGAAAGATAAAAGACTGATTCGAAAACATTTTAAAACATAAAGGACTATTCGAGAAAGGAAAAGATAAATGACTTATTTGTTATAAAATAAGTCAAGGAATTTAAAGACCAATTTTGCCAATTGTATATTTATATGATGTTATTGAGTGGTGTAGTGATCTGAAGCTCAAATTCTAGGTACACACACCTTAGTTGGAATTTATGAGAGGGTGTGGACGATAAACATACCTCATGCCTCATGGGTTAGAGTTTGAACCACCAGTTGCTCTTCAACAAATGAACCAAAAATTCAAAACCAATAATTCCAACTAGTCAACTCATGGGTTAGAGTTTGAACCACCAGTTGCTCTCTTTACACGCGTCCACTAGAATACATTCCACGTGATCAGTTGGAAATTGGAATCTGCGGTCTGGATAATACAACCGCATCAAACAGTTAAAAATAAATAAATCCAGCCTTGGTCATTCACACTCCCCACCAGCTTCAACTTACCAAGAAAAAATGGGTTTCAATTTTCAAGCAAAACCAATCTCCTCAACACCAATTCCACGCTCCATTATCTTCCTGGTGTTCTGCTTCTTAATCCCATCAGCCTCTGCTGAAAACACCACCACCTTAACTGCATATGATGTTCTTCAACAGTACAATTTCCCAGTTGGGCTTCTACCCAAAGGTGTGGTTAGCTACGAATTGGACAGCACCACTGGCAAATTCAAAGCGCATTTAAATGGTACTTGCACGTTTCCGATCGAATCTTACGAGTTGGAGTACAAATCTACCATAACGGGTGTCATCACGAAGGACAGCATTTCTAGCTTAAAAGGAATTGAAGTGAAGGTGTTGTTTATGTGGCTAAACATTGTGACAGTTACTCGCGATGAGGATGAGCTTCAATTCTCTGTTGGAATTGCTTCTGCGGACTTTGCGGTAAGTAACTTCTATGAGAGCCCCACTTGTGGTTGTGGCTTTGACTGTGTTAATGGGATTAGGGATCATATGAACGAGTCGCGTGATTTTGTGCAATCTTCTTAATTAGGTGTGGTGGATTTGCTTAATTAGGTGTGTCTAATCGCCATGAGATGCTTACAGTTGTAATGGTGAATAAAATTGTTATTATGATTTGCTGGATGGATGTGCTTAGAGTTGTTTTAGAGCAGGACCCTAGTTTTCTAGGGAAGCCTCCCAAGTCCCAATTATCTCCCTCTAGAATCACGGAAGACACCATCACAGACATCATGTGTAGTGGTTACTTCTGGGTAGGGAAGGGTCAATGAATCAACCGGTTTTAATGAGAACGTATGGTACTGCACTTCTAATTTCCCTCCTTTCAGTGATCTTAAAGAAATTAAGAAATACTTTTTTTAAGTAAACCATCAATTTCCTCCTTAAACTAAAAATTAATACATATTTCCTAATGTTTTGCCACACCCGTGTGTTAGTTCATGTTGTTATATACTGATAAAATGTAAGGGACTAACAGGACCTATGTGACAAAACGTTAGCCACAAATGTGGCGGATATGAAAAACATTAAGCATTACTTATTATTTCTATTTACTTGGAGGACAACTGGACAAAGTGGGAGATAAGGTATAAATTCCAGACGAACTTGGTGGATTACTAATGTGAAGAGGATGATGTTGTAGCAATAGGGGTGGGCCAAGTTTTTGGGCCGACCGAAACCCGACCAACCTGGAAGGGAAAGTAAGTCCACGGGAGGATTGTTTTGGTTCTACTGGTCTCTGAGTTTGCGACTCAGTTGTACACAGATTAATACGGGCGGTTTCAGTTATGTCAATTTTTTTTTTTTTTTTGCTTCAGACCGAAACCAATTGTCCATTTGAAGTGTTAATATTTTCTTCTCATTTTCAAGAGCCTAACTGTTGATATAAAATGATGATGATCATGATTATTAAATGGCTAAGATTATACTTCTTCCGTCTTTTAATATAAGACCCTTTTGTAAAAAAAAATTCCCTTAATATAAAACCATTTTTAAAGACCAAGGTGCATTAATTATTTGTTTACAAAATTATCTCTATACCAAGGTGCATTAATTCTCTCTCTCTCTCTTAATAGTCTTGGAAGATGAGAAGGGTAACTTGAAAAAAATAGCACACATTTTGTACAAATTTAATGCCAATAACTAACAAAACCCATTTTTTTAAAGGCGTGAAATGGTAAAAAAAAAAAAAGTCCTATATTAAGGAACGGAAAGAGTATCATTTTGTGTTTGTTTGAGAAGGTGTAAAGATTATTTAAAGATCTATTTCTTATTAAAACACTTTAATAAGTCATTCAACCTATCTCTAAGTATAATAAAGACTAATGAGTCAGAGAAAATAAATTCTATTTATAATAAATTACAAATTATGAAAATTTAAAGATTTAAATATGTTTTCGGTCCCTATAACTATAATAACTTTTGGCATACCTTCTAACTTGGAAGTTGGTACTGGCTTTGATTCTCATTTCAGCCATACCAAATTTTTTCCCTTGGTTCATTTCGTTAGGTTGTGAAGATCTTCTTTTTTTTTGGTCAAAGAGTGAAGGCTCATTCATTCAAGAAAACGCCGAACTGGGCCAGGCCCAAACAAAACAAGGCTGAAAGGCCTACAACAGCTCAAAACACATGGTAACATGAGTGGCGTGAAAGAGCACATGCTGGAGCTGAGCAATCTAACTACAAACCAAGTACATAGCAGACAAAACAAGTACAACAAAAAATACCAACTACATCTCTCTTCTAAAAGAAACCCTAGATCCATCCGAACAGAGATTGATGTCTTCTTCACCATCGTTCTTCTTCGTAACAAGCATATTGTTGCGGGAAGCATTCTGGATAGCTATTGACCAACTACTAGCGGGCTCTCAGAATCAGTAACACACGGATTATCATCCACAGGTTGAAGCGTACTCATTTGGTATCCTCTGCTTGACATCGCCACCGAGTTCCCAGCACCATCATTCAGGTTATCATCATCTCGATGCGTATCACAGTTCAGATCTACGGGTTGTAACGGATTCATGTACAGACAACAGCGATTTGTGTCTTGTAAGATGAGATTGAGAATGCTCTGGGGAGGACTAGCTAACCAGTTCACCGAAAGGGATTGATTTCGCATTTCCTGTGCTATGGTATGTGCTACTCTATTGTTGTCCCTTGAAACCCAAGTAAATTTACAGCTTTGAAACCTTGTTTTCAGAATTTTAATGTCTTCAACTATTTGTAGAACTCCCCCCTCTGAGTTTCAGCTCTACAACACCGAACCACCTCCAGTGCATCGGACTCAATGACTACTTTGGGGATGTGAAGGTTATCTGCAAGAATTAGGGCATCTCTGACTGCGAAAGCCTCGGCCACCAACGGAGCAAAGGAATGGAATATTCGGGCAGCCCCAAAGACAATATTGCTCAGGTAATCTCTAACTATAATCTCATAACTAGTAATTTTCAGGTTTTCTGAGTAAGCTGCATCTGTATTGAACTTGATACTTCCTTGTATGGGTGGTCTCCATTGTGTATGAGACTGTGGGTTGTGTAGGTTCAGATTAGGTCTAGGTGCTTGGATTGATAGGGTCTCCTGAAGATGAGTGTTTATGAGTATAACCGTCCCAAAAGGATTAGGTTTTTTCCCCTCAAAAACCATTCTATTGCGAGCCTTCCAGATTTCCCACATAGTGAAGCAAATTGAGGAGAGTCCAAAGGTCCTAGACTCTGGTGTCTGCTTCAGGTCATTAATTTTCCCCATGATCCAGTTGGTTATTGATGTGACACTTCCTGGATTAGGAGTGCATTGAAGCTGGTTTGCAAACCATACTTGCCTGGTCCACGAACATAGCAGAAGTAGGTGTTCTATAGATTCTTCTGTTCCCTCACAGATCGGCCAAATAGGATTCCTAGCAAGCTTCCTTCTCCAAAGATTTTCTCTAGTAGGCATAATATTATGCCCAATTTTCCAATTAAAGAATAGAATCTCTCCATATCACATTCCAAAACTCAGTTGGGGTGACCATGGAGGAGGAGGAGGGTAGGGTCCAGTAGTGTAGAGTTGCTCATTTTGGGTGACACTTAGGTATCCAAACTTGATGGAATAGTTGCCACTTGAGTCATTGGGCCAATAGAAGTGATCTTCTTGGTTAAGCCAGCTAATAGGGGTCTGGAGAGCCTTGATTGCAGAGTTAGGTGAGAGACAATTCCTTAAAGTAGCCCTATCCCAGTCTCCTGTAGATAAGTTTATAAAGTCAGCCACCTTGTAGCACATTTGAGGGTCTTGCAACTCAGCATTAGTTCCATCATACAACCATTTATCTCTTTTAGCATCTATGTTGAGCCTAATTGCCACATCTCATCTCCCTTTATCACTTAACAATTGTTTGCCAGTTAAAATACTGGTCCATATCCAAGAGCCTTTTATAGTAAAAGGTACCTGCAAAAAAGAAGAGTTAGGAAAATAAATACTCTTGAGAACTCTCACCCAAAGGGCCCCCAGGTTTTGTATAATGCGCCATTCTTGCTTGGCTAGATGAGCTAGGTTCATATCTTCGAAGTTTCTGAATCCCATTCCTCCATGATTCTTCCTATTTGTGAGAATTTTCCAACTTTTCCAGTGCATTCCTCTATTGGAGCCTTTAGAGGACCACCAGAAATTTGCAACAATAGAGCACATCTTCTTACAAAAGCTTTTAGGGAATATAGGACGGGATGGCTTGAATAATAGCTTTGATGAGAGTCTCTTTGCCCGCCTTGTTCAAAAGACATTCTTTCCAGCCCTCTACCTTATTAAGCACCCTATCTTTAATCCAACTGGGAGCATTTGTTCTTGATCTTCCCCAATCACTAGGGAGTCCCAAGTATTTACCAGGATGATCCCAAATTTGGATGTTAAAAATAGATGCAATCTTGTGTCTTAGAGTGGAAGGAACGTATTTTCCAAACACCAAATCGGATTTAGCAATATTCAACCTTTGTCCCGAAGCTTTAGAGTACAGATTAAGTAAGGCCAAAATGGAGTAAGCTTCCTCTTTTTTGGCTGTGCCAAACAATAAAGAATCATCCGCAAATAGAAGGTGTAAGAGAGCAGGAGCATAGTCAACCAGTTTGATGCCTTGAATTGTTTGGTTTGCCAGAGCATTGTTAATCAGATGGGATAAACAATCTGAAGCTAAAATGAAGAGGTATGGAGATATTGGGTCACCTTGCCGAAGTCGTCTGAAAGGAATGAGGATATCACTTCTCTACCCATTAATTTTAAATCTATAGGAGACAGTAGTAACCAGAGTCATCACCCTTGTTACCCACATAGGAGAAAATCCATAGGCTAAGAGAGATTCTTCAAGAAATTTCCATTCCAACCTATCATAGGCTTTATTCATGTCAAGCTTGATGGCCATGCTGGTTTTACTCACTCTACCCTTTTGTTTGAGAGAGTGGAAAACTTCATGTGCAACAATAATGTTATCTTGGATCTGTCTTCCCCCTATGAAGGCACTCTGATTAGGGGATACAATGTGTTAGGAACCCAGAATAACCAATAGCAGAAATAGAGAAAAACAGAAAGAAATAGAGAGAAAGATTGATGTATTATTGAATGAAAATGAGGATTTACAGAGGAAATGCACTTCCTACTGCCACAGAGCAAGCTCCTTGCAGAGAGCTATTGCTCTCTACCCATTTCTAACAAAAAGATATTCTCCAAGATAATTCCCTCTCTACCCTCTTCTTTCCTATTAGTAACTGAAAGGAGACCCACTTTCTCTCACCTCCACCTCAACCCTACTTTTCTAATTACTCGTCACTTTTTTCTTCCTTCTAGAATAAACTTGCCAAACTTTGGGGCCCACTTGTTGATGCTGGATCAATTCCTCACTTGGGCCCGTGGTTGTGACTTGGGCCCTATCATTGCCCCCCTCTTGAGAAGCAGCCTTGTCCTCAAGGCTGAGAGTTGGGAAACTGACTCTGCATAGTAATAGCATCCTCCCAAGTTGCCTCTGCAAGTGGTTTGCCCTTCCATTTTACCAGCCATTGGCTCCCAATCTCTCCATGCTTGGAAATGTCTCTGCTGGCCAATATCTCTTCTAGTTCAAAATTGTCCAAGCCTTCACCCTCCAATCCCTCGGGCAGATTTTCCTCCACATGATAGTCACCCACGGCTTTCTTTAGAAGAGACACATGAAACACCAGATGAATACGCGAAATAGGAGGTAATTTGAGCTTATACGCTACGGCCCCCACGCGCTCCAGAATTTAAAAGGGACCATAGTAGCGGGCTGCTAATTTAGCATTGATTCTAGCAGCCACAGATTGCTGCCTATGGGGACGTAACTTCAGAAAAACCCATTCGCCAACTGTGAAACTACGTTCCAGCCGTTTAGCATCGGCGTGAGCCTTCATCCACCCCTGAGCTCGAAGCAAGTGATGCTTTAGTTGACGGAGTGCTTCATCTCGATCAACCAAGTCTCGTTGCACAGCCTCAACTCTAGTATCTCCAATCACATAACGAACTAAAATAGGGGGTTTGCGCCCATAAACAATTTCAAAGGGAGTGACCCTGGTAGTGGCACGATACGTGGTATTGTACCAATACTCAGCCCAATGCAGCCAATTGAGCCAAGTTCGGGGCTGGTCAGCTATGAAACAGCGCAAAAAAGTTTCCAAACAGCGGTTAACAACCTCTGTTTGACCATCCGTTTCTGGGTGATATGCCGAACTCATTTTCAGTTGCGTCCCCTGCAACCGAAACAACTCCCGCCAGAAATTACTAATAAAAAGGGACCCCGATCACTGACTACCGAACTGGGAATGCCATGGAGTTTGACCACCTCCCTAGTAAATATTTCAGCCACAGTCTTGGCATTGTAGGGATGTTTCATAGGAATAAAGTGTGCATACTTTGAAAGTCTATCAACTACCACAAAAATTGCCTTATACCCCTTGGATTTAGGCAAACCGGTTATGAAATCCATCGAAACCTCATCCCAAACTACTTCGGGAACATTTAACGGCTGTAGCAAGCCGCCAGGGGACACGGCTAGATACTTCTGACGCTGACAAGTATCGCAAGCATGCACAAATTCTTGAATGCAAGATTTCATACCGATCTAGCACACATTCACAGCCAAACGCCTATAAATGCGGTAGAAACCCAAATGACCTCCTTGAGGGGAGGAGTGAAACTCACGCAGCAGTTGTGGAACCCATTCAGATTTGGCAGGAATCACCAAACGCTTTTCATAGGTCAGGATGCCATGGTGGTAAGTAAAACCAAAATGGGACAGAGGGTCTTTTCCCAGGGCAACTATAATCTTCACTAAGGCTGGATCTTTGTTTACCTCTTCTTTGAGTCGGTCTCCATCCACCCACGACGGATAAGACACCAAGGAGTTGAGTTATGCTACTTCGTTGATCCGGGAAAGCGCATCCGCGCCACGATTTTCTATGCCCGGTTTATAGATGATGTCAAAACTATAACCAAGCAATTTTGCAATCCAATTCTGCTGGTGCATAGTGGAAATTCGCTGTTGCAGTAATTGCTTCAAGCTCTTGTGATCCGTTGAGACAATGAAACGCCAACCCAATAAATAAGGCCGCCAATGTTGGATTTCCAACACCACTGCCATCAACTCTTTTTCATAAGCCGACTTGGCAAGGTTGCGCACCCCGAAGGCCTTGCTAAAGAATGCCACCGGTCTGCCATCTTGCAACAAAATAGCTCCCACACCATGACCCGACGCATCACACTCAATGAGGAAATTCTTAGTGAAGTCTGGAAGGACTAACACGGGTGCCGTGGTCATGCGGTTCTTGAGCAGATCAAAAGCCTCTTGCTCCTTAGGCCCCCACCGGAAAGCATCTTTTTTGGTTAACTCAATGAGCGGTCTTGCAATCTTCCCATAATCATGAATGAATTTACGGTAATACCCGGTTATCCCCAAGAAACCCTGCACACCTTTGACATTCCTTGGGATAGGCCACTGCTGAATGCTACTGACCTTGCTTGGATCCATAGAAACACCTTCCTTCTTGATTAAATGGCCCAAGTACTCTACTGTAGGTTGGTCAAATGTGCACTTTTTCTGATTAGCCACTAATTGATGACCCTGCAATAACTTCAATACTTCCTCCAAATGACATAAATGTGATTCCCAAGTGGGACTATACACTAAGATATCATCAAAGAAAACCAAAACAAACTTGCGCAACAAGGGTCAGAATACCTCATTCATTAATGACTGGAATGTGGATGGGGCGTTCATTAGGCCGAAAGGCATAACAAGGAACTCATAATGGCCCTCGTGAGTACGAAAAGCCGTTTTATGCACATCCGCCGGTTTGACCTGCACCTGATGATAGCCAGACTTGAGGTCCAATTTGGAAAAGAAATGAGCACCATGTAACTCATCCAATAACTCGCCAATGACCGGAATTGGGAATTTGTCCGGCACGGTGACCTTGTTCAAGGCTCGATAGTCAACACACATCCTCCATGTGGAGTCACTCTTCTTTACCAAGATCACAGGGCTAGAGAAAGCATTGTTGCTATGTCGAATGATACCGGCTTGAAGCATTTCACTAACTTGACGTTCAATCTCATTTTTGTGATGATGGGAATAGTGGTAAGGCCTTACATTAACAGGCCCCTGACCCTCTAACAGGGTTATGGAATGTTCCTTCTGTCAGTGGGGAGGCAGCCCACTGGGTTCCTTGAAAATCCCTGAATAACGAGCTAATAAACCCTATAATTCTTGGTGCTGCAGTGAAGAGAGATCGCGCTGGGCACAAGTCATCTCTGTAGACCACAGAACCCCATTCAACAGACTCCTGGGTTTGCCCAAATACGACTGCAGTGCGGCAGGAGCAGCGGCTCGAGCTCCCTCACCTACCAGCCGCACACACTCTCCTTCCAAGAAGAAGGCCATGGTCTGTTTATCCCAGTTCACGAGCATATCCCCAAGAGTTTTCAACCAAGCAATTCCCAATACCAAATCAATTCCCTCCAAATCAAAAAGGTAAGTGTCAACAGATACCTTAATTTTGTCAAGGTCCAACTCCATGCCTGTACACTTGTCGCGAGCCACAGCTTGGAAACCATCACCCAACTTGATGGTTAGAGCGCGGGTTTCCTCTACTGGCCAACCCATTTTGACCACCAGATGTTTCGAGATGAAATTGTGGGTAGCCCCACTATCTACTAGGACCAAAATTGGGATGCCTTTAAGATGACCTCGCAGTTTTAAAGTCTGGGGTTGCATCCCCTGTAAGCTCGTTAGACTCAATACACTGCATTCCCCTTCACTCTTGTCGTCATCTTCGTTACTCTCTGCTTCAGCCTTCAGTAGCTTACCTTCTGTATCCTCCTCCTCAATATCATCGACGATCATGACCTTCAGTTGCTTATCTGGGCATTGGTGGAGCGGATGAAAAGGCCCACCACACTTATAACACAACCCTTTTTGCTTTCGGGCCAGCAACTCATGATAGGGTAAGTGAGTCACGCCCCGATCACGTGGGGTGCCTCTTGAATGGCCCTCTCCTGTCGCAGTGTGCGTTTTGGACCCAAACGGCCCAGTTTTAGGCCCATTTCCTCCTGACCCTTGTTCCTTAATGCCCCGAACCACGCCCCAATCAGACTCGGACCCACGACCCGCATAGTTAGGGTTAT
The DNA here is from genome assembly GCA_037113605.1 of Calophaca sinica. NCBI lineage: Eukaryota > Viridiplantae > Streptophyta > Magnoliopsida > Fabales > Fabaceae > Calophaca > Calophaca sinica. Next base: position 26,931,590 of record CM073730.1, on the reverse strand, counting down.
TTCGAATCGAAGTGTTGGGCCCAAACCCGTTTTTTGTGAAACGGCCCGATGCTACTCCACCGTCCTTCCCACGCAACTCTTTCTCGACCGCCCTGGTGACTATCAGCAACCGCGACTGTGACATTCGCCCCAGGGTGGCGAGACTCTGCACGCGGCCGCGGATCTCCTCTTTCAACCCATTCAAAAAATACCCGAAGTATTGTTGGTCAGGGAGGTGTTTCACTTGCGCGATCAAACGCTCAAACTGTTGAATGTAGTCATCCACCGTGCCTTGCTGCCGGAGAGCAGAGAGTTGCTCGTACACATCTCCGTCCCCCAAACCGCCATACCTTTCCAGCATCTCCCCCTTCAATCTGTCCCAGGTCAGAATTTCTTCATCCTCCAAAAGTGAATTGAAGAAATGGATCGTACCTCCCTCCATACAGATCTGCGCTAGATTCACGCGGATCTCATCGCTAGTGTCCATCACCCTGAAATACACCTTCGCTCTCGAGATCCAACCGGCGGGGTCGTCGCCGTCGAACATAGGCAGCTCCACCTTCTTCACTGACTTGCAGAACTCCTCCAACGCTTCTCCTTGTAACTTACTCAGGCCCGCCGCGGGGGTCTCCTTCTGGGATTCCCCATTTCGCGTGGTACTGTGCGGTTTCACACCAGATCCGTCGTCCTCATCCTCGTCTAGTACGATTGACTTCTCCAGACACTGAGTGAGCTTGGCCATCAAAGCCTCTTGATTAGCATCGACCTTGTTCTGCATAGCTGCGAGAGCTAGCTTCACTTCGGTCAAATCAGCTTCGAGGGCATGAACCTTCGCTTCCATGGCTTTGGTGAGTGTTTTCTGTTTAGGCATTCACCACCGTGTTGTCTCTCCTCTCCGCTGATCCCTCACGAACGAGATCCGGCAGGTCGGACCAGTTTGTTAGGAACCCAGAATAACCAATAGCAGAAATAGAGAAAAACAGAAAGAAATAGAGAGAAAGATTGATGTATTATTGAATGAAAATGAGGATTTACAGAGGAAATGCACTTCCTACTGCCACAGAGCAAGCTCCTTGCAGAGAGCTATTGCTCTCTACCCATTTCTAACAAAAAGATATTCTCCAAGATAATTCCCTCTACCCTCTTCTTTCCTATTAGTAACTGAAAGGAGACCCACTTTCTCTCACCTCCACCTCAACCCTACTTTTCTAATTACTCGTCACTCTTTTCTTCCTTCTAGAATAAACTTGCCAAACTTTGGGGCCCGCTTGCTGATGTTGTATCAATTCCTCACTTGGGCCCGTGGTTGTGACTTGGGCCCTATCACAATGCTATGCATGAAAGGCTTTATTCTCAGAACATAGATCTTAGAGATGACTTTATAGATGAAATTGCAGCAGCTGATGGGCCTCAGCTGGGTGATACACTCAGGCATGGGCACCTTAGGAGTTAATGTAACTTGAGTCTCATTAATAGATGTTGGTAAATTTCCATCCTTAAAGAAACTCTTAATGGCAAGGCACACTGAGTTCTTTACCGTCTCCCAATTATTCTGATAAAACTTACCATTAAGACCATCAGGTCTTGGAGCTTTCAGAGCACCAAGACTAAAAACTGCTTTCTTAATCTCTGTCTTAGTCACATCAGCTAAGAGAACTACATTCATCTCCCCAGTCACCAGTTTGGGTATACCCCTAAGGCACTGTGTCATATCCTCAACATGGTCTGACTAAAAAATCTGTTGGTAGTGTTCCATGACTGCTTGTTCAATATTCTGTTGACCCGAGACCCATTGTCCAACGGAGTTTTTAATCCTATGCAGCCTATTGTAATCTATTCTTTGAATAACGGAGGCATGAAAAAACTGTGTTCCTATCTCCATGTTTGAGCCAATTAATCTTTGACCTTTGCGCCCAAAAAGCTTCCTCTTGTCTCCATAGGTTGGACATCTCAAGTTGAGTATTCCTTATTGCCTGCCAGTCAGGATGTTTCTGATTTTGCAGAGTAGTCAAGTGATTTTTCAATTTTACAATTTTCAAGGCAGCCCTCTTGAAAGTGTCTACATGCCAAGTAGATAAAGGCCTTTTTGTAAGCAGTTGTTCTGTTTATGAGATCAGCCCAACTGTCCATACTCCCTTTAATGTAACCAAGATTCCATCCTCTTTGGATAATTTCCTTACAGTCGTTATGTTCTTCCCAAAAAACCTCATATTTGAACAATCTGTCACTTCTAGCTCTCAGGCAGGGAATAAACAGAATAGGGGCATGATCAGATTAGACAATTGGAAGGGATATGGTCATAGCATCAGGGAATAGGCATCTCCACACCCAGTTAGCCATAACCCTATCAATACGTTCCCTAGTGATAAAGTTATCCCAAGGGTTGCTGCACCAAATAAATTTGTTGCCTTTGAGTTTAAAGTCCATAAGTCCTGCATTCCTGACAAAATCCCTGAAAAGCTCGGTTCTCCCTGGTTCAATGGGTCTAAGACCATCCTTTTCATAATGGTGGAGCATTTTATTGAAATCTCTCATATAACACCAAGGAATATCTCTGTTAGGATGAAGTCTAAGGATTCTATCCCAAAGAAGTCTTCTTTGTTGAAATCTCGGGTTACCATAGATGAAACTACAATCATTGATTTGATTCAGCCCTCAATCCAAGATTGCCATATGGATAATATTGCTATCAGCATGAAGAATCTATATGTTAAAATTAGAGTTCCAACTTCTTGACTTCTCATTTTATTAGTAACGAGGCCTGAGGCCACCAACTTCTTCCCCTTTTCCATTTGATATCTCCAGCCACTTCTTTTTTATCTCTTATTTCTTATTTTGAATATGGCAATCGTAGCATTTCCAGCCACTTCATTCTGCATAATAACAACAAAAATTCAACACTATGATTCCCCTTCGTCAACAACCAGCAACAGAAATTAGTAGAAATACAACATCCTAAGCCATCATCCATACCCCTGATCCAAAATCACCACAAAAATAAAAATAAAAATGCTAACTTTGGCCAAAAGACAGAAAAGAAAGGGAGGGGGAAGTGAGAGGTCACGAAGCTTGAGATACATGGGGTTTTGAGACCTTGCATGGACAATTCTAGAGCGGATCTGCTGTGAGTAAGGCTCACCAGAGTAAACTTGTCGCGCTGTTGTTGCGGTGGTAGCAAAACACGTCAGAAATAGTCCGTTCGAATAGGGTGTGGTTGAAACATCTACGAATTTTGGTGAAAACTGGAATAGAAAATGCAACCGCTGCGAAATCTAGCAGAGGTCGCGACGACAGGCTTGGGTGTGGCTGGAATGGTCTTAGGTGAGCGAATATGAAGAGAAGGAGAAGGGATTCGGGTTCCCTTGCCTTCAAGAGAGGCATGCGAAAAAGGAGTAGGGTTTTGGGAGAGTTTGAGAGATTGAGTTTGAGTGAAGGTGAAATGAGAGAGAGAGAGAGAGAGAAAGATCATTTGAGAGATTGGTGAGTTACTGGGAAACTTATGGAATTTTTGAGAGAATATGTTACCATTTGAGACATTTTGGGCCCAAATAAATATAAATATAAATATGTGGTGTTAATGTGGGACTCAATACAACACCGAACACAGTATCTTAGGTTTAGCCGCCAGTGCTCTCTTCTCTCTCTTCGACTCCTCTTTTCTCCTTTTTCATCCACCACCGGAGGGGGTGGTTTTTGGTCATTTTTGGCCTAAAATCACCCCTTTATACCGTTTTCTTTTTTATTTTATTTAAATAAGTGGTTTTCCACATCGTTTTGGGGTTTTTTTGTTGTGTTTTACTTTTGATTTAGTCGTCTTAGTGCGGCGTTGTGTTGTTCGTCGTTTTGGTGCGGCTTTGTTTTGTTTTCGCGTCTTGTTAGGTTGTTCATTTGGTTCAGATTGGCAGATCAGTTCCGAACCATTACAGATCTAATGAAGACTTGAGCATCAACGTTGCAGATCCGGAGGCATGGGTATTCCGGTCACTTTGATTTTGTCATAATTGTAGGCAATTTGTCATTTTGTGCTATAAACCTAGGTTCTGTGAGTTTGTTCGCAGATTCATCTTTTTCGATTTTTAGCGATATTGAATTTGTGATGTATTCGATGTATTTACCAATTTGAATGAATGAATATCTTTTTTAGTCAAAAAAACTGTGGGACTCAATATAAAAAAAATTAAGCAACCATTATTGTAATAAAAACTAGTTGAATTGCTTGGAAATTACTTAAATTTTATGTGAGATTTTAGGCCCACAAAAAAATAGTTAAGCCAACCAAAATGGGGAGCTTAAATTGTCCTCATCGAAGATACTCTAAATTACTCTCTATTCCAAATTAAGTATCGTTTTAAAAAAGAACAAAAATTCTAAAATAAATGTCATTTTATTTTTTCCATGTAATGTTAATTACATTATTCCAATTTTATTCTTAAATTAATATTGTGTACATTACACTAAAATTAATAGTTAATACCCAATAATTAATAAAAATAATTTCATAAAATCATTACGATCATTAACTTATTTATTTTTAATCCTCGTAAAAATACTTTAAACCACACTTAACATGAAATCGACCTACATCTTAAACTCGATCGAGGTTTGGTCAAAAAAATAAATAAATAAACTCGATCGAGGAGCGACAGATGAACGGTGACACATGTGAGTGGAGTGAAGAGGAACGTGGGAAAAAGTAAAAACGATCAGATCACATTCACAGCACAGGGTCAGGTTCCATAATCCGGAAGGAACAAGGACAAGGCGAGGCGTTCCCTTCCCTTTCCCTAACATCATCTCGTCCATCCAACCTGGAGTAACTGTTAACGTGGCCCACCATACAGTTCTTAACTCTTATCATCACTAAACGCTGACGTTTGGATCATCCCAATCGATCCATTCCTTCCGTAAATAAAAACAAAAACGACTCCCCAACATAAATCAATCAGATTCCAACCGAATCCCAATAATAGGGGCAGACCATCCTCATCCGCACCGCATGACCGGCGCCGCCATTCTCCTCCTTCTCCTCCTGTCGGTGGCTCTCAGCGCCTCCGGATCACCGACGGCGTACGACCTTCTCAGGGTCTACAACTTTCCGGAGGGGATTCTCCCAAAAGGAGTCACCGGCTACGAACTGGACGAATCCAGCGGCGAATTCCGCGCGGATCTGAACGGTTCCTGCAGTTTCTCCCTCGAAGGTTCGTACCAATTGAGTTACAAATCAACCATCACCGGCCACATATCGGAGAACAAACTCACCGATCTCAAGGGTATAAGCGTCAAGGTCCTCTTCTTTTGGGTCAATATTCTCGAGGTTGTTCGGGCCGGTGATGACCTTGATTTCTCCGTCGGCGTCGCTTCTGCCTCTTTTCCCTTAGATAACTTCTTCGTCTCCCCGCAGTGCGGTTGCGGTTTGGACTGCGATCCTCTCCGAATAAGAAAACTAAAATTGAAAACAAACCCTTCCCTTTCTTCTGCTTAGAAGACAAAAACTATCACCCTTTTTACCTTCGTCAATTATCTCTCCTTATTGCCTACTTTATCCTCATCATGCTCCTGGTCCTGGACATAATCTTTATTAGTGATTATATTTTAGTTGCCTGGTGATTATGATAGATATCTCTTGTTAAATGTTAGTTTCAAGCATGTAATATAAATTATATAATATTATTATAGACTATATTTGTATCAAGGGGAGAGATCAGATGAGATGAGTATATCTAGACACCTGAAACAGAGTGATTGTTTTTCAATTTTTATGGAGATTGGAGACCTTAGTGATGGTCATGTTGGAATGTGGGATGACTGATTGATAGTGGAATGTTTATGCTGATAGTAGTAGAGGTATTAATGTTTTGCTGTTCTTTCTCGTTTTTTCTTTCTTGCAATTGGTTCAAATTCTTGCACAAGATGGTGCACTTGTTATTGTGATTGAACAATATTAACTTGACAAACTGCTGATTTTCATTCATCATATCATATAATATATAATATGTTAAATTGAGTAACTGGACACTCTCATAAGGAGGGATCTTTGTAAAAATCTGTCTACCTCTTGATTCTCCTAATTTGGATTGCCTTATCATGAATAGCTGGAATGGTGATGCTATTTTCATCAATTATTATTGGAAGTGGGGTACCGCTGTGTCTATGGGGCCATAGTCGTATGCCCTTGTTGATGCCCTGGGTTCCCCTTCGCTTATTGCGTTTCGCACACTTTGTGACCCACATATGGCGAATACTTATTATTATGCACAAATAAAAGAGAAATGTGTGAGTATAATTACACAGGGTCATGCATTATCATAGCAAATCTGTGTCGTCATACTTCTTAACAATGCCAGCACCGAAACCACTATGTGGGACACAAGAAATATAAAAACGTAGACGAGCACTACTGTGATGGGTTGATGGGTTTGAGTTATGTAATACTCCCTCCGGTTCTCAATGTAAGAGAAAAAAATGTGTTTTTTAGGGTTTCAAAATATAAGAGATATGTGAGATAAAAAAGTGTTTTTCATTGGAAAAAAGAGTGTTTTTCTTGGTTTTGATGAATTAGGATTTTGTCTCTTATATTTAGGACCGGAAGGAGTACTAATTCGAGTGAATCGCCGTTGTCGCCCTCCAAACTGTAGCGATCAGAAAATTTGGCACCCCAAATTTACAAAATGGCAATATAGTCCCTAAAATTGAAGATTGCCAGTCACTTCAGTCCCTCCATCTATTGTTGTCATCTAACACAATTAGAGAGTCTGAGCTGGCACGCTAAGTGGGTAGCTGATATTCACGCGTGTCTGCCATCTTAGAGAAGAGCATATTTAGTGTAAAGCAACTAAATGGGTTGCTTAAATTATTTTTTGTGGGTCCATATTGCCACATAAGATTTAAGCAATTCAATCACAATTTGTTCCAACGGTGATTTCTTGGAAACAACTCATCTTGACCCCACATGTTTATATTATTTTATTTCCACTTAATTTTTTATCCAAATTTAAATATTAATTCAATTATTTTAATTAATACATATAAAAATATTAAATATTAAAAAAATAGAAATTTTGGTTTAATTAATTTTTAGCATAATAAATTTAAAACAATAAGAAATACATAATATTAAATAATAAAAAAGGATATGAAATACATAAAGATGAGAAGTACATAATATTACATTTTAACCGAAATACAAAATATTACATAAAAATTTAATTTTAGTTATTTTCATATCCAAACTGCTCCCAAATATGTTCCACCAAGTCGGCTTGAAGTTGGCGGTGGTTTTGTCTTTCATGAACATGTGCTACTCTTTCAAACAATGTTGTAAAATTGGGATCAGGACCATGCGATACTTCAGCTGTTGAGATATCATTATCTGTGTGGTCGTAATCAAAATTATCAGCATACGTGTCTCGCTAGTCTTCAACAATCATGTTATGCAATATGATGCATGCCAACATTATATGCTTCATTGTGTTCACGTGCCAAGCACGCCGGGCCACGACAATCGCTGAATCGAGATTGGAGCACTCCAAATGCCCGCTCCACGCCCTTTCTGGCGATTCTTGTCGTTGGGCAAATAATTTTCTTTTTCTCCTTGCGGCATTGGGATGGTCTTGACAAATGTAGCCCACTCGGGATAAATACCATCACTAGGTAGTACCCCATATGATATGGGGTTTTATTCATGATGTATTGCCTTTGTGGGGCTTGTCCGTTCAAAGCGTCGTTAAACACATCGGATGTGTTTAACACATTAATGTCATTGTTAGAACCCGCATTGCCAAAAAATGCATGCCAAATCCACAAGTCATGTGATGCCACGGCTTCAAGCAAGATTGTGGGTTTGGCATGATCACCTCGACAAAATTGTCCTTTCCACGCGACTGGGCAATTCTTCCATTCCCAATGCATACAATCAATAGAACCCAACATACCTGGAAAGTCGCGTGCCTCCCCTATTTGTAGTAGGCGTGCAATGTCTTCGTTGTTTGGCCTTCTCAGGTACTGAGCACCAAATATCGCGCACACACCCATTACAAATCTATCTAAGCACTCCAATGTTGTACTTTCACCGATTCGAACATAGTCATCAACAACATCGGCGGGTGATCCATATGCCCGATATCGAGGAGCGGCACGGTGCACTACGCAATGGTGAAAGGCCCTTCTACCAGCGCATCAATCCTTCTCTGGAAGTACTCGTCATGATTGCCAAGTGCTTCTACGATGCGAAGGAACACATGTCTTCGCATTCGGAACCTTCGTCGAAATTGAGCCTCCGTGTATACAGGATTTTCTGAGAAGTAGTCATTGAACAATCGGTTTTGTCCTTCTTCACGACTCCGATCTATCACTGTTCTTTTTCTTCTGCGCCTGATGGTGTTGTCGGCTTGTTGTTGACTCTCGCGTACCAACCTTATGACCTCCTCTTCAGTGTTGTCCTCGAGGCATTCATCTACGATTTCGTTCCAGATTGTATCAAAGTCAGTGTTTGGATCCATTATATGGATGATATGAGAAGGTGAGAAATGAGAAGAGAATGGTAAAAGATGAGAGAATAGGAGAAGATGAGAGAATGGGAGAAGATTGCACAATTTGGTTCTCTTATGTGAGGTATATATAGGCTAGTTCTACAACGGCTAGTTTTATAACGGCTAGTTTTACAACGGCTAGTTTTATAACGGCTAGTTTTATAACGGCTAGTTTTTTTTATAACGGCTAGTTTTATAACGGCTAGTTTTTTTATAACAGTTAGTTTTTTTATACCGGCTAGTTTTATAACGGCTAGTTTTTTATAACGGCTAGTTTTTTTTTATAACGGCTAGTTTTATAACGGCTAGTTTTTTATAACGGCTAGTTTTTTTTATAACAGCTAGTTTTATAACGGCTAGTTTTTTATAACGGCTAGTTTTATAACGGCTAGTTTTACAACAGCTATATCTTGGATAAATAAGAATATATTTTCATAACTAGTACATAAACTTTCAAAGCATAAGCTACATAAGTCCTGCTAATTTCTTCTTAATAATTTCACAACAAAAATTATGATTTTCAAGTTGCGCATCATCCATCCCTGATACATCCTTCATGAGGATTTCATACAATGCTGGTATGCTCTCCGCCTCCTTTACCTTGCACTCTGCCTCCTTTACCTTGCACTCAGCCTCCTTTGCCTTGCTAGCTGCCATAATTGCCTCGCTCTCTGCAAGCTTTGCCTCAGCTATTTTTGTCATGACAATATTTTTTACAGATATAGCAGCTTCCATTGCAGTCAAATCTACAACGGGTGTTGCCGGTGTTGCTATTTCCTTGCTCTTCCTTTTTGCTGCCTTTTGTCCAATTGGGCGATCTGTTGGGATTGATGAGTCATATTCTTCACAACTAATTGGCGTTTCTGGATTCGATGATGATGAGTACGTCCGATCACCTGTCTTTGATCTCTTTGAAGAGTTGTTCATTGATTCTCCCTTCCATTTAGGCTCACTTCTCAATAACCTCCATGCATGCTCAAATTTGAAACGCTCCTTTGCTATTTGAGAATAAAGCTTAAACGCCTCCGCCATGACATCATTCTCTGATTTACCGCTTGTGTTGTCTCTAACAGCTATTTTGTAGCACCCGCAAAACTTTTGTACTGAAGCATTCATCTTATGCCATCGAGATTTCAGGGCACCCGCTCCTCTCTATAAGCCGCCCGCGATAGTTGTTAAAGTTATCTCTTATTCTTGCCCAAAAGCTATCTGCTTTTTGGTCAACTCCCACGATTGGATCTTTTGAAATGTTGAGCCATGTCTGAATAAGCAACTCGTCTTATGGTGATTCGAACCTGATACGTTTGTTCTTCTTAGTAGTACCCTCTTCTTCTTCATTGAGCGTAATGTTTTCCAGTTGAGTGGAGAACTGTGAGACTTGAGACTCGGAAATGGATCCGATTGGTGATTCCGGTTCATTGTTAGGAGACTCCATGTTGTTGCTGGTACCCATTGGAGGCCTAAACCACATGTTGGGATTGGACGGCTGTTGTGGTGGATACATAAACCGGTGGGGATTTTGAGAATTGTCGCCGGTAGGGGGTTGATTTTGCAAGTAGTTCATATAGGCTCGATATTGGGGATTTTGAGAATTGTCGCCGGTAGGGGGTTGATTTTGCAAGTAGCTCATATAGGCTCGATATTGGGGATTTTGAAAATTGTCGCCAGAAGGGGGTTGGTTTTGCAAAAAAATCATGTAGGCCATATATTGAAGATGATTGGGATCCATTTGACGGAAAATAAACAAGATTGAGACTTGAAAACAACAAAAAAATAGAAGTGAAAGATGACAAAGTGGGTGCAAAATGAAGTGAATAACCCTACATATTTATATATTAGACCAAATTATGGCCGTTGCATTGGACAAACGGCTCAATTTCACCAACGGAACTTTTTTTAACACTGTTGAACGGCTCTATTTTGTGCAACAACAGATTTTTTTAGCAATTTTATTTTTATTTTTAATCACAAATTGGGTCAATTGGTCAAATGGCTCTATTTGTTCGAGACCCTTCCATTCGCCTCTCGTCTGGTCTCTGCACGCATTCCAGACCCTTCCAGATCTAGGCATGCTTCATCTCCCTCATCTCCCTCCGTTGCGCCCCATCTCCCTTGGCCTCATCTTCTTGCCTCAGCTATCTGCTTCATCACCCTCGGCTCCTCTCCCTCCGTTTCGCCCCATCTCCCTCGACGCCTCTCCCTTCGTTTCACCCCCTCTCCCTCGGCCTCATCGCCCTATTCTAAACCCTTCCTCACCCAGATCTAAACCCTTCCATTCGCCTCACTTCTTTGGTCTTTCGTCTGGTCTCTGCACGACGTCTTCACTTCTTTGGTCCCCTTCATCTCCCTCATATCCCCAATCTAGACACTACCTTCTGCTTCCCTTCCAGATCTAGGCATCCCTCATCTCCCCCATCATGTAAGCAAGCTTCTCCAGATGCTTCATCTCCCTCATCTCCCTCCGTTGCGCCCCATCTCCCTCGGCTTCATCTTCTTGCCTCAGCTATCTGCTTCATCACCCTCGGCTCCTCTCCCTCCGTTTCGCCCCATCTCCCTCGACGCCTCTCCCTTCATTTCACCCCCTCTCCCTCCGTCACGGCACGATGAGACACGGGACGCCGCAGGTTTGAGATGGTTCTGGATTTTGTTGTCTTATGTCTGGATCTGGATTTTTTTTTTTGGGTTACATCCAAGAATGTTGGTTCTGGTCCGGTTCTATGTACTGTTTTAAAATTTTCTTCACCAAATTCTGATTTGTTGAATTATTGTTGATTCTTCTACACTAATTCTGGTTATACTTTCTGGTTTGGGAAGAATATGTTTTTCTCCCACTTCTTTTAACTGTATTTTTGGTGAGAATGTGAGAGAAAGAATGAATATTTAATGGGAAGACACCGTTGGCCACAGAAATGTCGTTCACTAAATTTTAACTTCTATTGCTTCCACGTCGACCATTTCCATCGCTGGTCAATTAAAAGAAACGTAAACTAAAATAAGACATGCTCTAAAATAATAGCGTTAAAGATGATCTAATGCTAGATTTTTTAAGGGTTGCTTAATTCAAATTCACTGGGCCTTTCTCAACCACGTCAGATTTAGAAACTCCATTGCAATTTCACTCCAACGGTAGCAGTTTAAAGATCTCTGTGGTGGGTCTCACAAATACACAATTTTTAATTCTACCCTCTCTTCCCCCTACCCCTTCACTCTAAAAAAAAAAACCAGAAACTTCCTCATACTTGAGGGCGAATTATAGTAATTTGTTCCAATCCAAGACATAAACAAAGACAAGGATAATATTTTCACAAAAAAGGGCTTTCTATTTATAAAGAAAGTACCGAATGCACAAATAAATTGATATTCAAATAAAAAAATCTTATTAATATTCATAATTAATTCAATTAAATATGAAATCATAAAAATAGAATAATTTAGATTTAGAAATTCTGCAAGAATATTAGGGTCTCTATAAGCATTTGGAATTCTTGTAATTGCAATGTTGATTTTTCGGTTCCTCCTTTTTCTCGTACGGTCTCCTTTCTCATTCTTCCCCCAACAAAATGGTCGCACCAGTCTCTCATTCTCAGAAACCTTCACTCTCTCACAATCCGTGAAATCTCTCATCTTCTCCCTCGGTGTGTCAACCATTGAAACCCTATGAAGCACGGACTCCGACACGGACACGGACACGTGGACACCGCTAATGTAAAAAACATAGGACACCGACACCGCTATATATATATATTAATTAATTAAATAAAATAAAATATAAGCATCATTTATAATAAATATAAAAGATCTAAATTGAGAAGCAAAATTTATAAATCATTTAAATTGAGCACTTTGTTTCATTACAAAAAAAGATTCTAAAACAAGATATAGTAATAGTCTTGCACCTAGATCCATCCATCTACTACCAAAAAGCTAAAAATGATCTAATCAAGTTAAGGTCTTTCACCCCCCTAATTGATCATCATCATTGAAAAATATACCCTCTAACTCTGGCTCATCTAAAGACAAATTAGCAACTTCAAGAATTCCAATATCATCAAGTGATCCAAAATCATCTCCTGCAACATCTCACATTTTAGTTTCTCCTTGATGATATTGTGCAGTGTTCCTTGAAAGAAGTCGAAGGTTGCTATGAACAAATATTAAATCTTGAGCTCTTTGTGATGTCATCTTGTTTCTCTTTAAAGAATGGATAAATGAATATGTACTCCAATTCCTCTCACTACATGAAGATGAACAAGGTTGTGCAAGTAGTCTAAGGGCAACCTTTTGAAGTATTGGAGCATGAATACCATGAACTAGCCACAAAGTTTTTGGATCCATCTTACCTCTATCACTTAAAGAATCAACATCTGCAAAACCTTCTCTTCCATCTGAGAAGTTGGCAAACTCTATATTCACTTTCCTCCTTACATCTACATCAAGAAATAACCTTTTGAAGCATTTTACTCTTTCATGGGTGAGCTCTGTGTCTTGATGTGGAGAAACTCGATTAGGATCTTCACTTAGCCATTCATGACTGTAATAACTACAATTAAAAAGAAATATATACATGATTATAAATTTATATAATCCTAAAAAAGATGTAAGTAAAAAAGCATTACGTAAATATTTAATAACCTTGGATTTAGAGAATGAGCTAAGCAATGGAGAGGTGTGTTACTTTTGGTCCAACGGTCAATTAATATAGAGTGCACGACTTCATGAAAGGTTGATTCTTCAATCTCCACCTTTCTTTCATGTTGGTATATGGCCTTCCTCACATTTTCAATCATTGAATCCCACATTTCATACACTAGGTGTAGACATGAAGCTTCGGTATCGGTTCTTCTAAGAACATCATAGATAGGATCGGTGAAAGAAAGGATATAATCAACCTTCTTCCACCAACGATCATCTATCAAAGTATCCTTCACAAATTGAGCCTTATCTTGATCATCATCCCTATACGAAGACCATTGCTCACTAATCACCATCTCTAGGAGTCCTTACTTCAATTCCTTAAACCTCTTGAGCATTACAATGGTGGAGGCAAATCTTGTTGTAGCAACAGAAAGCATCCTCAATATGCAGAATGTATTGAAAATTGATAATCTCATAGAGTGACACATGATAAAGTTTTTGATAAACATTGCATCTTCTGCAACTTGGGTGATCCAAGAACATTCTTGATAAGCAACATTGTTTCTTTCTGTATTATTGGGTGCACATATGTTCTTCAAAGCAAGATTTAATGTATGGACAACACATGGAGTCCAATAAATAGATGGAAACTCAGCCTCAATTATTAAACCCGCTGCCTTACAAACAGTTGCATTATCATCACTATTTGCACAACATTTGATGGCCCAACCTCCATAATTACATCTCTCATTTGTTTGGCAATGAATTCTTTATCTTTCACCTCATTTGAACAATCAATGGCCTTTAGAAACATAGGTCCGCTCTCGATGACAGCCATGAAATTAATTAAAGGTCTCCTTTGTGGATCACTCCATCCATCACTAACAATGGTCACACCCTTTTGGCTCCATGCATTTTTCATTGGTTGCAACAAGTTCTCAACATGTTTCCTCTCATTTTGAAGTAACGTTGTCCTTAACTTATTATAGCCTGGAGGTTGGTAGCCACTAATAGAATTGTTGGCAGCATAGGAAAACGCCTTCCTAAAGTGAGGATTTCTTGCTAAATGAAATGGCAGCCCCGCAGAGATAAACATCCTAGCAATTTCTGCATCGAGTGTCTCTCTAGCTTGCATGTTAAAAGAACCTTCTAAGGTTGATGTCTTTCTCTTCTTTTGATCGTTAGCTACAATGGTTTGGTCATCAGATACAGGAGGCAACGAGACTGATTGTTTTTTTTTTGATTTCTCCACCTTCAATGCAGCCTCGGTATCTATCTTTTTGAATTCTATAAGCTTGGCAACTGTTACCTTAAAACAAGATCTAACTCCCTTTCCTGTAATCTTCAAGAAGTGTGCCCTCACTCTAGTGTAAGACCCATTAAAGTTTATATCACAAAGATTGCATTTAATTTCAAAATTTCCCCCTCCACCTACACTTTTTATCTTTGTAACATGCTTCCACAAAGGTTTAGTGTCGTCAATATCATCTTGCTCTTTAGCTTGGCTAGAACTAGGAGGACTCATCTCTACAAAATTTTATTACAACATATATACCATCAGACACAAAAATCAGGATAAAAATAATAACAAACAATAACACAAACAAGAAACAATAAGGAACAGCAAACCCTATTAAAATAATCAACATCAACAGTGTCTCATTAAAATAAGCAACAGTGTTTTGGGAGTCATTGTTAATATATGTTACTTCATGTGCTCACGAAAAGGACAAACTTCAACCAAATAAAGTAAAAAGAAGAATAAAAAAAACCCTCACGCGTGTGATGCGCAAAACAGAGACGATCACACAAAAAAAACAGAGACGTTCAGAGATACGATACCTCACGGCGACGGTGCGATGCGCGACGGCAGTGCGATGAGCGACGTCAGTGCTGTGTGCGACGGCGGTGCGGTGTGCGAAGCGGCGGCTGCAACTTGAAGGAGGAG
Source organism: Calophaca sinica (assembly GCA_037113605.1). Taxonomy (NCBI): domain Eukaryota; kingdom Viridiplantae; phylum Streptophyta; class Magnoliopsida; order Fabales; family Fabaceae; genus Calophaca; species Calophaca sinica. Next base: position 26,916,500 of record CM073730.1, on the reverse strand, counting down.
AAGAAACCAACAGACTGAGAAGAGTAGAAGAGAAAGGTGTGTGTTGCATGTTCTGCTCCCCTTTGCGTGCGTAAGAAGTGAAAGAAAAAACCCTATTTTTTAATTAAATTTGAAACGATCTGTTTTCCCTTTTTTGTGTTGCCATTTCCCTCGCCGTGTCCCGCTTCTCAATCGGTGTCCCGCGCCTTGTCCAACTTTTTATTTTTATTTTTTTTAACTGGACACCGCAAACAGGTGTCAGACACGCGTCGTGTGGGCGTTGTACGGGTGTCGGTGTCCGACGTCGTGTCGGACACGCGACACGACGGCGAGAAGGGGTGTCCGTGCTTCATAGTTGAAACCGCAAATCGGTTCTCTCTCTCACTGCTTGAAACCCCCCAACCACTGGATCTGTCCCCTCCACGACCATCACTGGCTTTTCCTCTCTGTTTCGTGACCACCACCTCCGGATTTGCCCCCCTTCTCTGGATCTGTTCCTCTTTGTGAAACCCCAATCCCCTGGTTTTGAGCAACAAAGTATTGTATTTTAATGTTAAGCAACGGCCTCCTGCGGTGGTGGGCAAAGCATAGTGGGAAAAGCGTTTGGAAGGTTACAGTGAGGTCACGACAGCAATAGTCACGGCAATGACTTTTATGTATTTTAATTTTTTTAACTTCTTCATGAGTTGGTTCTATTGAATCTGGGCTCTGGATGTTGCTATTTCTTCAACTTCTATTGAATCAATTTTTTGTTGGTTCTGCATGTTGAATCTGTTGTTTTGTTCTTTTGACTTGTATTACCGTTTGTTTCCCTCTTCTCTAGATGGGTTGGTTGGTTATGGATGAGACAATAAAAATGATATTTTATCTCAAAGGGACCGTGTACTATGTAATGGACGTGTCTTATCTATAAGGGACCGAATTATTAGGCTGTATCGGTCTACTCATCCACTTTTAGTTCCTTTTTTTTTTACAACAGAGGGATCTACTTTTAGTTCCTATCAGTAACATCTTTTTTATCTTTTTTATTGTACTATTTTTTTTATATACGGGATAAACAAAGTTTGTCATATTATTTCTGTATTTTTTGTTCGAACAATATATTTTGTAGTTTTTGTAACACAATAAGTCACTTTAACGAAAAATCTCAGATTAAAGAAATGAAAAACAAATCAAATTTTGTTTATAGCATGAAAACAATTATGTTCTTTCAAAGTGAGAAAATAATGTCATAATTTTCTTAAATGTAATTACGAACATATAGAATGGTACGTCCCGTTTAAGTACAAAAAAAAATATAAACTGGTAAATAATAATTATATAAAGATAAGCATTAGGCAACATATATAACTTTATAAAAAGTAACTTTATTTGCAATGTCAAGTTAACATGCAGACTATCAAACCTGTGGGTGCAAAAAGTAAATAAGATAGAGTAATGTATATTTCAAAAGTTGAGAAAATAATGCTAACTCAAACCATCTAAGTTAAATTCTGAAAAATTTCTCTATAAACTACATTTGAAGTGGTGGTTGTCACATCTCCCTCGTTGTTACGTATGAGTATCTTCAACTCACTGCATGATGTAACCCTTGATATTGCAACATATAGTTGACCATGGGAAAAAACTGATTGCGGGAGATAAATTCCCACATGTTTCAAAGATTGTCCCTGACTTTTATTTATAGTCATTGCAAAAGAAACAATCACTGAAAATTGTTTGCGCTGAAATTTAAAGGAAATTCTTGTATCAGATGGGATTAATGACAATCTAATAAAAACTTTTTCTGCTACTTTACTGCCAGAAATAACCTTTGCCTCCAACACATGATTGCCAAGTTTGGTGACTATGAGCCGAGTGTCATTGCACAATCCTGATGACTGATCTATGTTTCTCAATAACATGATGGGAACACCAATCTTTAACTTCATTTGATGATTAGGAAGTCTAAATGCAGAAATTGTATTAAAAAAATCTAGAGTATGTATATCATCTGGTCTACCAAAATTTCCATCAACCGAACATGAGCTATCAAAACTTAGGTAATTAACTTTTTGTTTCTCCAGGCATCAATGACATAATGTACTTATTCAAGTGATTAACAACATTATTTGTGGGGTACTAAAATAACTCTATGATGAAAGAATAACGGGTCTCTCATATTTTCTAAAATAGACGAGTATGTGCTATTAACAATAGCAGCAAGAGGATCGCCTGAATTTTCAATGAGCATATCAGGGGTTTATCAACTGTTGCAACTGCAACATTTATTTCACCAATAGTTCAATTTCTAATACCCAACACCCAATCTGAAAACTCCTTCAGTTGTCGTACTTCTTCTTCTGAAGACTCACCTTGAAGCCTCGTGTTTTTTTGTTAATGTAAGCACCTTACATAATGGCCAAAGGTATGACCGATTAATGCTAGCATGAACAACATGTTGCCTCGTTCCCTTTGGTATGACTAGAAGTATCTGTCAAAAATCACCACAAAAAACTACTATTTTTTCTCCAAACGACAAATTTTTACTTTCACTATTAGAAAATTGAAGTATATCCCTAAAGGTTCTATAAACTGCTTCAAAACAATGCTTGTGAGTTATTAGAGCTTCATTTCAAATTATAAGTTTAGCCTTGATTATCCATTCTGCCAAAAGACTACCCTAGTTTATGTTACAGAAGGAATCTCCATTCACATTTATAGGAATTTGGAACCTAAAATGTGCTGTCCTGCCACCTGAAATCAACAAAGCAGCTATTCCACTGGATGCAACAATCAAACCAATTTCACCTTTAGATCTGAGAGCTGCAGAAATGGCTTTCCAAAGAAAAGATTGACTGTTCCTCCATAACCATAAAGAAAAAATAATCCCCTGCAAAAGATGTCACCCAATTGTCATTGTCATTCATGTAAATGATGTTACCCAAAATATCCATTTATAAGTATCAGTTTTTATTAATTCTCACTTTTTTTGGTAACATTAATTCTTACCATTATTTGGTAGACAATTGGGTGACCATATCAATTTATTTGACCATATCAATTTGACCTATTTAATAAAGGAAACAAATTGAATTCGGTGAGCCAATTTCCCTTCTAAATTAAAATTCGACAAAAAATAATTAATTTAATGAATGAATATATGAGAAAAATATTATGCTCCCAAAATAATATTTTTTTGGTAGTTTCTCCTAAAATATATTGGTCTAATTAAGAAAAAAAATTAATCGATACGCTTTATAAATTAGTTACGTTATATTTGTAAAAATCTTAATTGATTTCTCAATTGAATAGTTTTTCCCAAATCCTCGCCTATTATATCAATTGTTTGACTAATTATCGAAATGAATTGATACTTGTAAAGTATTTATTATTAATTAAAAATAATTGAACAATATAACTCACTTTAAGCTATAGTTATTTAACTCATGCATTACACCTAACAAATTTAGTATTTTAGTAGTATAACAATAAAAGGACGTTTAATTATCAAAAAAATCAAAAATCAAAATAGTCAAAAAAGCACGTTTGTGGTGTTTAAATGGGAAAAGAAATTTATTTGTGGTATTGAACATAATGCAAACATTTTTTTATGAAGAGTGCAAATGCGTTTCTTATATGGAACTATATATCAAATCCTTTCAAAATTTAAATGGTATCGCGAGCAAAATTGAGGAAAAATTATTTGGATAGAAAATATATGTTGGTATTTATTTACAGAAATATAAGAATATGACGTAGAAATAAATTAATTTTGTGTGAAAATAAAATTGATCAATAATTAATTTATTGATTGAATAAATGATAAAGATATTATGCTCCTAAAATCATTAAATTCTTTTTGTTTCTACTAATGGTAAGAATGAATAAAATCTGAATTGAATAAACGACATTCTATAATTACTATGACCATATCAATTTATTTGAATCCTTTTCAAATTCGGAATAGTATATATGTTGATACTGTAAATATTATTTTATACGTATGATTTCCTTTTTGGTAGACGTATGATTTGTTATTACAACATACATAAATTTCTTAAATATGAATTGTTGTCTTTTATAAAAGGAAATCTGTCCATAAATTAAAAAAAAAAAGAATTTGACTTCTCTAAATCAGATTCTTAAGTATTGATAATTAGATAAATAGTGACAGAGAGAGAAGATTATCATTTAAAATTTGAAATTAATGTTGTTTGAAGAAACTAATTTAGTCAATTCATAATTATATGGTCACCCAATAGGTTTTTGCATTTCTTTTTGTAAGTACATTCATTGCAAAAATACATCTCACTTGTCATTGATTTGTGAATTAAGAGGATTTTAATTGATTTAATAATGAATCAAAATTATTTCCTTTATTGGACTGTGAATGTACCTATTCATAAAATTATTTAAAATCATTAATCCTGCCATAAGCAATGAAATCTTTCCCATAATCAAATGAGCCATATTTAGTTCATGAAACAGATTCCTATATTTTGACTAAGTAAAATCACATGGACAATCCAGATAGCCTTTCAGTCTCTTTGCAAATTTATCAATAAAAAAGAAAGAAGCTAGATTGGAGAAAGCCAATCATAGAGTGGACTTATACAAAATGTTATGAAATTATCCTTATCCCAAAATTCCTCAAAATGAGACCACATATACAGACTCTATTATAAATTACCTGAAAACTAACCACCCTAAGTGACAACAGTAATCCTACTTTGCTCATACATAGCTATCTCAAATCTAATAAGACTATCATCCTTTAAATTCTTATCCATAGCAAATTTTTTCCACCCACAGGTTAAATAGCACTCGTGCTTAGCCCTTTTTCCCATCTCAGTTGACATGGCCATCTCCTTCGTGATTCGTCCTCTAAAGTGCACCTTGTGTTCCTCTTATCTGGGAATACCACTGAGCAGAATGCAGCTTTCAATAGCTGTAAAATTTGATATGTAAATTCCGAACGCAACACTTGTTAACCATTAAAACATAAATCAGATTCTTGTAAGAAGAGCTTACCAATTTAGAACTTTTTGATTGATAATAGGCACTCAATTTCTTCGTAGCAAAAAACAATAGAAAAAAGAATCAAGTTTGCCAGATTCGCTGCACAAAACGCTGATGAAAGAGGCACAAAAAAAATAACAAACATGAGAACAAATCAGTTGCAATATGTAAAATGGAAATAAAAAAGGGAGAAGTAGGAGATACACAAGAGTATCTGGCCTGTGTTGCCGTTTACGATTTCGCAGGAGAAATCGACGAGGAGAGAAAAAGGAAGTTCGTTGTCGGATTCGCCGCACAAAACGATTACAAACAACGATCGCCCGAAAAAAAAAAGCAAGAAGAAGGACAGCGCGACAAGAGAAGAAGGAATGATCGCCGGAAAAAAAAACACAGGAAGAAGGTTGGCGCCGCAGAAAAAGAAGGATGGCGTCGCAGGAGACCAAAACGTTTTAGGTTAAATGAGTTTCTGATTTCTCTTTCATTGGCATTTTTAAATTATGTCTTTCCTATAAATAATTCTTTCTAATTATTAAATGACAAAATCTCTTTCATTTTAAATTAAACCTTTTTAATTTCAAAATAAATTTTTAATGTTATTAAATGTTAAAATGCTGTTATAAGAGATTATTTTAGTGATATAACCAAATTGTCCTCTAATTAATGCTTCCTGACACTATTACTTTTAATATTATAAAGATTTACTTCTAAAATTTTTCATTAAAAACAAATCTTTGCTCCATAAATTTTTCCACATAGGTTAATATTTTTGTTAAATAGAAAATGTTGTCAATAATTAATAAATGCTCTAGTTATGCTGTGAGCAACTCTATTAGTTTTGTCTCGTTACATAAGCTATTTATAATTAGCTTGTTGAGATAAAAAGTCTTTACAATGTGTCACTATACTTCTAAGCTCTGTATCTAAATCAATAGAAGAACAAATGGCATCTACAATAATTTTGCAGTCGGACTCAAAAATAATATTTGCATAACCCAAGGATTCCACCCAACAAAAAGCTTCTAAGATCCCAAAGGCTTCACCTTCAAGGACACTCGGCTTAGAATTTGATCAAATAATATTATGATTCCAGATACACATTCATAGTCCTACACAATTTCCTCCATAAAAAAAGTTGAGTCCACGTTACATTTGAAACTACCTTCGATGGGGAATTAACCGAGATGTACTTGTGAGGGTCACTACATTATGATCAGAAATAAGAGATTTTCTCTTTGCCCTTATGTGTAACCAATCATGGAGAGAGTCATTCGTTGCAGCAACTATGAAAAATGTAGTAAAATTGTGATTATTCCAAAGTTTGTCATTCCGGTTCTTCCACAAACTCCATATAATCTTGATGAAAAGTGACTGACATTATATAGCGGTTTCATGAAAGAATCGCTACCTATAAACTAGACTGTGTTTGGTAAAAATAAGCTATAAGCTAGCTTATAGCTGAAAAGCTAGCTAATAATTAATAGCTTATAGCTGAAAAGCTAACTAATTAAAATAGAATTGTTTGGTAAAATTAGCTATTTAACTAGCTGATAAATATAAAATGACACAAAATGATAAGAGTTTATTTTTATTTTAAATTTGAAAAAGGACAAAGAATAAAATAATGAGGATAAATCCGAAAGAAAAGATAAAAAGCTATAAGCTATAAGCTTGGATGCTACTTAAAGTAACATCTCAAAAAAAGCTATAAGCTAGTGTGATAAGCTTGTTTACCAAACACATTTCCTTCGACTAAACAAGCTTATAAGCTAGTTCAATAAGCTTTAAGCTGGCTTATTGGCCTACCAAACCTAGCCTAAGTATTTTTTTTCTTTATCCATAAGTAGTTGATTTGCATCAAACTGCTACTATTTGGGCGTTACATTATCCAAAATTTGGTGTAGTGCTAAACTAAAAAGTTACATTAAATATATCAAATCTACAAATTTTTACGCAAATTTTAAAACTTTTTAATATTTTGTAGCGACCGAAAAATCCGGAGGGATTTTATTCGAGTTTAATGGAGCCGCCACCAATAATTTATTTTCGAAGGAAAAATATTGGAAAAAACCTTTTTTTGAAGAAAAGTGGTCCTTAAGACCTGATTTGGGTTCGGGAGTCGATTATGTGTAGGGAAGGTATTAGCACCCTACAACATCCTTTCGAAAAAGGTTACCTCTAATTAATTGTGCAAATCTTATTAACTTCTAAAAAAATATTTATTTCCCTTTTATTTTAAAAAAAAAAAATTAACCAAGATAAAAAAAAGAGGACTTAATAAAAGTCGTTTATTTTTGCGCTTGACAAGAGTGGGCTCCTGCTCCTACGTATCTCCGGGTGCAGTGGAGAAATCAAAGGCTACGTAGTTCTTGGGTAGAAAATGGTTGTGTGTTGGTTGATTTTAATTGTATATTTTTTTGATGGAAAAAAGGTAGGTTTTGTAGGGACCAAACAAGAAGCAATCAAGAGTGGTCCTCACTAACAACCTATTTTGTTTAGAAAATTAACGGTGTTCGTAATGATCAAACGGGAAGCAATCTCGAGTGATCGTTACTAGTAAAAAAAAGATTGATTTTATTTTTATAAAGATGATGGGTTTTCATGGGGACCAAACAAGAAGCAATCAAGAGTGGTCCTCACTAACGACTCATTTTTATTTAGAAAATTAAGATATTTGTAATGACTAAACGGGAAGCAATCTCGAGTAATCATTACTAGTAAATTAATTTTCGTGATTTTTATCAAACGTTTTTTAAAAAAAAATAGGGTTTCGATATTTGTATGTGAAATTTGGTTGAATAAAATTGTACTAGTTTGACTAGTAAAAAAAATAAATAAAAAAAAGGTAAAGCGGTTCAATGGATAGAGAGAAAAAAAAAAAAAAAAAAACTAAACACGCGTAAGTATAACTCACTGAGAAGGGGGAGAATTAACAAAAATAAAAGAAAAAAAATGAAATGAAATAAATATGTACAATTATCATTCTTTATTAAATAAAGAAAATAAAAGAAATGAAATAAATAATAAAAAGAATAAAAGAAAGCAGGGGTGCCGTTGAGTGGGCTGAGGCCCCCAAAAGAGGAAAAAAAAAATGGATTAAGAACAAAGGACGGGTAGCGTAGGAAGGAGGGGTGGGCTGACCGGTCAATAATAAAAAAAAAAAAAAAGATAAGGGGTATCACTTCTTCCTTACGGGTTTCATTTGAAACCCTAGTGGGAAGAAAGGCTGCCTTGAGGGGAGAGAGCGAGGAGGTCGTGGCGTCGAGAGAGAAACGTGGGAGAGAAAAGAGAGGAACGTTGGGGAAAAAAGAGAATGAGAAAGGCGAGTAGAGATCGCCATGAGAGAGGAGGCGAGGGAGGATGAGAAGAAGCGGCCGGCATCCATCCTTGGCGTTGTGCGCAAGTGGGGGAGATCTATGGTGAGGGAAGGATGGGTTGGCGCAAGGAGGAGGTGAAGGAGGAAGAAGATAAACCTTTTTTTTTTCTTCTGCTTCTTCTTTCTTCTGTTTGCTTCTTCTGCGTTTTTTTTTCTTCTAGTTCTTCTCCTTTTTCTCTCAATTTTCTCTCAAATTATTGTGTATAATTGGTACCAAGAATGAGATATCCAATTCTGAAATTAAGTGCAATTTTTCTTCCCTCCCCCCTATTCTCTACTGCTATTTATAGAAAAAATAGAGGGCTCAGTTTGTCCACTTAAGGTTGCAACTTGTATGCTAAGTGTGTACTAAAATGATGCTGAGGAGATGGTAACATGTGCAAAGTCTGAGATGATATCAATGGTTTGAAAAAATTGCAATCACCGTAACTTTAACAACGGTGCTCCTCCTTTTTGATTAAATTGCATTGTTTGTCAAACTTGGTTGGCGGATGAAGAAAAAGCAAGAGGCATGTGGGGACATATAGTAAGACATAGTTTGTAGAGTGGCTGAGGAGATATGCAGAGGACTTTGGTGAAGATATGCAGATGACTTTGTGAAAGGTGAAGTGTGGGAATCTGACTTTGATGTTTAGTTTTGAATTTTAGGGTTTTTGTTGTTTGGTTATAACGCTTGTAATGAACTGCAATTGGGATAAAAATGGCCCAGGGCATACGATCTCCCACGTCATACGACCTTTCCACGCTCGGAGCGACCTCGGCTCAGACGCGACCTCTCCTGACACGCGCGATCTCGGCTCGACGCCGACCTCCCCTGACTCGCACAGACGACCTCCCACAACTCGTCAGACGACTTCTCCACACGACGACGCGACTTCTCCACGGCTCGGCGTGACGACCTCTCCACGGCAGACGACCTCTCCACGGCTCGGCAAGACCTCATCACGGCTCGACCGCGCGACTTCTCCACACTCGACGCGACCTCTCCACGCGGCTCAAGACGCGATCTCCCCACTGACTCGGCATACGACCTCTCCACTCGGCACTGACCACCACTCCGACTTCCCACGGCTCGGCGTCGACCTGCCGCGACGCGACCTCCTGACTTCGGCCTACAAAACAAAAAAATGAAAATATAAGCGGACAAAATTGGGGTATAACTGCCCTCTTTAGTTATATTTTATTAGAAAATGCAAACAACAATGGTTGTTATATTTTTGTTATAAAATAGAGCTAAAGATAAATACACTAATTTTGTCTTGAACTTGACGTGAGGAATGACAATGAGGATCAACGCTGATGCGTTTAATCGGAAAGTGATAAGGAAGGAATACGGCCAGGTCGTCGACGAGGTAATCTAAAAGTGATAAAGAGGATTAACGCCGCGCGTTTATCGAAAACTATAAAGAAGGATCTCCGCCAGGTCAATCGACGCGGTGATCGGAAAGCAATAATGAGGATTAACGCGGCACGCGTTTATCAAAAAAACTATAAATAAGGATCTCCGCCAGGTCAGCATCGACGCGGTGATCGGAAAGCAATAATGAGGATTAACGCCGCGCGTTTATCAAAAAACTATAAAGAAGGATCTCCGCCAGGCTCGCATCGACGCGGTGATCGAAAAGCAATAATGAGGATTAACGCCAGCGCGTTTATCAAAACTATAAAGAAGGATCTCCGCCAGGTCGCATCGACGCGATGATCGAAAAGCAATAATGAGGGATTATCGGCGCGTTTATCAAAAAACTATAAAGAAGGATCTCCGCCAGTCGGGTAATCGATACGTGATCGGAAGGTTCGACGCCAAGTAGGTATTGACGCGTCGATGGAAAGCAATAAAGAAGGATCGCCGCCAGGCTCGCAATCGACACGGTGATCGGAAGGTTCGACGCCAAGTAGGGTATTGACGCGTCGATGGAAAGCAATAAAGAAGGATCAACATCAGGTCCGAATCGATATGTTGGTCAAAAAGCAATAATGAGGGACTACCGCCAGGTCGCATCGACGCGGTGATCGAAAAGCAATAATGAGGATTAACGCCGGCGCTTATCAAAAACTATAAAGAAGGATCTCCGCCAGGTCGAATCGACACGGTGATCGGAAGGTTCGACGCCAAGTAGGGTATTGACGTCGATGGAAAGCAATAAAGAAGGATCGCCGCCAGGTCGCAATCGACACGGTGATCGGAAGGTTCGACGCCAAGTAGGGTATTGACGCGTCGATGGAAAGCAATAAAGAGTGAGCGATACTTGGCGTGTCGCTTAGAAAGCAAAATAAAGGACCAATGCTAGGCGCATTGTTTGTAAACGAGAATGAAGGATCAAAATTTGGTGCACGGACCAGGTGTAACAAAACGGCTAAAAGGTGGTGATATGAAGATGATGCACGGATATATGGTATGTGATGCATGTATGCAATGCGATTATTATTTTTACTGATTCCTCGTCCCGTATGATCTCTAGTGCTTAAAGATATGGGACTGATCCGAGATTCATCGGATTTAGTCATGCTATGCCTTCGACTGGGAGGGAGCGCGAGTTATCGATGCTGCGCTAGTTACTTTTTTAAAGGTAATCCCTTTGCCCTTTTTGAAATTTATTTGTTGAGATTTGGCGTTTCCTCGTGATTCTTAAGATGTATATAATAACTTTAATGCTTTCCCATATCATCACATGCTTCACAATTCAGTGTCTATTATCATAAAACAACATTTTGAAATACGAGAACGGAGGTGTTTGGTATTCAAAAAGAAAAGAGTCATGTGTACAAGGACTGAGTTACACGGACTTGAAGATACATCAAGAAAATGCAGAAGAAGAAAAACAAAGAAAGACAATAACTAAACAGATATTTTATAGTTTGTGTCTTTGTAGGAACAAATGCCGCCTTCCCATATCCATAACTTTGATTACTCATTACTCTACTTCGAAAATATATAGAATCGCCTCATGGATAAGAGCCCTTGATGCGCCACCTTCTTCAATGTCCGATTTCAGACCCTAACTTTTGCTTGGATTGCTCTTTCAAGTTTTCAATCCAACGGGTTGCTCTAATTTTTGCCTAGGTCGCCTCTTTCGGGTTTTCAACCTAGCGAGCTCACTTTTTGCTTGGTTTTTATATGTTTTTTTAGGCATAATATTTTTTGACCGCATCGAAGCCATCGGGAGCTGAGATCTTCACCGCCCATCCTTGTGAGGATTAAGGCTCCTCCAGAAAAAGCTTTTTCACAACATACTGACCTTCATAATTTGGAGTCCATTTTCCACGAGAATCCTTTTGGATGAGCAAAATCTTCTTGAGTACAAGGTCTCCTTCTTGGAATTCCCGAGGGCGAACTTTCTTTCGTAAGCCCTCTTCATCCTTTGATATAGTTGCCCATGACATAAGGCCATCACTCTTTCTCTTCGATGAGGTTTAGCTGATCGGTAGAGCCTGGACCCATTCTCGCCTCTTTTAGTTTCATTTCCATCAATACCCTTAGCGAGGATTTTGGCTTCAATGGGAAGTCTTCCATTCCATATACCGATGAGAATGGGGTTGCCCTGTTGAGGTGCGAATCGAAGTTTGATAACCGTGCAAAGTAACAGGAACATTTCATGCCAATCTCTAATTTTTACCACCATCTTTTGGACAATCTTTTTCGTTTGACCTCATTGCCCCCATCCATCTTTGGGCGTGATCGATTCCACATTTTTGGTAAAGCAACTGCAACAAGGAGTTTATTTGGATTTCCTCTTCCAAAAATCAAGTTTTGAGAAAATATGAGCAATTTGATTTTGATCGGAATGGACTTTATTAGGGTTGTAACGTGGTGGGGTTGAAGGGTCACAAAAGAAAGGATATTTCAGGCTCAAAAAGTGTTTGAGGTATTTTCTTTTCAACAAGGATTTTTAGTGCAAAGATGCACTTTGATGGTTGCTAGCACAATTGTCTTTTCTTGCTTTGGCATTTTTATTGATTTTTTATTCTTGCAAGCGTCTTTTGTTTTGGCTTTTTTAATGACGAAATTGAATAGATTATTGTGCTAGTCTCCATTGGATGAGTAATCCTTGTTCAGTGGTATTTAAAAGAAAATTTTTTTAGGCTCAAAAGGGGTAGCAAGGGATGTATATATTTTTTATTTTGGGATAGAGAAAAATGGCCAAACTTCATCTCAAAATCTTATTGCTCAAATTTTCACAAAAAATAATTTTTGGCAAATTGCGAATTTGCTTTACCTTTTTCTTTCTATTTTTTATTAACTCCCTTTTTGTCACTTTCAGTACTCAAATTGATTATTTCAAGTTCTTCCTCGTGGATTAAATCACTTTTGCTTCTCGTACCATCAATCTCATTGGTTCAGAAGGGGTTTCTCAATTGTCCTCATGGGGTAGTCAAAGTTATAGTATGAGTCACTGATATCGTCATTTTCAAAGACAATATTTTTGAATCTGCATTAGTTAAAATCGACGAAAAGAAAAAATGAAAAAGAAGAAAGGGAATGGAAAAGATGAAAAAAAGAAAAGGGAAATGATTAGAAAATTCAAAAGCATTTTATTGATAAAGATACTGAAATGAAACATGTGCGCCCTTTTGACAATAAATCATCCTAAAGCCTTAGGCAGAGCAATAGGATTTGTATTTCAAAATTATTATGAACCAAACATCACGGGAAACTCAACAATTTCCAAATTTCCAAGTTTTTCACTCGACGGCAAGGGTGGACAAGGTCGACGATGTTGTCTTCAAGATCGCGATCATCTTTGTGATTGCTATCCGCTTTGGGTTCAACATTCTTGCACTCCAAAGGCTTTGCCTGATGTCACAGATGGGGATATTCTCATCTTTGGCTCCCGCCTTCCAATCTAGTTATCGTGGGCTGGTCCCCAAACTCCTCGATAATGGCATTGAGTTTGGACCTCCGTGACCTGGAAGGGGATTATTACCCACATTAGGCCCATCCTCCTTGAAACTCAACCATTTGGCATTGATCAGATCTTGAACCACGTACTTCAAAGCCTGACAATTTTCAGTTGTGTGACCTACTGCCCCTGCATGAAATTCACACTTGGCATTTGGGTCATATCCTCTTGAGAAGGGAGGTTGAAGTGGTTTCATTGAGCGTGGAGAGATCAAGGAGTTACTGATTAGGTGCTGGAACAAATCCGTATAGGTCATGGGAATAGGATCAAATTGGACTGCTTTCTTTTCTTGGTCATTTGGTTATTTCTGGTTTTGGTTCGGTTGGGTGGGAGCAACTGGTTGTGCTTGTGTTTGAATGGGAGAAGGTGGTCTAAAGGGAGGTGGGTAGTAGGGGTATGGAAAAGGATGTGGGAAATTGGTAAAGAATTGGGGTGGTTTTCCTTGTGCTTGTCCTCCCGGGCTCGTCATCACAGCATTGGTTTCCCCTTCTTTCTTCTTTACGAAGTTTGTTAGGGGTCTCTTGATATTACTGGTTTCAACAAAACTTTGGGCAATTTTTCCATTCCTCATTCCTCCTTCAACTCTTTCCCCTACGATGACCATATCTGAAAAGTTTGATGATACACTTCCGATCATTTTGTCATAGAAGGGTGATTGAAGAGTATCCATGAACATGGCCACCATTTCTTTTTCAATCAGAGGCGGTTCCACTTCCGCCACCTCTCCATCGTTGGGCATATTCCTTGAAGGTCTCATTGTCTCTTTTGCCATGTTTTGCGCATTCTATCGAGAGCCATATCAATGTTATACTTATCTTCAAGAAGGCATCCGCCAAATCTTTCCAACAATGTGAGATCGCTCAAGGTGTGTATACCAACTCGACGCTGCTCGTTAAACTATCCTGGAAGAAATGAATCAAGTTTGTCATCATGTGCATAGGACGCCATCTTCCTACAAAGACATGGTCAAGTGACTTTTCGCAAGTTGTCCCTTTATACTTGTCAAAGTCGGCACCTTGAACTTTGGCGGTACAACCACATCCTGACGAGACAAAGATCTGAAGCGATACTTGAATCGAGATAACTTACTCCTTCTACTGACTCTTAGCCTATCTTCGAGGATTTGCAACCGTATCGGACCAATCGATTCCCAATCGACGCTCAGATTGGGTCCCCTATAGTGGAGACCAGGCAATGCGGTTAGTTTGGAGATTCAATGGATTTCCTTGAATATAATAGGGGTAACCAAATGGCTCGGGATTTACCACGGGGGTACTACGCGTCTTGACTCCTTGAGTATTCAGAGATGGTACGGTGCATAACCAGGTATATAGGTGTATGTCATGAAGCCAGGAGTTGAGCTTTGAACCTGGTATGGTTTGATCACGGGCCAGGATCCTTGAGCCACATCTTGCACGACAAGTGCTTGGGAATCGATTCAGAGTTATTGTTAGCACCTGGCGGTGTGTAGCAAGGCGGAGACCATATAGTGGGAATCATTTGTGCTGTGGGCCTTGAGGGTTATGGTTTGCGATATCATCATTGGCTATAGGTGGCGTGTAACGGTGGAGTCCGTAAAGTGGGAACTGTGGTACTTGATTCGAGGGTTGCTAACTTGGTGAGGTGTAGGACCTGCGGGTAAATTGCAAAAGGTACCATCATCCCTTGAGTATTGAGACCATATTGCAACCGCATAGGACCAAAGCCAGTGGGTGGGAAGGTGTAGCTTGACTTTCATCATTCATCGGAGAAGCCCCATCTATGACCTTGTCTTTGTTTAGGGATTGCGAAGCTCCAAAACTTTGCTCATCTGTTCCTTGTTGGTTGGCGCCCTCTTTCACCTCTTGGTCATCCATGATCTTTGATTGAGAGCGAGTTCGATAAGGGTGTCGAGGAATCGGTTTGTTTGATTATTTTCTCGATGATTTTGAAAAAAATGATATGAGTATGTAAGAAAAGAAAAATGAATGAATGTGGATGCATGAATCTATTTATTTGTGCCAAGGAATCGTGAGGCCTCATTGTTTTGACATGTATGAGCTTCTTTGAAACTGTTTCACAATTTGATCTCATATTATTTCACAAAATACTTGCAGCCTAAGCTCTTGAGTTCCTACGATTCTCTGGCGACCTAAAATGAAATGAGAATGAATGATATTATTTCTTTATTTTCAACATGTGTTTTTGTTTTTTTGTTTTTGGCGTATGAATGCATGAAGATATGTGTTTTTGTAGACCCTTTTTATGCATGGACATGATATAACAAATTTTTGGTGGAAGAACAAAAATGATATGATGCCCTTGTGTCTTAAATGGGTCAAACCTAAAATTAGATATTTTCTAGCCTAAGGGGTCTATAGTCTTGTATTGAGTGATAGATCTCATGGTGGCTCTACTCACATTCTCACCAAAGGCCTCTAGAGCTAAAGTCTCCTCCTGAATATTAACCACAACGATAGATAACTATGCAGTGCGGAATACTCGGAGGGAGCACACTCTAGATGAAGTTCTCGCAATAGCCGGAAGAAAGCAAATTCCAATTGACCATCACCGAACCTCCACTCAACTTAAGCTTTGCTCGACCGGGTATAGGGCCTTACTCACATGTGTATGCGAACGTGTAGGTGCGGTGTGTGAGAGGGGCAACACCCTAACACTACCCAAGCTGCAAAACAAACAAAGCATACAAATATAGTCGTCTATCCTAATGTTCAATATTCACAACAAATTAAAATTAAACAAATAAATAATAAATAAATATTTACAAAAGAAATAAATAAATAAATAAATAAATAAATAAAGATAAAAATAAAAAGAAGGGGAATTAAAAAAAAAATAACAAAAAAAATGAAGATAAATATGTGGCACAATTAATCATGTTAGGCTTGACTCTAAAAGTCCGTGGAGTCACTGTAGCGACCGAAAAATCCGGAGGGATTTTATTCGAGTTTAATGGAGCCGCCACCAATAATTTATTTTCGAAGGAAAAATATTGGAAAAAACCTTTTTTGAAGAAAAGTGGTCCTTAAGACCTGATTTGGGTTAAGTCGATTATGTGTAGGGAAGGTATTAGCACCTACAACATCCTTTCAAAAAGGTTACCTCTAATTAATTGTGCAAATCTTATTAACTTCTAAAAATATTTATTTCCTTTTATTTTAAAAATTAACTAAGGTAAAAAGAGGACTTAATAAAAGTCGTTTATTTTTGCGCTTGACAGGAGTGGGCTCCTGCTCCTACGTATCTCCGGGTGCAGTGGAGAAATCAAAGGCTACGTAGTTCTTGGGTAGAAAATGGTTGTGTGTTGGTTGATTTTAATTGTATATTTTTGATGGAAAAAAGGTAGGTTTTGTAGGGACCAAACAAGAAGCAACTAAGAGTGGTCCTCACTAACAACGTTTTTTGTTTAGAAAATTAACGGTGTTCGTAATGATCAAACGGGAAGCAATCTCGAGTGATCGTTACTAGTAAAAAAAAGATTGATTTTATTTTTATAAAGATGATGGGTTTTCATGGGGACCAAACAAGAAGCAATCAAGAGTGGTCCCCACTAACGACTCATTTTTATTTAGAAAATTAAGATATTTGTAATGACTAAACGGGAAGCAATCTCGAGTAATCATTACTAGTAAATTAATTTTCGTGATTTTTATCAAACGTTTTTTAAAAAAAAATAGGGTTTCGATATTTGTATGTGAAATTTGGTTGAATAAAATTGTACTAGTTTGACTAGTAAAAAATAAATAAAAAAAGGTAAAGCGGTTCAATGGATAGAGAGAAAAAAAAAAAAACTAAACACGTAAGTATAACTCACTGAGAAGGGGAGAATTAACAAAAATAAAAGAAAAAATGAAATGAAATAAATATGTACAATTATCATTCTTTATTAAATAAAGAAAATAAAAGAAATGAAATAAATAATAAAAAGAATAAAAGAAAGCGAAGTCTTAGTTGAGGGGGCTGAGGCCCCCAAAAGAGGGAAAAAAAAAATGGATTAAGAACAAAGGACGGGTAGCGTAGGAAGGAGGGGTGGGCTGACCCAGTCAATAAAAAAAAAAAAAAAAGATAAGGGGTATCACTTCTTCCTTACGGGTTTCATTTGAAACCCTAGTGGGAGGAAAGCTGCGCGGCGCAGCGAGGGGGAGACAGCGAGGAGGTCGCGGCGTCGAGAGAGAAAAACGACTGGGGAGAGAAAAGAGAGGGAACGTTGGGGAAAAAGAGAATGAGAAAGGCGAGTAGAGAGATCGCCATGAGAGAGAGAGGCGAGGGAGGATGAGAAGAAGCGACGCCTTGCCATCCTTGGCCGCAAAGTGGGGAGATCTATGGTGAGGAAGGATGGGTTGGCGCAAGGAGGAGGTGAAGGAGGAAGAAGATAAACCTTTTTTTTTTTCTTCTCGCTTCTTCTTTCTTCCGCTTTGCTCCTTCTGCGTTTTTTTTCTTTCTAGTTCTTCTCTTTTTTTCTCTCAATTTTCTCTCAAATTATTGTGTATAATTGGTACCAAGAATGAGATATCCAATTCTGAAACTAAGTGCAATTTTTTCCATCGTCCCCCCCTATTCTCTACTGCTATTTATAGAAAAAATAGAGGGCTCAGTTTGTCCACTTAAGGTTGCAACTTGTATGCTAAGTGTGTACTAAAATGATGCTGAGGAGATGGTAACATGTGCAAAGTCTGAGATGATATCAATGGTTTGAAAAAAAATTGCAATCAGCCGTAACTTTAACAACGGTGCTCCTCCTTTTTTTGATTAAATTGCATTGTTTGTCAAACTTGGTTGGCAGATGAAGAAAAAGCAAGAGGCATGTGGGGGACATATAGCTGTAAGACATAGTTTGTAGAGTGGCTGAGGAGATATGCAGAGGACTTTGGTGAAGATATGCAGATGACTTTGTGAAAGGTGAAGTGTGGAAATCGACTTTGATTTTTAGTTTTGAATTTTAGGTTTTTTGTTTGTTAATAACGCTTGTAATGAACGCAATTGGGATAAAAATGGCCCACTCGACATACGATCTCCCATTTCGTCATCGACCTTTCCACGGCTTTCGGCGACGACCTCGGCTTTCGATGACGCGACCTCTCCACAGCGCGCGATCTCTCGGTCTGCGACCTCCCCACTCGGCGACGACCTCCCCACGGCTCGTCAGACGACTTCTCCACTCGACGCGCGACTTCTCCACTCGGCGTCACGACCTCTCCACTCGGCGTCACGACCTCTCCATTTCGGCACCCGACCTCATCACGGCTCGACCGCGCGACTTCTCCACGGCTCGACGCGCGACCTCCCCATTTCGGCACCCGACCTCGACTCGATGACGCGACCTCTCCACGGCTCGACGCGATCTCCCCACGGCTCGGCGTCACGACCTCTCCTGACTCGGCACCCGACCTCACTGCGACTTCCTGACTCGGCGTCGACCTCTGCACGATCTGCGACCTCCTGACTCGTACACAAAAAAAAATGAAAATATAAGCGGACAAAATTGGGGTATAACATATTTAATACCTCAATTTTATTTTAACATAAATACACTATTTAAAATATAAACATATTAAACTACATTATCGTTACGATAATATGATATTATTTACATTATCATTAAGATAATATCATATTATTAATGATTGAAGGTTGCATTTACATAATATAAAAATATAATAAAAGTATAAATATGTCAATTTTGAGTGTAGAATTAGTGCATGCTTGGATTCACTTTTGGGAGAGTCAAAAGTGAGTCTAGAAACAAAAATTGATTTTAGCATGTTTGAGTGTTCTCGAATAAAATTAGTTTTACCTCTAGAATTGATTCTAACTTGAAGCTAGAATTTGGAGCTTTTGCTTTCAAAAGTGATTTTTACCCTCAAATTTATTGTTCAATACGCTTTTACGTGAATGTATAAAACATAAATAACTTTGCATTCAATTCACTTTTAACTAAAACCAATTTATTCAAAATAAGCTTTTATCACCGTAAAAGCAAACATACACTTAATTGATGATGACTACTCTCTCCATCCCTAAATATAAGTCATATTTGAAAAAAATAGTGTCCCTTTATATAAGCCAATTTTCAAATTACTAGGTGTATTAATTATTTTTTTATAAGAATATCCCTAATTAATTTATTGTTTTTTGTAGTCAATAGTAAATAAGGTGACTATTTCTCTATCTTAAGTTAATAATTGATGGATAATTTTGGAAAAACAGTACATATTGCAGACAAATTAAATGAGTTATCTAATTTTCTTAAGGCAAATATTAACAAGTGCCCTAAAGGCACTATTTAAGGAAACAAATATAGTATCTTAAAAAAAAAGGAAACAAATATAGAAATATTATCTTGGAAGTGGTGTATTTAATTCTTTGAAAGTTTAAAAATTGTTGTTTCTAATACAAAACTTCTATTTTTTTATTCTTTAACAAGTGTCCTAAGAACACTCATTAGTAGGACAATTTTCTTAATTTGTATATTTTGATGAAATGAAGCTTGTATTTAGGAAGGGGGGAGTATTTTTAATATCTTTGTTATTATTATTTTATTATTCATCTACATGCTCACGCAAAAGTTACTTAGCCTGATAAGCATTCCTTTTTATAAAACGGTGAGAATATGCATAATGCATGTCTTTCAAGAGAAGTTCACCAAAAAAAAAAAAAAGTTTTTCAAGAGAATTGTCGAAATAAAGCAATCATTTACACCTTTTTAGCGAAAATATAATAAGCAAGCAAGCAATTAAATAATCAACCTCAATTATCAACACCGTCATTTATAATGATAACAACAATAAACTAAGGTGCGATGTGTCTTGGGTCTTGGACAACTCGATTCATTTTGCAGCAATGCTTGTTCGCTTGCGTTTATAAAATTAGCAACATGGTTGGACGGTAAGCGAATTTAGGTCTTACAGCCATGGGCGTGGCCGTTGTAGGGGCCAATTATGTTTGTAGAAAGTGGAGCACCGCCCCTCTATCATTGTAGTAGGAGTATGTCCTGGTATATCGGAATTTTCATTCCATATTCGATGCACCCCTTTTTAAATATAAGCAAAAGTCAAGCTTATATTTGAAAAAGGGGATGCATCGAATATGAAATAAAAATTCCGATATATTCCTACTACAATGATAGAGAGGCGGTGTTTGGTCCAAATATATTTTGACTTTTGCTTATATTTGAGAATGGAGGGTGTAGCTGCTATCTCTACCTCATTCAATGTACCCCGTGTAACCGAACACTCGCTCCGTCTCATATTGTTTGTTGTTTAAGGTTATGCACATTTCTTAAAAAGTATTGATTATACTAATTTTCATAGTAAAATAATCTCTCTTAACTAAAATACCCTTATTAACTTGAGTGGTTAGTAGTAGTGAGTGGTCATTAGGTAGGAGAACTAATTAATATATACTATTGGTTAGTTGAAATACAAATAAATAAGAGTCTTATTGGAAAAGAAGTAATTAATACTTCTTGATATTTTAGAATGACAAATAATTTTAGACAAAGAAATATTCCAAACAGGGCAAATAATATGAGACTGGGGGAGTACTTCTTTATCTCACATGAAATGTCATGTGTTTGGAATATTTACATGTTTCAGATTATTTATTATTTAAAGATATCATAAGAGTATTAATTACTTTTTTCCAATACTATTTCTGGTCCTTTTTATAAGAAATAAATTAAGTCATTTTCTTAGTCTTAAATATAAGAATCAAAACCTTGTTTTCAAATACATTAATTGATAAGTTCCTTATATTTATTTTTATCTCAATTACCTAATATTAATTAGTTTTTCCATCTAACTCCTAGTACTATACTAAGGATATTTTAGTCAACACAAATTATTTTACTTAGGAAATAGATGTAATTAATGATTTCTTTAAGACATGTATATTACTTTAAACGACACTTAATATGAGATGGAGTGAGTATTACATTGAAAACCGGCAATTTTTGTTATTTAAACAAAACAGTTTTATTATACTGGGTTAAGAATAAAAAATAAAAAATAAAAAATTGTTAAAAAATTTATAATAAATAGTTTATTTGTAATAAAACATTCTACTTTAATATTTTTAATCTCAAATTAAAGACTAATGTTAATAAAAATAATACTCTCATTGTCCCGTAATATCAGAGTCTTTTGAGAAATTTATTTGCCCTATTTTATAAGAGAAATGATTGTTCGACAACAAAATAGTTGTCCCAACACCATATTTTCATCCTGCAACCATTTTTTTTTTCCCTTTCTCTCAGTCACATCAACAACTTGGTGTGTGTCTGTTGATTTACGGTGTAAAATACGGTGTCCCTTTTTTTTGTCGGATTATCACTGCTCATTTTATAAGAAGTTTTCCAATTTTTTTGTTGTTTTAATCATTTTGTTATCAAACAAAATACCTTTAATTACTTTATCATCTCTCTCTTATGAGAATTGGGTAAAGAGATGGGTGATGATTTCCAATAAAAATTAATTAGATGGATAATTAATTATGTGGAATGAGTGAGATAATGAGTCTCAACAATTTTAAGGGTAATTTTGAAAATAAAAATTAAAAACTATTAACAAATTTAATGTCACTAATTAAATTAACCAACATTCTTAAATGAAGTGAATTAGTTAAAAGGTTCATATATTAAGAAATGAAGGGAGTAATAATTAAGGAACATTTTTGAATGAACGAAAAAATCATAATGAGTCAACCTTTCGCTCAAACTTGCTGTGACTTGAGTTCAAATCTTAAATTATTTCATTGTTGGGTTATAAGTAACCAAAAAAAAATCCTCACAGTAGTTAATAGTTCTCTCTATCCTTGTCCTTATATGGAGTAGTGTTTCCCTTAATCTAAATTTTAATGTCCTAAAAACAAATCATAATGAAGACAACAAAACTTATTCGCGTCAAGTTGGCACGCCAATAAGCTTCTGGATGTAGTTTAGCAACTGATTCTAGCCTTTATTTTTTTTACATATGAAGTACTCATTTTGGTCTGAAATATAAGCAAAAAAGTCTTTGTATAAGTAAAAAAATAACTTGTCAGTTTTAACTTCTTTTTTATTTTAATTTTAATTTATGTTAAATTAATTACACACATTTTCATTATACTGCAATTTTTTCTTTGTTAATTATATATTTATTTGTTCTAAATTGATCACATTTTTTTATATAAATTTAAATATTCGACATATTTTTATTTTTTCTAAATTGACTACATATTTATCCATCATAAATTTAAATATTTTTATTTAATTAATTTTTAAAATAGTGAAAACTTAAAATATTTATAATGTTTACAAGATATTTATTAATTCCCTGATAATTTCTGTGTCGTCCACCCGTGTCAGTGGGTGGAAAGGGCAAAATGTTGAGGGAAGTTTCTAGTCTCCAGAGTCCAGGGCGTGTGGTGTGGTTATAGTTTTTTTTTTCTTTTTCCCCGAAATGCTTGTGGTTACAGTTGATTTACTATCACCCATTTTTTATGGTCCCAATGGTTCCATATATTATACGAACGTGAGTGTCACGGATTAATAACTTTAATATAAGAAAACGTTCGTGAATCGTGATCACAACTCAAAACATTATACAACAATTGGGCTTTTAGATGCATGCTAATACATCATCATTTTAATTCATTTCTAAAAATTAAGCTTACATAAGTTACAATATATATATGGGGACGATAAAAAAACTGAACAAGTAGAGAACGATGTTTCAATTCTCAAAACAGGACAAGAGAAGTACCAGTACATCATCAATAGTAATCCCAGAAGGTTTTGTAAAAACCTCAAGAGTCAACACCCAAGGGCCATAGTATTCAAGTCACCGGCAAGAGCTGTTTTTAAAATTTTAGTGGTTATACTTTTTGCCCAAAACGGTCGCTCGCAACTCGGCAACATCAATCTCTTTGATGTTCTCTGGTTTGTAGTAACCGGTAACGGGATCTGGGACCCACGACACCTTTTCACCAGCTGCCACCTTCTCTTCCCCTGACTTGGGAGCCACTATCTTGCCGGTGATGGAGGAAGAAGCTACTCCCCTTGTTGCGCTTTGTGCTGCAGCCGCATACCCTCGCCTGTGTTCACAACTCAAAAGTCAAAACCATAACAACAATTCAATCATTATAACACTTCTCGAAGAACCGTAATTTTCACATCATTTTTAATTAGGAAAAACTCAAGTTCCATATCGACTAAAGATAAAGAGTTAAAAAAGTTTATAAATAAATAACACTCGTCACTTTATAAATTGGTTTTGTATGGATAAGTTAGACTTAAGATCTTAATATAATATCAAAACATATCTTATTAAATGATATCTTTCACCTTATAATGATGAGTTAGACACAAAATTTTAATATTTATTTTTACAGGGTTAAAAAAAAAACAGAGAGAAAGAGTGCAAATGAAACATTTTTATTTCCTGAATGCAATCATGGTTCAATTAAATAAGTAACCGTTAGAACAAGTAACCGCATAAAACCAAAAGCAAAGCAATTGCTTTCGCTATGAGTTCGAATCGATTACAAAAGAAAACTTTTCTTAATTAGGAGATAGTATGATCAGAAAGCATTGGGGTACCTAGTAAGAGAGTTGGAGATTCCGTCGGCAACTAGAGCAGAGATAACCTTGACGTTAGTGAAGGAGCGAGCCATTGAATGATGATTGAAATTAAAATTAAAAATTTTGTGGGAGGACAAGAGTAGAAATAGATATTTTTTTGAAGAAGCAAACAGAGAAGAAGCTGTGGACAGCGAGGACTAGAGGAACCTCTGTGGTCTCAGAGCTTCCACCAGACAAGCAATTGTGTTGTAATGAGTTGCGAGGGATAAGTGATGGGGGTTTATATATATAGGTCAAGGAAAGGGGAGCGGATGCGTAAGAAAAGAGAAAATTCGTTGCATCGTTAAGCGGAGATACGAGCCCCGTTAAAATTAGCATCTAAAGAGACTACTACCACCTCTTCTTTTGTGACACCTATTGGTTGATTCCTAGAGCCGTTTTGTATTTGCCTTTTTCTTTATTTCAAGTACTTCAATTTTAAAATAAAGACAATAAACGTGGAAATCCCCGTAAATGTCCAATATTTCTGAAAACCACAAGTTTGAAAATAATTTGGGGTCATGGCCTCCTCAAACATAATTGGTCATACAGATATAGCAAAAAAAAAAAAAACACAACTACACAACTTGATAGCATAAAAAAGAGCGATTTCTTTTCCGGTTACACCAGAAGCACATACACCTCAACATATAGAAATATCAAGTCATTCAAATCTTTGAAGTCGATTTTGACTACTCAATAAATTAGGTCTTTTTTTTTTTGAAGTAAAATTAGGTCTTTGTTGACTATATATGATGGAGAAATCCGGCTCTAATGATGAGTGGAGAGCATGGATTTGTGTTTGTGTTTTTTCTAGAAGCCTTTCGGTGCTCGTCAACGGAAGCCCTATAGAGAGGTAACATTCAAAGGGGCTTAAGCAAGGTGATTTGCTTGCTCCTTTTCTTTTCTTATTGGTTGTTGATGGTCTAGACGGTCTCATTCAGAATGTGGTGTCGCTTGATAAGTTTAAGGGTTTAGGGTGGGAATCTCAAAACTAATAATTATTATAGTATTTTGTTTATGTATACTTTTTATTTTTCCTCTATTTAAAATAATATGTATAATAAAGTGTAAAATTGTAATTTATCATTACTAATGATTGCTATTTGTTTGAAATATTTGTAAAAAGCTACTATATAAAAAAGAATTAAAAATTTAGAAATATAAGATGTTAAGAAAGACATAAATGTTTGCCTACAAAAAGACATAAATGTGAAAAAATAGAATTAATAAACAATTAAATGTAATAACAAATTTTAAAAACATCTTACTCTCTTCAATCTCAAATATAGGCAAAAATACTTAGGTGAGAGATTGAAGGAATATGACTCCGGCGACCAAGGCGACCCACCTCTCAGTGGAGGAGGCAGATTTAGTGCATAGGAGTACAAAGAAAGTTAAAGGGGGTACCATGGCTTTACAGGGGAGTCCTTGTTACCTATCTCCTATGCGGACCTGATGGATGATGGGAGAGGAGGAAGGAAAGACCGGTCTTACCTAGGTGCAGTGTTAGGAGATCGATCGGGGGAGGAGAACTTGGAGGATAACGCTGAGTAAAGTGACGGGGAAAGCTTTGACTCGATGAAGGATGCCGAGGAAGAAGAAGAAAAAGATGATGACCAGAGAAGTGACTCGCAGAGAGTGAGGGCATGTCAATCATAGAGAACAAGATGGGTAAGTATGAGTGCCCTACCTTTGTTTTCTCGGAGAAGGAGGCGGAAAGGATAAGAAGACCATGGAGATTTGGAGTGATTGTTAAGCTGCTAGGGAGAAGGATTAGTTACAAGGCTTTGGAGGCAAGATTGAAGCAGATGTGGGTGAGGAAAGGTGTTCTCAACATCATTGATTTGGGACATGACTATTATCTGGTTATGACGGTTCCCTAAAATGCTCATTTTCTTGCTCTTAATTGAAGGAAATTATCTTGCAAACTTAGATTTTATTCCTTGTTTGGCCTCTAATCTTAAGAGTTTGAGTATTTGCTTGTTAGGATAATCTAGTTATTAACCAAGTTAGTTCTTTTGTTGCTTTGTTGGAAAAATGTCTTTATTGTGGTCTTGTCTTTTTGTAGGGAGGAAAGGGATTGTTTGGAGACATGTCTCCACTCATCCAAATGAGATGATCTTGGTCTTGTTAGAAACATAATTGAATTATCTACATCTTTGATGAAGAACTCGAGACCCAAATCAATCTCTAAGTTGGGGTAATCTGTGCTACACGTTGACAAGGTGATGCTGCCCTAACCTGACACCTGTTCTATATTTTAATCATATCTGGCGTTTTAGTTGTCCAAATGAGCTGAAACTGGTGCCATTGGAAATCTAAGATCCATATCTTCAACTTTCATGAAGACACCTTGAGCTAATTCAGACTTT
This sequence comes from Calophaca sinica, assembly GCA_037113605.1. Classification (NCBI taxonomy): domain Eukaryota; kingdom Viridiplantae; phylum Streptophyta; class Magnoliopsida; order Fabales; family Fabaceae; genus Calophaca; species Calophaca sinica. The sequence goes on along the minus strand of CM073730.1, from coordinate 26,890,274 downwards.
AAAGAGTTGAAAAAGGCAGCACAACATGGAAGAACATGTGCAGAAGGGCGCCCTGCGCCTAGGAGGGCGCCCTGCGCCTGCTGGGAATCGTTTTGATTAATTTTGGGCACCCTACGCCCCAGAACCCAGCGCCCTGCGCCTCGTCTCGGCCTGTCACTTATTAAAACACACTTTTAACTCATTTTGGTGATCCCCTTTCATATGTTCTCACTCCCAAACCCTAGGGGAGCCAAGAGGCAACCCTAAATCCATCTCATCTCCATCTCCCTTGAAGATTCAAGCCTTGGAAGAGACCTTGGAGCTTCAATGGATCATCCACCACCTCTCCATCCATCTAGTTCTATCTCTTCTCTCTCTTTTATGCATTTCTAGTTTTTCCATTTGGTTAGGAATGATGAACCTTTGTTGGATTCTTGTGTAATATGACTTCTAATGCTTAATACTTGTTGTATTTGTGTTGATTGAGCAATTTCTTCCATCCTTAATGCTTTTCATTGATTGGCCATCTTTGAATTGATTCTAAGTGTGATTTCACAATTTGAAAATTGGTTGTTATGCTAGATATGAAGTTGATTGTCATATTTGTGATGATCCTAGGGATAGGACTTCATGCTTATGTGTTCCTTTGAATTCTTACACTTAATGCTTAGTTGAATTAGGAAGGCCTAAGGAATTAGGGTTCTTGGTTTAATCTAAAGGGGCTTTTGCTCAAGGAATTGAGACTAGTCTAACTAAGTGAATTTGGACTTCAATTGCATGAATTTGACTTGTATTGGGATTGAGTTTGATTGCATGAGAAGAGAAAAACAAAGGAGATTCAAATCCTAGCCACTTTTATCCGTATTCTTTGTGCACACCAAGTGTTTGATATTTGGTATTGTTGACGCACACCAAGTGTTTGATATTTGGTCAATATAAGAAAACTCAAAAACATTGTTTCTTGCTTTCTTTAATTTTATTGTTAATCAATTCAAAACAACAAAATATATTGTTTTTTTTGTTCAAATAGTAATAAAAATAGTAAGTTGATATTTGACACGCAATCCTTGAGGACGATATCCGGTACTTAACCGATTTTATTACTTGCAACGATCCGGTACACTTGCCGTGATCCCATCAGGTTACATTCTCAAATATGGAGGATCATAAAGCCGCACTCACTTAAAGGTCGTGGTTGATATACGACCATTACCTAACAGTGAGGGAGTGGACTCTGAACTTTCATCCAGCTAGCGAAGCTATCAAATCGGTGGCGGTTTGGGTACGGGTCTCAAACTGACCCATTGAATATTATGATACCGAGTTTTTGAAGTTCATGGGCAACAGGATTGGGCACACGGTCAAAGTGGATAAGACTACTTTGCACAAGGAGAGAGGCAAATATGCGAGAGTCTGTGTGGAAGTAGACTTGACTAAACCTCTTTTGGCAGTGTTTGAGGTCGACGAAGGCTACTATAAGATCGAGTATGAAGGATTGCATTTGTTGTGTCTCAGATGTGGCAAATTTGGGCACTATGTGGAGGGATGCACTGAAAAAGCCTCTGCTGATAAGGAAGTCACGGCCAAGGGAGGGGACGGTGCTGGTACTTCTGGATCTAAACAACGGGAGTATGAGTACGGTCCGTGGGTGGTGGTTCAGAAACAGAGAAGGCTGAGAAGGATTCTGGTGAACGGGACCGGTGTGGGTGGCGGCGGTGATAGGAAGTCAACAGTGCCTACTTTCTCGGGATCACGCTATCAAATCTTGGAGGAAACTGAGAAGAAATCTCCTGAGGGGGATTTTTCGGAAAACAAGGATAAAGGTAAGGCGCCAATCCCAGAGGTGATTATCGAGAAAATTCAGGAGAAGAAAAAGGTCACGTCAACTGATAAGAGCCAGATTTTCGTGGAACTTAAGGAGAATGAAATCATTGAAAGTTCGGTGATAAAGGACAATACCGTTGGGGAGTGTTTGAGGGTTTGAATTTGGGGAACTTAAGTGGATATGTGGGTTCTCTAAATTTCTGGGGAGCTGTCATGCAATCATTGCTGAGCTTTGGGGAGTGTTTGAGGGTTTGAATTTGGCTAGGGAGAGAGGTTTTGGTGCGGTGGAGATCCAAGTTGGCGCTGCAATTGCTTGTCATATTGTTAATGATGAGCACTCTGACAGTTTTGTGGGTTGGAGTATTGTGCAGAAGATTCAGAAGTTTATGAAGCTAGCTTGGCAAGTTCGTTTAACCCACATTTATAGAGAGGCCAACCAGTGTGCTGACAAGTTGGCTAACATGGGTTGTCATCAGAGTCCCACCTTGATTGTGTATGAGCAGTGCCCAACTCAAATTGGGCACTTGTTGCTTGCTGATAGATTGGGAGTTTCTATTCCCCGTAGTGTTGCTGTTTAGTTGCGGTTGTTTTGCTTTGGGCCTTTGGCCCCTTTCTTTACAAAAAAAAAGCAAAAATACTTAATTTCACACCGATAAAGGAAGTTATTTAAGTTCATATAACTTTCTTGGTGTAATAAAAAAACTAATTGCATTCTCCAAACTATCATTTCTTTTCATTTAATTTTCTATGGGAACTTGTGTCATAATAATATTTAATGAAGGGTATTTTTGGAATGATAAAATTATATAGGGTGAAATTACTTAGAATTTGCTTATATTTTGCACAACCAAACATGACTACTTTTTTGCTTATAATTAAGTCTAGAGGGAGTATAGAATTAGGATGAAAGACATTCTTTATTATGCAAAACTTTGTTAACGAGTTAAACATACTGATTAAGAAATATTTAGTATATCACATTGTTTCGAGATAATATGAAAGTTTACATTACACTTTACATAACTTTAATTTGGCTTAGAGCGAAGGCCATTCATGATGGACTTCACATTGTACAGGGGCGAAGGCAGGATCAATTTACTGGGGGGGCAACAAGCTCATGTTTAGCCTTAAAAGCACTCTTTTACCCATTCATGGCCTTAAAAGTTGTAGTCATGTGAAGAAAGTTCAACGTGAACATCAATAGTATAAGTTTTTACTATTAATTACAGTTAGAATGTTTGAGACATGACCATCTTAGTCTTGAATGTGAAGGTGTAGTCATATGAAGAAAAAATTTCTAAAAAACTGGCAGGGGTTGGAACCCCTGAAGACCTCTACATACCTCCGCCCCTGACATTGTAACAGCCCGACCCACATCAGTAACCGAACTGCACTCACGATCTTTTCCGTTTCTCCCGGCCACATCTTTCATGAATACCTTTACGGAGTTTTTGCCTTTCGTGCGAATCGAACACGCTACTAGCTCAGTTGGCAGTGAGAATGTATTGAGGTGCTACTTAACCCTTAGGTAGCGTGTTCGATTCCTACGGAAGGCAAACACTCTGTAAAGGTATTCATGAAAGATGTGACCGAGGGGAACGGAAAAGATCGTGAGTGCAGTCCGGTTGCTGATGTGGGTTGGGCTGTTACACACATGACCAAGTCTCTTTCAGAAGAGGTTTTCCTATTTGGGGAAATCTTCCGATACACACATGCAATGGCGTACTTAGAACCCTGAGTCAGTGGGAGCAAAATATAAATATTGGGATCAGTGAGGTCAAGTATATAAAAATAGAAGAGATAAAATATAAATATGTAATATTTTTCTTGTAAATTTTTATCCAAGGAATATTTTACTTGTGATTTTTTCAGAGTGAAGGGTGTGCTTTCACACTCTTGCTATAAGCTAGATCTGCCACTGCACACATGGATGGTGAATTTTACCTCTAGAGAGTACACCCCCAGTGACTAGTCGGACACCCATGGCAAGCTGTACCCAGTGCAGACTGGCGGCATATTCCAGCAACAGAGGGTTGTCCCATGTATGACTAGCACACCACAATATTTGTCTCGAAAAAGAAAAGAATCCCGGTCAAGTCACAACAAAGAGGCTTAATCCATATCACCCAGTATAGAGGGGATAAGTTTGTTGTTCCATTACTTCACTATCACCAAAACTCTATACTAGCTTGAGTTTCGGAGTACATTTTCATGTACCTACTTTTAGATACCGCTGTAACCAACTGAAAAAAGAAGAATCATCTGTTGAAGTAGGAAGTCCCAATATCGCTGGGTGTCCATTTGAAATTTGGATCATAGCACATACTAAATGTTTCAAATTATTTAAAATATAAATACTAAACCATTATGTATTTTTAATATAATAAATTTTTTATAATTATTTTTAATTTGATTTCTAACGTCAAACAACCATGATTTAACAAACAAATTTTTTTATTTTACCATTTTCCTCAAGAAAAAAACTTATATCAAGTTCTAATTGTCAAGTTTGTCATGTTCTAGACATAAAGATAGTGTTGTTTTCATTAAAAAAATGTAACCAGTCAATTTTACGATGCACGTGTTGAAGCAGTTTTGCAAGTTGTGATATATTTTTATTGGAGACAGAATCAACTTATAACGAGGAAATTGCTTAAGTTTTTTTCTTTTCCGTCTTATACTAGTAATATACCCGTGTGTACGCACGGGCCGTGGTCGTGGTTGTGGTTGTTATTATTTGGTTTAAACTAACTTTCAATTATAAAGATTTAAAATTTAATACATAGAGTTAGAAGCAAGCTTACAAAAACCGGACCGGACCGGCCGGTCGGACCGGGAACCGGACCCCCGGTCGGTCCGAGTCATGCAATTAGACCGCCTGCGAAAAAACCGGACGGTCCGGTTTAAGAACCGGTAAAAAACCGGACCGGACCGGGAAAAACCGGGAAAACCGGGTTCAACCCGGCCGGTTCATAAATTTTTTTTTATTTAAAAAAGGTCAAAACGGCGTCGTTTAGGCTTTTTTTTTTAACTTAGCCTCTATTTATAGTTGTTACTGTTAAGTAAAGTATAATTTTTATGGTGTGAAGTTATAAATAGAATATCAGTTATTTTTTGTTTATTATTGATATATATATTGTATTAAATATTTAAAAAATAATATTTTATTCGACCCCGGTCCGACCCCGGTCTGACCCCGGTCCGACCCAAAAACCCTGAACCCTGGCCCTCTCCGGTTCAATGCCCGGTCCGGTTTTAATTACCTTGGTTAGAAGTTTGTGATAAATTTGAAGTTATAATATAATCAATTAATAGTTCATTTGGCGATCTTTGTAGGTAGAAGCTAAAATATAGGAACTTGGTGAAATGCCATAGAGTTTCTCAATAAAGACCATAATATATTGGCTTTTTTTTGATATAACCATAATATATTGCCTTGTTATAAGGCTACATAGATGTCTACACCGCCACTTAACAACATACGACATTACGAAAAGAGTTACATAACTATTAATATTTTGGTTAAAGTAATGTTTTGGTCCCTATACGTGACATCGATTCTTAATTTGGTCTCTATACTTAAAAAATTATTAAAACATTCCCTACACGTGACAACTGTTACCCATTTGGTCCCTGTCGTCCAAACCACGTTTCTAACTGTTATCCATTTGGTCCCTATACGTGACATAAATTCTTAATTTAGTCCTTATACGAAAAAAAATTATTAAAACAGTCCTTATAAGAAACAACGACTAAAAGCTTATTAATATAGTACCTATACAAAAAATAAACTATTAAAACAGTCCCTATACGAAAAATAAACTATTAAAATAGTCCATATACAAAAAAATAAACTATTAAAATAGTCCATATTAAATGTCTCATATATTTGTTTGTGGATTAGATATATCTTATAAGTACCTAACACATGGGCAAGTGTCACATTAGGGACCATATTTGGATTGTAACATAGCCAGATTTTAGTTATTTTTTTGTTACGGGGACTGTTTTAATAGTTATTTTCATATATGGACTATATTAATAGTTTTTTTTCGGTATAGAGACTATTTTAATAGTTTGTTTTTTGTATAGGGACCAAATTAAGAATTTATGTCACGTATAGGGACTGTTAATAATTGTTTTTAAACAACTAATGCCGTTAAAAACAGTGTTAGACGACAGGGACTAAATTAAAAATTTATACACGTATAGGGACTGTGTTTAATAATTTTTTAAATATATGAACCAAATTAAGAATCGATGTCATGTATAGGACCAAAACATTACTTTAACCTAATATTTTTTACACAAAGTCGCGGGGTTGGGTCTTGGGCCCTAGAGGAGTCAAATAATGGTGGAGTAACTTCTTTTTTTTAACTCTTCTTCCGTTTGAACTTTACAGCTTTGCTAACTAGTTCATTAGTGGCATTCCACAAGAGTTAACGTATGCAACGAAAGCATGGTCAATAATGTAAATATTCCAATCCCAATGGACATTAATTCATTCCCAACTCCCCAGCCGATTCTCCTTAAGAAGGTTTACTTAGAACTAGTCAAAAAAAAAAAAAATTACTTGGAATGGAAATTGTTCCAATCCCAATGGACAATTTCTTACTCCGCGTTTCCCATTTAGAATATTAGTTCGTTTCAAATTATTTATCATTTTAGAATATCAAAAAAAAGTTAATTACATTTTTTCAATAATACTATTATTTATTAGTATTTCAACTACTCAATAATAGTTAATCTTTTTACCTAACTCCTATTAAAATAAGGGTATTTCAATCAAAATATATTTTACCTTAAAAATGGACATAGCTAATGATTTTATAAAAATACTTGGTTTTGGAAACATTAATTCATTCTCAACTCCCGAACCGATTCTCATTAACGAGGTTTACTTAGAATAGAAACTTCGCCGATAGGCTATGTTGACGGGATTTTGATTCTCTCCCACAATCTTATCTCTCAATCCCTCTACAAAACTACATCCCAACCATTAGATTGATCAAAAGACTGACAATTTTAAAATTTACAAAACAAAAAAGTCACGTTCTCACTCACGCGGTGGCTGAGATTGAGTGAGGGGTGACACGTTCGTTTATCTTCCAAGCCCAGTTCTCAGTCACACAACGCCTCAATCTGTGCGCTACTCCACTACACCCATCGTCAGACTCTCTCTTTCCCCGACACACAGTTCACAATTAGGATTTTTTAGCGGTACTATATTTTTAGGCAAAATTGCTCCGTAGGTTCCTTAACTTATTTTTTGATAACGAATAAGTCTTTTATCTTTTTTTTCCCCAAATAGGTCCTTTATGTTTTAAAATATTTTCACATCAGTCTTTTATCTTTCTTTTTTCCCGAATAGGTCCTTTATGTTTTAAAATATTTTCGCATCAGTCTTTTATTTTTCTTTTTTCCCGAATAGGTCATTTAGGTTTGAAAAACATACTAAAAACAGTCCTATGTGTCCATTCATTAAAGGACCTTTTTGAAATATACTAAAAACTTGAAGAACTTTTTTGAAACATATTAAAAACTTGAAGGACATGTTCAAAAAAAAAAGATAAAGGACTTATTCGGGAAAAAAAATAAAGGACTAATTCATTACTAAAAAATAAGTTAAGAATCTACGGAGCAATTTTGCCATATTTCTATTAACTGTTTCTAACACAAAGACAAGAAGATGGAAGAGTTGGGGCTCGGAAAAAAAAAATTAGGAAGTGATGTGTCTGATTCCTTGCACCAGAACCATGAGGACGGCATCAAGGATTGTGGTATAAGTGATGAAATAATTCTTCTTTTTTCTTTTCGGTTTCGAAATAATTCTTTTCTATTATAACATTTTTACCATTATGTGTCTTATTTTTCTTATGTTGTTGAAAGAAATAATGCTGCACTGGTAATCGAAGAAGAAAAAAATAACGCTGCAATTGTAATCGAAAAAAAAGAAATAATGCTGCACTGGTACCCAAAAATAGCGTATGAACACGATGTTAATTAAAAAAGGGATTGCAAGTTACCAATTCTTAAAATAAATAATGTTTTAATACAAAAAATAATAATAACCTTGCACCGTCAAAAACTTAAAAGTTGCATCCCTATCAATATGTGTTGGTGCGAGAACGACACTGAGGTTAAAGATTTTTTAGGGGCGTAGATTATAATTTTTCGTGGATATGAACGACTATTTGGTTTCGTTTTTTAATACATTTTTCGCTTTAAATTTGTCAATCATTTGATAAATTTAATGGTTGAAATGTAGTTTTGTAGAGGGATTGAGAGATAGTATTGTGGGAGAGAATTTGACGTGCTAGACATAATGGAGTCATATATATTTTTTAACGAAAATATCTCACCTGTTCAAAATAAATATAATTTTAAACATTTTATTTTAATTAATTGTTTTCTTAAAATATTGGGAAGATATTTATTGGTTTTTAAGTCTATTTTTATTTTTATTGAGTCAAGTATAATAAGAGATAATATTAATATAATAAAAAGATAGTTCAATTAAATAAGATTAATTTATTAGTAAAGGTAAGTTATTAATGGGACTCACTAAAAGTAAGTTTTTAAATCTTTAGACTTAACTTATTTGTGGGGCCAATTGTGAGACTAGTTTTAAGTTTTCAAGGGTTCTACTATTCAAGTGAGAATTCGTTGAGGTTCTTAAATTCTATCTGATATCTAATCAAAAAAAAAAATTCTATCTGATGTTATGCGACCACTAAAAATAAGAACTCAGATCCGGTCAAAAATATAATAATAAGAACTCAGAATGAGTTCTACCACAGGATATCCTCTTGGTTTTTTATTTGATTCATTTGGTTCGTTGATAGCCTTGGGTAGTTGTGTAGGCTAACTTGTGGCACTCGTTAAGGCATGGCAGTTAGATTTTCTATTATCATTTTTTATCACATTTTTTAATCTATGTAGTTATTCGAAAGAATTTTTTTTTTTTATAGAACTTGGAAAGAAATTTCTAAACTCAAACTTAACTGAATCCCAAATTAATAAATAGGATAGAGAATCATTTAAAAAAGAAATTTTTTCAAGATTTGCATTCGTAGAAAGTGTATGCTTGCTTATCATATTGCAAAATTATTGAGAATATATTTTTATTGGATATGCTGATTATACTCCTTTTTTTTTTCCACATATGCATATAATAAAGTAACTTTTAATAAAGAAAAATTGCTCTGCAATCTTTACTCAAGTTAATAAATTTTTTAGGTTGACATCTTTAACTTCTTAGAGGGAGTGCCACAAAAAATTATTCACATAAATTTTTAATATTCCGCTGAATAAGGGACGCGTGTAAATATATCAAAAAAAAAAACTAAAAAAGAATAAGGAAACGACAAAGGCAAAGTAATGAAGTATTGTCAGCGGAGCTGTGGACGCGGCCACACCAAAAATAATGTTTGAGCTTCAATTTAAGTTGTGATATATAAGAGAGAAATGCTATGGACACCATTATCTTTTCAACACATTTTTTTTTATCGGTTAAAATTTATATGGCTTTCAATAAATTATATGGGTCCCATATAAATTTATTGGGATCCATATGAATTTCAACCAATAAGATAGTAAATGTTGATAAAAGAATATTAAATTGTGTGTTGATAGCACTATTATGTAATATAACCTGTCAAAAAGATGTGTGCCACAAACCCACAATGGCATACTCTGACTCTGAACCTTAACCTTAATGTGTGCACAGTCGTTATCATTAGTTTACATCACGTTTGGTGAGGCTCAATACTTTGTAAAATCTGTCTCTAAGTAATTTTTTTTTTCGATCCAATGAATTTCATATGTTTTGATGTGGCGATACATTCATATAATATTATGCAAACGATCCATATATACTTATTTTCGTTTGTTTGACGTGATTGTCATTTTCCCCACTATTGTACAACAGTGACAATGAGGATACTTTATGCATATAGCTCAATAACTCGTACTCTTTACTATCAATCCAATCCTAGTGGCTTAAATGAAGTTGCAATTTGTACATGTTTTTGCACCTTACCATTTGACAAGTCTATGCTTATCTCTAAGACCTGATTAAGTTTTTCAACATTTTAATTTAATTTGTAATAAAAAATTAATAAACAAATTTTTATAATATAGTAAATGCATAAAATAATATTAAAATTCAATATGTCACATTAATTTACCTTATCACTTTGGTGAATGATAAGGGCCGTATTCTTTCATTTCACCTGTCGCTATCTTTGGCTCCAAGGTCCGCCAATGAGCCGTTCTGACCTTCTTCTCTCTTTGCGTTTCCTGTTGTAAATTAATGCACAACACTTTATGTAGTGGGGGAATATAAAATATTTTAAAAAATATTAGGTCAGATGTGTTTGGATGCCCGTAGCAAGGAAAGGAATTAGTTTCTTAACCTAAACACGAATAGAAAAGTGGAATGGAAGACAGGCATCTAGAGTCAACTACATATTTGTGTTGTACATCCACCATTTTGATGCATCCCTTATCCATATAGAGTGGCCAACATGGGCACTTCTTAGTTCTTACTTTCAAATTTGCCAATTAGATTGACTTAATTATAACAAAAATCTCAGCTTGACATTTCCTGACCGTTGACCTAAATTTTTCAGTACATAAAAAAACTCTAGATTAGGGCTATATTTGTTTTTAGAGAAAAAGGGAGGAGAGAAGTTAGATGGGAAAAAAAATAAAGGAAATATAATATTTTATTCTGTTTTTTATTGTGGAAAGAAAACAAAAAGAAAAAAAATTAATTTGGAACTATCATCAAAACTTTCCTCAATTACAGAGAAAACACAAAATTCAAAAAATATCTTACTCTTTCTAATTTTATTCATATATTTATCTTTCATTTAGGGTATGATTCCTTGATTATTCCCATATTATCAAAGATAAAAAGACAACGATCACATCAATTATAGACTTTTCTCAACTTTTGCGTCCAACAAAATAAATGGAGAATACCAAACAAATAATAAAAAAATAAATGGAGATAAAATTTTACCTTTTTTCCTCAATTTTCTCTTAGTCTAAACAATATATAAAATTCATATATTTTTTCTTTAACCTCTTTTTTTTTTTAAGGAAACAAACTCATTCCATATCATTTAAAATAGGGTCCGCAATACAGATTGACATATAATCAAATACATGGTGACTAGCATACAATCTTGATACCCCTGCTAAAGAGTGAGCAACAACATTTGCTTGTCTCCTAATGAAACTAACCGAATAGTTTTGATAACGACTCAACTTCTCCTTGCAGCTTTTTATAATTATCCCCGCCCCCGTTTGGCAATTCGAATTTCCCTTTAAGCCATCCACTACCACTTTGCAATCTAACTTAAGAGCAATGTTTGGGTAGCCTAACTCACCTAACCAGGAGAGTGCTTCCCACAAACCCCTTGCTTCTGCCTCCAAAGCTGGCACAGAACCTGGGACACAAAGCGTCTTGGCTCGCACAAACTCTCCAAGATGGTTGCGGATACAAATGCCAATCCCGAAGCTTGAGATATCATGGAAAATTGTTGCATCAATATTGACTTTTAAGGTGCCCTCTGCTAGCTTGCTCCACCGAGTGTTGTGCGTGTACTGCTGAGGGCGACGACCATGCTGGTTGTTCGCATGCAGCCCCTTTGGTGCTTCCCAGTCTCAGAGCATGTTTTTTGCTAAAATGAAAGAGCTCGTGGCATCCATTACCTCGTTCTTCCACACCTTATCGTTTCTACGCCGCCATAAACACCACAAGAGCATTGCAATGTCATGATTCCTCTGCTAATCTGCACTTCCCAACAGCTTGAACACAATGTCTTTGAAGTCCTTGGCTTGAGGAATGTGCTGCTGAACCAGCTGATACAAGGAGACAGCTTCCCAGCACTGAACCGCAGCGTCACAACCAATGAAGATGTGCCAGTCATTCTCCTCTCCTAGCCCACAAAACTGACAGTAACTTAGGCAGCTAACACCCTTAGATTGGAGCCGGACTCTTGTGGGGAAAACACCTTTTAGAGCACGCCAAACAAGCAACTTCACCTTGGGAGGGACTTTAACTTCCAAATTAAATTCCATTTCCCTTCAATCCTCAAGTGACTAGTGTCTATTAGTGTTCCATGGCGCCAAAGTATGCAGATTTTACAGAATAAATGTCGCTCCTGCTAAGCTTCCAAATCGGCTTGTCCTCCATTGGCACACGAGGTATCAGCATGTTGAGAATTTGCTGGGTGTCCACGGGGTTAAATAAGGACCTAACCAAGTCATGCTTCCAACTTTTGTTGTCTTGGTCTATAAGGTGAGCCAGTGACCAATCGATAGTGCCATCAATCGGGTTGCTAATAACATGATTTTGCCCTTCCGAACGCAACCATGGTTGACTCCAAATATTGATTTTCCTACCATCACCAATCCTCCATCATAATCCTAAATTGACAATCGCCCGTGAAGTGTGGATGCTACGCCAAACAAAACTAAGATTATGACCTAAGCGAGCCCCCATGAAGTCCCCTTTTGGGAAATATTTCGCTTCAAAAACTCTAGAAACTATAACATCATTATCGGTGGCAATCTTCCACCATTGCTTCCCTAGCATTGCCAAATTAAAACCGTGAAAATGGCGAAAACCCATACCTCCATATTCCTTTCTCATTGTCAACTTCTCCCAACTTAACCAATTGATACCTTTGCCCGTTCTTCTGTTTGAGCCCCACCAGAACGAGTTTATCATCCTTTCAATCTCCTCCCCGAGCGAGAGAGGGAGAAGAAACGTGCTCATGCAATAAGTGGGGATAGCTTGTGCCACGGACTTAACTAAAACTCCTGCCCTGCTTTGGAGAGGTGCTTCCCTTGCCACTGTTAAATTTTCCTCCAAACTCTATCACGTAAATAGGCAAACACAGCTTTTTTGTCTCTACCCACCATGGAGGGAAGGCCTAAGTACTTGCCCGTCCCAATGCATTATGTCACTCCCAGCATGGTAGTAATTTGCTCTCAGATATCTCCCCTAGTGTTCTTGCTGAAGTAGATTTCAGACTTCTGCATATTAATAGCTTGCCCCGAAGCTCTCTCATAGGTTTGTAGGAGATTCTTCAGCGTGTTACACTCCCTCTCAGTAGCCCTGCAAAACAAAAAATAGTCGTCAGCAACCTCCACACACTTTCACTCCGTGAATGTCACCTCTCGCTTCCGCTCTTTTTATTAAGGTAGTAAGACCCGTTGGAATCAAGTGGATTCAGAAACAATGACCCTTAATTGTTTTGATGATAACAAATAGTTAATAGAACAATTTATCCTCTGATGTGTTTGTTAGTGTGCAGTAAATCACTATTCTTCAAAAGAAATTGTCTCAGAAGACTTAGTGAAATTGTGAATTTCACACTTAGATCCATAAATCTAAGTCTGGCATTGATCCTCTGAAATCACGCTGACGTCATCGTGTGAAAGCCTTGCTCTGAAATGGTAAACTATGTTGGCAGTCAACGCTCTGGTGAGACCTTACTTTGACTTGGTCAACTCTGTTGGCGGTCAACGCTCTGGTAAGACCATACTTTGACTTGGTCAACTCTATTGGTAATCAACGTTGGCAATACTATGCTCTTGCTTAGTCAACTCTGATTGATTAGTCAACGCTCTGGTGAACCAAGCTCTGGTAAGACAAACTCTGATTTGGTCAATGCTCTGGTATTTAGTCAACGCATAAACAGACTTTGGTTAGACTATTCAATGGAAGCTTTCGTCCAATTCTTCATGACTCTCTTATGTGAAAGGCTAACAAATTTTGTGCTGAAGAACTCACCTTTGTTTCAAGCTCACTCTGGTGAACAGTGTGGCTCTGATAGGAAAACAGACTGAAGTTCATTTAAGGCTACTTCATGTATTTAAGAGACCTCATTGATGGAGCATTTTAATGTACGAGGTATCAAAGGCCAAAGGGAATGTCAACGAATATAATCATCAGGAAACTTGCTCTCGAAGGGTATAATATTCAAAAAGCTCACAAGAGACAAGCATTCTGATTTTGTTTGATGTGTCAGTATGCTTTGAGCAAAGTGAAAATTGACGTGACTTGCTAAAGCCACAAAAAGGGGATTGAAGTCTTTTGACCTAGGTGAAAAGAGTTGTTAGGTCACAATGGCACTATTCATAACCCTAGCTATATATACCTTACTTCACCCACTGAAGTAGGTTAACGCTGTGATACGAAGTGAGCAACTAAGAATTATTCCAAGTATCTGAGATCACATTGAATAAAGCACTAAAAAGTTTTTACTCTTTCAGTTTGAAAGTTATTCCTTGTGCTTGAGTTTTTCATTGTATATCCTCTTTGTGAGAGTTATTTTGATATTGTTTCAAATCATTTTTGAACATTGTATTTAGCCAAGTAGTGGCTGTATTCCTTAGAGGCTTGACTGCACTAAGTCATTCTAAGAAGTTGTGAGTATAGCCAGGTCAGCAGTATTATACTCTCAAGTGTAATAAGGTTGATTATAGTGGAGAAATCCTTCAAGTGTGTGAAGGGACTAGACGTAGCTCTCAGGTGATAGTGAACTAGTATAAATCATTGTGTCACTCTCTTCTCTCTACTTACGTACTGTCTTATTTTATTAAAGAGTTGTTTTGAAAAGGTTTTCATAAACACACAAACTTTGCGAAAAGATTTCTAAAACCCAATTCAAACCCCCTCTTTCTTGTGTTTTTGCCACGTTCAAGACCCTCTGCACACAAAATGAAGAGGTAAGGTGACAGTGGGTCGCCTTGCCTCAACCCTCTCCCTGGGATAACAGGACCTACACTCTCCCCATTCACCAAGACTGAGTACTGAACTGTTTCCAAACACATACCCATCCATTCTATGACAGAAACCCATTTTTTGCATTATCCCTTTCAGAAACCCCTAATCCACTCTGTCATATGCCTTACTAATGTCAATTTTGAGGGCCGCCTCCCCCTCCTTGCCTTTTATTTTACATTTCATGTGGTGAAGAAGTTCTATGGCTACCATCACATTATCCAGAATTGACCTGTTCTCCACAAAAGCTGATTGTTCCTGAGAAATGCATTTATTCAAGAGAGGTTTCAGTCTATTTGCCAGCACCTTTGAAATAATCTTGTAGACCACGTTACACATAGAAATAGGTCTTAGATCCTTCACAGAAGTCGGGTTCTCCTTCTTTGGAATGAGGACAATATTAGTGTCATTTAGATGGGGAGGGAAAAAAACCCCTCTCCAACCAAGCAACACCCGCATGAAAAAACTCAACCCCACAAAGGTGCCAAAATCTCTTATAGAAAGCAGGATTTAGCCCATTTGGGCCTGGAGATTTATCAGAGTGCATCTAGAATAGCGCCTTCTTGAACTCAGATATGGTAAATTATCCTTTCCTTTCTCTCATATTTTCCTCACATATTCCAAACGAAGTTTTGAGAAAGGTTTGTCCTTACTCACCCAGATAATGAGAATGACAAGCAGAATTTGTTTTCAAATTATTAAAAACAGGAGTTTCCACTAAAGTTTTAGCAGATCACCATGACTCACATTGAATATAGGGGTTGACATTAAAAGGGTTGGTCACAATTGCTTTGCTTGCTCTACCAGCAACAAGTTATGCCAAAAAAACTTAGATAGCTCGAGGATCGTTAGACTACCACAGATCAACTAATTCAAAATTTATAAAAAAGGTGTTTAACTGTATGAAATTGTATTTTGGTCCTTCTAAACCACCATTGTTGCCTAGCCATATTTCTTCGTTTCTCCATTAACACCATTGAACTTGACACATTTTGAGACTTGAGACACGACTTGCTATGCTGATCCACTCCTCCTGTGCGCCATTTACTGGACACTAATCGATCGTTGCTTCAACAGAACCTCATCGTTTCACGATTTCCTGTCAACACATGTGACATACCACAAAGTTAAAATATTGGAACTCAGACGATCAACACCATTTTTGAAAATCTCATTCATAAGGTGAGACCCAAAATATCGTGGAGGTGGGCATTTCGTTGATGCTTCATGTGGCCAAGTTTAAGGTACAAACATGACAAATAGGAGGGGGCTTTTCTATACAAATAAAACTTATATCAAGTTCCATAGGTCAAGTTCAACCATCTCCTCTCACAAAAAGTTGGTTATTTTTTAAAAGGTATATTATGTAACTTCTCTTGCATCTTTTCATAAAAAAAATAACCACTTTTTTTGCGAGAAAAAATGGTTAAACTTGACTTAAGTAACTTGACGTAAGTTTTATCCTTTCTATACTCAACTTTCTTTAGTTGTTTTTGTTGTTCTTGTCCAACAAGTAGCTATTCTTGGAAGAATATTGAGGTGTTTCAAATGTCATTGCCTTTCATCAGGTAAGACTGGATCAATCATATTTTGAGAATTGGAAAACATTGCTTTCAGTAAAAATGCCCTGATTGCTCTGAGTGCCCTGATTACTTTAAAAACCGAAACAACTTTGGAATGTGGGTGAACCAAATCTGTTAGTGAACAATGTCATCCCCTTTTCTGGATTGATGTAAACTAATTGTGTGATATTAAAAATGCTCTGATCGCTTTGAGGAGCTGCTAATTTTAAAGCAAAAATCACTGTATATGTTAACATGGGGAAAGAATTTTGTCCATAACGGCATCATGATTTTTTTTTGATTGCAACAAAATTTAGGGTGAGGAGATGGCGCCCCTGTCCAAGGCAGGGAAGACCTCCGGGCTCTTTGAGCACTTACGAAGGTAATTATATTTACCTCACCCCAAGGGGACTAGTGGGGACTCGAACCCGCAACATGTCGGATACAGGTCCTGTCATGCTCCATTAGGCCAACCCCTTGGGGTTGGCATCATGAAATTTTCATCAAATAGTCTCCCAAACCGGCAAATTTTAGTAATTGAACTAGACATTCAACTTCACTTCTATTTTGACATAAATCAATGGAAGAAATTACTGCTTCCGTCTCATGTTATTTATCGTTTAAAGTTATGCACATGTTTTAAAAAAATAAATAATTGATTGCACTCATTTTCAAGATAAAATAATATATTTTGACTACAATACCCTTATTGAAGTGCCAGTTAGGTGGAAAGATACCCTTATTGAAGTGCGAGTTAGGTGGAAAGATTAATTGATATAAGGTAGTGGAGATATAAATAAATAAAATATTGTTGAAAAAATATAATTAATACTCTCTTGATATTATAAAGTGACAAATAATTTAAGACAAACAAATATTTCAAACAAGATAAATAATATAAGATAGATGGAATAATATGACTATTTGACACCCCAACATTTTCACATAGCCTTCAAGAAGATTCCGGCCATATGCTACATGCAGCCCATTGTAAAGATAATGCATAGTTTCAACATAATGCATTTACAGCCAGGGACGGATCTAGACATCTATCGAAAGGGGCAGAAAAAAATTAAGTAATAAATATTATGTAAACATTTAATCATAATAGTTAAATAATATATAATTTTTTGCCAAAAAATAATATTATATATATTTTATATACTAGTAGTTGTGAAGGGGGGCGATAGCCCATAGATGCCACCCCTTGTATCCGTCCGTGTTTATAGCATATTGTGAAGGACCAAGCATGTTTACTCTAACTTTGTCCTAAAAAAACTTTATGTATCCATCTATCCAAAAAAACATGTTGTTGCATCTTGTTCTGTGAATCCGCTAAGCAACATTGGAATCACGTAATGTTCCCAACTTGACCAGTTCTGGCACAATCTGCAAGGGAAGGGGAGAGAGGGAGAAAAGGAAGAAAAGAAGAGGAAAAAAGATAAAATGGTCCTTGCTGAGTTGGAAGCCATGTGTGGGCCCACGTGGGTGTCACTCAGACACTTAACGTGTCAACTTAGTTTTTTGGACGTTGTTAGGTGATAGTGACGTCGTTAAGGGTCAGACAGGATGGGGCAAAGGGTATGGAGAAGGGGAATCAAAGGATGTGGGGTGACTAGATAGTTTTTCAATTATATCGTTGTAGTGTATCCATGCACTACTTGTCAGTGGTGCATGGTATAACTCGCCATAAGATTCATTGTTACTCGCTCCAATGCTTTTTATAAGAAGATGTAGGGTAGTCTTTTGGTTCTAATCAATAATCAATCAATAATATATACAATTGAAAATGAATCTCATTAAATGCACCTATAAATGTCACACTCTCAGGAAAAGAACATTGAATTTGCTTCCATTCAAAAGACAAACACATATTTCATAATCATTACAGTCACACATGTCATCCTATTATTGGAAACGACTGCTATATGTAATCCTTATTCAGCATATATTTTATTACATGTCACTTAGTCATTATTTATGTGGCAACACAATGGATTTTATTATTTTATTTGAATTGTGTAAACATTTTAATGTTGATTATTCAATTTTTTATACTTAAATTACGAAAAATGAATTTAATATGTTTTTCCTATAACAAAAAAACTATAGATAATAATAATGTTTTATATTATATTTTTTGGTACGGTACCTAAAAACTATAGTTAATAATAATGTTTTATATTATATTTTAAATGTAATTTCATTAAATTGTAATAGACAATATTACAGTAGCAATATTGGATCATATAATAGATAATATTTTATAAAAAAAATATAATAGATAATTTAATCAATTTATTTACTTGATTAAAATTGTATAGTAGGAATAGTATTTTACAGTACACCATAGTTTTCAAAATATTGATCATTAATATTAATATATCGACACCAATATACACAATAATTGAATCCTTACTATAATTGGTAATTTTTCAGAAAATAAAGTATTTTACTGCCACTTAATGATCGTAACAATTCATCCATTTAGGTAATGTTTTAATCCATATCAATCAAGCTATCAAATTGGAAATCATGAATTTGAATCGGTTACACAATTAGTATAATTAACCCAATTGCTGTCTAAACTTAAAAGTGTTTCCAAAAACATTTCAATTAAAATAGAAATACGAAATCAGAATTAATGTGAGTAATTTAATGTGAACGAAATTTACGCACTATCACCTCATACTATCCAACTTTCCAGCATCAACCATCCGCATAAAATCGCGTCTGTTGTCCACAATGGGTTACAACTTATTTTATTTTCTCTTACAATATTTTATAACAGTAACACATTTATCATCACATCATTCTCTGCCAACAATAAGCCCAATTTCAAGCATGACTTTTGTTTGCATCGTACTAATAATACCCGAAAATTAGTCGTATAGAGAGGGTCTTTACTCTTTTTGTACCACCAGTTTTGGTCATAACTAATATGATTTTTATGATTGATTGATATAAATGATAATTGATTAACTTTGGTTATGAGGACAAATTCAAATATCAGGTTATCTATAAATTTTGACAAAGAAACAAGGTTTTGTTCATCACATATTTTCATTGGTTGAGAATATTGTTTAAACATTGTATGCGGATGGTCAAGACTCTATAGAATCTGTTTTTTTTGTGTGTGTGTCTAATCCAAGCAGAGGTCGTTCCTTTTCTATAAGCGGGTCAAAAGGCCAAAATGTGGGAGTGGCCATTTCATAAATCATGCCTACACCAAGAGACTGCGTGTCTTAAAGTCCATATTGCTCATGGGTCCGCTGGAAATTTTTTCATCATGGTACTGAACTGATAGTGTTGGTTTTGGCTGCAAGTGAAGATAGCAGTGTTTCAAACACTCATTCATCTACTTTTACAGTGTGGGGGCGGAACCCTTTTTATGCCATCTGCCCCTCTCGGCCCACACAGTATTTCATTTCCTATCAGTTATTGTTGGTATATCATAAAGAATATGTGTGTGGTTCTTTACTTCTTAATTATCATGTAGTATCTGTATGTAGTTCTTTAATTCTTATTACTATATATTTGGTGAAATATTTTATATGTCATATGTCTTATATTTTGAAATTTATAATTGAATCATGATAGTTTAGAGAAAACAATGAGTGGGTTTCCTAATCCATGTACCCTTCAGCATTAAAGTGTACATAGATTTAGTTTGCACACAATGATAAATTTAAAATTATAGTGACTTTTTTATTATTTTCAAAAGTGTAGAATCGTGGAGATAATTTAGCTAAAGGTATATGGTCTGCATAGGTGAGCAAGCAACACTGGGAAAAGCATGTAGAATTATAGTATCGATTTCTCCATTTTAGGATTATGGACTATGGATATTAGCATACCACCTAAAAAAAAAAAAACTGAAGCCATGTTATACCCTAAAACGTCAAAGGTAAAATCTCCAAGGGCCATATAAGACCTCTAACAGCAGTAACGTGACTGAGATAATCACTTGATGTTTGGCAAAAAGGCATGTTGTGTTCTATTGAGTGTAAATTGGCCGTATCTAAACTTACATCTCCACGTATTTAAATACAATTGTATTTTGTACCCAAAAAAAAAATACAATTGTATTTTAATTGAGATTTTGTAATGGTTGTTACAAGAAATTGATAAAAATAAGAGCAAATGATGTCAAATCTAACTAACATCAAAAGCTTTTTTCTCTGCTTGAAAAAGGAAACAATAAAATGCTATCAATCATAACAGTAGGCTACAAATAATAAAATGAATATTTTAATAGAAATCATAAATTGATATAAATTTTATAAGAAAAACTTTTTATGTGTTTCATCTGCACTACTCTGATTGTATATCCCATAACTAGCAACACTACTCGTTGAAGTCAAGTTAGCTTGATCTCCTCACTTAGGCCATTAAACTATTTATTTATCCTACACTAGTGCGAAACTACCTTTCGGAACAGAGATTTTAAATCGGTTGTCTTAAACAACCGATTTAAAAAGAAATGTGATGACATTTTTGAAATTAAATTGAAGTTTCAACATTCTGCTACACCTTTTAAATCTGTTGTTTATCACAACCGATTTAAAAGCTATTACGGAAAAAGATTTTAAATTGGGGGTGCTAAACAACCGATTTCAAATGTTTTTAAGTTTTACCCAAGGAATTTTAAATTGGTTATATGTAAACAACCGATTTACAATCCAAACATTATATTCTGAAATTAGGGAAAAGGGAAAAGAGCAGAGCGGTCCTAGACCCCTCCTTCCGTCCCGACCCTGTAGCGCTCGCTAGGGTTCCGTGGCGGCTGCCTCCCAGCTCACCCCTGGCCACCTTCCATCACGTCTTGGTCTCCTTCTAGGACCTCCTAGCCTTTCTGGCCTGGCGGGTCTTCGTTCTCTGGTTCTCTTCGCGGAATTCTCTGTTACTTTCGCATCCTTGTAACTTTCGCGATTTGCGATTTGGCTTTGTTGATCTTTCACGATTGCTCTCGTTTCTTCGCGTTCTGATCACGTTTCGCGAGTTGGTCTCTGGTTGTTGGTGAGACGCGAGTTCGTCTCTGGTGTTGATGAGATGGATCACTGGGAAGATGTTCATCTTTCCAAAGAAGAAGAAGAAGGGGTTATGAACGGGCTCTTCTTTAACTGGAACATGCCAAATCTTCCAGATCTGAACACTGCGACTCTTTTTCTGATCCGTTTCTTGCCACCAACGGTGAGGCCCCCACCGGAACCCCCACCTCGTGACAGTGCACTGCCGCTGCTGGGAATATATGGCCTGCTACTGCCCAGGAGCTTATGGTTGGCGCACTCCATGTTCGAGCCACCAACTCTTGCATTTGTAAGATTATGATTCACTAACTCTAATATGTGACTTCCTAATTCAGTAACTCTAAACATTGTGCCAAGGCTCCCCTTCTATTGTTGAGCGTGAAAAAGAGATAAATTTTCTTTTATGTATCTGATAACAACTGAGTTTGTTAAGTTCCCTTATGTGCTTATTGTAAAGTGGTTGTATTTCATATTCTAAAGCAATTATGAGTGGAGACGGCCTCTATGCGTAGAAGTCATGCATGTATCTCCGTTCAGTTTGTTCTTATGCAAATTTACTCGCTCAGTTCACTAAGAGACTTGTTACCATTTAGTAGATGCTTATATCTTCACTTTGCAAGCTGGGGTTTCTACTGCACTCTTAATTTTACTCCCCAAATAATAGGTTTTAGAAATATTAAGGGTGGGAGAATTTGAATTACTGAATTCATTTTGGAGTTTTAAAATGACCTCCTATTTTACTTTTGTTAACATTGCTATGCAATTTATCGGTTTGTTTCCATTGTCATGCCTGGATTTCTTAAGCAGGCTATCTTCCTTCAACTAATGAGGTATTAAATTGTTTATTTGACCAGGGTTACTTGTCACTAGCCATAGCATTAGTCCTCCCGGAATCAGGTCGTTTAGTTGCCTGTGAAAAAGATGCCAAATCTCTTGATGTTGCCAAAAAGTATTATTAGCTAGCTGGTGTTTCACATAAGGTATAACTTAAACTTATGCTTTTGATTTGAAGAGGTGCCAAATTTCTGTTGTTTCTCTTTGGAATAACTCTTTTTAGATTGGATTATTGCTGCCTGTATTTTCTGAAGTTTTAATGTAATGACACTAGGTGGATGTAAAACTTGGACTTGCAGCGGATTCCCTAGAATCCCTAATTCTGAATGGTGAGGCAGGAAGGTACGTGGATTCTCCCCATTCGAATATAGTGGTTGGGATGTCTTCTGCATTTGCTATGATCTCTTTCTGAGGGATATTGTTCGCAAAAAATCTGGTCTATATGATGTGAATTATCAAAGAAATAACTAGTAAAATAGAATTTACATATTTCCTTTTTATGCAGCTATGATTTTGCATTTATTGATGCCGAGAAAAGGATGACTGAGAAATATTTTGAGCTGCTACTACAGCTGGTAAAAGCATTATAAAATAGCCAAAGAAGTTCAGTGCCTCTTATTCCTACTTAATTATAATATTTTTCTCCAACCTTCTAAGAGTGTTTCCTATGAATTTGATATATACATATGCACTGAATAAATTGTTGTTGCAGGTGAGGGTTGGAGGTCTTATTGTAATTGATAATGTCCTTTGGCATGGAAAAGTTGCTGATCCATTGGTAAATAAATGCTATCATATTTCCTTTATTTCCTGTTAAATGACCTTGACTTCTAATATACTATATGCAGGTAAGTGACCCTAAAACTATCAGCATTAGAAATTTTAACCAACAGTTAATGCAAGACAAGCGTGTAAGCATCAGTATGGTAGGTGTATACCTATTTTTCTAATTACTAATACACTTTCAGAGAGATTCTTTCAAGTTGATATATAATCTTCTTCTCTTTTGGATTCTTAGGTACCTATTGGAGATGGGATGACAATCTGTCGAAAAAGATGACCCGTTTTTGAAGAATTCTTTGATAAGTTCTATGTGATTGATCTTACTTCCTTCAGGGTAATACTACTGTGAGCTCTAAGGAAAGCAAGGTTATACGAATCATTACAGGTTCTTTAGAAGTAGAGATGTAGCAGAGTCCATTCTCTTAGGCTAACTTTGTGAAAGACCTGAGAATGTATTTATAGGATTTTACTGTGCTTGTAATTGCAAACTTCTGTACTAGTGTGCTGTGGTTTATTTTAATTTCTTTGATTTGTCTATTTTTTTGTGGTGAAAATTTATTGGCTGAGTCTTAGAGTTTGTTTTTGTGTAATTGATTTGTCCATTTATAAAAGCAATTTTGGCTTCTTATATTGGTGTTATTTCCCTTATTAGAGCTATTGAACTCCAAGTCCTTTTAAAGTTGCCAGATGCATCTATGAGGCAAAAATTACAAAGATGAATAAGATGAACTGCAGGTCCTTTCAGATTATTGATTTGTGTTAAGTTTGTGTTTTTAATTTAGTTAAGTTTGTATTTGTATATTAGTTTGTATTTGATTTGGTTTAGTTTTAGTTTGTATTTGTATATAAGTTGGTTGTTGGAAAAAGTTTGTTGCTGTGGTTTAGTTTTAGTTTTTAAAGATATATATGGTTGCTGTTAAAAAAATATAAAATTAAAAAAAATTACATTTTAAATCGGTTGTTTACAAACAACCGATTTAAAAGGTCTTTTGCAATTTGTCTTTTGCAATTTTTTAAATCGGTTGTTTACAAACAACCGATTTAAAAGGAGACCTTTTAAATCGGTTGTATACACACAACCGATTCCAAAGACCTTTTAAATTGGGTGTTTGTAAACAACCGACTTAAATTCCTCAATTTAAGACCAGTTTGGGACTCGAATTCAGACTTTGTAAATCGGTTAATATAAATAACCGATTTAAAACGTTGATTTTAAATCGGTTAAATAACCGATTTAAAATCCCAAAACTTACTAAATCCGGAGCATTTAAATCGGTTGTCCAACCGATTTTAAATCCCTAATTTGCACTAGTGCTATGGTTCCTATAAGGCGATGACAAAGGTTCTTGTGTCTCTTAGGTAGCGACTAAAGATTGGTCGATCCTAGCCAACACGCTAAGTCATAAATCAAAATAGAATACTAAGAAATCTCTACCTTGCTAACTATATACCGTGCGGAGAATGAGTTATCACACTATAGATGTAATTTTTTCTATTAATGATTATTGCTATTGGTTACTAGAAATAATATAGTAATATATTTTTTAGTCTGAAATTTATAATTTTATACAATTATATTCTGAATGTAGCACGGACTATCGTACTATAGATATATTGGAAAAAATTGGGATGAAAACTTTACAAAAAAAACATAATTTTTTATTTATATTTTGCCACAAATTTTTTTAAACTAATAACGTGAAATTAACAATTATATTTTTTAATGAAATCTAACAAATGAGCATCTTCCATATGAACATTAATAGAAATTTTATAAGACAAAATTTTTATTGTATTTAAATATATAATGTGCGGAGCATGGACCATCATACTATAGATATAAATTTTGCTATTAGTGAATATTTATATTAGTTATTATTTATATCTAATAGAGTATTGAAAATTTTACATGAAATTAAAATATTATTTTATTTACCATGAATGAACATTAATGAAGTGATAAGGTGGCTTCGCGATTTGGGGCATAGGGATTAGAATGATAAGGAGGTCATATGTTCAACTCCCCCACTAACAAAACAAACTAATAATTAACATTTGCTGTTCAAAAATAATAATAAAATATATATTACTATATATTTTAGTATAAAATTTATATTTTATCATATAAAATATATATTACTATATATTTGGCAAAAAATTGTTTAAATCAAAAATGTGAAACCAAGAATTACATATTTTTTTAATGAAATACTAAAGATGAGTTTATTTCTTATAAACATTTTATTAGAAATTAATATAAATTTTATATGATAAAATTTTTATTTTGTTAACTATATACAGTGCAGAGCACGAGTCATCATAATATAGATGCAAATTTTGCTATAATTGAATATTCCTATTGGTTATTATTTATATCTCATAGTGTGATCAATAATTTACATTAAAACACGTTAATATTTGGCTAAAAAATATTTTAATATTTAAGTTATATGATAAAAGTATATCATAATGAGATTGAACATTTTACATGAAAATATAATTAATATGAAAATTACATTTGACAAATATTTTAATAGAAATTACACATCAATATAATTTTTAATTTAAATTTATACAAAAGTTTCGCTTTCCAAATTAATTGAGTAAGTTTCAAATATTGGTTAATAGTTATATTGGTGAACATTTATATCTCATGAAGAATGAAGATAGAAATTATATGCAAAATCTTATTATTCAGCTTCTTTAATTATAATAAAGTATTTTTCTTTTGACTCATTTTCGGTACATTTTATAAGATTCCGATTGTCATTCTTATCAAAAGTTTCTCTTTTTATATTGTTTGAATATTTTTATAGCAGTCTAATGAATTCATATTTAAATCCATTATATTGCTATTTATAAAAGTAATTTTTTTTTATTTTTTCTAAACAAATTCCTTTTAATCTTTTTTATGTGCACTTTAGATATATTCCTTATGAAATTTTTCATAATCTTTTTTTACTTATGTTTTTCTAAGTATACACCGTGTGTAGCACTAGTCATTTTTTATATTCAATAAAATATAAAATATTGAATACGTATGTTATATATATATATATATATTATTTTCTAATTTTACAGACACATTCATTACCTTAATACACGAGTAAAAATACAACACACAAAAATGAATCTTTTGCATGAAAACATATTAATATCTTAATAAAAATCTATTAGTATATAAATTTCTGAGTAAAAATATATTATAAACAGACTGAATAGTTCACAAGAAAGAACATGAATACATAAATTACTCTAAATCAATATTTTAATAAAAAAATATACATTAATATAATATTTTAGCATAAAATATATATTTTTAAATACACATTGTGCATTGCCTGAGTCGAATATATAATTTGTGTATGACATGATTCTATTGCGGTATGCTCATTTGTGTCATGGTCGTTCAACGACAAAGTATGCGATGGAAAACCCTAACCACGAAAAGCTGATGTTGTTTATGCATAAAAATAATAAATTAGTATAAAGTTTCAATAGTTTAAATTTTATTATGCAAATTATACAATATACTACTCATTATATAATATAAAAATACACTACATACATTATGCTACTATTAACATACAAAATATAAATTATTCTATAACTTTTTTATAGCATATATATACCTATGCATGACACGGGTCAACTACTATAGTTATAAAAAACAATGACTCAATTTTAGATATATTAATTGCTAAATATCTTTTATAACCTTTCGTGTTAAGAGACTCTCATGACGCTCATTTTCCATGCAAGTGGATCTATTCGGCCTTAAATAACTACTACCTCCGTCCCCATATATAAGCTCTTTTTGGGAAAAAAATTTGTCCCTTATTATAAGACCATTTCCAAATTATTAGATGTATTAATTATTTTTTACAAAAATACCCTTAATTAAATGAGG
The DNA here is from genome assembly GCA_037113605.1 of Calophaca sinica. NCBI lineage: Eukaryota > Viridiplantae > Streptophyta > Magnoliopsida > Fabales > Fabaceae > Calophaca > Calophaca sinica. Next base: position 26,863,547 of record CM073730.1, on the reverse strand, counting down.
TGACAATTTCTCTCTCTTAAGGGCTCGTTTGGTGGACATGATAGGATAAAGAACTGAATAAAGAAATGATAGAATATAGACATAATAAGCTCTTATCATATCATGTATTTGGTACGCACTGGATAATAAACTAGATATTATTATATCGTAACTTTAGCTTTTTAAAAATAATATAAAATGACAAAATTATCCTTGTGACACAATTACATATAATTTTTAAAATTAAGTATTTAGATATTTAATAGTTAAAATTAATTTTTATAATTTGTACAGTTTTTAATATTAATAATAATTTTCTAGTTTTAGTTTTTATTTTAAATATTTTTATATTTCTTGGATTTTGAAATTATTCTTTTACAATTTAATTTTTTTTATTATGTAAAATGACTTGTTAAAAAAATACATATAAAATTTAAAATTAATTGTATTATTTATATTTATTTTTTATTTTTTATTTTCCATAACTTTTATTATTAATTTTTTTCAATTTTACTTTTTATTTATAATATTTTATATTTTATTAGATTTTAAATTATTTTTCATAAGGGTGAATACTGAAACAAAGTTCTTATCCTATCCTATTATTTTTAGCCCATCCTCCCTTCAGGATAAAAATTTAACTAGATGGACATGATATGATAGGTGACAGGATTGAGTTATCATATCATGCTGGTTCAACAAACACTGGATTAAGACAGAATATGATTGCTTATCATATTTTGTCTCTCCTATCCTGGCCACCAAACAGCCCTAAGAATTTTGGATAGATGAATCTCAATAATTGAAAGATAATTTTGGAAAAATAATAGTACATATTCTTGATAAATTTTATATTTTAACTAATTTTTTTAATTTGTGTGAATTGATCAAAATGAGCTTATATATATGGAAGAAGGTAGTAGTAGTTATTGGAATAGTTGTTCTCATGAAAGACATCAAAGAACACTTGGCCGCATTTAATACTATGAATATTTTTTGAATAAAATTTATAATTTATAATATTATTAATTAAATTTAACTTATTTAATTGCTTTTCATTAGTCATCATTCAAAAAAAAGTGCTTTTCATAGCCTTGATATATTTTTTTATTTATTTTTTGGTTGAGACTCACCTTGGTCTTTGATGTATTAGGGCAACTTTAACGGGGTTCTTTAAATTTGTCAGCGTTGCTTTATTTTATAGTCAAAACAATTTTGTCCTGCTGGCTTCCACATGGCTACAGCGTTGCTTTATTTTACTCAACTGTAAGCGAATATGGCAACGTAACACATATTTTAGTGAACGGTTGCAGCACATATTCCAAGACTTTGTGCAGTGTACCGTTTTGGGCCCATTTTATATTTAAAGCAACGCAAGGCAGCAACGCAGCGTTAAAGCTGCTCTTAGTCATTTGTTTTGTATAAAAGTAAAAAGGACCGGGTTACTATTATTTACGCATAAATCAAGCGATGTCTTGCGGAGTACACCTCACGCCCAGGCACTGTAAAACGGCGTCGTATAAAAGGGCAACACGGTTAACACTGCTTTCAAAATTGAAAGTAGAGAACGGAGTAACACTACCATTTCCGTTTCCCTCTTAAATGGCGGCAAGTAAAATGAGGGTGGAGGAGCTTCGGACGGAGCTCCACTATCGCGGGCTCACCACCACTGGAACCAAGCCTACTTTGGTATCGTCAAACCAATCCCTACACCCTCTTCGTTTTTCTTGTCTTCTGTCTCTTGCCTTACTTACACTTGATTTGGTATCCTTCACCTTCAGGTCCGTAGGCTTGAAGCAGCTCTTCGCAAAGAAACTCAGCACTCAACGGCTGACGCTGACGCTCCTTCCTCGCTTAGAAAGAGACCAAGGGACTCCAACAATGACCACTCCAACGGCTCCGACAAAATCAGAACCACTCGCCGCGGAATTTCCAACAAACAATCACTCGAAATGGTTCCTCTGGATTTCCAAGGTATGCTCCTCATTTTATTTTATAATTCATTGCACTTCAAAAATAGTCAGTCCCAATGTTTTAATAAGAGTAAAGGATCCATGGAGAAAGATATAGAAAATTGGTTGAATTTCACCTCTGGCGCCTGTATGAGAAAAAGGGGGGGGGGGATTGTAGGGCTTCCTTATTATTATTATATATATTGATATATATTGACATTGCAAAATAGATGCTACGAATTTGTTGTGTTGCTTTCGGTTTGGTTTTGGAGCATACACATTGTGCATTATGTTTTCCCTTTTCTCATTTTAAGTGGATGTGATGGCTGCAGAGGAGGAGGCAATAGAGGAAGAAAAGATAGTGACTGCAACCAAAAAGGGTGCGGCTGTTCTTGATCAATGGCTTCCTGATCACATCAAAACGCAGTATCATGTTCTGCAACTGGCAAGTCTAATGACACTAGCAATATTATCCTCTTTAAGTAGTTGCATTGCATGTTTTGTGGTTGACGTTGTCAGTGAGATATTGTTGGATTGATAGCTTTAGTTCGGGTGGTGGTCCCTTGATGGGTTTTGAACTCACGTGGTATATTTTTTTTACAATGCAGGGTGGTGAAATCTATGATGCCATGTTGAACCAGACGAATATTGGGGATAACAATAACAAATTCTATGCTATTCAAGTTCTTGGTCAGCTCTCAGTTCAATCTATGTATTGATGATGTCATGATATCTTTATGAAGACATTGATTTGTTGTGGTGGTTAACTAGTTATGGGAATAATGATTCTTTGTAGCTGCAAAATTTTGAATGAACTGAACTGTGCAAAATTTCCCCCATTTATTGTGCTATTACTTATTCTCTTTCTATTTTTGGAATATCAGAGGATTGTTGGGCAGAGATGTTGATTATTAGTCTTCTCCGACCTAAAATGCAATTAGTTACAAAAATTTGTCACTTGTAGAAAGCTTGCTCTGGCTCGTGTTTCTCCAGTTGTTTTTTTGTTTATTCTACTGGCTTTTCTTATTGCCTATATCAAAATTTCTTGCAGAATCTGATGATGGTGGTAAGTTCCTTGTTTACAATAGATGGGGAAGGGTAGGTGTAAAAGGCCAAGACAAGCTACACGGTCCTTACTCTTCATGTGAAAGTGCCATCCAGGAGTTTGAACAAAAGTTTTTAGCCAAGACGAAGAATGCCTGGTCTGATAGGAAAAATTTTGTTTTCCATCCAAAGAGTTATGTATGGTTGGAAATGGACTATGGTGGCAAAGAAAAAGAATCTACAGTGAGTCGTGCTGGCTCTGTTCCCCTTGTTGCATTTTCCCTTTCTTCATGTAACTTGATGTGCTCTTTTGCAGTTAACTCTAGTTCATTCTCCTGCTAGTTCATTCACCCTTCATCAATGAATTAGCCTCGTGTCTCTTTTATCAAAAGGCACATGTTTTTGTATTTATAGAGTAGACTTCACTCATTTCTTATTATTGGTAATTAATGTTATCTTCACTTAGGTATGGGAATTGGACCCAAACCCACTGGGTACCCGCAAATAGGTAGGGTAAAAACCCGTTTTATGAGTATGGCCTCTGGCCTGGGCAATTACCTGCAAATCTGAGTGGGCATGGGTGGGGGTACGGGCACTCTAGTGCCCACCCCGCCCCGCACCCGCATATATTAATATATATATTAATACATGTAATTATATATACATTTTTAATCAAGTTAAGGTGTTTTCTTTATCCGTAAAAAAAAGTGCCCATTTTATTAATTTGTTGCTTATGAATTTATGAATTGGGTTAAATTTGTTTTTACTCCCTACAAAATGGATAAAATTTTTATAGGGATTAAACATGATAAGTCCTAAATTTTATGAGGATTAAAAATATATTTAACCCTTATGAATTTTATGAAAATGCGTCCATTTTTATTCGTAATTAAATATATAAGTTTATGAATTTGTTGTTATGGATATTTATTGCAATATTTACTTGTTTTTTATGTTTTTATTTAGTTAAATACTTTAATTTGTAATGTTTTATGAGCTGATTTATAATATCTTTGGTTCATTTTTTAATTGTTATAATATTATTTATGTTATATATTTTTTTATAGCTAAAGTGCGGGTAACGGGCGCGGGTACGGGTATTTAGGTACCCAGAGAGTACGGGTACGGGTAGTAAAGTTGCTGCCCACGCGGGTACGGGCATTTTTTTCAAACGCGGGTATGGGGACGGGCACTGTAGTGCCCTACCCAGAGGGTACCCCATTGCCATCCTATCTTCACTTGTGGTTCTTCTGGTGGAGAGGGAGCAAAAGGAATGAACTATTTCAATCAGTCATTCTAAACACTTGGCAACTGCTTTCAGGTTACAGAAAATCCTGGTCTTGCTTTGAAAAAGCAGCCTCTGGAATCAAAACTTGAGCCACGTATTGCAAAATTTATATCTCTTGTTTGCAATTTGAGCATGATGAATCAGCAAATGATGGAAATAGGTTAGTTTTTGCTTCTTTTCTTCATATGGGATGAATCCCGGATCATATGATCCTAAAGCATACTAGACATTCATTTGAGTGAATTTGGCTCCTCTGCATTATTTGGCTCACAAAAGAAATAGAGAAGAAAAAAATAAGAGAAGATAAAATGAAGAGAAGATAGAAATGAGAAAGAAAGAAATGGGTAAATTTCTCTCTGCATATTTGGATGAGTGGAAGAGAGTAAATAGAAAAAAATAAAAAGAATATATCAATTCAATGCTGTCTGGTACTTTTGACTAGCCTTGTAAAATATTCTTTATCTACTTTAACCGTGGGATCTTTCTTTCAGGGTACAATGCAAACAAGTTGCCCCTTGGAAAACTTAGCAAGGCAACAATTTTGAAGGTAAGCCTATGGGCATGACAATTTTTTCTCCTTTGGCGTTGTTTTTATTTATTTTTCCTTTCAGAAGTCTATTGCATATACTAATTTCTTCTTGTGCCACTATCATGTTGATGGAATCAACATTCTTTAATACTGTCAATCTTCTAAGGTAAATTATAGTTTAGGACTTGTGAATTCTCTCTACTTTTGAATATGGTTCAATAATATATCGGTGTACTCATGGGTGAGCAAAACAGTATTTACACGTTTCTGCCATGAGCCTGAGTTTACATATTGTTATTCAGAAGCCTTTTGGTTTCAATCCAATTCTCTCTTTGCCTTTTAAAAAGATAACAAGAAAGATACTAGTTAAAACCTGTATTTTTATGTCTGAATCATGGTGCAAAAATTGCATGTGATGACTTATGTTTTCATCTTCTTGGGCACTGTTACAGCATTTCAACGTGCATGCTTTGCTTATCTTGTCCATTGATTAGCCATTTATGTTTCTTACTTTCTTAAATTATTTAGGGCTACAATGTTCTCAAAAGACTTGCTGATGTGATTGATAAATCTGATAGGAAAGTTCTGGAGCAATTAAGTGGGTAAGAAATTTGGTTGACTCTTTTTTCCTCCATATATTATGCTCTACTCTATTTCCCGATGATACACTTGCCATTTTTATTTCTTTTAAAGAGCGGTGTCTTTGCTTTACCTATATGAGAATTCATTCACTGTCAGTGTCATTTGTGGTTGAGAACTTTTGCTTTAAAGAAACTGGATTGCCATATTTAATAATTGGTTAATGGGCTTGTTGCAGAGAATTCTACACTGTAATTCCTCATGATTTTGGATTTAAAAAAATGCGTAAGCTGTCTCTCTCTGTCTCATTTATCTTATGCGCACATGTAGACATTTATTTGATAATAGTTCTATATCATAAGCTTCAATTCTAATGGTGGTTGCTATGCATTCTTTTTGGGAAGCATACTGATTGACATGGAAATATAAATAATGGCAGGCGAGTTTGTAATTGACACCCCTCAGAAGTTAAAACGCAAGTTGGAAATGGTAATCCTTTTCTTTCCAGTTATATGTATTGACCAGGTTACTCTGGTTGCTCATAGAATATGATTGTTCTTTTCTCTTATTCTGGTTGGCTGATACTTTTCCTATGATGATTCTTATATATACACTTTCATTTGTGACACTGTATGCTATCGTGTTAGCCTTGGCAGCTTCCTTGTGTCCCCTAGAGGCCCATTTCCTCCACAATTTTGCAATTTTTCTAGAACAGAAACATAGTTTTACCTGTGCTTGTTTAACCAATGACATTATTTGACTCCTACTCAATTAAAGGTTGAAGCTCTTGATGAAATTGAGGTTGCCACAAGGCTCTTGAAAGATGATGCAGAAATGCAGGTACCCCTTGTTTGAATTTCTTTCATGTAGTTGATTGCCAATATCTAGAGTCTTGTTTTCAAATTTGAGTCTTGTTTTCAAATTTTACTGGGATGCTCCTGTTTATTATTATAGAAGATAATATCCTTAACTCTTCAATCTCTATCACAAGCCTAATGCACACAATGAATGCGCTGCAGAAACGGTTTTTTTTTTGGGGGGGGGGTGGGGTTAGTTATTGTAGATGATATATCCTTTTCTCTTACAGTTACAGTATAGGAGTTTGGGATTTGAATTGTAATCAGATTTGAATTAAACATTGTTAAGGCTGGGAATACTTAGGTAATTTCCAAGTATTCTAAAGATTTCAAGTACTGCTATGGGTGCTGAATGGAAATTTTAATTATTTAACATTAAAGATCATCCCAGAAGATATGACTTATGATACATTTTATTTGTCGCGTATCCAGCATTTTGAATGAGTAAATATTTTATGGTTTTATTTTTAGTTTTTTTTGGTGAACTGAGTGGACAGGTACACAATATTGTGTATGTTAGACGTCCCAGATTGATTTTTGTCTATGGAAAGTAAATTTTTTTGTAGTTTTGCACCTATTTTCAAATTAGTATTGGAATTTGGACACATGTTTTATTTAGCACAATTCTGTAAACACAGGAAGTGCCCTTTTGCTAATGATATCCACTTGTCTATTGAATAATATGTATGCATTACTATTGGTTTGTGCTAGTTATTTTCTTCAATTTTGAAAATTCACTGGTTTACTAATTAATATTTAGATGAGTTGATTTTTAAAATAAAATGCCACCCATATGGCAATTCTGTTTTCTATACATTTTTTAGTCAGGATTTCTGCATTACATTCTGGTCTGGTGTATTCTAGTTATGATTATCCTTCTGGAATTGCTGTAGGGAGATCCCCTGTATGCTCATTACCAACGCCTTCACTGTCAACTGGTACCCGTTGAATTTGGTTCTGAGGAATTCTCTGTGGTAAGCAATTGTACTGTCTTTTTAGTTTCTTGTAAATATTAGGCACTTAGGCAATTAAATACCATGAGAAACAAATTAAGAAAGGAAAAGTGAAATCGAAATAGCGATAGTGTTTCTTCTCATTTGATCTGAAATATCATTTTCTTCCTAAGCTTAAAAAAGACATATTGCAAATTGCATACTGCAGTCATTTAATTTGACCTGTTGCTGGCGCTTCAATTGTTAATCCTGACACCTGCTCCCCCCTTGCCCCTTTTGATGTCACCAGATTGAAAATTATATGAAGAATACTCACGCCGAAACACATTCAAACTATACAGTGGAAATTGTTCAAATATTCAGGACATCAAAAGAAGGGGAGGCTGAACGTTTCAGGAAGGTGTGACTAATGCATTATTGAATCAGGATTTTTCATTTTTAAATTTATAATTATAAATTTGTAATTCAAAGTTTGTTTCAGTTTGTGACATGGTGTTTATATGTAGACATATTGAATTGAGTTGACTGCTAATACATTTGTATGACAGTTTTCTAATACAAAAAATAGGATGCTTTTGTGGCATGGTTCTCGGCTCACAAACTGGACTGGGATTTTATCTCAAGGTCATTCCTTTTCTCACTTGTTTGGTAGTTTCCTTGTTTGCATGGGTGTACGTATGGAGTATAGACATTATATTGCTTGATGAAATATGAGTCTAAGATAGATGCACCATCATCAGGTTTGCGCATAGCTCCTCCCGAGGCACCTGTAACTGGCTACATGTTTGGCAAGGGGGTGTACTTCGCTGACATGTTCTCAAAAAGTGCAAATTATTGCTATGCTACTCCTACAGCTACAGATGGGGTGCTCCTTTTATGTGAGGTTGTTTCTTGTCTAATAATAAACATGGTTGCATTACTCATAGATCTGCACTAAGGAATGAGAATCGAAACTCCAATCTTAATGCCAAACATTATTAGATAATATAACTACACAAGTTGGAGAATTTTGCATTGTTTGTTATCCTATGTTGCTGAAATATAATGTCAATATTGTCTGCAAGAATCCATTTAGAAGATTAGGCTTGCAATATGTTCATTATTGAACCACATCTTTATTTATATTAACTTGTTTCTGTAAAATATATTGTTATTGATTTATATCTTCGGGAAGTATTATTTATCTGCTGTGCTTTTAGGTCGCACTGGGTGAGATGGCCGAGCTTCTAACTGCTAAATATGATGCCGATAGGTTGCCTGAAGGAAAAATGAGGTATGTTTATCCAATTTCGTAGTTGTTGCCAATTTTGTTTATTGGCAGGTGGAATCTAATTGAAATACCAATCTATATTGACCAATCAAGTGAAGGCTAACATTGACCACTCCACTCATAGGAATGGTCCACGATACACTATGTACCTAATATTAATTTAAAATTGCAAATTAGTATCTCATCCTCTCCCTCTCAGAAACCCTAATCTTTCCAGTGGAAATCCACTTTGCCCCTTCAACACTTCTTCTCTTGCCCTAGTCGTGCCCACAGTACCTGTTGGATCTTTGAGGCCCTAAGGGCAGCCAAAGAAGAATGCCGCTCAGTACCCACTGTGTGAGCAGCTCCTGCATTGCCTATGGTTGGTGGTTCTTGAACCAGAAGAGTTTGCCTTGCTGGTTTTGACTGTGGAGAAGACAGGTGAACGATACTCCACTCACTGCTAATCCCTACTATTTCTGTATACGTTTCAAACTCAACCCATGCGCCACCGCCCTTGGCACGATGCCACCCTCTCTTTAGAAAACCTGGTGCTGCCCCCACTTCTGTTCACCCATATTATCTATACTTGTCAGATTAAAAGGATTTTTTGTCCTTCAAATAGAGGTCCAGTTCAGAGGAAGGGAGATTGGAAAAAAAAAATGCATTTGAGGGGTACTCTGGTTTGGTGAGGAAGAGGAACGAAACAACGAAGGATCTCTTGGCCAAGAAAAAGTTTGAAATGGATTTGGCTGCTGAAGAAAAATTGAAAGGAAGAAAGAGTTGAAACGGTATACGAAAGGCTCCTCGAGTAATTGTGATAGTAACAACGAGCCATTCCGTAGGTCTTAGTGGTGTGAGTTTGAAGTGGAACCTGCAAGTGTCCAATCTTCAATATCTTCGCCATGGCTTCTAGGTTTGAGATCAAGGGAAACAAGAGTGCTTCAGAATCATTCTCACCATGAGAGAGAGAGAGAGAGAGAGGGAGGGAGGGAGGGAGGGAGGGGGAGAGAGAGAGTAGCAGAGGAGGAAGCTTCTGAAACCGAGGGGTTTGGTTGTAATTTTTTTTTAAAAACAATATATAAATCGATTGAAACCAAGGGATTTGCTTGCAAATTTTTTAAAAAATTATAAAAAATATATTGTTTAATAAAACAGCATTATATCTAACAGTTAAAAGATGATCTAAAAAACCAGTTAAAAGTAATGGCATATGGCATACCGTGTACCGCCTATAAGGGGGTTCATTGTCGTGGAGCCTGGCTGGCTTTGTGCCTGCCTAATGCATCAGTGAAGGTTTCTTATAACTTCAAATATTGCGTTTTGTATACTTTACTGGTTGAGTTTATGTGCTATGCAAACTCATACTGCAGCACAAAAGGAGTAGGAGCTACTGCACCTGATTTTTCAAAATCACAGGAGCTTGAGGACGGGCTCATAATTCCACTGGGAAAGCCCAAAAAGAATTCGGGCAGAAAGGTATGCACTGGAAGTTAAATTTTTATCAGTACTTAAAGTTTGTTTATGATTACCATGATTTAATACTCCACACTTATTCTCATTTCACTTTGTGCTGCAGGGCGATCTATTGTACAATGAATACATTGTTTATAACATGGATCAGATTAGGATGCGTTATGTTATTCATGTAAAATTCAATTTTAAGACCAGAAGTTAGCAACCAGAAGCGATGACGATATTATTATATGTAACTTTCATCATTATCTAGTTCTTCAAGCCAATCAGTAATGAGGCTCACTGTAAAGTATTTTTACTGAGAAAATGAAAAGGTTTGCAGTTTGCACTGTCCCTAAGAAAAATGAAACACAAGCAACAAATGGAAACTAGGATCAGAGATAATCAACAGAGGTAAGAAATGTCAATAGAATCTTTTTTTAATTAGGGTGGAAGGTGGGATTTGCATGGTTTTCGGGGAACTTCATATAAACTGAAACACCACTTGATGCACTCTTAAGTACTGTGTAAAAATCTGCCCATAAAGTGAGATTAATATATTTTAAAAGAAAAAAATGCAGTCTTATAGTAGAAAATTAAGAAAGTCATTTAATAACTTTGTAGCTTGTAATAAGTTCATATATTTTATTATGATTTGAACAATTAAATTTTTTATTTTTAATTATAATTTCACTTTTTTGTTTTGTTTAAAGTATATTTGTTACTTTAAAAAAAGACAAAATTGAAAACGTATAGTTTTAGCGTGTTCACTTTTTATATGTCACTTTTTAAGCGGGCTTATTCAAATGAACACGATGGCGTGTGCGTTGGTGTGTGAATGTGATGTATATGGAGTTATGGATTGTGTATTTGGATTTTCTTTTGAATTGAAAGGTTTAAGGTTCACGGTTTCCAATCATGATTTTGGTTATAAATTTGTTTAGTAATTTTTACATGAATATGGTTTTGAAGCTCCAAATCAGATTCATAACACAACAGAGTAAATGGCATGCCTAAAATTCGGTCTCGTTTTCCCATCATCTGCGTCACAATTAGAAGAGAAGACTTAACTCACTGTATGAGCTTTGGCATGTTAGTTTGAGCTTTGACATTCAAAAGACTCGTTGGGAGCAATTTGCTTTTAAAAAAAAAAACTAAAATTAATGGACTGGCAATTACTGAACGAACACTGGGTTTCGGATTGGAGCAAATGTTAAAATGATATCATGATTTCCCAAATTTAACGAGCAATGAAGTGCCTTTTTGTTGTGTTGCTGTTCCTTTCTCTGAAGCATAGTCAAACACATCGATCGAGTGCTGTAGAATTTTAGCTGCTGGGGAGCATGATTGAGTTTCAAAAGGCTTTGAATAGTAGCTGTGCCTGACCAATTAAAGCATTTACCACATACCAAGTGCACGATACACACGCCAATATTAAAGTCCTTAGATTTGATAATGACCTCATCCAGAATCTATGTTCTTCTCCCACAAGATAAAGCATGGCCATTTTTTTATTTTATTTTTCAAAGCCATAATAACTGTTCCACTCCGTCTTTAATAGATGGCACTGAAAAATCAAACTTCCCTACATGGGCTTTATCCACCCTTTAATGCATAAGACATTAATGCTTGTCAAATTTTAGGAATTCACTGTGAGATACAATACAATACAATACAATACAATACAAGTTACAAACATTGCTTTCATTTTTTGCCTTTGAAACATGGTGCATAATTCAAATTGACATGGAGTGAACAATAGGGCAAGCCAAGGAGTAATGATGGGCCGCATAAGTATGACCTATATGTTGAAACTGAACTAGGATTTGAACCATTGCCGCACGTCACAGCTTCTCACATGCTATTCACTAGACTTTGTAATGTTTCATTACTGATCTCCTCTCAAAACATTGCTTGTACGGATACCCTGTCCTCAAATTGAACCAGTTTCTTTTTTCCCTAGCTTTACATACATACAATACAATACAACAATTGAATGTTTATTGGTAGTAATATTACACAAAACAAAATATATTTATTATTAACTAAAACATGAATATATATTATGTGGTTTGCAATTAAATTTGAAGTTGCTGAAATTCATGATTGCCTGGTGAATACCAACTCATGAAGCTTTAAGGGGCTTTTGTCTGCTTAGGCACAATGCCTATCTGTGGTGGGCACACTGGTAAAGCAGTGTTTAGGTAATTAATTAATGCAGTGTTTGAAATTTTTGTAGTCTACCCTATGGTAAAAGTAACAATAAAAACTTTGAGAAGAAAAGGGGTAAGAACCTATTACTTATAGGGAATCATATCAACCTAGTGTTTCTCTAAAACTCACACACATGCCATACTCAAAAACTTGCGGCCAACACGCAAAGCCTACGTGCACTCATACATTATTATTCTTCTCCTCCTCCTCCTTTCTTCAGAGGGTTCTTGTACTAGTGAGTCTCTCTGCTCCTTCAGTGAACCTCAATTGAACAAAGGGGGTTGGTGACTTTTTTATGAAATTAAGGCAGACAATACTCAATTTGGGTTTCCTTCGATATCCCTACTTTGAATTTCTGTGTTTACTGCCATCACGGCATGGCATGGCATGGCATGCCATGGTTGGCCACTCTTTCTTTTTTTTTTATTATATTATATTTTTATTATTACTGTTTTCATTTTTTTCACTTCAGTATACTCGTTGCTCTGTTCCTGCCACGTTACTTTACATAAGTCTCTTCTGTCCTTCTTCTCTTTTCTCTCTCTCTCTCGAGTTGCTACCTATAAGTACTTGGCCTTTCCTCTCTGTTTGGTTCAAGTTGTATTCTACTAACTTACGCCTCAAGGTGCAGTCTTCGCTGGGTGAGAAGCTCCTTGTTGGAGAAGCAGGGCACGTGCAAATCTCGTGGTTCTCTCAATGCCATTTGAATCTTTGCACGTGCTCCCCTTCTCCAACACGGCTTCCTCACCCTTCCCTCTCTTCAGGATCAAATGACCCTCGCACTTGCACTTCATGATGACGAGGTAATTAACTGCTTTCCTTCTTATTCTGTCTTTGTCTTCTACTTAACGTTACTAATTTGCATCATGACCCTTCTTCTTAAAGTAGCACTCACGTGAAGCACAGTTTTCATGTGGTTTATGTAACTCAGATAATTAACCATGCTCAGCATGTGGACAGGACAGTGGAACTTTGGTGGATGTTTATGTAATAACTATGAACACTTTCTCTCTCTCTCTCTCTCTCTCTCTTTTTTTTTTAACTGCTGAAGATAGTGTTTCTACTTGTTTGAAACTGAACCAAAGGAAAGGACACGGTACCCTGCTGCGTAAAACCTTTCGGTTGTTTCGATTTCGAGTCTTCGACTGAAAGTTAACTGAGTATTGTAACTCAGAAGAGGAAACACATAGCATACGGAGATTCTTTGGGAGTGTAATACAGTAGAGTGTTGCTGTAGTGTAATCGAAAATGATGAAACATGTTACAGAGTTAGTACCACGGTTGACTTGTCCGAATGCTCACTAAATTTTCCTTGTCACGTGAAATGAAAATAGTATAAGCTCTTTTAGTCAAAAATATATTTATTAAAAAAAATAATTAGTTTAATTAAATTTGTCAGTAATGTATAAGTTTTTTCTTGTTTATCCTTTCTTTCATTGATCATATTGTGGCTCGTCATTTCTTAAGACAAGACTATTAACATTGATTATGAGTATTTTTGAAAAAAAAATAATTAATATATCTTATAAATTATAAAAAGACTTATAAAAAAATACTTGTTTCTCTAAAAGGGGCTTATAAATAGAAACAGAAACGAGTTAGATAGAAGTGTCAGATGGAAGATATATTTTCCCTCCTATTAGCTGTTTTAATATTTACAGTAGTTTTTTGTTTTTTTAAAGATCCCAAGGCCAAGTGTATGGTGGATGAAGGCTTTCAAAAATTGAAAGTTGTAGTACCCTAAATTTGTCTGGGCTTCATTTATTTATTTTATTTAATTAATTTTGCTTGCTTATTAAATTAGTAATAATAATGATATCTTGGTCTCAATAAATAAAAAGAAGAAAGAATAAAAGAAGGAGTAATAAAAAGAAGAAAAAGAAAAAAGAAAAGAGAGAAAAAAGAGAGAAAATGAAAAGGGTTGCACATAGTAAAAAGAAGGGTTGCTAATAGCAACCCAGCCCAAGGGCTGGCTATGGTCCAGTAGGCCGTGCGCCTTCCTTTGACCTTTACCATGCGCACCCCCATTCTTTTTATCAGCACCTCCCATGCGCCTTGCTTCCTGCTTACTCGCTGCACCCCTGCTTCTTCTTTTCCACACCCACGCGCGACCCATCACCAACCTAGCAGCCCAAATCTCCCATAACCCTAAAATCCCCTAACTTAAACCTAATTCCCTCACTCCCTCATTTCCTCCCTCACCCAAAGCAGCTGCGGCCGCTTCTCCCCCAAACCCTCGTTCTCTCTTTCTCTCCCACGATTCTCTCCTCCATTTCCGCCTCCACCTCCTCATCTTTCTCCCCCTATCTCGGCCATCTCTTCCCCTTTCCCTATCTCTTCTCTTCTTCCTTCCTTCACCTCAAAACCAAACCCTAATCAGCTTCTTCTCACAGGCTCGGCGGTCTCCCTCTCTCTCAACCTCTTCTTTCCTTTTTCATCTTCTCAAACCCTAACCTAAGATCTTCCTCCATCTCTTCCCTGATTTTCGGCCTCCCTCTCCTTTTTCATTCTCGCCCCTCTCTTATTCTCTCCCTCCTTCATCTTCTTTCTTCATTTTCTTCTCAATATCACCAAACCCTAATCTGGCCGCGGCGCACCTACCCCCCTTTTATCTCCTTCATTTTCGTTCTCTCTCAATCTCGTCCCAAATCACTCCAAATCAAGATCGTATCTGAATCAAGGGGAGTTTCTTCTTAGCTTTCTGTTTTACAGATCACATATTTTTTATTATTGCCTGATTCTCTTTCTGTTTTCGTAGGTGATTGAAAGGAAGATTTGATGCTATAAAAAGGCTCCACGCAGAGAAAGAGAGGGGACTGAGAGAATTTAAAGGAGGCCGAACCCTAAGAAGAGAAATCCAGTGGAGAGGAACCAGAAGAAGGGAACAAAAAAGAGACAGACGAGAAGAAGAAAGAAGAGACACGTGAGGCCACTGACCAAAATTAAACACTACTTCTAGTCTTAGGTTTTTTTTGAATCCCCTTCTCTTTACTTCTGTAATTTTCTGGGAAAGGCTATTATCCAGGTTTCATCTTCTCTTCTTTTTTATTTGATTTTTCTGTTTATTTGCATGATCCTGTAACAGAGACTTGAATCGAATGTTGTAATCGAAGTCCATTGTAGTTTTTTACCTTTCCTTGTATTTCCTTTTTATTTTTGTTGTGATCATTTGGCTGTTGTTGTTGCTTACGGTTCTGATTGAATTTAGGTTTAGGGTTTGGCCTTCCAATGGGGCCAAACCCTAGGTAGGGACCCGATTGCAAATATATTGTCTAGGAGGGTATAAAAGCAATAAAGAAAGTTTCCATATTTTTTTATCTACACATCTTTAAATAAATTTCTGAAAGTTACATTTATTTCATTTTTGTCTAAAATAATATTAATCATAAGTAAATTGAATTTTATGGGTTCTGTTTTGAATATAAAGCAAAAAAATAAATTAAAGTGTTTGCTTTTAATCTGGTTGACTGAAATTTGTTTGTGATCATTAGTTAATAATTAAGAATCTTATTTTTGAGGGAAATAAATTATTTAATGACAACCAATTATTTTCAAATAATTAAAGGTATCGTTTTACGGGCGTCACGGGGTGCTAATACCTTCCCGCGCGTAAATAACTCACGGGCTCAAAATCTGGTTCAAAGACCATTTCTTTCAATTCTTTTCAAAAAATAGGTTTTCCAATGTTTTCCTATAAAAATAAATATTGGTGGCGGCTCCATTGAATTTTTTTAGGGTGGTTGTCACAAAAGTACCACTGCACTAGTATAAAATTAGTAGTACTAGTAGTATTCACGATTCAGTGCCAAGTGGATTGAACTTCTCTAGCAACTTCTTTTCATATTTCCCTAATTATCACGTGACCCACCAAAATATTTTTCCACTACTTTTAAGCTTTACTACTTCGTATATCCGTGCGATGTACAGACAAATTATGTTTGTAAGGTAATATATTGAGTCATATTTTAATAGATAAGATTATATTTAAAACATAAAAAATGATGACAAAATAAAATTGTTTACAATACATTATTTTCGTTATCACTGAAGCAAGCATTGAAAATAATATCTATTTATATATTCACTTATTTAAATAAGTTGTTAAGTAATAGTCTATCTATATATTTTAGTATGTAGACCCGTGCATCGTAAAGGAAAAATTAATGCGCTTAATTTTATTTTGTATTGGTGTACTAAGAATTTTTTGAAAGTAAAAACTTTAATTTAAAGATACAGTATCGAAAAGTAAATTCTTTTATATACCAACTTATATACATGCATACATTTATTATGGAAATTATTTAAACATAAAGATATAGTATCGCGAAAAATTAAGTTGAAACCCGATAAAATCTATCAATAAAGTAAAAGAATAATATTTTAGCATGAAACCAATTTATCTATCCAAAATATTTTTTTTGGACATATATATATTAAGAACTGTGTATATAAATAGCAATGAAGTAATAAGAAATAATTCATAATTAGTAAAATGTTATTTTGGAATTTTTGTTTTCTTAGATGGATATAAAATAAACTAAAAACACACACTAAATGTGCTTACATTATATATGATGACCTATGCTCCGCACAGTATCTGGCAGACCTTTACATGTTTACCAATAGAACTAAACTTCATAATATGAGTCAACAAAAATAATATTAGTACAAAAAGATTTAAATATAGATTTCAGGAAGTAAATTCTAGTGTCTATGTCCTGAAATTTAAACTTCTATCCAATATAAGACCCCTCAATTATCATTTCAACCAAACTTATCTCTTACGTGCATTCCAACCTCTGGTCTAAAATAAAGTGCACTCAAACTAGTATTAACGTGATCATAACGAAGATATGGATAACAAACAAATCAATTAAGTATATTACTTAATGGATAGTAAACTATAGAAAGATATAGACTTTAAAAACTTTTGATCTTACCAAAGTTGCATGCTTTTAAAATGAAAAAAAAATATAGTTTTCATAAGTAAACACATGAGAATATAAATTCTAAATTTATTCCATTTAATATTTTATTTTATCTCTTAATGTTAGAATAATTAAAAAAACAAATACTACATTTTAAATAAAATTAAAATTTTACTTAATTGCTATTATTTTATTTATTTATTACTAAAAATGTTTAAAAAATTTGTAGTTTTTATGTAAAAAGCAATACTTGAGATCACAAATCAAAACTATATGAAATTGTCATAAAAAAAATGTTCGCAAAATGTTTCTTTGAAAATAATTAAATTTGAAAAAAAAAATCTAAATTCAATGTTAGGGTAGTTTTGTAATTAGCACTTGTGCCATATCCCTAAAAGAACAATACGATTAAAAAACCTCAATAAAAATTGTAATTTTTTTTATATAATTAACAATAATATGGTTTATGTTCGTATTGGGATAAACAAAAGTAGATAAAATTACCACCGTTTAGTTGGAAAAACTTGCCTAGTATGGTAAAAGTATGATCACATGGGGCTGCATTAGTTTTTATGCATATTCTAAAATAACTTGTGTATATAGGTAAGTATTTACTTAAAATTAAATATTAACTAAATATTAACATTTCAAAGAAAATTCAAATTTTCTTACATAAAAGAAATAAAAGAATTTTCTCAATATGTTAGTCAGGTGAGAAGGGAACGCGCCGCGTTATATTTTTGTTAGTGATTTCTATATCAAGCACTTTGCAACAATATATCAACATTTTTTTTTTAAAATTCAAAGTACTGACAAAAAATAATTTTTTTAATAAATTAGTCACCCAAATATAAGCTTAAACATGCAAAAAGTAATCATTTCGCACTGAGGTAGGGTTTTCTGAGAAGAGTAATTATAAAACAATAAGTAATTATGCAAACAACAAAGACAAAACCCTAAGCTAAGCTGGCCAACAACTATAACTCTTACTGAGAAACAGTTCAGCAAGATCAAAACACGAATCACTCAGAAGAATCTTCCTCCACTGGCTCAATGGTCAACACTCCTGGAAAGATGAAACTGTAGCAGCTATGGAACTCCATCTGGAAGTGACATCCATAAGAATGTCCAATCCAACAACAGTGCAAGGGTAAATACTTTGTCCACGAGTTTATCATAGGCTATGTCGCATATATGTATATATATATAATACAACAACATGCTTTTATATACATATACATACTTAATAGACCGCATGCATCATCATGGTATATCAAGCATTGCATATGAGCAAACAATTCAAACAACAAATCAACGATCAAGTCATCATATAGTAGACTCATCAAACAATTGATCACATATATAAATGTGGTCAGCCATGCATGCCAATGCATTATGAACGAGTTTGTGTATACACCTGCAGCCTTAAACAATGTCAGCAGTATACGAGGAACTTTATTTCCTAACGTCCGAACAAAATTCCCCTACCAAGGGTATTGCTAACCTCTAGTCACCAGAAGCACCTCGGGTATCTGGCATGAAGTGACAACTCGTCATTTTGAAGTCCTTAAGACAATCAAACGCTCCGAGTGTCGATACTCAATGGCCAATATGCATCCAAACAAAATCTTTAATATGACTCACTCACCATAAGAAGCGTCCGAGATATGTTTTAATTAATCAATGCGGATCGACGAATCCTCAACTCACTCAACCTAGTGAATGTCAAATTTTCAATTCTTGTGTCCCACCTAAGTGATATTGTACCAGAAATAACTCTTTAGCTTTAAGTCGTTAGAACCCTAGTTGTGCTAAATAATGCATGAGGGGAATTCCCAGGAAAGAGAGGAGGCACGAAAACTCTTAATAACCAAGTTTTTCCTAGCCAGAATTTTTCTAGATGCATCATTCAACTCAACAGTTTTCACAAATTACATTGTTTATTCAAATTCTTTTTCTACTATAGGTCCATTTAAAATTTTTTGTAAGCTTTGGCTAGTTGTACTAAAACCCTCACGCTTATTTTTAAGTTAAAATGCCCTTAACATTTTACTTATGAACTCATAACTTGGCCCGTGAAATCGCGTTGGATTTACCATTGTAAATCGTCAAACCAATAACAGTCGATCAACGCATTATTATTTAATCCATTATCATCAACAATATTTTACATATTTCAATCAATTCCAAGTCCAATTTAAATCAAACATGATTTAAGACAGATAATACAATTCACTAATGCCACACAGGGCCAAGAATATGCTACAGCATTTCATACAGCACATAATAATACTACAAGTACTACCACACAATTAATCAACCAATCAAACCAATCAACAATCAAGGTGAAAAGCCCAAAATCATTATATATGAATTTCCCTTCCCTTGGGCACTTAACAATCCAAGCAAGGTAATTCCAAATTATCGTCAAGTCAAACCTCGCGCGTACCTTAAGCACGAACCTTAACAACACAAACTTAATACAATTAGAACCCAAAAATACAAATCCTAGAACCCTAGGACAGCCACGGTTTTGGGTCCTTAGAAACCTAAAAATTTTCTCACTTAATCCCATTTGGATCACACCTAGTCATATGTCATGAAACAAGTTTAAACCATGCAAGTTTTCAAGCTTTACAAAAGCTACACACTTAGAAAAATACCCAACCAAGATTTACCACTTTGAATAGTGTTTTACCACTTTGAGTATTTTTCCAACTTTGAACAACTTTTTAAAGCACTAAAACATGTCATAAAAACTTGGAAACAATTCTTAGAACATATGACAATTCTTTTTCCAAAAATTAAACCTCTATGAAAGACTTTGCTAAATCAAGTCACTACCCACTTTTCACAACATATTTTAGGCATAAACAAGTCAAGAATAAGTTACAAAACTCCATTGAAAGCCACGGTTTCTAGGACTCAAAACATTTCCAAATTTTTAAACTTTTAACCTCCAAATCACACAAACTTTGTTTGATCAAAACTTCTTACCATAAGACAACTTCTTTACCACTTTAAAAACAAGTTAAAACTCACTCAAATCATGTTCATAAGCCACTGTTTTGAAAGCCTTAAAACAGCCCCAAATTTAATTTATTTCAAACCATTTTTCAAAGCTTTAAACATACAAATCCTTATAGATTTAAAGTCCTAACCAAAAACCAACTTCCAAATCACTTTGATACACTTGAAAACAATTTAGAACATCATTAAAATCATGTCTATAGGCATCGATTTCCAGCCCTAAAAACCAAACCATTTGATTTCTCAAAACTTGCTCAACATGCATATATGACTAGATCAAAGCTTATTAGATACTAACCCTCAAAGATATCACTCCCAAACAACTAAATCAATTAAAAACAAGTCTATTTAAACAGCCCCTGATTCGACCAGAATAAGATCTAAGAGTTTTCCAATTCTTTAAAACTTTTAAACAAACTCAAAATCAACTTCTTTTGTACCAAAATTTTGAGATCTAAACCATAAGACTCTCAAGAACAAAATATTGGAAAGGAGATCAGATCTTACCATCAAGAGATAGGGAAGAGATTGCACAAGATAAAGGAGAGGAAAGGAAAGAGATTTAAGCTTAAAATCACAATTTTTTTCAAGATTTCTCACCCATTCTCTCTCTAACTTCTCTATAGTTTTTTTCCTAATGAACAAATGAAGGAGCTGGTCTTCCTTATATAGGAAAAGCCACGAAATTTCAGGTGAGACAAGGGTGGAAATACAAATGTTTAATTGGTTGGATCCTAGCCAAATAATTACAAACAAACTACCTACCATTTACATAACCTCCACACAAATACTAACACTTGGCATGGAAGCTTCTAAAGCTCCATGTTCAGCCCCCCCTTAACACATGTGCAGCTGCCATACATCCCCTTGGTCACAGGCGTCGTTTCGTCGCGTTATCGATCAATCGGGTGCGCGGCGCTACGCATATATTAAGGTTTTTGTATAAAAAAAAATCTAATAAATTATTCTATAATAAAAATTATTAATCAACCAAAATGTCCCTAAAAATATTACAAGTATTTCTATAAATATCGTTTTCTCGATTTACGAGCTAAATCTAATAAATTATTCTATAATAAAAATTATTAATCAACCAAAATGTCCCTAAAAATATTACAAGTATTTCTATAAATGTCGCTTTCTCGATTTACGAGCTAAAACGCTACCGTAATGTAGTTCTGAGCGCAGACAATACACTAAATATTTTCTGATGCCCAAAAGTTCCAGAAAAATTTCAATAAATCTTAAATATTGGAAAATGCTAAGATCTCAAATTTTATAAAATTTGGATCTCGTTTGGGCATGTTTCAGTTAGAAACTCACCCAATAGCCTAGTTACGGCAGAATTCAATAGAATTCTCGCAGCGTAATAAAAACTGTAAACTAGTGAGGATCACAAATTCCAATTTCTCTTATCAACTAGATATTATTCAAACAATAAAATTCTCAAGACAAAATTATTAAATTAAAAGTCGTATTAATTACAACATAAAACCTATAATTAATCAACAACTAAACGTCAAAAAAATTCAAAATGTGACTTAAAAATATTTATTAAATCTGAAAAATTAGTTCTCTTTCAATAAAATAATTTTCCTTAATCAATTGATGAGTTTACATATTTTACAGGGTTAATTCATATTAAAAACAGTATACGTCTATACAGGGCCGGCCCTGGGGGTAGGCCGGGAGTGCGACCGCCTAGGGCCCACGTTTGTAGGGGCCCAAAAAAATTTTATACTAAGCCTAAATTATACTAGTATTATAAAAAAAATTATACTAGTATTATAAAAAAAAATTATACTAGTATTATAAAAAAGAATTTAAATAAATAAGGATCAAATTATCTCTACAAATTCTGAAATTTGTTGAAGGGTCCCTTCATTATCCTAGCTCTCTCGGTTCTTACTCCACATAATAATGAGTCCTCATATTCCATTCAATTCCTTCTTTCCCAACACCATTCAATTCTCTATTATAAAAACCCACACTTATTATTCTCATTTTACCAAAAATTCTCTTCCCAAATTCTCACGGTTAATAACAAAACTTTTGAGTATCCAATTCTGAAGTCCAAAATTCCCAAAATTGCTTCACCTAGGCTACACTGCAAATCAGGTTAGTGGGTCTTCTAATTTTTTTTATACATGATGATGTTGTTGTTGTTGAAGATAAAAAAGACAAATAACAATTTCATGTGGTTTTGATTCTTCTATTGAAGGTGTGTTTTTGTTGAGGGGAGTTAACGAAATGTCAGTTTGGAGATGATGACAGGCGATTAAGTTGTGTCGCTGTGACGATTCTACTTCCCAGGTGCTATTGTTCTATACTTCTGTTTGGTTTCTACTTGAGTATTTGATTTATTTTAAGATGTTGCCTAAAAAACATTTATCTGGTAGTGAAAAACGAAAAAAAAGAAAACGAAATGAAGAGCTCATAAAATCACAACAAGGAGCTCTTGATAATTTTTTTTTTAAAAAGGTAGATACCCAAGAAAATTTGGATAACAATGATGAAATTGGTGATAATTCAAGTGTTCCTAATGATGAGCCAAATGTATCTAATACTGATAATCTTGATAATATTGATGTGCCAAATGCACCTAATGATGTTTCTAGTGAACAAGAAAATCCTCATTTTGATATTTATGATCCAAGAAATTGGGAGAATCTTGATAACAATTCGAAGGATATTCTAGTTGAAAAGTGGCCTCTTAGAGAAATGAATCTTAACTTTCCCTTAGACAAATATTTTAGGCATTTTTCATATGAGTATTATTCAAGAAAATTAAGCAATGGTGAGATTAGTGACCGGAAATGGTTAGTTTATTGCAAATATGTTGACAAAGTATATTGTTTTTGTTGCAAATTGTTCAAATCTTCTAGTAACTTGAGTTTGCTAGCAAATGAGGGTTTAAGTGATTGGAAGCATATTAGCCAAAGACTCAAACAACATGAAAATAGTGCCGATCATATGACTAATATGAATACTTGGAATCAATTGAGAATACGATTGGATAAAAATCAGACAATTGATAAACACTTGCAAGAAGAAATTATGAAAGAGAAAGAGCGTTGGAGACAAGTTTTACATAGAATATTTTCAGTTGTGAAATGTCTTGCTAAAAATAATCTTGCCTTTCGAGGATCCAATGAAAAATTATATCAAGATAGTAATGGCAATTTTCTTGGATTGATTGAAATGATTGCAGAATTTGATTTGATAATGCAAGATCATGTGAAACGTATTCATGATCGTGATATTCATTACCACTATCTTGGACATAAAATTCAAAATGAAATTATTTTTCTTTTGTCACAAAGTGTTAGAAGGTCAATCATTAAGATCATTAAAGAGGCAAAATATTTTTCGATAATTCTTGACTGTACCCCTGATGTGAGCCATCAAGAACAAATGACTTTTATAAATCGTTGTGTGAATGTGTCAAATAATAAAATAAAGATTGAGGAGTTCTTTTTAGAATTTTTAAAAGTTGATGATACATCCGGGTTAGGTCTTTTTAATGAATTACTAAATGTTTTAAAGGATCTTGATCTTAATGTTGATGATGTGAGGGGGCAAGGTTATGATAATGGTTCCAATATGAAAGGAAAGCATCAAGGTGTTCAAAAGAGATTTCTTGAGATTAATCCTAGAGCATTATACATGCCATGTGCTTGTCATAGTCTTAATCTTACTCTTGATGATGTGACACATTCTTGTGTTAAGGCTATTTCATTCTTTGGAGTTATTCAACGCTTATATTCATTGTTTTCGGGATCTACAAAAAGATGGAAAATTTTGCTTGATAATGTTCCTGGTTTAATAATGAAATATTTGTCAAATACTCGTTGGGAAAGTCGAATTAAGAGTGTTAAAGCCATTAGATTTCAGTGTCCCCAAATAAGATTGGCTTTGTCGGAATTATATGAATGTTGTGATAATGATGCAAAGACAAAGAGTGAGGCGGAGAGTTTGATTAATGCACTATAAAGTTTTGAATTTTTGCTTGGTGTGGTTATTTGGTATGATATTTTATTTGCTATTAATATGGTTAGCAAAAATTTGCAATCTAAGTCTGTGTGTATCGACGCTACCATAAAACAATTGGAAGATGTGTTATCCTATTTTGAAAAATATCGAGAGGAAGGTTTTACAAAAAGTATGAATCTTGCAAAAAGTCTTGCACTTGAAATGAATGTTGAGCCCATCTTTCCAACAAAACGCCGTGTGATTAGGAAAAAAATATTTTGGAGAGAACAATGAGGAACATGAAAGTCAGTCACCAGAAGAATCATTTAAAGTCAACTATTTTCTTATTGTTGTTGATATGGCAATTACTTCTTTGAAAAACAGATTTGAGGAATTGAAGACATTTGAAAGTTTCTTTGGATTTTTATATGATTCTCAAAAGTTAAAGTCATTGGATGATAATGAGTTGAAAGAATATTGTGTTAAATTTCACTCAACTTTTTCTCATGGCAATTTATCAGATGTTGATGTAAATGATATTTTCTCTGAATTAAAAGTGTTACAATTCACTTTGCCTACTAAAACAATGTCTGCCATTGATATTCTTAAATTTGTCAAACTTGCAGATTGTTATCCGAATGTAGCAATTGTTTATAGAGTTTTACTGAAGGTGCCCGTGACTGTAGCATCGGCGGAGAGAAGTTTTTCAAAACTGAAGTTAATTAAAACCTACTTGAGATCATCAATGTCACAAGAGAGATTGAACGGTTTGGCAACTTTGTCAATTGAGAAGGATATGTTGGAGAACATTGATGTTGATGAGATTATAAATGATTTTGCATCTCAAAATGCTCGAAGAAACCGCTTCTTATGACTTTCCGAGAAAAGAGAAATTTTTGATATTTTGTAAAACCATTATTATGTATTAAGGCGTATTATTTTAATTGAAATAGGTTGTTTTTTTGTCTTCTATTGAAATATTTTCAAATTAAAAAATAGTTATGTAAGGGGGGCCCTTTTCTCACAAATTGCCTAGGGCCCATAAAATGTCAGGAACGGGACTGCGTCTATACTGTCTCTTAATCTGAATTAATTTTCTAAAACAGTAATTTGTTTAAAACAAAATAGAGCAGTTCTTCTTACTTTCCACAAACTATTGAGGTGATCAGTCTCTATGATTTATTTCCAATTAATTGGAACTGTAAAATAATTTTCATAAAAATTGGGATGTTACACTGACATTCAAGAAATTTGGGTCCAATCCTAAAAGAAGCAAAAACACAACCATGTGTAAGCAATGTTTCATAGAGAATATATCAATCGAACAAATATGGTATTAAATCTAATTGAATCAAATACCACTTATATGATATTTGAATCATTGATATTAAGAGTTGAAGCGCACACTGAGTTTAGGCAAAGAAGTGAGATTTGGTCAATTAACATGATTTTGATATAATTAAATTCAGTGGCGGGATTTGCTTTTAATGATTTGATAAATGTCAAGATTTGATGTAATGTCTATAGAATGCTAAAATTTGTACACATATAAAATAGGCAAGTTATTGAAAGAAAATATATTTATGATTTTTTTTATTTTTAATTGAGGTGGTATAATAATAGTTGACATAATAACAATAAGAAGTGCATTAAATGCCCTCAATTTTGGCGGCCAGATTAGGAAGGAAAACTCCCACTTCCCACTTTTTTAGGACACCTGTATAGAAGTCAGCATTTGAAGTAGTTGATCCAATCCAATTAATCAGTGTCAAAACAGTACTTTTTGAGGAGATAATGAGAATGCTACGTGATATTTTCAGAATTTATAATCTTATCATAGATAAATTTATAATATAGATCACTTGGATATCATAAAATTAATTATAAGTGTATTTGCAAAAATTAGTACTTGTTGAGGAGATAATAAGAGTGCTACGTGATATTTTCAGAATTTATAATATTATCTATAAATTAGATAAATTTATAATATAGACCACTTTGATATCATAAAATTAATTATACGTATATTTGCAGTAATTTTTTACATCGAGATTGATTATTACTTGACATATTTGGATTGATTGGATATTAAATTAATTTTCTGAATATTATCGTGATTGATTATTACTTAACAAATTTCGATTGATTGGATATTAAATTAATTTTCTAAATATTATTACATTTTGGTGGACTAATGATGTTTAGGCAGAAAAATTAGGAGGGAAAACTTTCTCATCATTTACCAATTTTTATAGATAAGATTTTTAAGTCTCATGTGTTGGTTTATAGCACATTTGAGTAGATTATAAGTTGGTTTGACCAAAATAATTGTATTCACTGAAGAAGATGATAGGGAGAATTTGCATAGGCTATACCTGGCTGAAAATGAAGGACTTATCTTCATTTTTTATGGAATGTGAGTTTTTGTAAGAAGCAATTTTGGAGAAGATGCTTTTGCAAAAATTGATGCATATGTTGAAGATCTGCTTAAGCACAACAAAAAAAAATCTTTCTGCGTATGCTTTACCCTGAAGAGATTGTACAAAGATGAGAATGGACTATGGAAATTGAGAAGCAGAAGCTGGGAAAAATCATCAAATGGAGCTTACCAAATGATGGTGTCTCTCAGAGGATCAAGGAAAGAAAGATTGTGAAACTGAGTCTGTCACAGGCAGTGCTAGCATAGCACCAGAAGATGGAATCTCATCGAGCTGCTACTGTTGAACATGCTCCAGAAGCTGAACCTTCTTCTGCTCCTCCTGCTACAAATTAATGATGACGTTGTCGTCTTGCCAAGAGCTGAATTTGAAGCCATCATGGCTACCAATCAGAAAGTGCATCAGTTGGAAAGCACTGTGAATCTTCTCTTGGAACGCTTCGATCAACTACTTTCTCCTCCTCCTCCTCCACAAAACCCTTAAAAACATTTCATTTTTTTGTATTACTGCTAACTTGGTACAATATTTTTTTACTTGGTTCATAATTTGAATGATCTAACCTTACTTGATCTAATTTTTGGTCCAATTCAAAATTTTCTAGTATTATTACTTACTGTTTTGACTATGATGATTACACTATTTTTGTCTGATGATAAAAAGGGGAGTAAAAGAAAGGTCTGATGAACACGCTGAAGTATCGCAATGTCATGCATAAATCATTTCATAACATATTCATTGTATGTGATTTGTTGTTCTGATACTCATTGATATTCATTGTCTTGTGCTTTGATAATCATTAATCATTTGCTGGCACAACTTTATTATAATTGGTACAATGAATTTTAGCATCTGTTATTCGAAAATTGTTTGAGTATATTCGGTATTGATACAATGATCTCAACATCAGCTCTCATCGTTTAAATTGAATATATGCTCTGATACTTGAATGTCTTTTGCGATCACAATGCTCTGATTACTAAAAATCGCTCTAATACCTGAATTATTTAATTTTATCTGAAGATTGTTGAACTCAGGGGGAGACCCTTGAAACTATATTTGAAATCAAATTGTTCATCAACCTTGGATGTTTGTCATCATCAAAAAGGGAGAGATTGTTGGAACCTAAACGATTGAGAAGTTTAGACCCTCATTAATTTTGATGATAACAAAGTACATTCAAGTGAACAAATTATCTTCTAATAAGTCTTGAAGTGTGCAGATATTAAAATTGTTTACGCTTTGTATGTCACTCAAGCAAGAAGGAGAAATTCACAAGAAATTGAATACATTCCATGTGTGTCAGCATTCGGTTCACTCCAGCGTCTTGTGTATAGCGAGCGTCCGGTAGTGTTATTCTTTGACACATGGATTACTCAATTGCTGCGAGCATCTGTCCCTTGTTCTGAGCGAGCATCTGATCTTTTAATGAAGCACGTGATGGTCACGTTACGTGATGGTCACGTTTATGCTCTCCTACCTCAGCTGTTTTGGAACGGAGTTTGAATTTGATTTTGTGCGCTCATTTTGATGCACGAGGTATCAAAGGTGACACCTTTGGTATAAGACAAAATTCGTACAAGGCAATTATAAAAAGTAGATAGTACAAAAACGGTAATATGTACTATTCTGATATTCTCTGGAAAGGAAGAAAATGACAATATTTCAAATTACATCACTCAATGATATGGAGCTAAAATTTACTGCAACGGTAATATCCCTCAGAGACTTCTATAAATACCCCAAGGTATTCATTGAAGAAGGTTGCCAAAAACTGCTAGAAACTATATTCTAAAAGAGCTATTACTCAAGTGAGCAATCAAGTTTCGTGCCAAGTTTCTGGACACCAAGAACTGAACCTCATCGTCTGATATTCTTTCTTTTAGAAAGTTATTTGTTTTGTGCTTAATCTTTTCATCCTCTCTGTGAGAATTATTTGATTGTATTCAAAAGAAAATCACTTTGTGAAAGTTGTATTGCCTAGTAAAGGCTTTGTTCCTCAAAGGCTCGAACGTACTGAGTCGTTTTGAAAAGTTAAGAGTATTGTCAAGTTTGTGACAGTAGAATACTCTTAAGGAAAATTTTAATCAGTTGATTATAATGGAAAATCCTTCAGGAACGAAGGGACTAGACGTAGTTACCAGGTTGGTGGTGAACTAGTATAAATCTCTGTGTCTCTTGCTTTACTGCTTTACACTTACTTTTATCTTGCGCATAAAAAACAAGTTTTCATAAACTTTATTTCCAGCGTCTGGTCATACTCCAGTATCCGTTTTCAAACAGATTCAAAATCCAGTTTTCTAAAGTGTTTTTAATTTAAAGTTTGCGAAAAATTTTCAGCACAATTCAACCCCCTTCTTGTGTTCACGTTCATAATGTGTTTTTGACCCGGAACTAGGATAAAAACTCAATCTCAAAATTATAAGCTGCGATCGCAGACTTTATTTTTCACCTGGAACTAGGAGAAAAATCCTCCAATGGCCATTATTTGCAATTCGACATATAGAACATTTATGATTCAAATTGTTTAATTTATTCAATAGGTCAAATTGATATGGTCAAATAAATTGATATGGTCACCAATTGGCTACTAATAAATGGTAAGAATTAATGTTAAAAAAATGGTAAGAATTAATAAAAACTGATTTGAATAAACGATACTAAGAATTACTATAATTATATAAATTTAATTTAAATCTTTGAAAATTTTGAATTGTTTTTATGTTTATACTAAAAATAAATTAGTATATGTATGAGTTTTTTTGTGGTACACAATTGCATTTTTATGAAAAAAATCGCATATCATGAATCATGTTACTAGAATAATGGTTTGCTGTTTTTTTATAAGTAAAATTAATTCGAATTTATTGCGTAGAATCAAAATAAATTTGCATTATTTGTATTATTAATGATAGTTTAGTCTATATATTAGAGGTAGACTATTAAATATGGTAATATATAATTAGATAATATCAAAATAGGGAACCATATATATATATAAATCGCATACTAAGGGAATGAATCCCATTTCATTAAACAATAATAAAAAGTTATTTTTATTTGTATTTTTATGGAAAAAATCGCATATCATTAATCATGTTACTATAATAATAGTTGGCTATTTTTTTAATAAGTAAAATTAATTCGAATTTGTTGCTTAGAATAAACAAATTGCGTTATTTGTTTTAATAATGATGATTTATTTAGTCTATATATTAGAGGTGGACCATTAAATATGGTAACATAATCAGATAACATCAAAATAGGAAACCATATATATATATAGAAATCACATATTAAGGGAAGGAATTGCATGTCATTAAGCAATAATAAAAAGTTATTTTTATTTGTATTTTTCTGAAAATAATCGTATATTATTAATCAAGTTACTATAATAATGGTTGACTTTTTTTTAGAATCAAAATAAATTTACATTATTTGTGTTATTAATGATGATTTATTTAGTGTATATATTAGAGGTAGACCATTAAATATGAAAACTTATAATCAGATAACATCAAAATTTGGAGCATAATAGTACTACAAATTCCAGTTAATTACTAAAAATAGTATAAAATATTTGGAGTATACTGTTTCCAACAAAAAAGAAAGTAACAATTATAGTTTTTAAAACAGTAAAAACTACGGTCAATATGTAACCAAAAAAAAAACTACAGTCAATAACTAAAAAAACGTTGAAATTGTGATCAATATGTATATGTCATATGTATATAATTAATTATGAATTAAATTAAATATTAGACTATATAATTCCTAAACAATAATTTAAATTTGTTACATTTTGTATTTAAACCGACTCTTTTATAATTATAAAAATATGTTGACCCAGTCATTGCTTATATACTCTTGAAAGTGTTAGACACAGCTTGATTCTTTATGAAGTACTAGCTAATAATACTACTACAGAAAGAAATAATTTGTTGCCAGTGAAGTATGTATTGGGTGGTAGTCAAATTACTGAACCTACATCTGCTATGAAGAGTCAAAATATGAATGCAATGTCTCCTATTTCAAGGCGGGTCTTCAGAAAAAGAAGTACGACAATTGAAGGAGTTTTCAGATTGGGTGTTGGGTATTGGAAAAGGAACTATTGGTGAAATAAATGATGCAGATGCAACAATTGATATACCCTATATGCTCATTGAAAATTTAGGTGATCCTGTTGCTGCTATTGTTAATAGCACATAGCCATCTATTTTAGAAAATATGAGAGACCCATCATTCTTTTATCATATAGCTATTTTAGCACCCACAAATTATGTTGTTAATCAGTTGAATGAGTATATTATGTCATTGATGCTTGGAGAAACAAAAACTTACCTAAGTTTTGATAGCCCACGTTCGGTTCATGGAAATTTTGATAGACCGGATGATATACATACTCTAGAATTTTTGAATACAATTTCTGCATCTAACCTTCCTAATCATCAATTGAATTTAATGATTGAAGTTCCCATCATGTTATTGAGAAATATAGATTAGTCGTCAGGAAAACTTACCTAAGTTTTGATAGCCCACGTTCAGTTCATGGAAATTTTGATAGACCGGATGATATACATACTCTAGAATTTTTGAATACAATTTCTGCATCTAGCCTTCCTAATCATCAATTGAATTTAATGATTGAAGTTCCCATCATGTTATTGAGAAATATATATCAGTCGTCAGGATTGTGCATTGACACTCGGCTCATAGTCACCCATCTTGGCAATCATGTGTTGGAGGCAAAGGTTATCTCTGACATCAAGGTAGGAGAAAAAGTTTTTATTCCTAGATTGTCATTGATCCTATCTGATCAAAGAATTCTCTTTAAATTTTAGCGCAAACAATTTCCAGTGGTTGTTTCTTTTGCAATGACTATAAATAAAAGCCAGGGGCAGTCTTTGAAACTTGTAGGGATCTATCTTCCACAATCAGTTTTTCCCGTAATCAACTATATGTTGCAATATCAAGGGTTACATCACACATTGGCTTAAAGATACTCATATGTAACAACGAGGGTGATGTGACAACCACTACTTCAAATGTAGTTTATAGAGAAATTTTTCAAAATTTAGCTTAGATGGCTTGGTTAGCATTATTTCCTCAACTTTTGAAATATACATAACTTTATCTTATTTACATTTTGCAATCTTTGATTGGAATTTAATGGCTTGATGTTCTACTTGCCGAACATACTAATAAATTTTTGATAGTCTGTATGTTAACTTGGCATGACAAATAAAGTTACTTTTTATAATATTATATATGTTACCTAATGCTTATCTTCATATGATTATTATTTACCTTTGTCAACAAAAAATACAATTATTATTTACGAGTCTATATGTTTTTTTTGGGTACTTAAACGGGGCGTAACATTCTTTATGTTCGTAATTATATTTAATAAAATTATGACATTATTTTCTCATTTTGAAAGAATATGATTGTTTTCATGCTATAAACCAAATTTGATTTATTTTTCATTTTTTTAATATGAGATTTTTCGTTAAGATGACTTATTGTGTTACAAAAGTTAAAAAAATATATTCTTTGAACAAAAAAACACAGAAATAATATGACAAATTTTATTTACCCATGTATCGCACGGGTTAACTAGTAAATATAAGTTGAGAAAGTGAATTGATGTGCGTCTAAAATGTCTGACATCCATTTGTTAAAGGTTTTTTAGTTACAAAATTTCATTACAAATTCTCAATGCATGTTAGTAAATTAGCATCAAATAATTGGAAATTGTTTATCCGTCAGTTTTGTGGTGCTGTTTTTGTGTTTATAATTAACATATTCAAATATGTTGGTTTTTACTGCAAGGGTTTTATCTGTCATATTTTTTTTTTTTGATAATAAAAGAACAAAGGGTTTTATC
This sequence comes from Calophaca sinica, assembly GCA_037113605.1. Taxonomy (NCBI): domain Eukaryota; kingdom Viridiplantae; phylum Streptophyta; class Magnoliopsida; order Fabales; family Fabaceae; genus Calophaca; species Calophaca sinica. Next base: position 26,831,196 of record CM073730.1, on the reverse strand, counting down.
TGTCATCTTTGGTTTACACTCCCACATAAAAGTCGTATAAAAGATACGACGTTCATTTTAAATAATTAAAAAATAATTATATTTTATAAATATGATTGTTGTGTGTTTCATATTTTTCTATTTGCAATTTTATTATTATATTTTATTTTTTAAAAGCCGATGAACTTTATTATTAGATAGCGTATCATAAGATTTATTGAACTATTTGATCTAATAGCCCTTAATCATATACTACCCATATTTCGGGTGAACCACATGTTATGCCATTCCACATTAGAAGCCGCATTCCTTGTATATCATGCATAATATAATAAGTACCCCATCCGTCCCACTATAAGTATTATATTTGTAAAAAAAAAATTAGTCACAAAATAAGTGTCATGTTATGTTTTTTAATGTAATATTAATTACTTTTTTTTTTCAGTTTTACCCTCCAAATAATAATGAGGACATCACTCCCAAGTCGTTATAATCTACTATACATTTATGACAATTGTTAATACCCAATGGTTAATAAAGATAATTTTGTAAAATTGTTACACTCTTTCATTCATTTATAGTTTCTCCTTAATATATGTGAAACTTTCTAATGTGACACTTATAAGTTATAATAGAATAGAGGGAGTATTGTGCAAATTGCAATATGCAGACACTTTTGTAAAACATAAAAATGGATTTTTAAAGCCCCGTTTGAGGTAGTTTTTGGTTTTATGTTTTGAAAATTTCGAAAATTAAATCCAATTTTAGTTCTAAGTTTTGAGTTTCAGTTCTGAGTTTTGAGTTTCAGCTTTGAGTTTTTAAGCCACTCTTTTTACCTCATATCATTATGACCTCACCCAATATAAAAAAAAATTGGCGCAAAAAATAAAAATGACAAAAAAAAAATACTTCTCAAAAAAATAATAAAAATACTAAAAGAAGGGCATGGAGATCAAAACAAAACCCAAACCCAAATCATGACAGCAAAGGTACCAATTACCATATTCGACAATCCTTTTATTTCCGACATCACAGTCGCCACCACCACCACCACCAACACCAACACCTCTTCTGATTTCTTCCTACACTTCAAATTCAGTCACTTCTCTGTCAACAAAACCGTCTTCTCCGATAACGGCAACACCAACCCTCTTTCTCTCTCACTGCTCGACAACCCTCAAATTGGAAAGGGTTTTGTTGCTGCACCTGACGGGTCTTCCTCAGGTTGGCAGAATTTAAAATTGGAACCTTACGGTAACATAGAGAGCAACAATGAAGTTGTCACAGAGAGGAAGAACGATGCAAAATGTGGTATTTCGTCTGGTGTTGCTGTTATGGCTCGAACTGTAATGTCTGTGACACAAGGGCTGTTGTTGAGTTTTCGATGGGGTGTGAATTTTCCGGAGAAATCGGGAGATAATGAGGGAAGGGAGGAGAATGAGGAGAGAAGGAGAGAATGGGGGAATGAGGGAGGAGAGAAGGAACGAAAGAGAAATGTGCTTCACAGTAGAATTAAAAAAAAAATAGAAAGATGATAGATTTCACCGAGAGTCGAATTCGAAGTATGATCCCGTGAAAATAAAACTCCGAACAAGAATCACAAAACCAATTTTTGTGGTTTTGGGATTTAGATGAAAATTGTTTTAAAATTAAGGAAAAAACTAACTCAACCCCAATTTACCCGAATATGTTTTGTTTCCAAATTTAACTTTCAAAACCAAAAACAGGAAACTTAGCACCACCCTGAACGGGGCCTAAAACTAACCTACTTATCCTGTCAAAAAAAAAAACTTAATTAAGAAATTTTTTTTAATCGTAATTAAAAAATTAAAATTTTAAAAATAGATTTTAAATTATTTAGTATTTCCATAAAAATTTACATATATGTACTTATATTAATATTTAATAAAATAAAATTAAGTATTAACTAATTAAATTAAGGGAAACAATTAATGTTAATTTGATTTTACATGAAAGTACATAAACTTTTAAATTATGATTATATTTTAATTTAAAACAAAATATTAGAAATTAATATTCTCAAAGTAATAAAATTATTTATTCGCCATTATAACGGTATAAAATGAAAATGACAAAACAAAATTTAAATATTTGTAATAAATATTAGTTAATTTTTTATTAATATATATCAATTATACAAATTATTTTTTTCCAAACAAACGAAAAAAACGAAATCAAGCAATCCGTGTGTCTTCTGGGAGCAGCTTGCAGAAAAATATTGCTACTCAATGCGGTTCCAAGTCCACCTTTCGCTTTGGAGGAGTGGACTCTCTTGTGACTATAATCAAAATTCAAATCTTTCTGACCTAACATTTCTTCCCCTACAATCCCCATTTCCCCATTCCTCGCCACAAACGATAATAGCTTAGTGAATACAATGTTACACGAGCTTCTCCTAGCGTTACTGGGCTACACCGGCGACTTAATCATCGACCGGAGGGACAACCTCTCCGCCGATACCCCCATCTCCGACGAATGCACGTTTAAACTTGCTCCCGATATCTCATTTATCGATCCAAGCGATAGGTTCTCACCTCAATTTTCACTTTTTTTTTTTAAAAATTTAAAAAACCCCAAATTTAAAAAACCTCAATTTGTTTACTTTGTAGTATTTTTTTTTTTTGTGTGGGCATGTTGAAAATTGCAACTTTGGAGTGAATTGTGTTGTTGCAGGGAACTTATTGAGAGGATCATCACGTTGGGATTTTATTATAGGGAGTTGGAGCGATTTTCAGCCAAGTCTAGGAATTTAAACTGGATAAGGTCTGAAAATGCGAACCCTTTGGTGAAAAGGGAGAAGCCCAGTGTTTATCGTAGAGCTCTGGCCAATGGCATTGTTGAGATACTCTCAGTTTATAGGTCTTCGATTCTTCATATTGAGCAGTTGTTGTTGTCTGAAACCATGCCCATTTTGGCAACAGTTACTCGAGGCCTAAACAAGGTAAATTTCTCTGCTCCCTTCCTTTTTATGTTCAGTTTGATATTGACTTTGGTTTTGACTTGCTTTCCAGTTTTTTACCCTTTTGCCACCTTTGCATGAGCTCATCCTAGAGATTGAGCGTGATGATATTCGTGGAGGTCAGCTTCTTAATCTACTACATAAAAGATGCCACTGTGGAGTGCCTGAATTACAAACTTGCATACAGAGGTATGCACTATGCAGTACTTTTCACGCATAATATTCTTGGTATTGATAAGATGCTTGTTATGTCATCTCCAACTGTGTGATCTGTATATATTTTGCTGTTATATTAGACTGTTAGTTAGTAAGCATTTGCCCTTTTCACTTGTGAATTTTTTAATGCCACTAGTTACTGTACAGTCTTTAATGTAGAAAAAGAAGTATAGGTGCGAAGAATAAAAATATCGAAAATTATCATGTTGGATTGGGTTCAGGTTAATGACGAATTTATTTTGGGGACCGATTTGTTTATTATGGTCTGATTGGTCTCTAGAATGCCTAGCCCTTTGTATCTATCTTTGGATTACACTCCCTGCTAATTATTATTTTCATTTTGGGGTTATTGTTGTCCAAACCTTAGGCTTCTTTGGCATGGGCATCAGGTCATGTATAACCAGCTTGCATCATGGATGGTTTATGGGATTCTTCAAGACCAGCATGGAGAGTTTTTCATTAGAAGGTAATTCAATATTTATTTTTAATAGGTATGCTGTTGATATGTTTGTAGGTGTGGCTCTGTGTGTATGCATATCTTGTATTTTATCTCGTGTCACAATTATAGGGGTACACTGATGGAACAGTGTCCTATAACTTGTATTGCAAGTATGGTGTTTATAATAAGAATGGTATGTGATGAAGACAAATAAAAGTATGAAATTTTGCAGTTAAAACTTAGTAGTTTTTATGACCCCTGTTTTCTACCCCCAAAACTAGAAAAAGCTATGTCGGTAAAATATATGGCACTTGCTCATGAAGCTAATTTATCTGGATATCAATTTATCCTCTTCACTTTTTTTTTTAAACTTTGTGATTGTTTGGTAGCATTGATGGTATCTGATTTCTTAAGCTCTAAAGTCGATATTTGCAATTGCTTTGTAATTATGTACTTCATCCAATCCTGTACTTTTCAGGCAAGAAGATAGAGATGTAGAGAATAGCTCGTCGCATCCAGAAATCTCTGAAAAGTTGGCACGATTGTCAACTGATGATGCATCTTTAACTGATTGGCACATGGGCTTTCATATTTCTTTGGTAATTGCTCTTATTATCAGCAAATTATTGACAAGTCACGTGCAGCTCAGTTCCTGTATGATGAAAATTGGTTTGGATCTTATTGTTTGTAGCTCATTTGTCTGTGATGGAAATCCATGCCTTTTCCTTTGATGAATGGGGTTTCTTCCAGTTTAATATGTGGAGTTCTTGTTGTCCTTCACTCCAAATCGACGTTACAAAGGGTTTATACAAACAATTTTGTTATTTACACATTTTGTTTTGCAGGATATGCTGCCAGAATATATACCTATGCGTGTTGCAGAATCAATTCTTTTTGCTGGCAAAGCTGCCAGGGTTCTACGGAATCCAAGTCCTTCCTTCCTGTCTGGGGATGCTGTGTATCCTCAAATGCCTAAAAGCTTTCCGAAAATACATGGATTTGCAGGGCGCTTTCATTGTCAAAGAGATCCTGTAATTAATACCGGAATGGGAGAAGATTTGCTTCCACAATCTGAGGCAGATAAGATTGAAGCTATGCTTTTGGAGCTAAAGGTTTTTGTGACTTTCCACTTCACTGCATCGTATAGATGCGGATTTTTCCAAAGCCTATTTTTAAAGTAGTTCGACTGTTGGTAGACTTTGATTTGGTTTATTTCTCCAGTTCTAACTTCTAACTGACTAATGAATTATGTGTTGCGATTCTGATTTCTTTAACATTTCTGATTAGTGTTAAGGTAAACTCGTCAAATTCCTGCAGGAATCATCTGAATTTCATAAAAGACCATTTGAATGTGCTGTGGACTCTATTCAGGCTATTGCAGCCAGTCATCTCTGGCAGGTGCTTAAGATGAATAATGTTAATTAGTTTTGGTACATTTATGTTCAGAGCCATCAACTTCTATACCCTTCATCTCTGCAGCTTGTGGTTGTACGTGCTGACTTGAATGGCCACCTGAAAGCTTTGAAAGACTATTTTCTTTTGGCAAAAGGAGATTTCTTCCAGGTAAAGCATGGAATATGATCTATTATTTTGACTGGCATATAGTGCCACATTTGCACTTTTTGTTCTGTGTTAAAGAAAATACTGTTTATTATGTTTTAAGTTTGAGACTTGTTTGAATGAATGTGATGATGAACGAACATTTGGGTTTTTTTTATAGTTGTTGTGTCTACTGCCACATCACATGGCATTACTTTTAACAAATCGTACTGTATTCATAAGTACTTTTAGTCAATCATTATGTAATATATGTAAGTTGTTGTGGTTTACTTATTATTTTCATAGTAGTTTGAGTAATTTGTAACAAGTTTTGGCAGGTATGTGTTTCCCCTATTATCCCTAAATCTCTAACATCTATATTGTTCTTTATTTTGGAATTATCTCACTTTGATTCACTTGTAAAGAATATTCTCTGGAATCGGCAAATTGACTTGAATTTCTGAACAAATAATTGATTCAATTACAAGATAAGAGATTTTGCAAATTAGCTTAAACTTTAAAGTTTATACTACAAAATCAACATTGGGTAGTTCTTCCTCTATATTATGTGCCTTGAATATGCATCAATTACTCACCGAGGTTCAAACTTCAGTTTATCTTGTAATGTCTATCAAGTTATACTGACATCTTTTATTATGATTTTCTGTTTAAGTGTTTCCTTGAGGAAAGTCGTCAGTTAATGCAATTGCCACCTCGCCAGTCAACTGCTGAAGCTGATCTTATGGTCCCATTTCAGCTGGTTTGTTTAACTTATGATTTTATGGCTTAATGTCATTCACATATCAGTTACATAAACATGTTCATGTTTGAGATGCATTAACAAAAGGTTAATGCAATTTCTCTGCAATGCAGGCTGCACTAAAAACTATTAGCGAAGAAGACAAATATTTCTCTAAAGTTTCCTTGCGGTTAGGATCCATATTCATTATTGTTCTTCCACTTATGCTGCCTTCATATTGAGCTGTTGTGAACTTTATGCACTAAAATGTCCTTTTCCTCTTTTAGGATGCCATCTTTTGGAATCGCAGTTAAATCTTCACAATTAGATTTACCAAAGGCAACCTCTGCTGCTGCTGATGGTATCTCTGGTGCTTCAATTTCAAGTGCTTCTTCAGAAATGTCAGTTGACGGTTGGGATGGCATTGCTCTTGAATATTCTGTTGATTGGCCTTTGCATTTGTTCTTTACTCAAGAAGTCCTCTCTAAGTATGACTCTACTGCTATTGTCCTGCTACCATTGATGGGTTCTTTTCTCTTCCTATTTATCTTAGATATACAAGATCTAACTAGAAACTCTCTGATGTGACAAAACTTTACTTAGAAATTGTCGTGACCTCATTGCAAACCAAGTGTTTGCAAGTGTGCAAGATGTATAGGAGATATTAGTATATTACATTACCAGAAGGGAGCATTGGTTTAAGAGATATAAATGTATAGGGGATATGTCTTTTGAGAGCACCAGTTTACTTATCATGAACAAATCATGACAATTGGATCTTAGCTGGCATAACTGGTTAAGATTAAAAGAACTCTGAAAAGACATTTATGCAATATTCAATAGTCAAGATTTATGCGATATTCAATAATCAAGATTTATGCGATATTCAATAGTCAAGATTTGTCCTTTCACAGTTTCAATTGTGATGAAACAATTTTCTGGTATTATGTCTTAATAAACTCATAATGTAATTACTATTTACAAGGTCAGTGGCTTTACACCACAATTAACACTTTCAACCATGGTTATTAGTATCTTATGTTTCATGCGATTCGTATCTCGATTCGATACGAAATCAAACACAATCGATACATATCGGAGTGTGAATCTCTTTTGCATCTGAATCTCATCATATATCCCCATTCACTCTGCTGAATCTCATTGAATCTTACGATACAAATTCCGTCATGGGTGCGGCCTAGAAATGGGCCGAGTTGCACAACCAGGTTTCGAAAAGCTTTGCTAGAGTTGTTTTTTTTCTCTCCATTTTTCTTAAATGAGACATAATCAGCCAAAATCAATCCTTCCAAATAACCTATGACAAATTCACAAACAAACAACCCTAGCACATTATGTTTTGGTTCGTACTCCCTACTGCAATATGATTTTTTTGTTCTTCCTGCCTACGCAGTGCTTCTCCCCCTCCTTTATCCTTTGTTCTTCTCTATTTTTTGTTCCCTGATTTATGACTTGAATTATTTTGAAGTTCATATATGATATATCAGCCTATTTTTTTGGCTATGTCACTTGTTTTTACTTACAAATATCATATTTTTATTGATTATGTATCTTACGATTCATAAAAAGATTCGATCCACGATTCGGAAAATAGGCATTCCGATTCACGATACGTATCTCGATTTGATAACCATGCTTTCAACAGGTACCTTAGAGTATTCCAATACTTACTGCGGCTCAAACGAACACAAATGGAGTTGGAGAAGTTATGGGCATCTATAATGCATCAATATCACAGTGCTTTTGCCAAAAATCAAACTGACCAAGACAAAAGTCCAACGACACAGCAGAGTCGTCAGCGGTTTCGACCAATGTGGCGTGTTAGAGAACATATGGCATTCTTGATCAGAAATCTCCAATTTTATATTCAGGTTGTTATTCATATCTTGCCATATATGTTTAATATATTTGATTACTACTATAAATATTGCTTGAACTTTGAATTAGTTGTGCAATCTATACACTAGTTCAGTATTTTTGTTTGTTTGGGTGCACATGCACGCCGGTGCAGCTTGTAATCTATGAATGCTAACTCTTTTTATTATTAGTTAAATACGTCAATTTGTGTTGAATTTGGCAAAAGAAGCACACTGATGGTGTCATAATGACAAATTTTTGGTGTGTAATGTATCTTTTTATAACGAATGAAATGTCTGTTTCACATTCAAAAAAATTGCTTTTCTTTGCAGGTGGATGTGATAGAGTCTCAGTGGAATATTTTACAATCTCGCATTCAAGATTCTCACGACTTTACAGAACTCGTGGGCTTTCATCAAGAGTAATAATTTCTCGATTGCATGTTTTTAATTGTTTGCGTTTTTACAGTGACACACACACACTGTATTGTTGCTAAACTATTTCACTTTCACATGCATAAAATTATTACCATCATGATCATATTTATCCATATTAAATATATTTCTTGGTGATCATCAAATCAGTGGGCCAACTTCTATCCCACTGCTGTCACCTGTCAAAACTAAGGATCATATTCTACTTTTGTGGGTAAAGATAACTTAAATTTTCAATTGTCTGTTACTAAGCATAGTACAGTAGCTAAAAAATACAGCTTGCTTTACTATGTTCAAGCAGTTTAATCAGGAGAAATAGGAGTAGAGTTTACATGCACTTTATTCTCTCTGGAAGAAATTCTCTGATGCTAGAGTGTCTTAACTGTTATGGCTACATGAATTATGAGCTTGTAAAGATGGTTTACTTGTATTCCTTGTGGTGGTTGTTTTACCTAAATAGTGGTAACTACCGCGTCCTTATTTCTTATTTACTATATAATTTTAATGTCTCCTACAGGTATCTGTCAGCCTTGATTTCACAAACTTTCTTGGACATTGGTTCTGTTTCGAGGATACTGGATAGTATCATGAAGCTTTGCCTGCAATTTTGCTGCTACTCAAATACTTCTGAATTGGAACATATAGCCGAGGTGATTGTTTTTACCAAAATAACGATATAGAAATAAGCATCTGACATAAAGTCATTATTTTCCTATACAGCTTCATATAGATATATAATGGATAATGTCACATTGTAAAATTTTTTCCTTTGTCGTCCTTGACCCCGTCACATTTTTTTGGTGTCTAAAACTTGTATAGGAATTCAACAAGAAATCAAATTCCTTGTACACTATATTGCGCAGCAGCCGGCTTGCTGGAAGTCAGCGGGCTCCATTTTTGAGACGATTTCTTTTGCGGTTAAATCTGAATTCTTTCTTTGAGGTAAAACAATCAGACATATAGTTAATCCTATAGTTTAGAGTACTTTAGATCCTAGTGTCTTACTGTCTGTTCTTTTATTTGTTCCCCAACAGGCAACTGCAACGGGGGTGTTGAATGTTGTCAGGCCACGTCCTACACTTCCTGTTTTAAATCAACAGTAGTATATATCATTCCACCACAAGTTCAAAGTTTCTCACTTCTAGCGGTATTATTTGGCATGTGACCATTGGTTGAGTAAATTTCCCTTCACCATCATCTTGTTTGGAGGACGAGGTTTAGTGCTGTTTGACCATCCGGCAACCGTCCTTTGAACGTCAGCTCCACATTCCATATGCTATTTATTTTGAGAATGTGGTTGTTGATCTGATCCTGGCTGTTTCTGATTGATTTTATTTGTAAACAAACACTGGACAGTTTGGAAGGCTTCATGCTTGTGTGCTTGCTTCTTAGGTGGCTGTTGCTGTCTTTCCCACCTTGTTGCCTTTTAATATTAATTGGTTTTTAATATTACGATTTACAATGCTTAAAAGCAGTTCTTCAAGTGTGGTTCGATTGTTTATCCCCTCCCACCCTACACACATTTTATTATGAGTACGCACAATGGCATTACACTGAAGAAATAAGTCCATATGATTTGAAATGTAGACCCTTGAAGCAGCTGAAAATTTTGTGGGATTGGCTTCCAGCACCTTTTTTTTTAACAGTACCAGTGTCGTCATTTTTTTTTAAAAGTACCCGCTAGCCCCTTCCACTGTCTTCCTCCTCCCCTGCAACCCACTCCCGTACCCCTGGGCCCCGCCTTCACTCCCTGTCCTACTCCCACCTCCCCTATCCCTGCGTAGTTAGTCAATTGAAAACTCTTTTGCCTATTGGAAATTCTGCCTACCGAAAATTTGTTTTTCAAAGAAGAAAAGAAAGAGTTCCAGAGATGCGGAAATGGGAGGGGTAGGAGAGTTGGGGGGACGGGAGCGGGGGAGGTGTGGGATGGGGTGGAGTTGCCGTTGTAAAAAAAGCAATAAATAGCTAAATTAAGTGCATTGTAATTTTTTTTTTATTTTGTTAATGATATTTTTTCTTATATTACATCTTTTACACATTTTATCAAAGCTAATTTTTTAATATAAAATATAAAGATTTTATATACTTAAAAGGAACATAAGATATGGAGTGAATTTTAAACTAATCTAGAATTGATATAAATGTCAAATATTTTTTGATCAAGTAGGATTGTTTTCTAAAATAGGATTTGAAATTGCATCCAATCTAATAAATACATTTTAATATTTAAACTTTTATTTTTGTAATTTTAATTTTCAATTCATTTTTTATATATATTTACATTTAATAATTAAATTAGTTCATGAACACCCCGACGTCCAGCCTCGAAAATAATTGGAGAACGGAAATGAAGCTGTGTACTATATTAGACCAACCGCTAAGAAAGTTGAAAAGCTAGCTAGCACAAGTAAAAGGTTAGGTGAGCTCCGAACCAAAGCCTAAAAAACTACAGAGCGCGGTGAATAGAAAGATAGACACGAATACAAAACAAAACGCCCTGAAGATTCTCTTATTATTATATTATTAGTACAATTTACAACAATCCAAGCCACACAGAGAGAGTAGTACCTTACCAACCGATTATTACTACTATCTCAATTCTCAACATCACAATTCACATGCCAACCAAAAACAGAGGTAGGTAGTAGATAACCCGGCAGCACTAGCAGTCAGCACAGCACAGCACAGACTCTTCAATCCAAAATGGAATCCAATCACCAAACGGCAACAGAGAAAGAGAACGGCGACCAAAATCCACTTCCCACGGTGGCATCGGAACCCCCATTGGCAATAGCCTCCCTCTCCCTCACTCTCTCAACAATCCTCCCCTTATTCCAACCCAAAATCCCATCTTTACTATCACCCCCACAGCCCAACAAGGTCAAGGTCCCAACCCAAGCCTCATCCCTCACACACCTTTCACTATCCACCACCACCCCCTCACCCACTTCTTCCAAGAAAACCTCCTTCAAATCCACCCCTCTCCGAGCCCCACTCTCCCTTGGTCCCCACCGCCCTCTCGACCCTTCCTCCGCCGCCGCACTCCGCCGCGCTTCAATCGTCTGGTTCCGCAACGATCTCCGTGTCCACGACAACGAATCCCTCAACACCGCCACCAACGAATCCCTCTCCGTCTTACCCGTTTACTGCTTCGACCCCGCAGATTACGGTAAATCCTCGTCCGGGTTCGACAAAACGGGTCCATACCGCGCAACTTTCCTCATCGAATCGGTTTCGGACCTCCGAAAGAATCTTCAGGCAAGAGGGTCGGATCTCGTGGTGAGGGTGGGGAAGCCGGAGACGGTGTTGGTTGAATTGGCGAAGGCCGTTGGGGCGGAGGCTGTGTACGCTCACAGAGAGGTTTCGCACGATGAGGTGAAGACGGAGGAGAGGATAGAGGCGGCGATGAAAGAGGAGAATGTGGAAGTAAAGTACTTTTGGGGAAGCACTTTGTATCATGTTGATGACTTGCCTTTCAAATTGGACGACATGCCTTCTAACTATGGTGGGTTTAGGGATAGAGTTCAGAAATTGGAGATAAGGAAGACAATTGAGGCGTTGGATCAACTTAAGGGTCTTCCTTCTCGCGGTGATGTTCAGCCTGGTGATATTCCCACCTTGATGGACCTTGGCCTTAATCCATCTGCCACAATGTCACAGGTTTTCTTCTTTTCTTTAGTTGATTTTTAATTTACTGCTTTCATATTCAACTTGTTGTTTTATGCTGCATTGGCACATTCTCAGACAATGTTGTTGCAAATTTACAACTTTTTGTTATCTGAGTCATTTTTTTTAAGTTTTGCTGGAAATTTACAACTTTTTGTTCCCCTTTTTTGGGCTAGATTAAGTCTGCTTTGGCATTTATGTTGCTATCCTTCTTTGCTCGCAGGATGGGAAGCCATCGCCTAATGCTTCTATGGCAGGAGGGGAGACTGAAGCACTACAGAGGCTTAAAAGATTTGCAGCTGAGTGCGAAGCGCAACCACACAAAGGGTTTAAAGATGGAGCACCAGATAGTATATATGGTGCCAACTTTTCGTGCAAGATTTCTCCATGGTTGGCAATGGGATGCCTCTCCCCTCGCGCAATGTTTGATGAGCTAAAGAAGACTGCCAGCAGGTGTGTTCCCTGATGTTCTTCTGTTTAAAAATATTATCGTTTTTGCCATGAATACTCACTGATGAATTATATGACTGCTAGAGCTGTTTCCGCGTCATCAAGCCGAAATGATGGTGGCAGTGGCTCATCCAAAACTGGAACTAATTGGTTGATGTTTGAGTTGCTATGGAGGGACTTCTTTAGGTAACTATTTGTTGTCTTTTTACCTTGCTTGAAAATTTTAATGTTACATTTCTCTTTTTTCCCCAAGAGATATATGGAAATGACCAGTGCAACAGTAGGGGATTTTCTTTTCCTAAACAGAAAGTTACAAATTTGTGTTGAAAATGGTATTTTTATTCTTGTAGTCAATAGTATGTGATAGTTTGCGTTGCGTCCAGCAGGTAGCCGCACTTTTATTCTTGTTTCCTTGTGCTCCTCTGTTGCGGCTATCACAGGCTACCTATTTATGCCCTCAAATCCTAACATTAACAGAGACATTTTGGGGGTACCTTCGGATTTTTGTTTGGTCTGCCTCATGGTGAAGGGTTTGGAAGAAAAACCATTTTTGCCTCTCAATGTCTTCCCTTCATTGACCAAATCCCATCAGACCCATTGCTTGTTGGCAAGATTCAAGCCAAGACCAGGTGTTTTCCGGTGAAGCTGCACTTTCTGGTAGGGATAAAAATAGGTCAGGCGCCCGACACCTAACCTACATCAAATCTAGGTCATGCCCTTGACACCTAGCCTACATCGAATCTAGGTCGGGCCAAACTTATTCACTAGATAAACTAGGTCAACACTTTTTAAAAGTTTATTTAGCTGAAAAGGCTAGAGTTCAGCCATCCAAGAAGCTTTTCAAACCCCGAGAATACTTTTATTATAATGTATTTAAAGCATATACTTAATTGACCTATTTAAAAATTGAAGCATGTTAACCTACATATAAAGTTGGTTATCAAATCGGGATACGTATCGTGAATCGTTGGACCTATTTTTTGAATCATGTATCGTATCTTTTTATGAATCGTATGTGATCAATAAAAAATGATATTTTTAAGTAAAAACAAGTGAATAAACTGGGAAAAAAAAACATAAGTTGATTTATCATATATGACCCTCAAAATAATGCCAGATTCGAATAATAAAAAATAGAGTGGGAACAAGATAAGGAGACCAAAACAGGACGAGAAAACAGAGAGGAGTGGAGGAGAAGGGAGAGAACGAAGCATTGTGTAGGCAGTAAGAATAAAATAACGCATGGTAGGAGAGAGTGGGGACCAAGAATGCAGTGTGATATGCTTTTTTGTTTGTTGTTCTGACTTGGATTATTTGGAAGGTTTATTTAGTCTAATTCTATCCCATTTAAGGAAAAAAATGCAAAAAAAACCACCTTAGAAGGTTTTTTAAAAACTGGGTTGCACGACTCTGAGTTGCACCGTTTCTGAGTTGCACCAGCGACGAAATTTGTATCATGTGATTCAGTTGAGAATCGGGATTCATGGGATACAGTAGAACGAATCGGGATTCATGTTGAGATACAGGTCAAAAAGAGATTCACACTAAGATATGTATCGATTGCATGCAATTTCGTATCGAATCGAGATACGAATCGTAAGATACTGATAACTATGTACAAGTTTATTTAACAATAGCTTTATGACTTCCTAATACAAAATAGATTTTCAGGCTATTGACTCTGCATCAGCCAAGTCTTCCGTTTTGAGTTCTTTTCTACTTTTTTGTCTCAAATTTCTGAGTCTGTTATTTTTTTATTTATTTTTTTGGGTCTCTGAGTTGAGTTTTGCTCTGTCTTTTGTTTGTATCCTCTGTTTTTCTAACTCATTCACTTTTTTTTTTGTTTAAGACCTATGACTTTTGATTATCAACAATATGTATGTATTTAATTTCAAGTATAATTTTTTTGAGTATTTTATATATGTGCAGTATATATTATTTAATCAATATCTAAAATTTCAGTATACCAGCGATCTCGCTATAGTGTTTTTACTGGTTAGACTCCAGGGTTGATAAACTCTCTAATAATAGTACACCACATAGTTCAGGGGAACCAAATCCAAAATGATAATATAGTAATTGTTGTGCTATTTGTTGGCAAAAGGTGGTTTATGGATACTGTTTCTGACAATAAACATGCGTGTTCACTCAATATGATTGGTGTCATCTCGTTGATTTGTCCAGATTTATTACCAAAAAGTACAGTTCTGCAAAGAAACAGCTGGAAGCGACTCCGGCCACTGCTTGTACGGGTGGACTTGCTTAAGCTCGAAGTTCTAATGGACGCAAGAGTTTGTTTTAGGATGTCGATTACTTCCCAGCGAGATATGGCAGTTGGGTGCTGGATGAACATGATTTATTTCCCCTTCAGAAGTTCTGTTGTAACTCGCAATCACATTATATCAATATGGAAGCTTTGCATTATTCTCTGGATGGCATGTGTTTGTCGTCTTAAAATAGCATTTCGACTATATGGGCATCTTTTCCAAGTAGATATTGAGTCCAAAATTTATGGCTGTTTCCCAATGACGATATTTTGGGAGAAGTTTGAAAATTGGTGGAGCTACCATAATATTTTTTTTTTTTAATAATTTGATTATGAATTCTCAAATATTTATCTTAGTTTATTATGAAGAATAAAGGAGGTGATCAGGTAAGAGACCCCTTCTAGGGTGGGAAAGTGAATCATATGGTTTATTATGGACCACAATTATTTGCCATTGGATTAAGCAATCCCATTGGATCATATGATGCACTGCCCACATTCAATCAAGCCCTCTTCCATTCCTCCCACCTCTCTCTTCTTTAGCTTTAACTCAGTCACTCTCACATCGAAGCTAGAGTCCGGCGATGGGATCCCGGCGAGCCAGTGGAGGTGAAAGGAGAAAGAGGTTGTTGGAGGGCCATGACAACAGCAAGGAAAAGAAGAACCGGGGTGGGGGGAGAGAGAGAGAGAGAGAGATCTAAGGTGATAGAGAGGAGAAGATGAGAGGGGGGAGCTACTATTGTGGAGGGAAGGAAGAAGGCCGCGGGAGGTGGAGCCACTAGTAGAAGTCCAGCCACTGTTTTTTGGGCTCCATTTACCACCATTCTGAAACTCATGTACGGGGTGCGGATACACACATGTAATGTAAAGTCTTTGCCTTTGTCTTATTTCAACATGCATATAAAATAAAATAGAAGGAAGAATATATAAAATGGGTTTACGAAAAGTTGAGATTTTGATTGATGGGTTTGAAATGCAGGTTGAACTGAAACAAGGGAGGAAGGAGCATTTACAGAGCGATGGGGTTTGGGTTGTGGAGAGAGGTTGGGGAGGGATACTATGTGGTGGGTGTATGGTATCGTTGTATGGATCAGATAAATCCAATGGTAAATAATTGTGGTCCATTATGAATCACATGATACATTTCACCACGGTAGAAACCGCCCAGGTAAGAATTCAACTCACGAATTGATCGAACTATGAATAGTTTTTAATACTGTATTTATTAATCATACGGAAGTTCATTCTTTCTAAAAATGTGAACTGTTGGATAAAATGGTTTGGGACCATCTAAAAAATGGTCGATTGGTGGACACCTAAAATCAACTGTTGAGATTAAAAATCTACAAAAGGGTAGAATAGTAATTGTGATGGGGAGAGATGAGTGATTGCTTTACAATTTTATCCTTGGTTCATCCATGAGCCACTATACTAGTGCTGGACTCCTGAAGGCTGAAGTGATTAAAAATGTTTTTGAAATACAAGGTAGAATGACTTTTGAGGTAATCGGAGAACCAAGTGCCAACGACGAATGAATAAGGCAGAGGACGACGGGACACCGTGGTGGTCATTCGCTGAGGTGTTTTTTATATAGCTTTGCTCACACGTGGGACTCCCTAACAGCTTCAATTGGAGCTTGGATATACTAGCTAGCTACATAACTGCCCAGTCTAGAGCTGACAAAATGGGCTACTTGACCCGCATCGGGTGTGAGCTTTATCGGGTCGGGCCAAAAAACTCGAGTTAAAAAATGGGCAAAAAATTTACTGCCTAAGCCCGGCCCTATACGAGCTGCGGGCTTTTCGGGCCGGCTTTGCTTGGCTTATACAAAGACTTATATTTTTTTTTAAATAAATAATCTAAAAAATCCTCACAAACTTCTGTTTTACTTTTCAAATATCGTTTGCTACTGTTAGTGATAGAAAAGGGAAACAATTTACAGTAGATGAATCCCACTACTTCTGCTTCTGCTTACGCCTTGGTATTTTATTGTTTGGAATCACATTTCCGGCTTCATTAATATTACATGCCAATTCACTTTAACTTTGCCAATTGAAACTCAACATATGAGCAAGAGTTGGATTCTGAAGCAGCTTACAATATTTTTGTTCTTTGGGTGGCCTAGTTTTCTTGATCATGGTTTTACTATGCTGTACTGCTTGCGCAAAAAAGAGAGGTGAGGAGAGAGAATGTGTGTTTCTTCTTTTTAAATAAGTAAATAAATGGAGAGAGGAAGAGTTTTATTAAAAAAAAAGGTGTTGTTACCGTGTCTTTTGGTAAAAAAAAAAAAAGTGGTTTTAAAACATATCATGGTGAGACAGCGAGACTTGAGCGGTGTTTGGATTCTCATCCACTATACATATGGGCTGCTGGGCCGCCTAAAGCCCGGCCAGGCTAGCCCGGGATGGGCTCGAGCTTTATTGCGCCGGGTCAAAAAGACCAGGTTAAAAAATGAGCTCAAATTTAAGTGCCAAGCCCTATATTTTTTGGGGGCTTTTTCGGGCCTGCTCATTTTGCCACCTCTATTGCCCACCAGTGACTTAGAATTTTTTAGGCTTAATTGCATTTTTTTGGTTCCCCACACATTGTAATTTTACGATTTAGATCTCCCAAGTTTCAATTGCGCAAATTGGGTGTTCCAAGTATTGCGATTGTATAATTTTGGTCCCTTTAGTTTCAAATGTGCGAATTGGGTCCTCCATTTATTGCAATAGTGCGACTTTAGTCCCTCTTGCCGTTTAATTTCTAATAAAAATACCGATATATCATGTGTGGGTATGACTTAGCACATAATTTGGTCTAGGTGGCATATTAGTTGGCTTAAAAATTAGAAAACCTTTACAACATTTTCAGTTATAAGTTGAATGACAATCGAACGGAGGGACCAAAATCGCACGATTGCGATACCTAGAGGACCAAATTTGCTCAATTAGAACCTTAGGGACTAAAATCGCACAATCACGATATTCGGGAAACCAAAAGTGCTACTAAGCTAATTTTTTATGTTAAAATACTTTTATTAAATGAAATGAGATAACAATAATGACTTTAAATTATAATTAGTAAAATAAACTTGGTCTTTTAAAATAAAAAAATTATAACACTTTAAATAACATTATTTTGAAACAAAAAAAGTAATGATCGTTTGTTTATATTTTTGAATTCTTATCTATTTTTATTCGAAAACCAAGTATTCTTTTAAAATTAAAATTAAATAGTGTAATAATAATTAAAACAAATTGTGAGTGTCGTGAGTTGGTATAGTGTTAAGCCTTTTTTCCGTCAAAAAAAATAAAATAAATTGTGTAATATTTAAAAAATAACCCAAAAATAGTATCCCACACTAATAAGAAAAATAAAATATAAGAATAGTATTTAAGAGTTCTACGAAGAGTAGTTAAGAGAAAAATTAGTTAAAATGACAATGAGAAAATTTGGAGAAAAAATAATAAATTATAAACTTAAATGACCGAATATTATAAAATAGTGAGATAGTCCCATTTATTGTTTGATCAATATGTTGATCAAACAAATTTATAAGCTAGATGAGATTATGAACGCTCTCCATAATATTTTTTTTATTTATATATGTCCAGCCTAACAACGTCGGCTTACGCCAGTTGTACTAGGCCTTACGGACAGAACGTTCTCTGTATTGTTATCATGATTATGAACAATAAGGAATAATTAATATTTCCGATGGTTAACCGATGCTTTGCATGCCACCATTTGAGCGAAAAACAAGAAAGAAGTACCTTCATAAATGTTTATCAGGTCTGTAACCAGCTAGCAACAATGAAATGAAGACTGAACTCACCTGAAACAAGCCGTAAACAAATAGTTTGTGAAGTTCCTCTCGAGGGAGAAGCTTGAAGGGTAGGATTGAAGCATAACAAAGAGTATTACACCATCATTTAAGTGGATAACTCATAAAAAGGAAAATATTCAACCTAAGCTAATGAGGAAGTATGACCGACAAGTACACGAGGGAAGAGGACTAATGATGACCAGAGAGGCACACGGGAAACATAATGCACAAAAGGATATCGCTAAGAGTCTGTACAAAAACTAAAGTGACTGAGAATGTTTCCGAAATACAATTCTAAATGAATCCGGAAACCTTAAGTGAAGATAGTACAACAAAAATAATCCACAGCAACATGAAAAACGCACATGTAACCCATGCCCATAGCCTTGGCCCTCCTAACTCTGCACCAAAAATTAGACGCCTAGCAACCAAAACTAAGATACATCCAACGGAAGTGGAGAAGAAAACAATCAACGAAAAGCTTAGTCCCCCTGCATTTTGGATTCGGAGAGGTTCTCTATATGCTATGAAGTTGTACAAAGTATCAATAAGCCATGGAACACCAATGCCAACATATATATTCACTGAATTACTGCAAAAAAAATAAATAATTAAGTTAATTTGATTGCACCAAAGCTAACCGACTGTATAAAGCTTCTTCATAAAAAAAGCAGGATTTGGCAAGCCATTAAAATAACCTAAATACACTATTTACATAGGTATAAAATGAAAAGGGTAAAAGCAGCCAGCAAAATAATGAACTTTGATTCTGAAATCCTAGCAAATAATTTTTCCAGTTATTTAGAATTCTGGTAAACTAAGATCTCTGCATTATTGGGTATTCCACGTATATATTGAATGATTTCTTTTTTTTTTGGTTAAACCTATTGAATGATTTTTAATTGTCATGAATATAGGTATAATCTTTTGAATTCCGAACTTTGACATGATGGGAAATTGTGTTCCTGTCACATTCAAAAAATGTACTCACCGTTCTCAATATTTTTCTATATCAATAACAAAAACCAGGTCCAAGCAGTGCTTTTGGTCTTTTCAATTAAAGTTTAGCTTAGCAAATAATTCATAACTCTCAAGAATTAAAGGACGTAAATATTTTATGTGCGATATAACATTTCAACATCACTCTGATGATATCATAATTTAAAATGTTGCATAGTTCGCTGACATACTTCACTGAACTTCCATAAGCCAGCTCCATGATAATTATATTTAGGACTGTAGAATTTGATAATATCAACCAAATTTTATATTAAATCAGACTGAGATGCTAGAAACAGGTAATAAAGCCAATAAGGGGTTTAACCACTAGAGATTAAAGCTTTAACGTAAACCAATAAAATACCAAAAGTCAAAAGCAGCACTCCATGAATCTTGCCAACTACTAATATCCTTCCAGAAAAAGATTAAAGGCAAACCATGATGCAATATGATGACATGTATCAAGCAAGAATGAGATGTATATTGAGATGCAGACCTGCAAGTGATGTTTGCAATGGCAGAGTCTGCAGTTTTTTGACGTTCAGCAGCAATCATACTCGCCACTAAATCAGGCCAAGAGGTTCCACTGGCTAGTGCTGTAAATGCTATGACATAAGCATTTATTCCTGTCAAAAGGGGAGAAAAAGGAAAGAAGAAATTAAAAGATGCAGAACTAATAAGGAAACTTTGGATCTATAAGGAACTCTAAAGAAGTGGACTGGAATACCACTGAGTGAGAAAGAAAACCTGTAACACAACTTATAAGATCTGTGATCTTAGTCACAATGTAAGCTATCCCACTGATGAAAAGCAGAGAGCAAATGAAAGAGATCCATCCATGAGCAATGTGACATGGAGGGACAAAAGCAAACAGAAATCTCCATGGTAAAAGTAGCAACTGCCAGAAAATTCGGGCTATGCGGATATAGATATTGTTCATTTTTTTAGATTCTTGGCTCTCCAACTGTTGAAAAAAATCACAGAGTAGCTATCAGAAATTGGTATATATTGTTAGAATTCTTTTATGTGAGTACTCTTTAAAGTAAACTAATTTTCATAATATCAAACTAATGTATCTCTTGTCTAAAAAGTGCTTAGTTATCAGAGAATGTAGCATTAGTAAATTGCTGAATTATCCAAACCTGACTCCATACTTTGCATTTTTTTTACAATGACTAACTACTAATATTCTGTATTCCATTAAACATCATTCTATCTGAGTCCTAAATTCAACAATGAGGGCAAGGTTTAAATCAATATCTCAAATTTATGTCTACCTAAAGTAACAATAGGGATTTGCATTAAGGAATTTACCTTGACTAGTTAAGAATTTCAAATTTACAATTTTCTGTTCGTAATTTCTTAGTGTGGGATCATCATCACAAACTGATTCAGTAAAGTTGGGAAAGTTGTAAACAATGAGCTAACTTTATGAGGAAATATGGCCTATCTGAATTTTTTTTTGAACAGCAAAAGAATATATTATATAAGAAGAGAATGATCTAGAACTAGATACAGGAAGTGTCAAGAACCAGAGAAAAGATGCACCTGATGGAACCAACAAGTAGAGAAAACATCAACTCCAAATAAGACTAGAACAATGAAGGCCTATCTGAAATTAACTTGGGACTAATCAGAGAAACCGGAAATCCTTTGTGAATGTATACGACAGAAGACACAAAGGAATGAAATGGAAAGAGAAAATTAATTCAAACTTCGGAAATCAAAATAAAGGCATGACGGATAATATGGACACATAATATGTCGAGGGATTACCGGATGAAAAATAGACAACAAAGAGTCAGATCAAGACGGGACAGGCGTGACCTTCAAATTGCAGTGTTCCTTTTAGATCCATGACTCCATGAGGGCATTCATCATCTTTTTTATGCTTATTACTGTTTTCTTTGTGCTGCTAATATATAGTTTGCAATAATTTTCAATTTTTCAATTGGTTTTCAACAATAATATGGTTAAAACAGTGGATTTTATTGATTGTAAATAATCATATAGTTCATTCAAGAACCCTTTATGATAAACTAATATTACTATATATATAATTTTGTAAAATAAAATGTACATGTTATGCTTATCAATGTCATACATAGTGTGTTTGTGACAGTTGTGGTAAATATAAGAAGATCAATAGTACTATCACAAGAGATGCACTGTTTTTATCAGAGGAGGCCTATATGCAAGCCCTTATATCGATAAAACTATCCGATTATGATGGAATTGGCAAGACAGCATAGGAAACAGTAGGAGTAACTGCCTAATAGCAGTTATTATTAGGAAATAATTAGTGACAGAATTATGTTTTTCTACATAAGCAATAATTTTAAAATAACTAGGCAGTTATTATTTAAATAATAATTGACAGAATTAGTGACAGAATTATCTAATGGCAGTTATTAGAAAGTTTAATGACAGTCATTAGGTAGTTAGGATTAGAAAATAACTTCTGCAATTATTTATTAGTATATAAGATAGTAGGATCAGAAAAGAGGCAGGAAGGTTGTTGTTATTCTGTACTAGCGGCAAGACGGGCACTACCGTGCCTGTCTTTCCGCATTTTTATTATGCTACAGTATGAAATATTTTATCGCATTTTATTGTTTAATGTTGGTTTTAAGAAATTTGATTAAGCATTCCTTGTATTTTATTACACTAATTTTGAAAATGACATATTATTATTAATTAACAGTATTTAACGCCTATTGATATGTACATGTATATGTTACTTTCTTTTAATAAAAAGAATTTGGATTTGGATTTACTTTTTAGAAATTGATTTAAGATATTTGATTTCACTATGAATTTACGTGTGTATATGTTAACCGCTATTAGGGAGAAAAAGTGCATAAGTTAAAAACGGTTGATATACACAAAAGTAGGGAGAAGTTAATTTATGGATAAGCATAGATAAAAGAAAAATGAAGGGTAAAATTGAAAGAAAAAAAGTCTACACCAAAAAGGGATATCCCCTTTATATATAGTTATAGATTTTGGACAGAGAATACTCTTTGCTGGAGACTTAGTCTTTGAGACAGCAAGTGTTTTGCTGTAATTTCTGTAATAGGAGAATTAGTCTCTGGGACAGCAGTCGTATTGCTGTATTTTCTGTAATTTGGTGAATTTTAATCCTATTTTCTTCTATTTAAATTGGTGTTCTATCAGATTAACTAAATCATTGTAAGTTAGCAATAATATTGCTAACAATGCTAATGAATTTATGATAATACCTTGCTCTAAATAGTGTTGTTAAAATTCTGGATTTTGAAGAGTCCAACAATGTCAATTGATCCAGGTAGCAAACCCCAATTAATGGGGTAAGGCTTGGTTGTGGTTGCTGTTATTCTTGAATCTATGGTATCGGCATTTAATCTTAAAAAGACACACTAGTATTATAAAATGAAGTACCGTCAGTGCATCCACAAATTGTTGTTTCCAAATTGTAAGCAAATGGGTATCCTCCAACACTGTTTCCATAGCTTGATCAGAATTTTCTGCAGCATCATCTATTTGAGGTACTCTTACATACATTGAATCTGCAAATTAGAAAAATTGAGACAATATGGTTCTTACCTTTCAGAACGTTTCTCGTGCTAAGCAAATTGTTTCAGGAAAAGAAAAATTGAAAGTAAAGAAAAATTTCATTACATTAAGGTGGAACAACTACCTGTGGGGTTTTCTGAATGAATGGAAAAAATGTCAACGGTGTCCACATTTTCTTCATTAAAATGAATTATCTCAGAGCACTCCACTTTCTCACGGGATTCTTTTTTAAAACAGGAAGTCTCTTCTGGCACCCAATCCTCTGGCCTCTCATCTCTTGCACTTCAAATATAAAATGAGCCAACAGAATAGAAAGGTAAAAATTTGAGAGGATAATGAAGTGTCAATCTTTTCACTTAACTCTTTAAATAGAAACAAACAGAAGAACATACATAGGAAGAGAAATATATGGCCAACGTTTGTCTTGAGCATAAGCATGAGTCAACAATAATCCATACTGCAGTACTGTCAACAAGGCCTCCCATAGAGTCACCACGTTTGGAGTCCATACCTACATTCAGCTTCTTGATGAATATTCCACATAAAAAGGACAATAAAGAGTTAAACAACAAGCGAAGTGATGAAGTTAAACAAGATCATCACTTGTATGTTGACTTTTGAATACTTATGATTTTTTTTAACTTAACAAACCTAAGTATGAGTAATGAGTTATAATTATCCTGACTTACTGATTGGGATACAAGCTCGTGTAGGATATTCAGTGCCAACTTAGGAGATCCAAATGCACTTATAGACATTGTCCAAGAAAACATAAAACCATATCTACCATTATTTAAAGTGAGAGGCAGTCTCAGAAGTCTTCTTATTCGATCTTTCCCTAAATTTCACATTGGTTATATACAGTTTCTAAGGAGAGCAGGCGTATTGTGAGAAATGAAGGCATGGATTACAGTTCTTACACATTGGAATGAGTTACTAAAAATAAGGAGGACGCAAACAGTACAAATCTAAATTTTAAAACGTAATAATGTTGGAAAACTACCTCCAAAATTATGTATAACCAAAAGTAAGCCCAAAATGACCAAAACAACTCCACCAGCCATACTCCTAGATCAGCAATCTTTTTCAGCTCTCCTGCTTTTGGAATTACTACACAAACAGCGTGGATGGGGAAAAGGTCGAATGCTGCAGAACCAACAAGTGTTCCAGGTCCCAAACCTGAATAATAAGCACAGTCATGGAGAGTTATTAGTGTTCAGCAGTCTAAAAGGCCTCAAGAAATCAAAAAAGAATTGAAGATCAGAATAAAACAAATATTAATACTGCAGCATCAAATATTATTCGAAAGGAAGGAAGTCCCTGCAGCACTCAACTCACTCGCTAGAACATCTCTTTGCACTATCAACTAATCAATAGTTTCTCAAGATACTGCTGGTACAAAATAGATGGTAATCACATGTGGAGTCAGAATGCTCTTAAAGAGGTTACAACCATAAGTGAATAAGTAAAATAACGATAAATCAATTCTTAGTCTATTAACATTTGTTCAGCAATTTGAGGGAACTACAACGGAAAGAAGAGAATACTTCAAAATATACCAAATTAGTCTAGTTTTTTCTATCATTGTTCAATATGTAGCCTACCTGAACTGACCAAATAAATGTAATCTTATCAGTAAATCGTAAGTGCCAAAATAAAAGACATATGAACATGAGAAATAGCGACAAAAATTACTACTTATAACTTCAACAACAAAAGCCTTATTCCACTAAGTAAGGTCAGTAACATGGATAACGCCATCATATTGTATTGTAGAAAGTTACCATATATAAATCCACCGATACAAAAATTGAGAAACAAATCAAACTTTATTCTAGTATCTATCATAAGAAAGGTAGAGTTCAAAAGCTCTGAAGCACAAACCTCCAGCATACAAGCTCCCCAAATTTTGTATAGCATCAATGGTGGCTAATGATATCTGAGGAAAGCTAGTTCCAAAGGCCAACAGGCTAATATCCGCAATTGTGTAATTCCAAACTTTTTCATGTCTAATAATTTCAGTTTTAGTAACAGGATCTACCTCCACTACCTCCCTTGTGTGCTTGACCACGTTTTCCATAGATTTAAAGAAGCGGGTCGTTATAGCCGATAATCCAATGAAACAATAGGCAAGTCCAAGAAAATACAAAAAAGCCCTAAAATTATCCCCAAGAGAAGTTTCTCCGCTAAAAATTAAGTATCTTTGACATTTCTCATGCCCCAGTATACTGGAAAACCCAACCATTCTTCCAGCCTTTCTTGGCCAAGTCCAAGTGCCAACAGGGTCTCAAATTCTCAATCAGTCCAAAATTTCAGTTCAGCTATGTATGTGTGATCTCGCATGAAAACATTCACATGACCTGGTAGCATAAGTCATTCATTAGAAGACAAACTGAAAATTGATCAAAACAATATAAGCATATACAACATGAGATGCCTTTTGAATTGTTACAAACATGAAACACAGTTTTTCAGCTGACAAAAATATCTTATAGATTAAACAAGTGCAAGTAGAGTCAGTATCAGTTGTAGTACTAGTAGATTCAGAAAAATCAATTTCTATTTTTTTCCTGATATTTTTTTTATTTTTCCTGAAGGAATTGCAATACTGTAATCCCAAGTGGGAATTCTAGCGCGCAAATCGCAATGATTGAGCACATTCAGCGCAGCAATGAAAAAGACAGTCTAAAATAATTGTGCAAACGCAAGTCGTGCTTTCTGATCTGAGAATTAGTACGGCAAATTGAGGGAAAATAAAAACAGGGATGGAAATCATGGAATTGAATTGAAGCGCTGAGAGGGAAAAAAGCAGAGGTTTACCGGCGAAGATAGAATTCGCCGGAGCGAATCGCAGGGGATTTTGCCGGCAATGAGGGTATTTGTTACTCGAAAAGAAAGCATGATTTTTGGAATTGGGAATAGCGTTTATAGAACGTGTTTGCATGGTACGCAGCTTCTGCCTTTTGTCTTCCGTATAAAATATAATTTTCTAATTTTTTTTTGTTTTCTCCCTCTGCCTTTTTCTACTGGTCTCCCCTTGTCTTGAAACTTCGTAATCCAAACATTACGATTGTGTAATCATAATCATAATCATAATCATAATTCATAAGCGACAAAACTGCTGCTTAGACCACGCGAGACGTAACACTAACTACTTTTGCGTACCAAAAAATAAAAAACTAACACACAGTATGACCAAGTAGTACTACCTCGTCTCTATTCATAACACTACTTTAATTAATTCACATGAATTAATTAATTAAGAAAGTTGGTTAATTTAGTAAGTTGTATTAAATTTGTTGATAATTGTCCGTGGTGCTTGCTTGTATTGTGAAAGTATTTGTCGACTTGAATGACTTGGCGGGTTCGAACATTCACGCCCTTTTTCGGTATTTCTTTGGAGTGCGTAGTAAGCCATTGGTAGTAAGACCAAAACAAAAAATTTGTTGATAATTTTGTAACCAAAAAAAATTTGTTGATAATTTCTTTATGCTTTGGTAACAAAAAAAAATGTATTGATAATTTGTGGCATTTTTTAAAAATTATCCTTGAAATAAATAGAACTCATCACTTACTTTTTATTTTCACTTAATTAATTATCTACATAATTAATTTGTATTGCATTGTCCCACTTCTTTTCTCAATTCTCACAAGAGAAATGATGACGAAGTAATTTGGGGTATATTTTAGTAAAAAAATAATTAATGTTGGACATAATTTAGATGGGGTCTTATAAAAAAAGACAAGTATTTTTTTCAAACAAGAATTCTATATAAAGGGAGGGAGGTAGTATAAATTAAGTAAATAATTTTCTGTTAATAAATAAAATTAATGTAGATCGTTGATGCTGTCATTTGTTGTAGAATCATGGTGACGACGATCAATATTTTGAATAATAATAAGAATTGTTAATTTAGTATATTTTCGTTCCATTTTTGTACTGAATATTTTCTCTTTTTTTGAAAAAAAATCCTTTCTTTAGTAATTACTTTATTTTCAAAGTGAAACTATTTTTTGTATATTCAGTTTCTTTTTTCCTATTATCTGTTTTGTTATTGGAACTTATTTTTTTTTTTGCATATTATTATTTTTTTAACAAAATGATTTAAAAATATTATTAATAATCATACCCTTTTTGGTAATTACACATTTAAAAGTGTTTTTGAATAGTATTTGAAGGAAATTGATTCCGTGACATTGCATTACAAATCAGAGTAATATATACAAGTTACAAGCCTAAAGATAGGCTACAAATCAGCTACAAATCAGCTAACTAATGGCTGAAATTATGGTAATAAATATTGACTAGCTAAATAAAGATATATACAAATAATGAGAGAATATATTCTAACACACCCCCTCAGTCGAAGCGGGAGGCTCTCGTATGCTTAGGCGTCACAAATCATTAAATAGAACGCGCGGAAGCCCTTTTGTAAAAATATCAGCAATTTGGTAACGGGATGGCACATGAAGCACACGGACTTCGCCACGAGCCACTTTCTCACGAACGAAGTGAATATCCATCTCAATGTGTTTGGTGCGTTGATGTTGAATAGGATTGCCGGATAAGTATATCGCACTCACATTGTCACAGAAAACTAGAGTAGCCTTTTGAATGGGACAATGCAACTCTAAGCGAGGTTTACGATCCAACAAGAATCAGAAACAACATTAGCCACACCTCTGTATTCCGCCTCTGCACTGCTGCGGGAGAGAGTAGGTTGCCGTTTGGAAGACCAAGATACCAGATTATCCCCGAGGAAAACACAATACCCAGAAGTGGAACGACGAGTGTCAGGACACCCACCCCAATCAGCATCTGTATAAGAGATTAGTCTATCAATGGTGGATTTGTACAAATGCAAACCATGGGATAAAGTACCCTGAAGGTAGCGTATGATACGCTTGAGAGCACTCATATGCTCATTTGTCGGAGCATGCATATGAAGACAAATCTGCTGCACGGCATAAGATATATCAGGCCGAGTGAAAGTAAGATATTGAAGAGCCCCTGCAAGACTGCGGTATTTGGTTGGATCATTAAAAGGAGCATCGCCGGTGGCACTAAGCTTGGACTTAGTGTCAACGGGAGTAGGACATGAGCTATGATTAGACATGCCAAACACGTTCAATAATTTTTGCGGCATATTGTTTCTGAGAAAAAAATAGACCATGGGCATGACGAGTAACAGCAATACCCAAAAAGAAACTCAGAGGACCTAAGTCCTTCATAGCAAACTCAGAACCCAAAAGAGTCATAAAATACTTACGAAGACGATCGGATGAAGCCGTAAGTATAATGTCATCCACATACAACGAGAATATAAGCGATGTCGAACCATTCTTGTAAATAAATAAAGTGATCGACTTGCGTGAGAGAACCCAATGGTAGCAACAAAATCAGCAAACCTTTGATACCAAGCGCGAGGAGCTTTGTTTCAAACCATATAAAGATTTCTTTAAGAGGCAAACATGATTTGGATGATTTTTGTCTCGAAAACCCATGGTGATGCATATAAAGCTGTTTCATTAAGATGACCATGTAGAAAAGCATTCTTGACATCCATTTGATGGATAGGCCAAGATTTAGAGACAGCAATCTTGAAGCGCTCTTATGGTAGCGAGGTTTAACCCGCAGGGCTAAGCGTCTCATCACAATCAACACCTTGCTCTGTGTTTTTCCATCTCCTACAAGGCAGGCCTTATAACGCTCAAAAGAACCATCAGATTTATATTTATGGCGCAAAATCCACATAGAACGAATAACATTCACATCCGGTGGCCTAGGCACTAATACCCAAGTCTTATTATCAATTAAAGCAGTAAATTCATCTAACATTGCACGATTCCAATTTGGATCACGGAGCGCACTAACAGGATTTTTTGGAATAGGAGAAATGTCCTTAGTGGTGGTCGCGTGACAATTGGTAGAGTACTTAGGATTTGGCTTATAAATGCCATTGATAGAACGAGTTGTCATGCGGTGGAGCATGGGGTTATTGGGCCTAGGAGAGGAGTGTGGTGCTGACATGGATGTAGGTGATGAATTCGGGCCAGGGACTGGGCCACGTGAGGTGGGTGAGGCCAAGATAGGAGAAGAAGTTGGAGGAGTCTTTGGCTGCGGCGTCGGTGCTACGAGGAGTGGGCCGAGGCCCGAGCGAGAATGAGGAGTGGGGTTCTTTGAGCAGTGTGAGACCATGACCCATTGTGAGGAATAGGTGGAGAGTTGGGCCGTTGGGTTGGGTCGGTGTGGATTTTGTGGTGCTAAATCGAGAAATAACATGCATGATTGATGGAGCAATATTATCACTCGAGAAAATCATAATTTGTAGGAGTGGTTTTGTGGAGTTTTGAAAATGGAAAGTCGGTTTCAACAAAGCGCACATGACGACAAATGATTATCTTTCCACTAGACATATCATAGCATTTTGAGCCACGATGGTTTGAGTAGGACCAAGATAGGCACAAGGGAAGAAACGTTCTGTAATTTGTTTATAGTAGTGGAGGAAACAAAGGAAAACATAAACAACTAAAAACACGCAAATCCGAGTAAGAAGGGTCACTTTGATAAAGGATTTGTGTGGGTGATAAATAATCTAAGACCTTAGAAGGAAGGATATTAAGAAGATATGTCGCCATAGATAGAGCATGATGCCAAAATGCGGTGGCATAGAAGCATGAGCTAGAATGGTCCGAATGATATTATTGATGGATTTTATGTGTCTTTCGGCTTTACCATTTTGGGATGATGTGTGAGGACAAGAAAGGCGAAAGACTAAGCCATGACGATCAAAGAAGCGCTCAAGAGTGCCATTAATATATTAGAGCCATTGTCACATTGAAAAGATTTTATATTACGTTCAAATTGAGTTTTGACTAAAGCATGGAAAGATATGAATAACTGTTTTACCTGTGATTTCTTTGCAATAGGAAAAGTCCAAAGAAATTTGCTATAGTCATCAAGAAAAAGAACATAATAACGGTGCCCGGAAGAGCTAGTAATTGGAGAAGTCCAAAGATCACTATGAATAATATCAAACGATAGAAAAGTGTATGATAAAGAATCATAAAAAGGAAGTTTAGCATGTTTTCCAAGAGGACAAGAGGAGCAAAAAATTTTACAAGCCTTATTACATTCAATAAATTTATTACTACGAAGAGATTTGATAATAGTATCGCTAGGATGACCTAAGCGATTATGCCAAATATCATGAGACATAGTAGTAAAAGCTGAATGTTTGGGTGATGTGGCTTGAGAATTTGAGAATAGTGGATATAAGTCCCCAACACTGTCACATCTCATTAGTCTGGTCCCTGTCTGTAAATCATTGACCGAAAAACCAAAAGGGTCAAAAGAAATAGAAACCATATTGTCAGTGGTAAATTTACAAACAGAGATCAGATTTTTAATGAGTTTGGGAGCATGTAACACACTTTGAAGAATAAAGGGAGGATGAGGTGGGGGTAAATTAGTGCTTCCGTGACCGACAACCAGAATTAAATGACCACTACCAACAACAATGTTATGATTTTTAGTGCTTGAATTGAAATAAGACGAGAGAATACCTGCATCCGCCGTCATGTGAGATGTCGTGCCGGTATCCATGTAGTAGTTTCCATCGGGTTGAGAGAAAGATAGAGCATGCATAGCGGCCTCAATATCAGTTGGCGTGTAACTAGCGCAGATGGAGTCATAACATTGAAGGCTTGAGGTTTAGGCCCAGCACGCCAGGCCAATGAGATGGTCGTTGGGCCATGTAATTGGGTCGTGGCTGCCAAGAATAGGCAGGGAAAGGACATGGTGGAATGGTCCACCCCCCCAATTTGGCTGCCACTGTGGCCATTGAGACTGAGCTTGAGGACGTGGCTGAATCCTGGACTGACCACTACTGGCCCCACCTTGCTGACCGAACCCTTTTCCTTTCCCCTTATTTTTGTTGTTGTTGCGCCCTTTGTTGTTACTGTTGTTGCGTTTTGGAGCAGAGGAGGAGTCATTCGAGTCATTGCTAGTTGCTGCAACCATGGCTGTGCCACCACGGGTCCCGGATTCACGTGCGACACGTGCTTTGATGGTGCGTTCTGCCATTTTCAACCGTGATCGACAGCTTTTGAACGAAGGTAGGGGCTCTTGATTTTGGATGAAATCAACCGTACCCTTTATGCGCCTCGGCAAGGAACACGTGAGGCGTAACCACGAGCCGCCCATTTGACACCGGCATCAACATCCATGGCCGATCTGCAAGAGATTGAAGGTAATTGCAGTAGGTGTCGATCGTATGGTGTTCCTCGAAAACGGCACCGGTGAAGTCTTCTTCGAGGAGGGGTGCTCGGGAAGCCGGATTGTCCGGAAATAAAGCTTCGAGCCGTTTCCATGCTCCTGGTGTGTCATCAGGTCGTAGGATAGCAAGGAGAAGGTCAGAGGAAATGGTGCCATATATCCACTGGAGAATCGCAGCGTCAAGACGTTTCCACATGGCAGTATCGGCTGTTTTTGCAGCAAGGTATGCTGCTCTGGCAGGTTCCTCTGTGGGTGGGACAATATGATCGTAGAGATCGTGAACCCGAGTAAGGTTGGTAAACAAGGCAGCCCACGAGTGATACAGAGCCTGCTCGTTATCTAATGTGACAGGAACAAGAGACTTCACATTGGTGATAGTGAGGGCAGGGTGAAATTTGGCGCTTTCTGCCATGTTTGAGAGTGAGAAGAAGAATGGGGGAAGAAGAAGAAGATGAACGGCTAGGGTTCAAGAGATAAGATTGAAACTGTCTGTGATACCATGAAGGAAATTGATTCCGTGACATTGCATTACAAATCAGAGTAATATATACAAGTTACAAGCCTAAAGATAGGCTACAAATAATGAGAGAATATATTCTAACAGTATTATCCAAACAAATTTTATTTTGTTAGACGTCCGTTTGCGAAAAAAATATCCAAACATAAATCACGTTACAGTAAAGTCATTTTTAACAAACGTCCGTTTACAAAATAAGGTTGAATCAAACGTCCATTTACAAACTTTAATCCAAACGGGCCCTTAGTCGACATATACATTTAGCGTTGTAAAGGACGTTTGCAGCTGCACTGGTCCAATGACATATTTATTTATTTATTTATTTATTTATTTATTTATTTATTTATTTATTATTGGCAAATGTTAGTTATTAGTAATTATTAGAATTGTTAGTTTATTGGGTTTGAACCTAGGATCTCCAGCTTGCACTTTCTTGATTGGTGTTGGGGTATCTGAGTCTCAAGTAGAGGGAGTGTATCTGCAACGACACTAACTTTTATTTCAACTAATACATATACCTGGGTTGAGGAAATAAGTTGTTGAATTAATATTGTATCTCAAAAAAATAGAGAGAAGAAGTTTTTACCGTTTAGCGCAAAGAGGGAGATCGTAACAATGGGAGAAACCCATAGGAAAACCACTCAGAAAACTACACGAAACAAAAGGAAAAAGATTAAAATAGAAATCCTAACAGGGTTATGACATAAAAAACACTAAGATAAATAAAAAACATAAAAAATTAAATGTTGTCTTTATGAACGTATGTCATTGATGTTAGATTTTTTGAGCATTTTTCTTTATGTTCATACCACTGAGAAATAATCAAATTAGTATATTAAGATTATGATTACATATAGAACAAATTTAACAGGATTTGCGTTGAACGATACAATAATTTTTTTACAAATCCCTATAATAGTAAATAAAATAAAATAATAAATGAAATCTTTATAATATTCGATTGATTTTTTAGATTTTAGTATATCAAGAAATTACTCAAATATTAGTGTATAAGGGACAACACAAAATTGTATTTTAATTGGAAAATCCCGATAATAGTAAATCCAATAAAACAATAAATGAAACCTTTATAACATATGATTGATTTTTTACATTTTAGTATATAAGGAAGTTACCCAAATATTAGTGTATAAGGGATAGCACAAAATTGAATTTTAATTTTGGAATTCAACTCACGATTCATATCTTTTATATGATATGATTTGAATTACCTTTATTCAAATTCAGTTACATAACTTTTATCAAACACCAGATAATGAATAACACTTTTTCATATTACTATTAAAAAAAGTAAAAAATTTATATTTTTTGAAAATTTATTTGACAATAGTTAATAGTCAATCATTATTAATTATTTATTCATATGTATTTGACATGTTACTCCATAAAAAAGAAATTTATTAGCATACTTATTTTAAATTGTCATAAGATGGAACCTCTTTTTCTCTTATTCTCGTACTAAACTTCACCATTTTTTTAATTTTTTGTTTATTTATTTTTTTATCTCTTTATTTTCTCTTTATGTGTAGAAAGAGAGAATTAATGGGAATTTAATGAGAGAGATAAAATTAAAGAGGAGAGAGAAAAAAATTGGGGTGGTGTGAAACGACGACTCTGTCCCTGTTTGAGGCTGAATTTTTTGGCGGGATTTTTGTTCCTTCACATTTTAATTTTGGAATTCAGCTCACGATTCATATCTTTTATATGATATGATTTGAGTTATCTTAATTCAAATTCAGCGCACGATACATAACTTTTATCAAATACCAAATAATGAATAACACTTTTTTCATATTACTATTAAAAAAAGTAAATAATTTATATTTTTCTGAAAATTTATTTGACAATAATTAATAGTCAATCATTATTAATTATTTATTCATATGTATTTGACATGTTACTCCATAATTTTTTTTATTAGCATACTTATTTTAAATTGCCATAAGATGGAACCGTTTTTCTCTTTTTCTTGTACTAACCTTCATCATTTTTTTTATTTTTTGTTTATTTATTTTTTATCTCTTTATTTTCTTTTTATGTGTAGAAAGAGAGAATTAATGGAAATTTAATGAGAGAGAGAAAATTAAAGAGGAAAGAGAAAGAAATTTTGGGTGCTGTGAAACGACGACTCTGTCCTTGTTTGAGGTTGAATTTTCTTTTTCTTTTTTGCGGAATTTTTGTTTTTTCACATTGGCAACAACTTTTATATATAAAGATATTTAACAGAGGTGGTGAGAAGGAGAACAATGCACATACCTAGTGGGTGAGTCCATCAATGTTTATATACTATGAGCGTGGTATTAGAGATCGCCTGCCACCGGATACAGCTAGGTTTGGTCGGAGCAAGACAGAGTTGACATGCTCTGAGCGTGCCCTGTCAGTTGTACCTAACATCAGGTTTGTCCCCTATAGCAGGGTCTAGTGCTTCCGACCGTAGGATCCATGGATGTCTTCAGGTGTGGACGATTGTGGTAGGGAGATAGGTCATTGTCACTGAATACACATGGGTCTAGGATCACACGCCTTGATGGTGACAAAATGTGGGAGTCAGTGAATTGTCATGAGTCTTGGGCCTTTTATCTTGTTCGGGTTGACCCAATAGGGCTGAACCATATCTTTGTGACGCAAAAGGATAGTGCTAGGGACCTTAACTTCCTTTACGAAAGCATTAGATTTCACAGCACTTCCCAAATCAAAATTCTTTGAAGAGTCGGTGATATTTCTAAGAGGTAAAACCTTAGGGTTCAGTTGCTTTCCTTTGGTTGGTTTACTAGTCCTATCTTTGCTTTTAGATGACTCTGTAGTGGCTGGAAAATAGCTATGCTTTTTCCTTGCCCTGCCTCTTGTTTTTTTCACTTCAGGGGACATGGTTGGCATCTTTAATCTTCCCTGCTAGGCCACCTCTGGAGGTATGAGGGTGCACAAGAATTGGTTGTGTCTTCACTGTCTCCTTAGTAGCATAAGATTTGCCTTTTATATCCTGGGTAAGCCCAACTGATGGGCCCTTTAAATCTGCATTATTCTTGGGGTACTTCACTCCCATTTGCTTTCATGTTTTCCTTTTAACCATCAACCAGTCCCCATGGGTGGTACCCGAAGCCTTTATTTTCTTCTTCATCTGGTTAATTCTCTGGGTTATTATCTTGTCCTCGGTATCGCTCAGCTTAGCCTTGCAATCTCCAATGAGATGGTCGTAGCACCAATAATTAGAGCTAATACGATGCAAGCCCTAATACTCTATGTTGTGCCAATGTCCTATAAGCAAGACTTTACCCACTACAGGCTTGTTCAAATCAATTTCGACACACACTCTCACAAAGCATCCTCTACTAACATGAATCGTGTTACTGTCAACCTTGATCAGTTTCCCCACTAAGCCAAAGCCATAAGGATGCTTTCATTATAGTAGCGATTGCGTTTTCATGGCAAACAATGGCAATGATATCGACATTGTGACAGACCCACTAGATAGAGGAGGCTCTTCCACTCATGACACATGTGAGCAAAATAAGATATCTTTTAGGGACTTGGTGATGTGAGCGAAAGAAGCTATTCCAGTTATAAAAAAAAATAGACCTTGTGAAGAAAATTCTGGCCAAGGTTGAATATGATAAAGGGAATCGGTTGAAATCTATGATTCATCTAAGGGACTCTGTTTTCGACAGACTGTGTGCCCCATGGGACTATGCCCTAGTAATCAAATTGTTGGGGAAAAGTATTGGCTTCTTCACTATGAGGGATCAACTCACTCGATTATGGAAGCTTGTTGGGGGCTTCGAGATAACGGACATTGGGAATAACTTCTACCTAGCGAAATTTGATTGTGATCGCGATCGAACAAAGGTTATGGAAAAGGGTTCTTGGATGATTTTCGATCATTACCTCACGGTTAAAATCAGAAGTATTGATTTCATGTCGCCGAGGACAAACATTTTTTTTCTTCTCATTGGGCTAATAGCCTCAAATGTTGATAGTTTATGTAAACCCTCAAACTATGCACATCATGGAGAAGCTACTGCTTATGGTACTAGAAACAATTTTCTACAATTTTCTCAAAATCAAAAGCAGATAGAAGAAGATTACAAAATGAAGAGGAGAAATGTTACAATATGGAAATTCCTCAAACTCATTCAGTCTCTCTTCCTTCTTCCTCTTCAATTCAGCCTCATAATTTCTTAGCCTTTCATTCATTTTCTCCTTGTAACTAACTTCAACAAGGTGCATAATGTAGAATCCGAGGATGCCTCCGAGGATTGTACCAGTGATGATTCGAATGTAGCCCCATTTCTGTCGATTCAAACCCCACATTGTTTCTCTTCTCTTGCTTTTCCTCTTTTTTTTTTTCGTCATGGCTTTTCCTCTTTATTTTCATGGAACCTGCTTCAGGATCTGCCTTATTCGCCGAGGACAAACATTGATAAAACTATGGTATGGACTATCTATGCTGGTTTGAACTTGTTCTACCTAAAAAATTCTTATATGCCATGAAAGTGCAATATGAGATTGTGATAAAATGTATGTTCATATATAGTAAACTATGAAGTTGCTGAAATCTTTATTTTTTTATCAACAATTATAACTCCACATTTTATTCTCTAAAGTGCCTTCCTCATTTTGTAAGAATCTATTTCCCTTTTAATATACTTCTATTCATCTTGAACACTACTTTTTTTAATTTAGTTAATCATAAATTTTTCGTTTGTTAACACATAGGATAATTCAAATATAGAAGACAATTGAGTTGTTGGGTTAGTTGATAACGTCAGTTGGATTTAGGTCAGTGGAGTGATAAGGGTCATCAACTGGTTAGCCAAAACACCAAGAATAGTGATTGGACTGAGTTCGTTAGACCAGTGAGCCTCTGAAACGTTGCAATGGGCTTGGAGATTTTTGGATTAAAGAGTTCCGAAATCATTGAAGAAAAAAGTGAAGGAAGTCTTCATGCCTAGAATATAGGAGAAGTTGTTGGGATAATGATAACGAAAAAGGGAGTTGTTTGAAGCTGCTTTCCTGCGGCACTAAGCAAATAGGAGCACTATGTGTGCCTAAAGAATAGGAATGTGGTTATTGGGTTTTGTCCCATTAGTCGAGTAACCGTTAGTTAACGCATTACAATTGTTAGCTACTTGTATTTACAGTTATTTACTTAGGAACGTGACATATAGGGTAATGCTCAACCT
Source organism: Calophaca sinica (assembly GCA_037113605.1). Lineage (NCBI taxonomy): Eukaryota > Viridiplantae > Streptophyta > Magnoliopsida > Fabales > Fabaceae > Calophaca > Calophaca sinica. The sequence goes on along the minus strand of CM073730.1, from coordinate 26,794,255 downwards.
TCTCTATAAATTCAAATGGTAAAGATTATATTACACCGTCCAGATCAATCAAACACGAGTCTTCGCATTTATCTTTCATTTTTCTATATCGCAATTATGTCTTTTACTTTACTTATGCCTTCTTTGTTGTAGTTTTCCCAAGTATCATCTAACTTAACGCTTTTTAGAGTAGTTAACGAACTCATCGCTGAGGGACATAGTTCATTCCTTAGCATAATCGACTGGTTCAAAAGGGAATCATTATTAATAAGTTAGTTGATCATTCGGCTAATATTCATTTGGATCAACACTGTTTATTAACATTAAAATCTTCTATAACTATATAATTTTTAAATAAAAATTTATGCATCTCTTTCTTAATTTTGAATGTTTTATCTCTCAATTTTTTATTTTAAAATTTTAAAACTTATTAGTTAACTAATATATTCTTTATGTTTCACATTTTACAATCCAGCAAATTTTTTAAAATTATCGTGCAAGATATTTATTAATTTTTTTTTGTTGAATAGTGAAAGATACTTATTTCAAAATAACATTGCATCATTGTCGATTGATCAAAGTTAACAAGAAATAATTAAAAATACCGCGTAATCTATCTATTCTTGTTATTCTCAAAAAAAAAATCTATCTATTCTTGATACATTTGGTGATTTCCGTTGTCATTATTTTCCTACCTCATTACATGTACTCCTCTTAAGGTGAAGAGAGAGGAGACAGCCAGCTACGTGAACGAGTTTCACGCTTCATACTTTGGCCATCCTCATCAAGTGAAGAGACGGCCGAAAGAAGGAAGTGTAAATAAAAACAAATTCTTAACGCATGATTAATATTATAGGTCGTGCATGTACCCCAAAAAAAATATTATAGGTCGTGTGATCGTGATTGAACTTTATAATCTTTTATGGATGACATGACGTACTGAAATCAAACCTTCCTACCCCTCCACCCACCCTTCTTTTGTCATGCATGATGTTAACGTACGCGTTGGCATTGGCATATTATAAAAAATGTTTCTGGAAAAAATCTCACTTCTTCGTACTCCTTGTTTGGAGGATAGACTAACAAAAAAGGAAGATCACTTTATGGGAAACTAGCAATTTACAGGCACGAGTCTTATTCGTTTTATACTGACAACATATAATATTTTTTTGTAGGGATTAAAAAGCAAAATAATAATTTATAAATAATAAAGATATTTATAAAATTGATATGTGTTCAAATACGATAAAATTACATCGACAACATATAATGTTTCTCAAAAGGACTAAAAAACAAAATAATCATTTATAAACAGGGACAGATCCAGAAACATATTAAACGGGGGGCTAAACAGTTTATCAAATACTCTCTCCGTCCCATTTTACTTGTCTTTTTTTTGGTTAAGCACACATCTTAAACAAATGATTGAGTTTACTAATTTTCATGACAAAATGACACTTTTTGACTAAAATACCCCTTATTAATTGGAGTGGTTAGTAGTAATGGACTAAATAGGCAGAAAAGCTCATTAATATAGTTGGTTTAGATAAAGGGGTATTTTTGGAAAAAATAAATAATAATTCTTGATTGTCTAAAAGAACAAGTAATTTGAGACAATGAAAAAGTAAAATGAATAGTAAATGGTAAACAAAAATTAAATACTACCCCCGTCCCTAAATATAAGTCCTTTTTTACTAAAACACACAAATCAAAAAAAATTAATTAACACATTTAATTTGTCTAAAATGTGTATTATTTTTCTAAAATTACCCTTCAATTATTGACGAAGGAGAGAAATAGTCACCTCATTTAGTATTGATTACAAGAAACAATATAAATTAATTAGGTATTTTTTTTGTAAAAATAATAATTAATACATCTAGTAATTTAGAAAAGAATTTATAAAAGGAACAATTTTGTTCAAAATGAGCTTATATTAAGGAAGGGAGGTAGTAATAATAATAATAATAATAATAATAATAATAATAATAATAGTCAAATTGGACCCAAAACGATGAGGCAGCACCAGCACACGTGATTTGTAACACCCATACCTCAATATAAATTGAAAGTACGACAAATTACATTAAAGCACATGAATTACTAATAATTTACAAACTTAATTACAGTAATCCAAGTCATAAATTAAAACTTAAATCATAAATCTAATAAATAGACTATAATTGTACAATGCTTGGAATTTCAAATTCCATTACGATATACAACTAGTCTATGCGTCCCAAGCCTGGAGCTTCGCCTCATCATTCTTCGGTACCTGTTATCTGAAAAACAAATAAAATGACGGGGTGAGATTATAAATCTCAGTGAGCCCTTCACGGACTCCTCACCATTCTCTTGTCGATTCTTACTAGCCTGGAAGGACTAACTAAGCTTTACCGATCAAGACTTATCTTCTATTTATTTCTCTAACCAAAACTAGCTTTCAAACATAGAACTTATTAGGCACCTTAAGCTTAAAACTCTAGAGCACACTACCTTGAACTTAAACTTATAATTAATCTTAAACTTATACTTGGTATATTACTGGTCGTAATTATCCCAGTCCAATATACACAGAGACTACTTGTGATAAGCTATACCTAGGATTGCATAGCAGTCACGCATAAATCATATAAACCTCTACATTTATTGTTATACTTAACACGACAGAAATGAAATGCAATGCAACTATGACTACTTCGTGCTTAGCACATATTTACTAGTCCTGTATGGTTGAATTAATATTCAACTGGGAATCTATGTTATCGGATTTGGTCATATGCTTTTATTCATAGGCCCCACTCAACATAGCTAACGGTATGATGGTTAGACGTCATTAACCTCCAAGTGGCGTCTCACAAGACTAACCATACCGCATACACTTCTCTTATGAGAAATATTAGTGTCTTTTAAGACTCTTGAACTTGACTCATGCTATGCCAATGCATACATTTAATGAAATGAATAAACCAATGTAATTCACTCAAAGCATTATTAATCATACATAAGCATGCACATACCTCAAGGGTCATAAACCTATTCGAGAATCATGAACATTCCTCACTTTACTCTGGTTGTCCTATAACTTCACTACAAAAAAACACGGGATTACCGACGGCCTAAAGCCGTCGGTAAGCTATAAAAGCCGTCGGTAAACCACTTTTACCGACGGATAACCGACGGCCTAAAACCCGTCGGAAATATGGTCGTCGCAAAGGATTACCGACGGACTCTTCTTCGCCGTCGGTAATACCGACGGTTATACCCGTCGGTAAATGACGTCGAATACCGACGGGCAAAGTCGTCGTTATATTTCCGACGGACGTGACCGTCGGTAAATCTGAAGTGTTTCCGACGGCTTAGGCCGTCGGTAATCGGGAATTTTTTTTTAATTAAATTTATTAATAAATTAATTTTAATTAATAACCAAATTAATTTTATTCTTTAATTAATTAATTAATTTAATTATTTATTTGTTTAATTATAAAAATAATTTACTCTCATATTAAAAATATTTATTTATTAATTTAATTAAAAATTACTTGTAATTTAATTTAATTTAATTATTAATTGATTTTCCATATATAAAAATGTGATAACGTAAACTAAAAAGCAAATTAAAAAAAGAAAACATAATAAATAAAAAAATTCAACAAATAAAAATCAGTAACTAAAATAATATCTGAAACGAAAAAAAAATGATATCCAAAAATATGAAAAAATATAAGTACAAAAAAGAACTAATAGTCCTGGTACTCCTGATCATGATCGAGATGCTCTACATCATCTGCATCATCGACATGACCATGAGTACGCGGAGGCGAAGGCGGAGGCTGAGGCTGAGGCGGAGTAGGCTGCTGGCGAGCTAGCAACTGGTACATCTGCTCCTGTCGCTGCAGCACCTGAGTCAAAAGCTCCTGCTGCTGGGCCACGGTCCGCTTCAACTCGGCTATCTCCTGGTCATCCGCGGCAGAGCGACCTGGCGACACTACTACTCGGCGACTCTCCGGTGTGTGGCGGCGGGCCCTCTTTGTAGTTCTTTGGCAAGGTCGCCCGACACCATATAAGCGACCCTTCTTCTTTCCGCCAACCACTTCCGCCAAACCCTCGGCGGTGTAGATAGATCGTCAGGGCTGCGAGATGGAGAAGATGATGAGGTCTGAGATCTAAGCTGAGACATCCTCGCCTCAAACTCCTCCTGTTAAACAAACAAATAAGTCAAATCTTTTTTTTTAACAAAACAATATAAACATTATTAAAAAAATATTTATTATATTTTATAATTACCTGAGTCCGCCTCGAACGCTCATCAACGAAATCACCAGTACTCCTCTTCGTATGAGTTGCAAGATGGAGCTCGTGCAACTGAACTTCTCTCCCCAACCTCCTCGACTGAGATTGTATTAATAAAAAAATTTAAATAAATAATAATAATAATAAAATAATAATAATAACAATTTTATAACACGTACAAGTCTAACTGCGTCGCTACCGATCGACATCGCCTCCGGTGTGCAAGCCGCCACCCTTCTCGAGGCCCTATTCTTCTTGGCCTTGAGCTAGTCGCTGGAACTCGGGGTGTTCCAAAGGTGCTCTACCACCGCTGCGAGCTCGTCCCTATCCACTGGTGGCGATCCTTGATGCGGGCATCTCGAAGCATGTCGAGAAAGCGGTGGGAGGCCTTCATATGAAAATTCTTCTCCATCGCCTCCTCATATTTTTCCTCCCAAGCAACCCTAAATGCGTATCAATATAAGACATTATTAAACATAATTGAAATTTACTGAAAATAAAATATGCAATAAAATAAAAATTGCAGCTTACTCTGAAAGAATTAAACATATGGTCCCGCTCAAAATCCTTGATGTCCCAGGTGGGCCAAAACTCTGGTAATTCTCCTCAATTGTTCTTTGTGATAGCTAACGCAGAGGCTTTGAGGGAAGAAACTGAACAATAAAAACATGTTAAATAATAAAAAATATATATATATATACATGTAAATTATTAATAACTCGAAAAAATTGCAAATACTTACCCTTTACGGATGGCACGATAAGAACTTCGACCATCATACAACATCTCAAGAGTGTCGGGCTCCTGGCCCTCCCCGCTCAAGAACCTCCTCTGCTGAACCTCCTGCTCCTCCCCGCCCCGCCCAACATCGGTGTCATCGGTGTATGGCCCGTACTATAATCATGGTCGGACTGATGAGCATCGGCCACCGGATCAGGCACAACATGGGAACTCGAAGCGCCATGTGCAAACTGGAACCCCGGGGTGGGGATCATGTCAATGTGAGGCAAAGGTGCCGAACGTGCCCGAGTCTGTGTAGCTGGTGTCCAATGTGCCTGAGTCTGTGTAGGTGGTGCAGGAGGTGTATCAGGCTGTCTCGGCGTAGATGTACTAGGACGACGTGTAGATGACAACGTCGAAAACCCAGTAGGGTCACGCCTAATGATGGTCAGCCTCTGACGACGAGGGGGGTCGAGGGCGATCCCCTTGCCCTTCCATTTACCACCACTGGGTGGTCGGGGGGGTCTGCTCCTAAACCTCTTGATGCCATATATGTCTATAGAGCAATTGAATAATAACAGTCATGAAATATTATATTTAAACATAACAATATTACAAATGAATTCCATAAAAATAAACAAGTTATGAAAATAACTGACAAATTAAAATATATTGTTACACATTAATTTCTCAAATTGTAAAAAGTTAAACAATATCAATCTGCCCATTCTGCCCACTCAATTTCAAAGATCGTCTTGAGATCTTGATGGTTACGCCACTTCTTCTTTTATTTCCTCATCCCCATCTACATCTTCATATGTGATTGGATTGTCACGTAGTCGAGTAATGGGTTCCACTTCATTTACTACATTGACATGAGATATCTCGTCCACTTGATAAGCCACTTCTTCTGTGTATCATCCGCTTCAATGCGACCACGTGGTTTTATCTTTATTGCGACACACCAACCTTGTTTGTCCCTTCGAGTTGATGGATAAGGGACATAATACACTTGTCTTACATGTTGTGCCATGATAAGCGGATCAAACATTTGGTATCTTCTCGCTCATGTGTATGTCAACAAGATTATATTTTCGATCCACTCTTGTGCCTCTATTTTGTGGATCAAACCAATTACAATAAAATAGCACTATTTTTTAGTATAGTCTAAAGTATTGTACGTCAATTCATATATATGTTGAATCACGCCGTAAAGTCATCTTCACCTCCATCTGTGGCACCTTTTACATAAACCCCGCCGTTAACTGCTTTTTTCCTCTGTTTTTGACTGGTTTGGAATTTGTATCCATTTACAAAGAATGTGTGCCATTCTTTTACACGTGATTTAGGACCATGAGATAAATTTCTCAAGTGTTGGATTTTAGGGGATTACGCCTCGCTATACACTGTGTACACACCATGTGCAAACAAATTATGGTTCCTATTTTCAAACAATATTTTTGTATTTTCAAACAATAAAAAATAAAAATAATATATATATGACGACTCAAAAACATACCTGGTTCCTAAACCACGTTGGGAAATATTCATGAATATAGCGAGAGAAGAGTCTTATGCGCTTGTGGGCTTAGTTAACAAGAATGCCCTAATCAAGTCATTATCAAACAAATGATCAAGAGCAATTGTGGATTAAAGAAATTGAAAGTGGTCAAAATGATACATACGTTAGATACGGTGATATTACGCACGGTTGATCAACACGTGAACGCAATGACTTCCACACTTCGCGTTATCCGATTATCCACCTCCTTTCCACCATGACGTAGGAAAGGCAAAATACTGATAAGGCAAGCGGGTGTCTTTCACATTCAATTTCTACTTCGTTCCTACTATTTATTGGTGTCAACATGAAGTTCGTAAAATAATGGGAACAGAAATGGATTGTCTCACGGTGTAAGTAAGTTGCACAAATAGATCCTTCAACCCTGGCCTTATTTTTCACCGACCGTTTTGAGTCACCCATAAATCTACAAAATAACAACGTTGATGATAAAAATTGATACATTTAACCCTTCAAATAAATATTTATTTTAGAGAATACTTTATTATAGTACCTTTCGAATGGATACATCCATCTGTATTGAACCGGTCCACCAAGCCTAGCTTCATGTGCAAGATGCTCCATAGAATCAAAGAAAGCAGGGGGAAATATTCTCTCCAACTTACAAAGAATGACTGGTATGTTCTGTTCCATCCTTATGAGATCATCCTCTCTCAGTGTCGCAGAACACAAATCTTTAAAGAATTGGCTGAGTTGATCGGTGGATTTAAAACATTTGACGGCAAGGCACTAAATCAAATAGGAAGTAAACACTCCATGAATACATGACAATCATGGCTTTTCATCCCAATCATGGTTCCTTTGTTCACATCGGCACATCTTGCCAAATTAGAAGAATAACCATCTGGCATCCGAAGTTCTTTTATCCACCGACAGACTGACTTGGCTTCCTCGGAAGTTAAAGAGTAACAGGCTTTGGGTTTCGTGGTCTTCCCATCCAACCGATTCGTCAAATGCAAGTCCTTTCGCCACAAAGAAAGTGGTAAGTCTAGTCTGGCCTTCTCATTGTCTTTTGTTTTTCCTCCGACGTTCATCACCGTGAAAAAACATTGTCAAAAAGTTCTTCTCAATGTGCATAACATCAAGGTTGTGTCTCAATAAATTATCTCTCCAAGATGGCGGATCCCAAAAATACTTCTTTTTGTCCAATTATGCCATTGTCCATATCCTTCAAATCGATCCAATTTGCCAAAATCGTGATTTTGGGCAGTTCCATAACCCTTTCCCGGATCTGCTCAAGGCGTCAACCTTGAGGCGGGCCATCTAATTCAACTTCCCCTTCTTGAAAGCGTTCTTATTAGTCTAAATGCATGATCATCCGGTAAAACCTGCGATGTGAGTCAAACCAAGAACTCTTCCCCAAATTTCAAGGTAAAGGCCTTTGTATGCTCCATGCAATGCGGACATGCCATTTTACCATGAGTACCCCAACCAGGACAACATGCCATATGCAGGGAAGTCATTAATGGTCCACATAAGCACGCCTCATTGTAAAATTCCTCTTTCGTGCAATATCGTACGTCACAACACCATTCCACAACCTTTTGAGATCGTCAATAAGAGGCTCTAAATAGATGTCAATACCATCTGTCGGATTATCTGGACCCGGTATAACACAAGTCAAGAACATATAAGGCTTAGACATGCACATTTCGGGAGGAAGATTGTATGGGGTAACGATAACTGGCCAGCAAGAATAAGGTTTCGCCGTGGATTGAACATACGGGGTAAAACCATCAGAGCATAAGCCACGCCTCCCAATACGCGCTTTTGAACGGCCCAATGTGAAAAACTGCATAGTGCTTTTCGATGTCTAACTTTTTTAAAAAAAAAAACCTCTTCTTATTCCTTCTGTGATTTCATTCAATATTTTTTCTTGGTGTTCGTTCTTTTCTGTTTACAAACATTGACGAGATGCAAACGGCGAACCAAACACACACTCATATCTATAAAATTCAAATTCTCATAAGCTATTTGATATCATTTTTACATTAGCACACTAGTTAAAATTTAACACAATAGAAAATCCAACCAAGCAGCGCGTGAAATCAGAGTGACAATCCTCATATTGAGAGCATTTTCTATGCAACAAAAATAGCATTAAAACCCTAAATAAGAAATCAAGGAATTCAACATAAATCATTACTATGAATTTAGGGCTCTATGTCAAGCCTCAAAACTTACCAACATAATGGACAACACATAACCACACTCATACCTTTGGAGCTCAATGGAGCACACAAAGGAGCAAACATCAAACATACAAGTTGTGGGAGGTTGGGGGCAGGAAACCAACCTCTTTACCAGACCCACTATACAATCAAATCAATAATAATAAACTTTATTTCATAAGGGAATTGAAATCCCTAACTTGAACCTAAGGTTCACATGTTACTAAAGGAAATGAATTAATCCATACCGCAGAAGAGAAGAATGTGGCGTCATGGCAAACTGGAGGAAGGAAGAGGCGAAGCTGTGTCACTGCAGTAGTAATCGCAAACACAAGATTAAACTCAAAGAACTACACAAGAACAATAAAAGCATATACTAACAGAAAAACAAAATCATTACCCAAACAAAGGCAAAGGTCTTGGGATTGTGAATCGAAGGGGGAGGTAAGAACCGAGCGCTTACTAAAGCCCAGACTGTGCAGACATAATTGGAAAACCAAATTAAACTCATAACTCACAAAGGATAAAATTAGACAAGCAGAAGTGGCAAGGAAAAGAAATACAGAGAGAAGTGCAAAGCAAAATGCAACCAACTTGTAAACAGATTTACGACCATCTTGTCTCCTTATCGATTAGCAACTATAAAGATCGGACAGTAGAACTATAAAGATGATATTACAAGGTACAAAATAGAAATGGTTTACAAACATATATAAGATACAACTTTCATTAGTGTAAAAGTTATAGACAATGGGAATCATTAATTTACATAATAAAGTCAAGGGAAACCAAAGTCACAGTAGTGAGATTTTATCCAAATTAGCTCTAAGTTTTGGTTATTCCTCCTCTAAATCATGGCAAGATTAGGAAACAAGTCAATGAAAAGAAAGGGAGAGTTGTAACAAATTAAAGCCAGTGAGAGCATTAGACAAGCATCCTATGCAAAGAAACTAAAAAGGATAACATGAATTGTCTTTGAAGGCATCAACATGGCTATTTCAATAATAAAAGGTAAATTCCATCAAAAAATAAAAATAAAAGATAAATAAAAATTATTCACCTTTTTTCTATTAATTTCTGAATTAAAGTATTACAAAAAATAATTATTAGGGTTGACTTTAGCTGTGAAGGGGATTGATTTTTCTCATGGGAAAATTTCAGAACAAAAGGGAGAAAGAGTATATGAATAATTATGTAAAAAAAGGTTTGGAAGACAAAGTAGAGTGCGTTGTCACATTATATTGATCGTAACCGAACAATGAAAAACTAATGTTCTGATGTTGTTGGGAGAGGAGAGGAGAAGAAGAGAAGCGGCGGGGACGTTGGGAGATTAGAAGAAAAGAAGTAAAAATGGGAAAGGGGAAGGAAGGGGTCGCGCTTCTGGTTGTATCCAAACATTACCGACGGCCTCAACCCGTCGGTAAATTGATCGGGATTACCGACGGTCATTTTCAAATACCAACGGCTTCGCCCGTCGGTAATTGAAAAAAGCGAGAACCATAAAACGTAACGAGCGGATACCGACTGCATATGACCAAACCAGAAATATTTTCTTAACTTATAATATCAAACACAAACCACAACCATTTTTTTAATTCACATATCCAAATAACAACTATTTCTCTATCTAATTTAAAATTGAAAATGGAACCTTGGAACTGGGCTTAAATCATCACATTAAATAAAATCAACCAATCTTATAGCTTTCAAAGCAAACCACCATGCCAAAACATAAAAAAATGAGGCACAAATTCATAAAAAGAAACAAAAAAACTAGTGCCAAATGTTTCTCCAATAATTTATGTGTGTGTGTGAGAGGGATACTGATATAAAGAATCGAGAACGTAGCATGCAAAATTCTTCCTTTCAGAGATAAAATTATGTATATCAAAATCAAAATCAATATGCAAGGCATTCACTCATGGACATATTTTGTAATAAAGATTCTTTTAGTATATTATTGGTGATTGTATGTATGCTACTCATAGCTATCAATGCAAATACAAAAGGAGAACCTGTGAAAACTTACATTCTCAGTGCAACAATATATAGCACTAAAAAAGAATAAAGAAAGAAACTTCTGTCATAACTTACTTTGTGGAAGCAAAAAGTTGCTCTAGTGCAGCCCTGTCCCTGAGGTCTACCTGCAGCGGGCAAAATACAATCAATACTGTCGGTCAACACCATAATAAAATAGCTGCAAATATGCTCCACTTCACTTAGACAACAAGATGGAAAATTAAGTAATCAAATAGCTTGGCATCCATGATTGCCTATGATAGAATAAAGAAGACATGCACAGGTAGATTTGAAATAGTCAAGATGAAACTAGCAGGGATTATTGAACTTTACAGAACCAATAAACAAATTTGTCTCACAATTTTTTGAAAAGAAACCAGGACAGATAAGTCTTGGCTTATAAAGGATGAAATATATAAAAGCTAACATCACCTGAGCTCTAGAACAAGATTGGATCTGTCAACATAACAAACCAGCCATTCCTCAAAATTACATCACATACAAAACTCCACCATGAACCTTTCAAATGAATTTGAAGCAGACGAGCACCAATTCTATTTCCAATTATTCTAAAAAAACACGACGGAACAAAGCACAAAACTTGACTTTTCGGGCCCACCGCAATTACAAAACTGCACAAATCCAATCTAAACGAATTGTGAAATTGAAAACAACAGGCACAAATTGATAAACCTAAATCGACAGAAAAACCCAAATAATATGTACCTCTTGAAGTAGCACGGTGGAGCAAAGGAGAGGAGAGGTGGTGCGGCCCGCGTAGTGGAGGTGGCGATCACGATGGCGAATCGGTGAGAGCGACAAAGGGTCTCCGTTAGTGGCTCCAGTGAGAGGTTGCGCCTTGCAGATTCTATGGGTGAGAAGCTATTTGTGATGGTTGAGGGGCTTTGGAATGGGTGGCCCTAGGGATGGCGAAGAAGCGATGAGAAGGTACATAATGGTAAAAACACATAAAAGAATGAGAAAAGGAAAACCATGGCGGTTATGAAATGTGGATTCCAAAATTATAAAAATAATCAAAATATGATATAATAATAAAAAACTATCAATTAATTGGAAAGCTAAAACTTAATAGTTACTAGCATAAAAGCGAGGTTAAATGAAGGGGGGGGGAAAGATTTATTCAAGTACACTTTGACAAAGAATTAAGCATTTCATTTCTCTTGAAGACATGGAGATTTCTATCTTTATGAATCATACACGCTAAAAATAAAGCCACCCGCCAACAAAGATTTCTTAGAAAAGTACTTGTTATGAAAAAGTAATGGAGCACTCTTTCGGTACCAATTTTAAAGAGGACAAATTTAGTTGAAACACAGGTACTTAATTGAGGGATGTACAATATATGAGCCTTAAATATTCCTTTTTATTGTTCATTCTAAATGACAGAAATTAAGAACGATGCTTCATCGTATAGATTAATGGATGCTTGACGGTGACATTTGAAGCGTAAATGTTAGAAAACCACACAAACCGGGTATTTATCATGGCATTGTTCTTTGATGAAATAAGGATGCTTGGTCACACTATAGGATCTTTGCTGTACTCCTACAACTTTACGCTATTTTAAGCATTGACTCTCTAACGCTTGACAATCTTTGGATCCAATTTGAATCCTTACAACAACAAAAAAAAAATCCCTTTTATTGACTTTTACTCATGATAGCATGGTTGAATAGCTAAATAGGAAATGGTGATGGAAGAGGAAGCCACGATCGCCCAAAGATAATTGATCAAATAAAATCCCAATGGAATCACCACCTAAAACAAACCATAGATAAATCACAAATATCAATCCATCCCACAATGACCATGTGTATTTAATTATTTTGTTGTGCCTCATGCGTATCTGAGTTATCGACATGAATTATGGCAACATCTCCCGATTAGTACATGGATGAAATGATAAAAACTCCATCCTCTGAAGCAATAATGTATTACAGATCTATCTTATTGAAATAAAACTAAAATAAGCATTTCAAAGGAATTCCTAGGGACAATTGTTTTTTATATTGTTTTTGCCAATCATAAACAAGATGAATATTTGGCATTCGGTTATCCGTGCTTTCAGAGCATCAAAAGTTAACGATTCTGAGCAATGATCCCAAATCAAACTAGCATCATTTTTATATTTATTTCCATCTAATAACATATAAAGTCAATTTTTCTCTTTTTCTCCATTTTTCTACCATATTTTTTTTTCATTTTCATCTTGCATCCTAAAGCACTTGTTCAACCATTACCATACATTAAATTACCTTTTCATCTTTTCCATACTTGGGATCTTACCTCAAAATGGAGCTCATAAGATATTAGTTCAATATGCAAATATGATGCAGAACAACCTTGTTTCAGTGCATAACTTAATACTTGAATATTGCATTTTACCTAAGTTTTGGTAAATTGTAGTGACGATAGCATAAATATCCCTATTGTACTTCTCGATGGTCAATATTTAACCTTAAATAACAATTGAAGAACATTGTACAGAAATCAATTATTAATTGCTCTACTAATGTATTATGCCAATATAGCCAAGAACAAGATGGTTCACCGCCAAAGCTATATGTTTGGTGTGTGGTTTTTGTAGGCATACATTTGAAGTGTGGTCCATTATTGTGTAGTCACAAGTATGATGCAGATGCAGCCTAGACAGTACTAACTCTAGAATATGTTAGGACCATTAGATAATTGTACATGCCTTATCACTTTCAACTTTCAACCCACACACTGTACTACACACACCACCGTTTTCCCAATCTATAAATAATTGTACATGCCTTTTCATTAATAAGCAATTTTTTTAGTAACAAAACATACAAGCAACGAAACAGAGCGATGACAATAGAATTTCCAAGAATGAAAAATAAAATTGCCAATCAACAAACGATGACAAAAAAATTGCCAAGCAACAGAACACCCAATGACCCAATCAACAAACGGGGATGCCAAAATTGCCAAATTTATTTCACGCAGAACAAAAAAATTAAAAACCTAATCTTCAACAAACGATCGGAGGAGTGCAAAGAGTGAGAGAGGGGGACTGTTTTGAAAATAAAAATTATGAAGAGTCAAACCTGAAAGGTCTCGAGCAGAATCGCTGGCAAGCCCAATCGCTGCGTCGTCCCTGGCAACCAGACAAACGCTGCAGAGATGAAGCTTCTGTGCAGGCAATGGTTTTGCAGATGTCGCCGAGTGGCTGAGGGCTGAAAAGGGTGAGGCGCCAATCCCGTGAGACGATCGTGGTGAGGCGGTGAAAACGGTCCCCGGTGTGATTCTGCGGTAGCGACAACGGTTGCGGACTGAGTGGCTGAATGAAGAAGAAGACTCGAGTGGGTGAGTGTTTTGAAGAAGAAGAATGAAGAAGAAGATGGATCTGCGAGTGGTGGGGGAGTGTTTTGGAGGAGAAGAATGAAGTAGATGGGTCTGAAGAAGAAGGTGGTGTTCTGCGAGTGATGGTTACATTACGGCCAAATAAAGAGCTTACCGACGACCATTTTAAACTTACTGACGGTCTAACCCGTCGGTACACAACACGGGATTAGCGACAGATTAAGCCGTCGGAAAAACTACATTACCCGTCGGTATTCAAAAAAAAACCGTGAATTTCCCAAAATTCACGGTTTACCGACGGACAATCACCGACGGCTTGGGTTCGTCGCTAAAAAACCGGGATTTCCGACGGCCTAACCCGTCGGTAATATCCAGAAATACAACGGGTGCGTTTTCCGACGGTTTTGGTCGTCGGAAATCCCGGTTTTTTAGCGACGGGCTCAAGCCGTCGGTGAATGGCCGTCGGTATGTGAACTATTTCTTGTAGTGCTTATTTGATTACATCCTATGCATCTTCAATACATATACATATGGAAGGAAATTTTAAGGAAACATTCACTTATTCATTCTAGGCAATTAGGCCTCTTAACCTTATGAAATCTTTACTTATCTAAACCATCACCAATGGAATCTAACTAAGCCAAGAATTCATGTTTGACAAGCAAAGAACATGACATTAACATTATTGACCATAATATGGCCAACACATCATTAGGCTCATATAGAATTGAACAACTCACTTGAGTCTAACTCCTTATGAGCCAAACACTCATCTCCATCTTAGCTCATGGAGCTAACAAAGGAGCCAAACATCAAACATACAATTTGTGGGGGGTTGGGGGCAGCCACCCAACCTCTTGCAGTCAAACCCACTAAATAGACACAACAATAACCATAAAATTAAACTTATAATCAAAGGGGTTAACAAACCCTAACTTTGAGCCCTTGGGGTTCAAAGACTTCTTTGAGAAAAATCCTAATGTGGGACTTACGAGTGCCCATCACCCAAGGGATGAAGAACTCACATTGGTTATTCAAGACCTTGAGCTATAAGGGTGGAGCTTTGGCCTCTTTAATCCTCTTCACGTTTTTCCTCTTTCTTCATCTTAGGGTTTCTCCAACTTTTCCCAAATCTTGATCTACACCTTTAATCCTCTTCTTCATGCCCAAGAACTTGAGCCATTCTTGAATAATCTTGATCTTCTTCCTCCTTCATCATGTTCTTCTTCTTCTTCCATATTCTAGGGTTCCTCCAAATCCCCCATTTCAGCTCAATCTCAACTCTCCAATCTCTCATTCAAGCTAGTATTTGAAGTAATCTAGCAAGAATCTCAAATATCTCTCATAGGATTATGAAACCCTAGAGTTTTCCCTTTTTTCTCTTATCTCCAAACCCTAACATATTCCCCTTTTCTACCATGAAGAACATAACACAAAATAAGAGGAAGAAGGAAGATGAGAGAGTTGCAAACCAAAAAGGAAAGAAGAATAAATGAGGAGCTCAAACTAGCACGGTTGTATCCCTTTTCTTCTCCTCAAAATCGCCCCCTTCCTTCCACATTTTCTTCCTTTTTCCTCCCTTCTGTGTTCTGCTCGAAAATCTGCTGTTTTTAAGCATTTTTGAACTTGTAAATCGATTCACACAGTCATAAATGTGCCTGCTCGAGTTTAAGTGAGTGAATCGATTCACTACAGCTCCCAATTCGACTCCCAGTGACTTGTTTTTGTGTGAATCGATTCCCAAGGCCTGTGAATCGATTCACAACTGATCAAAATCGATTCCAAGAGGGTTTTAAGTGTCTGAATCGATTCAGGAGGTGAGGGATTCGATTCACACTATGTAAAAATCAAAGAAACTTGATTCTAACACCCAATTAACACTTCTAATCATCTTAGGATCAAATCCAACTTATTTCTTAACTCAAAATCAATAACTTACCCCTTAAAACTTTGTGTAATCATATTCTCTCAATTTGAAACCAAATTAAGCTTAAATACAATCACACAACTCCTCATACTTATTCTTAAATTAAGCTTAGGGAATTTGGGGGTGTTACATGATTCTCGGTTTTGTGGGCATTTTATCAAAACTTGCCTCTCGCTTCCCATTGGCTGCACCTTTTGGAATTTATGTTGACTTGAGGACTGCCTCTGTATTAGAATATAAGCAAAAATACTTAAATTCACGCTTATTAAGAAATTTAGTTACCTGTAATTAATTTTGTTACTCTCATATAAAAAATAAGTGTATTCTTTAAATTACTCTTGACAATAATTATTGCTAAGGTCTTTTTTAATATTTTTAATTTCTTAATTTCTCAATATAAACACCTAGTCTGACACTACATTTATTGTACAACCGAAATGCACTGTTCACACATTGGGTACACCTGAGCCTTTAACGTCTCACTTGGTCTGGTCTTAGTAGCAAAGAAAAACGTTTAAAAAACGCTTCAGCTGGTCTCTCACTTCACGTTTTCCTCTTCACAATCATGATGTCCTACGCTAATTTTTTTATGCTTCATTCATGTTTGAATTTTCCTTAAAATTTTCATTTAAACATTTGATTTACCCACCCTAATTTTTCTTTAAATTGAACTTGAAACTTGTGGCTTGTACATAGCAAGAGCTGGGCTTTTGAGTATCTTTTTTTTTTCCTTTCTAGTGTGTCTAAACTTCTTGAACATGTCTCTACTGGGAATTGATTTAAACTATCCTTGTAATGATTCTGATGTCATTGGTCTGGGTTTTGATCTAAACGTTCCTTGTAATGATTCTGATGTCGTTGATAGTGCAACATCAGTGATGGACTGCAACAAAAGGCTTCCAAATGTCTCTGATAAGGAAAACAGAGTACCTTCAATTCAATTTGAATATCCTTCTTCTAGTATCATTGATGCATTTCCCTTTGACTTAAATGTGTATTCATCGTGTGAAGATGTCTATGAAGATGAGTCTGAAGCTTCCCCACCTAGTGATGATGTAGATGATAACATTCATGATCTCTATTTGCAGAATTGTAGTTGGGCAGCGTAATGAATACTGAGCCACTTGATCAACTCGAACATATGAGAGTATGTATAAGTGTGTTTAAAAAAAAATTGACAGGAGGGTGGGGCTTCAGCCCATGTGTGCCCACTCCTATCTTAGTCCCTATTTATAAATAATAAAGACATTTATAAATTTTATATGTATTCAAAGACGATAAAATTACACCAACGCCATGTAATATTTTCCCGTAGGGACAAAAAAACAAAATAATTATTTTAAATAATACATACATTTATAAAGTTGATGTGTTAAAAGACGTTACATCGACAATTTGTAATGTTTCCTGTAGGGACTAAAAAACAAAATAATCATTTATGAATAATAAAGACATTTATAAATTTGATGTGTTAAAAAACGATCAAATTACACTGACTTTCATCGTGGGGACTAAAAAGCAAAATAATCATTTATAAATAACAGAAACATTTATAAATTGATGTGTTCAAAGACAATAAAATTACACAAAAAAATATGTAATGTTTTCCCATAAGGATAAAAAAGCAAAATAATCATTTATAAATAATAAAGACATTTTTGCTCATGCAAAAAATAAATTAGAAAAGAAAAAAGTATTTAAAAATAAAAAAGTAACAAATAAATAAGAAAAAAGATTATGAAAAAATACAATATAAGCAAAAAAGGAAAAAATTGAAAAATGAAAAAACAAATAAAAAATAAATAAATATTGAAGTTGATGAAGGAGTGACAGGTGTCATAGAAAACATAGTTCTATTAATAGTTAAATGTATATAATAGAATAGAATAGAAAATCAAAAAAAATATTTTATTTTAAGCGGGAAAAAAGGTTCTCAAGTATTGACATGTGTCACAGAAGGGTCAAAGTTTTCTAATAATAATAATAATAATAATAATAATAATAATGACATTTTTAAATTTGATGTGTTTAAAGACGATAAAATTATACTGACAACACGTAATATTTCATCGTAGGGACTAAAATGCAACATTTATAAATAATATAAACATTTATAAATTTGATATGTATTTAAAGACGATAAAATTACATCGATAACATGCAATGTTTCCCCGTAGGGACTAAGAAGCAAAATAATCGCTTAAAAATAATAAAGACATTTTTGCTGATGTGAAAAATAAATAACTAAAATGTATTTAAAAATAAAAAAGGAAACAAATAAAGAAAATAAAACAATAAAAAAATATTAATAATATAAATAACCAAAAGAAAATTAAGAAATTTTTAAAACTAAAATAAAAATCTTTAAATTGAAGAAAAAATAAAATAAAAGAAACAAAACAACATTAAGAAAAAATATATAAAAATAAGAAAAATATAAAATAAAATTAAGAACATTAAGAAAAAAATATACAATATAAACAATAAATAAAAATTTTAAATAAGAAATAAAAAACAATACAAAAAAATACAATATAAGCAAAAAATAAAAAAGCAATTTTTTTAAAAATAGGAAAAATATTAAAATATAAAAAAATATTGAAATTGCTGGGAGACTTGCACGTATCCTAGAAAACATGATTCTATTAATAGTAATATATAGATAATAGAATAGAAAAAATAATAAATGAAATTGGTAGGGAGTGAGAGTGACTAAAATAATGACATGTGACAAGTCATGGGTTTGTTTTCTTAAATGGTATTATATATATATATATATATATATATATATATATATATATATATATATAGATATAGAAGATATAGATAGATGGATCCGAATCCTATGCAACGTTGCATATGGTGCGGCCGCTTCGGACCCAAGACTGGCTGGATCTAAGGTTGGATCCAATGCTTTAAGGCGACTGCACAGGTATAGAGTTCCATATCCTACGCGGTGAGGATTGATTCTTTACCTGCATCTTTCTCTTGAAATTAAAAACCGCATAAAACCCAATGGGATAAATTTTCTAACTGCATGACTGACTGTGTGTTATCTTAAACAACAGCCTTTAAGCAACAGGTGAACTGTCAACCTCACAGTTTACCGTGGCCAGTCGCCACTTGGTAGAAATTTGAAGAGATATCATCTTCAATTCTATTTACCAGTAGTCTTTACAGGAGCACAACCCATTTTTAAAATGGTGAAAACGGTTGCAATCTCTAACAATAATCTCCCTATTAAATTCCCTAGATATCATCTTCATTACAACATGACAATCCTTACATATCCTCAAGTTCTTCACAATCCGTATCGTAGTACCCGGGTTTGTCCTGAGGAAGCAATATGCAACCGCTAGTTTTTCACTATGAAATGATAATGCAAACTCCTTTCCTTCCTCATCCAAATCAAGCAATACCTCACTTGTGTTCCGTACATAACCATGCTTTTCCAACCTCTTCATAATCTCTTCAAGCATCCTATATATATTTTGGATTTCTGGATGACAATCATCCCCTGCAGAAAACTCATGAAGAACACCATCTATCTCAACCAAACTACACCCTGGAACTTTCTTAATGCCTTTGAGCTCCATAAGATCCCTCAAATGCCTCACTTCCCCCCACCGTCCCAGCTTTGCATACACGTTAGAAAGAAGCACATAAGCACCACTATTTTTGGGGTCCAACTCAATGAGTTTCTTTATTGAGATCTCACAAGTTTCAATGTCCCCATGCATCCTAGCCCCACTAAGAAGAGCTCCCCATATCATCACATCAGGTTCCATAGGCATCGATTTCACCATATCCCAAGCATCCCCAATTAGGCCAGCTCTGCTATATAGGTCAACCATGCAACCATAATGTTGGATAAGAGGACTAATACCATAATTTTCCCTCATCCTTTTGAAATATTGATTCCCTTCAGTAACCAAACCTCCATGTACGCAAGCACAAAGAACACCCACAAAGGTAACAGCATTGGGCCTCACCCCATCATTTATCATCTTTTCAAAAAGTTGATGGCATTCCACCGAAAGTCCATGCATGGCAAGGGCAGCAATCATAGCACTCCAAGCCATTACATCCTTTTCTTCAGCAGCCATAATATCAAATATGCATTTGGCCCTTTCAATGTTCCCACATTTGGCATACATGTCTATCAAAGAAGTCCCCAAAACAACATCTATTTTCATCCCAGATTTGTCAATATAGGCATGAACCCATTTGCCATGTTGAAGCGCACCTAACCGTGCACAAGCTGAGAGCACAGTCGTCATGGTGAACTCATTGGGTCTAATGTTATGACCCTCCAACATCTGCAAATTACGAAACAAGGAAAGTGCCGCTTTGTAATCTCCGCAGCTTACATAACCATGAATCATGCAGCTCCATGATATCACGTTTCTTTGAGGCATATGATCAAACAGTTTCCTTGCCACATGAATCATACCCACTTTAGCATTTGCGTGGATAATGGCGTTCCAAGATGGCAAGTCTGGGTGGGGAATTTCATCGAACAGTTGGCGGGCAAAGGGAAAGCTACCACAGGAAGAGTACATGTTGATGAGGGAGGTTTGTACGAAAGGGTCGTCGGCGAGACCAAGGAGGAAAACTTGGGCATGGAATTGGCATCCGCGAGGGAGATGA
Source organism: Calophaca sinica (assembly GCA_037113605.1). NCBI lineage: Eukaryota > Viridiplantae > Streptophyta > Magnoliopsida > Fabales > Fabaceae > Calophaca > Calophaca sinica. The sequence continues at coordinate 26,773,563 of CM073730.1, read as the reverse complement.
GGCGGGGCATTGAAGGATTGGAGGAGGAAAGGGAAGGTGTGAAGATCGGGTGTGACGGCATGGAAGCGCATGCGAACGTAGACGGAGAGCGGGGAATGATGTGCTGCTAAATGTTCAACTCTGGTTTTGACTCTGCCTCGAATGAGGTTATTCCAGACAAAGGATTCCACGTTGGGGTGGCTAAGATGAAGGCTTGGGTGCGTACTTGATGATGATATCGCCTTCGATAAAGCTCGCATTGGTGGTTGGTGCTGAAAAGTGACCGGTCAGTAGAGCCTATACTGGCGTTCGCCACGCAACCTCCCGCTTGCTGTTAAGACCAGTTACGAGTTATGCAAGCAAAACATTTGAAGAGGGATTTGGCATTCTAAAAGCACTTTTTCCTCTTTATTAGTCAAAATGATCTTAAAGGACAAAAGTAGATACCACTTCCATGTTGTGTTCACAATTTTACTAGAATGAAGATGCAAGGATCATCTTCTATTTACATAATATGCTAATGAAAATGTTGAATTAGAAATTCAAGAATCAAACAGAAATAAAGAGAAACGTGTTCCACCGTAAGCAACTGGCGTATATATTGATCAAATGGCTACATTTCGAAAATTGATTGGCTCAAGGATTATGTAGTGACTTATTTTAAAATCTATAAAACCCTGTGTATTTTTCTCTTTTCAAGAGTCAAAACCTTGTTAAAACAACCAGATTTTTTAATTTAAATTTAACTAGATCCAAAACTCATTCAAATAACCGGATTTTTAAAATTAATTTTTAACTTAATCCGTTTTATATTTTAGAACCATGATTTTTTTTAAAACCTTGGATATCCAAATAAACTAGATTCTCAACTCTAGTCAAACTCTAGTCTTGTGGTGAACCCTAATCTCCTTCAAAACCTAATCTAGTGAGTGACAAACGCCAGCTTGCTACTAATAGCTTGTCTTCATTGAACTTCAGATCCATCTCAAATCCTCGCGATTATGCTTTTATTTACTTTATTGTTTGAGATTCTCACCCATTCATTAGATTCCCCGTGTGTTCATGATTTTGTTGTTGTTTGTTCGCGACTTCGTCTCTCATTCCGAATTTTGCTTGTTCGTGATTTTGTTTGCTCATTTGATCATTCAATAGCGCATGGTGTTTGTTTGTACTCAGATCTTTACTCGTCTTTCTAGTATTGAAGGTTAGGAAATATTCAGGACACCCGAAAAGCTGATCATATAGTTGTTTCTACATCATAAAGAAGCATTCATTAATTGTTATATAGTGAAACACCGAATCCTTTCTTCCAGGCCACAATCCTTAGGCAAATGGAGTCCAAGATGGCAGTGCAGTGGACCTTGAGCTATCTGCTTAGAAGTCCGTGACGTCAGTTCACAATTGTGTACCAATTGTATAGGCAGTTCCGTTCAATTCAGCCACAATAACATGCATCAAATAGATTTTTCATGATGAATGCACAAGAGAGCATTACTGCATAATTGTTATATAACTGTTGCAACAATATTTTTATAATTTGTTGTACTGCTGAATTGTTGTTGATATTTGCCTTTTCCCCAGTATTGTTTCAGCAAATTTAGTCTGCAAATTGTATTTAAAAATTGGATTTTGTTCAAAAATTGGTTTTGGTTTATGGTAACACTTCAGAAATTGGCTTTGAAACTAGATTTGATTATTAAAAAAAAAAACTTGATTTGGTTTTAAACCGGATTTAAAACCTGTTGTTGTTCGAATACAGGGTTTTCTAACCGGATTTTGTCTAAAAAAACTGGATTTGGTTTTAAACCGGATTTGAACTGGTTTAAAATCAGTTTTTAACATAAACAAAGTTCATTAAAACCAAGAGTTTTAGGGAATAATGAGTTTTAATATCCAATCCATAGGACAGGTTAAAAATCTAAGCATGCACACGGCTACTGAATAAAGGGTGAAGAAATTGAAGATAGTCATGCCAAAGTATAAATTAATGCATCTGAATTTTTATGAAAAAAACTCACATAATCACTATAAAACTTCATGACGGCTTTAATTGGTTCCAAATTAAACACGGAAATGTTTAAACAACTAGGAAGAAGTCGAGAAAAAACATAGATAAAAGAGACTCCACAGCAATTACACCTAATGGAGAATGCCTCGAGACGGAGAATAAGATCTTCAATCCTCCTCTTCACCCTCATTCTCAGCAATGTTGAAGTATCTCAACTCATAGACATTGCGGTCCTTGTTGGAGGCAATAACACGAAGCCAATCCCTCACATTGTGCTTTTTCAAGTACTTCTTGGTTAAGTATTTCAGATATCTGCGAAAGGTGATGAATAGTAATAAAATAATTACATGAAGCCAATAGAAATACTAAAGGGAGAAGACCTGTACCCACAGAAAACTGGGATATGAAGAAAAAAATCTGATCTCAATGGAATGTGTATAGGCTTAAACAAATGATAAATCACATAAAACAAGCTAAGCTAAACAGGGACCACCATTCAGTTCAATAACTGCTCCAGAATCGCAGTATTGTCAACTTTGTTAGATAAAATGAGACAATTCATGACCCCGTCGTGAACTCAAGACCAGATTTTCATGATACAAGCATAGGACACCCATACACAAAAAGAAAGAGAAACATTTTAATAGTGTATGAAGAAGTAATACAACTAATGGGGCATTTGAAAGAGCTTACTGGACCTTAATTTATGATATAAACACTTGTGTAAGGGTTTATGATCTAGAAGAATTTATAAAAATAGCTGAGACAACGGTTTCGAACTGATTTTCGTAAATATCTAAAAACAACTTCAAATGAGCTTTCCAAGTTTACCTTGATTTCCTGTAGAAACAATTTATACAGTAGCTCTTATACGATGAGAACTAATAACCGCTTAAGCTCTCGTATGGTAAAAGCTTATCAAATAATTACTTGATTGAACTATTTAGGCAAACGCGCCCCCCCCCCCCAAAATGATACATATTTCAACATGATCATAGCAATCAATCTAACATTGAGTCAAAGCTTAAGCTAACGTCTCCTAATATATATTTTTTATCACGCTGATCTCAGTGCAAATCCCAGTAACAGGGTACTAGATCTAATCTCGTCGAAGTGTGAATAACTCAACTAACAGAGCAATAAGATTAATTGATGGCATAATGAACACGATAGAACACGAGAGCAGCAACGCCATTAGGCAAAGACGAAGAAGTTACCGTTTGGAGAAGTTGCTGTCAGAGGTGACGGTGATCTTGGACTTGTCCCGAGTAACGGTAACGGAATCACCGAGGGCACCAGCCTTGCCGCCGACCTTAATCCTCTCCTGAAGGAACTTCTCGAGGGAAGCAATGTCCATAATCTTATCCTCCACCGGCTTCGCGCAATCGATCACGAAGCTCGTTCCCTTCTTCTTCCCCTTCGCTCCGCTCATTTTCGCGCCTCAATCACTCGTCCACACTCTCCTCCTCCCTCTCCTGGTTCTGATCCTGATAGTATATAAACTAGGGTTTCCGTCTTCAAAAACCCCCCAAAGTTTATTTATTCTGTTTTAAAAGTCTTTGGGCCAATAATATTTTGGTATGGGCCGAAGCCCAAAAAAAGAGGCCCAGTTGTGTAAATTGCCCGCTACCCCTAGTGTCCTGCGCTGCTGCGATAGGGAGAAGATGGAAGAAGACCACCTGGACAATGTCGTTCCATGCTCCTCCCTCGCCGTTGAGTCTATCATTCGCGTCGGAACGGTAACGTCGTTTATCCTGGTTTGCTTCCTCATTTGCCAAATCAGATATACCGTATGAAACTGTAAATTGTTCTTCAGGCCGGTGCAATTTGGGGATTGTGTGCTGGTCCCTACGACGCTCGTCAACATGGTAAATTAAATTTCTCTTATACTTGTCCAACGATAATTTCTATTATGATAGTAAATTTCTAACTTGTAACCATCTCTTTCTGTTTGCAGGTCTTACAGGGATTGCTCGAGCTTCTTTTGTGGTAACGGATATTTTTTTCTTTTCGTTTTTTGTAGTCTATTGAATTCAAAAATTGATGCTAGGGTTTACTTTTCTGTGGGCTGATGGTTTAATTTGGGTTGCCAAATACAGGCAAACTCAGTTCGCGTGTTTGGGGCTCAATGCGGTAATTGATTCAACTGTGGATAAGATAATATTTGAACCGTGCAATCATGTTTTTTTTTAGCTTTAATGTTACTTGATTATTGATTTTAGGACTTGTAGCTGGAGTTTTCAGCATCACTCGTTGTGGGGTTCAGAAATACAGGAGGCGGAACGATTGGGTTAGTTAGTTCCTACTTCCTTCTCTCTTATTTATCCTTAGTTTTCAATTAGTCTAGAAAGTAAAGAAGCGCAATTTAATAGACTTTGTTCCTTAATCAGAAAATGGAATTTGTACCCAAACAGGCCCTTAATGCTAGATTTACCTTTGAGCTCCTTATCTCTTGTATCCATAGTGATGGTGGTTAGACTTTGTTCCTTGATCTGAAAAAGGAATTTGTGCTTTTTTATTAAGACCAATTGAATAATGATTTTTGCAGCTTTTAAGTTATTATGCTACTCTTGCTGGGATTGACAAAGCCCTATAGGCACTAGGCACTCACGTATAACAAAAGATGTTAATTGGGTTTCAGACCGCTTGGTCATGTTACATAGCTTCTTGTCTGTCAACATTACTATGGAGGAGGTGTATACCCATAGACAGGATGTAGTATGTGTAAAGGTATTCCCACGCTCAAGTCAGTAGGAGCTGAAAAGGGGAAAAAGTTGGCAAAGATAAACATACTAGGGGGCACTTCTCGGTGTATGCATGTATTCCTATTTCAATATCGGATGTTACTGAGATACGCTAGCATCTAGCATCATATTCGCGACCCTTTGATTACATAAGAGTTGTGCAATAATTTTTTTCTGTGAAAAGAAAAAAAAGAGATTTTCAAATGTTGTAAATGCCTAAGTGCATAAACATGCAGGCTCTTTGCGGCATTGTTCTTCAGTACAAACGTTGCAAACAGATACACCGTTGCTTGCCCATTTTGTGAGAATATATCAATTTTTTTATTTACATGCCTGTCTTGCCATTAAGACTTGTAATTTCACTTCCATGGATTGTTTCAATACGTCCCCTGTTGGTAGAATATAAATGCTTCTGATCATATTATTTTGAAAGTTCCATCAGTTTGGCGAGTCTGGTGGTGTCTTGCGTAATGAACACTGTATAGCATTATTGTTCTTTCCCTCGGGGATCAGTGATGGGTCATTAGGGACTCAGTTGTATAAACTTTGAGGAACTTTGGATTCTTGTTTTCTGGCTAGATTCTTTTTGTCAGACAATGCACTGCATGTGATCAGTGCTTTGGGCCAAATGATTTGCTGGAGCCTTATTTATATATTGTAGTTTTGAGGCCCAGCCAACTTTGGCGTTGGTTCAGAAACCACCATTTTTTTTTACAGTACCAAGCATGTTTGTTGGAAGAATATAGGGTAGGCTACATTTATGTTTTTACATGGTTGCATATGGAGGCATTTGGCAACTGGGTAACAAATACAACATTAACACGGCTCATTGAGTTGCTAAAATTTACTTTTTAAATTTCCTGTCTCTTTTTTGTTGAAAAAAATATCCCCAACAGGTCAATGGTTTGATTGCGGGAGCTGTAGCAGGTGCAGCTGTTGCTGCTAGGACACGAAGTTGGACGGAGGTCATTGGGATGGCCGGTTTGGTTTCTGCTTTCTGTGCTGCAGCTGACTATTCTAGAACATGAAGTGCATTTGTTAGAAACAGTTACAGAAGGGTATTTGAGACTCATAATTTTCCCAGCATACATCAACAAGCAGAATTATTTTTGGTTTTGACAAAGGCAAAATTGTTTGTTACTTGGCAGTTTTAAACTATCGTTTATTTTGTTACTTACTAAATGTATCTGTGTTTATAGTAATTTTGGTCTTGTTTGCATAAAAAAAATCCTCCTATATCACACAAATGTTCCTCCTTGTACTGTAATAGAGGATTCTTATTATACTGTATATTATTACAGTATTAGCACAATTGTTTCATGAAAGGAAAAAAAAAATCTCCACACTCCTGTCTTTATCTTTTTTGACTTAAACGAGCTTACTTCATTTCATTAGCAATAATAATCGAGACATAATCAGGAATATAGTCAAAGACACAACAACAAGACTTTGAAACAGATGTCATTGCTAGTGCATGAGCAACAGTACTAGTTTGTCGTTTTACAAAATCAACTGAACAATTTTGTCTACTCGCTATATCTAATCGACAGACAGAAATAATAGAGCCAAATTCAGAGTCGTCTTCTTTGTCACTGTTGACTCAATCTACCACTACTTTGGCATCAAGCTCAAAAATAATATTATCCAAACCTAGCTCCTTTGTCCATTGTAAGGCCGCCTGCAGAGCTGAAGCCTCCCCTTCATGAACTTGTAAACATTCAAACTAACCAGATTTAGCCTCCAAAACTATACCAAATTCATCTCCAAGACAGAGACCATAACTGGTGACATTTCTTAGAGTAAAGAATGTTGCATCTATGTTGCATTTTAATTTCCCTTGTGGAGGCTTGGACCAGGTAGGAGTATCACTAGGACGGTGCATACTCTGTTGTCCAGTATAAGAATCCTGCTTAGCTTTCAACCATTCCACTAGAAAAGAATTGGCACGAAACAACACCTCTATTGTGCTCTCAGTTTTAGAATTCCACACTTTTTCATTCCTTTTAGTCTAAATACTCCACATGACCATGACCATTTGATCTCGCCTGCTGCTATCGAGCAAAGCCATGAGCCGAAAACACACATTGGCAATCGAACTGCATTCCAAAAGCAGTGACTCTATGTATGTCCATAAACCAATTTTTCCCCAGCATGCCACACTACTATTACACCCGAAAAAAATATGCCAAGTGCTCTCCCAGTCTTGACCCCAGCTCACACAATCCGTAGGGCAGTGAACTCCTTTGGATTGGAGCCTTCCCTTAGAGGGGATACAATTTCTACAAAGTCTCCAAATGAAACTTTTACCTTAGGAGGTACATTCATCCTCCATATCATATTTCAGTCACCAGGCACTTTTAAATGATCAGTCTCTAACAAATTGTTCATGCATAGAAAGTAAGCGGACCAGACAGAAAATTTACCTCTCATATCGGGCCACCAGTGAAGCCTACCATGAGCAATTGACTGCAATAAGTGGAACTTGAAACACTGCTTGAGCATCTGCCGGATTTAGTCACTGTCGAACCATGTCATGATTTCAGTACTTGATTCCTGGGAGCAAGAAGTCACTAACTCGCATATCTGCCATAGCCAGGGTTAAGTATTCGATGATCTTCATTTCCGAACCCAAGGGTCACCCCAAAAGCGGATCGATGAACCATTACCAATGAGCCATCTACAACTCTCCTTCAACAATGTTTGCGAGCTCCAAATTCCTCTCCATGCAACTCTCTTGTCTTTATCTTGTAAGGAGGAATATTTGCCACTAATAAATGCTAGCATCACTTTTTTTAAGTAACTTTTCCTAAAGTTCAAAACAAATGTTATTCTTCTTAAATAAGAGCTCGTGAATAGGAAAAAAAATAGTGTTTAGGAGAGCTTTGTGCCTTTATACGGATTCATTTGGCCCGACTTGGATTAGTTGGGGTTCAAAATGTGACTTTTGAATACTAAAGGTATATATAAAAAAATATATGTTAGTTAGGGTTTTAAAAATATTAAGTATTAAATAAAATATTATTTTTTTAGTTACCGTTGCATTCAATGCTATCTATTTTAATAAATAATTTTTTATTATTTTATTCTACTTTTTTTTTGATAACATTATTCTACTTCTTTTTGGCGCTGTGTTTCGATTTTAGTCTCATTTCCTTCCTTGTCCACCTAAATTGACTTCAAGTCTCTTCGTTGGTAGATGTCTTGTTCATGGTCGGCTGACTGTGAATTGAGCTACAAGCTTTGTTGCCAAATTGGAAAAGGAATAGATGGATTCCTTGGGTAAGCTGAAAAATCATTGCAGTAGTGTGTTCTTGAGTGTGCATAGGAATATTTTACATTGTAGCACATCTAAGGCTCCATTTACCATCATCCTGGAGTTAAATAAGGTAAGGTGTTCTTCAGGATCAACACTCCATTGTAACCCTCCATATTTGGTATTTGAGAGTTCTTTGGTAATTTTGCTCGTGCAACCTTTGTTGCGAAAGGGTGAAAAGTTAACCCAACTTTTGGTTGCCAACTTTCTTGTGGGCCTTTTCTTGGCTATTACTTTCTGATGTCTTTTCTTCATACGCACTAGTATGTGAAGTGCGCTCATTCTCCTGTTGACTTTGAATTTGAATCTTGTCCATTTTTTGCTTTATCTCTGTCTTCTCATCTTGCAATAATTGGATTGCATCCAGAAATGTCTGTCTTACTATTGGTCCATTGTCCTGACGAGGGGCATGATATTTTTCCTCATGTTGACTCGGGTCATCATGAGGTGGTTCTTGGTTTGTTGTGCTTCTTGTTCGAGCCATGATTAATGAAGAACTGGAGGCCCAAGAAACATTTTACCAGGCCCCATGATGGTACCAATGTTTTCCTCTGAAATCTCTCATGGCTCCGCAATGGGGTACCTACAAAGATACTTTGATACTTAAGTTAGAAGAGGTTTTAGGAAGGGATCTTGAGAGATGAAAGCGAGTTGTCATGCCTCGGACTAAGCCCCCCTTTATAGTGTTTAGCTCGATGTTAATTTGTGTGCTAGTAACTTTCTTACTTGGATGAGGACTCTATCGTGAGATCTTATCAACAAGTTTTTTACTTCTGCTTTGAGATTAGTTACAATAGCTTTTAGGTAAATCTCTAAGGAAGCTTTCGCAAAGACCGAATATGACCCAGGTCTCAGTCCAATCTTTTGTAATAAAGGGGCTCTCCAATAAACTCTGAAAATAGAGTATACTCTCTCGGATTTTGAATATAAGCAAAAGACAAATTCCAATTTTAGTGGTTCAAAGTATAAGCAAATCTCAATTAATTATACCCTATTAATGATGTTATTCATAAAATACCCTTTATTTAATTTAGATTTCATTTTCAAATAACTTATTGTATTCTTATGAATCATATTTTCATGAAAGGCATTTTGCGGAATGAATAATTTTTTTTTTCATTACACCAAAAAAATTGAATGTGATTAACTACTTTTTTTAATTAGCATGAATTTTTTGTTATTGCTTATTCGAAATCGGAGAGAGTATATAAACTCTCTAAAATAACTCTGTTAAATAAATGTTTGTTTATCCAAATACACCTTAAATTCCGTACGTTTTGCGTTTGAAAAATTGGCATACCTGTATTAAATGCTAACAATTATGAAAGGTCAACGTAAGTTACGAGTAGGATTGCGTAAATCCTCTTTCTTTTGGTATGTTCCTTCCTAGAAAAGAAAAATGATAATAATAGCGTTTGTTGGAAGAAGACGGCAATAGTGGTATGGGCGTGCATTGTGCATAATATCCACAAATGATGCAGATAAGGGATGGGGCTGTTTCAAAGAAAATGCTCACCTCATTCATTTGCTATTCTTAATCTAAAAAATAGATAGCGCAAATTATGCAAATTCTCAAATAAGTAAAACAGCGTCACACGTCTTTCTCTTTGGCACAGGAGAGTAGGACCCACCCTCCTCTGTCCCACCCCATTTCTCCTTTCCTATATCGATCACGTAACGAGAAAGGCCTTTGCTTCTGTACGAAGAACTTCACCACCACCGCCACCTCCTTATACTACTATTCTCACCTATTGTGTTTAATTAGCTCAATAACATCCACCAAGCATTCATTGGATTATTTGGCTGCCCTTCATGGATTTGAAGTTTGAATATCAGGAAGTAATAAATCCTACAAACCCTGTTTCTTTTTCTCTCTTTTTTTTGTTATATTAATTTTGGAGATTGTATTTATACTTAACAATTAACATCAGGGATACTGGACGAACTCAAGGGGAATGCAACTCTTCGCCAGCAAGTGGTTGCCTGTTATTTCTTCTCCCAAGGCTCTTGTTTTCCTTTGCCACGGTTCAATTCTGTTTCCCCTCCATCCTCCATTCTCTTTCTACCTCTTACTGGGTGTAATTATTTAACCTGGTATTGATTTTTTATTGCAGGTTATGGAATGGAATGCAGTAAATTCATGAAAGGTAACACATACTCTTGGATGACCACTTTTTCCCCCCCTTCTTTGCCCGTTCTCTTTCTTTAATTGTTTAATTGTTGCTTTCCACAAATTGTTACATGGTTCTAATAAGTAGCCTTGCTGAACGACGGATAAAATCAACTCTAAAATTATTTTAATAACGCTGAAGTGAGTCTATATATGTAGTGTTTCTCACCCTAATAAAAAGGATCGGAAACCATAATATTCCATATATACTAGAATGTCAAGTTGGTTCCCTCCCTTAAATCTAAATCATAATAACAACAACAACAACAATGACAATTTTAATTCACTCACTCAAACATAAATTCTAATAGAAGAATTCTAGTTGTGAAGGATTTTCTTCGCAGAAAATTGTATAGCATTGCATGTACTTTAATGTCATATAGATTTAATACAAGCCTGATGGAAAAAATAAATTGTGTAGCTCAATTAATCTTTGAGGAGTATAGCATGGAATCGAATCGTCTTTCTATCATCCTTACAAAAAAAAAAGGCTTTTAGCGGTGTTATTTGTTTATAAACTATTTTGAGTCTTACCTCTAGTTTATGTGAAACTTGAGTTTTTTCCAATACACCCCTTATGCATAGTACTATTGGGCTTGATACTTGTATAATGTGGTGGGTGGCCCAATAGATATAGGACAGACTTTGATATCATATTAAAATTTTGGCCCTAATTGATCCTGACAAAACCGATTTTTTAGATGAGATGTGTCATTTGTTATAAATTCTTTTGAGGCCTTACATCTAGTCTATGTGAGACTTTGGTTTTTTCCAATACATGTTCTGCATTGGAGCGGGGTGAGGGTGATGACGAGGTTGTGATCAATGTTTTAAAAATCGAATCGGATATCAAATAAAAAGTAATGATTCAATTGCTTTAAATCACTCGAACTAGCTATCAAACCTCCAAATAACCTAATTGTAAACAGGTCCAATTCTGATTCAATCGACTTAGGCCATCTCTAATAGAGAACTAAAAAATTGGGTACTTAAGTGGGTCATACGTGTATACATCACTCATTTTTTCTTTTTCAACTTACACATCACAAGTACCTAATAAGCACCTCATCCTTCCAACCCAATACCTCTAAAAAATTTACTAAATAGGTCCCATCAATAACTCTACGTCTAATTATAACCCACTAATACTAATTGGGTCCACAAGAAAGAAGAGAGGAAAAAATATCTATATTTTTTTTATTTTGACGATAAGAAGAGTACCTATATAGATACTCTTGAGATTGAGTACCTAATATGTACCAAATAATAGATACCCAACTGTTTTAAGTACCCACCATTGGAGATGTTGTGCAGTCCGTTCTGATTTTTTAAACAGTACTAATTGTAATTGTCATGCCCTCATTTGTTTTGTGGGATTTGGGCAACAAGCAGACAAGTACATGGAAGATAGAGGTAGCTATAAGATCGGTGTCTGTTCTGCTCTGCGGCTGCCCATATCTTGTCTCCCACTGCCACTCTTGTCAGCTATAGGTGACCTCATTCAAATGCCTATTTTATCATATATCATTGGGGGTGGTGGGGTGGCCACACTATTCTATGTCATCCATTTCCTAATGCCCTTGCTTTCCTCTTATGCTGCCTATCTTTTCCTTCTAGATTAGATTGCAGAATCCAGATTATAACGTATCCTTGGATTTAATCTATTTTTTCCCTTTTACCCCGTGAGGGCCGATGAGGATAACGCTGATCCATTTCGAAATCATCAATTTCCATAGACCATGGGATTTCCATCCATTCTTCTTTCTCCTTGACGGTACAAATACTACAATGCCCCGATTTTCTCTTTATACTTCCAGTCCCCAATATTTAGAAAAATGAAAAGAGAAGAAGAAGCTAAATGTTGTTTGCCTTACTGTCTCTTTTTTGATTTTTATTTGATATGTTGATGTTCGGTTTAATTTTTATTTTAATTAAAATACTTTTATTCTTGACTATAAACAATATTATTTTGTCATCATAATGTTTTCTATTGTCAAGATATTATAAATAAAATAATAAAATACATTTGGTTGATTTATATTTTTTCATTTAATTATCATAATTTTATTAATTATTAATAATTATAAAAATATCATTTTATTTTTACTTTTGTATAATTTTTAAGAATTTATGAAAAAGTAAATATAGTAAAAAAAATTAATAGTTTTCTTCATAACATCGGAAAAAAAAGATAAAATATAATGTGGAGATAACTTACTTCAAGAGTAACTATTGTCGGTATTGTTCTGCTTAATAACTCTTTATAGACATTAAACTTTATCAATTCAATCGTCGAATATTGTCATATTATTTTAACGATCATACATATCAAATTTTAGATAAATTAGACATTTGTAGTTATATGATCATATAGTTGATATTTTATTTGTATTTTAAAAAGTATAGTATATGTTGAATTGAAATTATTTGATGAAGTATCAATCATTTTTATAATCTTATAAAAATTTGCATATTTGATCTGCTCAATAAAAAAATTTAATTTGATGGCTGATTTAGTGAAATTTAATGTCTGTAAAGAGTTATTAAACAGAGAAACTCTGATAAGAGTTACTCTTGGAGTAAGTTGATCTCTATCCATATAATATATCAATTAAATCTAAAATAAGAAAATAAACCAATATTGCCCATTTTCACCCTTTAAATAATCATAAGGTGCTCCTCACTGGATAATTAGTATTAAAAATGTAAGACTATGTCCACTATTGATTTAATTTAAAGTATATCATAATTTTAACATACAAAAATTAAGGATGATACACCATTACTTCCTCGGAACATGAATAAATTCACTTTAGACGAGTTTTTCACCTTAAAAATGAAAGGGGAAAAAAAGGGGGGGGGGGAACAAGTAAATGATTGAAATTGTATTTTTAGTTGGATCTTACTCATAGTATATGTTTGCTTGAATTGAAAATGAGAGTCGAAAATATGATAAGAAAGTGAGAGAATTATATTATTTTTTCTTGTTTGATTGCAAAGAGAAAATGACAAGAAATAAAATACCGATAAGAAGTTAATTTCAAAATTTTCTATCTTCTAGTTAACAAAAACATAACTTTTGACGAGAGGATTAATTTTTTAAAATTTTACTCATTGTTAATAAAAAAAATTACTCATTTATTTGTCTCTCTCATCTAACATAAGATTTATTTATTTATTGTCATTTTATCAAGCATAAAAGTTACATTGTAGCAATGATATTTTTTTTCACTTTCCTATTCAATCAAGTAAGTAGAGAAAAACTTGTACTTTTTTCTTTCTATTCTCGCAACACCCAAATATTATACAAAATCCTCCTATTTTTATTCTCTATTTTCTTTCTACTTAGGAAGCAAAAACTAATATGACATTAACGTAATAGTTATGCCTTATTTTTTTTTATTCTCTATTTTCTTTCTACTTATGAACGAAAAACTAATATGTTATTCATGTAAAAGTTTTGTCTCCTCTACACAAGTTTTGAGAATCTCGACAGACAAAGGCACTGGACGCGACATCACAATTTATCTATTATTATTATTATCATCATCATCATCATCATCATTATTATTATTATTATTAAATTTAATAATAATAATAATATTATTATTATTATTATTATTATTATTTCGTTGAAAAATTGTTGTTGTTAATAACTTTTAAAGGATAACATATAATATCGATAACAACATTTTAAAACTGAAAACCATAAAAAATTGAAATTCAAAACTAAAAACTGAAAACCAGTTTTAGTTTTTTAAATTTAAAAACTTAAAACTAAAAACCACCCCGAACGGGGCTTTAGATTTCGGGACTAACTTAACCTCACAAAATCAACTTGTAAGGTGAGGAGTGCTCAAACCTTATAAACTCTTTTTAGGCATTATCTCCAGTCAATATGGGAATTTAGTTTTTCCAAATATATCCTTGCACGCCCAAGGCTATTAGGCATGGTTCATGGTTAGTATGATTGGTGCCCCAACAACAGATCTATGATAGACTCTGACACCATATTATATTTTAGGTCTAACTCATCCCCACAAATTCGGCTTGTAAGATGAGAAATACTCAAGCTTAACAAGCTATTTTTAGATCTTATCTCTTGTCAACGTAAGACTTGAGTTTATCCCAACAAAAAAAACAATTGATTTTCTCTAATTTTATTAGTCTACTTCTCTCTCCTCTAATAGAGGTCAACTTATTCTTCTCATTATATTGAGTTTAGTAGGGGTTTTTTTTCCGTAAAAAAAAAACCTACTAAACAAAGAAAGTAACACAAGATTTACTTATTTCCTCTTCTCTTTCTTTTTGTTTTTTTTATCTATTTTCTTTTCTCTCAATTTTTTTTTTTTTGCGTTTAAAGAAAGGCTTAGCTTTTTTAGGAGCTAGAGAATGTTACACCCTGACCACAAACTTTGCTTGGAAGGATGCTATTATACTCTACTGCCATTTTGAGCTGGTTTGTTTTGGATTATTTTATGAAAAAACTATTTTTTTAAAAGAAAGAATCATTTTTAAATATTTTTTATCTGTTTATTTTAGCTTTTAAAAATAATTAAAAATTTTAAAAATATTAAATCTGATTACAATGAAAAGCTATTTAGTTGCTTTTTAGAAATAATCTAATTTTAATGTCTGTGAAAGATAAGAGAGAAAATAAAAATTTATTTAATAATTGCTAACAGACACAAATTAGATTTAAATTTACTTAAAAATCTCTGAAAATAATTTCTAAATTATTTTATATAAAAATCACTTATTTTTTAATCATAAACAAATTAGCATTTACCCAATCGTTTTCAAACTTTTTGTCGGACCCAGTCTCTTCAATTGGACTCGGTGAATTTTGGGCCTTTAAGCCCGAATTTTTTTTCAGCAACCACTTTTGTTTTTGGTAAACAAACGTAAAACTTTCTTGACCGATAAAACAACGTAGAACTTTGGTATAAGTTGTTGAAACCCCCATGGATCAACACCAAAAAACTGAAAAAGAACAATAGAATTGCTTAATACTACCTCCGTCCTTAAATATAAGTCCCTTTAGGAAAAAAAATTGTCCCTTTTTATAAGTCACTTTGGTGTATTAATTATTTTTTTATAAGAATAATACTAATTAATTTATATTATTTTTTATAGTCAACAGTAAATGGGGTGACTATTTCTCTCTCTTAAGTCAATAATTAAAAGGTAGTTTTAAAAAAATAGTACACATTATAGACAAATTAAATAAGTTAATTAATTTTCTTAATTCGTATTTTGGTCAGAATGAGCTTATAAGGAGGTAGGACTAGTACTATATTCACAAATCGGTACTGAAAAAGACGTGGCAGTTCATGGGTAGTTCATCATGACTTTTGCATTTTCCATGCATGATGAACAAGACCATATAATTCCATTAATTTTTGTAAAATTTTCAAATAAAAGAAAAGTAGTCAATACTTGCAAGGCTTAAGAGTCCAACAGCTCAATATTGTGTATCTAACATTAATAATATGTCAATTCATCGATTATTGAAAGATAAGATAAAATAACGACTCAAGAATTTATTGATAATAATGTTAAAGAATTTGAATGGAAAATTACAATTGCAGTATGTATAGGTATTGAATAAAAGAAAATTGAATTATGTATTGAATGCTAGCACTGTTGTTCTTCTGGTTTGGACTATGTACGATTTTGGTCTTTCTAATTTTTTATAGCGATTTTAGTCCCTATAGTTTTCAATTGTTACAATTAAGTCCTATCATCCATTTCTATTTATTTAAAACTCTCAAATTCTCATAATCTATTGAAAATTTTCGCAAATTAAATTGATTAGACTGTTTTAAACACCATTTCATTTAAAATTCACTAACTAAAATATCAAATTTAACTCAAAATAAAAAAAATCTCAATTTTTCTCTTCTTGAATCCCTAATTCCACTTCCTTGAAAATTCTATCAATTTTTTGACTTTCAAACATTTATAATTATTTTATATTTCAAATTCATCACCAAACCCCTAATATTTTGATAAAAAAATAGACTTAAAAAGGTTTAGGTGAAAGAATACTGACGATAAGATTATATTTGCTTAATTTTAAAAATAGAATGACAAAAACCGCTTGAAAAAAAATTTGAGGGACCAAAATCGCACATTGCCTAAATTAGAGGGACAAAAAATATAATTAAACCTATATTGAAATTTGAAAAGAACAAAATATATAGTATTTAGAAAGTATAACGTTAGTCAAAATTATATAATAAATTTATTCTAAAAAACGTTAGTCAAAATTTAATATATAATTTTTTTATATAAAATTTAATATGTAATTGATATATATAATAATCACTGTTTTGGTGGCTTTATTATAATCCAATATTTACAATATTACATATTAAAAGATATAAATATTAATTAAATTAATAGGATAGAAAAGTCAACTAACGAGATAAGTGAAAAATCATCATTAGTTAAGAGAGAGGGGAGAGTTATGAGGACATTTTTGTACAAGAAAATGTTTTTTTTAATATTAGTTACTAAATAATATTAACTTTCTATTTTTAAAAAAATATTAACAATTAAAAAAAAGGTGAAACTTTTTTTAGGCTTACCCTTGCTTTATGGACTTTGCTCTAAAGTCGGCCCAGTTCCCACAGTCAAATGTAAGAGTCCATGATTCTTTGAACGTAATTTTAATTTTAATATTTTTTTTAAGAGCAAAAAGAACTTTTGACCCAAAAAAAAAAGAGCAAAAAGAACCATATAAGATCACTGTAATGCAAAGAGTACTCTAACTCAGTGGGATGGGTGAGAAAGAAGTTATCCCACACTACCCACTCAATAATTACCTCCTAGAAATACACTTTAAATGATTCAAACACCATTCACAATACAATAAAAGGAGGTGGCTTTTAATCTAGATGGGAAAATTGACTTAGTAGCGTTGATATAATGTATTAAATATACGACGTTCAAGATCAAATAAGGCCTACCTCAGCTATTAGTTTGTGGCTATGTAACACGTATTTGCAAAATAGCGCTTCATAATACATATATGTTTACTTAACTAAAATGCCTATATTTTTTATTTGCTTGGCCTGTCAACTTTTTTTTTTTTTTGTTCTTTCTTTGCTGGTTGTGGATGACTTTTTTTTTTTTTCTGTTTCTCTTTGCTGGAACTAGAAATTCATACTAACATTAATAAAGCTGTCAATTTGCGTTTATTTGATATTATTTTGATTTTGTTAATACTTTAAGGGGTTACGATAGCCACCTGACTTTAAAATGGCTGTGATATTTTTTTTTAAAAAAAAATTATTGAATTACTGTTATTGTATTTTTTTTAAAGGAATTACTATTATTGTATTAATTTTTGATGGTTGCGTTCTCAAAGTGTAGCTCAAGTGGTTGAGTTGGGACATTTAAAGGAGTTGGAGGCAGGAGGTTCAGGGTTCAAATCCTGACTACTAACATAACTTACTAACAACTAATATTTGTCTATAAAAAAAATTATGGTTGCAAAATTATATGTAATAATATTTTTTAACTGGAAATATAATAATATTTTCTGGTTCTGTTTAGATTTTTGTCCTTTACGTAGATGTTCTATTTATTTATTTTGAAAAAAGTGAAAGACAATTCATTAAATTAATAATAGGAAGAGTTAACTCTTAATTTGGTCCCTAAAGTATCACTCTCTTCTATTTGTCCCTTTTTTTGAGGAACTTTTTTTCCCTATTTGGTCCCTAAGTATGTAAAAATATTAAATAATCCCTAACGTTTTCTTTCATCCATTAATTTAGTCCCTCTGTTAGTGATAGTCCGTTTGAATGTCGTTAAGTGTAATGTTGTTCATTTCTCTCTCCTAAGTGTATCCTAAATAGTCCCTAAAATACATCATATCACATCCCTACAACATTGAAAATCGAGAGACCAAATAAATACATCTATATGATCATTAAAGTCCCTAAAATAAATATTAAATAGTCCCCTAAATTTCTAAAATACATCATATCAATACTTACATTTCACAGTAACGTAAGTCTTAATTGCAATTCATAAACCAAATTTTTTTACGAGAAATTCATTAACTAGATGTTGCCTAGTTTTACCACAACATATGGCTTAGAAAGGATAATTAAATGACACCTAACCCTTCAAAAAAAAAATTGTTAAATTATTTAGGGATTAAGGTTAAATGTCGAAATCAATTTCAGAATCGGGGTTATCAAAATTATCAACGAAAACGATGGATGAAAATCAAAACCTGAATAAGGAATGAAAATGAGGAGACAAACTAGTGAGGGGGAGCTTGCTTTTAAGTGAGTGGTATGGATGAAAGTGATATATAATAGAATTTAGGGTCTGATTTATTTGCATGTATAAAAGAGAAGGACTGATGAGAGACTAAAATGATGTATTTTAGGGACTATTTAGGATATATATAGGAAAGAGAAAATAACCAGCATGACACTTAATAGCATTCAAATGGGTTTATACTACTTGATGTATGGGAGAAAGCATTAAAGACTATTTAATTTTTATTTATTTTTTTACATATTTTAGAGATTAAATAAGAAAGGAGTGATACTTGAACGAATAAATTGGGGATTAACTATAATAAGAAAGAACAGGAACTTAAGTAGACGCTCTGTGGTTTATCCCAAGTTTGTTACATCTACTATATTTCATTGTAAAATATTGAAATTCATTGGGCTATTTTTTGCATTAATTTGTTCCATAAAAAGAGTTATGAATTAATATGAGTTGATGAACAAAAAGAAAAAGACCGTAATAAAATTAATTTGTTAATTAATCTTTCAATGTTTCTTTTTTTTAACAGGATCTTTCAATGTTACTTATATATATTGTTATAAAAAAAGCACTGTACTGTGTGGTCGAGAAAAAATCATTTTGCCCATCAATTTTGTTTTGTCGGTATTTGAAAGTGACATTTCATAAATATTGGGGGTGAAAATTATAAGGTTAAATTACAAAATTGATCTTCTAAGTTTATTTTAGGTTTTAATTTGGTCCTTTACGTTTTATTTGTTTCGTTTTAATCCTCTACGTTTTATTTTAGTTTTCAATTTAGTTCTTTTCGTCACTAAAAGTCAATTGTCCGTAGCTAGAATTTGGCTTTTAGCTACGGACAAATTAGCTTTTAGTGACGGAAAGAACCAACTTGTTGCAACTTTTAAAACGTAAGAGACCAAAACGAAATAAATAAAACATAAAGAATCAAATTAAAACCTAAAATAAATATAGAAGACCAATTTTATAATTTAGCCAAATTATAAACATTAAAAAATGGGAACTGACTGGCTACCATAGGTTTCACACCAATTTTCCCATCCTGCACAAATTTATGCAGGTTAAAAGCCACCATAAAAGGAAGTCTTAGAACCGCTTAAAACAATCTTCAATACAACACCTTAATGTGTTTCACTAACACTGCAAATTTGGTAGCTCATAAGAAAAAATACATTCACTCCTCGTATCCCAAACCATCCACAAGACTGCATGTCAAATCCATGTCATTCCTCTCAACCCATCCTCTGAAGCTAGTATATATGAGCAAAACAATAAATACAACATACTCCATTCGGTCTCAATTATAAGCAACAAAAATATCATATTTTTTAGTCTTAAATATAAGTAAATCTAACTAATTTTATATTAACATTCATAAAATACCCTTATTAAAATTATTTTTTGTCTCAAAAATTGTGAAAAAAATGTGCTTTTTACATTTACCAACAAAAGAAAGTGTACTTCACTTTTTTTTCTTAATAAATGTTCTTCTTAATAAATGTGTTTTTTTTTTTTTGCTAAAATATGAGACCCGGGGAGTAATTAGTTTTCGAGACATTACAAGGACAAATATCTGCCAATTGAATACATCGTACCAAACATAAAATGAAAAATCACACGAAGCAAATAGATGTGAGATAGATTTCAAGTTGTCCACACAAATAACCAAGAAGCAGCAAACTAATGTTTGGTGAGGATCACTGCAGTAATACCCCGGTAACCACTCAAACCATGATGATGATAATGATGAAATAATAAACAAAAAAAAGTCAAAAAACAACAACTAGGATAATGACAGGTGAATACAACAACAGCAAAAGAAAATTCTAAAGCGAGAAGGTGCACTCTAGAATATAAAATACAAAATTGTGATTTTGTATTTTATCCTTCGAAATGCATCTTCTATTTCAGAGAAACTAAATTAAAAAAATGTATTGCTATTGTACACTGCAGATTTTTTTTTATTTTTTATTTGTCAATTCATATACTACAGGAATAGAATTAAATATAATATAATGATTGATAAATAAAGGTAAATTTCTGTATATTGTGTATCTAACATTACACTGAAATATTACGACCTCTCATCTTCGAATTTCAATTAAGAATCTCATCTCAAAATTCATTTAAATAACAGTGGGTTTTAATTTCATTACACGGTTTTAAATTTTAATACTTGTTTTGTTACAGCTACTAATAGTGTCAAATTTGAATACATGATAGAGCCTTTTTATGATTTATTATTGCTTGATTCATGCCTATAGAAGTTGGAGTGAAGTTAGCTTCCGCGGGATATGCAGTGTTCGGAATCGACTATGAAGGACATGGTCGCTCTGCAGGTGTTCGTTGTTACATATCCAAGTTCGACAACGTTGTTAACGACTGTTCCAACTTTTTCAAATCAATTTGCGGTATGGGTAGAATTTCTTTCCTTTATATACACCAAAAAAAAAAAAGAATTTATTTCCTTTATAACAATCCCAGAGTTGAAACATTTCGAAACTTCTTTATGCTAAGTTGCTGACTCAATATTTGGGGTGTATCAGAGATCCAAGAGTACAAGGGAAAGGCCAAGTTTTTGTATGGAGAGTCAATGGGGGGAGCAGTGTCACTACTATTGCATAAAAAGGACCCTTCCTTCTGGGACGGTGCCGTTTTTGTTGCACCCATGTGTAAGGTATTGTGTGGAGTGTGCGCATTGAATCAAAACTTTTTTTTTATCTTTATATTTATATTCCTGTTAAGTAGTATATCTTGGTTTATTATTGACACAAAAAAGGAGTGACATGATTTGTGTAAATATTCAAATATGTCAGATATCAGAGAAGGTGATGCCACATCCTGTTGTTGTGAGCATATTGACGGGGTTGGAAGAATTTATCCCAAAGTGGAAAATAGTTCCCTCAAAGGATGTCATCGATTCAGCCTTCAAAGATCTTGTCAAACGGGAAATGGTGAGGCTTTATGTCTTTTTTCTATACTCCTTCCCAAAATATAAATAAATCTTAACTAATTTTATCTTATTTAATGATATCATTCCCAAAATTATTTTCAATTAATTTATATTTTATTTTTTCAATAACTTCTCTTATTTCCGTAAAACAAGTTCTTATAGATAATTAAATGAAATGAAAGGACATTTTGGGAAATGCAGATAGTTTTTTTTATTTCATCCAGGAAATTAAATAAAATTAACTAATTTTTTTAATTAGTGTAAATTTGGTTATTTTTACTTATATTTGAGTCCATCTGGAGTATTAATGAATTTTCCAAACTTATATTATAGTTGAGGCTCAGTGAGTAATTGCTTGAAATCTTGTTTTTGTTCTGCCGGAGTAAATTATGTGTTATTTGATGATGATTGTAGATAAGGCAAAACAAGTTGATATATCAGGACAAGCCCAGGTTGAAAACAGCATTGGAATTATTGAGAACCAGCCTGAGTCTTGAAAAGAGCTTAGAAAAGGTGATCTGCACACTTGATTTAGTATTTTTGAATCAAATATGTAATCAAATTACCCCTTTTTGGGGTCTCATTCTGTGAGTTTTGAGCAGGTGACACTGCCATTCTTAGTGTTACATGGAGAGAATGATACAGTGACAGACCCGGAAGTAAGCAAGACATTATATGAGAGAGCAGGTAGCATAGACAAGACCATGAAATTGTACCCCGGAATGTGGCATGGCTTAACATCTGGGGAGCCTGATGAAAACATCGATATTGTCTTTGGAGACATCATAAATTGGTTGGACAAGCACGCTAATGGCAAGGCACGTTTCGAGTCTTTTCTACCAATTCAAACTTATAATGGCAATCTTCACGAGTTGCAAGGACGCCGGGCATCACTGTAGAATTATAAATCCACACTAGTGGATGTTGTGAACTATGGCCATGAAGCTACAAAGTATTTCAAAATTGTATTTTTCCTTGGCCAAGTTTATTATTCCCTCGGTACATAATACAAGTGGTCCAAATTGTTTCCAAAGCTAAAGCAAAATATTGAAAGCTTCAAAGTCAAATATTTCACTAAATTTGTCCCCGAGGGATAACTCGGTATGAGCTGGGACATGAAGGAGTTTAAAGCCAGAGGTGCGGGGGTCAATCCTTGCCACTAACAAAACTAATATTTAACCACTAACAATTTACCTATAAAAAAAATTATTTCACTAAATTTAATTTACCACGGCAGTAGTAAATCTCAAGGCACTAGGCAGTGTTTGTGAAACAAAACCATACGTGATTCACGTGGACGGTCGATTTGACAAAAAATTTGACAAATAATGGAAATTTGAGGAGATAAATAGGAAGACTTTAGTGGCACTTTGTGATTTAGGCTTGAGACCCAACTTTACAAGATTATAATAATATTTTTTTCCAATGGAAGGATAGTGTTCACGCAAGGGACAGCAGACCTAAGGTCAGCCTCCTACAGCATAGAGATGATTCCTTCAATACATGAAGAAAATCAAATCATGGACAAAAAAAAAAAATCCATCATCATTATAATTAATCCCGTTAACTTAACCATATGAATAATATGACTATATTCGGGCTTAATGCTGATAAATTCAGAATAACTTGGACCTGAGTCAGAGGTCCCGGAGGATACAGGTAGCAAACTCTACAAAATCAAGGATCAAATTGCAAACAGTAAGTTCGAATAAGCGAAAGGTAAGATGTTGAAATAACTATAACTGTAGTCTCTTGTACATACCAATTACATCCAAAAAAAAAAATATGGAAATAGAATATAGATGGCAGGAAATTGATAAATGAAATCATGGCTGGCTGGCTACCAATCTTTGAAAGAAGGCAAATAACCCTCATAAAAAGATTGATGAAGAAGGAACAACAAAAGGGACATTTTATGCTGCTGCTGTGACTAATGGACCTTTGGGGGGATGGGAAATACCCTAACAACTGTTATCCTCGGACTACATCTTTTCCCTTTCTAAAGGTACACCACATAACCTACTCTCCCAACAAGAGTTACGCAACAGTTCCACCTTCCTTATGGTCACCAAAAATGCGTTGCCTGAAGTCAGAAACCATTAGTGGGAGGCCCTTGTGCAGGTCCACCTTGGGTTCCCAGCCAAGTAACTCCTTAGCCCTACTTATATCGGGCTTTCTCTTGTGCGGGTCATCCTCTGTATTGGGCCTGTATTCTATCTTTGCATCTGGGTCGATAGTTTCTTGGACCACCTACACCACCATCGCCAACATAGCCAATTAAATTTAAACGTACATATATTAATGCATTCAATAATGATGTCTATCATCCGTGTGAGACTAAAGTTACCGAGTCCACCGACAAAATAAACAACTCGTCCAAACTAGCATTGTTAAAAAAACAATCAGGCAACCAAAAGAATGGGACCATCTAACTCTGGTACTTGCTCGGGTAATTGAGAATAGGAGAAATGAAGAAGAAAAACTAGTATTCCATGTCAAGTATGATGACGTATGTGTATGGATCAAGCTTCAATTAACTTGGATGAACATGGTTTTTGGATTTATTAGTGTAATGCAAATGATTATGAATGAGCAATTTTCTTTTTCTTAATAATCTTTACCTTGGCAAGTTCAAGCATGGTAAATTCACCAGGATTTCCAAGGTTGAAAGGTCCCACGTGTTCCCCTTCCATAAGGCGCATTAGACCCTCCACCTATGCCACAACAAAAACATCACATTAATGAGTAAACAGCATCATCTTGAGCTAGCTAGATTCCAAGGGTATAGTAGCAGCCATAATGAAAAGTAATACATCAGAATGATACTTTATTATTTAGAGTACACGTGTAACTTCGTGCATCCATCTTATACACGAGGCTGCCACTTTGATTTATTGATTTAATTTTCTATTGTTTTCAGAATTGAGCATTTAAACTTTTTAATTCTGCAAACTGCAATTATAAGAGGTGGGCCACTTGGGGCTTCAAACAAGCTTCCAGTCACATGCAAATGCTTCTTCATTAAAATGGGCCAATGCGCAATGGACACATTTAAATACCGGCACAACCTTCATTACTTGGGAAAAGAAAAGACCCTTAGCAGAAAACCAGGAATTGTTTCAGTAAAATGCACATGGGGAGAAGTTGTATTAAAGCTTCAACATAAAGAACAAGCTACTTGTAATCAAAATCAAAATCCAACCTTGCCAAAAAGCTACCATATGCATTCTTACAAGTTACATAGACTGAAAGGGAGAGAAAAATACTACAACATGCTAAGCATTTTCAGCTAAGAACAAAGATTCGTTAATTTCACAGAAACAAAGTCCAAGCCAGTTGCTCATAGTAATTAGAAAAGTATATGTGCTTACCAAATCAGAGACATACTGGAAACTCCTTGTCTGTTTCCCATCCCCATAAACAGTCAAAGGCTCCTTCCTCAGTGCCTGCAAGAAAACCATCGATTAGAGACACAATTAATACAAAAAAAAAAAAAAATACTCCCTCCGGTTTTATATCTGAAAGAAACAAATCTGACTTTACAGGTTCGTTGAATAATGCAGTGCATAATATAGGCCAGGATAAGACATCGATTATTGATGAACCTAAAAAGTGTATTTATCTCTTATATATGGAACTGAAAATAGTATTAAATAAAGCCAACAACAACGGTGGCTTTATAATTGAAATTCAAATCAAATAAATACTAAAAAAGAAAGGGCCTACCTGAGCAACGAAGTTACTAACGACACGTCCATCATCTAAGCACATTCGGGGCCCGTATGTGTTAAAAATCCTAGCAATTCTAACCTGAAAAAGATATAATTCACAAGAGGCACTGTTTAGTCAAGCTCAGCTCAACAACTGAATCAATTATTATTAGCAATTGAAATAGGAGACTGAAAAAAAAACAGTTAGGTGCGTGGAAAATGACCTCGACACCGGCCCCTCGGTGGTAGTCCATGGTCAATGTCTCAGCCGTACGCTTTCCCTCGTCGTAGCAGCTTCGGACACCTGTACCCCCCCATAACAAAACGATTTGTCAGATAACGGAAAAAGGACAATCTCTCTCGACTCTTCTTCCCTCAACTAAGTTTTACTTTCCCATTTTTAACCCCGCATCAGTACAAAAAAATAAATACTACTAATAATACAATAAGAAACAAAGCACTGAGCATTGCAGTGGCAGGTCACGGTCTTTTGGACCAAAATGCCCCTCCCCTTCGCCCTTACAACACATGGTGCTGCCACATCCACACGCCATTCTCATCTCCCCCCTACGTTAACATTAGTTTGATAGTTTCCCTTTTTACAGCGCGAGCCACGTTTGGTTGCTGCAATGCAACGTGACCCATCAACAAGGATCTGGACCGTTGATTTTGTGGACCCGCAAATCACGGTTTCCTCGTCGTCGTAGACGACACCCTGAAATTCATAGAACGCGGTCCCCTTGCCATGTTCCACGTGTCTTACTGGTTAACAAAAAAAACTCCTAGAATGGAAAATAATACTCCCTCCGTCAATTTACATGTACTCCTAGGTCATAACACCTATTAAGAACACGACTGAATTTACAAATTTCTCATACCACTCCTCGACTAAAATTCTACTTATTAATCAAAGTAGTGAACTATATAGGTAAAAAATTCATTAATATGGTTGGTTGAGATAAAATGATATCGATAGAATAGAAGTAATTAATACTTTTTAAATTTTTTAAGAAGACAAATAATTTGAGACAAATAAAATATTCAAAGAGGGGAATTGACGAGAGCGAGTACTAGTTTTTGCCGTTTTGAAAACGAAAACACACAGAACATGCAGGGCTGCTAATTGAATGCTTGTGCCCAGAGAGAGAGAGAGAGAGAGAGAATTCGAATTTAAATCCAAACAGTTCCAGCTATTTTCTATGTTGTTATGAATTAAAAAGTCCGGTCACCGGAAAAAGCAAAAGAAGGAGAGGGTACTGACCAATGGGATTGACGTTGCCCCAGTAGGTCTCCTTCTGGGGATGCTGCAGAGGATCTCCATAAACCTCACTGGTACTGGTTAGCAAGAACCTAGCGCCCACTCTCTTAGCCAAGCCAAGCATGTTGAGTGTCCCCACCACATTGGTCTTGTGAGCACAATTAAGGACTCCAAAGGATCCTAACCATCGAATTTCAATGCACAAACAGAAATATATAAAATAAAATAAAAAATGAAAAAAGGATATGATAGTTTTCACAGGGTTGAACTTGTAATGGACAGGGGAAGCAGGACAAGCGAGATGATAGATCTGATCGACCTCAAGCAAGAGAGGCTCAACGACGTCGTGTCGGATGAGTTCAAATCTGGGGTTTCCGAAATGGTGCATAACGTTCTCTTTCCTTCCAGTGAAAAAATTATCCACCACGATCACGCTGTCCCCTCTCGCAATCAACCGATCCACCAGGTGCGACCCCACGAAACCCGCCCCACCCGTCACCACGATCCGAAGCCCCTTTCGCTTAATCCCCAGCGGCACCTTCCCAAACGAATGCACCGCCGCCGCGCGCTGCTGGTATACCGCCTGCTCCGACGACTCCCGCCCGAAGTACGAGATCGAAAGCGGCTCGTACGGAACGCCCGAAAAAGAGGAAGAGGATGATGATGTGGACGAAGGTGCGAGTGTGAAGAACAAGGAGGCTATGACGACGCCGACCAGGACGAAGACGAGTCGCTGCTCGCGAAGCATGTAACGAATCGGACGAATCACGGAGAGCCATGGCTTGAGTGGCTTCGGCGAGTACGCGTCGTCAACAGTTTGGGTCTCGTGCCCTCTGAAAATCAATTCCGAACCCATTTTGTTTTTGTTTGGGTTCAATTCTCAAACTTCGTTTCTCCAATCTGAGCCTGGAGAAAGAAGAAGAATAAGAGAGTTTGGGTTTTTGTGATGTGAAGAGAAGAAGAGAAAATTGAAATGGGGAAGGGATTGGGTTCCGAGTTAGGAAGAGACCGGAACTCGGTCACCGGCGCGGTGATCAGATGCGATGCGGGTGAAGTGTAAGTGTAGATCCGCGGGTGCGTTTTTTGGTTTTTAAAGTGAAGGAAGCGTGGGTGGGTGTTGACACTTTAAAAAGGGCAAGGGTTTCAGCGGAATGACGAAAGTGCCCTCGTCTGGCTTTCAAAAGTGAACGGCTGTTATTGGGTGCAAGGTCAAGGTGTTCGGTGAGATCGAGATTTGGGGTTTGTCAAATTTCAGAAAGGGGTAATTAATTAGAGTTTGAGAATGAATGGAAACAACTGTTAATTGCAGTGAAATAGGAGTATTACATTTAAAGATGCTTTTAATGGGGGATTGGTCAGTTTTGAATGTGTGGGATTTCTGTTTTTAAGAGTCACCTCGCTTTGACTAAAATTGCAAATTTGCATTTGGATTTGGAATTCGCAATGGGAACTTGCCAAAAAGAAATTAGTATGTCAAATTATGAAATACTCCTACTACTGGTCTTTCGTTTCTTGTCTGCCGCCACAGCTGATACCACAAAAATATACCTAACCGGCCCAAACCAGGTTTTTTCTCTATCGTTTTATCCACTAAGCCCAAATATTTATCTTTATCTTTATATATTTAACTAAAATAAGTAAGAATTTCTTTCGAAAAAAAAAACTAAAATAAGTAAGAATGGTTGATGGTTTGGACTTTGTATAAAAATAAAAACACAAGATGATGATTGGCAAATAGTGTAAATAAATTATAAAATTGGATAGGACCATATATATATATATATATATATATATATATATATATATATATATATATATATATATTTGAAATCAAATGTAATAATGCAACTATATATTGTCATATTTTGTGGGTGGTGTATCATAATCATTTTAGTTAGCGTTGCTTACCATCATTTAAAATATGATTTGCAGTATTGTTTTAGGTGAAGATACTTCCAATGAGCTGTGTATTAATTCTTTCGTTTTTTGTTTTTTAAGGTCTCTTGTTGATGATTAGTTTTTCAATTCAGTGGAAGCATTGCGTGGCACATATTTGAGTTCTCATCATATTTTTATTTGGGCACAATACAAGGCAACGGGTTGCTTGTGTGTCCCCCGTTTTTTAAGGAAAGTAAGCAGAAGAATGATATATATATATATATATATATATATATATATATATATATAGTTTTATTGCCCCTATTTTAACCAATTCACGAATTTGGTCCATTCATTTCTAAATTCAGACATTTAATCCCTAAATTTTCAAAAATTCAGACATTTTGTCAAACTGTTAAATTGACATCCCAAATTTAACAGAGTTAGTGATATGGCATGCCTTACGCTTATGTGTCATATGACTGGGTAACACATGTTGCTGCCACATCATTTAAACAAGTCCTGTCACTTAAGTGACCAATTCCATGTCACCTTATTTTCTTTTATTAATATCATAAATACAAAAATCGAATATTAAATTTAGAAATGTAAATAAAATAGAAAATAGGAAATAAAAGAAGGGTTTGGAATCACGTTTCTAGAAAACCCTAAACTGAAATCAAGTTTCCAAACCCTTCTTTTATTATTCAGAACCGAAGAAATCAACTTCAAAGCAATTTCTGGAAATGTGATTCCAAACCCTTCTTTTATTTACTATTTTATATTTTATTTACATTTCCAAATTTAATATTTGATTTTTGTATTTCTGATATTAATAAAAGAAAATACGGTGACATGGAATTGGTCACTTAAGTGACATGGCTTGTTTAAATGATGTGGCAGCAACCTGTATTACCTAGTCATATTCCACATAAGCTTAAGACATGACATGTCACTAACTCTGTTAAATTTGGGATGTCAATTTAACAGTTGGGTAAAATGTCATATCCTACAAGTCGGTAATTATTATAAAGCTTTCTAATTATACCGTTTAATTTCATGAAAATAAACTCCACCTATTCCTGTGGGCATTCTATGCATACAATAAAAACAGTGAAAGTTCCATTGATTTTAAACTAAGAAAATGTATTAATAATAAAAGAATGCGCCCTTTCAACTTCATATTTTTCGCCCCGTATGTACGAGAGAAAAAAAGGTGATAAATTGATGCCCATAATAATTTTGTGGGCTTAATTCTCAATCGGTTGGAATTACTTTTTTTATGTTTTCATATTTTCCAAAATAACTTATCTAATTCCAATCCAAATCACTTCATTTCATTCATAATAGCATTCCAAATACAATGCGAGATGTAATTAAAACTAGTGCGAGTAGCATAACTAGTAGCCGCTTTTGCTAGAGCATATACACTACTATTAGTTTGTCGCTTCACAAAAACAACTTTGTAATTGTTGTTTATAGCTAGGAGGGCTCTACATTCCTCTATGAGATTCCCATATTCAGTTCTAATTGGCTTTTCCATATTAACGTCATCTGCCACTTGTTTACAATCCATCTCAAAGATGGTAAGTGTGACAGTCCAAAAAATAAAACAGGTAAAGAAAATAATTTAAAAAATCCTAAATAATGAAAATAAGCTAAAAAGGACAAAAATGCCCTTAGGGAAGAAGAGAAAACCCTAGAAAATGCTAGAAAATAAAAATCTAGATATTTTTGAAAAAGTGTCCATCGCGACGCGATGAACCTAAGAGAGAAGGTCACCGCAATGCGAAACTCCTCTGCCAACGTCACCATTGGTTCATCAACACGTGTAAAGGGGAAGGGAAGATTGCGACGCGACGGTACCAGTGAGTGGTACCCATCGTGACGCGATGACCACAAAATTTACCTATAAATAGCGCCCTCCACTTTCCCCTCAAACCACCTTTCTCTCCACCTGCATTTGGGGGACGTGGGGAGTATCTATGGAGGCAAGGTGAGGGCGCGGCCGACATCAGTCTTCTAGTCAGGTATGGGGAGATATGAACCTTATCCACTAGGGATGGTAGGATTATGATAGGTGTAAAATAGAGAAGTAGGGTGGCCCAAACCCTACTAGGGGTTGATACCCCAACACCCTAGGAGCGGTGTTGAGACTACGAGTGCTAAGGATAGTCGTCGTTAGTCTATCGACCAATAGGAAAGATGATTATATGTGAATGATTGATATTGATTGTTTGACTGTTTAATTGTTGTTTGATTTATTATCTGTTTAGGTTGCAATTATGATTAGTATCTGTTTATGCTGTAATTATGGTGTGGGAAGGGAAAAATAAATAAGTTATTAATGCTGGCTGAGATGATAAATAATAAGCTGATAAGTGCTGAGTAAGGAATATAACTAAATATCCAAGTAGAGCTGTAATCAACCGCCGTACGCATAGGCTGTCGTACGAGGTCAGGTACCAGAGTGCGGTTACGATAAGTCAGTACAAGACATGCCAGTCCTTGGGGATAGTCTGGGCCCGACAAAGTTCACAGGTGACCAATGGTTTGGCCGCCATTGTGTCGGGACGTCAGAGTGTCTGGTCATCCTGACGGGGTACTATTGTATCACTGTCCATAATGACGATCCTGAGTGCCGTCCCGACACCTGTTCTCATCGCTGAAGTTGGGGGAGCAAGGATGCACTCTTAGGGATACGATGAGCGGGATATGTGGATGGACAACTGACTTAACCTGCCCATCACAGGTTGGTGGGAGGTAGCTGTAACTACAAAGGCTAAGGTGTGGCCGCTTCTGCCGTACTTAGCTGTGTGGCCACATAGGCATATAGTCTTAGGTTGCATAAATAGGGGTAGCTAGCTAGGTGATGATTTCAACCGTTGCTCGGAGATGCATGTCCCTATTTTTTCAGATATTCTATTATCCTGCTTTCCCGTTTACATAGTGTATAGTGTGTTCTTATCTCCCTTGTCTTTCTTTTCTTCTCTCTATTATCCTTCATGTGATTAGATTCTAAAGAGTCCCGAGACATTGAAGATGACACTTCACTTCCACCTGTCGATGCTCCATGAGCCGAACATCCCAGTTTGGGGCGATTTTGAGGTCTACTACCACGACATGGACGGAGACTGTTGGGAGATAGATTATGGCATCATGTCGTGATTTATACTGGTTTAGTTAGTATTTTCTTTCGACTATTAGGATCACAGAGAGCCTCCTTCATAGGAGACTTTAGGATAGCGCAACGGTTACCCTTCCGTGTATGTGGCAGGAGCCTAGGATGAGATACTCTGATACCCCTTCTTCCTCTGCCTCATATAGTATGGGTAAAAATAGCATAGGACGATGGGAGGTGTGTCGTAGGTCTGAGACGACTGTCCCCTCATCTCCTGTGGCACCTATGGCAGAGCCCCTGAGGATCTACCCTCCCAGGCTCCAGGGACGCCCTTCTGTTGGGAATTCCCGCTTACCACCACGACCGCGCGTTAGATCCCATAGGCAGGGCCAGTAATAGGAGGACTCTCTATAGCAGTTTTATGTACCTTTTTTCTAGATGATGTTATTTTTTTTTTTGTATACCCTTATGGGTTCATGTACAAATTTTTGACATATGTACATTATTCTTTTGGTGGTTCCTATAAAGGAACACTGCATGTATATAAACACTTTGTATAATAATATGTATGTTTTTCTTCCGCTGTACTCTGATGTTTTATTATTCGATTCTATATGCGTATTTAAATGGTAATATTATAAATGAGACGTGGGGTGTATCAGTAAGAGGAATACCTGCTTCAGCTACCCATATTATTGCATAAAGAAGACCCCATGATTCTGCTTCAGCTGGTGTCATAAACGCCTTGATCCAAGTGGTACTAGACATTAGAAATTGACCCCTATAATTCCTTAAACAAGCCCCTGCACTTACACAATCAGTTGACGTAGCCAAGGAAGCATCGACGTTGCACTTTACTACTCCAGGAGGTGGCGTCGTCCAAGTAATATGTGCTTCTACATTATTAGTTGGTGTTGTTGCATTCAGGAACCCACGCGCATGAAGCCATGGTTGGTAGACTCCCTCAGCTCGGGCAATGATTTGGTCTGATGTCTCCACAGTACCTTCCCATAGCTTTTGGTTCCTCATCTTCCAAGTGCTCCACAATATCATGCTGAATTTGGCCAACTGATCCGCTATCAAGACTTTGCAAACTTGAAAAAAGAACTTAGAGAAATTATTAGCATGAGACATGGTTTCCTCGACGATGCTCCACATGGATAGCTTCCTCCAAGCTGCAACACTCACTGGGCAAGTCAAAAAGACATGCCAATTAGTCTCATTGCCGTTGTTACAGACCACACAAAGGGGTGTGCACGTGACACCTCTACTGTGCAAAGCAATTATAGAGGGCAAACAGTCTCGACAAGTGATAAGTTAGAAGTTATCTAGTTTTTACCATGTTTTAATAGGCTTTATTAGTGGTTTATTTTTATTTATGTTTTATTTTTATTACCTTTTATTTATGTTTTGATTTGTAGGAAAGGGAGTTCAAAAGTTAATGAATTAAGTGTAAAATGCTAAGATTATGACCCCCCAGTGTTGAAGAACATATGGCCATAATTCGTGTGAAGCAATTGGAAGGTCAAGTTCAGAAACAGAGAGAATTACAGCCCCCAGTGTTTATCATTACGACCATAATTCGGGCATGAAGATGTGAAAAGTCACCAGTTCGAGAATTATGACCCCCCGTTGTTGATAATTACGGCTATAATCATGGCAGGCAGAGTGTAAATGTTAATTAAAACTTGAAATTTGTTAAGCTGTCTTGATGGGTCTTTAAGGGGATGTAATGGGACTTAACTGGGGTAGAATTAGGCTATAAATAGAGGCCTTTAGGACCATGAAAATCACCACTCTCCTCTCCATTTTCTTTAGCAAAACTTTGTCTTTCTTTAGCTTTTGTTCAAGTATGTTCATGACACTTTTATTTGGCTTTAGTTTATGAATGAAATTCAGTTTTTCCTTTTATTTTCTCTTCATCTTTTAATCCTTATTTCCAGCATGTTTAATTTATGCTTTGTTGTTTACATTTCAATTATGTGTGAGTAGTTTTCTAATCTTGGGATTGTGGATATTCCAATTGATGGATTATTACCAATTCTAATTTTTCTTTATTATGGGTGTTATTTCCTTTTAGTTCAACCTTAGTGATTTTTTGATGCATGATTTTAGATATCAAATGATGGACTGAAAGGTGAAGTTTGATAGTAGATCTATAAGGTTGAACAAGGGAATTGAATCATGAAAATAGATTTGGTTATCTTGAGGTTGTGAAAAATATCTTTTCTTAATGGGTTTTTGCTAATATTTTTACCATGAAAATATGTTGTTTATTAGCTTAAATACATTATTGTTCTTTGAAAGAAGACAATAGTTACATTAGATTATTTGACCTTTAAAAATCCAACACTCATAGCTTTTGGAAATTGGTTTGATGATAATTGTCATTGTGAAGAACCATAATCTCAAAAGTTTCTTTTCTTTGTTTTTAGTAATTATTTTATTGTTTGATTTCCAATAATCTATCATTTTAAATATAATTTTAGCTAATCACCATAGTGAAAAGAAATTGGTATTCAATACTAAATCTATGTGAGAACGATATTTTACTACGCGATAAACCCGTGCACTTGCAAACCTATCAACAAGCACGCCAAATAAACGTCTTGACCTTTGAAGGAACACGCATTATCTAATTCCTAATTAATTAGTTCTATAGGATATACCATAACGAAGTGAAAATGCATTCTCTTGTGTGACTCATTGTCTATTTCTTATAATATTATTACTTTGAAAAATAGATGGAACATACACAATCAATCCCCTTTTGTTAATGTATAGTACATAAATTTAGCTAATATTTTCTCCATCTTAAGCACTTTTGTTTTCCATTCAACCACGACAGGAAGTTGATGAGTTTATAAGAAATGACATTTGTTAAAATGGACAATAACTTGAGATGCAAAACACAAAATCGACTTTATGACTTGTCAAAACTTCGGGAAACTAATTTAATTAGCTTGACCTCAAGAAAAAGGTTTGGCGTAATACTTTCATATGCTTCTCAAGAAGGGAAGGTGCAAGCCTTAAATAAAGTACAATAAACCTTATTGATTGTAAAACACCTAACACCCTCACTTTAGACCAATAGGTTTGTGGAAACTGGAAAGACAGTGCTGGTGTTTCTTAGCAATCATGTGTCTATTTCCACTTCAAATTATGTGATCAAGGCATTTGCCAAAGTGGTAGTACAGTACAGATCCCTTATTAAAACTTTTTATCATGTGTTGCTTAAGGAAAATAATTAAACTTGACACGAGGACAATGAGGGGAAATTTTTTCTTATGCTATCGGTTGGTTTCTAACTCACCTCTCACCCTAGGTAAAATTTACAACAAGATTTGATAGAGTGACATGATTAACTTATTCTGTTGGCTCATCAAATACTGAATTAAAACAAAAAATAATATTTTATTTTATTCTATCTCCCTTATAAGACCATCAAACAGACCCTTATCGTATACTTAAGGTAAAAGTGAATAAGTAATTTTTTTCAGCAACAAAAAAAATAAGTTAATTTATTTTCAATTGTTTTTAGCTGTTGATATTATAAGTGTTTTGAATAAAGATATTTTTCGATATATTAATAAATAAAGATATTTCCTATAGACGATAAGGGTCACTTAAAATATATTGAGTACACTCTTAATTTAGTCTTTGAACTAATATTCTCTCTCTTATTTAGTCTCTAAAATATATGAAATTAATAAGAAGTTCCTAAAGTTTGTGAAATCCGTCAAATTAGACCCTAAAGTTTGTAAACTTTTGAGACTACTTATTATTTTCATATATTTTAGAGACTGAATAGGAGAGAAAATGTTAGTTTAAGGATGGTCGATAAATTAAAAGAGAGAGGCAAATTAAAGATTAATTTGGTGGGGGAACTTGGAGCGACTTTCAAGCTCTTTATTTGACTAAGCTTCAACATACACTTGCCAAAATTTATTTAATATATACGAGTAAAGAACACTTTTTTTCAATCGTATTCTTGATTATTCCCTTACCCTCTGCTGGGGTATCATGCGAAAAATAAATTGTTCTTTTCACGCTACCCCCCCCCCCCCCCCTCCCTCTCTCTTCTTTTTTTCCTCCCTCCCTCCCTCCCTCCCTTTTTTCTCCTACGTGATAAACCAACTTGTCATTGTCAAATAGGTAATTTAAAAAAAAAATTAAAAAACTTAGTATTTTTCAAAAACAAAACGTGGAGCTAGCAAACCTACACATGAAGGTGTAGTGTGTATTTTTACGAGTGACTGTAAATTTAATTTTAAATGGTTTTGATTACATGAAATTAACTAGTCAAACACCCGTGCAATGTACGTATGAGGTCTTTCATCTTCTGAAAAAATAGGCAAAATTACTTCATAGGTCTTTTATCTTAATTTAAAATTTCAAGTTAATCCTTTATCTTTTTTGGTTTCAATTTAGTCCCACATGTTTTAAAACGTTAATTTCGAGGCAAATTGTTGGCTGATCTACAACGAGAAATGCATGTATGCCATAAGAACAATATGCCCTATCAATTGTGCCACAAATCAGAACCCAAAAAGCTGTTGTAAAAACAAAAAACAGATTAATTCGACCAAGATTGTTAACATTTTAGAACATGTGGGACTAAACTGAAACTAAAATTAACTTTAAAGGAGTATCTTGAAACAAAAAAAAGATAAATGACTGAAGTGAAACTTTAAATTAAGAAAAAAGACTTGTGGTGTAATTTTGCCGAAAAAATATTACTTGTGTTTCATTTAGTATTATACACACACAATAAAACTATATTAAAAAGAGTGAGTCCTTAAGTTACATAAATGTCCCTAAAATTATATATTGTTGGTCATTTTTGTCGAGACATGGTATTCTATTGGCAAATATTTCAAGTTAGTCCCTAAAGTTGAATAATTAAAATTAAATCTGTACCTAAAACTTACTTATGAATGTCAAATTAACCCTTATATTTGTTGGCTAATATTTAAAATGCTACCCAAAGGATAATATGTGACTAAAATGGCCGAAAATTTACAATTTTGGAAACGTTTTATCAATTTCTAAATTTAATGACTAACCTGACAATATCCTATAATTTTAGGAGCCAAAATGAGGTTTCACTCATTAAAAAAGTCATTTCCCAAAATAATACAAATAAATGTTCCAGATCAAACACAATAATTATAAAGACGAAGAAAAAAAAGGTTGAAGAAAAGGCACAACTATGGTAATGACAACACTATTGGTGTTTCCTGCATAAAACCAACATTTCTTCTGATTTAATACAATTCACAGCCTGAGAATCTCTCAATCAATATACTGGAATTTTAAAGTCTAAAACAACCTAACATATTTAAACCTAACAACCTAACAGAACCAATTGCCCCCACCCAAAAAGAAAATCAGCAATAGAGCATGGTGATGCGATTGAAACCTTGGAACATTCAAATCTTGACAATCTTTAACCAAAGCAAAATAGAATCAAACCGGAGAAGTTCAGAGTAACAGAATACAAATAATAGATACCAAATCCATCAGGCCAAGACGCCAAATTTCTGAGGTTTCTAAATGGAAATTTGGGAAAATATGAGAAAGGAAAATAATGAAGAGAAGAAACTCACCTTCAAAGGAAAATATGAGCCGGTGATGGGAGAGAGGCACGAGAGCGAGAATGTGATGTTAGAGAGACGTAGTTCTTGACGGAAAAATGAGTAACAGACCGGAAATGGCAAGAAAAGGCAAATCGGAACGATGTTGGTGGCGAGAAGAGCAGAGAAGACAACAGCGACGATGATGACACAATGGCCAGAGGAGTCGACAACGACAGCGATGGCAGCTTGGCTTGGCTTGGGAAGACAATGGTTTATGTGTTTGTGCGTAGTGACCGTAGTGAAGAGCTAGAGCGAGTGAGGGGGAATACGTGGGAGGGAACGAATTAGAATTTAGGAAACATGAATAGATAATGCTTCCTTGAGGAAGCGCTATCTTAGATAACTAATAGACAACGCTTCCTAGTTGAAGCGCTATCTATGCGTGTACCTAAGGAAGCGCTATCTATTCCTGGAATCAACCTTTAATAGCGCTTCCATAGGAAAACGCTAGCTTAGGTGCACGAATAGATAGCGCTTCTCCTAAGAACCGATATTAAAAGTCTTCCGCCTCGTTTTCACTAGCGTTTTAGTGAAAAACACTATTAAAAGGGGCACCGTTTAATGTATAGGCGCAGTGACATAAACATTTGTCGTCAAATAAATTAATAGAACAAACATGACATATCATATATTATATAATTTTTAGAGCAATATTATATATTTTTTTCTAACAACATGAACGTGACAAAAGAAATTTGAAAAGTAAAATAGTTATTTTTTTTTATAAGAAAAAATTTAGGGTGAGGGATGACGCCTCAATCTAAAGCAGAGAATACCTCCGTGCTCTTTACACTTACGAAAATAATTTATCTGCGTAATTTATATTATATGTTTGTATGTGTAATTACATTAAATATATTCCAATATACTAATAGTCAAATTAATGTAATAACCCTGTCAAAAAATAATAATATACTAAAATCATTTAAAATTTAATATCATTTCTCTCTCATAACATGTTTTCGCTTCCTTAGTAGATATGCACCCTGTACTACAAAATCAATGTGGTGAGGGTTTTGAATCATTTTCATAGGAATAACATCTCTGTGGAACAATGAATCAAAATCAATTTTACTCGCGAAAGGCATACAATCATGCAATTCAAAAAAAATCACACATATTTTTTTTTTTTTGACAAAAGAAAATCGGACATAGTTGAGGATTGCTTTTCCTTATATATTTACACTAAGTATATTGTCTTAATTGTATTACAATCAATATAAGTATTCTCTTAACCGTTAAAAACTTTTTAAGGAGGCCTAAAATATTATCTCTAAGTATTTCCTAAACCCATTTTCTGAAAATTGAAATTTGAATGTAAAATGACCAAAATATCCCTACTTATTTAATTCAAGTAAGGTCATTTTAGTCAAGCCCACTTTGGGCCATGAGAATTCGGCCAAGAGGCCTTAAGAGAGGGAGCCAAAACCCCCTATGATTCACAAAGGCTAGTTCATTTGCACGTCGTTTCTTAGCATCCTGTAATTCATCAATAATAGAGTATGTATCAAACTTTTAAGTAATCATTTTTTCACTGTATTAGTTTCCCACAAATTGTGTCGATGCTCTATTCCAAATCCTATTTGGACTGCAACCTGGTCTGGGCCTTTGCTCAATGGTTTAGGTTCTTGGTTCCACCGACTGGATGTGGCGGGGGTGGGTACTTGCAAAGAAATTTTGACGCCTAAGTTAGTATTGAGGTGTAATTGTGCTAAGGTAAATGGAACAACGTGCATACCTTATACACTAGATTGTTCAACCTTTGTATGGTGGATGTGGGGACTAACATCTTTGTCTTGTCTTGTTTGAAGTTCCTTTTTTCGAAACAAGCTTTCTACGTACCATATAGGATGTCCAGGGGAGAAAGCCTTTGCGATCGGGATACGCTTGTCAGCCTACACAATGCTTGGTTTGTATGGGCGCTTTCACATGTCGTTGAGAGTGTGCGTATATTGCTTATGCGGTATGACTCTCCTATATGCCTGTAATGGGAAGATCTTCGTGGAATGAGCCTCTTCTATAAAGGTTATGTCCCTCATTCAATGCCCTTATAAGTGTCTGAATGAAGTTATCATGAAGTAGGTCTATTTTTTTTTTCGATAAGTAAGTTTTATTAATGGGCTCCAGCTTTAGCATCACTGCGGGAATCTCCCCACCTTCTAGGAAGCGTTGAAGACACTCACACTATCATTTGCTGGAAGCCAGAGCAGAAAAAAAACAGTACAAAGTTCCCATAACACCAATGTACATCCCATGAAGTAAATACACCCAATACATCAACACTTTAACTCCTACCAAAATTTACTAAGAGATGCAATCACCTAACAGAAAATTAAAAGGCTGCAATTTGCATCTCACTATATATAGCTACTGCCCCTCCCCCCCCCCAAAAAAAATCCTGGAAAGACAAGCAAACTTGTTGCAAGCTATTACCAATATTTGAAAAAAGAGACAAGATTCAGCCACTAGAGAAGCGACCCACTGCAGATTGATTTCTTTGTGATCCATCTGCATTAAAGACACCATTTGCCATGCCTAAACTGCACCAGTGCACACACCATCACAAGCTCACCTGCATAACAGCAGTCCATCACATCCCTGCACATTGCACCTGTATTTAATCTGATTTATTTAGGTCATGCTTTGCTGCACTCAAACCAGTTACATTACTGCTAGAGCCAAGTCACAGTAGCAATCTTAACCACCAAGCTTAATTCAATACTCCTTTTGCAGAAGCTCCACAGTCTCCAAACTTTCAGAAAATTCAGAATTATCTTCACCTCTCATTGCTCATCCAATGAAGACTAGATCTTGCAGGATTTCTATCTGCCTTTTCTCTTCCTTGATACTTTTGCCAAGATGGACTAATTTCAGCAGCTTCTCCCTCTATGTAGTCATGAGTCTGAAACATTTACAGCATCACATGTGGCTTTTGCCCCTCTAGTTGCCTTGCTTATGGCGCTGCTGGAACTTAATTGCACAAGTAGGGCTCATATGAGTGTTGCACCTATCTGTTGTTTCATCAGTATTTTATTTTCGTGCCCTCTTTCTGTCGCCATTTTTGCTGCATGCCTGTTTTCCACCTTGTCATGTTGGCCCCTTGTGGACCTGCAAGATCAGATTACTAACATAGAGACACCTGCAGTAACAGTTAGAAAATAAGCTGTGTGGTTTCTGTTCAAAAGTTGTTCTGCTGCCACTGGATCCACTGTCCTTCCATTTGGGACCCTTCTTTTGCAAGAGCATCCTAAGTAATGAAAAATTAAATTTCCCGCTGCGTAGTTTTCTAGCGCATTATCGACGGCTAAGCCGTCGGTAAAAGCAGTAAAATTTAAACTTTCGTATGGTTTTTTTCCTGCGGCTAAGCCGTCGTTAATCCGTCGGTATTACCCACGGCTTAGCCGTCATAAGGAATGAAAAATCATTACCGACGGCTTAGCCGTCGGTAAATTTAAAATTAGCCGTCGGTAAATTTAAAAACTAAATTAGAAATGAAATAATTCTTTACCTCGGTAGACGGCTTAGCCGTCGGTAAAAGCAGTAAAAATTTAAACTTTCGTTTGGTTTTTTCCCGGCGGATCGGTAACTAAAATATTACCGACGGACTCGGGGCCGTCGGTAATTTTCCGTCGGTAATAGAGTGTTTTCTTGTAGTGACACCCACGGAAGCTGCAAATCTTACTATAGTTTCTCCATATTCATTTCTTAGGATTCCTCCAATACCCGCTTTTCCAGGTTTGCCTCTAGATGAGCCATCAACATTCCACTTAAGTTTATTTGGTGGGGGAGGATGCCAACTGACACCGGACCTTGGGTTTTTATTATACTTTCATAATCTGATGCAGTCTATGTTATTGACCACATCATTTGGACTATAGGGGCAATTTTCACCCCAACCCTTCAACCAAAAACCAAGTCTCAGTTTTATTAAATAAGCCATATTTTCCCAATCTATTCTTTCTTTTTCAGACACTGTTTTATTCCTTTGATACCAGAGGGACCAAATAACAACAAAGAACAGGGATGTCCATAACTTACTTTGAAAGTCTCCACCAAAGGTTCCTTTCCAACTTTCAAACCAGCTTGCTGTTGAACTAGTGATTGGCATTTCAATTTTCCACCATGCCATACATTTAGCCCAGATTTTCCAAGTCAGGTCACAGTGAAGGAATAGGTGATTGACTGTTTCCTCATCCTTTTCGCAGAACGGACAGACTGCTTCATTTGGTTGTATTAGGTTGAATTTCTTCAATCTACTTCTTTTATTCAGCTTCTGTTGCACTACAAACCATACCCAAAGTAGGCCTGGTATGATATATATCTCTATATTATGCCGGAAAAAAGTGATAATATTTGAAAACTTTTATCTCAAATTAAGTTCATAGTGAAACTTAATATGAAATTTCTAACCTAACACAATAGTTATATACTTATATTTTTATCACTACTATTAAAACATGTTTTTAGAAGCAAACCTAATTCTTACCTACTATAGTCACACATGATATTTTTTAACTAAGATCATGTTTTTCCATGTAAAAGCAAGTTTTGAAAGTGTTTCAGTTAATGGGACTAGCAATCCTTTATATAAGCATTCATACATAAGTATATTGTATTATTGTTATTTTTACTATTTTATATAAAATATATGAAAATGTCCTTTTTTATAATTATTAATAAAAATAAAATTTATAAAATTCTCAAATCAACTAGGCCATAAACTTTTGCTTTATATTTTTTGTTTTCAAAACGTAAAGAGTTTGGGGTTTTGTCCCATTTACCGTATGAAAATATCTTGAGGTCCCATTTAAACTCTTTCATAACTTATTGATTATGCACAGTGTAAAAAAGTTTTGCAGAGTTCATTCTCATCTCACCATGTAAGTGCCTGTTTGGTTTGGCCACCAAACCACCGTTTGGACCCCTTTTCTCTGTTTGCGTTTGGCAAACGGAGTTTGCTTTTTTATTTTGGTGTTTGGTAAATTTTCCGTTTGTCTTTTCTGTTTGCGAAACGTCGTTTTGTTGCAGGAGGTCTGATGTTGTTTTTCCGTTTGCAAAACTCCGTTTGAGTATTTTAACACTTCAAAAGTGATTCTATTTTGTCAACCAAACACAAATCAATTCTTCTAAACTCAGTTTTAAAATATTTTTACCAAACACAAATCATTTTTTTAAACTCCATTTTTCAAAACTCAGTTTTCTAAACAAGATTCTACACAATCTATTTTACCACAATCTAAACCAAACGGACCCTAAATATATTGTAAAAAACAAAGTGTGACATCATGGATTCATTGTGAGATATGATTGGACATCATACACTGTCGGTGCATAGTTGTTGGATTCATTTGTTTATAAGAAACTAAATTTATAAATGTAATATTTTTGTAAATTTAATTATTATGCACTAAAGGGTAATTTTTTTTACACAAACACACTAGTGCGAAATACACCTAAAATACATATTTATAACGCCGGTTTTGGGGATAACCGGCGTAACATATAACGCGGTGGCATTTTTGAAATTAAATGATGAAATTGTGAGATCTATGGCGCCGGTTTTAGGGTAAAACCGCGGTCGTATGTAACGCGATACCTATGGCGCTGGTTTTAGGGTAAAACCGCGGTCGTATCTCCAACACCTATGGCGCCGGTTTTAAGTTAAAACCGCGGTCGTATGTAACGCGAGACATATAGCGCCGGTTTTACCCTAAAACCGGAGCCATATGTTTAACCCAGTGTTAAAAAATTGTGAGACCTATGGCGCCGGTTTTAAGTAAAAACCGCGGTCGTATGTAATGGGATACCTATGGCGCCGGTTTTAGGGTAAAACCGCGGTCGTATCTCCAACACCTATGGCGCCGGTTTTAAGTTAAAACCGCGGTCATATGTAACGCGAGACATATGGCGCCGGTTTTACCCTAAAACCGGCGCCATATGTTTAACCTAGTGTTAAAAAATTGTGAGACCTATGGCGCCGATTTTAGGGTAAAACCGGCGCCATATGTCCCGCGTTACATACGACCGCGGTTTTAACTTAAAACCGCGGTTGTATCTCTACATATGGCGCCGGTTTTTAGCTAAAACCGCATGATCGTATCCTTTCTTAAAAATTAATTTCCCTCCATATCTATTAATCTCTCACTCCTCTTTTCATTCGCTGTCACCTCTCTCTCCTCGCGAACCAGTCCGCCATTCTAGTCGCAGTCCTCTCCCTCGCTGGATTCGTCTCCCTCGGCCGTTCGTCTCCTCTGTAGTCCTCTCTCTGCCAGTCGTCTCCTGCAGATTCGTCTCCTGCAGTCCACTTTCCTCTGATCCTTTCTCCTCTGCCATCCTTTGTCCTCGCGGCAAGGAAACAACTCTCCTCGCCTTCCAGTCGCCTCTGCTACCCCATCTCGTCTTCTTCTTCTTCTCTCTAAACGTTTCTTCTCTCTTCTGTAAGTTTCTTCTTCTTCTCTCTCTCTTTGGGTTACATTGCTAGCTA
Organism: Calophaca sinica; assembly: GCA_037113605.1. Taxonomy (NCBI): domain Eukaryota; kingdom Viridiplantae; phylum Streptophyta; class Magnoliopsida; order Fabales; family Fabaceae; genus Calophaca; species Calophaca sinica. The sequence continues at coordinate 26,730,011 of CM073730.1, read as the reverse complement.
TTCTGTTGAAACGTTTGGTTTTATTTGTTGATATTTGTTGGAAAAAAACCATTTTTTGATGTGTGTCTCCCTGTGAGTGTCTCCCTGTATCAGGAAGTATGATTCGCTGGCAAACCATTTTTTTTTCGGTTCCAAGGTTTAGTGGTAGTGAATGAGTGTGTTTTGGTCTGTTTTATAAATTATGATTTGGGAATAATAATGAATGATGAACGGTGGAAGAGAAGATGAGGGAATTGGAGATGCTAGATATGAGCAATGTGGACTATGTGATAGATATTAAAGAGGTTCTTCTTTATTATTCTAAACTTAGTTGGTGGTAGTGAATGTGTTTTGACTGTTTTTAATACCATTGTTGTGTTTGTGAATTATGGCGTGGGAAGTGTTGCTTTTGCTTTGATGAACTGGTCAATGAGAAATTATTTCAATTGGGAATTTTGTTTTTGTGATGTGGGTTGGGTTTGTGGGATGGATTGGTTTTTGTTCTTTGTAAGTGATGCTTTTGATTGTGTGCGATCTAATGTATCGAACAATGATAGTCTTTGCTTGGCGGTTGCTAATCCTGTGGTGACGTGTGCTTCGCTTTCGATTCTGGTTTTCCAGTAATTTTGTTCTTGACCTTTTTCATTTTAATCTGGTCAATGCTTCTTGTAACTCTTTGCTCGTTTATATATCCGGTGCTTCCGACTTCTATGTACATAGTGTTGCCAAATAAGATCTCAATTTGATCCCTTTTTAATTGCCTGATTTTGAGGCGTGCATACAACTTTCTATTAATTGTTCTAACTCATGCATACAAACATGTCAATATTAGTTAAATATCTAAGCATTTAAAAGTGTGTGTATATTATTTCAGAACACAATTATGGATCGTTGTTGGATGCAAGAACATCGTTTAGGTGATGAGAATAAGAGCGGTCGAAGAGTTCTTACAATTTTCCCAAGCAAATTTTCCTAATCAAACAACTTTCTATTGTCCTTGTGTTAAGTGTTTGAATGGACCAAAACTAAATGTTGAGGAGATACAGAATCATCTTCGTATTTTTGGGATTTGGCAAAGATATACGACATGGACCTGGCATGGTGAAGTGTTAAACAAGCCAAGTGTGTCCACAAGAGAGGAAGTTGATGTAGATATGGACGATCGACTAGAGGACATGATTCGTGATATTGGACGTAGTCTTTTCAGCGGCACATGTGTATGAAACTCTATGTAGCGACAAGGAAGAACCTCTGTATCCGGATCGCAAAAATTTCACACGGTTGTCAATTTGTCTTTGAAATTGTTCAATCAAGAAAGCGATAAATGGGTGGGTGACAAGAGCTTTACTGAATTGCTTAAACTGTTGAATGACATGCTTCCGATAGAGAACACATTGCCGAAAAGTAATTATGAAGCGAAGAAGATATTATGTCCGATGGGTGTGGAGTATAAGAAAATACACGCATGGCCGAAGGATTGCATATTGTACTGGAAAGAGCATGAAGACAAAGAAGAGTGTCCCGAGTGTAATACACCACGCTACGAAAAGAAGGACAGTGATGATAGTTGTGATGATGTGAGCAAAAAAGGTCCTCCTGCGAAGGTGTTATGGTATCTTTCAATTATTCCAAGGTTTAAGCGACTGTTCGCCAATATAAATGATGCAAAGAACCTTAGATGGCATGCAGATGATAGGAAATGTGATGGAAAGCTTCGCCATCCGGCCGATTCTTTGCAATGGAAGAGAGTTGATTCATTGTTTCCGGAGTTCGGCAATGAGCCAAGAAACCTTAGGCTTGGACTTGCTACAGATGGAATGAATCCATATGGTAACTTAAGTAGCATCCATAGTTCATGGCCTGTTCTCTTAGTAATTTACAACCTGTCTCCTTGGTTGTGCATGAAGCGCAAGTACGTTATGCTATCTATGATGATTTCCGGTCCAAAACAACCGGGAAATGACATAGATGTTTATCTAAAACCCTTGATTGATGACTTGAGAATATTGTGGGCAGAAGGCATTAATGTCTTTGATAGATTTTCAGGTGAAGATTTCAAGTTGCGTGCCAGGTTGTTTTGCACCATCAACGACTTTTCAGCATATGGGAACTTGTCCGGGTATAGTGTTAAGGGGCATAAAGCATGCCCTATTTGTGAAGATGACACATGTTTCTTTCAACTGAAAAATGGGAGGAAGACTTGTTACCTTGGGCATAGAAGATTTTTGAGACGTGATCACCCGTATCGCAGGTTGAAAAAGGCTTTTAATGGATGTCAAGAGAACGAAATTGCTCTGAAAGCTTTAACCGGAGAAGAAGTTTATCAACGGGTGAACTCCATCAATGTTAAGTACGGAAAACAAGAGGAAAAAACATTCTTCCGTGAAAAACATATGGAACAAAAGGTCGGTGTTCTTTGATCTTCCATCTTGGTCAAGTCTTGATGTAAGACCTTTGTATTGATGTGATGCATGTGGAGAAAAATGTGTGTGATAGTGTAATCGGTACGCTTCTCAATATTCAGGGCAAGACAAAGGATGGAGTGAATGCTCGTCTGGAACTTGTTGCCATGGGTATAAGAGAGGAGTTAGCTCCTCAGCCAAGAGGTAACAAGACATATTTGCCACCAGCTTGTCATACATTGTCAAAGGAAGAGAAAAAAAGGTTTTGCGAGTGTCTACGTGGTGTGAAAGTGCCACAGGGTTACTCTTCAAATATAAAGAGTCTTGTATCAATGACAGATCTCAAATTAGTTGGCTTAAAATCTCATGACTGTCACGTCTTGATGCAACAATTACTACCAGTGGCTATTCGTGGCATCTTGCCAAAAAATGTTCGACATGCCATAATTAGATTGTGTTTATTTTTCAATGCAGTATGTAGCAAAGCTATTGACCCTCAGAAATTGGACGAGTTGGAAAATGAGGCTGCTATCGTTTTGTGTCAGTTGGAGATGTTCTTTCCTCCGTCATTTTTTGACATCATGGTTCATTTAATTGTTCATGTAGTCAGAGAGATTAGAGTATGGATATGCTCACTTCATCAAAGGCCAAGCCTACAGATTAAGCGTGTACTTGAGGGGTAAACTTTTAATTTAGTTGTCATACTTGTGATGTCATATATGTATTTATCTTATATATATAACTTATATTATTTTATCAGAGCTATGGTGGATTATAATAGTAAAAAAGGTCTGGGACAAGAAAAGAAGCCTAATTGGAACATACTCATGGTAGGTAGGTTGTCTTTATATGATATTTACGTATTAAAAGGCGTATTAGTTATGTGTATACATAATTTGTAGTAATTTATATTGTCATTTGTAGGGGCCTCACCAAGACAACTCATGGGCGTGTGGCTATTATGTCATGAAGACCATGTTGTCCATTGTCACAATGAGGATTACATCTGGATGGGATTTGGTAATAAAACATTTCTTAACTTGTTAATTGATCTTTTTTATACCTTACAATATTTGAAGTTAGTTAATTAGATCTTTTTTGAATTGAACTTGTAGTTATTCGATGGTTGTAACCCATACAGTCCTGAAGAAATTGTTGAGATTCGAAAAACTTGGGCACGCTTTTTTGTGACTAAGATTGAGGAGCAAAATCTAAACCCAGAACCACCAAGACGCCGAACAAGAAAAGCAATACAAAAAAAATGACATGGTGCGATAAAATTTGAATGAATTGTTTTTGTACTATTGCTTATGTTAGATAATTGTTTTGCCTTTAATTGCTCTTCATAGTTTACATCCTTCAATGCCTTTGTGGATAAATGTATCATGTGTTATGCCTTTGTGGATCAATGCCTTTATTTGTTTTGGAAGTTATGTTTTGTGAATTCTGTTTGTGAATATTGTATATATCCTGTGTGGATAAATCTTTTGACCAGTTATGTTTGTGAATTCTGTGTGGATATTGTTTATATCCCCGGGAAATTTAAAAAAATGTATAAAAAAATTATACCTCTGGGTTTTCCTAAAAACCGCGGTTAAAAGCGACTCTGTGTAGGTTTTAAAACCCGCGGTTAAAAGCTGTTTTCGTTTTCAAATTTTCAAAGTGACATCTGGCGCCGGTTTTGTTATAAAACCGCGGTCAAAAGTGACCTCTGGCGTCGGTTTTCACTAAAAACCGCGGTTATAACTTTTTATTTCATATTTTCAAAGTGACATACTGGCCGGTTTTGTTAAAAACGCGGTTAAAAGTGACCTCTGGCGCGGGTTTTCCGCAAACCGCGGTTAAATCTGTTTTTCGTTTTTCAAATTTTCAAAGTGACATCTGGCGCCGGTTTTGTTATAAAACCGCGGTCAAAAGTGACCTCTGGCGTCGGTTTTCACTAAAAACCTTGATTATAAGTATTTTTCGCTTTTTCAATTTTTTGTCCTTTAAATCGAGGATTTAACGCCGTTTTTGTTAAAAATTGCGATTAAAACTTACTTATAACCGCGGTTTAAAAACCGGCGTTACATGTTTACACTTACAACGTCGGAAGCATTGACGCCGGATTGAAAACCGGCGTTAAAAGTCCAAAAAAACCGCGATTAAAGGTAGTTTTTGCATTAGTGACATCCAATTATATCTCGTCAATTAGATATTTGTGTAAGTATTTTAAAAAATAATATTATGATAAGATATCATGATGAAATATGTTTACATGTAAAATGTTTTTACACCGTTAGTGGATAGTTATTAAACTCAATTTTTATATTTAACTTAATTCAAAGTTTAAGAAAAATACTTCTTAGCATTATTTATTTATTTTACAAAATAACATTTTTAAATATTGATCAAAAGCGTTTTTAATTTACTTAAGAATAACATTTTTAATTATAATAATATGTTAACAATGTTATTCTAGAAAAAAAATAATTTTGTGCCTTCAATCAAGGCAAAGGCTAGGGTGGGCAAGTTTATCATATGGTCACTAGTGGACCACAATTTTTAACCATTTAATTCTTCTATATTTACAATAAAATGGTGCACCCTCCTACACTGAATTGTTTTTCCCTTCCTCTTCCCCTCAGCTAGCCTCACCACCAACGACGACCACATATCCACCGTGAGATTTTCGGCCACCACAGGCCGCTTAACAGCGAATCCAAACCGCCATGGTGATGCCCTCAACCTTTTCTACAAAAGCCCCACCTATCCGCAAAAACGAACCATTTTGAGAACCTCAACTGCCATTGTTCTGGCGCGATTTCGGCCACCACGGGCTGCGTACCTATGAACCAATGGTGGATTCAGAGTCCCCTTTCTGTGCTATACCTTGTGGACTGTCTGTATCATCTCCGTCGAACCACCTCCATGGCCTCCAGTTTCAAGCTCTATTTACGGCCACCGTTGGCCGCATATCGAAAAACAGACACCAGATCAGGACTACCCTCTGTGAGTAAAGTTTAAGAGACTGCTTCAAAAGCTTGTGTAAAATTGCTTGAACATGACTTTTTGTCCCAAAGCTTACACCACATTCATTTTGTTCATAATTCATGAGGTTATTTGAGGTTTCCTTGCTTCCTCTATTCTATATATTGCTATTTGTTTTGTCTATATTTTTTTTCTTTTTATCTCTTACTGTTGGGATGATTTCCATCTTTACTTAATGTCTTAGGAAAAATTGCAAAACAAAAATGAGTATTCTAAGAGCAAAGAGCTGATGACAAATGCTTGTTTGGTCGCGACTGGTATTAGGAGTTAATAATAATTGATTGTAAAGTTAGTTATATCTGTAACTAACTCAGCTTCATAACTCATCTTGATATATAAGCTTGTAACACTCTCTTCAATAATCAAGAAGTTCATATGGCTCATTTCCTATCATGGTATCAGATGAGAGACTACGCGAATCTCTCTGAACCCTGGCTTCCATGAATTCTTCTTCTTCGCTCGTCTCTCTTCTTCTCCGTATCGCTATTTTTTGCGATTTCTATGCTTTCCTTTTAGTATCGCTCAATTGATTCTGTTTTTGTTTTCAATTGATTCTACATTTCTCGATTCATGATCTCTTGTTCTTCTTGATTCGCGATTTTCATGGCTGAAATTGAATCTTCTATCGGTACTACAATAACGATTCCTTCACAAATTATGTCAATGTCACAGATCCTTGTGCAAATGTTTCTTCTCCTTATTACTTACATGCTAGAGAGAATCCAGGAATGGTTTTGGTTTCTCCACCACTGAACGGTGGCAATTATCAACAATGGAGCAAGGCGATGCGTCGTGTACTCCAAGCGAAGAACAAATTGAAGTTCGTTACTGGTGCATTGAAGATGCCGAGCGAAGGTGATCCGCATTTCGATGCTTGGGAGCAGTGTAATGGAATGATAGTTTCCTAGATCAACCGAACCCTAAATCCTCAAATTGCATCCAACATTGTCTTCATTGATACTGCAAAAAAGCTATGGGATGATTTGCAAGGCCGATTCACCAAAGGCAATCATTTCAGATTATCAGATCTACTTTAGGAGGTACATTCTCTTAAGCAAGGAGAAAGGTCAGTAAATGACTATTATACTGCCTTGAAAATTCTATGGGATGATTTAGAGGTTTTGCAACCAATCACTGATTGTACATGCACTGCGAAATGCACTTGTAATTCTATAAAAAAATGTGAAGAAACAGAGGGATTCTGAATATGTAGTGTGCTTCTTGAAAGGATTGAATGATTCTTATGATACAGTCAAGTCGCAAGTTCTACTCATGGATCCATTACCTATTATTAGCACTGTGTTTTCTATGGTTTTGCAACAAGAGAGTAGAATTGGTGGCCCACCTCCTGAAATTGCGAAGATTCTGTACAATTCCACTAATGATAATCACAAACAACCATATACTGGAGGCAAAAATTCTCATGGCCGAGGCATTGAAGGCAGATTTTCTGGGGGGAAGAGGCAGAGGCAACCCCAAACAATGCACCTTTTGTGATAGACTTGGACACACTGTGGACCATTGTTATTTTAAACATGGTTTTCCACCGGGTTATAAGCCAAAATACAAGTCCTCGGCCAACTCAGTCTCTGCTGATAATGCAGACTCATCTACACCTAATAAGAATGATACACCAGCATCAAGTCAGAAATTACCAAGTCATGGGGCTTCAACTCAGTTTAATGCAGAGCAACTTCAACAACTTTTGCAGCTTCTCAGTACTTCCAAACCACAGTCAAGTGAACACCATGTAAATCAGGTTTCTACTTCCTTTGTTGGTGGGTCTTCCACTCATCAACACAAGCCATCTTCCTCCAATAATGTGGTCAGTGATTCAGGTAATTTTGCACAACCATGTGGTCCCTGGATCCTTGATATAGGGGCTACTGACCATGTTACTCATACCTTGTCTTGTTTCAATTCTTTTTATAAGATTAATCCTATTCGTGTTCACTTGCCTAATGGTACTGTTTTATTGGCAAATTTTGCTGGTTCTGTTTCTTTTTCCCTGTCTTTAAATTGCAAAGAGTTCTATATGTTCCTGAATTTCAATGCAATTTAATTTCAGTTTCTAAACTTGTTAATATCTTAATTGCAAACTCACTTTGTTGCACAATTCTTGTTTCACTTAGGACATGACCTCTATGAGGATGATTGAGTGTGCTAAGTTGGAGCATGGCCTTTACACTTTGACAGATTTCAAGGACCTTGATGAATCACCTTTAGATTTTGTAAACAATTCCTTTGTTAATAAACTTTCCACTATACATACCACTGATTCCAATTGTTTTGATTTGTGGCACTTTAGGTTAGGCCATCCCCTTCCCAAAGTCCTACAACATGTTTCTTGTACTTTTCCATATGTTCATACATAAAATAAAATTGCTTGTGATTTTTGTCACTTTGCAAAACAACAAAGACTGTCTTTTCCTTCTAGCACTAGTTCTTCTCATAATGCTTTTGACATGATTCATGTAGATATTTGGGGTCCACTTGCCATTAAATCCATACATGATTACTCTTATTTTCTCACCATTGTAGATGATTTCACTAGGCATACTTGGATTTATCTAATGAAGTCTAAATCTGAAGCTAGAATTCTTTTGCAAAATTTCATTGCACTTATTAAAACTCAAATCATGCTTATGTTAAAATAGTAAGGTCTGATAATGGAATTGAATTTCATTGTCCTCCCTACTATGATTCTTTTGGCATCATTCATCAAACTTCATGCATTGAAACTCCTCAACAAAATTCAATTGTTGAGAGAAAACATAAACACATAATGAATGTTACTCGCAGCTTGCTCTTTCATTCACATATGCCAAAACCTTATTGGAGTTATGCTGTCAAGCATGCTGTACAACTTATAAATAGGTTACCAACACCTGTTTTAAATAAAAAATAACCTTTGAGGTTCTTTATAATAAACCTCTTGCACTGCTGGACCTTAGAGTTTTTAGTTCATTATGTTATGCATCAACTTTTACTCAAGGCCGAACCAAACTAGATCCCAAGGCCAGAAAACGTGTGTTTCTTGGTTTCAAACCTGGCACAAAAGGATATATCATCCTTGATCTTTCATCTAGACATATCAGCATCTCTAGGAATGTTATTTTCTATGAGCATATTTTTCCCTTTTCTCATTCTACTTCTTCCTCAAATTCTGCTTCACAGGATTTAATTACTGATCAGAATGATTTAAACTTTCTCTTTGAAACACATATCAATTCTGATCAGTCAATTGAATCTTCAAATGATTCTTCAAATGCTTCTTTACCACATTCTGCATCTCCTGCACATTCTGTACCTCCTGCATATTCTGCACATTCTGCACCTGAACATATTGCATCCCCTGTACAAAATCTTACTGATATGGTACCTGATTCTCCCACCAATTCCTCTCCTCAACCACAAATTAGAAAATCTCAAAGAATTCACAAGGCACCTGTTTATCTTCAAGATTTTCATTGCCATTATGTCAACTCAGTCACACCCTCTACAGCTCCTCATAGTGATCAGTTTGGTAAGTCTGTTTTACATCCTATTTCTTCAGTTCTTTCTTATGATTTCCTTTCATCTGCCCACCGTCATTTTGCCCTTTCTGTCACTAGTAATCCTGAGCCTAAAACTTACCATCAAGCTGCAAAATCAAAAGACTAGGTTGCTGCCATGAATTCTGAGATAAAGGCCCTTGAAGACAATAAAACTTGGTATTTGACTGACTTGCCTTCTGGTAAGGTTCCTATTGGTTGTAGGTGGGTTTACAAGATCAAGTATAAGGCTGATGGTTCTATTGAGCGATACAAGGCGCATTTAGTAGCCAAAGGGTATACCCAACAAGAGGGAATTGACTATTTTGACACATTTAGTCCAGTAGCAAAACTTATTACTGTGAGATTGGTGCTTGCTATAGTTGCGGTTCAGCAGTGGCATCTTTCATCAATTAGACGTCAATAACGCTTTTCTTCATGGAGACCTTGATGAAGAAGTATATATGCAACTTCCTCCTGGCTTCTAACCTTCAAAACCGAACCAAGTCTGCAGATTGGTTAAGCCCTTATATGGATTAAAATAAGCAAGTCGCCAATGGTTCTCCAAATTTTCTTCCTTTCTTATATCTATTGGATTTCAGTAGTCACACTCTGATCATTCCCTCTTTACCAAGCGTTCTCCCGCTGCATTCACTGTGCTATTGGTCTATGTTGATGATGTTATACTAGCCGGTTCAAGTCTTGATGATATTGCTTCTGTGAAACAGCTTCTGGATGAAAAATTCAAGATCAAAATTTGGGAAAGCTAAAATATTTTCTAGGTCTTGAGGTGTCTCGTTCTCACAAAGGCATTCATCTCAATCAACGCAAATATGCCTTGGATATTCTTGCTGACACTGGTTTTTTGGCTTCTAAACCTTATTCTACTCCCTGCATCAAATCCACTGCTTCCGTTGATACTGCTTCTGCTGCAGCTCACCCGGATCCTTTTGAATATCGCAGATTAGTGGGTCGCTTGCTTTATCTCACAACTACTCGCCCGAATATCTATTATGTAGTTCATTCCCTTAGTCAGTTTATGTCTGCTCCAACACTGACATATATATTTTTAAAAGAAAAGATCAGATATAACTGCAACAAAAAGTACTTTTAGCAGCAATTTTTTAACCTTTTAGCGGCAATAAAAATGGTCCGTAAAACCTTTGCCAGTAATTGGCACTGCATAAACAGGTGCTCTAAGCTCTTCTCAAATTCATAGTAGAGTGGGCATTGTGTATCAATCTTCAATCCCTTTCTTTCCAATTTACATTCGGTAGGAAGGATGTTTTTTGCCAAACGCCACATAAAGTTCTTTGTACAGTTTGGGATAGAAGCCTTCCAAATTGCCTTCCATAAACCATTAACACTGGTTGCACATCCCTCAGGGCTATCCTGACACTTTTCCTCCTTTAAGAGATGATAAGATGATCTAACAGAGTAATTTCCATCCCTCTCCTAGTGCCATATTAGCTTATCCTCAGGTAATCTCTAGGAAATAAGAATGTTAAAGATTTGTTGGGCTACAAATTCATTAAAAATGCTTGAAAGCAGTCACCTCTTCCATTGTCTAGTGTCCTCATCAATAAACTGGTCAACTGTGGCATCCGAATTCAGAATTGTGGTTGGGCTCCACACTTGAAAGTTTTTTTGCTCAGGTAGCCAGTTATCACCCTAGATCCTTACCTTTCGGCTATTCCCAATCGACCATCGAGCTCCTCTCTTGATGATTACTCTTTGCATTACTTATACTTCTCCAAGCAAAGCTTGGCTGGAAACCAATTTGTGCCTCCATCAAGTTAGACCTAGGGTAGTATCTGCTCTTGAAAGTGCAAGCCATCAACGAGCTTTCATCCATGATGAGTCTCCAACATTGTTTCCCAAGTAAAGCTACATTGAATTCACTGAATCCCCGGAATCCTAGTCCTCCTTGGTTTTTTGCCTTTCCCATTTTATCCCAGTTAATCCAATGAACCTTCCTTTGAGACTCAGTTGAGCCCCACCTGAATTTAGCAATCATGCTTTCAATCTGCTGGAAACCAATTTGTGCCTCCATCAAGTTAGACCTAGGGTAGTATTGCTCTTGAAAGTGCAAACCATCAACGAGCTTTCATCCATGATGAGTCTCCAACATTGTTTCCCAAGTAAAGCTACATTGAATTCACTGAATCCCCGAAATCCTAGTCCTCCTTGGTTTTTTCCCTTTCCCATTTTATCCCAGCTAATCCAATGAACCTTCCTTTGAGACTCAGTTGAGCCCCACCTGAATTTAGCAATCATGCTTTCAATCTCATGGCAACAACCTTCAGGAGCTTTGTAGCAGCTCATTATGTAGTTGGGAATGGCTTAGGCCACAGATTTGATCAAGGTTTCTTTACCAGCTCTTGATATACATCTCTCTTTCCAAACCTTTCAGCTTCTTCCAAACCCGGTCCTAAACAAAAGAGAAAGTCTCTTTCTTTGATCTACCAAATACAATAGGGAGGCAAGTATTTAGAGTGATTTGTCACTGCCTTTATTCCAATCTTGTTACAAATAAAATCTTTGTCTGTGATAGGCATATTTCGGCTATATGACATATCTGACTTATCAAAGTTAACCAGCTAGCCCGAAGCTAGCTGGTATGTGTTGAGGATTTTGGTGATGGATTCGGCTTCCTTGATGTTAGCTCTTGCAAAGAGGAGGCTATCATCGGCAAAGAGAAGGTGTGTGATCTTGGGAGCACTCCTTGCCACTTGGATACCATGGAGGTTGCTACTTTGGGTTTCTCTATGTAATAAGCCCGAGAGAACATTAGCACAGAGGATAAAAATATATGGGGATAGAGGATCACCTTGGCATAAGCCTTTTTCCGGAGTGAAACTTCTGCTTGGTTGCCCATTAATTGGCACTTGATAAAAGACTGATGTAATTCAAGAGAGAATAATGGTTGTCAGTTTAGGTGGGAAGCCCGTTGCCAAGAGAGCAACTTTGATGAAAGGCCACTCCATCCTGTCGTAGGCTTTTGCCATGTCCAATTTGAGTGCCATCATACCCTTTTTGCCTTTAGTCTTCTTCTTGAGCCAATGGAAGCATTCCATGGCTACAAGTGCATTAACTGTTATCAATCTCCCTTTGACAAAAGCACTTTTCTCCTTATCAATTACGTCTGGAAGCAGACACTTCATTTTATTAGCTATGGCTTTCGTCACAATCTTCATAGTAACGTTGCAAAGGCTAATTGGTCTAAAGTGTTGGGGAGCCACCGAGTTCTTGCATTTGGGGATGAGGGCAATGAATGTTTTGTTCATGCTTTCGGGTAAATCTCCATTGTTGAGAATTCCAAGTGCTAGAGCTTGGATGTCAGCACCAATGATGTGCCAGAATTTTTGGAAGAAGAGAGCTGGAAGACCATTAGGCCCCGAGGCTTTAAGAGGATGCATTTTGATCAATGGACACCTTAACTTCAGCAAGGCTAAAATCTCGATTGCACCAATCTGGTTATTCCCCAGAAAGCCGCTTTTGAACCGCTCCACAAACTTGCGCCATATTTGAGGGGTTGGAAGTAGAGAACAGGTCAGAGAAGAAACTAAGAAGGATTTTCCCCACATTCTCTTCCCCATGCCACCAAAGACTATCTTCATCTTTTAGTTTCTTGATTACCTTAGACTTTCTTCTTTGATTTGCCTTGCCGTGGAAAAATTTGGTGTTTGTATCACCATCTTTCAACCAAACGGCTCGTCTCCTTTGTCTCCATAAGGTCTCCTCCCTTTTAAGGAGCTTAGCATGTCTCTATTCAAGTTCTCTGTGCATAATGATGTTTTCAGGCTCTTCGGACCACATTTTTTCAGCCTTGAGGAGTCCTTCTATCTTGACAATCTCTGTTCTCACCTCAGAAGATCTACGCTCCTCAAATTTTGAATCAATTGATTGTACCCCCAAAAGTTTTGTTACACAATCCCTGGCATTTCTAGTCTAAGCTCTTCTGATCAGTTCTTCGCATTTTGGATTAGTGGTCCAAGTCTCCTCAAATCGAAAGATATGCACAGTCTCCTCAAATCGAAAGATATGCACTCCTTTCTTTTTACCAAGCTCTTGGTGTGCCTCTAGTTGAATCATCACAGCAGAGTAGTCAGAGCCAAAGCGAGGTAGATGAGATATCCGAATGGGGAGAAATTTGTTACAAAAGCCCTCAGTGGCCATGGCTCTATCAAGCCTATGTTGAATAAAATCAGTCCCTGTTCTGCCATTGGACCAAGTAAATGGGTGCCCCACAAAACCCAAGTCCTTGAATCCGCAAGTCTCCATCATGTGAATACATGCCTTGATAGGATTGTTTTGATGATTGACAAAAAGAGTTTCACAAATAGACAAATGTGCAAAAATCAAAAAAGTATACCAAGACACACACCAAGGATTTGTGGACTTCAGCTCTTTGGGTTTTAGGTATCTATCTATTTCTTAGGACTGTTTGTAAGTAGTAGTAAAAAGCTCTCAATTAAAATAAAATCACACACTCACAATGTTTTATCTAAAATTAACTTCATGACATTTTTCCTAAATTATTTCAGTCACTAAATATTTCGAAAAAATATTTTGAACAGTGTCCAAAAATATCTGCCCTTTATTTTGGAAAAATATTTTATTTTTGGTACTTATTTTGAATGACAAACAAAATGCTCATAATCGTTTATAGCACTCACTATAACCGTTTATGTGTTTCTTTTCTCTTCCGTGCATTTCAAAGGATCCATAATCGATTATACATTTAGCATAATCAATTATTTTAAGATTGATGGCATCTCCGTGTTTTCACTTTTACATAATCGATTATAACTTTATTATAATCAATTATGGCTTTTCAAAAAGTATCACCTGTGTTTCAATTTTTTAATAAATAAACGATTATACTTTTTCTCATAAACGATTATATTAAAGTTAAATTTTCGGATTGAACGCAACGGGTCGCTTTTATTCAATGTTGCAATGGATAAATTTTTTAATGCTGGACGCTCCTCTCAATGGCTATAAAAGGACAACAACATGGGCAACTTCTTACAACACACTAATTTTTGTACTGAAACTCTGTCAAAATATTTCTCAATCACTCACTTATTTGAGCACAATATTTTCTGTGAGCCTTTTATACTACATCTGCACTTTCGAGTATATCTTCTTCATACAATTTTTATTTGTAAAAATTATTTTTGGGTAGGAATCCCAATTGATTCATAGAGAGGTGATATCTCTTGAACTAGTTACTCTGGTTTAGAGTTGTAAAGATTTCTAACTGAACCTGATTTAAAAGCTAGTGTTTTAATGGAAATCCCTTAGTGCTTTGCTTTGGGGACAGGACATAGGCCACAGGGGTGTTTAGTGGCCAAACATATATAAATTGTTGTGTGCACTCCTTTGCTCTTTATCTCTTTTATTTTTCAGCAATTTATATTTCAGCTATTTATTTTATTCCTCTTTATTTTCCGTTATTTAAATTTAGCAATTTAAATTGAGCAATTTATTTTACGCTATTTATTTTATTGTTATTTAAATTCTGCAATTTATATTTCAAGTCATTTATCATTTTGTAATTAAATCCTTGCAAATTATATTCCAGCACTTTATTTGCAAAAGATTTTTAAAAAGCACGCTTGCGCACAATTCACCTCCCTCTTGTGTTTGAAGTCACTTGGCAACACATCAAGTCCCTACCAAAGCTCATTTGTTCAAAACTCCGGGTATTCAAAGCTCCCATTTTCTCAGAACTAGAGATGGTGTCATTCAAATCTCCAAAGCATAACCAATCCTCTGAAGCAATTCTAGAGAGGCTTCTGATTAAAGCCCACGTATTCTTCTTATTGACTTCCTGAGGATACCCATAGATTCCAGATATGGACAAAGGGGTTTCATCAAATTCAATGGAAGTTGTACAATGAATATGGTTTACGTAGCATATGTCAATATCAATGTTCACCTGATCACACCACAAAAGAGTTATCCCCCAACTCTTTCTCTGTCCTGGCCATCGCATCCTACAACCAGGCCCATTTGGAAACCACATTGAGTTCTAACACGCTCCATTTCATAGTCAAGTAACCTATTCTCCATAAGGAAGACTATTTGAGGATTTTCTAATTTGATGAGACTCATCAAGGCTCGAATTGCCCAAGGGTTTCCCAACCCCTACAATCAACTTAGGATTTTCATTGTGATATGCGGTGTTGGTTTTCCAACACCCCCTCTGTTGATTGTTGATCCACCTCCATATTGGCCACATTCCTTTTTTTGTCACCCCTTCAGATGTCTTCAATAGATCCCTCTGAATCACTACATCAATAAGTTTCCTTTTGCCTAGCTCCAATAGCCATTTTCCATGGTCATCGCTAGCTAAAGTTATCTTACTCCTTTGCTGTATTGGCTTCCTCTTACTGCTGCTGCTTGCCTTCCCAGTTTTTACACTACTAGGAATTTTAGGGGTAATGTCAAAGGACACCAATGATTCAGCAACCCTCTCCACCTCCTTGGATGTTTGGTTTTCAACAAACACAGCCTCCCCAGAAGGGGCTTCTTCAGGCTGCTTTTTCTGTGGTTGAATCACTTCAATATCACATCCCTTCATCTCAGAGGCTTCAGTTTTGCTACTACTAGAACAGCCAAAGAGATTCCTATTGCAAGTGCTGGAGTTACTTTCCTTTCGTGTCTCCATATTGGTTCTGGGTAGGGGGAAGCTCGAAGCCAAGGCCCAAAGGGTAAGTCATTTTCTTGTACTTCCTCATAGCCATCATCATCATGCTCATCCACATCCTCGCAATCCTTTAGTTGATGACCAAATCGGCCACAAGCAAAACAAAATGTGGGGAGTCTCTCATATGTAAAGAAGACTTGGAGATCTTTACCTTGGTACCAGAGAACTGTTCCCCATTTCGATGGCGTTCGGAGATCAAGCATAACCTTGATTCTCAAAAATCGCCGCAACCGGTGATTGTCTTTGTTGCCTGCCTCTTCAAACTTTCCCATTAGGTCCCCCAATTTCTTTGCCATGGCTTCAGACCTTAGGAGCAGAGGCAGCTCATAAACCCTTGCCCAAAATGGCGCCGAGTTCACTCGATTTCACAGAGTTGTTCAGACCCGGATACCTGTTTTAGGACCAAAATGTTTCTATCAAAGCTCCAAGGCCTAGAGCTCATAACATATTCAACAAATATCTTAATGAAAAAAATTCAAAATAGCATAATTTTAAAATTTCAAATTTAAAGAAAATAATTTTAAAAATAGATAGCCAAACTTCAAAATTAACTTCAAGCAAACTAGTTTATAGAGAATAGTTTTAAAAAGAGTTTAAAAACCTTTTCAAAAAATCTAGTTCAAAAAATCAGTTTATGGAGAAAGTATATAGAAAGAGTTTACAAAACTATTTTTGAAAAAATCTACATCAGAAAAAAGTTTTCACCATAAGTTATAAAAAGAGTTCAGAACATATTATAAGAAAAACTATTTTAGAAAAGAAGTTTGAAAAATAAGATAGAAACTAGTGTGCATACTCGTGCATTCGCACGAGTCGCGCCATGCTAGTTATTACGAACATGTGTAAAACAAAAATTGAACAGTAATTTGCTTTTGAGTCGTGACGGGAGACATTAGATGTCGGTATAATTATACCGACACGTAATATCTCCCGTCACGACTCAAAAGCAAAATAATAATGTATAAATAACATAAAAAAATATAAAAAAATGTTATTAAAAAATAAAAATAAAATTATACCGACAACATGTAATGTTTTTCCCGTCGAGACTTAATAATTTTGTTCCCGTTGATAACAGTTTACTTAAGTATGGTTTTGCCGTCGGAACTCAAAAACAAAATAATCATTTATAAAAATTAAATACATTTATAAAAAAATAATTATACCGACATGTAATGTCTCCCGTCCCGGCACAAAAACAAAATAATAATTTATAAATGACTTAAAAAATATAAAAAAATGTTAATATAAAAATAAAATTAAAATTATACCGACAATATGTAATGTTCCTCCCATCAAGACTTAATAATTTCGTTTCCGTCGACAGCAATGTACTTAAGCAATGTTTTCCCGACAGAACTCAAACAAAATAATTATTTATAAAAATTAAATAAATTTATAAAAAAATAATAATTTATAAATAATCATTGTTAAGAGTAGTTTAGGGACTATAATTATTTTTTTATGAGATTGAAAAAATTAATTACAGCTAACTAATTTTTTTAATAAAAGTGAATTTATTTATATTTGGTTCCTATTTCTTTTGGTATGCAGTTTTTTTTTTGTTTGATAAGCTGTTTTTGATAAGCTGGTATGCAGCGCTTTATTTTCAAATAAAATCCAAATAATAATATTTTATTGTAAGTTAAGACAAATAACTGAACAACATGCTTTTTTATCGAAAGTGCAAAGAGTAAAAAGTAAAAAGTGAGAAAAAGAAGGTAAAAGGTGGGTAGAAAAAATAATTTTTAATTTGAATAAAATTTTTGTTTTGTTTGATTTTTATGTACATTGACATTTTTATCCCTGAAAAATACAGGTGTCATTTATATAAGATGTCTAAAATTGATATTTTTCTAGCATATTGTTTGATTAGTTATATAATAGATAGATATAATAGAATAGATAGATAGATAGAAGTTCTTTACAAAATAGTAATAAAAACAAATTCCGGAAAACACGTTTTGAAAAATACAAGTTTATAGAGTAGAGTTTTTAAAAGGGCCTAAAATATTTTACAAAAATAAAGTTCATACAGTATTTTCATAATACCAAGTTATAAAGAAAAGCTAGAAAACATATAAAAAGAGTTTAAAACACAAATTTCAAAACATCGGGTTTATAAAAGAAGCTTTAAAAATTTAAAAATAGCTAAAAACATATTCAAGAAAACCTAGTGTATAAAATAATTGTCAAATCACTAGTTTGTAAAATAGTAGTTAAAACAGAATAGTAATGAAAACAAATTCTAGAAAACACGTTTTGAAAAAACAAGTTTATAGCAGTGTTATAAAAACTGGTTCAGCCGGAAACCGGATCCATGGTCGATCCGGGCACTCTGTTGGATTGGATTTGTTGTTAACTCGGCCATTACGTCATTAAACCGGCCAAAAACAGGGGCGGACCGGTGAAACTCATACCCAAGCGGACCTGCGAGAGAGACGAAGAGGAAATGGAGAAAAATAAAAGAAAAGAAAGCAGAAGGAGAAATGGAGAAGGAGAAAGAACGAGTGAAGAAGAAGAAAAACGAAGAGGAGGCGAAAAAGATCACAGGTAAGCAATGATAGAAGAAGATAAAGTTGCAGTTGTTGTTAAGGAGAGGCAAAAAAGAAAGAAGATTTTAGGGGGCCCATGATTTTCCTCCTCCCCTCATTAATTTTAACACCTCCTCTTACAGTAAAACGACCAAAATACCCTTAACTTCATCTTCAACCTTCTTCTACCTCTCACCTCTCTCTCTCAATTTTCACGTACCACTCCTCTCACCCCTCTTACATGTTATAATTTTTTTTAATAGAGACCGGGTCATGCGTTTAATTAGTGACCCTCCAGTTCGACCACTAACCCAGTACACTGACCGAGTCGATTACCAGTCCTAGTTTATTAACATTGGTTTAATAACATTGGTTTATAGAGAAGAGTTTTTAAATATTTTAGAAAAATATAGTTCATACAGTATTTTCACAATACCAAGTTATAAAGAAAAGCTATAAAACATATATAGAGTTTAACATATAAATTTCAAAAAATCTGGTTTATAAAATAAGTTATAAAAAATAGCTAAAAAAAGAGTGCAAAACATATTCTAGAAAACCTAGTTTATAAAGGTTTATAAAATAATTGTCAAATCACTAGTTTGTAAAATAGTAGTTAAAACAGAAATAGAGAATGGTTTTAAAAACTGTATAAAAAGGGTTTAACAAATATTTCTCAAAAAATCTAGTTCATACAGAAGAATTAATTTTATTTTTGGTGACAAGAGTTTAAAAATATTTTTATGGAAACAAGTTTATAAAGGTATATAGAAAGAGTAAAAAAAAAAATTTTATAAAATCTTATTCGCACAAAATATTTTTTAAATTACTTATAGAAAAAACACTGTCCTGAAAATCGGACCGAACCGGCTGGTTCGACCGGTTGAACCGGGAACCAGTCATGTGTCCAGTCCATACAACCTACAAAACCAGCAGAGCAAAGAACCGGTGAAAACCGACTAGGAACAGGTCAAAACGGTACAAAACAGTCCAAAAACAGGTGATGAAAACCGGGTTGAACCGGTTGTTTCATATTTTTCCTATTTTTTGGTATTTTTTATTTTTAAACTAAAAAGATATGCATTTTTTAGCCAAAGAAAAGTCCAATAAGAAGTAACAAATATTCATACTAATGAACTTTTATTATTTATTTTTAATCTTTTAAAATATATAATACAATCAATTTATGTTCATTTATAATTTGCTTTATCATAATTTTTTAATATTTATATTGATATATTACTTAATAAATTTAATAATATTAAAAATATTTATTTATTTACCCCCCGTCCGACCACGGTCAAACCATTAAACCGTGAACCAGTATTTTCATTGGTTCGGTCACTTGACCGGTTTCCAAAACATTGAGAAAAAATGAAAACATAATATAGTACAAGCAAAAGCTTTCAAAAAAATATGTCAAAAACACCTTATAGAATAATAGCATGAAAACGGTTTTTTCAAAATACTTTTCAAACAAACTAGATTAATAGGAAAATGTTTTATAAATAGGATGTAAAAAGAGTTTAAAAATAGTAATAAATATGATTTAAAAGTACTTTTCACAAAAATCAGTTTATTGGAAAAGTTCGAGCAAAAGTATATGAAAAGTTTACAAAACCATTTTTCAAAAAATCTGGTTTCTGAAAAATATAGACATAAGTTTTAAAAAGAGTTGACAACATATAATTAAAAAGACTATTTTTCAAAACAATAAGATAAAAACAGTTTAGAAAACATTTTCAAAAAACACTAGTCAATAATATAATAACGAAACCAGACCGTATATTAAACCGGTATAGGCACCTGTTCAAAGTTCAAAAGTCGGACCGAAGTCGAACCCGGGTCGAACCCGGGTCTGACTGGTAATATTAATGTATAACTTTTAAAAAATTTATATAATATATAAAATAATAATAAACAAAAGATAATATAATATTCACAACTTTACAATATTAGTTAACATAATATTCATTACTTCACACCATTTCATCAAATAACAACCATAAGAATTAAAATTTTATTTTCATGATTTACACAACGACATAATATCTTAATAAAAATTTGAACACGAAAAAAATAAATAATACAAGTAATAAACATTAAAAAATTTCAAGAGAGCTGCAACGAGACATGACAAAATGGCAAAACTCTTTCAAATAATAACCCTATAACCTATTAATAATACCATGCATTTATACGACAGAAAAAAAATGCAATGCATTGTAATTACATTTGTTAAAAAAAAATAATAAAAAAACATTAAAAAGACGAAAGGGGACATACGTGGTGTTACAGGTTATCGGCAAGAGAAACTTTCTAAAAGAATAATAATTAATAAATTCTAAATAAAAACTAAAATAGTTAAAAGAATTAAAAAAAAAAAAAAGGAATCGGGGCTTGTGGTTTGTGAGCTCGTGTGTGAGAGCCGTCTAAAACAGCAAAGTGTGGGAGTGGGGGAAGCGCATGTTTAAGCAGATAGAAAAAAAAAAAAAGAACGAGAGAGATAAAGGAAGAAAGAAGTTGTGAACGAAGAGAGAAGGGGGTTAAGGCAACCGCGCCGAAGAGAGCTCCATCACTGGCGGTGGAGAGAGAGAGAGAGAAGGGAGAAATGGAGGAGGAAATTGTTAAGGAAGATGAGTTTCAGTGAGTCCCACATCATGAAAATTGGACGAAACATAAAGGAAGATGAGTTATAAAAGCAAAGGTAGGATATATAAGCGCAAGTCCTTGTTTAAAAAACATTTTTTAAGGAGTTTTTTGCAGAAAGTATTTTAAAAGATTTTTTTTGTGGGTATAATATGGGGCTAAAGCCCATGAAAACAAACTAAGGAACCGTTATGGTTTTTATTTTCCTTTTAAGGAGAAGCTGGGTCAAACACTATTTAAAAAAAGCTCTACAAAAAAAAGCTTTTTTTTGTCTGAATAAAAATATTACAAAAAGAGCTTAAAAAAAGTTATAAATAGGAGCTTTCAGCTAGCTTATGCGACTCCTTTTTTTAAGTGGTCTTCTTTCGAACCTAGCTACATGCATTTTACGTTATAGAAATAAGGTGGTAGCAAAAGCAAACTTTTGACCAACACAGGTTGTAATATTATAGTAGTATATTACAAAAAGCATGTGTTTTTTTTTTGTTGATGTTACAAATAGCATGTCATCAAAGTATTATAATAAAGCATGTTATAAAATAATGCGTTTTAGAAAAATACTATAATTTATATTATTGTTAAAATGGAAATACATTACAATAATATTATAATAATATCAAAAATACTATAATTTATATTATTGAACTTCCACCAGCCCCTTGGTGGAGATGACCACCCAACCTGTAACACCCCGTTTCCGAAGCACTACAGTGCAACCCAATCTAATGCTGAAAACATTTAATGCTTATATGAGAGTACTCTTATGTATTTCGCAATGGAAAAATAGGAGTAATTTTTTTTTTCATTTTCTTTCCTTTGAAACCCTTTTCAAAATGAGACATAGAGTACTACAGTTATCTGGAGCACTACAGATTCACAATTTTCTTTCCTTTGAAACCCTTTTCCAAAATCAAACCTCCTTGTATAGTTTTACCAAATCTATTTTCTATACCCTCTTATAACACACTTAAGGCTTGAAATCAACTAAAATTTTACCTTAAAAATCTTTATCAATTTCGGCTAAATAAAGATCAAAACATAACCAAGTTTTTCAATCCTATTTAAAACACTTAACATACTAAGCTTTATGGGTTCAAGCCATAACCAAAAACCAATTTCTTTACCACTTTAATACAACTAAAGACAAGTTAAAACTCACTCAAATCTTGTTCATAAATCACTATTTTTACTACTCCAAAACAGCCCCAAAATTTATTTTATTTCAACCTATTTTTCAAAGCTTTAAACCTACAAATCTTTATAGATTTAAAGTCCTAATCAAAAACCAACTTCCAAATCACTTTGATACACTTAAGAACAAATAAAAACATCATCAAAACTATATTAATGGGCCACGGTTCCAGCCCCCATTTACAAGCAAATTCATTTTTCCAAAACCTTGTAAACATGCTTATATGATTAGTATCCAACATACAACTTATAAACCTTCATGAACTAACTCCAAGACCACAAAATCAAGCCAAGAATGAACCCCCTAACAACCCTTAGCATTCGGCCAGACCTCAAGGTTAGGGTTCCCAAATTTTTAAATACTCTAATCATGCTTAATCATGGAGGAAAACAAAGGGTTATAAGACTAATCATGCTAATCTAGCAAAGTCTAACACTTTAACTCAAAAACAACTCTTAAATCAATGAGATCTCATCCATGGCAGCCATGGAGAAAAGGAAAATAAGCTTACCACAATGATGGAGATGATTGAACAAGGAGGAAGGAGAAAGGATTAGAATTTAGCTTCCAAAATCACAAGATTAAGCACCTAAATCAACTTTCTTTTTCTAGGTTTTTTTTTTCAAGCTTTCCAAAATGAAAGGAAACTGAAATGGACCAGCCAAATGGAGAAGGAGCCACGAAATTTTAGGGACAAGGATGGAAGAAATTTGGTCATTTAGTTGGAAACTAACCAAACTAGTTACAAACTAACTAAACTAACTCAACAAACTAACTACCAATTACTTCCTAAACCAATCAAAATGCTTCCTTTAAAATTGTAGGCTACAAGCACATGGCTGGCCTCCCATTAGTCCATGTGTGGCAGCCATTTGCTTAAAATATCTCAGGGTTTCGCTACGACGCGTTTTCGCTCAACCGAGTGCACGACGTTACGCGTATATTAGGTTTTAATACTAAAAATTCCAAAAATAATTCTAATTATAACCCCACACACAAAAATTACAAATACTCCTCGCGACATGAGAAAAGTACCCATGTTTCTCGTTTACTCGAAATACGAACCGAAACGTTGCAATTAGGCAATCTCTGGGCGTAGAAAACACCCTAAATATTTTCTGATGCCCAAAAATCCTAGAAAAATTCCAATAAATCATAAATATTGGAAAATGCTAAGATCTCAAATTTTATAAAATTTGGATCACGTTTGGACATGTTTCAGGTAGAAACACACAACAGCCTAGTTACGGCAGAATTCACTAGAATTCTCACAGCGTAATAAAAACTGTAAATTAGTGAGGATCACTAATTTCAATTTCTCTTATTAACTAGGTATTATTCAAACAATAAAATTATCAAGACAAAATCTTTAAAATCATAGTCATATTAAATATGACATAAAACAGACAATTAATACAATAACTAGACAATAAAAATCCAAACCATGACTTAAAAATATTTATTAAATCCTGAAAATTATTTCTCTTTCAATAAAATAATTTTCTTTAATCAAACAACAATCTTTCACATTTTTCGATATTAATTCATATTTAAAACAGTATACGTCTACACTGTCTCTTAATCTGAATTAATTTCTAAAACAGTAAATTGTTTACAATAAATCTTTTTTGTTCTTCGTATTTTTAACAAACCATTGAGGTGATCAATCTCCATGATTTATTTTCAAGTAGCTAGAACTATAAAATAATTTTCATAAAAATTGGGATGTTACGCAACCATTTGCATAACTCTGGTTTCACCGCTCAGGACGCTATCAACATTTAAATGGGCTTGCTTAATGGAATTGACAGATTCCAAAACCCATCTCACCATGTTCATCGGTCTTTTAAAATCCAACTCATGATTTAAATTTGTTCCTCCATATCCACAACCAATAGCATGCTACAAAGAATATAGATTTCCCCCGTGCTGTAGGCATACTACCATACGAAGTGCTCAAGTTTACTTCAATCCATTCCTGTAATTCCCAAGTGTAAAACTCTTGCACCTTTCCAGTTTCAACTAACGAGATCCAAATCCTCATGGCCATACTGCAGTCCCTTAAAACATGCATCACAGATTCTGATTCTCCAACACAAAGGTGGTAGTCCGGTAAACTTGAGCTCCATTTACTTCTCTTAGCATTTGTTGGAAGGCGGTTGTGGCTTGCTTTACACGAGTGGACTTGAAATCTTCGTGGACCCTTCTAGTTCCATATCTGCTGCCAGATAGATTTCCTATACTTGAGGCCGAATACTGGAACCTGTTGTAAGCAATTTTAACGGTAAAGGAACCATCTCCCGACCCTTTCCAAGCTAGACTGTCCTGCCCATCAGACCATCAAGGAGGGGACAAGCTACTATTTTATGAATTACCCGCTCTGGTAAGCTAGACCTCATCAGACCCAAATCCCATCTCTCCTGCTGAATCATCCAATCCTTCTTCACTAGGGAGTAACTCTCTTGATAAGTGGCATTATAGGGACACCACTCCTGAAGAGAGTCTTCTCCCCCCAACCCAACAATCTTTCCAAAAGAAAGCGTTACTTCCATTCCCCAGTTTAATCCAAATCCCTTCCAAAATTTTTGGCCACAAATCATTAATAGCTTTCCACAGAGCAGAGTCCTGGTTCTGAGCTTCAGAAGCTACCTTCAGGGTTTTCCCCTTGCATATTTTCCTTTCATGACTCCAACCCACATTGCATCTGGTTTGGTTAGGATACCTCATCCTAATTTCATCCAGAAGGCATCATTAACAAAAGGACAAGACTTTTAGGAAGAAAAAGTATTCCAACCAATTAAATGTTGCTTCCTCTTCTCTGGAGTTGACCCCCACACAAAATCCCTTTGCATTCTCTCAGTAGTTTGGCAGACAGATACAAGTAACCTTCCCAGCCATTGATAGGCATTCGCTCTTCCATCCCACAAGTCTGTTTTCCATTTTCTTCACAATGCTTTTATACCACGCAATTTTTCTGTACCATGCGGTACAATGGAGCCCAAGCCTAATCCCTCAGCAGGTGTGAACCTGCTGCATTGTGTTATCTTGTTCCTCAAGTCCTGAGAGACATTTTGGAAAAAGAAAATACTTGTTTTAACAGAATTGATGCTATGTCCGGCCGCCTAACAAAAGTCTCCCAAAACCTTCAAAATCTTCATCATCTGTTCTATGTTAGCCGCTGCAAATAATAGGATATCGTCTGCAAACAGTAAGTGAGAGATTATTAGGCCACTCTTGCCTGCCCTAATCACCTTCCAATTCTTAGTTTCAAGATCATCTGCTATTAAATGTGATAACTTGTCCATGCAAATCGTAAAGATGCAGGGTGGAAGGGGATCCCTTTGTCTTATACCCCTTGAAGGCTTTACCTCTCCTGCCTCTACTCCATTCCACAGCACCGATATAGAGGTTGAGGAGATGCACTCCATAATTAAGTTGCAAAGATAGGAAGGAAAGATACCCCTTGAAAGCCTATCATAAGTTTTCTCAATGTTCATCTTAATGGACATGAACCCGATTTTCCCTCTTATTCTCCTCATTGCATGCACCAACTCGTGAGCAATAATGATATTGTCATGAATGTTTCGTCCCGGTATGAAACTAGCTTAATGGGGAATAAAATCCATTGAGACAACAAAGGTTTGTGTCGGTTGACAATTGGGAGATGAATCCAGGCCTATCAATCGTAGGAATGAGAACCAGCAAGGTGGAGTTGATATCAATGATCAAATAATGTAGTGGCACAAGTCTTTGCCAACTCTATCCCAAATCTTCTGGAAGAAAATAGCTAGATACCCATCACTACTTGAAGCTTTAAGAGGTCCCATTTGCATCACTGCCTCCTTGATTTCCTCCTCTGTCACTTCCTTGTTCAAGATGTGCAAAAGATCCTCCTCAAGGCAAGGAAACCGAGTCATGGTCTCCAAGTAATTCATGTGGTTAATATCTTCACGGAATAGCTTTTCATAAAATTGAAGAGCCATATTGCTTAGAGTTCTTTATTCCTCCACCCATTAACCCTCAACAACTCTCAATTTTAGAATTTTGTTCTTATGCCTTCTGCTAATAGTCTTTGCATGGTAGAACTTAGTGTTTTGATCCCCGTCACGAATCCAATCCTTCCTAGACTTTTGAATCCATATCGCTTCTTCCCTATCCAATATGTTCTAAAGTTGTCTTTTCAACGCAATTTCTAATTTACCAAGGAAGGGATTCCTCCCATAACCAAACGAACTTTGTATGCCATTAATCCTCCTGATAAGAGTTTATGATGGAATACATTTCAAAAAGAGTCTCAGTTCCAGTCTTTTAACTTAGTTGTGGTGTGCTCCATGTTTGTGGCTAAGCTCCCACCATTATAACATGACGCTAAAACCTTATTAAAATCCTCATGCCATAAATCTGAAGGGCTAGGACCTCTCATGGTTGGAACACTACCTGAGGTCTAGGGTGGTGATCTGAATGAATACGGGTCAAGGTAGCTACAACTGCATCATGAAATCTCAGACACCAATTTGCATTGCACAAAGCTGTCTAATCGTCTAAAAACTCTATCCGACCCACTCTACTTTGGTCATCCCAAGGTATATTTATAATAGCCCACATTCCCTAGGTCCATCAGGTTACAACGGTGGATCCAATTCTGAAATAATTGGCATTGGTTCTTGTCAACACATCCCCCTCCTTTTTGTTCATGACTCTTAGCAATGTCCTTGTTAATCATAGAGGTTGTCATTGATTCAACGTTCTCCCACAAACGTCGCCATTCTGCTTCTCTAGGGCTAGCATAGGTTGCAGAGAGTATCCAAGGACTGTTTTCCCTCATAGAAACCTCAACATGAATGGCTTGCTCATTAATTTCAACAACAGTCAACAAGATATCCTCCCTTTTCCAGAGGATCCAAATACCACCTGAGAAGCCTCTAGCATCACTAATAATACTCTTTTTAAACCCCAACTTCCTGATCACTCTTTTGGCATGTTGCCCACTGCATCTAGGCTCTTGAACAATGAATATTTCAGGCTTAAGAGTAGCAATCAATTGTCAACAGGATCTTCCAATGTCCGGCCCCACAACACCCCTAACATTCCAGCTTATAATTATCATAAGGATATAAAGAAAAGGGCCAACTAACCTGGCATTAGGCATTCGCCTTCAGACTCCCTTTAGATTGGGCTTCCTCCATACCTAAATCCACGGGTTCACCAACCAGTTGCATATCAATATCATCTTGGTCAGGCGATTTAGGAATATCTTCCATGTCAATCACCTTGTGGGCACGAAGATCTTGGAGCATTTCAGGGGTTTTTACGACTATGCTCTCTTCCAGGGACTCTATCATCATATCAGTGGCTTGAGATGGAACATTCACTATGCTGACCATTCTCGATCTAGTTGGGTGCTAGTGTTTCTGCTTTAGTAGAGTTGCCTCATCACATGCCTTATGGTTAGTTGTTAACATCACATCTAAGTTATTGGTACCTGCTGAGGGATTGTCCGTTACCACCTTCTTCTCCCTTCGCATTTGGCTACCAGACAAGAATACTTTGTGTTGCAGTGCCCAACCCCCACCTCTCACCTTCACCAGACTTGGTGGCCAGATTTATGCATTAGTGTCACTCAAAACCATTGTGTTGTTCACCTCTGAGGACCCATTAACATTTGAAGAACATCCTCACTACCCACACGGACCACTTGTTTCTTCCTATTTTTCCGCTGGACCATATTCCATGGTTCCCATCATCAGCCTCCATATTGGCTTCCTTCTGACCTCCAACAACCTTCTCCACATGTTTCTTATCCGGGCAATTTTCTTTAGCATGTCCATACATGCCACAAGAGAAACAGACTAGGTCTATTCCTTCGTATATCAATCTTGTAGCTAAAGTTGAGGGGTTTAGTCAGATCCAGTTCCAAGAACAGTCTCTCAAACTTGCCTCGTGCATGATTCGTAGTATTCAGGTCAGCCTTTTGGGTGGTCCCTATGATTTTCCCAATCGCATGGAGGATCTAGGTATCATAACATTCAACAGGGAGGTCTGGTAGCCTAACCCATAATGCCACCGTATTGATCGTTGTGCTTGAAGTTTGGCTCCCATTTCTCGACCGCTATATAATGGTCGAAAATAACCCATGGTCCTCCAGTTAAGGCAAAATCATAGTCTTCCTTAGAAGCAAACTTCACAAAGTAGAAGTGATTTTCAACATCTATATTCTATATGGACCCAGCTCTAGCCCAGCTTTGTTCTGGTTTTCTTTTTAAGACCGGCAAAAGCTTGACTACCAAAGTTCGTTGCCATGGTTTCCAGATTCTAGCCCTCTACGCTTCATTCAGGCACAAGCATGAGATACCTTTTTCATCTACAATCACTTTCAATCTTGGGGATCGACTCATCGGCTACACCAACATTCTGTTCCTTGAACTCTTCATCTTCATCATCTTCATCAGATCCAAAAATGTGCCCATTCTAGGCTTTCTTAATTTAGGGCCTCCAACCAGTTCCTCCATCCATTCTTCAACCCTTGGCAGGTTAGAGGACTCCCCTGAGAAGCTCCCATCTATTCTCTTACTGATTGTGTTCCTGTTAGCTGATTTAGTAGAGGATCTTGACGTAATCAGAGGTTTACGTGCATCACCATCAGGTGGTTTAAGCGGCGGTGGTGGGTCCTATGGGACAGCGTGGAAAGAGAAGCTTCCCTCAGCAATGTTTTGGTTTGAAGGGAACCCTCGCGGAGGGTTAGGTGACGTCATAATTCTTTCACGGGAGATATTGATTGTTCCCAACTCACAGGATCTGTGTAAACTATGCAAAGGAATTACAAAACCTCTTGCCAGATAATTGGGATCCCAAAAAGAAGTTTAGAAAATGTTACAAATGTGGTTTATAAATAAAAATGATTTAAACCCAAGTTATAAAAAGAGTTCAAAACATATTATAAAAACATACTATATAAAAAAAAAGGTTTTAAAAATAGGATAGATAAAAAGGGGGTTTATAAAAACTTTCATGTTTTTAAAACAGTTTATAAAGTAGTTTATAAAATAGTTTATAAAAAGGGGGTTTATAAAAAAACTAGTTTATAAAATAGTAATTAAAACAGTTTTTTTTTTAAAACAGAATTTAAAGATACTTTTAAACAGAATTAAAAAAACAGCTCATACAAAAGCGTTTAAAAATATTTTCAAAAAAAAAAGTCAATTGTTTTAACAGTTTGAAAAAAGTAAATAAAAAGTTTCAAAAAAGCTGAAACAAAAGCGCTCTATAAAAATTAGAAGTCTAAAAGTTCAAAAAATTGAATACACAAAGTAGAATGTAAAGATGTTCAAAAAATAAGTTTTTAAAAAGGTAAATAAAAATTTCATAAATACTTTTTCAAAAAAATAGTTTATAGATAAAAGTTGTTAAAACAATATTAAAAATTATTTAAGAAATTATTTTGAAAAAACTAATTGCAGATAAAAGTTTTAAAAAAACTTTACAAATATTATATAAAATGGGTTTAAATACTCTTTTTCGTAAAAGCTAATTAATAATAACAAAAAAAATAAGAAAGAAAAGAGGTACCTTAATCTGCATTTGTCGTAAAAGGAGAGTCTAAGCCGTGTCACCATGAAGAGTCACTCTTGGCGAAGCTGATAAATCAAACCCTCAGCAGCCCCAGGTTAGTCAGTATTCCCAGTACATATGAAGAAATGATCATATTGTACAAGTTCGTGATGTCGACAACAATATTCTCCTTGGCAGCTTTTCTTAACATGGATAGAGACCTGATGAAACATGTTCACAAATGCTCATGTTAGAGATGAATAAACATATCACATTGTACAATATTCAAGGTATCCAATCTACAGAGAAATAAAATGTAATACAAAATTGTTCAATAATTATAGATTTAAGCCATGAATTAACATTGAACAACAATATACACAATTAAATAAAAAATACCAACAGAAAAGAAAGCCCTATAACCACTTTATGTACCGGCATCAAATTATGCTTATTTTGAGAAACTAACATGATTTCTGTTTATTGGTCACCCAGTGGTCAGCTAATCCATTTTGATATTTTCATGAGCAAGCAGATGCACTATAAGAAAAATAAAAGAAATTTGGTACAACACTACAACTCTAAAAATTCAAAAGGCCCATACCTCAAAGGCAAAAATCCACCAGGTTTCAACATTAAAGCAATCCCACCACATATATGGAGAAGAGCATCCATGCCATCAATACCTCCACTAATGCACCCGGTTCATGTCTACTGACTTCAGCTTGCATACCAGAGATTCCTTTACTAGGTATATAAAGAGGGTTGCTTGCAAGCAATCCTTCCATGTCCTTCAAACCAAGATCCTTCCCTTAATTCAATTTTATCCTGTAGAAGACAACAAAGTAGCTCAAATGAAGACTGGAAACAACATAAGTGGAAGCAGTAATATATGCCAAGAAAATACAACAGTTTTAATATCTGATGAGAAAGGGGACGGCATGAGAAATGATGAGGCAATTATATGAAAATCAACAATTTTAATCTTTTTTCTGATGAGAAAATAATACATTTCCTTTTGTCACACATATAATATCTATTTTGACAAAAGGCTGGGTTTCCAAACTCGGAAAATTTTAAAACAAATTTTAAAACTTTAATGTTCTAAGCCTAAAAACAATAAAAACATTGACTCTCTTCAGTCCTGCTTTCACTTTCACATCTAATTCAATTTTCAGTTATGACTTAAAAACAAAACAGAACTAACACACAAGCAAGCATCATTGAAGACACAAGAGATTAACAAAAAGCATAACCAAAATTAACAAATGCATGGATTGTGAAATTAGCTAAAAATAATTTAAATCTTATGGTAGGTGGAAAGTTTTACTTCCAGTTTCAACATGTTCAAGAATAAAGCGGGGAAAGTAAAATTCATGGTGTAGAAAATGGCCAGAAAAAGGGAATATAAAGCATGGAGGTTAAAAGCTTGAACCTCTAACCTGTAACCAATACCTCTGCACATTGTAAGCTGCAACATAATCTTTCACCCATTTCCTAAAATCCCACCAACACCAATAGCAAGGGCACCACATCCAGTCCCTAAATCAGCCCAAACCCCTCTTTTCAAATCCTCATTCTTTCACGCTACATCAGAAATCAAATGCTCACATCCTACGATATTACTTCTGTCTCAGGTCTTGGAATCAACACCTCTTCTTTGACATTCAACACCACGTTCCTCCAAGGCTCACATCCTACAATATATTGAAAAGGTATGCTCTCTTGATCCTTCCCTTTGACATGAGCTCCCTGTATCTGCCCTCACTTTCACCCTCTCATCATCATCCTCCACACCCTTACGGGAAAACAGTGAGTGATAGTCCTCAACAGCATCTTCCATGATCCACATGAGCTCCCTGTACAAACTGCTTGAGTCTGGACCATTGTCTGACTGCACAAAAGTTGACCAAACTGAAGAAGCAAGATCTATCTATACACTGGGCGCTGATTGGGATATTGATATTCTGACCCAAATTCTTGAACGTACATGCCAAATAGGAATACTTACACACCTTCAATCGTTTGAAACAGCATAATTTCCTGGAACTGGAAAGCTACGGGCATCAATATTCATGATTGATGATAGTAATTCAATTACAACCACATAATTTAAAACAAGTTTCCAATTACCTTTGATTTATATGGGAATTTGGTTGGGTAATTTTCTTCCTGCAAAATCTTCAGAAACCGCCGTTTCACTGCTAACTTCTTGTCAACAGATGACACAACTCTTATGCCAAGAATTTCAGCATCTACTAACGTCCAAGTGAAAACCACAATATGCTGCAAATTGGAATGGGATTGCAAACAAACTAGTACTAGTATATAGAAAATAGTTTTAAAAATAGTATAAAATTTATAAAAAGGGTTTAAAATTTTATTTTTTGAATTACTTCATACAGAAGAGTTAAAAAAAATATTTTCAAAATAAAAAGGGTTTAAAAAAATTCACAAAAAATAGATTTCAATAAAAAAAATTCGAAGTTTAAAATTTCCAAAAAAAAATAAAATAAAAGATTACATATAAAAGTTTTAAAAAATTGAATATACAAAGTTCTCAAATAATAAATTTTCAAAAAACATTTTTATAAAAGAAGTTTACAAAATAATTTATAATAAGGTTTATAAAATACTCCCTCCAGTTCTCAATATAAGAGACAAAAAAGTATATTTTAGGGGTTCAAAATATAAGAGATATGTGAGATAAAAAGGTGTTTTTCATTGGAAAAAAGAGTGTTTTTCTTGGTTTTGATGAATTTCTTGGTTTTGATGAATTAGGGTTTTGTCTCTTATATTTAGGACCGGAGGTAGTATTAGTTTATGTAAAATAGTGTGAAAACTGGCCTTGAAAAATAAAAATTCAAAAAAAGTAGTTTTCAATATAAAAACTTAGAAGTTTAAAAGTTCAAAAAAAAAAAAAAAAAATTTCAAAAAATTGAATATACAAAGTACCCAAATAATATTTCCACAAAAAAAAAAAATTTCACAACCCGTAAAAAAAAGAAGTTTACAAAAGAATTTAAAATAAGGTTTATAAAATGTAGGTAAAAACTTTAGTTTAAAAAATAGTGTGAAAATAGGTTTTAAAAATAAAATCAAATAAACTAGTTTACAGAGGAAGATCATAAAAGTTGTAAAAACTACTTTCAAAAATCCGCTTTGTAAAAAATGTTAAAAGGAGTAACAAGCAGTAACAAACATAGTGAAGAAAAAGATTTATACAGAAAATTTTTAAAGAAAGAATTTTAATAGAAGATTAACAAACATAGTTTAGAAAAAGTTTTATAAGTCTGTCAAAAAGAGGGTTTATATAAGTCTGTAAAAAAGCTAGTTTATAAAATAGTAACGAAAACACATTTTTTACACAGCCTGTAAAGAAATAGTTTAAAAAAAGATTTATAGAGAAAAGCTTTAAAGAAAGTTTATAAAAAAGAGTTTAAAAAATATTTTTTGAACTTTTTTCAAAAAGAAGTTCAACAAACATACTAGAACAAGTTTAAAAGAAGTCTAAATAATATTTTTCAAAAAATTGTGGTTTCAAATAAAAGACTTAAACCAGAGTTATAAAAGGAGTTCAAAGCATATTACAAATATATACTTTATAAAAGAAGTTTTAAAAATAGGATAGATAAAAAGAGGTATAAAAGGAGTTCAAAACATATAAAAGTTTGTTCATACAGAAGAGTTAAAAAAATATTTTCTGAAAACAGTTTGAGAAAACAGTAAATAAAAGGAGTATAAAAAAGTTGAAAAAGTACTTTTCAATATAAAAATTAGAAGTTTAAAAATTCCAAAAAAAATAGATTACATAAAAAAGTTCAAAATATTGAATATACAAAGTACTCAAATAATAGTTTTCCAAAAACAAGTTTACAACCCGTCAAAAAAAACATGTTTACAACATATTTCGTAGAAGCTAATGGCTAAAAAAAAAAAACCTACCTTAACGAAGAGTCACTCTTGACGAAGCTGATAAATCAAATCCCAAGCAGCCTCAGGCCAGTCAGAATTCACAGGAGTGTTGTTGATGTAACCATTGAAGGAGCTATGAAGAAATGATCATATTGCGCAAGTTGGTGATATCGATCACAATATTCTGCTTGGCAGCTTCTCTTAACATGGATACATACCCGATGAAACATGTTCACAAATACTCAAGTTAGAGATGAATAAACATATCACATTGTACAAGTACAATTACAAGACAACTAATTTCTTTCTCGTTTGGATTATACCAAATCTCTTATGCTCACCATTCACGAAGCTTATCGAATTTAGTGTTTTCTGAATTTCTGGATGGCAATATAAAATATAATCTTCACCAAATGGAGGACGAGTCCATATATAGCAGCAGGTAAAACCACGTTTCTTCTTACAATATTCAAGGTATCCAATCTACAAAGAAATAAAATGTACTGAACTAGTGTTCAGAAAGGAAAGCCCTATAACCAACATTATACACAATTTGAAAAAAAAAAAAAAAAAAAAAAAAAAACCATCAGAAAGGAAAACCCTTTATGTACCGACATCAAATTATGCTTATTTTGAGAAATTAACTTGATTTCTTTTTATTGGTCACCCAGTGGTGGTCATTTAATCCATTTTGATTATTTTCATGAGCAAGCAGATACACTAACAGAAATTTGGTACATCGCTAACACTAACTAAAAATTCAAAAGGCCCATACCTCAAAGGCAAAAAATACACCAGGTCTCAACATTAAAGCAGCCCCATCACATATATGGAGAAGAGCATCCATGCCATCTAAATACCTCCATCTAATGCACCTACCGGATTCAGCTTGCGGACCAGAGATTTCTTTACTAGGTACATAAGGTAAAGGTGGGTTGCTTACAAGACCTGCAAGCTATCCTTCCATGTCCTTCAAACCAAGATCCTTCCCCTAATTCAATTTTGTCCTGTAGAAGACAACAAAGTAGCTCAAATTATGAATGGAAACAAAATAAGTGGAAGCAGTAATATACACTAAGAAAATACATTTTAGGTCAGGGTGAGAAATGATGAGAAGCAATTATATGAAAATCAATGGTGTTAAACTTTTGTTTTTCTGATAAGAAAATAATATGTTTCCTTTTGGCACACATGTAATATCTATTTTGATAAAAGGCTGGGTTTCCAACATCGGAAAAAATTTAAATGCTCTAAGCCTAATACAATTAAAACGTTGACTCTCTTCAGTCCTGCTTTCACTTTCACATCTAATTCAATTTTCAGTTATGACTTAAAAATAAAACAAAACCAACACGCAAGTAGCATCATTCAAGATACAAGATATTAACAACAAGCATAAGCAAAACTAACAAATGCATGGATTGTGAAATTGGCTAAAAAGAATCTAATTCATATGGTAGGAGGAAAAATTTCCTTCCAGTTTCAACATGTTCATAAGAATTAAGCGGGGATACTAAAATTCATGGTGGAGAAAATGGCCAGAAAAAGGGAATATAAAACATGAAGGTTAAAAGCTTGAACCTCTAACCAGTAAGCAATACCTCTGTACATTTTAAGATGCAACAGCAACAGCCACAGGGCCTAAATCTGTGGCAATAACATTTCCTCCAATTCCTAAAATGCCACCAACACCAATAGCAAGGGCACTACTTCCAGTCCCTAAATCAGCCAAAACCCCTCTCTTCAAATCCTCATTCTTTGGCACCACATTAGAAATCAAAATAACAATAACTTGTCTCAGGTCTTGGAATCAACACCTTTTCTTGGACATTCAACACCAAGTCCCTCCGATGCTCACGTCCTACTGTATACTGAAAAGGTATCCTCTCTTGGATCCTTTCCTTCCACAAATAGTAGAGATCCTCTATATTTGCCCTCACTTTCACCCTCTCATCATCATCCTCCACACCCTTCTGGGAAAACAGTGAGTGTATGATCCACTTGAGCTCCCTGCACAAAATGCTTGAGTCAGATTGAGATGAGAAGAATTCAAGAGTGTTGAGAAGCTGTGATTACTAAAGCTTAGTTTCATTTCAACAGAAGGGAAAGCCAGAAACTTTTGGGTAATCACTTCAATACATGCAATTGGAACTAAAAAAATCACTTGAAGACGTGCATAATTCAAGTAAAGAAAGATATTGAGCAAGGGGTTACTAAAAAATCGAACTTTTGAGTTTACAGGAAGATAAAAAGCAAGAACTAAAATATCTCCAACAAAAGGTTCCAAATCAAGAAATTATGACCAAAGATTACCAAAGATTACATGCCAAATAGGCATACTTACACACGTTCAATCTTTTGAAACAGCATAATTTCCAGGAATAGAAAGCTATGAGCATCAATATTCATGATTGATGACAATAATTCAATTACAATCACATATTTTAAAACAGCTTTCCGATTACCTTTAATTTACATGGGAATTTGGTTGGGCAATTTTCTTCTTGAAAAATCTTCAAAAACTGCCGTTTCACTTCTAACTTCTTGGAAATAGATGAGCCAACCCTTATGACAAGAACTTCAGCTCCAGGCAAGTGAAAACCCGAGTATGCTGAAACTTTTTACCAAATTTATTGTTAGAAAGCATATTTAACATGTGCTTATTATAGAGTTAATACGTGCTGATAGTTAGGGATATAGTTATACAAATCAAGGATTTGATTTGATTCTTTGTAATTATTATACGATTGTATTCTCTGATTATAAATAGAGACTGTGTGATCACATAAGACACACAACATTCCAATACAACTTTAACATGGTATCAGTAGTTTAGGTTTTGATCTCCTGCCTCAGTCGCCGCCTCTCTTCTGTTTACTTCCTGCGTGAACAGTACCCGCGTGACTGAGAAGCCATTTTTCTCCGCAACCGTGACTCGTATCTCCGGTCTGCCACCACCGGTCGCACCGCCTCCCCGAGTCGACCCTACGGCCAAAAGCGCGTCCCCAAACGCCGCCGCACGCGCCCCCACGCGCCGCCACACTCCTGCGCGTGTCCGCCATGCGCCCGCGCCCAGATCACGTTTTTTCCCCTTTTCTGGCCCGGCCCACCACCCGCCGCCACTTCCGCCGCCTTCCCCACCACCAGGCGCCCCTGTCCAGCTGTTTTTCACCTACAAAAACTCATGGGGTGATAATTCCGATTCTGACACTGACGTTCACCAAGGTTCCGTTGGGCCCGGGAGAAAAGCGGCCATGACGATAACTACAAAGATCTGGCTTTGTCCGCTTTGGTTTCAAGGTCAAGCCCGTGAAGACCACTTGACCAAACAAGCCAAGGATATTGCTACCAAAGACCGCTCAAAATGGAAGCAGGTTGACGCTTCCTTATGCACTGCCCTATGGTTTTCCATTGCGCCCAAGCTTCTGCCGCAATACCAAGCATTCGCCACGTGTTATGATGTTTGGGAAAAAGCCAAGAAAGTCTACTCCAATGACATTCACCGCCTTTATAGTGTCGTTCTCAACCTCATCTCTTTGAAGCTCGAAAACATGGATGTGCAGACGTACCTTGGTAAGCTTGACCATTTGATTGCTGATTTTCAATCCCTAATGCCTTTTACTAGTGACGCAGCAGCTCATGCCGAGCAACGCAGCAAGTTTTTCATGATTCTTGCACTAGCCGGTTTACCACCAGAGCTTGATTCTGTGCGTAACCAGATTTTATCGGGATCCACTGTTCCTTCATATGATACAGCCAGTGAACAACTGTTGCGTCTTGCTACTCCTCATGCTTTTGGCCACTCCTCCAGTTCTGTTGATTCCTCCACTCTCGTCTCCCGTTATCCCAGTCGTGGTGGACGGAATGGTCCTCATGCTTTTGGCCACTCCTCCAGTTCTGTTGATTCCTCCACTCTCGTCTCCCGTTATCCCAACGCCGTGGTTCTCAATGCAACTATTGCAACCGCTATGGCCATATTGAAGCTGAATGTCGCACCAATATGGCCATAGCGGTTGCTCACACTGCAATCACTGACGATGTTACTATTTCGGCCACGACATAACGAAGTTCGCCAGTTCAAGCGACAATCAGCCAACACCTCTGCTGCTGCCGCTCGCCTGGTAATCCCAGCCTTTGTCTCGCCTCTCTCTTGGACCACGGGTACTTGACTCGGTGCTTCGACCATACGACCAGAATAAATCTCTTTTCATCATCCGCCTTACTCGATTCTTTGCCCTCTGTCACCATGGCAAATGGCTCTAAAATCAAAGTTCAAGGCATTGGTCAAGCACAACCCTTCCCAACCTTTCCTTACATTACGTACTTTATGTTCCTGGTTGTCCTTTTAATTTAATATCCATTAACAAACTCACTCATACCCTTGATTATTGATCCTTTTTGTTCATAATTCCGTTTATGTGCGAGAACGACGTCTTGGGCGACGATTGGAACAGGACATGAGTCTGGAGGATTATATCACCTTTCACTGTCGGTGGCATGTGTCTCTGCTGCTTCTCAAACCCCTACACATCAACGTTTGGGTTACCCTAGCCTCAATAAAATGTGTCTTATGGTTCCTAGCTTTTCTAAGCTTTTATCTTTTGAGTGTCAGTCGTGTCAGTTAGGAAAGCATACTCGTCAAACTTATAGTCAGCGAGTCAATAAAAGTGTTGTGTCACCTTTTGCTTTAGTTCATTCTGATATTTGGGGTCCTAGTCGTGTCTGTTCAACTTTAGGCTATTATTACTTTATCACATTTATTGACGATTTTTCCCGATGTACTTGGTTATTTTTAATGAAAAATCGTTCTGATGTTTTTACTATTTTTCAAGGATTTTGTGCAGAAGTTCAAAACCAGTTTGGTACTTCCATTAAAATATTACGCACTGATAATGCTCGTAAATATTTGTCATCCCAATTTCAATCACTTTTGTCTTCCCAGGGAATTGTTCACCAAACATCATGTGCGCACACACCACAACAGAATGGTGTGGCCGAAAGAAAGAACTGCCATTTAGTTGAAACAGCACGCACCCTTCTCCTACACCATAATGTTCCTCTTCGTTTTTGGGGTGATGCGCTCCTCACGGCCTGTTACCTTATCAATCGCATGCCTTCCTCTGTCCTTCATGATCAGATTCCGTGCATTTCTTCTCAGACTCCACAGCAGATCTCTATCCCATTCCTCTTCGTGTCTTTGGTTGCACATGTTTTGTCCATGACCCCACTCCAAGTAAAAATAAACTCTCGGCCTAAATCTCTCAAATGTATTTTTACGGGCTACTCACGTGTACATAAAGGTTATCGTTGTTTACGCCCTCAACTACAACGATACATTGTTTCCGTGATGTCACATTTTTTGAGACTTGCCCATTCTTCTCTCTTCTCGCTTTACTTGATGATACCTTCACAATGGACCTGAAATCCCACCGTTGTTCCTGCATCTATCAGAACTTCTCGCTTCCACCTCCTTTATGCGTCTACCAATGCGAACACTGACCTCCGGCAGATTCTCCTGGCATTGATCCACCAGCCTCATCTCCTGCTCCAACCGTCCCTCCATCTACGCCGCTGACTGAACTTCCTGTAGCATTAAGGAAAGCGTATTGATCCTCTCGCAACCCAAATCCTAAATATGCTTGTGTTTTAAACTATGACGGTTGTCTACATCCTATGTTTCCTTTGTTTCGCTTTGGATTACGTGGTCTATTCCTAAGTCTACAGGTGAAGCCACGATCGATCCGAATCAAGGCGTCAGCGATGTTGGAAGAGATGGCAAAGATTGCACTCAAATAACACTTGGGAGATTGTTCGTTACCTCGAGATAAAACTACGATGGGTTGTCGATGGGTTTATATGATGAAGGCTCGGGCGGATGGTCAGATTGATCGTTTCAAAGCTCGTCTGGTGGCTAAAGGTTATACACAGATCTTTGGTCTCGATTATGGAGACACCTTTTCTCCAGTGGCCAAAATGACTTCTGTTCGTCTATTTCTTGCCATGGCTGCCATTCATCACTGGCCACTTCATCAACTAGACATTAAAAATGCCTTTTTGCACGGAGAGTTACAGGAGGTAGTTTATATGGACCAACCCCCAAGTTTCACTATTCCTGGTGATTCTCGCCTTGTTTGTCGGCTTCGCCAGGCTCTTTATGGATTGAAACAGTCTCCTCGTGCTTGGTTTGGTCGGTTTAGCTCTGCCTTAATACAATTTGGCATGACCAGGTGTGAATCGGATCATTCTGTTTTCTCCATCCGTTACCCTACCGGTCGGCGCATCTTTCTAGTAGTATATGTTGATGACATCGTCATTACTGGTGATGACACAGACGGTATCCAGCGGCTCAAAGCCCATCTCTTCAAACACTTTCAGACAAAAGACTTGGGTCCTCTCAAATACTTCTTGGGGATTGAAGTTGCTCAGTCCTCTTCAGGCATTGCAATTAACCAACGGAAGTATGCTCTGGATATTCTTACTGAAACTGGTATGCTTGACTGCCGCCCAGCTGATACTCCTATGGATCCCAATGTCAAGCTTCTTCCGGGTCAGGGGGAGACATTGAAAGACCCGGGAAGATACCGACGTCTTGTAGGCCGCCTCAATTATCTCACGGTCACTAGACCAGATATCACTTTTGCTGTGAGTATTGTAAGCCAGTTTTTGAATGCTCCTTGTGATAGCCATTGGAATGCGGTCATCTGTATTCTTCGTTACATCAAAAATGCACCAGGTAGAGGACTATTATATGAAGATAAAGGCAATGCCAAAATTACTTGTTACTCAGATGCTGACTGGGCAGGATCACCATCAGATAGAAGATCCACTTCTGGATATTGTGTTCTCATTGGAGGAAATATGATCTCATGGAGGAGCAAGAAGCAAAACACAATTGCCCTATCCAGTGCAGAAGCCGAATACCGTGCTATGATGTCAGCTACAAAGGAACTTTTATGGCTTAGGAATCTACTCCAACAGCTGAAATTAGGAGACCTCCAGGATACAAAACTTATCTGTGACAATCAAGCTGCACTTCACATTGCATAAAATCCGGTCTTCCATGAACGGACCAAACACATAGAGAAAAAGTTCTTTCTGGAGAAATCACCACCGATCTTGTCAAGTCTGAGGACCAATTGGCTGATATGTTTACTAAGTCCCTCAAAGGCTCTCGGGTTGATTATATTTGTAACAAGCTTAGTTCATATAACATATACGATCCAGCTTGAGGGTGAGTGTTAGAAAGCATATTTAACATGTGCTTATTATAGAGTTAATACGTGCTGATAATTAGGGATATAGTTATACAAATCAATGATTTGATTTGATTCTTTGTAATTATTATACGATTGTATTCTCTAATTATAAATAGAGACTGTGTGATCACATAAGACACACAACATTCCAATACAACTTTAACATTTATGACATGTGAAAACCAAGATATGCTGCAAATGGCAATAAACTGAAATGGGATTGTTAACAAACTAGTATTAGCATATAGAAAATAGTATTAGCATATAGAAAATAGTTTTAAGAATAGTACAAAATATATAAACAGGGTTTAAAAATATTTTTTTTAAATTCACTTCATACACGAGTTAAATAAAAACAAGCCAAAAGAAAACAGTTTGTAACATAGTAAATTTTTCTTAAAAGAAGTTCAAAAAAATAGTCTTCAATATAAAAATTAGAAGTTTAAAACTTCCAAAAAAAAAAATAGATTAAAGAAAAAAGTTCAAAAAATTGAATATACAAAGTACTCAAATAATAGTTTTCATAATACAAATTTACAAAAGAAGTTTACAAAAGAATTTAAAAAAAGGTTTACAAAATGTAGGTAAAAATATTAGTTTATAAAATAGTGTGAAAAACAGGTTTTAAAAAAAAAAAAAACAACTAAACTAGTTTACATTTAAAAGTTGTAATAACTACTTTCAAAAATCTGCCTTGTAAAAAATGTTAAAAGTAGTGACAAGCAGTAACAAACATAGTCTAGAAAAGGACTTATAGAAAAAAATTTTAAACAAAGAAGTTTAATAGAAGTTTAACAAACATAGTTTAGAAAAAGTTTTATAAGTCTGTCAAAAAGAGGGTTTATATAAGTCTGTAAAAAAACTAGTTTATAAAATAGTAACGAAAACACACTTTTTAGACAGTCTTTAATGAAATAGTTTAAAAAATGATTTATAGAGAAAAGCTTTAAAGAAAATTTATAAAAAGAGTTTAAAAAATATTTTTTGAACTTTTTTCAAAAAGAAGTAGAACAAACATAGTTTAGAAAAAGTTTAAAAGAAGTCTAAATAATAGTTTTCAAAAAATTGTGGTTTCAAAAAAAGACTTAAACCAGAGTTATAAAACATATTACAAAAATAAATTTATAAAATAAGTTTTAAAAATAGGATAGATAAAAAGAGGGTTTGTATAAACCAGTCAAAAAAACTAGTTTATAAAATAGTACCGAAAACACATTTTTTTAAAAACAGAATTTAAGGAATACTTTTCATACAAACCAGTATATAGAAAATAGTTTCAAGAATAGTATATAATAATAATATAAAACATATAAAAGTTTGTTCATACAGAAGAGTTAAAAAAATATTTTCTGAAAACAGTTTGAGAAAATAGTAAATAAAAGGAGTATAAAAATAAGAAGTTTAAAAGTTCCAAAAAAATATAGATTACATAAAAGTGTTCAAAAAATTGAATATACAAAGTACTCAAATAATAGTTTTCGAAAAACAAGTTTACAACCCGTCAATAAAAAAAAAGTTTACAAAAGAAATTTACAAAAGAATTTAAAATAAGGTATATAAAATGTAGGTAAAAACATTAGTTTATAAAATTGTGTGAAAACATGTTTTAAAAAGAATCAAAATAACTAGTTTACAGAGGAGGATCTTAAAAGTTGTAAAAACTACTTTCAAAAATTCGCTTTCAAAAGTGAGTAGTTTTCGGAAGTAATTTATAAAATGAAAGGAATAATTTTAAAAAGGGAGGAGGAATAATTTTCATAAGTGAAAAGTAGTAATTTTTAAAATACAAGAGGAACGAATAATTTCAAAAGGGAAGGATTAAAAGCTCGTTTACGGAAAAAAATATGAGATTTTTTTTTTCAAAAGAGCACGTATAATTTTCAAAATGTAGTAGTAGTAATTTTCAAAAAATAGTGAAAAAATATGTTTTAGAGAAAAAATAGATTTAAAAGGGGAAGGAATATTTTTAATAAGTGAATGTGGTATTTTCAAAATAGAAGTGGATGGAATAATTTCAAAAATGAGGAGGAAGTATTTCATGAGCAGGTTTTTGAAGAAAAAGATTAAATTTTTTTGGAAAACCAAGAGTAATTTTCAAAAAGTAGTAGTAGTAATTTTCAAAAAATAGGGGAAAAATAAGTTTTAGAGCAAAAATAGACTTCAAAAGGAGGGAGGAATAATTTTCATAAGTGTGAAGTAATAATTTTCAAAATACAAGAGAAAGGAATAATTTCAAAAGTGAGTAATTTTCAGAAGTAATTTCTAAAATGAAAGGAATAATATTAAAAAGGGAGGAGGAATAATCTTCAAAAGTGAGTAGTAGTAATTTTCATAAGTGAGAACTAGTAATTTTCAAAATACAAGAGGAACGAATAATTTCAAAAGGGGAGGATTAAGAGCTAGTTTTTGGAGAAAAATAATAGATTTTTTTCAAAAGAGCACGAATAATTTTCAAAATGTAGAAGTAGTAATTTTCAAAAAATAATGGAAAAATATTCTTTAGAGTAAAAGTAGACTTCGAAAGGACGGAGGAATAATTTTCATAAGTGAGAAGTAGTGATTTCCATAAGTGAGAAGTAATAATTTTCAAAGTAAAAGGGGAACGAATAATTTCAAAAAGGGAGGATTAAGAGCTCGTTTTTGAGAAAAATATTAGATTTTTTTCAAAAGAGCATGTATAAATTTCAAAATGTAGAAGTAGTAATTTTCAAAATATGGTGGAAAAATATGTTTGAGAGTAAAAGTGGAAAAATATGTTTGAGAGTAAAAGTAGACTTAAAAGGGGGAGGAATATTTTTCATAAGTGAATGTGGTATTTTCAAAATAGAAGAGGATGGAAAAAATAGAAGAGGATGGAATAATTTTATGAGCAAGTTTTTGAAGAAAAAGATTAATTTTTTTTAAAAACCACGACTAATTTTTTTTTAAATAGGGGAAAAATAAGTTTTGGAACAAAAGTAGACTTCAAAATACAAGAGCTAGGAATAATTTCAAAAGTGAGTAGTTTTCGGAAGTAATTTATAAAATGAAAGGAATAATATTAAAAAGGGAGGAGGAATAATTTTCCTAAGTGTGAAGTACTAATTTTCATAAGTGAGAAGTAATTTTCAAAATAAAGGAGGAACGGATAATTT
Source organism: Calophaca sinica (assembly GCA_037113605.1). Taxonomy (NCBI): domain Eukaryota; kingdom Viridiplantae; phylum Streptophyta; class Magnoliopsida; order Fabales; family Fabaceae; genus Calophaca; species Calophaca sinica. The sequence goes on along the minus strand of CM073730.1, from coordinate 26,686,121 downwards.
CAAAAGGGGAGGATTAAGCAAAAGAGCACGTATAAATTTCAAAATGTAGAAGTAGAAATTTTCAAAAAAATAGTGGAAAAATATGTTTAAGAGTAAAAGTATACTTTAAAGGGGGAGGAATATTTTTCATAAGTGAATGTGGTATTTTCAAAATAGAAGGGGATGGAATAATTTCAAAAAGTGAGGAGGAAGTATTTTATGAGCAAGTTTTTGAAGAAAAAGATTAAATTTTTTTAAAAGACCACGAGTAATTTCCAAAAAGTATAATTAGTAATTTTCAAAAAATAGGGGAAAAATAAATTTTGGAGCAAAAGTAGACTTCGAAATACAAGAGGAAGGAATAATTTCAAAAGTGAGTAGTTTTCAAAAGTAATTTATAAATAGAAAGGAATAATATTAAAAAGGGGGGAGGAATAATTTTCATAAGTGTGAAGTAGTAATTTTCATAAGTGAGAAGTAGTATTTTTCAAAATAGAAGAGGAACGAATAATTTCAAAAGGGGAGGATTAAGAGCTCGTTTTTGGAGAAAAATATTAGATTTTTACAAAAGAGCACGCATAATTTTCAAAATGTAGAAGTAGTAATTTTTTAAAAATAGTATAAAAATATGTTTTAGAGTAAAAGTAGACTTAAAAGGGGGAGGAATATTTTTCATAAGTGAATGTGGTATTTCCAAAATATAGAAGGGGATGGAATAATTTCAAAAAGTGAGGAGGAAGTATTTTATGAGCAGGTTTTTGAAAATTTTCAAAAAGTAGAAGTAATAATTTTCAAAAAATAGTGAAAAAATAAGTTTTAGTGTAAAAGTAGACTTCGAAAAGAGAGGGGAATAAATTTCATAAATAAGAAGTGGTAATTTTCGAAAAACAAGAGAAAGGAATAATTTCAAAAGTGAGTAGTTTTTGGAAGTAATTTATAAAATGAAAGGAATAATATTAAAAAGGGAGGAGGAATAATTTTCATTAGTGAGAAGTAGTAATTTTCATAAGTGAGAAGTAGTAATTTTCAAAACACAAGAGGAACCAATAAATTCAAAAGAAGAGGATTAAGAGCTCGTTTTTGGAGAAAAATATTATTTTTTTCAAAAGAGCACGTATGATTTTCAAAATATAGAAGTAGTAATTTTCGAAAAATAGTGAAAAAAATATGTTTTAGCGCAAAAGTAGACTTAAAAGTGGGAGGAATATTTTTTCATAAGTGAATGTGGTATTTTCAAAATAGAAGAGGAAGATGTTGTAAAAACTAATTAAAACCAGGTTTATAAAATATAGGTAAAAACATTAGTTTATAAAATAGTGTGAAAACAGGTTTGAAAAAAAAACAAATAAACTAGTTTACAGAGGAAGATCTTAAAAGTTGTAAAAACTACCTTAAAAAATCTGCTTTGTAAAAAATGTTAAAAGTAATAACAAGCAGTAACAAACATAGTCTAGAAAAAGATTTATAGAGAGAAGTTTTAAAGAAAGAAGTTTAACAGACATAGTTTAGAAAAAGTTTTATAACTATGTCAAAAAGAGGGTTTATATAAGTCTGTAAAAAACTAGTTTATAAAATAGTAACGAAAACACATTTTTTTAAACAGAATTTAAAGAATACTGTTCATACAAACCAGTATATAGAAAATAGTTTTAAGAATAGTATATCATAGTATAGAATAGTATAAAACATATAAAAGTCTGTATATGTTTTCAATACAAAATCAGAACTTTAAGGAGTGTAAAAAAGTTGAAAAAGTAGTTTTCAATACAAAAATCAGAACTTTAATGTTCCAAAAAAAATAGAATACAAATAGAAGTTCAAAAAATTGAATATACAAAGTTCTCAAATAATAGGTTTCAAAAAACATGTTTTTACAGAAGAAGTTTAACAAATAATTTATAATAAGGATTCTAAAATATATGTAAAAAACAATAGTTAATAAACTGGTTTACAGAGAAAGATCTTAAAAGCTGTAAAAAATACATTCAAAAATCAGGTTTGTAAAATATTTTAAAAATAGTAACAAACATAGTTTAAAAAATGATTTAAGGAGAAAAGCTTTAAAGAAAGTTTATAAAAAGAGTTTAAAAAATATTTTTTGAACTTTTTTCAAACATAAGTTTAACAAACACAGTTTAGAAAAAGTTTAAAAGAAGTCTAAATAATATTTTTCAAAAGATTGTGGATTCAAAAACAGATTTAAACCAAAGTTATAAAATGAGTTCCAAACATACTACAAAAATATACTTCATAGAAGAAGTTTTAAACAAAAATCAGAACTTTAATGTTCCAAAAAAAAATAGAATACAAATAGAAGTTCAAAAAATTGAATATACACAGTTCTCAAATAATAGTTTTCAAAAAACATGTTTTTACAGAAGAAGTTTAACAAATAATTTATAATAAGGATTCTAAAATATATGTAAAAAACAATAGTTAATAAACTAGTTTACAGAGAAAGATCTTAAAAGCTGTAAAAAATACATTCAAAAATCAGGTTTGTAAAATATGTTAAAAATAGTAACAAACATAGTTTAAAAAATGATTTATGGAGAAAAGCTTTAAAGAAAGTTTATAAAAAGAGTTTAAAAAATATTTTTTGAACTTTTTTCAAACATAAGTTTAACAAACACAGTTTAGAAAAAGTTTAAAAGAATATTTTTCAAAAGATTGTGGATTCAAAAACAGATTTAAACCAAAGTTATAAAAGGAGTTCCAAACATACTACAAAAATATACTTTATAGAAGAAGTTTAAAAATAGGAAAGATAAAAAGAGGGTTTATATAGGGGTTTATACAAGTCTGTCGAAAAATCTAGTTTATAAAATAGTAATGAAACACTTTTTTTTAAAACAGAATTTAAAGAATACTTTTCATACAAACAAGTAAATAGAAAATAGTTTCAAGAATAGTATATAATACTATAAAACATATAAAACTTTGTTCATACAGAAGAGTTAAAAAAATATTTTCCGAAAATAGTTTGAGAAAATAGTAAATAAAAGGAGTATAAAAAAGTTGTTTTCAGTATGAAAAGTTGAAGTTTTTTAGTTTTAAAAAAAATAGATTGCATAAAAAAGTTCAAAAAATTGAATATACAAAGTACTCAAATAATAGTTTTAAAAAAACAAGTTTACAACCCGTCAAAACAAAAAAGTTTACGAAAGAAGTTTACAAAAGAATTTAAAATAAGGTTTATACAATGCAGGTAAAAACATTAGTTTATAAAATAGTGTGAAAACAGGTTTGAAAAAAAAACAAATAAACTAGTTTACAGAGGAAGATCTTAAAAGTTGTAAAAACTACCTTAAAAAATCTGCTTTGTAAAAAATGTTAAAAGTAATAACAAGCAGTAACAAACATAGTCTAGAAAAAGATTTATAGAGAGAAGTTTTAAAGAAAGAAGTTTAACAGACATAGTTTAGAAAAAGTTTTATAACTATGTCAAAAAGAGGGTTTATATAAGTCTGTAAAAAACTAGTTTATAAAATAGTAACGAAAACACATTTTTTAAACAGAATTTAAAGAATACTGTTCATACAAACCAGTATATAGAAAATAGTTTTAAGAATAGTATATCATAGTATAGAATAGTATAAAACATATAAAAGTCTGTATATGTTTTCAATACAAAATCAGAACTTTAAGGAGTGTAAAAAAGTTGAAAAAGTAGTTTTCAATACAAAAATCAGAACTTTAATGTTCCAAAAAAAATAGAATACAAATAGAAGTTCAAAAAATTGAATATACAAAGTTCTCAAATAATAGGTTTCAAAAAACATGTTTTTACAGAAGAAGTTTAACAAATAATTTATAATAAGGATTCTAAAATATATGTAAAAAACAATAGTTAATAAACTGGTTTACAGAGAAAGATCTTAAAAGCTGTAAAAAATACATTCAAAAATCAGGTTTGTAAAATATTTTAAAAATAGTAACAAACATAGTTTAAAAAATGATTTAAGGAGAAAAGCTTTAAAGAAAGTTTATAAAAAGAGTTTAAAAAATATTTTTTGAACTTTTTTCAAACATAAGTTTAACAAACACAGTTTAGAAAAAGTTTAAAAGAAGTCTAAATAATATTTTTCAAAAGATTGTGGATTCAAAAACAGATTTAAACCAAAGTTATAAAATGAGTTCCAAACATACTACAAAAATATACTTCATAGAAGAAGTTTTAAACAAAAATCAGAACTTTAATGTTCCAAAAAAAAATAGAATACAAATAGAAGTTCAAAAAATTGAATATACACAGTTCTCAAATAATAATAGTTTTCAAAAAACATGTTTTTACAGAAGAAGTTTAACAAATAATTTATAATAAGGATTCTAAAATATATGTAAAAAACAATAGTTAATAAACTAGTTTACAGAGAAAGATCTTAAAAGCTGTAAAAAATACATTCAAAAATCAGGTTTGTAAAATATGTTAAAAATAGTAACAAACATAGTTTAAAAAATGATTTATGGAGAAAAGCTTTAAAGAAAGTTTATAAAAAGAGTTTAAAAAATATTTTTTGAACTTTTTTCAAACATAAGTTTAACAAACACAGTTTAGAAAAAGTTTAAAAGAATATTTTTCAAAAGATTGTGGATTCAAAAACAGATTTAAACCAAAGTTATAAAAGGAGTTCCAAACATACTACAAAAATATACTTTATAGAAGAAGTTTTAAAAATAGGAAAGATAAAAAGAGGGTTTATATAGGGGTTTATATAAGTCTGTCGAAAAATCTAGTTTATAAAATAGTAATGAAACACTTTTTTTTAAAACAGAATTTAAAGAATACTTTTCATACAAACAAGTAAATAGAAAATAGTTTCAAGAATAGTATATAATACTATAAAACATATAAAACTTTGTTCATACAGAAGAGTTAAAAAAATATTTTCCGAAAATAGTTTGAGAAAATAGTAAATAAAAGGAGTATAAAAAAGTTGTTTTCAGTATGAAAAGTTGAAGTTTTTTAGTTTTAAAAAAAATAGATTGCATAAAAAAGTTCAAAAAATTGAATATACAAAGTACTCAAATAATAGTTTTAAAAAAACAAGTTTACAACCCGTCAAAACAAAAAAGTTTACGAAAGAAGTTTACAAAAGAATTTAAAATAAGGTTTATACAATGCAGGTAAAAACATTAGTTTATAAAATAGTGTGAAAACAGGTTTTACAGAGGAAGATCTGAAAAGTTGTAAAAACTACTTTCAAAAATCTGCTTTGTAAAAAATGTTAATAGTAGTATCAAGCAGTAACAAACATAGTCTAGAAAAAGATTTATAGAGAAAACTTTTAAAGAAAGAAGTTTAATAGAAGTTTAACAAACATAGTTTAGAAAAAAATTTATAAGTCTGTCAAAAAGGGGGCTGTCAAAAAGGGGGTTTATATAAGCCTGTAAAAAAACTAGTTCATAAATCAGTAACGAAAACACATTTTTTAGACAGTCTGTAAAGAAATAGTTTAAACAATGATTTATAGACAAAAGCTTTAAAGAAAGATTATAAAAAGAGTTTAAAATAGTTTTCAAAAGTGAGAAATAGTATTTTCAAAAGTGACAATAATTTCCAAAAGTGAGAAATAGTATTTTTAAAATGAAACCAATCAATTTATAAAATGGAAAGAATAACTTTATTAAAAGGAGTACGAAATATTTTTAAGAGTAAGTTTTTGATTTAAAAGATTAAACTTTTTTTTTTCAAAAGAGCACGGGTAATTTTCAAAAAATAGTGGAAAAATATGTTTTAGAGTAAAAGTAGACTAAAAAGAGAGGGGAATATTTTTCATAAGTAAATGTGGTATTTTCAAAATAAAAGAGTATGGAATAATTTCAGAAAGAGAGGAGCAAGTATTTTATGAGCAGGTTTTTCAAGAAAAAGATGAATTTTTTTTAAAAGACCGAGAGTAATTTTCAAAAAGCAGTAGTAATTTTCAAAAAATAGTGAAACCACAAGTTTTAGAGTAAAAGTAGACTTCGAAAGGAGGGAGGAATAATATTCATAAGTGAGAAGTACTGATTTTCAATATCCAAGACGAAGGAATAACTTCAAAAGTGAGTAGTTTTCAAAAGTAATTTATAAAATGAAAGGAATAATATTAAAAAGGGAGGAGGAATAATTTTCATAAGGGAGAAGTACTGAAGTAGTAATTTTTAAAATACAAGAGGAACGAATAATTTCTAAAGGTGAGGATTAATAGCTCGTTTTTGGGGAAAAATATTATATTTTTTCAAAAGAGCATGCAAAATTTTCAAAATGTATAAGTCGTAATTTTCAAAAAATAGTGGAAAAACATGTTTTAGAGTAAAAGTAGACTTAAAAGAAGGGGGGCGATATTTTTCATAAGTAAATGTGGTATATTTCAAAATAGAAGAGGATGGAATAATTTCAAAAAGTGAGGAGGAAGTATTTTATAAGCAGCTTTTTGAAGAAAAAAATTAAATACAAGAGGAAGTATTTTAAAAAACCACGAGTAATTTTCAAAAAGTAAAAGTAGTAATTTTCAAATAAAAAAAAAAGGAAAAATAAGTTTTGGAGTAAAAGTAAACTTCGAAAGGAGAGAGGAATAATTTTCATAAGTGAGAAGTAGTGATTTTCAAAATACAAGAGGAAGGAATAATTTCAAAAGTGAGTAGTTTTCGGAAGTAATTTATAAAATGAAAGGAATAGTTTTAAAAGGGAGGAGGAATAATTTTCATAAGTGAAAAGTAGTAATTTTCAAAATAAAAGAGGAACGAATAATTTCAAAAGGGAAGGATTAAGAGCTCGTTTTCGGAAAAAAATATTAGATTTTTTTTTTCAAAAGAGCACGTATAATTTTCAAAATGTAGTAGCAGTAATTTTCAAAAAAGGTGAAAAAATATGTTTTACAGAAAAAAAAGTTTTAAAAGTGGAAGGAATATTTTTCATAAGTGAATGTGGTATTTCCAAAATAGAAGTGGATGGAATAATTTCAAAAATGAGGAGGAAGTATTTTATGAGCAGGTTTTTGAAGAAAAAGATTAATTTTTGCAGATTATTGAAGAAAAAGATTAATTTTTTTTTTGAAAAACCAAGAGTAATTTTCAAAAAAGTAGTAGTAGTAATTTTCAAAAAATCAGGGAAAATTATGTTTTAGAGCAAAAATAGACTTCAAAAGGAGGGAGGAATAATTTTCTTAAATGTGAAGTAATAAATTTCAAAATACAAGAGAAAGGAATAATTTCAAAAGTGAGTAATTTTCGGAAGTAATTTCTAAAATGAAAGGAATAATATTAAAAAGGGAGGAGGAATAATCTTCAAAAGTGAGTAGTAGTAATTTTCATAACTGAGAACTAGTAATTTTCAAAATACAAGAGGAACGAATAATTTCAAAAGGACAGGATTAAGAGCTAATTTTTGGAGAAAAATAATAGATTTTTTTCAAAAGAGCACGAATAATTTTCAAAATGTAGAAGTAGTAATTTTCAAAAAATAATGGAAAAATATTCTTTAGAGTAAAAGTAGGTTTCGAAAGGACGGAGAAATAATTTTCATATGTGAGAAGTAGTGATTTTCAAAATACAAGAGGAAGGAACAATTTCAAAAGTGAGTAGTTTTCGGAAGTAATTTATAAAATGAAAGGAATAATATTAAAAAGGGAGGAGGAATAATTTTCATAAGTGAGAAGTAGTAATTTTCATAAGCGAGAAGTAATAATTTTCAAAATAAAAGGGCATCGGGTAATTTCAAAAAGGGAGGATTAAGAGCCCGTTTTTGAGAAAAAAATAGATTTTTTTCAAAAGAGCACGTATAAATTTCAAAATGTAGAAGTAGTAATTTTCAAAATATGGTGGAAAAATATGTTTGAGAGTAAAAGTAGACTTAAAAGGGGGAGGAACATTTTTCATAAGTGAATGTGGTATTTTCAAAATAGAAGAGGACGGAATAATTTCTAAAAGTGAGGAGGAATTATTTTATGAGCAAGTTTTTGAAGAAAAAGACTAAATTTTTTTAAAAGACTACGACTAATTTTTTAAAAAATAGGGGAAAAATAAGTTTTGGAGCAAACGTAGACTTCGAAATACAAGAGCAAGGAATAATTTCAAAAGTGAGTAGTTTACGGAAGTAATTTATAAAATGAAAGGAATAATATTAAAAAGGGAGGAGGAATAATTTTCAGGAGAAGTACTGAAGTAGTAATTTTTAAAATACAAGAGGAACAAATAATTTCTAAAGGTGAGGATTAATAGCTCGTTTTTGGAGAAAAATATTAGATTTTTTCGAAAGAGCACGAATAATTTTCAAAATGTATAAGTCGTATTTTTCATAAAATAGTGGAAAAACATGTTTTAGAGTAAAAGTAGACTTAAAAGAAGGGGAGCGATATTTTTCATAAGTAAATGTGGTATTTTTCAAAATAGAAGAGGATGGAATAATTTCAAAAAGTGAGGAGGAAGCATTTTATAAGCAGCTTTTTGAAGAAAAAAATTAAATACAAGAGGAAGTATTTTAAAAAACCACGAGTAATTTTCAAAAAGTAAAAGTAGTAATTTTCCAATAAAAAAAAGGAAAAATAAGTTTTGGAGTAAAAGTAAACTTCGAAAGGAGAGAGGAATAATTTTCATAAGTGAGAAGTAGTGATTTTCAAAATACAAGAGGAAAGAATAATTTCAAAAGTGAGTAGTTTTCGAAAGTAATTTATAAAATGAAAGGAATAATTTTCATAAGTGAGGAACGAATAATTTCAAAAGGGAAGGATTAAGAGCTCGTTTTCGGAAAAAAATATTAGATTTTTTTTTCAAAAGAGCACGTATAATTTTCAAAATGTAGTAGCAGTAATTTTCAAAAAATAGTGAAAAAATATGTTTTAGAGAAAAAATAGATTTAAAAGGGGAAGGAATATTTTTCATAAGTGAATGTGGTATTTTCAAAATAGAAGTGGATGGAATAATTTCAAAAATGAGGAGGTAGTATTTTATGAGCAGGTTTTTGAAGAAAAAGATTAATTTTTTTTGAAAAACCAAGAGTAATTTTCAAAAAGTAGTATTAGTAATTTCTAAAAAATCGGGGAAAAGCAAAAATAGACTTCAAAACGAGGGAGGAATAATTTTCATAAGTGTGAAGTAATAAATTTCAAAATACAAGAGAAAGGAATAATTTCAAAAGTGAGTAATTTTCGGAAGTAATTTCTAAAATGAAAGGAATAATATTAAAAAGGGAGGAGGAATAATCTTCAAAAGTGAGTAGTAGTAATTTTCATAAATGAGAACTAGTATTTTTCAAAATACAAGAGGAACGAATAATATCAAAAGGGGAGGATTAAGAGCTAATTTTTGGAGAAAAATAATAGATTTTTTTTCAAAAGAGTACGAATAATTTTCAAAATGTAGAAGTAGTAATTTTCAAAAAATAATGGAAAAATATTCTTTAGAGTAAAAGTAAGTTTCAAAAGGACGGAGATATAATTTTCATAAGTGAGAAGTAGTGATTTTCAAAATACAAGATGAAGGAACAATTTCAAAAGTGAGTAGTTTCCAGAAGTAATTTATAAAATGAAAGGAATAATATTAAAAAGGGAGGAGGAATAATTTTCATAAGTGAGAAGTAGTAATTTTCATAAGTGAGAAGTAATAATTTTCAAAATAAATGGGGAACGAGTAATTTCAATAAGGGAGGATTAAGAGCTCGTTTTTCAGAAAAATATTAGATTTTTTTCAAAAGAGCACATATAAATTTCAAAATGTAGAAGTAGTAATTTTCAAAATATGGTGGAAAAATATGTTTGAGAGTAAAAGTAGACTTAAAAGGGGGAGGAATATTTTTCATAAGTGAACGTGGTATTTTCAAAATAGAAGAGGACGGAATAATTTCTAAAAGTAAGGAGGAATTATTTTATGAGCAAGTTTTTGAAGAAAAAGATTAAATTTTTTTAAAAGACCACGACTAATTTTTTTAAAAATAGGAGAAAAATAAGTTTTGGAGCAAACGTAGACTTCGAAATACAAGAGCAAGGAATAATTTCAAAAGTGAGTAGTTTTCTGAAGTAATTTATAAAATGAAAGGAATAATATTAAAAAGGGAGGAGGAATAATTTTCATAAGTGTGAAGTAGTAATTTTCATAAGTGAGAAGTAATTTTCAAAATAAAGGAGGAACGAATAATTTCAAAAGGGGAGGATTAAGCAAAACAGCACGTATAAATTTCAAAATGTAAAAGTAGTAATTTTCAAAAAATAGTGGAAAAATATGTTTAAGAGTAAAAGTATACTTAAAAGGGGGAGGAATATTTTTCATAAGTGAATGTGGTATTTTCAAAATAGAAGAGGATGGAATAATTTCAAAAAGTGAAGAGGAAGTATTTTATGAGCAAGTTTTTGAAGAAAAAGATTAAATTTTTTTAAAAGACCACGAGTAATTTTCAAAAAGTATAAGCAATAATTTTCAAAAAATAGGGGAAAAATAAATTTTCGAGCAAAAGTAGACTTCAAAATACAAGAGGAAGGAATAATTTCAAAAGTGAGTAGTTTTCAAAAAGTAATTTATAAAAAGGAAGGAATAATATTAAAAAGGGGGGAGGAATAATTTTCTTAACTGTGAAGTAGTAATTTTCATAAGTGAGAAATAGTATTTTTCAAAATACAAGTGGAACGAATAATTTCAAAAGGGGAGAATTAAGAGCTTGTTTTTGGAGAAAAATATTAGATTTTCACAAAAGAGCACGCATAATTTTCAAAATGTAGAAGTAGTAATTTAAAAAAAATACTAGAAAAATATGTTTTAGAGTAAAAGTAGACTTAAAAGGGGGAGGAATATTTTTCATAAGTGAATGTGGTATTTCCAAAATATAGAAGAGGATGGAAGAATTTCAAAAATTGAGGAGGAAGTATTTTATGAGCAGGTTTTTGAAAATTTTCAAAAAGTAGAAGTAATAATTTTCAAAAAATAGTGAAAAAATAAGTTTTAGTATAAAAGTAGACTTCGAAAAGAGAGGGGAATAAATTTCATAAATGAGAAGTAGTAATTTTCGAAAAACAAGAGAAAGGAACAATTTCAAAAGTGAGTAGTTTTTGGAAGTAATTTATAAAATGAAAGGAATAATATTAAAATGGAAGGAGGAATAATTTTCATTAGTGAGAAGTAGTTATTTTCATAAGTGAGAAGTAGTAATTTTCAAAATACAAGAGGAACGAATAATTTCAAAAGAGGAGGATTAAGAGCTCGTTTTTTGAGAAAAATATTAATTTTTTCAAAAGAGCACGTATGATTTTCAAAATATAGATGTAGTAATTTTTGAAAAATAGTGAAAAAATGTGTTTTAGAGCAAAAATAGACTTAAAAGTGGGACGAAATTTTTTTAATCGTGAATGTGGTATTTTCAAAATATAAGAGGAAGATCTTAAAAGTTGTAAAAACTAATTAAAACCAGGTTTATAAAATATAGGTAAAAACATTAGTTTATAAAATAGTTTGAAAACAGGTTTGAAAAAAAACAAATAAACTAGTTTAAAGAGGAAGATCTTAAAAGTTGTAAAAACTACCTTAAAAAATCTGCTTTGTAAAAAATGTTAAAAGTAATAACAAGCAGTAACAAACATAGTCTAGAAAAAGATTTATAGAGAGAAGTTTTAAAGAAAGAAGTTTAACAGACATAGTTTAGAAAAAGTTTTATAACTATGTCAAAAAGAGGGTTTATATAAGTCTGTAAAAAACTAGTTTATAAAATAGTAACGAAAACACATTTTTTTTAAACAGAATTTAAAGAATACTGTTCATACAAACCATTATATAGAAAATAGTTTTAAGAATAGTATATCATAGTATAGAATAGTATAAAACATATAAAAGTCTGTTCAAACAGAAGAGTTAAAAAAATATTTTCAGAAAACAGTTTGAGAAAATAGTAAATAAAAGGAGTATAAAAAAGTTGAAAAAAATAGTTTTCAATATAAAAATTAGAAGTTTAAAACTTCCAAAAAAATAGATTACATATAAAAGTTCAAAAAATTGAATATACGAAGTTCCCAAATAATAGGTTTCAAAAAACAAGTTTACAACCCGTCAAAAAAACAAGTTTACAAAATAATTTAAAATAAGGTTTATAAATTAAAGTAAAAACATTAGTTGATAAAATAGTGTGATAAAAGGTCTTAAAAAGAAAACAAATAAATTCTTCAAAAAAAAAAAATCAAATAAACTAGTTTACAGAGGAAGCTCCGTTCAAAAATCTGCTTTGTAAAAAATGTTAAAAGTAGTAACAAACAGAGTCTACAAAAAGATTTATAGAGAAAAGATTTAAAGAAAGAAGTTTAACAGAAGTTTAACAAACATTTTGTCCAAAAAAAAAAAAAAGAAGTTTAACAAACATAGTTTAGAAAAAGTTTAAAAGAAGATCAAATATTTTTTGTAAAAAAGTGTGGTTTATAAAAAAATATCTAAACATTTTTTTACTGACATTAAACTAAAAAAAACAATAAACTTATGTTATAAACGAGTTCAAAACATAATATAAAAATATAATTTATAGAAATGAATCTATAAAAAAATAGTTTTCATAGAAAGAGAAGACCGGGGAATAAATACACTAACCTCATCATGTCATGTAGTCATCGCTAATATGTTTTATTAGCATTGTGTTGCTTTCATACCTCGTCGTGGCTAGTGATGAAAAAAAGCTTCTTCACACACAGATGCTCACGTGCTCGCATGATCCAAAACTTTGACTTTTCGAATATACCTAGGGCAAGAAAAATCCAATGACCCTTGTAGCTGAAGACAGATATCAGTATATCCAAGAATCAATGAAAATGCTCTCATTCTAATTTTATAAAAACTATGGCAATACAATATTTTCCATACCAAAAACGGAAGCAGAAACTAGAAACACAAATAATTATAAACAGTCATCTTCAACATAAATTAAAATCAAAAACCTTATTTAAAGACAATATATTTCCTAGAAACTAATAATAACTAAAAAAAAAACAAAAAACAAATAGGTACCTTAATTTGCACTTTTCTTCGTAAGAGAGAGTCTCCCAGCAGCGCCACAATAAAGAGTCACTCTTGACGAAACTGATAAATAATCCCCAGCAGCCTCAGGCCAGTCAGAAATCACCATCAAAATATGGGAATCATGTTACTGTAACCATTGAAGGAGCTTAAGAAGAAATGATCATATTGCACAAGTTGGTGATATCGACCACAATATTCTACCTGGCAGCTACTCTCCACAAGGACAGATACCTGATGAAACATTTTCACAAATACTCAATTAAGAGATGAATAAACATATCACATTGTACAAGTACAATTACAAGACAACTAATTTCTTTCTCGTTTGGATTATACAAAATCTCTTATGCTCACCATTCACGAAGCTTATCGAATTTAGTGTTTTCGGAATTTCTGGATGGCAATATAAAATTTAATCTGCACCAAATGGAGGACACATCCATATATAGCAGCTGGTAAAACCACGTTTCTTCTTACAATTTTCAAGGCATCCAAATCTACAAAGAAATAAAATGTAATGAACAATTGTTCAGAAAGGAAAGCCCTATAACCAACAGTATACACAATTTAATAAAAAATACCAACAGAAAGGAAAACCCTATAACGACTCTATGTACCGCCATCAAATTATGCTTATGTTGAGAAACTAACTTGATTTCTGTTTATTGGTCCACCCAGTGGTGGTCAGCTAATCCATTTTGATTATTTTCATGAGCAAGCAGATACACTATCAGAAACATAAAAAGAAATTTGGTACAACACTACAACTATCTAAAAATTCAAAAGGCCCATACCTCGAAAGGCAAAAAAATCCACCAGGTCTCAACATTAAAGCAGCCCCCATCACATATATGGAGAAGAGCATCCATGCCATCTAAATACCACCATCTAATGCACCTCTAGGTTAAGGTTTGCCGGCTTCAGCTTGCAGACCAGAGATTTCTTTACTAGGTACATAAGGTGGGTTGCTTACAAGATCAGCAAGCTATCCTTCCATGTTCTTCAAACCAAGATCCTTCCCTTAATTCAATTTTGTCCTGTAAAAGACAACAAAGTAGTGGCTCAAATTATGACTGGAAACTACATAAGTGGAAGCAGTAATATACACTAAGAAAATACATTTTAAAGGAGACAGGGTGAGAAATGATGAGAAGCAATTATATGAAAATCAACAGTCTTAAACTTTTGTTTTTCTGATAAGAAAATATGTTTACTTTTGGCACACATGTAATATCTATTTTGATAAAAGGCAGGGTTTCCAACATCGGAAAAAATTTAAAAATTTAATGTTCCAAGCCTAAAACAATTAAAACAGTGACTCTATTCAGTCCTGCCTTCACTTTCACATCTAATTCAATTTTCTGTTATGACTTAAAAACAAAACAAAACCAACACACAAGTAGCATCATTCAAGATACAAGATATTAACAAAAAGCAAAAGCAAAATTAACAAATGCATGGATTGTGAAATTGGCTAAAAGAAATCGAATTCATATGGGAGGTGGAAAATTTTCCTTATAATATCTATTTTGATAAAAGGCAGGGTTTCCAACATCGGAAAAATTTAAAAATTTAATGTTCCAAGCCTAAAACAATTAAAACAGTGACTCTATTCAGTCCTGCCTTCACTTTCACATCTAATTCAATTTTCTGTTATGACTTAAAAACAAAACAAAACCAACACACAAGTAGCATCATTCAAGATACAAGATATTAACAAAAAGCATAAGCAAAATTAACAAAAGCATATGGGAGGTGGAAAATTTTCCTTCCAGTTTCAACATGTTCATAAGAATTAAGCGGGGGATAGTAAAATCCATGGTGGAGAAAATGGCCAGAAAAAGGGAATATAAAAAAAGAATGTAAAAAGTTTGAACTTCTAACCAGTAAGCAATACCTCTGTACATTGTAAGACGCAACAGCAACAGCCACAGGGCCTAAATCTGTGGCAATAACCCTTCATCTAATTCCCAAAATGCCAACAACACCAATTGCAAGGGCACCACTTCCAGTTCCTAAATCAGAACAAACCCCTCTCTTCAAATCCTCATTCTTTGACACCACAACAGAAATCAAACCAACAATAACTTCTGTCTCAGGTCTTGGAATCAACACCTTTTCTTGGACATTCAACACCAAGTCCCTCCAATGCTCACGTCCTACTATATACTGAAAAGGTATCCTCTCTTGGATCCTTTCCTTCCACAAATAATAGAGCTCCTCTATATTTGCCCTCGCTTTCACCCTCTCATCATCATCCTCCACACCCTTCTGGGAAAACAGCGAGTGATGGTCCTCAACAGCATCCTTCATGATCCACTTGAGCTCCCTGCACAAAATGCTCAAGTCAGATTGAGATGAAGAATTCAGGAGTGTTGAGTAGCTGTGAATACTAAAGCTTAGTTTCATTTCAAGAGAAGGGAAAGCCAGAAACTTTTGGGTAAAATACATGCAATTGGAACTATAAAAAAAATCACTTGAAGACATGCATAATTCAGTAAAGAAAGATATTGAGTAAAGGGGTTACTAAAAAATTGAACTTTTGAGTTTACAGGAAGATAATAAGCAAGAACTAAAATATCTCCAACAAAGGGTTCCAAATTAAGACATTATAACCAAAGATTGCCAGGACTTCATGGTAAACAAATGTTTGAAGAGCCTCTCCAGCCACAGCTTTAACCTCAGGTCTGAAATCCTTCAGAGTCCAAATATGAAAGATCGATACACTGGGCACTGATTGGGAAATTGACATTCAGATCCAAATTCTTGAACTTACATGCCAAATAGGCATACTTACACACCTTCAATCTTTTGAAACAGCATAATTTCGTGGAATTGAAAGCAAAGAGCATCAATATTCATGATTGATGACAATGATATGACAATGATTCAATTACAACCACATATTTTAAAACAACTTTCCGATTACCTTTAATAAACATGGGAATTTGGTTGGGTAATTTTCTTCTTGAAAAATCTTCAAAAACTGCCGTTTCACTTCTAGCTTCTTGTAAACAGATGAGACAAACTCTTATGACAAGAACTTCAGCTCCAGGCAAGTGAAAACCTGAGTATGCTGAAACTTTTTACCAAATTTATGACAAGTGAAAACCTCGATATGCTGCAAATGGCAATAAACTGAAATGGGATTGTAAACAAGCTAGTACTTGTATATAGAAAATAGTTTTAAGAATAGTACAAAATATATAAACAGGGTTTAAAAATATTTTTTTTAAATTGAGTTCATACACGAGTTAAAAAAATATATTTTGAAAAAAAAGGCAAAAGAAAACAGTTTGAAAAATAGTAAATAAAAGGTGTTTAAAAATAGTTCAAAAAATAGTTTTCAATATAAAAATTAGAAGTTTAAAAGTTCCAAAAAAAATAGATTACAGAAAAAAGTTCAAAAAATTGAATACACAAAGTACTCAAATAATAGTTTTTCAAAATACAAGTTTACAACCCATCAAAAAAAACAAGTTTACAAAAGAAGTTTACAAAAGAATTTAAAATAAGGGTTACAAAATGTAGGTAAAAACATTAGTTTATAAAATAGTGCGAAAAACAGATTTAAAAAAAAATCAAATAAACTAGTTTACAGAGGAAGATCTTAAAAGTTGTAAAAACTACTTTCAAAAATCTGCTTTGAAAAAAATGTTAAAAGTAGTGACAAGCAGTAACAAACATAGCCTAGAAAAAGACTTATAGAAAAAAAATTTAAAGAAAGAAGTTTAACAAACATAGTTTAGAAAAAGTTTTATAAGTCTGTCAAAAAGAGGGTTTATATAAGTCTATAAAAAAACTAGTTTATAAAATAGTAATGAAAACACATTTTTTAGACAGTCTGTAATGAAATAGTTTAAAAAATGATTTATAGAGAAAAGCTTTAAAGAAAGTTTATAAAAAGAGTTTAAAAAATATTTTTTGTACCTTTTTCAAAAGGAAGTTTAACAAATGTAGTTTAGAAAAAGCTTAAAAAAAGTCTAAATAATATTTTTCAAAAAATTGTGGTTTCAAAAAAAGACTTAAACCAGAGTTATAAAAGGAGTTCAAAACATATTACAAAAATATACTTTATAAAAGAAGTTTTAAAAATAGGATAGATAAAAAGAGGGTTTATATAAGCCCGTCAAAAAAACTAGTTTATAAAATGGTGCCGAAAACACATTTTTTTAAAAACAGAATTTAAGGAATACTTTTCATACAAACCAGTATATAGAAAATAGTTTTAAGAATAGTATATAATAGTATAAAACATATAAAAGTTTGTTCATACAAAAGAGTTAAATAATTATTGTCTGAAAACAGTTTGAGAAAATACTAAATAAAAGGAGTGTAAAAAAGTTGAAAAAGTAGTTTTCAATATAAAAATCAGAACTTTAATGTTCCAAAAAAAAATAGAATACAAATAAAAGTTCAAAAAATTGAATATACAAAGTTCTCAAATAATAGTTTTCAAAAAACATGTTTTTACAGAAGAAGTTTAACAAATAATTTATAATAAGGATTCTAAAATATATGTAAAAAACAATAGTTAATAAACTAGTTTACAGAGAAAGATCTTAAAAGCTGTAAAAAATACATTCAAAAATAAGGTTTGTAAAATATGTTAAAAATAGTAACAAACATAGTTTAAAAAATGATTTATGGAGAAAAGCTTTAAAGAAAGTTTATAAGTGGGAAGTAGTTTTTGGAAGTAATTTATAAAATGAAAGTAATTTTCAAAAGTGAGAAATAGTATTTTTAAAATGAAATCAATTTATAAAATGCAAAGAATGACCTTATTAAAAGGAGGAAATACTTTTAAGAGCAAGTTTTTGGTTTAAAAGATTAGATTATTTTTCAAAAGAGCACGGGTAATTTTCAAAAAATAGTGGAAAAATATGTTTCAGAATAAGAGTAGACTTAAAAGAAGGGGGGAATATTTTTCATAAGTGAATGTGGTATTTTCAAAATAGAAGAGGATGGAATAATTTCAAAAAGTGAGGAGGAAGTATTTTATGAGCGCCTTGAAGAAAAAGATTAAATTTTTTTAAAACACCACGAGAAATTTTCAAAAAGTAGAAGTAATAGTTTTCAAAAAATAGTGGAACAATAAGTTTTAGAGTAAAAATAGACTTCGAAAGGAGGAAGGAATAATTTTCATATGTGAGAAGTAGTGATTTTCAATATCCAAGAGAATAATTTCAAAAGTGAGCAGTTTTCGAAAGTAATTTATAAAATGAAAGGATTAATATTAAAAAGGGACGAGGAATAATTTTCATAAGTGAGAAGTAGTAATTTTTAAAATAAAAGAGGAACGAATTGGAGAAAAATATTAGATTTTTTTCCGAAAGAGCACGTATAATTTTCAAAATGTAGAAGTATTAATTTTCAAAAATCAGTTGAAAAATATGTTTGAAAGTAAAAATAGAAATAGTTTTCATAAGTGAATGTGGTATTTTCAAAATAGAAAAGGATGGAATAATTTCAAAAAGTGAGGAGGAAGTATTTTATGAGCAGGTTTTTGAAGAAAAAGATTAAATTTTTTTAAAAAACCAAGAGTAATGTTCAAAAAGTAGTAGTAGCAATTCAAAAAATAGGAGAAAAATAAGTTTTAGAGCAAAAGTAGACTTTGAAAGGAGGGAGGAATAATTTTCATAAGGGTGAAGTAGTAATTTTAAAAATACAAGAGAAAGGAATAATTTCAAAAGTGAGTAATTTTCGGAAATAATTTCTAAAATGAAAGGAATAATATTAAAAAAAGGGAGGAGGAATAATTTTCATAAGTGAGAAATCGTAATTTTCATAAGTGAGAAGTAGTAATTTTCAAAATACAAGACGAACGAATAATTTCAAAAGGGGAGGACAAAGAGCTTGTTTTTGGAGAAAAATAATAGATTTTTTTCAAAAGAGTAGCACATATAATTTTCAAAATGCAAAAGTAGTAATTTTCAAAAAATAATGGAAAAATATGCTTTAGAGTAAAAGTAGACTTCGAAAGGACGGAGGAATAATTTTCATAAGTGAGAAGCAGTGATTTTCAAAATACAAGAGGAAGGAATAATTTCAAAAGTGAGTAGTTTTCGGAAGTAATTTATAAAATGAAAGGAATAATATTAAAAAGGGAGGAGGAATAGTTTTCATAAGTGAGAAGTAGTAATTTTCAAAATACAAGAGGAATGAATAATATCAAAAGGGGAGGATTACGAGCTCGTTTTGAGAAAAATATTAGATTTTTTTCAAAAGACCACGTATAATTTTCAAAATGTGGAAGTAGTAATTTTAAAAAAATAGTGGAAATATATGTTTTAGGGTAAAAATAGACTTAAAAGGGGGAGGAATGTTTTTCATAAGTGAATGTGGCATTTTCAAAATAGAAGAGGATGGAATAATTTCAAGAAATGAGGAGGAAGTATTTTATGAGCAAGATTTTGACAAAAAAAAGATTAATTTTTTTTAAAAGACCACGAGTAATTTTCAAAAAATAGGGGAACAATAAGATTTGGAGCAAAAGTAGACTTCGATAGGACGGAGGAATAATTTTCATAAGTGAGAAGCAGTGATTTTCAAAATACAAGAGGAAGGAATAATTTCAAAAGTGAGTAGTTTTCGGAAGTAATTTATAAAATGAAAGGAATAATATTAAAAAGGGAGGAGGAATAGTTTTCATAAGTGAGAAGTAGTAATTTTCAAAATACAAGAGGAATGAATAATATCAAAAAGGGAGGATTAAGAGCTCGTTTTGAGAAAAATATTAGATTTTTTTCAAAAGACCACGTATAATTTTCAAAATGTGGAAGTAGTAATTTTAAAAAAATAGTGGAAATATATGTTTTAGAGTAAAAATAGACTTAAAAGGGGGAGGAATGTTTTTCAAAATAGAAGAGGATGGAATAATTTCAAAAAGTGAGGAGGAAGTATTTTATGAGCAAGATTTTGAAGAAAAAGATCAATTTTTTTTAAAAGACTACGAGGGAACAATAAGATTTGGAGCAAAAGTAGACATCGAAAGGAGGGAGGAATAATTTTCATAAGTGAGAAGCAGTGATTTTCAAAATACAAGAGGAAGGAATAATTTCAAAAGTGAGTAGTTTTCGGAAGTAATTTATAAAATAAAAGGAATAATATTAAAAAGGGAGGAGGAATAGTTTTCATAAGTGAGAAGTAGTAATTTTCAAAATACAAGAGGAATGAATAATATCAAAAGAGGAGGATTAAGAGCTCATTTTGAGAAAAATATTAGATTTTTTTCAAAAGACCACGTATAATTTTCAAAATGTGGAAGTAGTAATTTAAAAAAAATAGTGGAAATATATGTTTTAGAGTAAAAATAGACTTAAAAGGGGGAGGAATGTTTTTCATAAGTGAATGTGGTATTTTCAAAATAGAAGAGGATGGAATAATTTCAAAAAGTGAGAAAGAAGTATTTTATGAGCATGTTTTTGAAGAGAAAGATTAATTTTTTTAAAAAAACCAAGAGTAATTTTCAAAAAGTAGAAGCAGTAATTTTCAAAAAATAGGGGAAAAATAAGTTTTAGAGCAAAATTCGACTTCGAAAGGAGGGAGGAATAATTTTCATATGTGAGAAGTAGTGATTTTCAAAATACAAGAGGAAAGAATAATTTCAAAGTGAGTAGTTTTCGGAAGTAATTTTATAAAATGAAAGAAATAGTATTAAAAAGGGAGGAGGAATAATTTTCATTAGTGAGAAGTAGTAATTTTCATAAGTGAGAAGTAGTAATTTTCAAAATACAAGAGGAACGAATAATTTCAAAAGGGGAGGATTAAGAGCAAGTTTTTGGAGAAAAATATTAGATTTTTTTCTAAAGAGCATGCATAGTTTTCAAATTGTAGAAGTAGTAATTTTCAAAAAGTAGTGAAAAAATATGTTTTAGAGCAAAAGTAGACTTAAAAGTGGGAGGAATATTTTTCATAAGTGAATGTGGTTTTTTAAAAATGGAAGAGGAAGATCTTAAAAGTTGTAAAAACTACTTAAAATAAGGTTTATAAAATATAGGTAAAAATATTAGTTTATAAAATAGTGTGAAAACAGGTTTTAAAAAACAAATAAACTAGTTTACAGAGGAAGATCTTAAAAGTTGTAAAAGCTACTTTAAAAAATCTGTTACGTAAAAAATGTTAAAAGTAGTAACAAGTAACAACTACTAACAAACATAGTCTAGAAAAAGATTTATAGAGAAAAGTTTTAAAGAAAGAAGTTTAATAGAAGTTTAACAGACATAGTTTAGAAAAAGTTTTATAAGTCTGTCAAAAAGAGGGTTTATATAAGTCTATAAAAAACTAGTTTATAAAATAGTAACGAAAACACATTTTTTTAAACAGAATTTAAAGACTAATGTTCATACAAACCAGTATATAGAAAATAGTATATCATACCATAGAATAGTATAAAACATATAAAAGTCTGTTCAAACAGAAGAGTTAAAAAAATATTTTCAGAAAACAGTGTGATAAAATAGTAAATAAAAGGAGTAAAAAATAGTTTTCAATTTAAAAATTAGAAGTTTAAAACTTCCAAAAAATATAGATTTACATATAAAGTTCAAAAAAATGAATATACAAAGTACTCAAATAATAGTTTTCAAAAAACAAGTTTACAACACGTCAAAAAAACAAGTTTACAAAAGAAATTAACAAAATAACTTAAAATAAGGTTCATAAATATAGGTAAAAACAATAGTTTATAAAATAGTGTGAAAACAGGTCTTTTCAGAGGAAGCTCTTAAAAGTTGTAAAAAATATTTTCAAAAATCAGTTTTGTGAAAAATGTTAAAAGTAGTAACAAACATAGTCTAAAAAAAGATTTGTAGAGAAAAGTTTTAAAGAAAGAAGTTTAATAGAAGTTTAAAAAAGAAATTTAAATTTTTTTTGCAAAAACGTGTGGTTTATAATAAAAACATTTAAACTTTTTTTTTGACTGAAATTAAATTAAAAAAATTAAACTTATGTTATAAAAGAGTTCAAAAGATATTATAAAAATATACAGAAACGAGGCTATAAAAAAATAGTTTTCATAGAAAGAGAAGACCGGAGAATTAATATACTAACCTCATCATGTAGTCATCGCTACTATGTTTTATTAGTATTGTATTGCTTTCATACCTCATCGTGGCTAGTGATGAAAAAAAGCTTCTTCACACACAGATGCTCATGTGCTCACATGATCCAATCGTATATACCTAAGGCAAGCAACATCCAATGACTCTTGAAGCTGAAGAAAGATATCAATATATCATAGAATCAATGAAAATGCTCATTCTAATTCTAATTTTATAAAAACTATGGCAATACAATATTTTCCATACCAAAAACGGAAGCAGAAAATAGAAACACAAATAATTATAATCAGTCATCTTCAACATAAATTAAAATCAAATACCATATTTAAAGACAACAAATTTCGTAGAAGCTAATGATAACTTGAAGAGAAAAAAAAAGGAAATAGCTACCTTGATTGGCACTTGTCTTCGTAAGAGAGAGCCTCTCAGCAGCGCCACCATGAAGAGTCACTCTTGATGAAGTTGATAAATCAAATCCCCAGCAACCTCAGGCCAGTCAGAGTTCACCATCAAAATATGGGAGTCTTGTTGCTGTACCCCATTGAAGGAGCTATGAAGAAATGATCATATTGCACAAGTTGGTGATATCGACCACAATATTCTGCTTGGCAGCTTCTCTTAACATGGATAGATACCTGATGAAACATGTTCACAAATACTCAAGTTAGAGATGAATAAACATATCACATTGTACAAGTACAATTACAAGACAACTAATTTCTTTCTCGTTTGGATTATACCAAATCTCTTATGCTCACCATTCACGAAGCTTATCGAATTAATTTTTTTCTGAATTTCTGGATGGCAATATAAAATATAATCTTCACCAGATGGAGGACAAACCCATATATAGCAGGTGGTAAAACCATGTTTCTTCTTACAATATCCAAGGTATCCGATCTACAAAGAAATAAAAAGTAATGAACAATTGTTCAAAAAGGAAAGCCCTATAACCAACAGTATACACAATTTAATAAAAAATACCAACAAAAAGGAAAACCCTATAACGACTATATGTACCAGCATCAAATTACGCTTATTTTGAGAAACTAACTTGATTTCTGTTTATTGGTCACCCAGTGGTGGTTGGTCAGCTAATCCATTTTGATTATTTTCACGAGCAAGCAGATACACTATAAGAAACACAAGAAATTTGGTACAACTCTACAACTATCTAAAAATTCAAAAGGCCCATACCTCAAAGGAAAAAAATCTACCAGGCCTCAACATTAAAGCAGCCCCATCACATATATGGAGAAGAGCATCCATGCCATCTAAATACCTCCATCTAATGCACCTCTACGTTCATGTCTACCGGATTCAGCTTGCAGACCACAGATTTCTTTACTAGGTACATAAGGTGGGTTGCTTACAAGACCTGCAAGCTATCCTTCCATGTCCTTTAAACCAAGATCCTTCCGTTAATTCAATTTTGTCCTGTAGAAGACAACAAAGTGGCTCAAATTATGACTGGAAACAACATAAGTGGAAGCAGTAATGTACACTAAGAAGATATATATTAAAGGGGACAGGGTGAGAATGACGAGCAGCAATTATATGAAAATCAACGGTTTTAAACTTCTGTTTTTCTGATAAGAAAATAATATATTTCCTTGTGTCACACATATCTATTTTGACAAAAGGCTGGGTTTCCAACCTCGGAAAAAATTTAAAACTTTAATCTTCTAAGCCTAAAATAATTAAAACAGTGACCCTCTAACCAGTAAGCAATACCTCTGTACATTGTAAGATGCAACAGCAACAGCCACAGAGCCTGGGGCAATAACCTTTCATCCTTTTCCTAAAATGCCACCAACACCAATAGCAAGGGCACCACACTTCCAGTCCCTAAATCAGCCCAAACCACTCTCTTCAAATCCTCATTCTTTGACACCACATCAGAAATCAAATCAACAATAACTTCCGTCTCAGAAATCAAATATATATAGCTGGGGCTCCTCTATATTTGCCCTCACCTTCACCCTCTCATCATCATCCTCCACACCCTTCTGGGAAAACCGTGAGTGATGGTCCTCAACAGCGTCCTTCATGATTCACTTGAGCTCCCTGCACAAAGTGCTTGAGTCAGATTGAGATGAGAAGAATTCAGGAGTGTTGAGAAGCGAAGGGAAAAACAGAAACTTTTGGGTAATCACTTCAATACATGCAATTGGAACTAAAAAAAAATCACTTGAAGACATGCATAATTCAGTAAAGAAAGATACTGAGTAAGGGGTAACTAAAAAATTGAACTTTTGAGTTTACAGGAAGATAATAAGCCAGAACTAAAATATCTCCAACAAAGGGTTCCAAATCAAGACACTATGACCAAAGATTACCAGGATTTCATGCTAACCAAATGTTCGAAGAGCCTCTCTAGTCACAGCTTTAACCTCAGGTTTGAAATCCTTCAGAGTCCAAATATGAAAGATCGATACATTGGGCGCTGATTGGGAAATTGACATTCAGACCCAAATTCTTGAACTTACATACCAAATAGGCATACTTACACACCTTCAATCTTTTGAAACAGCATAATTTCCTGGAATTGAAAGCTATGAGCATCAATATTCATGAATGATGATAATGATTCAATTACAACCACATATTTTAAAACAACTTTCCGATTACCTTTGATTTAAATGGGAATTTGGTTGTGTAATTTTCTTCTTGAAAAATCTTCAAAACCTGCCGTTGCACTTCTAACTTCTCGTAAATAGATAAGACAACTCTTATGACAAGAACTTCAGCTCCAGGCATCCCAGTAACATCCAAGTGAAAACCTGAGTATGCTGAAACTTTTTACCAAATTTCTGACCAGTGAAAACCTCGATATGCTGCAAATGGCAATAAACTGGAATGGGATTGTAAACAAACTAGTACTAATAATATAGAAGATAGTTTTAAGAATAGTATAAAATATATAAAAATGGTTTAAAAATATTTTTTTTTAAATTTAGTTCATACACGAGTTAAAAAAAATATTTCCAAAAAAAAGCCAAAAGAAAATAGTTTGAAAAATAGTTAATTAAAGGAGTTTAAAAAAAGTTTAAAAAAATAGTTTTCAATATAAAAATTAGAAGTTTAAAAGTTCCAAAAAATAGATTACACATAAAAGTTCAAAAAATTGAATATACAAAGTTCTAAAATAATAGTTTTCAAAAAACATGTTTTTACAAAAGAAGTTTACAAAATAATTTATAATAAGGTTTATAAAATATATGTAAAAAACATTAGTTTATAAAATAGTGTGAAAACAGGTCTTGAAAAAAAAAATTCAAATAAACTAGTTTACAGAGAAAGATCTTAAAAGTTGTAAAAAATACCTTCAAAAATCAGGTTTGTAAAAATGTTAAAAATAGTAACAAACATAGTTTAAAAAAAATGATTTATAGAGAAAAGCTTTATTGAAAGTTTATAAAAAGAGTTTAAAAAATATTTTTTGAACATTTTTCAAAAAGAAGTTTAACAAACATAGTTTAGAAAAAGTTTAAAAGAAGTCTAAATAACATTTTTCAAAAAATTGTGGTTTCAAAAGAAGACTTAAACCAAAGTTATAAAAGGAGTTCAAAACATATTACAAAAATATACTTTATAAAAGAAGTTTTAAAAATAAGATAGATAAAAAGTGGGTTTATATAAGTCTGTCAAAAAATCTAGCTTATAAAATAGTAATGAAACACATTTTTTTAAAACAGAATTTAAAGAATACTTTTCATACAAACCAGTATATAGAAAATAGTTTCAAGAATAGTATATAATATATAAAATGGGTTTTAAATGTTTCTTAAAAAAATTAGCTCATACAGAAGAGTTAAAAAATATTTTCAAAAAACAAGTCAACAGAAAACAGTTTTAAAAATAGCAAATAAATGTAGTTTAAAAAAAAGTTTAAAAATAAATAGTTTTCAATACACAAATTAGAAGTTAAAAAGTTTCAAAAAAAAAAAAAAAAAAAAAGATTACGCATAAAAGTTCAAAAAAATGAATATACAAAATAATTTAAAATAAGGTTTGAGTTTACTCAAATCACTTAAAGACATGCTTAGTTCAGTAAAGAAAGATATTGAGCAAGGGATTACTCAAAAGTTGAACTCTCATGTTTACAGGAAGATTATAAGCCAGAACTAAAACATCTCCAACAAAGGGTTCCGAAGCAAGACATTATTGACCAAAGATTACCAAAATTTCATGGTAAACAAATGTTCCAAGAGCCTCTCTAGTCACAGCTTTAACCTCAGGTCTAAAATACTTAGTCCAAATATGAAAGAAGGATACACCCAGCGCTGATTGGAAAATTGACATTCAGATCCAAATTCTTGAACGTACATGCCAAATAGGCATACTTACACACCTTCAATCTTTTGAAACAGCATACTTCCCTGGAATTGGAAAGCTACAAGCAATAATATTCATGATTGATGATAATGATTCAATTACAACCACATCTTTAAAAACAACTTTCCGATTACCTTCGATTTATATGGGAATTTGGTTGGGCAATTTTCTTCCTGAAAAATCTTTAAAAAACCGCTGTTTCACTTCTAACTTCTTGGCAACAGATGACACAACTCTTATGACAAGAGCTTCAGCCCCAGGCACCTGGTAACATCCAAGTGAAAACCTCAATCTGCTGCAACTTTACCAAATTTATGACAAGTGAAAACCTAAATGCAAACTCAATATGCTGCAAATGGCAATACATTGAATGGGATATCAAACAGTGGTCATTAATTTATCTCAACATTTTAAGTACCTTATAGCCCCACATTCATTTATCCCATTCATTAACGCGATCATGCCTATTCCCAAAAGTGATCCAGATTAAAAACCCTAATCCCAGGGTCATGCCTAAAACCCTATCAAATAACCCTTCGGGGCCAATACGGCATCGTATCACGATGAATTTTCCATCCCACGAACAAGACGGGAATGCGTTGTTTCCAGAATACAATACGAAACAGAAATAGAGCTCTACCAAATATAACAGTAACACAATAGATAAAGATTCAGATCGGATGAAAATACCTGTGTGCCGCTGAATCTTGGATAGATATTAAACCCACCCACCCCCCCGGGACATAAACCCTACAAGAAGAGTCCCCGCAGCAAACTGAAAAGCGGTGATTCAAGACTGTGAACAGAAAGAAGAACAACTCAAGGTTGAGTAAAAGAAAAAGGGAAAAAAAACGAAAAAAAACGAAAAAAGATTGCAGAACGAGTTGAATAATTTGGGAGGAAGAGGAAAGAAACCAGAAAGAAGAAGGTTCTTGACTCACTTGGTGGTTCAGAACGACGTAGAAGCCGTTGGTGCGTTCTGCGGACATTTCTTGAGAACCTGTCGGAAGAGAAGAAGGAAGCGGTTCAGAACGATGAGCGACTGTACGAAAAGAAACGACAAACGATCAGATGAACGACATCAAAGAAATAGTTATGGTGATCATCAAGGTAGGTTTGGAAATAGGTATTCCCCTCTTGTACCATTTCTTCTTCCGAGACGATGAGTCGCAGAGACATTCTTTTTCTTCTCTTTTCTTCGCTTCATACCTCTCTTCCATGCTGCTACTCTCTTTCTTCCCAGAAGTGCGTCCAATATACTCCACATAAAAACAATGAATATTGAATACTGAAAGCCTTCTCTTTATATAGTAGGCTAAGGCTACCTCTTCCACTCTCTCGCTACAGCTCACAACGGATACTCACCGCCTCCTTTACAGTTTTAAAATTATATTAATTATATTAAAGTTGCAAATAAATTACTTTTTATGTCTAGAGTAATTTTGTTTTTGTCAAAAAAAAATGTATAGATTAATTTTTTTTTTTTTTGACTCATGTCTAGAGTCTAGAGTAATTAATATAACTGGATATGTCTTTCAACCATAATGTTCGTGAGTGATTTTTTTATTAAAAAATTGCTTCTTCTTTTCGTTGAAATAATATTCAACTTTATACAAATTCAAATAATTAATATATACCATTCCGAGGAATTTTTTAAATGTAAAAAACTAAAAAATAACATAAAATTAATTTTAAAAATATCACAGATTATGTTGGTTATTCTTTGCACCACCTTTTTTTTTCTCATACACCCACTCTTTTAATTCTAAACATATTTTTTTTCAATTTTAGAGTGTATATTTTTTTCAGAACTTATCTTCCAAACTATTTATACATGCATGTGTGATTTCTAAGATTTGAAGATGCCGAAAGTTGATTTTTCGGAACATAATTTCAATGTGCTTCGATAACTAAATTACAGAAATTAATTTTTTTTTAGTTTAGTACTGTTGATGTGCTTCTAAATAAGCCGAATGATCGACTAATAAACAGTGATTCCCAAATATTAGTCGATTGAGCCAAAAAAGGGAATCTGTTTCTCAGTTGTGGGCTCTTTAACTACTCCAAAGAACGTTAAGTAGGTGAAGGTTAAAAATTAAAGCTAAGTTTGCATAGAAATTAAAGGTATGACAATAAAGATAACTTGGAAAATAAATAAAAATTGTTTGATTGATTGAATAGCGTCTCAACAAGACTGTAAAATGCTTATTTATAGTGCAAAACCCACAAGCTATACCTATTTTTCACGTTCTCCACTCACTTAACTGCTTTTACATGTGACTAACAGTGTTAACAACTACCTCTGCATGGATCGATTGACTTTTGAACTCTAATAGTATTATGAGAAAATAAACTATCATTTATCAAATAAAAAATGTTTTAATCTTAAAAAAAATTGAGAAAATACGCCTACAAATTGCAATGCAAATTGAGACTCGGTCATGGTGTCGATAAATTAGAATTGCAATGTTTCAACTTTTTAATATTATAAGTTCATATATAATAAATATATCAAACAAAATACGAAAACTTAGTGGGGGCAAATGCCCCCACACCTTTCTTTCCAAGTGGGTCTATCATTGATGTGGGTATGGGAGTGGTTGAGGGTGGATATGGTGAGGGTTGGGGGTAGGTCGAAGAGGTTGGGTGTGGGTTGAGTTCGGGGCAAGGATGAGGGGTTCGGGGTAAGGGTTTGATGGGGGCATAGGACGGTTGTGGCGGCTATACATGGAAGAGGAAATGCACGCGCACACACATACGTACATGAATGTTTAAATTATCTCAAGTTTTATATGATTTAAAAGTTGACTTTGTCCCCTAAAAATATAGTTGAATTTGTAAATTATACATATTATACAAAGTTATTACCTAATATAAATGTCTAATATTTGATATCAATGGATTTAGACTTCATTTTTCAATTATTCTTTATAAAATACTTATTATTTACATGTATACAATTGTGTTATTTTTAATATGTATAGTTGATTTGGTGGTTGGGGTAGAGAAATCAAGAAGTGGAGTGATAAGGAGAGTCAGGGTTTGATCTCCACTCCCTAACATAACACTAACATTAATACTAATATTTCACATTCAAAACAAAGTACACATTACTACTAGTATAAAGTTAAGATAACCTTTATGGATCGATGTCCTATTAAGATAACATTTATTTTCCTACTCGGGCCGAAACTAAAGAAATAAGATGTAAAGATGGCTTTTAGGATTGCATATCATGATTACAAAGGAGCAAGCACCATCATGATATTATTACCCCTATTCCTTTTTACTTGTCTTTTAAAGTTGTTTTATACAAACCAATGAAACCAATAAATTTTGTTGTTTTTTATAATGTTATTAGTCTTTTTCTTATTATACCATTAATTGTTTATTATCTATCACACTTATTTCTCTTTCTACAATAAATAATTAAGGGTATAATTGATAAATAAGTAATTAATATAACCTTAAATTATCAAAATGAACAAATTTCTTTTTAAAAACTGACAAGTAGAAAGGAACAGAGCGAGTAATTGATCCAAACCAATTATTCAAACATATCCCGCCCTAGCATGCTATTTAATATTTTTCGGTAATGAAGAAAACAAATCAAAGATTCTAACAACTAAGCCCTTAGAGGCAAAACACCCATAGGGTTTACCAAGAGCAGAGAACTCAAACTAGCATGTGGAGTATCACTTAGTTACTAACGTTAACAGCTTATTCTAGCTCCTTGGAGAAACACTTCATTTACAGTGTTCATAACTTCTATGGATCAGATATGCTTCCTAGGCCTGTAGTGGAAAGTTTGTTGACAAGAGCTAGAGCATTACTTGTTATATGATAGACTTTGAGAACCCGGTTTTGCAACAATTGAATTTTCCTCCCCTTTTTTCCTTGAAACCCATCAAGGCAAGTATCTTCATCAGTGAGTGCTGCACTTATCCATGTATTGAGGTCACCCATCTGGGTACCAAATGTGCTTCTGCTAAGCTTTCTGAGCACACCCAATGACCTGTGAAGCTCATCAAGTGCATCTGCGAAAACCTCAACACAATCTGAAAGTGCAACTCTGTTTCTTCCTCTTAAACGATTGTATCTCTTCAAGTTTGCGAGATATGATTGAACATTCTTAACCTCGCCAATTGTCACCGACACTCCTGCCCTTGCCCACTTGCTGGGGCTTATTCCAGAACTGGTAGAGAATGGTGCTAGCGAGCGCATGCAAAGGTCTTGATACCTTGTTACTTTGCAAGCATCTCTAACATTGTTTTCTCTTTTGCAAATACCAATTGGCTTGTATTTGCGAGGAATGAAAGAAAAATAAACGCAAGCAGTAAATTAACGCGTGATATTCTTCCGATCATTTTGCAGAAAGACCAAAGAAGTTGAAGTAAGATGAAACAAAGTAGTAATGCTGCTAGTTTGACACACTAACAGTACAAAAAATAGAATGGAAAAGTTAGGAATGGCCTTATAGAACTAGTTTGGTTCTTAAAGTGGAGTTAGAGAACTGTGTGACTAGTTTTGAAAAAGGTAGGCTCTTTCAAAGCATAATGTTATTACTTTGGCAAGAGACAAGTGAGTTCAACTAAAAAAGGTATATGGATGGTGAGCTGAAATAGATGGGAAAAGTAAGTAACATGTGATTGGAAGGTGGGTTTCTCGTTAATATTGGATAAGAACAAGATTGTACATTTTTTTAATAGTGCGTGTTTCTGCACAGTTCAATCTCATGAAAGAGAATTAAATATTGAAATCAATTTCGCCAATCTGCTAACAAAAAATCATATAAAAACTCAAATTGTGTTGATACACATTAAAGGACAACACAGGTAAAACAACATATAGTTTCGATAAGTGTACAATAGGAATAGGTTTTATAAAGGATAAAACTTAGGTAAAGTTTCTTAAGTGTTGTCCTTCTTACAAAATAGATAAAAAAATTTCTCTCTATTCACTCCCACTATCTTTAACCTCTCATAAATGTCACTATCAAAATAGTTTTTATCTCATTTTGTGAGAGAAACAGCACCAATAGTACCTAAAAAACCTTACCGAAATTTTATAAAATATTGAGTACAACATTTTTGTTTTGTTTTGTTTGCTATTCGATATGCACAATACAAATAGTTCCGAAAATGAAACAAGCGTTTGCATGGGTAGAAGCCCAGCAATATGTCTGTCGATAAAGCTTGGCTAAATTAATGACTTTTTTTTTTACTTTTAAATAGTATTGTGTGTGAGATAAGAAGATATCCTTAATTATTTTAGTAAAATTTAAACTCTTTCCCCATTCACCTTCTGTTTTCTTTCATCCCAAAGCCATTTTTAAAAATTAATATGAAACAACTGTTTTCGTATTGTTCAACATTTCACTTTTAAGTCTGTCAAAAAAAAAAATTCACTTTTAATCAAAATCAAACATACCCTTTGGCTTTAAGCCATCACTTTTTTTGGGTCAAGAGCCATCAATTATTTGAGGAACTGTATTATTGTTGGTCCATGCAGTACAAGTAATAATATCTTTCAGCTAATAAGGAGATGTCATATTGCCGTCAATTGTATTAAGTCTAGTTCGCCAAAATGCCAATCAAAATGAAGCCACGATAAGAGGAAAAAGACGAGGACGCGTAAGTAACCGAATCTGGCCTTGATCTTACTAGCACATAAAGTTTGTGTGGGGTTAAAATACACGAGGTCTCTTTCATGCTTGCGTCTTTTCAACAAATTTAAAATTGGGGGTAAAAATTATTATTATTTGCCTGACTTAAAAAAAGCCAAAAACTAGACTCTAGGATTAGGTCATAGATACACATGCAACTGCAAATGCTAACGAGGTTCAATTCATGTCATTAAAATAGAGAGAATATTCTGCTCATCAATAATATGCAACGTCATTTCCTCCCAACTATATGTCCTACTCTACTTATCAACTCCATTTGGCATGATCTTTTTCTGACAGAAATTTCCATCTGGCAAGGCCAACTTACCCATTGCTTCATTGTTCACACTATTTTGTACAAGTGTGATAAACTATGAAATGTTAAGAGGCTTGAGCGAGCACCGAGTTCATCTATGTTTATTCTGCACAGTAATAAAGAGCTGTCATACAAAATTTACAGCAGAAAAACCATGATTTACAAACTCCTTACTAACTGCGGTTGCAACATTCTCTCTTTTATACAAATTATCGGCAACCTTGTATACAAGCACTAAATGGTTAGTCACTACTCACTAGTCGGTAGTCAGGTTATGGTATGTGTAGTTTGCACCATTTGGGTATAGGATTCTTCCGCTTCTTACAGTTCCCCATGAGAAGCAAGGTGTTGGTTCACAAACCCAAATTGGGAACCTTGTTTATGACCTAAGCAACATTTATAATTATAATAGCTAAAATATAATTCTAGAGCATACATAGGCTAATACTTAGCTTCTTAGCCTAAACTTAGCTGTCAGCTCAGCACCACATATGCATCATTGTTTATTGATTGTTTCATACTGTCAACCCTGTTGATTACAAGTATACATGGTTATCAAGTGCATTTTCAATTTTCTTAATAATGTATCGGGAATCCAGGGAGATCAACAATTATAAGGGATATCTTCAAGACTGTACCTCGGAGCCTCAAACCAAGGCAGAGGAGGGAAATGTAGCCGAACCTTAAATTTGATCAGTTTAAATTTGCTGAAGTTTTCACCCACTTGAAAATAAGTATCTATAGTGTTTTTGTTGTTATTATTATTATTTTGAAAAATGTATGAGTGCCTATCTCTTCTCCCTTTTCAGTTTTGGCTCCCCAATTCCCCATTGTTATAATTTCACGCATTAGGTTTTAACCCTTGTTGTCTCGACTTACCGAGGTATTAGTCACCTTTTTTTTTTCCACGACAGGTTGGTCCTTAGGGGAACAAAACTATAACGATGAGAAACTATATGTGAGTGTATAAAAAGACCAAAACTGAGCATAAAATATGGGGACTTCAAATTAAACAAAGTTAACAAACAGGTAAGCTACATCACACAATCATACAACAACTAAAAGGTGGACTAAACTTTTATCTGCCATCTTTATATCCCGCCCTTTCCGTTTGATAAATTGAAAGGGAACAAAGGCATCGAAAAGAAAAAGCTACTATCATAAAAAGGAAGCTAAGCAGAAAATTTCAAGCACTCCCAAGCACTACAAACATTACTTATTGCTCCTAAACAAAAATAAACTATCAAGAGAGAACATTTCATTCTAACCTCTTCTCCCCTGTCCTTCTCCTGTCTTCCGAATAATTTCTTCTGAAGGAATTTCAAGGGTTGCTCCCGCATGCTCTTGACCAGGCTTCACTACTGCAGCAAGAAGTTTGTAAAATTAATGAAAAAGTTTTAGATCTAATTTGGATAAACATTTCACAAATACTTGTAGAAAAGAAAAAAGCTGAAATGAACTTGCAGTAATTATAAGTATTCTAACTAATAACTTCTCTCATAAGTTGAAATCAATTTTCGCATCTCGGTCTGTCCAAAAAATCCCTCGTTTAGCTTCTCCATAAACACTTATAAGTTATAAACTTATAAAAACTTATTTATGACTTAGAAACTAAGAGCCAGTTTGGATAAACTTTTCAACAAGCACTTACAGAAAAAGAAATATTACAAAAAAATCTTATAATAACTGAGTTTCTTAAATAATAACTTTTTGTATCAGTTAAGATTAGCCTCTAAATCTTAATTTCTTCAGACAGTCTCTCATTCAACTTCTCTATAAACACAAAACACTTATAAACTCATAAGGATCTTTTTGTATTAGATGAACCATAAACTCATTTTAGTTGAAAAGCTCATATAAGCTAGAAACTAATCCAAATTGGCCTAAGAACCAGTTTGAATAAACTTCTCAACAATAACTTATAGAGAAGGAAATATAACTTTTTAAAATAATAGTTTCCCATATAAGTTGAAATTATGCTAAATTATGCATCTGTATCCCCATTTTTTCATAAGCTCTCTCATTTGACTTTTCAATGTTTTCATAAGCTCATCTTATAAGGATTTTTTCAAAAGTCAAGAACCATAAATTTATTTTAGTTAAAAGGTCCCATAAACTAGAAGGCAATCCAAGCTGGCCCTAAATACTTATTTCAGTTGGATGCATGCCGATATAAAATGTTTAAAGATCTTGAATGCCTGCGTATATGGGATAGCCATAGACATCTGAAATAAACTCAATTTAGCTGAGCCGAGACCTGAGATGCCCAATGCACTTTCAAAACCCTGGGACTAGAAGGTCGCATATGGCTGTATGCCGATGACCAAATTCAAAGACTTTGTAGTCAGTGAAAGGTATTTGTTAATTCCTAACAGAAAAATGCCCAGCAGGTCAGCAGGCTGCGGGTGAAGCCTTTATCTCTTAAATGAATGTCATAACTGGAAATGGCATTCTCCTACTGAACAGGAAATGCACAGGTTATTGCCCAAATAGCATTACATTAAGCAAATTTCACGAAATATTTAGCTCAAACTTGGTCCACAAAACCGACGCAATAAGAGTAAACAGGAACCGAATAGGGTTCTGGACAGTCATAAGTGGCATTCTCAGTTCAGGCAACTAAGAAGTGCTAATGTTGATCCATGAATGTGTATTGATGACAACAGAAGAATTAAAAACAAAAACATTTACCAAGGAGAGTCTATTACTATTCTCTTCTATCTCTAATTTTTTCAAGGGACAGACCATCCAAAGGGGGGAAAAAAAATCCAAGAGAAACAAATTGGCAAACAGGTGGAGTGCAAAGCGAGAGAAAGAGGATAAAGAAGAGATACCGTACCATAACTGCCAGCGTTGGAATTGAGTTGTGCCTGGACGATCATGTTGGTGATGAAATGGGAGGCCTCGCCGGCCTCTTCGAGAAGCTTCTGGATCTCGGCGTCGGAGGAGACGTTCCTGTTCTCTTCGAACTTCTTCCGCACCTCCACCGCAGATTCCTTCAGCATCAGACTGTCGCCGGCGAATGTTTTCCGAGTGGCTTTCAACAGTGCGCGGTACGCGCTCAGAACTTCTACTCTCGCCATCTCTCACGTTGATGTCTGATCTCTCTTTTTCTCCTTCCTGCCGTACTGCCGTCTTCTTTTACCGGTAGCTTAATGCTGCTATACGACGTCGCTATGTTTCAGTCTTCTTTTGTTTTGTTAATAAAATAAATAAATTTTTTAAATGAAATAAATATTCACTTTTTTCTTGCGCATAAAATGACTGATATTATTATTGGCTATCAATTGGCAACGATTTCATGAAGACTAGAGTGATGCTTATTATTTGCAACAGCTACGGCATTTCTCCGTAATGAATTAAATTTTTATTGGGATCCTCATTTTGAAAGAATGAAATGTAAAAAACAAATCAATATATAAGCTTACAGTTAGTTCTTTTTTTTTATATAGAAAAATGTTAGTAATTGTTAGATTAGTGGCTTGGGATGAGTTTGAACCCACACATCTTATGTCTCCCAACTCCTACACCCTTTCCTCCAAACCATGCTTACAGTTAGTTCTAGTACAAAGGTTAATTTATACCATCAATCTTGTAATTATATTTGAGAAAAGATGGCTTCTCAGGTGGTCCTACGTGGTCTACAGTCGACTGATGTAAAAGATGGCTTCTCAATTTAGTCTCTGAACTTACCTCTCCTACTTCGTCTCTAAAATATAAAATAGTCCATAAAGTTTTGTAAAATGTCTCGTTAGTCCCTGTAAAAGACAATTTATAAACCTATAAGGACTAGTTTTTACAAAACTTTAGAGACTACTTATAAATTTAGAGACTTATTACTTTAAGGACGAAATAAAAAAGTGCACAAGTTCTAGAAATAAATTAGAGATTTAGTGTGTGTTTAGTTGAGATTTTTCTCAACGCAAACGGAAAAAACACGAGATCCAATGCCCCTTTTTTACTATTCATGCATTTGGTAATTAAAACAGCGATGAAAAAAATCGATTTTCGGTCTCCAGAATCAATTCTAGTAGAATCTATAACATCCAAGCTTTTCTGTTCAGAATAATTGATTCTGGATATGAGACCCACAAAATCTTTCATATTTACACTTCAAAAGTGATTCTACTTTGTCAACCAAACACAAATCAATTTTTCTGAACTCACTTTTAAACTACCATTACCAAACACAAATCAATTTTTTTAAACTCAATTTTTTTAAAATCAATTTTTTTAAACAAGATTTTTCACAATCTATTCTATCAGAATCTAAAACAAACGAACCCTTACTCATTTAATAAATAGAGATTTACCAGTAGGGTAAAAACTAACATGCTCGTGATTTTTGATGTTGATCAATTATCAGGCGGGACTTGGCATAACAAATGACGACTCAGGGTAATGGCAGGTTTGTTGCTCACATGTTAATACTTGAGTTTTTTTTCCTGTGAAATTTGTATGACTGACATCAAACGTGGTATACATCCCAAACAACTAAACAAAGCGTAATACTTTTACGTCCTTCCTTGTTCCTCACACATCATTATCGTAAGTACATTTGCTTCAATATTGGGATCAAAATCTTCAGAACCGAATGATCCCAAACCTACAATGTCATACTTCCAAACTTGCTAAAATACTTCGGATACTGATTTGTCAGATGGGTCAGGACGACGGTGTGAAGCATCACATGGATGCTCTAAAGAACCACATAGTCAGGGATTCATGCACAAAAGAAGCCAATGCCAGTCCCATGTTGAAGGAAAGATACAATTTTGTCGTCTAATTCACAGTCACTTTAATGCATCAACCATTCTACAATCCTGCTTTCTGCGTCGGCATCTATGATGAGATTTTTGATCTAGCAAGGTGTTCTCTCCAACCATCTCCATTTTAGAATCTGCAGCTGGTACAATGAAGATCAAGTTAGTCTCTGAAAAACGCCAATTACAGTACTAGTTTTATATGCAACAAATGCCTTACTAGATAACGCCTTGAAGATATTATTGTACAAAATCTAAAAACTATAGTCAGACAATACAATAAATATAAAACCTTTCAACTCATCCACTTTTGAATAATGCATATAGTTCGTGTGTTTTCCACATGCACTTGCAACAGAGGGTCACTGATGTTTTATCATGGAAACATAAAGCTTCTAATACTAACTCTTAAAATTTGGGTTTTAGGCAGAACTCAACCTCACAAAACCGGCTTATAAAGTAAGGACTATCCAAGCCTCATAATCATAAACACTACTTAGGTCATATCTCTAGTCAATGTAGGACTCTAAACACACTCACTTACGCTCAAGACTGGATATTTAAAGCATGGACTAATACGGGTGGAATAAAAGGGATCTCAACACACTCCTTCACACCGAAGACCAAACATCTGGAACACGGATAAATGCGGGTGAAATAACAGAGATTTGTAACTTCAATACTAATTACAACAAAGCATAGTAAATGATTGTATTCCTGATCCTATCTTATCTTGTGTGACCACTAATCATCTTAACATTCTCATATTTGCAACATTGAGTCCACATGCTATAGTACAGTGACATTCAGAATCTTTTAAGAAAAGTAATTTGCAAACAAGAGAGCAAATTGTCACCAGGCATAAATAGAAATTGCAAAAACATGATTGTTCGTAAATGTGTTTTTGCTATTTCTAGTGAATAATTCATCATCTTCAGAACATCCCATTTCCTTACCTCAAAAAGTTAGTATCAAACAGTAATGTCATTTGCAAACAATCTTCTTATTTTTCAAAAGACAAATAAGTTTTTGCCACAAATATAACATCTAACTTGATATTAGCACTTGCGGAAAAAATTCTCTCTCAACAATGCTCACTCACCACATTATGGCCCATTCCCAACTCCAACTAAATAACAACACTTCAAACATACGACGGTGGTGTTCCATCCATCACTTGTGCATTGTGCTCAGTGAGACCTCAAGCCCCAAACCTCAAACCAAAGACGACTTGAGATATCTGTAAGGAGTTTTTCTTGGCAGTTAGTACATTCTCCAACCATCTTGCTGAGCATCTAGGAAGTGAGAATCAACATTGTTCAAAAATAAAGAAAGATTGAAGGCCTTTTCTAAAGGGAACTGGTCGACCAAAATATGTTTTAGATTTTCACTCTCAGACACTACACAGATGTAGAAGGGAGGAGGATTTAGGCAATAGATTGTCATTGTTGTTTTCCCAACAAGTTGTAACTTTAATGTTCAAACACGAAGGTACTTTAATAGTGAATGAGCTGAATTCTTAAAGCAATACAAATCATTCCTTTCACCTTGAAAAGTCCAAATTCAAACTCTTTCATCTCAAACCGAATAAAAAAAATACCACACAAGCAAAAGATTAAAACTTTTAGGCAAGCAACAACACAAAAACATCTAAAGAAACGAAATGTGATGACAAAAATTACCTCCAAGTTGGTTGCCCCAAAATAACAATCTGGGATCATCCTCTTCCTCATCAAACTCATCCCCATACCCAAACTCAGCATCACCACGATAACCCGGTTCACTCCCATACCCAGACTCATTCCCATTAGCATCAGAACACCCACTAACCCCAAACCCAATACCCACATTCTCTTTCTCCTTCTCTCCACTCCCCCCATCCCTCGAATGCTTCGCTTCGCTCACATCCGAAGACCAATTCGCATCCCCGTTTCCGAACAGCTCCCCGCTGGAGTCAGTTCCCATGGCCACCGGAAAATCGGAGCAGGTCCCGTAAGCAGCGGAAGCCCCGACAGAGCAGCAGCGGCGCGTGGCGCTCCGATCGCTGCTCCGGCCGGAGACAGATCTGGAACCGCGGCGGCGCCTCTTGCGAGCGATGAGGCGGTGATTGGCGGTTTTGTTGTTGTTGGGCTTGTCGTCGTCGGCAAGGGTGAGTTTGGAGAGGTCGAGGGAAAAGGAGGTGGTGGCGCGGTCGGAGAGACAAGGGCGTTTGTTGATGTTGTTGGAGGAGGAATGGTAGCAAGGCCTTGCTGGGTTGGAGTGGGACCCATCGACGGAGGGAGTGGTTTGAAGGTTAAAGGGTCTCCAGCTGCGGAGCTGTAACACGCAGGAGTCTATGGAGGGTTTGTGAGACATGGATTGAGTCATCACTCATCACATGAAGATGAGATGAGAAGACGAAGAATAAGAAAAAGGAAGATTCTAGATTGATCGATTTCTCTCTTCTTTTTTTTTTTCGTTTTCGTTTTCGGGTTGACTTGAGGATTCAATTGCAAAGTGAAATCACGCAGCGGCTGCTTCAAATCACGGGAGCATTGTTGATAGGGATTATGTGAGATGTGAGAGAGAGAGAGAGAGAGCGCCAAGTGCTGTGCTCCCGGGAACAGATATTTTGTGCTTCACGAGATTCTCGACACAGAAAATGGGCCCCGCCGTCACTGCCTCCACTACGTTGTGATCGAAGCTCGCTGGGATATCAAATTTTGTTCTCCTAACTCCATACCGATTAATACTACGTGTCATCGTAATTATAAGAAAAAAATTATAAAAAACATAAAAATAAAAAAGACATATTTAATATTATAAAATTGATGATTGAATTCTTTTTTCAAATATATTCTTGATTACGTGCATAGAAAATATACATGTCTATTAAATATTACTATATAAATCTATTAAAATAAGGGTATAAAAAGTATTTTAACAATTAATACATTTAAAAATAAGTCCATTTATCTAACAATTAGGATAAAAAAATCCTCAAAAAATTTTCTTATAATTAGGACCGGAGGTGGTATCGATTAAGAAAATTAGTTAATTTAGTTAGTAATATTAAATTTACTAATTATTTGTATATTTTTTTAAAACTGTTCTTTAAATTATAGGGACTCTAATGCTCACAAGAGAGAAGAAAAATTAATCCAGCAAAAATTTAACGTTTATTGATCCAAAAAAGTTACTTGAGAGTATTTTGGTAAAAAAATAATTAATGCAACTACAATCTGAACTTAGCCTTGTTTTAAGGGACAAACAAAATTCTCAAAAGTGTTATATTAAGGCACGGAAGTAATAATAGACCGTGTAAACAAAAATTCGGTAAACCACCGTAATTAAGACATTTGGCTCCAAAGTGCCATCCCAATGTATTTCCACAAGTTTTCGCTCCTTTGGAACAACTGTGGAACTAATCTTGGATTTGGCCAATGGAGCAAGAAAATTAAACTTTGATTGTGTACAAATTTTTATATACTATTTGAGCACCTTTTATTATGATGACACTTTATTATATTTTTCTAAAATATCTACACGATAAAACGTGATTATATAACTGTCAAACTATTTTATATTTTCAGTATTTAGTCATTAAACTCATCTTTAAATTTGATAGTGTTAACAATAATAATTATTCGTGCCCGTCTTTCCGCATTCAAATTGCGCTATAGTATCTAAATGTAAGAAAAATAAACACATACATATTCAAGAGGGGATCTATTACCCACAAATTGTAGAAAATATTGTGGAGAAATGTGTTGAAAGTTGTTCACGTAGTGTA
Source organism: Calophaca sinica (assembly GCA_037113605.1). NCBI lineage: Eukaryota > Viridiplantae > Streptophyta > Magnoliopsida > Fabales > Fabaceae > Calophaca > Calophaca sinica. The sequence continues at coordinate 26,645,263 of CM073730.1, read as the reverse complement.
TAGTACAGAATCAGTTAGCATTATATAATAATAATATGGGGACTACACTCTATATCCCATTTCCTCATTTAGTGAGGGTTATTTAACTGCTTCTTTGTTAGTTATGTAAGTGGTGGTAGTTTGTTTATGTTATATAATAATATTAGGACTACACTCTATATCCCATTTCCTCATTTAGTGAGGGTTATTTAACTGCTTCTTTGTTAGTTATGTAAGTGGTGGTAGTTTGTTTATGCTAATATTCAAAATGTAGTTTAGAACAGCAAATTAAGAAGCTAAAAAGTGGTTATTGAAGGTTGTTCCCTTTATAGATTATTATACAGTTTTTAATATAATCCTTTTAATTATAATTTGTATTACCATAAGGAACAATTCTTTTTCCCTAAAGTAATCATTATTAACTAATTAAATAATCATTCAAGTTTAAAATGATACAAAATAAAAATAATAAAAGCATATTAGAATAAGAGTTTAATAGATCAACCAACAATGTAAAAAAGTTTTTCATAATCAACAAAACATATTCCACTATATAGATGTTTATTGAGATATTTTAAAAAATAATATAATAAAGTGACATCATGATAAGATATGATTGAATTGCCGTGTAAAACTTTTTTAACACTGTCAACATATGCCCATTAAAACTTAGAATAAACAACTTAATTAAATATTTATTTAATTTTTACAGAAAATTAAATATTTATGGATATATCGTAATTTATTTTTTAAGTGTGTTTAAAATTCAAACACTAATATAAATACTTGTGCAATGAAATAAACTCAAATAAATTCACCCAAATAGGTTTTAAATGCAAACGAAGGTTGAACCAGTTGGTAATGATTCAACTCATATTGCACAATCTCAACACCTGAGGAACTTAAAGTGCAATTAAGCCTAACTTAAAAATTATCATAAATAAGTTTATTTTTAAAAATTAATTCACCTATAAGTTGGTGTAATGTTATGGTGGTTCAATGGCAGTAGTGATCGTCCGCAATGGCACTGGGGTGGATGCATGGAGGAAACACGAGAACGAGCAACGAAAGTGATGCAGCGTACGTGATGGGACGAAACAAAAGTTCAACTACTCGTTTAGTCAAAGAATACCCGAGAGGTTGACGATAACACCTCGTTGATTCAAACGAATACCGAGGAATTGACACAGAGGGTTTGAGAAAAGCTTCTCAAAGCTTCTCGATTTTCATTAATAATTCAAAAACTGACTACCAATGTATTTAGGAAACAAATATATAAAGGAAATAAAAGGATAAAATCTAATGGAAAACAAATCCTAACAAGATAAATCCTAATGCAAAGCAAATCCTAACAAACTGATAGTTCCTAAAAAAAAGGAAAGGATAATAATAAAGAGAAACAAATCAAACGATAAGATTTATCTAAAAATAAAAACAAGAAAATATATTATCAGTTGGCCAGGTTTAGTCACTTTGCATGACATCATTCTCCCCGGGAAGGAGAAGATTTGTCCTCAAATCTCAGGCCTTGCTTCATCCATGCTCTTTTGTACTCATTCAATAATATGACTTGTGTAGGATGATAGTTTTAGGAAATAAATCCTTGACATGTTGGATGTCCAGAATTGGTGATTCAAACAACGAAACAAAAATCACGACGTGGGCTTCGTCGGTTGTAACCGTTAACTTTTTGTTTGCAACTGAAAAAACTAGTGGCATGATGTCATTTGTAGGTTATTCCACGGGCCAAGATTTTCTTTCAATATTCCGTATATTTTCTTTCTCAAATCGATGCTCTTCAAATATTTCTAACTTTTTGAGCTCAACATTCTGGTCTGCATCATACTCTAGTTCTTAGTAAAAAATAGGCCCTTCATCAAAATTGGATTTTTTGTCAAACATCGACTATTCATCTTTATCATGCTCTTCAGTAAATAGTAGTTTTCCATCAAAGATGAGTACTTTAGCAAACATTGGTTCATCTTCATCACCGTGTTCCGACACTTCATCATGCATGGGCTCTTCATCACGTCTCCATGGCGACATTATACAGGAACGTACTGACTATTGATACCAATCTGATACAGCGTACGTGGTGGGACAGATTAAATGATTCAACAACTCGTTTAGTTAAAGAATACCCGAGAGGTTGACGGTAACACGAATACCGAGGAATTGACACAGAGGGTTTGAGAAAAGCTTCTCAATTTTCATTAATAATTCAAAAACTAACTACCAACGTATTTGGGAAACAAATATATAAAGGAAATAAAAGGATAAAACATAATGCAAAACAAATCCTAACAAAATAAATCCTAATGCAAAGCAAATCCTAACAAACTTATAGTTCCTAAAAAAAGGAAAGGATAATAATAAAAGAGAAACAAATCAAACGATAAGATTTATCTAAAAATAAAAACAAAAAAGATATTATCGATTGGCTTGGTTTAACCACTTTGCACTGCATCATTCTCCCCAAGAGAGAGAAGATTCGCCCTCGAATCAAATGTCTTGTTTCATCCATGCTCTTTTGTACTCATCCAATAATATGATTTATGTAGGAAGACATTTTTAGGAAATAAATCCATGGCATGTTGGATGTCCAGTATTGGTGATTCGAACAACCAAACAAAAATCATGACGTGAGCTTCGTCGATTGTCACCTTTAACTTTCTGATTGCAACTGAAAAAACTAGTGGCATGGTGTCCTTTGTAGGTTCTTCCACGGGCCAAGATTGTCTTTTAATATTTCGTATACTTTCTTTCTCAAATCGATGCTCTTCCAATATCTCTAACTTTTTGAGCTCAACATTTTGGTCTGCACCATACTCTAGTTCTTGGTCAAAAATGGGTCCTTCATCAAAATTGTTTTTTTTGTCAAACACCGACCATTTATCTTCTTCATACTCTTCAACAAATAGTGGTTTTCCATCAAAGATGAGTTCTTTAGCAAACAATGATTCATCTTCATCATCGTATTCCGACACTCCATCATATGTTGGCTCTTCATCATACAATGGGTTTTCATCAAACACATCTCGCTGAAACATGTGCTCCAGGTTAGTATTGATATCACGTCTCCATGACGACATTATGCAGGAACGTACTGACTACTGATACCAATCTGATGCAGCATTCGTGACGAAAAAACGATAAAAGTATCAAACTCGTTGATTCAAAAAATACCCGAGAAATTGACACAGAAGGTTTGAGAAAAACTTCTCGATTTTCATTAATAATTCAAAAACTGACTACCAGCGTATTTGCGAAACAAATATATAAAGGATATAAAAGGATAAAACATAATGCAAAACAAATCCTAACAAGATAAATCCTAATGCAAAGCAAATCCTAACAAACTGATAGTTCTTAAAAAAGGAAAAGATAATAATAAAAGAGAAACAAATTAAACGATAAGATTTATCTAAAAATAAAAACAAGAAAATATATTATCGGTTGGCTAGGTTTAGCCACTTTGCACGGCATCAGAAAGTGTTCTGATTTGCCACGAGATAAAAATAATCAATGGTGCACCACTGCATCCAAATTGAAGAATACGCCACAGATTTTTCTGTCGTTTTAATTTGGTAAAACCAAACAGGAAGTAATGGAAGCTTACTGTAGAATTTCATAAAGTAATTGACTAATTGTCAAGAAAGGAGTATAGACATCCAGAAAACCTAGAAAACCTAAAATAATCAATGGTGCACCACTGCATCCAAATTGAAGAATACGCCACAGATTTTTCTGTCGTTTTAATTTGGTAAAACCAAACAGGAAGTAATGGAAGCTTACTGTAGAATTTCATAAAGTAATTGACTAATTGTCAAGAAAGGAGTATAGACATCCAGAAAACCTAGAATTGCTAAGCCTCCAGAAAAGCTCAAACTTACATACCATAAGCCAGTGATTAATTTTTTTGAATTTTATGCAGATGCTTTTTAATAGTAGCAGCATATTCACCGAAGAGTTTGTCAGTCGGAGGGTGCAGGCTAAAAACATATGAGAAAGGCCTTGATACCACCATTGGCTTCCTAGCGGTAACATTGTCATTGAATAGCCCAAAGCTTATTTCGTCAAAAGCAAATGACTCTTGAAGGACAAAGAAACAGTCTCTTCCCAACTTCTCTACCTGAAACCACAACATTGCATTCAGTGAGACTAGCTATCATCATTGCCACCATCTTAATGAATGGTTGCGTTAGAATTTCCGCATACATTCATTGACATCTAGTTTCTGAGCACATATATGTTAATGTGTAAATATTAGTTTTCAATGCTATCCATCAGAAAGCTTTTGCACTTCTAAATATGCAGCATAGCCCTTGACAAACCAATTAGGGACCTAATCAAGTAAATATCATGGTCACAAATGTGATAAATGACATTATTTTATAACCATTAAATGGTAAGAGATCATGTGCACAAGCAATCACCTGAAGTTGGGAAAATCTGAGATTATTCATGGTCAAGATAACTTGCACCTCGTACAAATCATCTGCCAAAATTCGAATGGCTAGATATTCAAAGAAGTTCTGCAAGACCTGCTTTTGTCCATTCAAATCCTCACCATAGCTATCAAAGCAAGGAAACCACAGTACACATTGAACTTCTTTCCAAGGAATAAGAGTCTGCCCTGCTTTGGCTATGATTGTTTGGTACGGGTGATATAGACCCCACAAAATTCTTACTCCTGTTAGCGATGGTTCTGTTATGGTTGTTTCTGACAGACATGTAGTTGAAATTATTTTCGACGGTACATAGTGGCAAGCAAGGCGTGTGGAGAAATGCAAATCAGTGTCGTCCAATATAAGAATTGATCTGTTGATAGATTTGGGAAACAAATTCAGAAGGGATGCAGATTTCATGACAATATCTTCTGGCAGGCAGATGTTGTTTCGATGGGCTGACACTGCTGATCGACCCATATCATGTGAAAATAAACAAGATTCTCCATTCCGGCAACCCTATTACAATAAACATTGAATAATAAACATAATAACAGTATCATCGTAATGAAGTCAAACTCAAACAATGAACATTGAATAATAACCATAATCTTAATAATGGTAGCATCATAATGAAGTCACCTGCAAGGAAAAGAAGAACTTGCACTGGGGTCTCTTAGCCTGAAATGACTCATATGAGTGTGAAAATGAACATTTACTGCCTCTGTTGCAGGAACCGCGAATGAAATATACACAAGGAGAAACCTCCTCATTGTCATGAAAATTATCAACATCAGCATTGTCGTAGAAATTATCAACATAAGCATCTTCTGGTTGATGGCTAGAAGCATCATCTGAGTATTGAACTCTTGTCTATGTCATGCAAGAAAAGAAAATCCGTCCATTTTTAGAAAAAGGAAAATCTTTAATAGTAAATATTTTATGTGCAAGAAATCAAAAGGATACTACCTCTTTTACAATTTCGGCAAACATTTTTGCCACTTCATAACTGTTAAAGTCATTCAAAGTAACATATGGTACAGCAATGCATTTCTTTGTTTCACTTGATAGTTCAAAGCCTTCCTCATCTGCAGCAACTACATCTGGATGTCCATTTGGCTGACTTTTGAAAAGGCACGTGTGTTCAAATTCATAGGGACCATGATAAGGTGTTAGGCCACGGAAGGAGCTCAAAAAGTTTGGCCGGAACCGATGTATTGAATTTAGTATATCATTATCTGTAAAGATCAGAATTGAGGAGTATTACAAGATCGAAATTTTGGGAAGAAACGGTGTACCAAATTGCATTTACAAAAATGTGATATATTTTCGTTTGAAAAAAAAAATCCAAAAGAGTACATATTCTGTCAAAATAACAGATACATACAAATTTCTGACACTTGATGCAGAGATGATTGGTAGAGATTATGGAAAGAACACCAGTCTTCCTCAAGCTTAGGCACTAGTTGTGCGGCAGGATATACATTATCAGTCTTCAAAACCTGCTTCAAATGTTCAAGCCGGTACTTATCCTACATATGAAAGAACATTTCCACCATCAAATTCACGAGACCTCTAAAGCCTGAACGCTGGAATGCAGACATAAAAGGCAAATCTTATTTCTAGGAACGATGTGGCTTGAAGTACCTAGTCTCTTCTGGGTGTTCCTCATGTGCAAGTCACACAGAAACCCATGTGGAAGCAGCCCTCTAATTATGTGTATTCAAGGGCGGATCTTCTCAATGAGAGGGAGGAGCCCCAGCTCCCCCAAGATTTTTTTTAAATATATACATAGTTTAGCATTACTATTAGATTATATATACTACAAATTCCATGAATATTTCAAATGTTTATGATAGCCTAGCGGCGAAGCTTGTCCCTGCAACTAGTATAATGCTGGTTCGAACCTGTAAGAGATATCCAAATATCCACCGTAAGCAAAGTGTAAGCAATACTCAAAGTGTTGTGCTGTGCCTCTGCTGTTGCCAGCCTGGCTGCCAACCTGGCAATGAACTGACTGACTGTAACCAACTGTGTACAGCTGGCATAACTAACTGAGTTTCAGTTGTAACCATTCTTCTCCTTGAACACTATATATAAGAGTGGTTCTATGTGTAAAATCAATGAAACAGAGAATTTCTATCTTTCAATTCAGTTTTCTTTTATCATGCTTTCTGTTATTCAATATGGTATCTGAGCTTGAAGTTCGTTCATGGCGCCTGAAAATTCTTCTCCACCACCGCCGCCAGTGGTGGTACCGCTGCAACAGAATTCTGCACCGATCACGTTTTCTCACAAAGTTTCAGAGAAATTGAATGAGGAGAATTTCCTCCTCTGACGACAACAAATTGAACCAATAACCAAAGGCTACAAGCTACATCGCTACTTAGTTAATCCTCAGATTCCTTCTAGATTTCTTACTGATGACGATCGTGATGCGAATCATATCAATTCTGCGTATCAAGAATGGGAACAGTAAGATCAGTTGCTCTTGTCTTGGCTTCAATCGACGCTAACTAGTGGAATTCTCACTCAAGTCATTGGATCCGTTTGTTCCTATGAACTCTGGGAGAAACTTCATGATCATTTCAATGCACATATGCAAGCGTGTGTTCATCAATTGCGCCAAGAATTGCGTAGTTCTACGCTTGAAGGCGAGTCAGTTTCTGAATTTCTTGCGCATGTAAAATCTCTTGTTGCTGCGCTGTCTTCCATTGGTGATCCAGTAACATCGCGTGAGCACCTTAAAGTTGTTCTTCAAGGTCTTCCAAGGGAATATGAATCTATTGTCACGCTCATAAGTAGCAAGTTTGTTCCACTTCAGATCTCTGAAGTAAGTGCGCTGCTCTTATCACACGAGGCTCGTTTAAAGCAGTATCAGAAGCAAGAACTTGCTAGTTCTGCCTCAGTTCATCTCACTCAGCACTCAATTGTTCCTAAATCAGATCCTGTGCAGCCTGATTCTCGTAATGGTGATTTGAAGAACAATACACCTGCTGAAGTTCACTTAACACCTAATTCAGGTAGTTCAGATTCTGCAAACAATTCAAATAGTGGTTTTTGAGGTTCCGGCCGTGGCCGCGGTGGACGATTTGGCCGTGATGGTCGTGGTCGTGACCGTTTCAATGGTCATTGTCAAGTTTGCAATAAGTTTGGACATTCAGCTGCATACTACTTCTATCGCTTTGATGAGCAATTTGTTGAAACAATGCCACCTCCTGATCCAAATGCCACTCATTATCAACAATATCTTCCTTATTCTCAAATTCCACAACCTTACATGTATCCTCCTCAAGGCAATGCTCAGGTCAGGCCTTTTGTGCCTCAGTGGAATCACTATGTGCGGCCTTCAAGACCTTCAGCACCATTGGTTAGTCAGGCTCCTGCTCAGGCAGTACCAGCTCCTGCTCAAATAGTGCCCGCTGCTCCTCAGGCATTACTCACAGGTCCTTCTACTGTGAACTCCCGGTATCCCGACTCAGGAGCTTTCTTTCATGTAACCAACAGCTCTCAGAACATTCAGCAGCTTGTGCTATTCGAAGGTCCAGATCAGATTCGCATTGGTAACGGTCAAGGTTTGCCAATTGTTTCTTCTGGTTCCACTTCCTTTGCTTCTCCTTTAGTTTTACACAATCTTCTTCATGTCCCTAGCATAACTCAAAATCTCATTAGTGTGAGCAGGTTTGCTCAAGATAATTCTGTTTATTTTGAGTTTCATCCTACTTTCTGTGTTGTTAAATCTCAGGATTCACATAAGGAACTGTTTCGTGGTAAAGTCACTTCTAATGGTCTCTATGAGTTTCCCAGCTTGCTGCCTCATTCTGCAGCTTCTTCTTCATGGCAGTCATATTCCAGTTCAGCTGCCTCTGCTTGTTCTGTTGGTCTTTCTCATACTGCCAATTCAAATAATGTACCAAGTTCTCCAAACTCTAGTTTGTTTTTTACTTGGCATAGTCGCTTAGGCAATCCTAATTCCAATGTTCTCAGACTTGTACTGAATCAATGTAATATTCCATTGTCTAATAAAAGTACTTTTGACTTTTGTACTTCTTGTGCTATTGGGAAGCCTCATCGTTTATCTACTACTTTATCCACTACTACCTATAAGGCTCCTCTTGAACTAATATATAGTGATTTGTGGGGGCCTGCTCCTATTCCCTCTACAAATAACTACATGTACTATCTTGCCTTTGTGGATGCCTACTCTAGATTTACTTGGTTGTATCTTCTCAAGTCAAAATCTGAAACTCTCCAAGTTTTCAAACAATTCAAAGCAATGGTTGAACTTCAATTTGGTCACTCTATTAAAGCTTCGCAAACTGATTGGTATCAGGTTCTGTTTAATAAACTGCCTGATTATCAGTTTCTAAGGGTCTTTGGTTGCTCATGTTTTCCCTTTCTTAGACCATACAACAAACACAAATTGGATTTTAGGTCTCAAGAATGCCTTTTTCTTGGTTACTCCACTTCTCATAAAAGCTATAAGTGTTTGTCACCTGATGGAAGGCTCTTCATTTCCAAATATGCAATTTTCAATGAAAACCGATACCCTTATTCTGACTTGTTCCCAAACAATTCAACATCATCTACTGTGGACTTACCTTCTGCTTCAATTCCTCTAACCTCATCTCAGCCTCAGTATCAGTGCTTTTCACCTACTGTGTCAACTTCTGTTCCTACTGTTTCACCCTACTCCACTCCTTCACCTACACCTATCCATTCTACTATTCCAGTTTCTGCTCAGAATTCTGCTCAGCACTCTAATGTTCCAGTTTCTGCTGCAGCATCTAGTTCTGTTTCTTCAGCAGTTCCTGCCTCTGGCAGTCCTTCCTCTAGTGCTCATCATGCTGTGCAACCTTCTGTAAATCCATTAAACACTCATGCTATGCAAACTAGAGGTAAATCAGGTATTGTTAAGCCTAAATTGCCACCTACACTTCTTCTCACTCATTCAGAACCAAAAACTGTCAAAAGTGCCTTATCTGATCCGAATTGGCAAGCTGCTATGCAGGCTGAGTTCAATGCCCTGTAGAAAAATCAAACTTGGTCTCTTGTTCCTCTACCACCCAATAGAGAACCGGTTGGTTGTAAGTGGGTGTTTCGTGTAAAGGAGAATGTTGATGGGTCTATCAACAAATACAAAGCCAGGCTAGTTGCCAAGGGTTTCTCTCAACAACCAGGGTTTGATTTTAATGAGACTTTCTCACCGGTTATAAAACCATTCACAGTGAGGTTGATTCTTACTTTGGCCTTAACTCTTGGATGGTCTCTTCAACAAATTGATGTTAATAATGCTTTTTTGAATGGTGTCTTGCAAGAAGAAGTCTATATGTCTCAGCCCCTGGGGGTTTGAATCTGCGGATAAATCATTGGTTTGTAAACTTCACAAGGCACTTTATGGTCTCAAGCAGGCACCTAGGGCCTGGTTTGAGAGATTGAAATCAACTCTTCTCGGCTTTGGGTTCATTGACAGCAAGTGTGACCCCTCATTGTTTGTTTATTCAGCTCATGGCAATGTGGTTTACATGTTGATCTATGTTGATGACATCATTGTTACGGGTAATTCCTCTGTGTTTGTTCAAAAATTGATCACCAAGCTGGATGCAGCATTTGCCCTGAAGCAACTTGGTTCATTAGACTACTTTTTGGGAGTTGAAGTTCGCAATTCCTCTCCTGGCACCTTGGTATTGACTCAAACCAAATATATAAGAGATCTTTTGCTTAAGGTTGGTATGGCTGATGCAAAACGTTCTAGCACACCAATGCTGAGTGGCACCAAATTGTCTAGAGCTGGCTCTGAATTGATGTCTGATCCCTCTTTATATCGTTCCACAGTTGGTGCTCTGCAGTACCTCACAATTACTCGGCCTGAAATCAGTTATGTTGTCAATAAGGTGTGTCAGTTGTCAATAAGGTGTGTCAGTTCATGGCTTCTCCTTTGAAAGTTCATTGGATTGCTGTAAAACGAATTTTAAAGTATCTGAAGGGTACATCCCATCATGGTGCTTCTCCTAATAAGCCTCTTCCTTTAAGAGTCTTTTGTTATGCTGATTGGGCATCCGATCCTGATGATCGTCGGTCAACTTCAGGAGCTACTGTCTTCCTTGGCCCAAACCTCATTTCTTGGTGGTCACGAAAGCAAACAGTTGTTGCTCGCAGCACTGCTGAAGCAGAGAATCGTAGTCTTGCTCTTGTTACTGCTGAGTTGCTATGGATTCAAACACTTCTTAAAGAGTTATGCATTTCTGCTTCCCTTCCGATGGTCTTTTGTGACAATCAAAGTGTTGTAGCTCTTGCTCACGATCCTGTGTTACATAATCGCACAAAGCATATGGAGATTGAGTTGTTTTTTGTTCGCGAAAAGGTGCTTGCAAAACAGCTTTCTATATTACATATGCCCGCTGATGATCAATGGGCTGACATCTTGACTAAGCCTCTTCCCTCTGCTGCATTTACTTACCTCAAATCCAAGCTCAATGTGTGTGCCTTGCCTCCCCCATCTTGAGCTTGTGGGGGGGGGGTGTGAGAGATATCCAAATATCCACTGTAAGCAAAGTGTAAGCAATACTCAAAGTGCTGTGTTGTGCCTCTGCTGTTGGCTGGCAACCTAGCTGCCAACCTGGCAATGAAGTAACTGACTGTAACCAATTGTGTACAGCTGGCATGACTAACTGAGTTTCAGTTGTAACCATTCTTCTCCTTGAACACTATATATAAGAGTGGTTCTGTGTGTAAAATCATTCAATCAATGAAACAGAGAATTTTTTTTCTTTTTTCTTTTTTTTTTCTTTTTTTTTTTGCACGTCTATTGTATGCTTTATGCAAAAATAACACTAAAATGTCTCTAGAAAAGATTGGAAACCCGTTCACATGCGTAAAACATGTGAAACAAACCACTCCGCCACCACGAAATTTAGTCAACATTGGGGAAATTTTATATATATATATATATATATATATATATATATATATATATATATATATAGTCAGGATCTGTTGACACCAGGTGTCAAACTTAACATAATTATACCTTAAAGAACTCTTTGTAGAATGTGAATATAATCGATCAAACCGTTGAATTGAAAGTTCACATCAAGTAGATCAAGTCTATAAAATTTCACACAATTCAAAAACTATTTGATACTTCATTGTATGACTTTATTTTAACATATTATATGTTATTTAAAATATATGTAAATGTCGACTATCAAATCATATACCTGTAAATATCCGAATTGTTTCAAAATTTGTATACACAATCATCAACATAATATAAGATAATTCAACAATTGGATTGATTAAATTCACATTCTACAAAGAGTTTTTCAAGGTGTAATTCTATTAAGTTTGACACTTGGTGTCAACAAATCCTGACTATATATATATAATAATTACCTATTTATTTGGCCCCCTCAAAAGCTTTAGTCAAGATCCGCCACTTCATGTATATTCCCCACAACAAGAATATTGTTTGGAGAACAATATATAAAATTATTTCAACGAATAAGCATCATTTCACAAATTTATTATCTTCCACCTTTCACTAAGAAACTCTCGTGCAGATATTGAATAGTGTATTTGATAGTACAAACAGCAAAAGGCATACAGCTTTACCTTGAAAATATGCTGCCAAAACTCAAATGCACAAAAGTTAGCCATGAATTCCATCTCCTTTCGACCAGTTAAGCTTGTTCCGTCACCATAATAGCAATCAATGTACTTTGCAAACTGATGAAAATAAAAAGTTTAATTAGAAGATGAGTTGAGGTCATAACATTAACAAACAATCAGAGCAGTCGGAAATAGTAAAGCTGATTCAACTCATAGATATTACCAATTGATCCTCTCCAAATGGATGAATAATGGGTAAAGGCTGTGTATCCATTATTATACCCAGCAGGATGCCCTCACGTATCATACCAATGTTTCCAAACTTGAGGACTAGAACAGATGCATCGAAAGACAATGAAAAAGTAGCAAGTAATCGTCCATAAAATGTAGGTTCATATCGGCCCCTAGGTGTCTTTTCTAGTGCACGCATCTGAACAAGTAAATTCATTGCATCTTCAACAACTTGAGGATCTGGTGGATCCAGAGCTTTTTGCAACAGAACTGCCATCAAACCCATCATTCAGGACAACATAGTCAGAATTAGTATGCATTGGATGACAAAGTATTTTGTCCAGAATACAGCACAGTGTAGTTAACTTGTTACAGCCAAAGCACATGAAGTTCCCTTCCAAAACTCTAACTATATTGCATAATTTACATTTCATAACAATCCTAAGAGCTGGTCCAAATATGCAAAATCATCTTTAACTTTTCCCATGAACCTTTGATAAAATAGTATGCCTATATTAGTCAAAGTCATTACATATTGAGATGTGTCCCATCAACAATCTGGCAAGTTTCTAGGATTGCATTCATAGGATTCCAGCAGAGTGTTTGGCATATATTGTCAATAGATTAGATGCAAAAAAGAACAAGGGAATAAGCAATAATTAGTTATAATTTAAAAAATACAAGATGCAGTTATACACTCAGTTTACTGGGTACTACTGCAAAGAGATCCTCCAAGACAGCATTGAACAAGTGCAGCACTGCAGCCCACCCAATCCTAATGGTTGTAATTGTATAAAATGGCATCAAATTTTCACCAGTTAAAGCTTTAAATTTACTTTGCTGCACAATCATTGATTCAGAAATAATAGAAGTAATATAAGTGAAAATGAAATTTAGAGTCAATACCATTCAATGAAAAATACCAAATTATCCTCTTAATGACTTTGGCATTGCAACACTCAAAAGAAAATATTTTACTAACAGTTAAAAGTTATAACACACACTAATACGTAAATATAATGAAATAATTAACCTCAAAAACTACATATAAAATTTTTGCCTTATGTTAGAATTAAATAAAGATTAGCTTTTAGTGATTTAGCCGTAACTAATTCCTAACTATTAGCCCTTAGATTCAGCATCACATTTCATTTATATTAAATGTCATACAGATTATAAATATACTCGTGTAGACTGATTAGACACACAATTCACCAATTTCTATACCTTATTCACTCATTGAGATGAAAATTGGTAGTTGGATTCTTAAATTACAAAAATAAGTTTAAACATGGACATAAATAAAGTTTAAGTCAAATTGATAGCCCCTTCCTGAAGTTTATTGATGTCCACAATTATTACATTTAGTATGTATATAAACATTCATAATGTTGTGGGTATAATTTTTTTCCCCCTTCAATATGTGTTAATAAACACTAATTTCAGCCAAGAAATCAGGATGAAACTAACTTACCTTTGGGATCATTGATAGCCTTAGATCCAGCACAAAATAAAGAAAGAATCTGCATCCTTAATGATAATTTAAGAATAGCTGGACTCTCATGATCCTCAAGATCACTGTAAAACGATCTAGGAACCAACCTATAAACTTGGCCATCACAAGTTCGACCAGTTCTTCCACTACGCTGATTAGCCTACAAGATCATATGAAATTAAACAAAAATGTAAAAAAAAATAAAAAATATAGGAATAAGAATAAGATCATTTGTACCTGCGACTTGGAAACCCAAACAAGCTCTGGACATTCCTTTTTCCGAGACTTATTCCAATAGACTTGTAATGATCGGCACGAATCAATGACATAAGCCACTTTAGGTATTGTCACAGAGGATTCAGCTATATTGGTAGCCAATATTACCTGACAGACAGCAACCACCACAATCATAGATTGTGAATGATTGTCATATAAATTGAAAATATATTTAGAAGAAAAAATTATTCTGAAAATAAAATTTTTTCACCCTGCCAGAGGTACTAAAAGAAACACTATGGAACAAATATGAAAGCAAAGACATCATTCGTACAAATCAAATCACATAAACAATTGAATATTTAGAATCGGAAAACAACTGTTGTGCATATAATTTACTATAGAGTAAAAATAATGAATATCTGTGGCAAGTATAAATGTTCCACATACTGATGCCAATTCACAAAATTATAATTTACCAATAACAGAGAAATTTTCCAGATAAATTAAGTTATAATTCATAAATAAATTTTGTCTAATCTTTGCAATACATAAAGTAACGACACTAAATTACAAAGATGTCACTCCATAGTGTAAAAAACATTCTGTTATTAACTAAACACCTGGCTGAATTAACTAACACTTACCTTTCGATGCGACTTCGAAATCTTCATAGTCATGAGAGCTTGTTCAGTATCAATGCTACGATGTAATATATGAACTCTAAAAGTTGATTCAAGTGGCTTCAGAAGGCGCCATTGCTGCTCCAGTGAATAGTAGGTTGGAAGGAATACCAAAATGCTTTTCTCAATATCTGGCTCATTCTCGTGTATATGCAACACCAGCTCATGAATAAGCATGTGCAATTCAGTCTTAATGTAAGCATTGGATTTGGAAGGATCTAAACAAGGAGAATATTTTGAATGCATTACTTCAGAACTTATCCCAAGAGACTCAGCTACCTGTGAAAAGAACATTAGCACCATAATCACTGTTATCACATAAATGAAATGTGTTTTAGAAACACAATGACGTGATCTGAATATTTAACAGCATCAACAGCATGCTTTATCACACATAATAATCTAGGGGACCATGACAGAAAAGGCTCCTATTCTTCCACTTATATTGCATCACTCTTAATTGTTTTCTGTATTTTCAGTTTTCTCTGAACGTATTAGGCATTAATATGAATACAGTCTCCAGTCTTATTAGAAAAAAGCATGAATATTTTTTATTTATTTAGTTAGTCTTCCAAAGCCATCACCAGAATTTATTCACATAGTACATTAACTAAAGCTGCTATTCAACAAAAAAAATTTAATACATCTTCAAAGTCCATAAACATAGAGATGCTAAAAACTTATGGTATTTTGTTTTTGCTTATAAAGAGAATATATTTTTTATTATATATATTAAGGTGTAATACAGTCCTATAGATTCATCAATGGTATCATAACTCTCACAGAAATTCAATCCTCCAAGTTAGTGGGTAATGTTTGCAAAGAATAGCTGGCTTTCACATGCAGGACATAAGAGAGTATATGGATCATGAGTGTTTCAAATGTGCATATGCTCTGAACCCAAAATAATTCTGAAGGTGAAGCATCAATTTAAAACCATTCAATATATATAACATAGACAAGATATACACAACTGGGATTGAGCTGTGATGAAATTAAAAAGAAGAAAATCCTCATATATGCATACCTGGTCAATATATGAAACACTTCGCTGAAAAATAATGTTCTGACTTGTGCTAGAAATTGCAAGCACTTCAACCCGTTCACCTCTACCAAGATCGCTAAAGTAATCCTTATATCTTGAAATATCAGCAGTAGCAGACATCAAAACCACCCTGCGAAATCATAAAAATTTAGATCCACAGAGCATCTACTTGCCTCTTATATTGACATGAGAGTTGGTGTTTTCAACCAAGTCCAGCCTGGCAGCCAGGAAATATAAATAAATAGAGTTCTTGACTTGAATCCTCTTATTTACTAGGATAATCAGAAAAAAAAGTAGTGACGAAAGGAACAGATGCTATCACTTGAATTAAACAAACAATTATATATCCCATTCCTGATCTTTAAATATACAATTAGTTTCTTTCAAATATGCACATTGAACTTTCTATAATTCGCACGTCCAAATATCCTCTGAACACTAACAAAACCAAGATGCTAACCTTAGGTCATTGTTCTTTAACAAAAACTGCTTCACACAAACTAGTACAAGATCAGACTCCACTGATCTTTCATGTACTTCATCAAGAATAATAACCTTGTACTTCAATGCAGTGAAGCCCTTCTCTTGCAGCTCGTCCAACAACACGCCAGCGGTTTTAAAAACAATCTTTGAACTGCAGTACAGCAATATACATACAAGGAGAAAAAAAGATGATGATAAGAACTGAACAAAGAAAAGATAAGTGTCGTACTGCTTTCTTAAAATGGCTTCCCTATGAAATGGCACATTGTAGTAAACTTTATTATATCATGTAAGGTGTTCATAAATAATGTGCTATAACATGAAACTTGTATGTTAGTATAATATATGGATACTAGCAGCCTTCTCATACGAATATTTTTTTCACTTGGAAGAAACACACATTCAAGAAAATGAGTGCCAAATTTCTTCCTTAAAATGGCTGTTTTAAGTCAAATGACAATGTACTCAACTGTTAACTTTGCTATATCATGCATGTGATAATAATTAGAGTACTATTGTCACAAGGCAAAACATGCAAATAAGTAATGATATATGGTAATAAATAATAATATCCTTGCATCCAAGTCAAACAAATATTTCTATTAATTTTTTTGAGAAAAAGAAAAACTCTTCAAAAGTCATGACTGACAAGATCTCTCCAAAAGATTCAAGTCAAAATGTACTCTTCATAAAATATGTCAAGACTTTGCATCTACAAAGGCAATGACGAACCAGGACCAGGGACAAGATGAAAGAAGTCATTGAATAACTATCACACTAAAAAATATAGCTAAAGAAAATAAATATGAACCAGTTTAAGTGAATATGTGTCTGCAATACCCAGCTGATAAGTGCCTTGAATGTCCAATATGATACCCAACTTCTTCTCCCAATTCACAACTTCGAGCTTTCGCAA
The DNA here is from genome assembly GCA_037113605.1 of Calophaca sinica. Classification (NCBI taxonomy): domain Eukaryota; kingdom Viridiplantae; phylum Streptophyta; class Magnoliopsida; order Fabales; family Fabaceae; genus Calophaca; species Calophaca sinica. The sequence goes on along the minus strand of CM073730.1, from coordinate 26,628,156 downwards.
CCATTTTAGCAACAGAAACGACAGCAAATCTCCTGGGTAGTGTGCACAGAATGGGTGACATGTTTTCTTCTAGAAGAAACTGAGGAACTTGTGAGCTTTTCCCTTGAAGTAGAGGAAGCAGAAATATCAGCAATATGGAAAGAACGATAAATAACTACAAAGTGACTTATTCCTTATAAATGGCATTTATAACAAACCAGAGATATTAGCCAAAAGTAACCAGATATTTTTCATTTATATATGTAAATGCATGGAAGTGCACAAAAGGAACAAGTAACAATCCTTAAGGTATATTTGAATTGATGGAATGGGGTGGAATAGAACCCGGTGGGATCTATTCCATCATTTGCTTTATTTTTCTCACCCCTCCCCAATTTGGAGGAATAGGATGAAATCATTTATTATAATTAGTAAATTACTAATTTATCCCTCATGTTCTATTTTACACATGCTCAAAGAAAGCAAAGCAACGGGTATCTCTTCTTCCTCTCTGGTGTTCCTCTGTTGACTTCTCCATGCAACAAGGTATGTCTTCCATTGGCTCTGTTTCAATTTCTCTGGCGTCTTTGTGTTTTTTAAAGTCTATTGCCCTATCAAAAAAAGATGGAAGAAAAAGCTGCACCGCCGCTGCTGTGAAAAACAGCCATCCCAGCAGCACGCCGCTGCCCTTCCGGACGGGAATGGAATAGAAACTTTATTTCATTCTATCATAAAATATCTAGACAAAGGAATGCTAGTTTTGTTCCGCCCTGCTCCACTCCATTCCATTCATTTTAAAATATCCAAACATAGCCTTACTTTTAGCAATGCACACCCATTTTGCTGAACTTGGCCTTGATACATGAGATGAAAGCATAATATATAAAGGTAAAAGGTCCATAATCTCCCTTTCTTTTTATATTTCTCTCATATATGCATGTAGATTTTATTTATTTATTTATTTATTTTATTTAATGTCTTCGTCTACAAAGGTTTTTAGGCAATATCTTTGTTTAACATGATATCATATCCAACAATTTAAGGTATGGTAACTGCAAAAACTTGGCTTTATCCTAAGTATTTGAAGAGTAGGTAATAAGTCTATCTAGAAGCTAGTAAATTAGTGTACAGTTGTGTTATTTGTACAACCAAATGGGACACCCAAAATCGACAACTATTTTTTTGATTAGTTCACACACATGGTTAATAGAGTGTTGAACTTGGTTAATGGATATACAAGGTGTTGCAACTCATTAACCATCAACTGAACTTCAGTAACCACAATTTTGAACATCATTCATCACGATTTTTTAGGTGTTCGAAATGTGTGATTTTGAACACCTAAAAAATTGTAGTTAATGACTTTAAAATTGTGGTTAATGAAATTCAGTTGATGGTTAATGAGTTGCAATACCTTGTATATCCATTAACCAAATTCAACATTTTATTAACCACGTGTGTAAACTGCGTTAACCAGCAAAATACTTGTCGATTTTGGGTGTCTCGTTTAGTTGTCCAAATATCATTTCTCATTAGTATATGTTAATACCAAAGTACTAAAATTTAGCATAAGGATTGTTTATCAATATAATGTCAAAATCCAGGTCAAAAATCCAACAATTGGCATTTTTTTAACGTAGTTTTTAAAAATAGCTATAGTTGAATTTGTAATAAAAGAAATATATAAGAATAGTGAGTTTGAGTTCACATGCAAACATGAAATATATACACTAACAAAAGTAACAACAATTGCAAAGTGGTTTTCGGAGTTCTTTGACTATTTAAGCTAAATTTCCATTTCATAAAAAATCTGAGATTCTCTCTTCAGTAAAGCCAACGTTTTGCTCAGCTTAATTCTTCGTTTTAGGGGGGGGGGGGAACCGATTAACTTCGGAAACTACAGATTTTATTACTCGGTTTAATGGCTGTGAAAAATCAACGATCACAAGGGAGACCATAAAAAATCAACGAGAAATTTTCAGTCAGTAATTTTCGGCGACGAACAATACATTATCAAATGCAGTAATGCAAACAACACAAAAGAATTCAGACATCAAACCAAAAATACACACACACACACACAAAAAAGGAAATGAAGGAAAACATTGGCAGTTCAGGAAGTTTTACCGCAGCCGGCCTCGCCGATGATGAGCGTGACGCGATTTTGTTGAATCTTATCGACGATTTTCTTCCTGAGAGGCATCACAGGCAGGTGCGAGAAACTGGACTTAAGTAACGAGGAAGAGATGGACGAGGTGGGCGAAGGAGGAGGAGATGGAGATGGAGATGGAGAAGGAGGTGATGACGACGAAGCCATTCTCAGAATACAGTAACCGTCACACTGACACACTCTCTGCGTTTTCTCCTGGTGAAGAAAGCGAATGACTCGGTAAGGAGCAAGGAGTGGGAAGTACAGCACCCCCACGCCACAGCCCCGTCATTTCAATTATAGAGGGGGAGGTGATGCACAAAGGGCGGGTTCAGGTGAGCTCGGTGGAGGGGTCCCGGCAAGTCAATGACTTTTCTATTTCACTGTTGACTTCTCTGTTTCTAACCAATCATGACGCTGGTTAGAGTGAGGATACACTTTGCGCGAAGTACGCGGAAGCTCTCCACGCTCCGTATCCGTACAATTTCTGTCGCACGTTGCTTAGTTGAGAAGGGTGCGAGGGTGGTTTTATATATATATATATATATATATATATATATATATATATATATATATAATCATGGGGGTGGCTATTGATTCTAGTTTCTTGGCAAGTTAAATTTAATTCAATGGCATATTTTCTTTTTATTAATCTGGTATCGCATAACGCAACTGCGAAGAGTAATCCTTAAGTTGGGTAAGATCACATAAGCGGCAAATCTCTTTCTTAAGAGTTTTAACGTCGATGTATCCCCAAAGCTCGAAAAAAAATATGTGTTATCTCATCCAGACACTCTTATAGTTGCTATGTTTATACCTTTTTTTTTAATAGGCTACATATAGTGTTCCAGGCTAAAAAGAAAGTTGAGACAAGAAAATGTGATAATTGCCTGGATTGATGAAGGGTGTTTCAGGGTGAAGGTTGGTGGACAAAGACGATGGACAACCGCAATAGAGACAATGAAGGAGAACGGCAGTGGGAGTCTACACATACTCGATGATCAAAATAGTAGGTTTTTAACGGTGACGAAGAAATCTCATAATGAATGTGTATCTCAAAAGTGATTGACATCCAACTTATATGGTGCTAGGAAGGAGTGACAATCCAATCAAATCGGTTAATCAGTTACATGAATAACTGTCGAGTAGTTATTCTCTTAAATCGTTTCCTTATGCATTGATGTATAATGGGTTTCTCTGACGGGTATATGGTCTAATTCGTGATAGGCAGTGGCGGAGTTTGACCAAACATTTTGAGGGAGCCACAACTTAAATAATAATATATAAATACATATTTCACAGAATTGCATTATTTGTTTGCTAGCGCAGTGGTAAGGAACCATTGTTTTAATGCCAGAATGTTTCAAATAGGATTCGATCCTACCACGTTTCGCTACATACAAAAACACTTCACCACTGTGCCATCGTAGCAACCTTATCATATGGCAAGCATAATATATTTATACCCTAATATTGGTGCTATAATATGTGTATATATGTATATTAAAAAAAATCTTGGGGGAGCCATGGCTCTCGCCTGTCATCAAGAAGATCTGCCCCTGTGATGGGTTGATAGCGGCCAAAGAAGGAATGAAGGAGAAAGAAGGGGAAGACTATGCAAAAAATAATGGGTTTTCGGATAAACTTTCATGAACAAAAATGGTCATATGAGATGGAATAAAAAGAAAAAGAAAATCCTTACTTGCCGAAGCAGAAGAACCGATAAGGGAGAAGAAGAGTGAAAGAAGTGATGGGAAGTAATGAAAATACTAAATAGAGAGAACAAGAACAATGTATTTTTTTCTTTTCAAATGGCTATATCGGTATACCCACCATAAGGTGACTGCACGGCCGAATTGCAGTCTAGGAAGAAGGAAAAATATGAAAAAGTAAGAGATTTCTTAAATGATACAAACTTTTGACATTTTTCCTATTGTAGTTGATTTTCTTAGAGTAGTAATTAGTAATAGACAAATAGCTTAAATATGCTTTTTAAGTCCTTGTAAATATTCCCTCTTTTGGTTTTAATCATCACAAAATTACTATTTTTTGTTTTGAGTCCCCCACATTTCCAAGATGTCTGATACTAGTCCCTGTTGTTAACTGCGTTAGTTTCACACTAATATGGATGATTGGGTGCCATCTCATCACTTCCACATAGGATTAAGACCACATGGCACACACGGTGGAAAATGACTTAGGGTTGCCAAATCAGATTACTGAAGCATCCTTTACATCCCTTTCTTAGACCATATTCGATAGTGAAGACATAGGGTGTGATTGGTTTACGAGAGAAAATGTGAAGAGAGAAATTGTGAAGAGAGATTATGAAAAGAGAGAAAAATGTGAGAAATTGGGTAGATTTTGGGTATTGATTGGAATAAGTGAAAGAGAAGAGAGAAGTGTTGGTTATTTTTTAAAAGACATTAATATCCTTGACTAAAAATTTAAATAATTTGAGGTATAAGGAGAGAATAGGGGTAAAAATTGGAAAAGGAAAAAAAATTATATGCGCTGCCCATTTTCTTCGCTGTTTAGCGAAGAAATTTTTTTTGCATGGGACCCACTATTTTTTTTACTTTCGTTGCATTTTCTCGTTCGGCCAATCAGGAGAAAAGAGGCTTCTCTCGCCATTTTCTATCGTCACGTTCTCTCTCGCTTCATTTCATGCTTAAACAATCAGAGGCATAGTCTTCTTCTCCATAAAAACCCTAGATTGAACAAGGGTCATGCAACTCCACCTCTAGTTGTCATCTCTGTAGGCGATTTCACTGTGAAGAGAACTCAATTCTACTGAGATGGTTGTTGAATCTCTGAGATAGAAGCTGGGAAAGGTTCGAAGGAAACTCAAAGGGGGGAGAAAAAGATGTACCCATTTACTTGTTTTGCTTGTACTATAAAAGCTTTTGTTTTTAGTCTATATACTTACCCATTGAGGCAAATTTTATCTTTTGAATGTAAAGCATTAGCCTGCTAACGAATGTAATGTACTGAGTTTTATTTGGAATAAAAAACTTGTAGTTCACCGTGATTTTTTTTTTTTGGAATGTAATGTAATGAGTTTTAATTGTATTGAGTTTCATTTGGAATGAAAAATTTGTTGTTCATTGACCTGAATTACTGTGAGTTTTATTTGCTTCCCTTTATTTAAAGGCTCTCGTTATCCACACCCCCTTGTTTCCTAACCACACCCCCTGTCAGATTTTAAATAAGCAAAACGACCAAATTACCCCTGGCGCTATTTTTAATTTTCAAACCCACAACCTCTCATTTCCCTCACTCTCGCTGCACCCCCTCCCTCCATCGTTCCAGTTTCTGTTTCTCAATCAGAACATCATATATCTCCCTCGTTCCAAATTCTGCTCTCACAGGTAATCTTCTTCTTCCTCACATATTCTGCTTCGTGCCATTCGGTTCCTTCCTTTCTTCTTCTCAGTCACATTTTCATTTTTTTTGTTTTGATTAGGTTGTATGAAAAGTTAGGGTGTATGATTTTCATGTTAGGTTTTAGTCAGGTTGAATGATTTAGGGTTGTTTAGGGTTTAATTTCGTTTGATTTGGCGTTGCTATTGGGCTCCTTAAACTTTTTTTCTGCGCGGAAGGGATGTACGTGAATTCAACTCACGTACAGTTACATGAACTGATTTCACGTAAAGGTACGTGAATTGAATTCACGTATGTTTGCGTGAATTCAGTTCACGTAGGTTAAAATGTTTTTTTTACTTCATCAATGTCATTAATTGTTGAATTGTGTGCAGCCATGGCCAAAACTCGTGGTCGACCTCGACCGACAGCTTCCAACCGAGCGGTCAGACATGGTAGTAGACTATAGGGTGATCCGAAGGCCCAGCAGGTGCTCCAGCCAAAGGAGGAGCAGCCCCAGCAGGAGCCGCAACCGTAGCCTTTAGAGCAGGATATCCTGGCTGCCGGTGATGCGGTGGTGGAAGGATTCCCTGGTGGTCCTGTCGACACCTCTGTCCTGCGGACTTATGCAGACCACGTGGCTACCAGACTGTGGGTTAGAGTGGTAATGTATCTAAGTTTTTCTGCTGCATTTCTTTCTTTTGAAAATGTAATTTAACAAATCCTTTTTTAATATATAGGATTGTGAGGAGTTGAGGATCTTCAGCCATGGCAAGAAGGTGAATGACCTTGTCATTCAGCATGACGAGGTCAGAGATAGAGTTATCAGGTCTGGATTGGCATCACTGTTGACCTGCAGTCACGAGCTAGTTGATAAGGGGCTCATTTCAGCGTTTGTAGAGAGATGGCACAGGGACACCAGCAGTTTTCATCTACAAGTTAGTGAGATGACCATCACACTCAACGATGTGTCGTCCTTGCTGCATATACCCATCACTGGGGCATTCCTGACCATCACAGTGTTTGACAAGGATCAGGCTGTCGAGCTGCTGCATGAGCTATTAGGAGTCACTATAGCTGATGCTAGGTCGAAGATGGATACTTATACACGATCGTCGACGGTTCGCTACGCGTGGCTCGTTGAGAGATACCAGAAGCGTTGTGAGCAGGAGCACTGGGATGAGGCTACGAGGGCCCTGTTGCTCTTCTTGGTTGGTTGCACACTCTTTAGCGACAAGAGTGCACATGCAATCAGCGTTACTTACCTGGAGTGCTTCAGAGACCTCCAGAGCTGTGGAGCGTATTCATGGGGTGCTGCTGCCCTTGCACACCTGTATGATAACCTACGTGAGTCCAGTCTCTATCGTAATAGGACGATTGCTGGTTATCTGACACTTATACAGGTATTATATAAGTTTTATATCATTTATTTATTTTTGTGAACTATAATCGATTATAAACTAATGTGTTGTTATTATGGTCAAAGGCATTGGTCTACGAGCATTTCCCCTCTTTATGCACCGGATGTGCGAAGTTACGAGAGACAAATCAAGAGAACTAACCCCCGGCTCTTAGATGGAAAACTAGGAGGGATAAAGGCCTGGTGGGTCCTTTTAGGGAGGGCCTGGATGCGCTGACAGAGGAGCAGGTGTGCTGGACACCATATGACGAGCACAGAGCGGATCGACAGTTTGACGAGGCATCACTGTTTAGGGGATGGATCCGGTGGGGCCCGAAGATGTATGCACATCTTCGTGATAGGGTCCTACGGCAGTACGGATACGTTCAAACCACTCCTTCATCACCAACCGATGTGACGGGTGTCACGACCACTCCAAATGAGATGGACATCATGTTCACATAGTATGTCGTTCATTTGGTTGAGCCCGGGTCACCGGTGGTGCATCCATATGACTGCGCTGACGGATACATGGATTGGTTCCGTACGATCTCGCATCCATACATCATACCTCGTGACCTAGCAGCAGCAGCTCCAGCTCCAGCTCCAGACCCAACATTTCCAGCTCCGAGGGTACCTTTCATAACTTTTTATTAAATTTATGTATACTTGTATAAATATTAACTTGTTTATTGCTTGTAAGTTATAGATTCGCGGATGATAGAGATCGTACAGACGCTCCTAGATCGTCAATTCATTGTGCCTAATGGGATCCCACTTGTGACGAAGTTGATGGCCAGGATGACGGGTGCCCCGATTGAGGTCAAGCATACTAGTGGTGGTGGGGCGGTTGGTCGGAAATATAAGAGGAAGAAGACATCTTGTCCGACTTAGTGATTTTTTTTTACTGGAGTGATTGTTGTTATTGTACTTATTATGTACTAGTTGTATAAACTTATGGCCTTAATTATTATTAGTACTGTTTTTTGTCATTTGTTATGTTGTTGTACCACAAACGAACAATATTATTTAAACAACGCAACAGATTACAAGGGTGATTCAAAAAAAACAACGCAACAGATTACACGAGGGACTTAAAAACAAACAACGCAATAGATTACACGGGGGACTTAAAAACAAGCAAACTTATTCAATAACATAACGGGGGGAGACTTAAAAATAAGCGAAGCATGGCCAAGCCATCAGATCAATACACTTAGTTTATTCCTTGACGCAAGTTGGCAAGGATCTCGTCAACGGATCTAGGTCCACGCAAGTTGGCAAGAATCTCGTCAGTCGATCTAGCCAAGACAACATATAGCTCTATAGGATCATAGCTAGAGTGTTCACTGAATGCGGCAAACATTCTTGCTATATCGCCATCAATTAGAAGTTTCATCCGGAAATATTGAACATGCTCGTTCGCATTGGACATAAGGCATCGATAAGTGATCTCAGACACCCTTCGCGATCCAGCTCTGATCTTTCCATGAATCTTGTGCTTCAATTCATCGATAGTGATGTCTTCTTTTATCCTCATGGTTTTTGGATCAGAACATTCAAATTTCACACCATTGTGTGTTGTTGTAACTCTTCCACCGTAATACACAACGGAAAAGTTCGACTCCACAGAGAACTGGGTTGACTGAGTGAGTTCCATGGCAGATGAAGCAAGTAATGGAATGAGTGATGAAATGGTTGGGTTGTCTTCGAATTTGAGTGAAACTGCAACGTTATATTTATAAATCAATTGATTTATATCATCACCGTTAAAAGTGTCGACAAATTCTCGTCCATTGATGTTATGTGGAACAGGGAAAGTAATTTGACACATCTGAGCGCACACAGTGAAAGTCATTAATACCTTCTGAGCGCACACAGTGAAAGTCATTAAAGCCTTCTGAAACATACTATTTTATACAAAATGAAATGTACTTAATTATACCACATAATTATACAACAAAACAAGGTGAAACGTACTTAATTATACAAAATCGTAATTAATATGTAAAACTACAAACACTAATAAAAAATATTATCAGTTATCTATAGAAATACAAGGGTCTTGTGTACGTGGAAATATTTGCAACCAAGCCGCCGTATGGTAAATGTATGGATCCTCCCATGTGCAAGCTTCTTCGTAGCAATTTTTCCTCCACAAGTTGTTCGTGGGAGGTATCGGCGAATCAGGCTTCAAATAAATCTGTCAAAGTGAGCCACGCACACAGAGTAAAATAAATTGAACAAAAAATATTGACAATTTTATAGACAATTAAATTTAAAACGTGAATTACCCGGACATAGTGACATTCTTTGACAAAGCCGATCACAATGACACGTTCACTAAATGACGTAGAGGATGGCAGAGCACCTCTAAGAGGAAGAAAAGTCATAGGCTGGCCTAATGATAAACACACCAGGACCATGTTATACCTCGTAGCAATAACATGTCCCATTTCTGGAAGGGTCATCCAATTAGCAACTGTTGCCTTTTTTCAATATATAAAGACTGAATAAAATGGTTAACCCAAACCTCACCACCAAATAACCTTCCATAGTCAGTGCTCCACTGTTGAAGTTCTAGTATCAACTCCTGATGGATTATAGACCAAGAATCCTCACCCTTACCAAGCAAAGAGCCAACCGCACGATATCCACAATTCCCATCCTCACCGACATCCAGAACATCATCAATGAAAGGGTGGATCCCCACAGAAAACCAATCAATATAGGGTATAACTCTAGGTCGGTGGACCGAGGGTCGCACAATCTTGTGGACCTTAGGTCGATCAACCTTATGGACCGACGATTGATTATTGCATGCATTAGTGCCACTATATCCAAGAGATGCATCAACAACGTTCCCACCATAATGGTTCACGCCTTGTTGATTTTTCTTTGTCGGATACCTTACCTTTCTCCTTCTTTGGTGCACCTTTTGTTTTTACCTTAACATAAGGTGGACACATAGAGGTTTTGGCTGGGTATGCTACCTCGCGCAATTTACTCTTGAGTGCACGTTTGCCAGGTACATCAAGCTCATCAAATCTTTTGCGTACACATCTATCTCAGGTTCCAAAGATAACTCTTCTGACTTGCTGAAATTCTGATCTGTAAAATTTAACTTCCTCCAAAAAGTATGTATGGTGTCCAATGGAATGGCAATAGGTCTCATACTATACCTGGAAAGTTCACAAGCATAAGGTAGCCCATGTATTGTCCTAAGAATGCAACCACAAATGGACTTATCAATACCGACATTCTTAACACGCACAAGCTCATCGGCAATGTAAACCAATGCACTCCTAGACACAAATTCATGCAATGAGTTGTACAATTCACTACATTGGCGATGTTCTTTCACATTTATACTTTTCTGGAATGACGTCTTGACCTCGTTGTGCTGTAGTATGATCAAACTAGAAACAATATTCCAAACACTACAAATGTCTCCCATGCTGTCTTGCAAAATCCTCTTCAGGTTCCAATGCGTAGACTCGACTCTATTGACAAACACAATAACACAAAATTAGGAGCAATGCATAGATTAAATAATTAGTACTCATTACAAATATATAATACATGTTTGTCGTCGTGTTTCTTAAGTGCATCACCCGGTTTGTCCATGCTTCAACAAATCTTTCTTTGTGAGGAAACAACCACGTCTCATGTACATATGTGTGAAAGTAAAAACAATCAATATTGATGGACTGGAACACACCCAATCGTTGCTCGTACTCAGCCTCATCAGATGACCTCACAAGAGCATCACATGCCTCCATGACCTTCTTGTGTTTCTCCTTTGTAAACACAGTCGTTTTGCATTTTGCCTTCACATTCTTGCATACATGAAACAAACACAACAAGTTTACTGCACTAGGAAATACATGTTGAACAACATTCATCAAGGCAAGGTCTCTATCGGTGACGATGACACCAACCTCACCACTTGTAATTTGTTCTCTCAACATTTGTAATGCCCATGTGAAGTTATCAACACGCTCAGACTGTACATAGGTAAATGCCACAGAAAATGTCATTTTGGTCGACGTAACACCGACAATCTCAAGTAGTGGCAAGCGGTATCAGCAAGTCTTGTAAGTGCTATCAACAATCAATACCAGGTGGAAGGTATTGACAAGTGTGATGGCATCTGGATGTGCCCAGAATATGTCCCTCAGCTCATCAGAATCGTCTGCCTTCTTATACCGATACACATACTGATCGCGTTCCATCAAGGTGATTAATTGTTGCATTTCAATTCTATTACCTCTAATGGACAACCAATATGCTTGTCGTGCATTGTAAACGTGCTTAATTGTAGTTAGACACTCCACATTACGATCCTTCAGTGTCAACAGTATATTTCTCGATTTAACTATATTCTTTGTCATGTCATCTACTAAGGACTTCTCTTCACTAGATAGCCGGCCAACATAAGAATGACCGGTAATGTCTCGACTAACTCGTGGTTGTGAATACCACATGCTACGTCAATTGTCCAAAATTGACCGTCAATCACGGGTCTCCCTCTTAATCTAAAAGGACACTCACATTTCTTGGTGCCAGCACCCCTCACAGGCTGCGGGTTCTTCCAATGTCTATATTTCCCGCTTCTCTCACAAGTAAGAATTAACTTTGTCTTCGTTCCTGGACGTCCTGGCTTGTTTCAGACCTAGATATGATGACAACAATACCATGTCACCTGCCAACTTCTCTGGCTCATCTCAATAGATCATTTCGGGTGGCAAACACCTAGAAAAACACAAACGACAAAACTGTAAAAAATTATATGTTAACAGATCATAAATGTTTTACTTCTCAAATTTAATACCTCTTCAATGGTGAATGCATCAGTACAATCCACAAACTGTGAGCCCTCAGTACAATCCACGTCGTCGCTCTGTGTGTCATCATATTCTTGCTCATAGTCCATTTACTGGGGGTTAAACATTGACAAAATTGCATCAGGAAAAATTAGCAAACATGCATCACAAAACTGTTTCCACAGCACCTATGTGAACTCAAATCACGTACGGCTACGTGAATTAAAATCATGTGTGGTTACGTGAATTAAAATCACGTACTCATACGTGAATTCAAATCACGTAAACTTACGTGATTTTAATTCACGCAAAGCCTGTAAATTGCAAATCCATCGTTATGTACGTGAATTAAGTTCATGTATGTTGACGTGATTTGAATTCACGTCTGCATTGTGGATTTGCGAGTTATAGGCGGTACGTGAATTAAAATCACGTACGTGTTGAAAATCAAAATATAACGTACGTGAATTAAGATCACGTATGAACCCAAAACACAGAAAAAAATACGCGAGTGCAGCACGAAAATGGACACTTCCTAATGCTAATGGAAGTGTAAGAGAAGCCTTTGAGTCACTTTGAGTCATTTTCCCCAACATTCGTGAGATAGAGAGAGTGGAGAAGGGTGTGGAGAAGAGAGGGGTGAAATAGTGGAGAAGAGAGGGTTGCGAGGAAAGGGTATTTTGGGAAATAAATTTAAATATAAGGAAAGGGTATTTTGGGTATTATGAAAGTCATTAATGTGTCAAGGGGTGTGGTTAGTAAACTAGGGGGTGTGGTTAGTGCCACCCTTATTCAAATTGCTTCGACCTCGAATGCTTGGCTTTAATCAAATTTGTGGGACTTTAATCTTTTATGAACTTTAAACTAACCCCAATTAATAACATAGATTTTTTTTTTAAACTAAGTGATATGCAAAAGCAACACTCTAAGGGATGTAATCCTAACTATGTTGGCACCATAACCCCTAACAATCATTTGCAGCACACCACTAAAATACTATTAAAAAATAATAAAAAGATACAAGAGAGGGACTTGGGGGTATGTACCTTACCCAAGGGAAACTACTTAAATCTATAACTAGGAAGTCTATTCCTATTATTAAAAAAATCCTCAGCTATGAAATCGGGAATTGTATCCCACCAAATAAAACCAGATTTTTTTTTTGACTCAATAAAAACCAGAATTATGAACACCAAAAGAGGCAAGTCTATCTGCACAATTGTTGCCCTCCATATAAATATGAGAATAAATAAAAGACATTTTCTTGGTAAGCTCTAAGCAATTGGACCATCTATTCCGAAGAGTCCAAGGCACTAAATAATAACATAGACTAATTCTAGATAGTTTAGAAATATAAGGGACTTAGCAAAATTATTTTTACTGAGACCAAAAGCAGAAAAAGGGAGATATTAACATAGACTTAAAAGTTAAAACATATTTAAGCCTAAATAAAGTTGCTCGTTATTTCTAATAGAATGGAGTTTTTCTCCATTTTCGATAACCCAAAAGCTAGAGCACTAGAAGGGGAAGGAGTTATGGCATTTTGGTAATTAGACTTGGCAATAGCCGGTTTGAAGTCAGAAATCAGTGACAAGATCCGTTCCGAAACCGGATCAAAATGGCTTCAAGGTGGGGAATAACGTGAAACAAAGGTCGGTGCTACGATTTCTGGATGGATTTCAGCGAGTGCATGTCTCGCTGTCGAGAGCCCAATGGTTGTGCTCTCCTCCGCAAAGAGGCAGTCGAATGCCTTCACCATTCCAAAGAGGTAAGTCTCTCCCTCCAATCCCATTCCGTCACCTAACTTCTCCACTCTCTCTCCATGGATATATTTGCATAGCTAAAGAAACACCACCATCTTGTTTTATTCATGAGACCCTAACAATTTCATTGGAATAGTTTATAAACCCTATCATTTTCTTTTTCGGGTCTCTTAGCTGCAAAATGTTCCCTGTCTTCTAATTTTCATTGATCAACCTACTGATTTTGTGCTTTTGAAATCGCGTGTAGAATCTGTTATTACTTGTTTGTTGCCACGTTTGGACTTTGAATGTTGATAAAAAGGAAGAGAGAATAGAACTCTGCATTTGCAAGTGCTTGAGCTATCAATATCAGTGTTTTAAATATGATTTTCTTGCATTAACTAAAAGTAGCATAGATATTTTTCACAAAGGTTAATTGATCATTTAGGGTCCGTTTGGATTAAAGTTTGCAAACAGACGTTTGGTTCAACTTCATTTTGTAAACGGACGTTTGATTAAAAATGAGTTTATCGTAACGTGATTTCTGTTTGGATACTTTTTTTGTAAATGTACGTTTGACGAAATAAAATTTGTTTGGATGATACTAATTAAAAGTACTTTTGAATTTAAAATTATAGAAAAGGGTATGACTTTTCTAATGTAGTATTAATATTATTATCTTTTTATATTGTTTTGCTAAATTGTTTAAATTATTTATTCTTTTAAAACATAAGAAATGTTATCCATAATTTTTTTATCTCTAGAAATTCAAAAAATAATTAAATATTTAGAAATACAAGATACTGAATAAAATATTTTTTTTTTACTAAATGCCAATATATTTCTTCATTATTTGAATATTTTAACAAATAATATCTATGTAAAATTTTAGAAATAAGAAATAATTATTTTCAAAAAAAAATACCTTACATCTTTTTTTAATTAATTTTAAAATTTGTTTAATTATATCAATCAAATTAGTTATATAAAATTACGCTATCACCTTGCCAAAAAAGACTGACATCCCTTTATTTTCTATTTGTATTTGTATTGATATGACATCCCTATATAAAAATATTGACATCACTTTGCCCAAAAAATACTGACATTTTTGTTCTTTCTGTCTCTTACATTAATAAAGTACATGTCATCTTTTGTTCTCTCTCTCTCTCTCTCTCTCTTATGTACAGAGCGCACAACTTTTATCAGAAGAAAAACAGAGCAACTCGAGAAGGTGAGAAATCAGTAGCACATACCTCCCTACAGGGCAAAATCGAGAGGTTTGACTCCCAACGACAAATGTTAGAAGGAAAAGCAAGAGTTTCGATGCGCCCGATCCAACCAACGTTTCGTGGTAAACTCATTTTGGTAAACGGACATTGAGGGGCACCCAAACGAAACATAAAATACGTTCTCCGGCGACGATAGACATTAAGAGGTTTCCAATGGGAAACCAAACAGGCACTTAATTCTTATCCTAAAAACCCGCAATATCCACACTACTTTTAAAATGAGTTATTTTCCCTTCCTTGTTAGTATCTGTTGCAGAAAGTGAAGACATATGCAATGTTATAGAGCTATGACTGAAACATGTAAACAAGTTGTTCTTTTAGGGTATTTCTAATACCTAAATCCTTATTACTGTGTATTAAATGATATATGATTGCATTGATCTACGGTTATCTTGAAACCGTTTGCTTTCTGTTGTGGAAGTCAATCATATGGTCTAGGTATGGTGGACGAAATGGAGGAATAATTTAGGTGTAATTTATCATAGAAAAGTACTACTTAAACTTAAGAAAAATTGTATAGCACAATTGGGAAGACCTGCAATGTTCTATGGGACTAAATATTGGGGGGCGAAAGTTGCTTTGTATTAAACGAGTGATTCAGAGTTGTCTTGCCTTTCTAAATTCAAGCATGTCTGTTATGCTAGTTCATCTATAGAACGTCAAGACCTTGTCTTCCGTAAGCTAGATACCCGAGAAAGTAGATTAAGGTCATACTTTTTCCTTAGAAAAAAGCCCACCCACGTCTGGGTCAAAAGTTTGTCTGCCCATTAACAACAAGAAAGCCAATTCATAGCGCAAGGAGGATAAAGGAAGGGTAGGAGCTATCCAGTAGAATGCTAGGAGACAAAAGCAAGAAGAGGACCTCGCTACACGAATTGAAAGGAACAAAAAAGTAAACCCAGTGTTGTAAAGATGAGATTTTAAGATGGATGAGTGGTCACTCGATACAACATAGACTAGGAATGAGATCATTAGAGAGGAAGTTAGTGTAGCTCTCATTTAAGAAAGACAATAGATTCTTGTCTTAGGTGAATTGGGCACATGATGCATCGGTAAGGAGGGTAGACTAAACAGATAACAGTTTAATAAGTAGAGGTAGAAGGAGACTTAGGGAAACTATAGGCCAAACCATTAAGAGATATTTGAATTTAAATGGTCTATCTTTAGACACGATCGATGATAGAACATTGTAGTGTCGTTTGGTCCATGTAGCTAAACTCCATCTAATGGGAAAAGGCCATGGTCGTTGTTGTTATTTGTCGTGGAATATCATTTGTTTTAAACTCAAACAAACAGAAATTGATCTAAAAGTAATTATATCTATTTTTTCTCCTCTTAAATACCCATTATAATGCACTCCTGAAGTTGCAAAACAATATTTTGCATACATTTTGCGTCCAGATATCAGCGTGTCACTATATCCGTGACACTATTGAATATTTTATTATTTGAAAATATACTTGTGCATTTAATTGCATTTGGGTAAACATATATGCTTTCTTTTAATTGGATACTAGAATCAGAACACAACATATATTTGTGGTTATCAATTTTTAATTTACTTTTTTATACATTCTATGTATTTATATTGTATAATACCAGTTTAATAAGGGGAGGAAGTGATGTAGTGAGACCGCTGAATTGTGAAAATGGGAGAGATGGTGTTTCTGTCCTTCCACACCTTCATGTATTACTGATTTCTATCCTTTAAAATAGTCCATGAAAGTGTTTTACGTTTGTCAAATGGCTAACGGTAGGGACTAAAGTGACAAACATATAACACTTTTAGGGACTATTTTGGAGTTGTTACTCTTTTAGGAATCAAAGTGACACCGAGTTACACTTTTAGACACTAATTTGACTAATTACTTACGGAGTCAGTAAAATTGTTAATTGCAGGGACCAAAATGACAAACGTTAAACACTTTTAGGAACTATTTTAGAGTTTTCACTCTTTTAGAGACTAAAATGATGTCGAGTTACACTTTTAGAGACTAAGGTGATCAATTATTCGTGGGCTATATTGTAGGAGTTGGGCAAACGAAATTAACGAATGCAGTCAAAGGTAGTGTTTGGATCGGGATTTCACGTTGCGTTTGACAAGGGTATTTAAACTTTTTTTTTTGTTGCCAAAAAAGGGTTTTTAATCTTGAGAGCTCGTACTGGTGCTGCGATTGGTAGGTGGTCTTGAATTTGATACCGGGGGGCGGCTACGGGCTCTTTTGAGGACTATGGAAATTCAGAAATTGTGGGATAAACATTAGTGCGACTGCGAGTGTCCTTGTTGACACGGTAAGTCAAAAGTTGGGCAATATTAAAATAATTTTCAGATAAAATTTTAATATTTTGAATACATTTTACTAGTTTTTTTTAATTAGTTGTGTTTAAGAAATACTCGAAGCTGAGATCATCGGAAGATTCTGCGTAACTTATATTTAATTTGATTCTTAAAAAAATGTAATCACCCATTCAACCCAATAACGATTAATAGCCACCTCTCTTCCGTCAAAAAAAGGGATTAATAGCCACCTCTAATATCTATCTGCCTCGAAGAAATATTCGCAATGACGCAAACGATAGTATTTTCTACCATGGGTAACATATATTCAATTTAATGATGGCCCATATTCCGAATCATATTATTTTTTATAACAGTAATCCGTTGAACAAGTTACACGACAAACACAAAAAATCAGCCATACAGTCTTTTTCATACATAATCTATATAATCTACTGTCACTATTGTCACTATTGGTGTGATTGGTCGGGTGTAATAAAAAAGAGAGAGTGGGATGAGAGAGAAGTTAAGGAGATATAAAGAAGTTTTCATGATTTGTTCAGAAGAAAAACAGTGATGAGAGAAAAAAAATCAGTGAGATCTATCACTCTTTTTTTTTTAATCTCTACAAAATAGAGAAAAATGAGAAGAGAAATAGTTATTTATTGCTTATTTTTATTTATGCCCTTAAAAATTGTTGACAATTGAAAACACATGACTACTGAATATGAGTAAGGGAACATGACTAGTTTCTTATTCGAGTGAACCATTTCGTTTTTCTTTTCCATTTTTTTTTAAATCACGTTTTTCTTTTCCAACGGTGTGAACCATATCTTTGATCAAATAATTTAATTAACTTATTTTGTTTGGTGAGTTAAATTATTTAAATTAATTCAATTAATTAAATTACTAAAAACTAAATTAAATAATATAATAAATTAATTAATTGAGTTTAAATAAAAAATTAAATTACTTTTGATGGGATTTTCAAGGGCATCCTCTTATTTTTAAAAAATCAACACTTTTCTTTTCTCTTTTTCTTAAACCAAATAATACTTCAAATCTACCATAGTTCTCACATATTTCTCTTTTTTCTCATTCTTTCTCTTTTATTAATTTCTCTTCAAAATCAATCACACCGCATGAGATTGAGTATCCATGCTCCTTGTCATATTAAATTAAACGTTTCCTTGCTACATGGCAAGTTGACTGCGAAACGGCAGTTCAAAATTGCCGACCTCAACGATCTGGTGATCTAAACTTAGACGAGACTTGTCTTTAATTCAACAATCCTAACCTCTGGCATAGATTCTTTCTATTTCTCGAAAATTAGAAATTTCTATTACTATAGTTTTTGGTGTATAAATACATATATTTTTAAAATAGTGATATTAATTATGTATTTATGTGTAATTATATTTCAAAAATTATAGTAATAAAGATCTCTATTTCTTTTCAATGGAGAAGATTTCTACTCCTACTCCTAAGGTTTTGCTTTACTTCTCTTTTCACTGGTCCACCTTGGTTCTTTTACTCATTTTCTCTCTGTTAACAGGTCTCTAATTCTACGCACCAAAAGCTGAATTCTTACAACCCGTCTTTTTTTTTGGAGTAATTACAACCATTCTTTTAATATAAAAAATAAAATATTTACATGATATAAATTCTACTTACAATGATTTTTTTTTGACTGGACCGTCCCCCGTAATCTAAAAAACTACTCCCTCTGTCCCTTAATATAAAACATTTTTTTACTATTTCACGTTGTAGTACCCTAATTTTGTCCGACCTTTTTATTTTATTTTATTTTATTTTATTTTATTACTTATTTTAACTTTTTTAAATTAGTAGTAGTAATAATAATAGATAATATTATTGGTCTCATTAAAAAAAAGAAGGCAAAGAGTAAGAGTTAAAAAAGAAAGGAAGAGAAAAAGAAAAGAAAAAAGAGTGAAAGAACAAGGGGTGCAAACTGTAAATACAGGAAGTGCTAATAGCAGCAAGCCACTGTTTGTGACCCAACCCAAACCACACCAAAGAAAGACTGTACTTAGCGCATTCTCACTATTATGCTACTACCCGCACCCCCATTTCCCTTACGCTACGCCTAGGCCACCAAATACCAACCCTTTTTCCACCTGCACCCCATTCCATTTTCGCGTCTCCCTTTTAACCCAAAGACAATACCCATGCTCCAAAGAGCCCAGCCACGCTTCCCCACCACAAGCACCCTTCTTCTCTCAGCGGCACACTCCCCTGCGCTTATTCTCTCATGTGCTACACCACCTGCTACTAGCACCCCCTGTTTTCCCTTACGCGTCCCCCAAGCCCACCAGCGTACCAACCAATCTCGCGGCCCAATACCTATTCTCACTGAACACTGAAATCTCCCATAACCCTAAAATCCCCTTAACCCTAAATCCAGCCCTCACTCTCTCATTTCCCTCATCAGATGCGGCTGCCCCCCTCTCTCTACCTTCTCTCGTTTTCTCTCATCCACACCCATTTTCTTCTTAAATTTCCTCCACCATTCTCGCCCTCTCCTCCATCTTTTCCTTCTTCCTCCACTCCACCAAACCCTAATCAGCTTCTTCTCACGGCCTCGGCGGCCAAGCTCCACCTCTCCCTCTCTTTTTCTTTCTTCTTCCAACCAAACCCTAACCAAAACCTCATCCTAATTCCTTCATCCTCTACCACTAAAACCCTAGCCGCGGCACTTCCTTCCCTTCAATCCTCTCCTTCCTTTTTTTCCTCCACTAAAACCAAACCCTACGGCCTCCATCACCCTTTTTGTTTTTCTCTCAAACCCTAACCCCTCAATCTTCTCCCCCTTTCACGGCGCCTTCCTCATTTCTCTCCCTCTAATCTTGAGAATCACATTCAAACCGAACCAATCTCGTTTTATGCTTCTGTTATGTGGATTGTATCAAGCAAAGATTCGGAGGGATCACGAACCTAGACGCAAAAAGGGAGTTTTTCGTTCCCTATTTTTCCTCTTATCTTTCTATCTTTATTTTTTGATTTTGAACTAATTCGTTGTGTTTGTTTCGCAGCTTTGGGCCTATAAAAGGGAAGCATACAAAGCGATCAAGGGGAGGAAAACCGAGAGCAAGAGAGGAGAAAGATGAGAACAGAGAGACGAGAAGAGGAAGAATACCCGTGAGGCCACTGACCAAATATAAACACTTTTTTATTTCTAGGTTTCTTTTTCTCCATCCTTTGTTCTTATGTATTTTTCTGGAAGAAGCTAGAACTCAGGTTAATTTTCCTCTTCCTTATAATTTTGAGATCACATTCTGTCATGGGCATGTAATAAGGTTTAGATCTGGATTGTAATGGACACAAGCTGATGATTATGCATAACTTTACCCTTTTCTTCCCTTTTTCGTATTTATTTTATGCATGTATGATTTCTGCTTGACTTGGTGAATACAAAATGCTTCTGAATTATCTTTTGATTCATGCGACGGATTGGACGAATTAGAATTAGGGTTTGGCCTTCCAAATGGGCCAAACCTAAACGAGGGACCTATTTGTAATTTATCTTTTTTAATCAGAAATAAATAAAAGGCTAACAAAGAGTATAAAAGCAAAAATGAAAAGTTTCTATTTTTTCTTATCTACACGTTTTCTTAATTAAGTTAACACAATCAGATTTTATTTTGTATATTTTACCATTTTTTTAATATTTTTTAATTTCTGTTTTGTTAAAAAGGAAAGCAAATAATAATTTTTGTTAAATGGTTGAGTTTTCTTTTTACTGTTTTATTTTTATTTCTTTTGTAATAGGGTGATTAATAAACTTGTATTTATTTCTAGGATAATAAATAGAAACCGTTTTTTAGAAATAATTCATTCAATGGGCAAACAAATTCATAAGCAATTAAAGGGTACCATTTTTTTAATGGGCGTGTAGGGGTGCTAATCCTTCCCTACGCGTAATCAACTCCCGTACCCAAATCTGGTTCAAAGACCATTCTGTTTTATTATTTTGAAAAAGGTTTTTCCTATTGTTTTTTCCTTAATAAACATAGGTGGCGACTCCTTGAATTTTTAGGGTGGTTGTCACACACGTCTCTTAAAAAAGTATGTTTTGTCTGTTATTAGCATTAAATTTGTACAAAATATGTGTTATTTTTCTCAAGTTACCCTTCTTATCTTTCAAAACTATTAAGAGAGAGAATTAATGCACCATGGTATAGGGGTAATTTTGTAAAAAATAATGGGTTAATACCCTTTTTGGTCTCTATAATTTGAGCAAAATTCGGTTTTAGTTCTTGTAAAAAATTTTGTTTTGATTTAGTCCCTATAATTTAATATTCTTCCACTTTTAGTCTCTGCCGTCAAATCCCTATTAAAAACGTTGAGTTTTTTTTTCACTTTTTGTCCCTGTAATTTTAAAATTCTTCCATTTTTAGTCTCTGTAATTTAATAGGGATTTGACGGCAGAGACTAAAAGTAAAAAAAATTTAAATTACAGAGACTAAATCGAAACAAAAAATTTTACAGGGACTAAAACTGAATTTTGTTCAAATTACAAAGACCAAAAGAGATATTAACCCAAAAAATAATAATTAATACACTTTCTTCTTAAAAAAAAGGTTTATATTAATGTACAAATTTTTTTTAACAAACACATGAGGGAGTAAAATAATAAAACCCGTAGGTTACAACTGCACCGGCGGCTTCTATCAAATTTGCGGCAGAGGATTAAGAAGCAAAAGAAACAAATTGCATCCGAAATCGAGTTGTCATCGAATAACCAGCGATGGATGAAACCTTGTTCTCAGCGCTAACCGACGATATCATCCTCAACATATTCGGGAAGCTGGAAGACGATCCACGACACTGGGCTCGTCTGGCGTGCGTCTGCACCAGGTTCTCCTCTCTGATTCGCCATTTCTGCTGGAAAAACAAGTGCTCCCAACTCCTCCCTTCCCTCCTCGCCGATTCTGCATCCCCTGCCTCCCTCCTCAAGCTCGCCGTCTGCTGCCCTGGCCTCCTCCACGCCGGCGTCATCTCCTCCGATCAATCCAAAAAGACGAAGGTTTGCACTCCGTGGAGGTCTCATTTAGCTAGCGGGAATTGGGACCTCGGGAGGGAGCAAGGGTGCAAGCTGTTGGCGAGGCAGTTCCGCGATGACTGTTTATATATCTGCGATTGGCCTGGGTGCGTGCACTTGGAGGAGAAGAGGAAGTACTGTCTCTTCAGAGGGGTTTTCAAGGACTTCAAACGAACACGTGTTTGGAGTTCCATCAACGATGGTAACCGCACTAAGATTGATATTGGGTGTGCCTTTTGTGCTTGCACACACACTTGGGACCTTCACTCTGCTTTCTGTCTCAGGCGTGGTTTTGGGTACCATGACGATGGGGAGCCAGTTGTTCGAGCTTATGTTTGTGAGAATGGTCACGTCTCTGGTGCTTGGACGGATGTGCCCATGTTCTCTTGATCGCTTCAATTTCCCAATTTTCTTACTTTACCTTTACCGCCCCTTTATTACGGATAGCTCAGGGTTTTGCTTTATATGTTCTACCATTCCTCGGGCCTCTGTATAGGAATGCTTTTGTATGCTACATTGTTCAAAGAATGATCCTATAAATGTTAGATACTTGAATTGAATTGCTGTTAGAATCTTTCATGGGTGATCACACTTATTCGATGGTGGTAGAACTTTCATCGGGTTATTTAACCCTCCACACATGTTCAGCTTTTTAAATGCCATGAGAAAACAGACACTCAAAAAAAAAAAACAATTTGACTATAGGATCTTGGTGGCATCTAACGTGCCGTGGCTTATAGGTGCGGCACACTACTCCACTCTTTTTATGCATTTCCCTTCGTTTGATCTTGCAGTCCCACCGGATTCGACAGCGTGTTGCACACACTGAATCTAACCTTTAATTCTCTCTCAACTTCTTCACTAATCACCTCTCCCTTCGACCCTCTACCACTGCCACCATCAACGGCACCGCCACATCGGGGAAACCCACCATCAACGGCACCTTCCATTCTCTCTCTCTCTCTTTCTCTCTCTCTCTAAGCTTCTTCACCTCTCCCTCCGACCCTCCACCCCCGTCACCATCAACGACACCGCCACATCGGGAGAAACCCACCACCATCTTTATCATCACCCATACGTTCGCGTTTTCAGAAATCGATAGATGTTGTTTCATGGAGTGAGGGTGGCGGCTCGTAAGTGTTGGGTAGATTCTCGTTTAGTGGAGACCAATTCGGTAGATTTCTGAAGCAATCAGTGAAGAACACGTTTTCAGTTCCTAGCTTCCAATTCCGAATCGCAAGAAATCTTTGATTTCTGAAGCTAGTATGTAGTTTGCCCACCATCGCTGACGCTCCGTCACAGCACGCCGACACTCTGTCATAGCACGACCTATACCACCATTACGAGCACCTTTGTCCGTGTCTGCACCTAAGCATCACCGCATCACCACAGTCCAGGACCACCATGGCGTGAGGCGCGTTGAAGCTTCGAGAGAGTGAAAGAGATTGGAGGTGCTAGATAATGTGTGGAAAGTCCATGTCAAATCCTGTGAGGGCTCAAAATCTAACGGTTATTAATTGCCAACATGAGTGAGGCACGGTGCCGCACCTATTTAGCAGGTGCATTTTAAAAGGAGCCTAGGATCTTGCATAAGTAAATGCTATGAATAACAGACCACCTAAACATGACACAAATAATGAAAAACTGAAAAGGCCGGATGATACAAAAATATTATTCCCTCAGGACTCAGTTATAAACAAAAAATACTTAATTTCAGATGATTAACGATGGTAATTAATTATATTTAATTATCTTGATTTCATAAAAATATGAACTAGATTTACTAAACTACACTTAATCATAATGATCCTCAAAAATTTTCTTGGAAAACAAAAGTTGAATTAACTTAAGGGTATTTTTTGAACAATGATATTAAATATGAGTATGTTAGTTGAAATTTGCTTATACTACCATTGTTCCTTTTTACTGGTATTTTAAGGTTGTTTTAGACAAACCAAAAAAGCTAATAAATTTTGTTGTTTTTAATAAAGTTATTAGTCTTTTTCCTATGATACCTTTGATTGTTCATTATCCATCACACTTATATTTCTCTCTCTACAATAAATAATCTCTATTATATACAAATATGAGTAATTTAAAATAGGAAATTAAACAAATGTCAAAACCACAAGCAAAGTGAATTGCCATGTAATCAAAAAATGCCAACGTGGAAACCCAAAACAACACTAAAAGATAAATAAAAAAAGAAAATAAATCATGCACAAATTAATACCGATAATGGCATAATCCTCTAAATGAAGCAATTATTTAAAAAAAAAGGAATGCAATCAATGTACAAAAAATAAATGCAATTAACAAACATTAATTGTCACATAATGTTAAGGTAACGATATCAAATGTATTACGGTTCAAATTATATGAAAGAAAATCATACAAAACTGAATGTGATTATTAACAAAAAAAAGGAATGAAATCAATTTTCAAATAATAAATGCGATTACTAAACAAATGAAATTTTTTTCTTAAAAAAAAGAAGAGAAAACACGATACAAAATATATTTCGAAATCCTCCCCTTCTATTCTAGCAATGCATATGTTTCACAATATGTTTTTTTACAAATGTTTCACAATATATTTTGGACATAGCTCTAATGTCAATCAGTCTAAAATCATGAAAAGCTGAAAAAAGGAAAACAACAATTTTACAAATAATTCAATACTGATTACAAAATCTGAATTTTAAAATATATCAAAAAAAATCTGAAATTTGAAATTCCAAACATTTAGGAGGTGAGATTAATGTAATTGTGTTGCTGTCAAAGATAAATGGTACTGTTCCGGACTGGGCCGAGGCCCAATCCGGAGATCCAACGCTTCAGGCCCATATCTGTTCGCCTCTCCGCCTTCCCTCAACGCGGTCGACCCAACGGTTCTCAGCATTAAAGGAATTTAATGCCGACTTCCGGGTTCCACGGAACGGTTACTCATCGGTAACCGTCCTCAACTCATATTTAAAGAAGACCGCGTCGAATGGTCGAGGTAATGATTTTTTTACCACCTCTTTACTCACCTCGACACACACTGACTTGAGCGTCGGAGTGTTTGCAGGTACACCACCCAACACGCCGTCGTCATCCGTCGCGAGCACAACCGCATCGCTTCCTCCGGTCATCCTCTCAAGTTCTGCTCGTAACATTGGCGCCGCCTGGTGGAAATCATTTCGATTTCATCTTCTTTGTCGAAGTCTCCTTCTTCACTCGACGATGATCGGATCGAAGCGTCGGTCGCGACTAGCGCTCCACTCATGCGAACGCAGATCTTGAACCACCAAACCCACCGATAGCTCGGCAGAACCACCTTCCGGCATGACGCCGTCCCCGATCGTTATCGCCAAACCGATGCCGAACGGAGACCGCCGCCATCCTCATTCGCGAAGTTCCGCGAATTCATCCGACGCCACGCCGGCGATGCATGCTCGTAATCAACGCCTCGATCGAATGGAGAATCGCCAGAAGGAACTCTCCGCTCGCGTTGCCACGAAACAGAAAAGATCGAAGCCCTCGCTCTCCCTGAGATCGAAGCGAGTCCGAAAGTTTCAGATCTGCTCATCGCCACCACCGCGGGCACGACTCCACGCCGCTCTAGGCATAGAGCACTCCGTGCTCATTCTGCCTCATCAACCCCTTCTCGCAGCGATGACACGGATGACGGCGTGCAAGGCCTTTGGTCCTTTACGCCCAAGATTATGAGATTCCCGATTCAAGCATCTTCGTAAACCGCCTCGTTGGACTCCTACGACGACCACCGACCCGACGAACATGTTGGTCGCTTTGACACCGCCATGGACTATCGAGGCGCCTGGCCAGAAAGTGTAGAATCTTTCCTCACTCAAGAAGTCGGCTTTGTCTTGGTTCCGGACTCTTAAGAGAAATTCCATTGGATCGTGGACTGAGTTAAATCGACCAGTTCTCGCACATTTCACCGCATCTAAAGCCCAACCCAAATCGACAAAGCAATTTCTATCCGCGATTCAGAAGAAAGGTGAGTCTATCAGAGACTATGTCGAGCGTTTCAACAAAGAAGCCATTTTGGTGAAAAAATGCTCTGACGAGATGAAACTATACTTGCTAGAGCAAGGCCTGGTCGAAGGAAGCCTATTCAGTGTCGACATTGGTGTCGACAAACCGAGGTCCTCGACCGAAGTTCTGGCGAGCTCAGAAATTTATGAATTACGAAGAGAAGTTGATAGCCTCAAAAGCCAAAGACAAATCCCCAGAGTAACACTGACAAGCAAAGATGAAGAAATATTATAGTTGAAACAAATGTATCCTAAACACATAAATGTGAAGCAGTGAAGTATGATTGAAGAAATACGCAATCAGCATTTATTTACTATCAAAACCTTGCACCTCTGATGGAACCTCGTGCCGAGACCGCGTGCACGAGATCGTGATAAAGCCTTGTGCCTTGCACAAGCACCTGATGAAGAGATCGAGCCTCGTGCCGAGACCGCGTGCACGAGCTCGTGATAAAGCCTTGTGCGCTTGCACAAGCACCTCTGCAACAGGTGGATACGCGATCCCAAGACTCGAGCGACCTACCAGGCCCACCTCTGCAATTTCAAAATTCAGACGACCTTAAACTCGGCTACGTCATTGACCTTGATTATTTGATGACCCCAACCTTGCCGCTTGGACAGCCAGATCAACTACTCCCACAGGGAAGTATAAAACTCGACTACGAGCACTTTACTCAGCATAAAAATTAACGCTAACTTTATTACATCAAGTTGTTGCAAATTGTCTATACTTTGACAGGAACAGTTGCAAATTCCAAGAACTTGGAACGCGGCAAAGATGAAGCCCTGAGATCGAGCTCGTGATAAAGCCTTGTGCGCTTGCACAAGCACCTGATGAAGAGATCGACCTCGTGCCGAGACCGCGTGCACGAGCTCGTGATAAAGCCTTGTGCGTTGGCACAAGCACCTGATGAAGAGATCGACCTCATGACGAGACCGCGTGCACGAGCTCGTGATAAAGCCTTGTGCATTGGCACAAGCACCTGTGATCGACCTCATGCCGAGACCGCGTGCACGAGCTCGTGATAAAGCGATGAAGAGATCGACCTCGTGCCGAGACCGCGCGCACGAGCTCGTGATAAAGCCTTGTGCGTTGGCACAAGCACCTGTGATCGACCTCGTGCCGAGACCGCGCGCACGAGCTCGTGATAAAAGCCTTGTGCGTTGGCATAAGCACCTGATGAAGAGATCGACCTCGTGCCGAGACCGCGTGATAAAGCCTTGTGCGTTGGCACAAGCACCTGATGAAGAGAACGACCTCGTGCCGAGACCGCGCGCACGAGCTCGTGATAAAGCCTTGTGCGTTGGCACAAGCACTGCGGATCGACCTCGCGTCGAGACCGCGCGCAGCTCGTGATAAAAGCCTTGCGCGCTGGGCACAAGCACCGATGAAGAGATCGACCTCGTGTCGAGACCGCGTGCACGAGCTCGTGATAAAGCCTTGTGCGTTGGCACAAGCACCTGATGAAGAGATCGACCTCGTGCCGAGACCGCGTGCACGAGCTCGTGATAAAGCCTTGTGCGTTGGCACAAGCACCTGTGATCGACCTCGTGCCGAGACCGCGCGCACGAGCTCGTGATAAAATCCTTGTGCGTTGGCACAAGCACCTAATTAAGAGATCGACCTCGGTCCGAGACCGCGTGCACGAGCTCGTGATAAAGCCTTGTGCGTTGGCACAAGCACCTGTGATCGACCTCGTGCCGAGACCGCGTGCACGAGCTCGTGATAAAGCCTTGACGTCAAGCCTCGTGTCGAGAACTGCCTCAGCAGAGGTGGAACACGAAGGTCCCGAACGAACTGATAAACAAAGCACGACCCGACGACGCTTGCCGTTATTTAACAAAGACGCTTGACGTCGACATCAATGAACCTCAACAACAAGTCACCACCTCGACATTCGAGCTAGCGACTTGGGGGGCAACTGTTCCGGACTGGGCCGAGGCCCAATCCGGAGATCCAACGCTTCAGGCCCATATCCGCTCGCCTCTCCGCCTTCCCTCAACGCGGCCGACCCAACGGTTCTCAGCATTAAAGGAATTTAATACCGACTTCCGGGTTCCACGGAACGGTTACTCATCGGTAACCGTCCTCAACTCATATTTAAAGAAGACCGCGTCGAACGGTCGAGGTAATGATTTTTCTACCACCTCTTTACTCACCTCGACACACACTGACTTGAGCGTCGGAGTGTTTGCAGGTACACCACCCAACACGCCGTCGTCATCCATCGTGAGCACAACCGCACTGCTTCCCTCCGGTCATCCTCTGAAGTTCTGTTCAGAACAGGTACCTATATTTAAAGCCACTTTCATCGCCTCTCTCCTATCCTTTCACTTTTATCCCTTCACAATTAGCCTCTACTTTTCTGTTTCTTCTCCGCCATCTTTCTCTCTTGCTCTCCTTCATCTTACCCATCTTCGTTTATTTGTTTTGTATTTTCTGTTTAAAGTTTGTCGTTGTTAGGTTTTCTATTTTATTAGGGAAAATGTTATTGCTACGGTGGAGCACATCCATGGCGGTCTGATTATGTTGGTCATGGGAGGTTTATCTTTGTCTATTGGTATTGTTTTTTTATCAATGTTGATGTCAACCTTCATTCAAAAAATGTTGATGTCAACCTTATGGTGGTCCAGTTCTTTTTATATTTTGATGTGTTTTTTATGCAGTTACAGAGAAAATTCATGTTTTTAAGCTGTGTGGTTCTCCACCCGATAAGTTCTAAAAAAGTTGTAACGGCCACAAATGACATGAGTCTAGAAAGCAAGTGATGAATGGGTTTGGAAAGTTGCAGAGCACATAGAACGCATAGATAACAATATTGACAAACCTCTCAAAGAATTCAGACATCATATGATCCATGGGTGTATATGCGTGTTGGCAAATTCTGATGTTCTCGGCGTTGTGTTAGAGATAAAGGTTTTATTTTTATTTGGGTTTTGTTTGTTTTTGAGTTTGAGATTTCTTTTTTATTTGAGTTTTGATTGAAAGTTGAAATATTTTCTGATTTGAATTTCGATTCTACTATTGGAATTTGCTTGATCTGTTTGTTCTGATAGATGTTTAGATAATTCTAAGGTTTTCAATTGGTAATAAATGTTGATTGTGTTATCCTTTTGCAGGTAGATCAATCTTTCGGTCCTACAAAGTTAGACCTTTTGCAAATGTATACATTTTTCTTATCTTTGTTTTCCTTACTTATTTTTTTATTATTCGTTTACTCTTTTTTCTACCATTCTTTTTTTTCTAAATAAAGTGAAAATGTGGAATCATTTTCTTTAATCTAGGCTTTTTTAAACCCCTTCAAAAATGCACCGGAGATGGAAAAAATATGACCAGGTACTTAGCTGGACATCAAGTTGACTCACTATTTTTACTGCACTCTTCTTCAGATTAAACTTGATAGAGGCATCCATTTCATATTTCATTTCGTTAAAGAGAAAATCCTTACAATCTGGCCTTCTATTTCCTAACATTTTCTTCGTCTTCCATGTCAAAGCACTCTAAGAAAGGTTGACATTCATATGCTTCATGTATTATCGCTTTTCACTTTGTCTCACTATTCTTAATGCACTCTTCTTCATATGCCCATCCCCAACAAAAGAATCTGATTTATTAGGAGACAAAAAAAATTTATTTTTCTAATTGAATTATACAATGTAGAAATAGAAAATGTCTTCTGCTTGAATAGTGCAGAATGAAGAATTTTCAGCTTTCTCTTTAGATACATGTGGTTTGCCTTCACTTTCCACAGAGCTATTCCTCATTGAGGAAGATGGAGAGTCATCAAGCCCAAGGCCACCATAAATTTCTACATTCTTTTGCGGTTAAAGTGTTGAATAAATTTGATTTGATTAATCCCAGGGATAGGATTGACATCAAAAGATTTAGTGAGACAAGGAGTGTCATTGGATGTGTTTGTATCAACAATTAATATATTTCGAAAGAATTAAGGTTTTGTTACTCTACCACATAACAAACAATTTCTACGTTCTTTCTACTTTACCCATGACCATAAAGTGGTTCCAGTCTTCACAAAATTGGTTGAAAATGTAATATTTTCTCAAAGTTTAACCCATAGAAACACATTGATTTTTTTTATTTAAACAGTTAATAATTTATTTCATTTGAATTTTAGATTTTAAACTCGGGTATACGTGCAAAGATAAAACTGTTACAGATGCTATTGTAGATACAACCTGGAAGAATAGTTTGGCCTAAAAGGTTTCGACAAAGTATTAAGAATATAATTTTTTTCGAAAAACAAGCAATATTGAACTTCTTTGGAATGACAGAAACAAAATAACATAATAAAATCCTGAAATTTATATATACATTATGCTCTTTTTGGTATAAAAAATTGTCAGTTGTGCCTAAAGTTGTCACTTGAGTATGTTATCGATTTAGCTATTTATTTTACCACCCGTAAAGTTCTTTCTTTTCATCATCTTATTTGCCTTAACATATTAGGAAAAAGGACTGATATGGTTTAATTTTTGGACATGTCTAATGGACATGTGAAGAAAAAAGTAATATGACTTCTATTTAAATTCTATACTCCGCCAAACAGGAAAGAGAGAATCCAGTTAGTCTTATATTTTTAAATTGTTGCATATATATGTTTATACATGTAAGATTTGAAATAATAATATATCCTAAAAGGTCCTGTCTTAAAAGGATTTCTTAAAAATTATATAACACTGATTTTAATTTTTTTTAGGCGTATTAAACATTCAGAATATCAGGTTGAGACTTTAATAAGTTGTTAGTTATATAAGTTAAACATTTTACGTACAAATGTAGAGTTTAATGAGAATGTACCGTCGATGTAAAATATTTTTACACTGACCTCCAATGAGAGTTCACCATATTGCCACATGGCCCACATCACCCTACTTCGTAACTGCATTTTAAAATTAACTGCACAATAGTGAGTTCTTATTGGATGTCTGTGTAAAATTTATATACACTGACAATGCATGTCCCCTTTTCAAAAAAATGTAATGATATCTACATGAAAATATAATAATATTTAAATTACAGAATAAAAACATAGAATATGAAGAACATATATTTTATATAAAAGAATATTAGTATCCAAATTACTATCTCTATGGATGAATATTGTAACGACCCGTTTCCGGACCGCTACCGAGCTCAATATACCGAGCTCGAGTTACCGAGCTCAACACACCAAGCTCAACATAAACCTATATGAGATGTGTTTTAAAAACAAAACTCTTGTGCCTTTTAAAAATACGATATATATTTTTTTTTTTTAAAACCGATCAGGCACACATCTGTAGGTAATTACATAACTTTTCAAACATGGTGCAACTAAGACACAAGACTTAAATTTAATAAAACATACATGCATAACATACACATATATATATATCACTCAAATAATAATGTATACAAAATACGTAGTAGCAAATGTGCAAAGAAAATACACCTAATGTATGACAATGACTTCAAAGAGCAATCATACTGGGGGTACTTCCAGACTCCCACGCAGGGTCAGCTCCAAAAGTAAGACCACCGGTCTACCCCAGAGCAACAAAAACAACACCGCCAAATCGTCACGACCTCGAACACAAAAGAAAAACAAGTACAGGTCCTCGGAAAACAATATCCAATAAACAAACAATCACGATGACGGATAGGTCGCCACTCGTCCTCGTCGAGCTCCTCCCGGCATCGTTCATCGCCGAGTTACTCGCGCTCGACATCGCCGGGTAACCGTCATGGATTGAAGGCACCACGGGAAAGGGTCAATCTTCTCAACAATTCAAGATAAGCTCGACATAAAAATATAAGCAAACAAAGAAAGTATAACATTCACCGACGTGACTCTCGACCATCTCACTCTAAACTCGACACAACTCGCAAAATCCATTTTCTCTCGACTCGACAATTTTCCGAATGCACACGCCGTACCGTATGTCGGAAAGTCCAGCAAGCCTTGGGATCCTCGCCTCTCAGACATAACTCAGGGTCCCATAGCTGCGTGGCGGCGTCTAGTCAATCTCCCGTAAACAAAAAGGGGACCTAGCACCCTCAGCTTATCCGGGTCACGGCTCAAAACGCGTCATACGACTCACCTAGCTCGCCACTCGATGAACAATTCGGCGCGCACAATGATATTCAAAGAGTTAAACACAAGATAATCAACCCCATGTCAAATAAAAGAGCAAGCTCGACAAGAAGAAACGCAACTCAACATGCAATACACAATACACGACATATATTCAATCACATATTAAATACATGCAAAAACTCAATCATATCACAACATTTCAAGCTCGACACAAATCAGAAATCCATACACAATAACATAACCACGAGAATATGAAATGCCCTTATGCTAGCATACTACGAAAAATATTAATGTGAAGCGCTCTTACATAAGGACTTATAAAATAAAGCCTTAGAGATATCTAGGAGTTGCCTCTTTACGAACTCCAAGTTAATGTCGCCGCTTCGACAACGACTGACATACACGTTTGTCTTCAAAGAGTTCGACAACGACTTTCTCTTACTCGATCTCGACACGGTGTCTTCAACGAGCTCGACAACGACTTTCGACACGCATCACCCTCAATCGACCTCGACACGCAGCACTTCTCGGCCGACCTCGATTCCCATCGCTCGCTGCCCCTTGGATTCGCTTTCCCAGCACTCCTTTGATTCGGAAATCACCGATCTCGAATCGACTTCCTAAAACAAACACAACTTAGATCGATCCATGGGTTCTAATACATCTAGCTCTCTTCCCCAAACTCAACCACAACCCGTAAAAATATAAAACTCAAGAACTGGAAATATATTTTCCTCTAACACAAAGTTAGGGATTTCGATCAAAATTTCATGAAAAGGTTATCGATGCTTCAATGAGATAGATCGACAACAACAATAACTGTAAGCAACGAATGAGAAACAAGAAAATCGAAACGAACCAAAAATGGAGGTTTCGGCAACTTGCGATTGTAGAAAACAGAGGAAGAAATTTGTTTTACAAGCCCAATGTCGGTTAGAAAGATAGGTAATATAAGTGAATAAGAAAACCCATCAATTTGATATGATTTGGAAGCATAAACTCAAGTTAAAAATGGAAGAAGAAATAGCGCTAAACAAGAGTACGTAGATGAAAAGAAAAATATGTTCTTCATACACTCAACTGGTGATGGTCGATCGAGGACGAGATATGGGTCGCAGAAGATGATGAACAAGATTGATGAAGAAAGCATGCGTAATCTCGATGGAACTCACTTTGTACGATGGAAGTTTTTGAAGAAAACAACGAAAACACAGAGCGAAGGAAGGAAGAAGAAAGAAGAAAAGAGAAATGAGTGGTTGAGGGAAAATCGATCGTGAATACACTGGAAGGGCATAATCGTAACTCCGGCTATAAGATGCCAATCCCATCAATCATCTACCCGCTTAATCGTTCCTCTCATAATTACCCTCTACTACTGCTTGGCCAACCGAAGTCGACAATGTAATAATTACAAACAATATAATAATAACGTCAATAACGCTCGAAAGAATACGAGGTCATCTCGACACGATGTCGACAAGGGTGCTCGTGCAAGCGCATAAGGTTCTAACACGCAGTTACGTGAACGCGGTCTCCTCACCGACATACGCCCTCATCGCCAGATGCAGCGACTTCATCAACTCGACACGCGACCTCCTCCGCTCAGCAGCTAGTGCACGTGGTCTCATCAGCTCGACAATTGATCTCGGCAAACGATCTAGTCACGGGATCTCGACACAAGGTCTTGGTCGAGGTCTCGATACGTCGTCCTAATACGATGTCGATCTCGTCCTCAGGTGTTACAAATATACTTTAATACAAATTACACGTAAAAATGATTTTATGATATAGAAGTTTTTTTTTCTAAATATAAGTGATTAATTCATGGAGAAAAAAATAGAATACTAGACTGAGTACAAGAATGAATTACATAAAAATATATTAAATTACATGAAAATTATTACTATTTATTTTATAGAGTAAAAATATACCACACAAGGATTGAACATTTACATTTCATATATTAATGTCTTATTTATTAAAATAGAGATTAAACTTTAGTTAAATATATTTAATATATATTTATCTTTATTATAATTTTTTCTAATTTTCTTTTGTCTATATTTATATATTTTTTAAAATAGTAGATAAAATAAATTATGATAAAATATTATTAAAAATGTTTGTTTCTTTTTTATAATTAAAGTTTAAAGACATCATTCATATCCTGACATATAACATGTTCATGTCACGGATCAAACCTGACATCATCTGTGTAATTTATGATAAAACTTTATAATTTTAGAAAAATTATTGTTCTGACCTATTTGTTTATACTTTCAACTAACCTATTTGCAATTCATTGTTTTAATAATTTTTTATCTAAATAAGTATGAATTTTCTTTTACCAAGTTAAATTATATTTAGTTACATGACAGTGGAAGTAAATATAAATAAAACAAGATAATATAAATAAAACAAGATAACATAAAAGCAGGGACGGGTCCAGAAAATCATCGAATAGAGAGTTGGAGAGCTAGACATATATAAGTTGATTTTAAAATTAACAATTTTTTGTATTTAGTTTTTAATTAGGAATAAAGATTTGATTCTAGAAAAAGAGGGGATAAGGAAAGCAAGAGCCCATTATGTAGCTTTATTTCAAATTGATTATTTCAATTCAATGGCACTATAGACTACATAAAATATTTTAAAATTAAAAGTAATAAAACAACGTACCAATGCTCTTCCGTAAAAAAAATATCAATGCTCACATAAAGAGATAAAAATATATAAATTACATGTTACAAATTATTGGTTATTTTTTTGTAATGTTTTATTGGTTGACTTGATAAAAACTAAATAAATAAATTTGACACAAAAATGATCTACAAAATTTGATTAAATGTTTTATTAGTTAGACTGCATGAATCAAAAACCAACATGTTATATACTATTTTGTATTTGTAAATGTATGTATAAGGCTTATGTAATTTCTTAATTGAGGGTCGATAATGCAATACTTTTCTATATAACATTTTTATGATAAACGTACATTTCATACACACATAAAGAACACTATAATTTGTAGAATATCTAATTTATATATTATCTCATAAATTATTGAGTGGTATGCACAATCAAATTGATCGAGGTGGTATGCACCATGATTGATATTAGCTTTGTTACCTATCAAACATTAGTCACCTAATAATTACGTACAATAGTAAGTACAATATTATTACATCATTAAAAATTAATAATTACTAATACAATATTTTTATATAATATTATTGGATTAAAATAATTTTTATAAGCAAAATTAATAATAGTTCCCGTGCATAACATGGGTTTCATACTAGTTAAGGGTATAATTGAGAAACAAATAATTAATATAATCTTAAACTATCAAAATGATAAATAAAAAGGAACAAATTTCTTCTTAAAAATCGACAAGTAAAAAGGAATGGAGGGAGTATTTGAGTCCACTAAACTTGGACACTTGTTTGCTTATAATTGAGTCTGGAGGGAGTACTTATTTTGGGAACCATTATTGGACTCTCTCATTAATATGTGTGAGATTTAGATAGTGTTTGGTTGGATGGGAATGAAGGGGAGGGGATGGGATGAGTTATTTTAAATTTTGTATGTTTGATTCAATTTTTTGGAGGAGATGAGTTATTTTAAATTTTGTATGTTTAATTCAATTTTTTGGAAGGAAGAAATGAGAGCAAAATTCTTCCTAACTCAAGTTTGGCTCCCCTCCAAAATTGAGATTTTTTGGATAGGAGGGGGAGCTTAAATTATTTAAAACAAAATTACTTAAATATCATTATATAAAATATAATATAAAAGATGATAAGGATATAAAAGTAAATTAATCAATTTCCTCTATTAAAATCCCTCTCTTACCCTCCCTTGAACCAAACATAATATCAAATTAAATCCCTCCACTCTCTTATCCTCCATTAAAATCTCTCTTTTCTCCTTCCCTTGTTTGAAGCATACAGATCCTTAGATGAGGCCACAATTATACTTGCAAGTCATAAGTACAAGTGCATATACTTGTATTTGTACTCCATTCACGAGGACACATTTCTGTCCAATTTAAAGAATGTTGTGTTGAAGTCAGATGAACTATTAGAAAGCAGCCCTATAAATACCAAAAGGCAGTAAATAGATCAGTGGTTTCTGCCAAATTTCAGATCAAGCATGAATTTGGAATAAGTGCAGTGAAAATTCATGCAATCATTTGAATCAAGATCAGACGGTCTCCATTCACTACAAGAAAACGCGTGATTATCGACGGCCATAGCCCGTCGCCAAAAACTCGCCATTTTCGACGGCTAAAGTTGTCGGTAAGTCTCACCCGCTTATTTTTCAGATACTGACGGCTTTGCCCGTCGGTAAGGTCGACAGTCAATTGCTGTTGAGATTACCGATGGCCCTAAGCCCATCGGTATTTGAATATAGCCATCGGTAAGCCCAAGACAGTTGGCCGATGGGTTTAAGCCGTCGGTAAGTTTAATGAGGTCGTTGGTAAACCTTCGTTTACACCAGACCACGAGCCCTACTAACCCATTTTTCATTTTATCCTACTCTCTCTACTCTCTTCACTCTCGATCATTTCTCTTCCGCGCCAGCACCCACCTTCTCCCCAGCCACGGTCCTCCCCCGCGAAACCCCACCGCTCCGACGTTGGTAAACCCTCCTCCCCTTCTCCCGGGCAACGTTCAACCCAACGTTGCACCTCTTCTCCGCGGCCACGCTCCTCCCGGGCCACGCTCTCTGGCAGTGCCTCTCGTCCTTTTGATTCTTCTTCTTCCGATCCTAAACCTACAGCAGGCACATTTTCTTATTTTTTCTCCAGGTTTTGCATTTTTAAATTTTTTATTTGTTTATTTTGTTATGGTTGCATGATTTCTAGATCTGGTGACATTATTTTTTTGTTTGTTTCATTTGATTGTGTCTGTTTCTTTTATTTTTTTGCATTCTTGCTGAAACCCATTTATAGAATACTTGCTGAAACCCATTTTTTTGCACACAGCTCCGCCGCACACACTACTCCGCCGCGCACAGCTCCGCCGTCTCACCTTCCTATATTTCAGGTTCTCTTTCTATGTTATATGACATGTCAATTTAAGGTTTTTGAATCTCTTGTATTTTGTGAATTTAACTGTGTTTTTTCCTTTTGTGGATTCTGCTTAGTCCAAGAGGAGAAAGGAGCAGCAAAAGAAAAGAGGAGGGAAGCAAGAACAGGATCCACCAGAGGACCCTAGGCCACCTCGAACTACCCATAAATTGCTTCAGGTACTCTCATTTTTGGGACTTGGAAATGCTAATTGATGAAGAAAATAAGGAATTTTTTTCTTTTATGTTTATGGATAGATTTCTGTGAGGTTGAGGTTGCTTATACATTGTTATACAAATAAATTGTGAAAGTGAAATGCACTTTACATGTATGATGAATTGCCAATGTTTCTAAATGTGAAAGAGGCTCTTTCTCTCTATGTGTCTATGTCTCTCTCTTTCTAGCTTATGGTATTGTTTGTAATCTATAAAAGTTAGATTTTTATGCTACCTTTGGTGTTTATAGTTAGTAACCAATTGGTTAAATATTGTTTTTTTCCTGTCCAATTTAATCTAGCATTTTATAGTTAGTACCCAATTGGAGATTTGAGTTGTTGTTGTTGTTGTTGCTGTTGTGTGGAGTGTGGACAAAGGAGAAAAGGGAATCTGCTTTACTTGTTGCAGTTTGATGAGTTGTTAGCTAATCCCATTGTCTATGTCATCTACTTTATGCTCTCTAACAAGACTGAAACGTTCATTTTATTGTCTGATAGGAACCAATTTTTTTTCTTTTTTTTTAATCACCATTGAAGTAGTGTAGTAGACTTTATGTAACAGCCCACCCTTCTTCACGCTTTAGCGCCAGAATGGCATCGCCGACCCATCGACCACATGGCTGACCCAAAGATACACGACTACGGTCCATGCACCCAGTCAGGTTAACACGAGGACTTCGTGATTCCTTAAATCGTGTTTTTGCCTCCTTGGGGGTTCGATCCCATGCCCAAAGGGATAAAGGCTTTTAAGAAGCACCCCCACTACCAACTTTGGGCATGGATCGAACCCCACGGAGGCAAAACAGATTTAAGGGAATCTGAAGTCTGTGAGTTAACCAGACCGGGTGCATGGACCGTAGTCGCGTGTAGGCCGGGTCAGCCATGTGGTCGATGGGTCGGCTATTCGGCTGGCGCTAAAGCGTGAAGAAGGGTGGCTTACAAAAGGTGCCTTTTTTGTAACGCACCCCCGCCACCGCGCCCAATGACCATTGCCCAAAGGCCTCGTGGTCGCCACGCACTCACGATCTTCACCAATCCTTAATTGGTGTTTTTGCCTCAGTGGGGTTGATCCATGCCCAGGATAAAGGCTTTAAGAGCACTCACTACCAACTCGGCTAGTAAGAGTTGGTAGTGGGGTGCTTAAAAGCCTTTATCCCTTTGGGCATGGGATCGAACCCCCACGGAGGCAAAAACAGGATTTAAGGGAATCTTGAA
This sequence comes from Calophaca sinica, assembly GCA_037113605.1. Taxonomy (NCBI): domain Eukaryota; kingdom Viridiplantae; phylum Streptophyta; class Magnoliopsida; order Fabales; family Fabaceae; genus Calophaca; species Calophaca sinica. The sequence goes on along the minus strand of CM073730.1, from coordinate 26,589,429 downwards.
GTCCTGTGAGTTTACCGGACGCTGGGGTGCATGGACCAGTCGGTGTATCTGGGCCATGTGGTCGTCGATGGTCGGCGGTGCCATTCCAGAAGCGCTAAATGCGTGAAGAAGGGTGGGCTGTTACACTTTAGGTGTGTTGTTTAGATGGTTTTGATATTCTAGTGTGGTTTTGATATTCTTGTTTATAGCTTATTAGATTCTGCTAACAGAAGAAGCACTGTTTCATAGACATCTGAGACCGCCACCTCCGCCGCGCCACCACAGCCGCCACCACCGCTCGTGCCTCTACCACTACTCTGCGATCGAGGTATGTACTCTCTTCAAATGTCGGTTCCTTTTGGGTGGAAAAGGGTTGGCTGTTGACCCCCACACTGATATATTTCTTTGATTTCCTTCATAGTTCTCTCTATAGAGAAAATGTTGAAGTGATGTATGTTTTGGCTAACAAATATACGTGAGTGAGTACTTTTGTATTCATTACCTATATTTGAGAGTCTAGGAAGGGGTTATGATCACGAATTGGTCAGTGTCACACCTCGATTACGAAGTGTTTAATAAAGTGATTAATGTTGATAATTCCATGTTTGCTTAGGCTTCATGATCTTATTAGGTTTTGTTGTGTAAACTGAACCACTATTAGTAAGATGTATGATTATTGATGAAATGGATGAATGATGTAGTGGCTAAAGCAGCAACACAGAGTATTGAAGGACTTGTGCTTAACCCTCTAAGAATTGTCTCATTAGTACCTATTATATAATTAGGTGAAAGAAGGTTTGGTTGGTTGCTGTGTACTTGAACATATGTTATTTAAAGACTTGAAGTAGAAAGCAAGATTGAAGCCTATGTTCCTTAGTTCCTGTCTTGTTTCTTGTCCTGATTGTACTTCCTTTGGTGGCTTACATCTTTCTTGGAAAATGAAGTGAGACTACAAAGAAGAGAAATAGGATTATCATTGCGTCTTTCAAACTGCCAATGTTATAAACAAAAACCTATCGACAATACATTATACATATGTTAGATTGGCCCTGGGTAGGAGGAAGAGATCAAGTACACTACTCACAACTACTCAACTAAATTCACTGGATAAATCTTGAGTCACCAGTAATTAATTTTCCAATGCAAGTTTGGCCTTCTCAAGTGCTTCCTTGGCTGCAATTTGCTTTACACATCTCTCTATACTTTTTTTTCTTGCCACTTCTACTTGTCTAATTCTATCCTTTAAGAGGATGTCAACTTCCAACCTGTTTCTTTTTAAATGACCAAGTCGATTTTGTACTTCTATCATCTCTACTTTTGAGTTTTAGTGAAATATTTGCTTTGCATCCTTCTTTACATGTGAATCGTGCATTGAAAATTAACTTAACTATTATACGAAAATTGTTATGTTAATTATTGATGAAACGAATGTTTGATTATTGTTATTAGTATCAGAGAAAAGCCTTAGCTTCCTGTTTAAGGTTCAATATATTATTGAGTGCATGTACTCTTTTAGGGTACCACGTGTTCATTGTATATTGAACCTTGAATTGTCTAAGTCGGGCAGTTTGAGAAAAAACCTTCTCTTTACTCGTATAATAGTTGTTACTTAATTATCGTATCTTTATATTTGATGAAATTTCGGTTCGATTCATTTCTTTTTGTTCTCTGGGTGCATACTTGATCGCAGTATTCATAACTGCGATCATTTAGTGTACTCAGAGACCAATGGGAAATGATGCCGAAATTTTGTCAAGTATAAGATATGAGAATTAAGGAAGGACTATTATATGAGTTCCGAAAAAGTTTTTCCTCGAATGGGATAGGGTCGTACTATTTAAAGAAATATAAGAATGTCATGTTGCTGAAATTGTCATTTTTTAACATGGAGAAGATGGAATTTTTCCCTTCGAGTCGTAATTAGATGTACGATAGGTTGTATCCAGGGAAAGGGGGTTTGAAACAATCTTTTTGTGATGGTGTTGATCACTTTGTCCAAGCCGTAATGATACATGAAGATTTCATAATTAATGGAGGGATCAGATGTCCGTGCCATAATTGCGATTGTAGAAGGATTAAGAGCCCATGTGAGGTCATATATCACCTGCAGAGAGTTGGATTTAGGCCTAATTACTGGATTTGGAGGTGAAGAGTTGCCCCGGGTTGATTTAGGGGTTGGTGATAATTGCACTGGTGCTTCAAGCAGTTGCGTAGATATGGGATATGGTGAGCAAATTAAATTGATGCAAGATATGGTTTGTGATGCCTTGGGGGTCAACGTATCATTCGAGGAGCAACAGTATGATGACACAAATGAACTTCCAAATGAGACAGCACAAAAATTTTATAATCTCTTGTTAGAAACAAATAAGCCGTTGTTTGAAGGGTCTGCAGACTCTAAGTTATCAATGTGTGCAAGACTTTTAGCTCTTAAGTCCAACTGTGGTGCTACAAATGTGTGCTTGGATCTCGTAATGAAGATGATGTTGGACTCGTCACCTATCAGAGATGGTTTGCCAAAAAGTTATTATGAGGCTAAAACTTAGTGTCAAAGTTGGGGTTGGAATCTAAAAGGATTGATTGTTGTGTGAAAGGGTGTATGTTATATTACGACAATGAATTCGGTAAAAACGATGGTGCGCTGGTTGAATGCAAATTTTGTGGTGAGCCAATGTATATTTCACACACTGATAATGGGAAGAGTAGACAAAAACCAGTTCCAGTGAAGACAATGTTTTATTTGCCAATTATTCCAAGGCTGTAGAGAATGTTTGCATCAACACTGACTGCAGGCAAAATAATGTGGCATTATGAGAATAGAAGCACTTCAGGTATGTTGCGCCACCATCTGATGGTGAAGCTTGGAAGCACTTTGATCGTGTGCATCCCGAATTTGCAGCAGATCCACGTAATGTACGACTTGGCTTATGCTCTGATGATTTTATCCCGTATGTTCAATCAACGACGAAACCTTATTCTTGCTGGCCAGTTATTGTTACTCCATACAATCTTCCTCCCAAAATGTGCATGTCTAAGCCTTATATGTTCTTGACTTGTATTATACCAGGTCCAGATAATCCAAAAGATGGTATTGACATCTATTTACAGCCTCTCATTGACGATCTCAAAAGGTTGTGGAATGGCGTTTTGACTCATGATATTGCACGAAAGAAGAATTTTACAATGAGGGCAGCTCTGATGTGGACCATTAATATATGACATGTTGTCTGGTTGGGGTACTCATGGTAAAATGGCATATCCCCATTGTATGGAGCATACAAAGGCCTTTACCTTGAAATTCGGGGGGAAGAGTTCTTGGTTTGACTCACATCGCAGGTTTTTACCAGGTGATCATCTATTTAGACGGAAGAAGAATGCCTTCAAGAAGGGGGAAGTTGAATTAGATGGTCCGTCCCCAAGGTTGATATCCGAACAGATTTGGAGCAGAGTTATGGATCTGTCAAAAATCACAAATTATGGTGAATTGGATCGATTTGAAGGATATGGACAATGGCATAATTGGACTAAAAGAAGTATTTTTTGGGATTTGTCATATTAGAAAGATAATTTATTGAGACACAACCTTGATGTTATGCACATTGAGAATAACTTTTTTGACAATATTTTTCTCACAATGATGAACGTCAGGAGAAAAACGAAAGACAATGATAAGGCTAGATTGGACTTACCACTTTACTGTAGGCGAAAGGACTTGCATTTGACGACTCGGTCGGATGGAAAAACCCCGGAACCCAAAGTCTGTTACTCTTTAACTGCTGAGTAAGCAAGGTCAGTCTATCGGTGGATAAAAGAACTTCGGATGCCAGACGGTTATTCTTCTAATTTGGCAAGATGTGCCGATGTGAACAAAGGAACCATGATTGGGATGAAAAGCCATGATTGTCATGTATTCATGGAGTGTTTACTTCCTATTGCATTTAGTTCCTTGCCATCAAATGTTTTAAATCCACTGACTGAACTCAACCAATATTTTAAAGATTTGTGTTCTGCGACATTGAGAGAGGATGATATTATAAAGATGGAGCAGAACATACCAGTCATTCTTTGTAAGCTGGAGATAATATTTCCCCCTGGTTTCTTTGACTCTATGGAGCATCTCTCAGTGCATCTTGCACATGAAGCTAGGCTTGGTGGACCGGTTCAATATAGATGGATGTATTCATTCGAAAGGTAATATAATAAAATATTCTTTAATATAAATATTCATTTGAAGGGTTAAATGTATCAATTTTTATCATCAACCTTGTTATTTTGTAGATTTATGGGTGACTCAAAACGATTGGTGAAAAATAAGGTCAGGGTTGAATGATCTATTTGTGCAACTTACTTACACCGTGAGACGATCTATTTCTGTTCCCATTATTTTACGAACTTCATGTTGACACCAACAAATAATAGGAATGAAATAGAAATTGAAAGTGAAGGATATCCGCTAGCCTTATCAGTATTTTGCCTTCCCGGTCGTCATGCTGGAAAGGAGCTGACTCATTGGTTAATGGGAGAAGAGTGGAAGTCAGCACACATTCACGTGTTGATCAACTGTGTCGAAGTATCACCATATCTTACGTATGTATCATTTTGACCACTTTCAATTTCTTTTATCCACAACTACTCATGATCATTTGTTTGATAATGACTTGATCGGGGCTTTCTTGTTAGATAAGCCCACAAGCGAACAAGACTCTTCTGCCTATATTCATGAATATTTTCCAACGTGGTTTATGAACTAGGTATGTATTTTTAGTCCTATTTGAACTATTTATTGTTTGACAATACAAAAGATTGTTTGAAAAAAAGAACCATAATTTGTTTGCCTATGGTGTATACGCAGGTGTACAGTGAGGCAGAATCACCAAAAATCAAACACTTGAGAAATTTATCTCATGGTCGTAACTCACGTGTAAAAGAATGGCACACGTTTTTCGTAAACGGATACAAATTTCAAACCCAGTAAAAAACATAGGGGAAAAAACAACTAACAGCGAAGTTTATGTCAAAGGTGCCACATATGGAGGTGAAGACGACTTCTACGACATGATTCAACATATATATGAACTGACGTACAATACTTTAGACTATATTAAAAGAATAGTGATATTTTATTGTAATTGGTTTGATCCATTAAGTAGAGGCACAAAAGTGGATCGAAAATATACTACTGTGGATATATGCATGAGCAGAAGATACCAAATGTTTGATCCGTTTATCATGACACAACATGTAAGACAAGTGTATTATGTCCCTTATCCATTAACTCGAAGGGACAAACAAGGTTAGTATGTTGCAATAAAGACCAAACCAAGGGGTCACATTGAAGCAGATGATCCACAGGAAGAAGTGGCTTATCAAGTGGATGAGATGTCTCATGTCAACGTGGTAAATGAAGTGGAACCCATTTCTCGACTACGTGACAATCCAATCACATATGAAGATGTAGATGGAGATGAGGAATTAAATGAAGAAATGGCAGAACCATCAAGATCTGAAGACGATGCCGAATTAGAGTGGGCAGAATGGGTAGAATGAAATTTTTTAACTTTTTACAATTTGAGAAATTAATGTCTAACAATATATTTTAATTTGTCAGTTACTTTCATAACTTGTTGTTTATTTTTATGGAATTCATTTTTAATATTGTTATGTTTAAATATAATATTTCATGACTATTATTGTTGAATTGCTCTATAGACATATATGGCATCAGGAGGATCAGGATTCGACCCCCTGACCACCCATTGGTGGTAAAGGGAAGGGGAAGGTCATCGCCATCGACCCCCCCGTCGTAGGAGGCCGAACATTATTAGGAGTGACGCTGCTGGCTTTTCGACGTTGTCCTCCACACAACGTCCGCATACATCTACACCTACACAGCCTCCAGCGCGTTCGGCCCCTACACAACCTTCAGCACCTTCTGCACATACACAACATCCAGCAGCTTCTGCACCGACACCCCATTTGCCTCCCATTTACATGATCCCCAACCCAGGGTTCCAACAGACACATGGCGCTTCTTCCTCCCATGTTGTGCCTCAGACGGTGCCCGATACTCATCAGTCCGACCATGAGTATAGTACCGGCCATACACTTGATCAGACCGGGGTTGAGCAGAACGAGGATGAGCAGCAGGTCGCTGAGGATCTTGAGATGCTGCATGATGGCCGAGTTATTATCAGGCCAGCTGGTAAAGGGTAAGTATTTACATTTTTTTCTTCTAGTTATTAATAATTTACATGTATATATATATATATATGTATATTTGTTTGACATCTTTTTTTTTCTAGGTTTCTCCCCTCAAAGTCAGCTGCGAAGGTTATCATAGCAGTAATTGAGGATAATCACCACACGTTTTGGCCCACCTGGGGGACGTTGAAGGACGAGGAGCGGAGGCATATGTTCAGATCTTTTGGAGTAAGTTGTAATTTTTATTTTGTTGCATATTATTTTTTATTTCATAAATTTCAATTATATTTAATGATGTATTATATTGATACAGGCGAGGGTTGCTTGGGAGGAAGAGAATGATGGGTGGATCAAGAAGAACTTCCATATGAAGGCCTCCTATCGCCTTTCTGATATGCTTAGAGATGCCCTCCTCGGGGGACAACCCCAATGGATTGGGGATCAGCTCTGGCAGCAGCTGGTAGCGCATTGGAACTCCCATGGGTTCAAAGCGACCAGCGAGAAGGCAAAGAAGAATAGAACCTCTAAGAAGGGTGGGAGCTTGCACACCGGAGGTTCCGTCAGTCAGGCGCAGCACGCAGCTCGACTTGTATGTGTTATATAATAATAATAATAATAATAATAATAATAATAATAATAATAATAATAATAATAATAATAATAATAATAATAATTATTATTATTATTATTATTGTTAGTTATTATTTATTATTTATTTAAGGTTTTTTATTAAATAATTACAGTCGAGGAGGTTGGGTAGAGAGGTACAGTTGCACGAGCTCCATCGTGCAACTCATATTAGGAAGAGTACTAGTAATTTTGTTGATGATCGGTCGAGGCAGACCCAGGTAATTGTAAAATATAATGAATAGTTTTTTAATAATGTTTATATTGTTTTCTTACAAAAAAAATTGACTTATTTGTTTATGTTTGACAGGAGGAGTTTGAGGCGAGGATGTCTCATATTAGATCTCAGACATCATCATGTTCCCCCTCTCAGAGCCCTGAGGATCCATCTACACCGCTCAGGGTTTAGGCAGATGATGTTGGTGGCAAGAAGAAGGGTTGCCTATACGGTGCTAGAGACCTTGCCAACAACTACAGGAAAGGGACCAGCCGCCTTTACATCAGGGAGTCATCGAGTAGTGGTGGTGCCAATCTTCGCTCTGCCGTAGATAAGCAGGAGATAGCCGAGCTGAAGCGAAAAGTGGCCGAGCAGCAGGAGGAAACCCGTCGGACGAATGTCATTTTGGCTCAGGTGCTGCAGCGACAGGACCAGTTGTACCAGTTGCTAGCTCGCCACAGCCTCTTTCGCCTCCGCCTCCTGGTACTGATCATGTAGATGACGCAGATGGTATAGAGCATCTCGATCATGATCAGGACTACAAGGACTGTTAGTGATGTTTATATTGATATTTTTTGATATTTTTGGAATTACTGATGTTTGTTCCGATTTTTCATTTATTTATTACATTTCTTTTTTTTAATTTGTTTTTTGGTTTATGTTATCATATTTTTTAATATGGGAATAAATTAATAATTAAAAGTAATCAATTTAATTAAATTAAATTACTAGTAATAGTTAATTAAATTAATTAAAAAAATTAATTAATTTAATAATTTAAATTAATAATTAATTAAATTAATTACAGAAATTAATTAATTTAAAAATTAAATAAATAAATCAATTATTTAAATTAAATATAAAAATTAATCAATTAATTTAATTAATTATGTTGGGAAAAAATTCGGCTTTACCGACGGGTATGGCCGTCAGAAAAACAAGTGTGGCATTACCGACGACCATAACCGTCGAAAAATTACCGAAGGGTTTGCCCGTTGGAAATTACCATCGGATTCTGACCGATGGTTTAGCCCGTCTGTAATAGCGACGGTAAAAAAAAACTCATCGGTAAACATTTGCGACGCCTGTTTTACCAACGGGCTTGTAGCCGTCGGTAACCCGTCAGAAATTTCACGTTACCGACGGTTTTTTGGCGTTAAAGCCGGTAAGCCTGACTTTTCTTGTAGTGATTACAACTTTATCAAATCACATTTTAAATACAAGCCGGTATAAAGACCATCTAATCTCAATCCAATGTATGATATTTGCTGACTGGTGGGATTGCATGGTGTTTTGATTGCACCCAACCCAAATATAGGGATTAGGATTGAATGCAATCACCGGTGTACTTCTCTCTCCACTTTATACTTTTGATTATTTTTTTGAATAAAAACCATCAAATGCCATGATTCCACCAAGAGGTAATCTAGTGGTGTTGGGATCAGGTGACTACATAACTACACCAAAATCATGACTGCACCTAATCCTAGTCCCGAATCTAGCTAGCACCCTCCCTAAGGGCAATTAGTTTTCTCTTCGTTGTCTTTCCAAATTCTCCCATAATGTTATCATCATTAAATTTACCATGCTATCTCCACAAGTAATTGAAATATCACACAAAAACTCAACTCAATAGCCCTACAAAATCTACATCTACAATATAAGGATAAAACAGAATTCTGACAACTTCATTAATACAAATAATAATTTTGTTTTGCATAATATAAAAATAATACAACACAAAAAAGACATATAATAATAAAGGTAAAGGCATACTACTTTTAGCGTTATATTTTCTTTTTAAATTAATATGTGATTAATTTGGAACAATTTTTTTTTTGACCAAAATTTGGAACAAAGTTAAAAATTGTAACTAATTGTAATTGAACCAGCTAATGAGATATTGAAAAAGATATATAATTAAGGCAGAGAGATAATTTAATAGAACATTGAAAGAGATAATTAAGGTGATGAGAGAAATTAATGAAATTGTTGAATTTTAAAATAAAAATAAATTTTGAAAAGTGCAGATAATTTTTAATAAATTTAGGACTATTAAATAATATAAGAGAATAATATATTAAATTATTAATTAATTTTTAAATGATATTTAAAAAAGAACGAAAAAGCATCACATTGGACATATATCCATTGACAAAAGCTTCCTTGTATGATTCGGTTTTGGACTTTTTCGGCGGGGATTGGTCAGGAACAGGAAAAAAAAAAGAAAAAGACAGGATGATCCAAATGCGAAAGCTTCCTTGTGCGATTTTGCTTTGACAGCCTACGAGGCTCTCTATGGAATTTATCGACAGGTGGGAACTGGGGAAGTTTAAGATGTGATGAAATAACATTTGTTTTTTCTATTGTTCGAGAAGATAGTAAAAGAATTATTAAATTATAAATTAGTTTTATTCTCCATGTCTACCTTAAATTAGAAAAATTAAATGTATCAGATAATGCGAGGTTTTACTTTATTTTAAATTAAATAACAGAAACCATAGTTGTTTTTTTTTTTTTTGGGTGCAAACAGAAACCATAGTTATTCTATTTTTGTTCGTCTTGTTTAGAAATTGACGAAAGGGTCGCATTACGAACTTAGGAACAATTGCCCCTTTGACCACACTGTTGCTGTGCACGACAATTTGAATGATCGGAGCCATATCCATTTGATATAATCTAATCGTCACTATCGTGAACGGAAAAAAATTCAACAATTATTATGTCGTCTCTGAAAATAGAGATATGCGCATATAGCTCACCCCGTTTGGCTCACTTGATACTCGATGGGGACGTCCGCTACCTCTGCCTGATTATTAAATGAAGTATAGTTGAGGTGCCCACATAAAACACGAACAATATTAATGATGGAACCAGAAACATCTTTCGCCCTCGCTTTCTTACTTCTGAACTTGGCTGCGGGAGTTCTGAGTGCTGATCAGTATAGCAGAGATGATTTCCCATTTGACTTTGTTTTTGGTTCAGGCACCTCTGCTTATCAGGTTCCTCTTCGTTCGTTATGAATCGTCATTTCTTTTATGTCAAAGCAATTCAAGTTTAGCTGATTAGCGAGCCTTGGATAAAAGACAATTTTTTTTAGGATAAAATTATATGTTTTTCTCTCTGTAAGAACACTATTTCTTGCTATTATGTTCATAAAAACGTACGGTATTGATAATTATTGTACGTGTCTGGGAACAGGTGGAGGGAGCTGCTTTCGAAGATGGAAGAACTCCTAGCATCTGGGATACCTTTGCCCATGCTGGTTCATTCCTTTGTTCTTATTTCTTCTTATCACCTATTTTACTAATTACGGATTTTGATGATTTTGGAAGCTGTTAATTAAAAAATATATTCTACAAAATATTTTAACTAATTTATTTATTTAATAAAATTTCTCCCGTTAAATGCCATCTCTCAAATTTTATTTTATTTATTATTTATACTATTTTTTGGGTTTTAAATATTATACTATTTATTTGAATTTATTGATAAAATATTTGATCTTTAAAAAAATTTAGGAGAGTTAAAATTATTAAAAAAATAATTTTTCTAAATAATATCATTTAAAATTTTATAGAAAATTTTAAAATAAATATTTTTCATTTTAAGAAATATAAGTTTATGTTATTAAATTATAATTCAAATCCATTTATATTTTGTCATTTTTTTTAATAAAAAATATTTTAAAAATAAGAATAAGACTACAAGTTAATATTCTAGCTTTTAAGATGATAAATAATTTAAAATACATTTAAGTCTTAAAAGTGATAATTATTTTAAAATAAATAATGTAAAAAGTAAAATGTGTATAAAAACTTATATAAATATATTTTATATTTATTACTTTGTTTGACATCTGATTTTACCAATTACTTCTTCTATTTGGTTAATATTTTATATTTTTTAGTTAGTTAATATTTTATATTTATTAGTTTTCAGCTATTAGTTAGCTTTCGTTTTAAAATGGGTTTTTCAACTTTTAAAAAAATTATTAGCTATTTTTGACAAACACACCTACTAGTTCTAAAATAAGCAAGTACATATGTATTTTTTAAGTTTAATTTAAGATATATCATAATCTTAATTTTTTGTGTAGGAAAAATTTATTAGTATTTAACCACATGTGCCAACTCGAATTTTCATATCATAATCTTAACTGATTAAACAATTTAAGAAAAAAAATACTCTTCACTGTTATTTTAAAAATAAGTTTACTTTCCACAATTTTTTAATATGTATTACCTTATTTAAAATATAATATTAGCTCTTTTTGGTGTATCAGCTTTTATATTTTATTTGCTTCAAAAAAGCTTTGATTTTTTATAGGGATATAATATTAGCTTTAATATTTCAAATATAGTTAAATCGGTAGTATTACTTTTTTTGTTTGCTGTTGATATTACAATTATTCAAATAAACTAGGTGATACACCTTCCAACACATATAAATATAAATTCAGAAGTATTTTTTACCAATAATAATAATAATAATAATAATAATAATAAGGATTTAATTAGCATGCGCTTGTAAATATTTTTTTATACCGTTAACCAATCATAAATTGTGACATTATTAAAAAATTTAACTTTAATCATAACTAACTCAAAAGTCATATGTAAGATGGTTTGTGATTGGTTGACAGTGTAAGTGTATCAAAATTAAACTCAAATAATAATTACGTAAGTCTCACACGCGCTCACAAAGGAAATCTGACCCGACCTTTTATTTATGGGTGAATACTACTCTTGACAATTGTTGTGTTTGTATTCACGACAACTTACTGGTAAAACACATGTAAGAGCTAAGTGCTGTGTTTGTATTTTATATTAGCTATTCCAAACACGACTTTGAATGGACTCTGAGAAATGCTAAGTCATTGTTTGATAGAGAATAAAATTGAGAGAGAGAGAGAAATAAGAAAATAAAATAAATTATTTCCCGTTAAAAAATAAGAAAGAAGAAAAATTATGGTGTGAGATTCATATAATTTTTGCCCCAACATTTGAGAAGAAAAAGTTGGATCAAAAGGAGAAAATGGTTGAAGTTACTCAATTGCCCGGTTTCTTCTCCCATTTTAACATCCTCTTACATAAAAAAAATGGACATTTTATTATTTTACAAATTTTTATCTCATTCTTCATTAAATCAAATAAGAAGATAAAAAGATTTTTTTTTTGTTTTTTGTATTTTTGCTATCCAAAAAATATAATTTCCTTCATGTCTATTGTTTGTTTATTCATTTTTATTTCTTTATTTTCTCTATGCAAGAGATGGAGAAAATCATCATCCTTATTGAGAATTGTTTTTCCCGTGAAAAAAAATCTCAACTCTAATAAGAAATATTGGTCGAGTGGAAGCAACTCGTCCCCATAAAGAAGAGTCCCCATAAAGAAGAGAACCTGGAAGAGGTATTGGTCGAGTGGAAGCAATTCGTCCCCGTAAAGAAGAGAACCTGAAAAATGGGTTTTGAATCGTTATAGAGTCACTTTTATCGAAAAACTAAGAATCAATGGGTAAAACCCTGTTGAATCCCGAACCGAGAATTAGTTTCATAATAGACCTAAAAGTCCGAAGCTGTGCTCGACACAAACGATCGGGGGGAATTCTCAATAAAGATGATGCTTCTATCCATTTAAACCATCCTCCTAATCGAGAATAAATGATAAAAAAAAATGGCAATAATACGCACAATAGCATCGAGCGTAGTTATCCGGTTTTGCTTTTTCACAGAGTAGTTATCATTATCGATCATCCCCTCTCCAATAGACAATCTCATGTTATCATTTTAACAAGCAGGGTATGAGCACGGAGAAAATGGAGATGTAGCCTGCGATGGGTACCACAAATATAAGGTAATCAATAATACACTAGTCTTCTATCTTTCTACTTTTTCCCAGTAATGCATTTATACGACAGTTTGTTGAAGTTTAAATCGATAGAAGCATAGCTGGTTAAGACAATGCAAACAATAGTTCACTTTTTTCCCTGAAAAACCTATAATGCAGGAAGATGTTCAACTCATGGTGGAAACAGGCCTTGATGCTTATAGATTTTCCATTTCTTGGTCCAGACTATTACCAAGTATATTACTCAACTCGAACTTGTGCACTTGATTAGAACTGTCGAATTTTAAGGATCTCCTTTTTTTTGTCTGGTAAAACCTTTTTCAACACCTTTGAAAACGCTTTTATTTTTGTCCAGATGGCAGAGGACCCGTCAATCCCAAAGGAGTACAGTACTACAACAATCTCATCAATGAACTCATCAGCAATGGTTAAGCTTAATTATGTGTTTTTTAAATTGCAAAATAAACCATGCCTTTGAAATTACCCCCCCCCCCCAAAAAAAACTTGAAACCAATTCTGCTTCTTTAACTGATATAACTCGTAAGCAGGAATCCAACCACATGCCACACTACATAACTTTGATCTTCCACAAGCACTTGAAGATGAATACGGAGGATGGGTTAGTCGTGACATCATGTATATTCCTGATCTCTTTCACCATAATGCTGTTGAAATTAACTCATGAAACTCCCATTGCATCAATTACTTCCAAAACTCCTTTGAATACATACGTGCACTTGATGCTTGAAATACGGAGTTAAATCTCTAAGATAAGTCACTTTGTAATATCTAGTCTAACTATCGACTCATTACTTTATATCAAGTTACAACATGCATCTTGGAGAGTTATTATAGGTTGCAAAATAACCAAAAGGCTTTCATAAGATTAGAAGATTTTACAGTACTTTTAATCCTCCCATGCCTTTTATTTTAGTACTATTATAATATTATTCTTATCTTTCTTCCTCATATGATGTAGCCCTACTACTGTTTTTTGTTGCCCAAAATTCTAGCTATTCTAATAAGCAAACTTGTGAGTGTTAACTTGTGCTGAGGATAAATATTAAGGACACATTACTTGGATGTGAATGCAGAAGAGACTTCACATACTACGCAGATGTGTGTTTTAGAGAGTTTGGTGACAGAATATTGTACTGGACTACCGTGAATGAGCCCAATGTCTTTGCCTTAGGTGGTTATGATCAGGGAAATGCCCCACCTCATCGATGTTCTCCCCCGTTTTGTGTTACAGAGAGCACTAAGGGCAACTCTACATTTGAGCCCTACTTGGTAGTGCATCATATTTTGTTAGCACATTCTTCAGCTGCGAGATTGTATAGGAGGAAGTATAGGGTACAACATCTAATCCTTTTTTTTCCCTTCATTTTATGCATTTTAATTCTGAATTTGTTTGTTTATTTATTGTTTTTTGCAGTAGTACTTTCTATATGTTTAAATGGCAAAAGTTCTAACCTATATATAATTAACATGATACTTAAAATCGTTGTCTGTTTCTCAATCTTTTTATATTGATTCGTAATGTTGGTGATGTCATAAACACTCAAGTGATTTTGCAGGACCAACAACATGGATTTGTTGGTATATCTGTCTACACATTTGGGTTCACCCCTTTGACAAATACAGAAAAAGACAGAGTAGCAACTCAAAGAGTCCATGATTTTTTTGTTGGTTGGTAAGTTACAGATCCTACAATTGGTTTCCCCTTGTGTTCTTCAGTTGTTCTCATGGCCGGCCCAAGGGTCAAGCCAACAAAGCCCTTACTTTAGGCCTCTAAAATTGGACAGTGTTTTCATGTTGTAAATAAGCCTCTCAATCCACAAGTACTCCTTTTTAGGCCTACTTTAGGCCTTTTTTGTAAATAGGTCATCTGATTGCTTTAGGCTTCCTTTTAAGTTGAGTCAGCCCTGGTTGTTCCTCGCTTCAGTCCTTGTAGGCCTAAAATTTGCTTTCTTTCATTGGACACTAATATTTTTGTTTGATCTGAATTCTCAGCCTATACTTCCATGATTCCATTTTCAATAAACCATCTAGTATTTACACTTCAAGGCCTTTATTGTCAAGTTTTGGTGATGAATATGCTTCAATGTGATGAAAGAATATGACATTTTTTATGGGCATGCTTGATTGCAGGATTGTGGAGCCCTTGGTGCATGGAGACTATCCCATTTCCATGAAGAGAAATGCAGGTGCAAGAATTCCAGCCTTCACAAGTCGTGAATCCGAACAAGTTAAGGATTCATATGACTTTATTGGCGTAATTCACTACACCAATAGTAATATCACGGACAATTCTGACGCCCTGAATATCAAACTGAGAGATTACACTGCAGACATGGCTGCAAAGCTACTCTGTAAGCACTCAGTCAAGTTTAAGGATAGTGATTTAATCAAAGATTTTATTTTATTTTTTTATTTTTTTTATTTTTTACTGAAGTAATTAGCAAGGTGAATAACTCATTGTTTTCCTGGTTTTGACAGATGGACAAGATCTGTTTTCGAATGAAGAGGTAAAAATAATACATATCATAATCAATTAGTTAAATTTTTCATATTATTTCACATTATGTATTACTAATGAGCTTTACTTGATTCAGTACTCTGTCACGCCATGGGGTTTACAACAAGAACTCAATAAATTCAAGCTCCTTTATGGCAATCCTCCTATATTCATTCATGAAAATGGTCTCTCTCTCTCTCAATGTTAAGAAAATGATTAACATGAGTTGAAAAAGATTACATATAATTGCGATGAAAATTTTTGAGGAAAATCATTTCTTGATGTTATCAGGGTTGAATATTAAACTGCTGGTCAAAGCTATGTTGTAATAGACAAATCAACTATTGATATAACGTTTCAACTTTCAATCATGTTCATTCTTATAATCCTTTTCCCATTTTATTAATTCATGTAGCCAAAGTTGTAGTTTATGGCATATTGTGACTATCATGGCATATTGGTAATTTGGTTGTATAGATTATTATTATGGAGTTAAGAACTTAAGCCCCAAGGAATTTTATTTGATAGTTGGTGAACCACTTACAATACGTGTTTTATTGTAACTATAGGTCAACGGACACCAAGCAATTCATCACTGCAAGACGTGTCAAGGGTGAAATACTTGCATGGATATATTGGTGCCGTGCTTGATGCCTTGAGGTATGCATCCATCTAGTTCACACATATCACAAATGAGCAGAATCAAAATAAATCCTTAAAATATAAAAAATAAAGAGATTACCATTAAAGCTTTCTTTTTATGCAAGTGTCCATATATAAATACTTTTAAATTCTAACGTACGTGTTTCTAATTTTGAATGTCATCCTAAATTTTCCCAGAAATGGATCAAATATAAAAGGATATTTTGCGTGGTCCTTCCTGGATTTGTTCGAGTTGTTGGATGGATACAGATCGAGCTTTGGCCTATACTATGTCGATCGTGATGATCCAGAGTTGAAGAGATACCCAAAGCTCTCTGCAAAATGGTACAGCCGGTTTTTGATGGGTAGAAGCACATCTATAGTTGGAGCTATTGAACTTGAGAAGGATCCATCACTTGTTTCTGTTGGCCACTTGTTTGAGTAGGTTCTTTAGTTTTGTTTGCATCAATTCCTCCTAGCTATGCTTACTTTCCTTTCTCTGTACACATATGAAATAAGAATTTGTTCAGATTAATTTCCAATAAAGGAAAGACGGATTTTTCAACTGCAAAGGGTATGTATAACAAATTCAATTGACTTTGAGGCTTAAGCCATGTGCACAAAGAAAAAGGAAATTCAAAACAAGAGTATGTAATTTTGGGGAATGTTTGCAAGGACACTTCAAAGCAAAATATTATACAGATATCTCACAAATATTATGTTATCTTTCCTCAATTTTTCATCCCTTTGTTATTCGCATTGACTGGTTGATATAGTTTCTGTGAAGTAATCACTCTCCTAGTTACTAGCAATATAGTATAATATGGGTATGCGGTTCATGCAGCAACGCGATTTGTTACCTATCAACTCATATGATGTGTTAACCTTGAATCCTCAACCGTGGAAATGTCTCGGTACACCTCGTAACTTTTTCTACATTAATTAACCATATTTTATTTCTTTTGAATACTATTGTTTAAGAGAACTACTGTGTTCACCCAAAAAAAAAAGAGAGAACTACTAAAGTAATTGTAACGAATCATGGAATAAAAATTAAAACAAAACAATGAATTAAGCGGAATGCTTGATCTCGCGAAGGATTCCCTTCACGAACATTGCGAATGTCACATGGCTTGTTTTCATTTGGTTGGTTTATCTCTCACCTCCATATTGTATGGTAATGTGGGACAACAGTTGGACAAAACAAATATCGTGAAGCAATCGCGAGATTTTGTCGCGATAAATAGCATTAATCACGACCAAGAAGCAATCGCGAGATTTTTTTTGCGATAAATAGCATCGCTAATGAATTAATCACGACCAAACGGCAATATGAAATTCGTAAAGTTACGCACAAAGCTTTCGTACGATTTTTTTATAAGAAAAGCTTTCGTACTATTTTTTTATAAGAAAAGCTTTCGTACTCTTTTAATTTCCAATGTTCAAATTTAGAAAATGATCTTAAATTTTATATTGTCAATGTCAAGACTTTCTAGAATCATAAATTTAGATTTTATAAAATTAAATTTTGGGCCTTCAAAAAAAAATTAAATTTTGTTACATTATATAAGATTAATAGATACAAATGATACTTTATTTTCTATAAAAATACAGAAATAGTAATGTCTTAATTCAGAATTTATTTTCAGAATTTATTCGTAATTCATGAATTTGTATTTTCATATAATTTGTTTCTATAATTTTTTCATAATTTAAAAAATTTCATCTCCTTAATCAACTCCTGGATAATGAAATAGAGATTCATTTTTTTGGCCTAGTACATGTGGTTAGGGTGGAGGAGGAGAAATTGAGCGTTAGAGTTTCATCTCTTGATATAAAAACATCTCTTGTTATACTTGATTGATCTTTGAGACATGTTGGTAGCATTTGACGGATAGGTTAAGAGTCCCTTTATTTCATATTATTAAAAACTCTCGTATTATTGATTATTTTGGTTTGATCTATTTTTATATTTAATATTTTCCTCCAATGTAAATTCTTACAAAACAATTACCTATAATTTCTTATAAACTTTTTCCTTCATTTTAAATCTTAACTTTCTATAAATTTAAAATGTTTTTAGAATAATTACACATTAACATTTATTTTTTCATAAATAAATTGTATTGGTATTTATTTGTCTGTTTATTTAAATTAATGATATGTTTTTATAGTTTTAAGTTTTAACTATTTTTTAATATATATTTTATAGTATTTAAAATACTGGTATGCAGCGTAGATAAAAATACTCATTACGATCAGTTAGAAGATGAAGAGCGGTGTATGCACCACACTCTTCAACACTCACTTATCAACACACTCCTTCCTATTGGTTGAAATTCATATGGATCCCACCAAATTTACGTGAGACCCACATTATTTAGTGAGACCCACTTAAATCTCAACCAATAAGAGAGTGAGTGCTGAAAAGAGAGCGTTAAAAAGTGTATTAAGGCTTAATTAGCAATTTGGTCCTTAACTTAATTTTGAGGTGCAAGTTGGTCCCTTAACTTTTTTTTGCGTCAAATTGGTCCTTTAACTTAATAAACGGGAGCACGTTAGTACTTGCTTTAACCTCAGTTAGTCCAACTCACCACTGTATCTGACGTGGAGCTGACATGGTAAATGAGTCATCACTTTTATTATTATTATTATTATTATTATTATTATTATTATTATTATTATTATTATTATATGACTAATCATTTTTATTTATTTAAATATTATATAATTAATATAAAAAATTGAAACCAATATCTCCTTCCTCTGAAAACCCTAATAGCCACCATTGTTGATGACCTTCTGTTGCCACCCTTTTTTGCTTCAACCTTTGGTTATGACCTCTATGACCGGGAAGGAGCTGAGCAAAAACAAAAATAACAAAAACGCGTAGGAAGAAGAAGAGTTTATTCATTCCATACTCAGTCCCATTACACGATTATACTAACAGAGCAGAGATGACAGTATTGAAAATAAAAAACAGAGAAACGCGAGGGAGAAGAAGAACCTGGGCTTTCAACCTTTAACCCAGAAAATTACATAGAGGACAATTTTGCTTCAACCATCTTTGTCCAGATTTATTCGATTCGCCATAAGTCATAACTAAAGGGAGGGACCTGTTACACCGGCGCCGGTGCCGATTGTAAGTCACGGTGATGGTGACAGATCGAACCCCCTTTATGCTTTTTCTTCTGTTTTTTTTTCCCGGATTATGATAAGATTTGGGATTAGGGTTTTGGAAAAATTTGGGGGTTTCTAAGACAGGAAGGGGAGGGGAAGAAATTCCACTCAACCTTGAGAAAGGGAGAAAGACGGTGGTGCCTAGCTTTGGCGACATCGCGTGCGTCGTCTCCAGCGAGTGTGCGGCGGTTCCTGGCTCTTTGAAATTGCATATGTCCTATGTGTTGTCGTTGTCGTTGTCGTTGTCGTTGTTGTTGGGTGTGCTGAGGACGAAATAGAGAAGATGAAGCTAGGTTCCTCATGATGGTGGTGGTGGCGATCTGGAGCAGAAGAGGAAGAAGAAGAATTGGAGATGAATTTCAAATCCCTAACCCTAGGTGAAGATTTGGGGAAGAAGAAGGAAGAACAGTGCCAATTACCACGTCAGACTCTCTCTCGTTCCACATAATTCGTTGCTAACAACATTACTCTCAATTCTGACGGAAGGGCCATTTTGAACCAACTGAAAAAAGTTAAAGGACCAATTTGACGCAAAAAAAAAAGATAAGGGACCAATTTGCACCTAAAAAATAAGTTAAGGGACTAAATTGTTAATTAAGCCGTGTATTAATAGCGCTTCTCTTCGGCAAATGCTTCTACCCAACAATAAAAAGACAAGCACGTGGCTCACCCGCTTTTGGCTCACTTGATACATGTTGACATCCAACACCTCTAGTAAATGTGATTATCGTTGAGGTGTCCACGGAAAGAATCTCTTTTTTTTTGTCAACAGTGTAATATTTCATTCAAAGGCAACGACCTCAAAATATTACACAAGAGCAAACACTCTACCCACTACCCACTAACAGGGTATATTACAAGCTTACACACTAGCTTACACGACTATCAATACTAACACAACATAACAAATAGAAATCACAAGGCTAATTTTGTATTCTTCGACTCCACCAGGCCTACTTCGCAACTTCTCAGAAGTGCCAGGCCATGCCAATTGAAGCTCCCAAGGTTGAGACATGAATACTAGCAGAGGAAGGAAACATTGAAAAGTGTAGTCTTTCTATCTGGTTTAGCTTCTTTTTTCTCAATTAAAAACAAATGTATTTGTGGCTAAACCATTCCAACAACCAATTTTGAATTAACCAAAAAAACCACTGGCCAAGATCGTATCCAAATAGAACGCAAAATTGCTGCATCACTCTTGAAATAGTCTCAAAAACTGTGCGCAAACTTGTCTTCATCAGCCTATGCAATATCTCCTATAGATCCATCAGTAGAGCTCAGGAAAGCTGTAGATACAACATCCAAAGTGACCCTAACTATCTTAAATATCAAACTAAATATCAAGCTAAACTAGCAACAACTAAAAAAACAAAGACAACCACGACAAAAAAAAAACAACAGCAACAACAACTAATTTACCAAAAACAACGACACCAACAATAGCAGAAGCAAAACTCCTTCATTACCAAGCTTCCATAACAACAGCTGGCTGTGTCCCGTGGTGGCTCAGGAAGGGTTAATCGAGGCTGGAACTGAAATCGGTGGAGGTTGCAATTTTAGATCTTGGAAGCTATGGTTGAAATCCAGCATCAGCATGGAGGAAGATGAAGAACCGCCGGTTTAAACCTCAAATCCGTCTCTACTTCCTTCACCTTCGTTATTACCCTCGTCGGATTCACTCCACCCACGGTCACCTCCATCGCTTGCCTTCGCAGACTTGCCTTCTCCGTCATGTAGATCACCGCCATGGAAAGCTTCTTCAAAAGGAGGAGTATCGCCACTACTGGGTGGCTGTACCACAGCGGCTCCACCGCGCCGCACCAAATCCTAACTAGAGGGTACCAGTGAGAGAGATAACTCTCTAATTCCCTTCGTCCATGGAAAGTATCTCGAACATCATGATGGAACAAGAAATATTTTGGGCCTTGTCTTCATCATGCTTCTGAATTTGGCATATAATATTGTGATCATCGTGTGTGTTACCACTTACCATATATGGGCATCTTTGGTAATTTGGTTGTATGGAATTTAAAAATTCAAGTACACTACATGTTTTTGTTTTAAATTTTTTGTTACACTCTAATTATTTACATTTTTCTATGTTAGGATAACATTGATAAGTTAAAAACAACAGGAACATAAAAAAAATTAAGAGAATTCTTCGATACCCATTAAGAAAGTTGGGTATCGATATTATTAAGTTAAAAATAACCAAAAACTTAATTTCACTTAAAAAAATAATTAAACATCGTTACTATGAGGGTGTGCATTTGTACACCCCCTAAAATTTAAAAATTTTCACTTAGTATAATTTTATTTTGATTACTATCAATTTTAAACTTTGCACCTAAACTCATAGCATTTTCATCTCAACTAGAGACTGACCTATTTGTTGTCTAGAATGTGCACTTGCACCCTCTGAAAAATTAAAAATATTACTTACCCCTTATAAAATTTATATTTTGACCAATCTCAGTATATTAATTTGCACCTATTGCCCTCAACTAGTCACTTTTTTTATCTCATTCAGTCAGACCTAGTCATCTCTCTCTCAAAACTCAAAACATAACTTCTCTCACGGTCTCACACCTCGACCCATTCTCCCTCCTGTTGGTGAGTGTCATTTTCGGTCTCTATTTCCTCTTTTTACTGGGTTCAGATTTTCTCTAATTTAGACTAAAATCCTAATCTAATCCCGCTGTTAATTTTCTCTTGTAATTGGATATCTGTTAATTGAGTCTACGTTGTTTTGTTATTTTTTCTTTTATAACATTTTTATTCCAAAAATTTTTCTATTTTTTTAAGTCCGAAAACATGTTTTGTGTTGTCAGAAATCACTCTGTTACAAGATGAGTAAACATTTGCTGTTATTATATTTTTTTTAAAAGAAAAACATATGCCCACACTCTTGTTATAATTTTGATATTTTTAAAATTTTATGAACCGTTGAGCCAGAGTCCTTGATCCGCTGTTGGAGGATACTAGAGTTGTTAATCCATCAATTTTTCTCTCTCTCTGCATCACGTCACTCATCACAAGTCTTTTGTAATCCCATTGCTTAGTGGAGTTTAAAGGGAACATCATCCACCAATGAAGCATAAATTACAACTATCAAATTAAATACATTTTAATATATCAACACGTGAAACATTTCCACACTAAAATAAAACAAATCACAGATAACAGCAAGTACCGAATGCGGGGACGGTTGACTTGAGGAGGAACATTGATGATGGAACCAAAAACATGTTTGAGCCTTGCTTTCTTGCTGACTACTCTTTTGCTTCTGAACTTGGCTGTGGGAGTGCTGAGTGTTGATGATAATTATAGCAGAGATGACTTCCCAGTTGATTTTGTTTTTGGTTCAGGCACCTCTGCTTATCAGGTCCCCCTTTTTTTTTGCATCCTCAATTTTCTTTCTATTTTATCCCAAACCACTTCAATTTTGCGAATTAGCTAGCGAGTGTGAATGTCACAACAATTTTGTAAAATTTATATTATTATTGTTCATGTGATGTGATTATGAACAGGTGGAAGGTGCTGCTAACGAAGATGGAAGAACTCCTAGCATCTGGGATACCTTTGTCCATGATGGTTGGTTAATTCCTTCTTCTTCTCAATCATCTAATCAATTTTGGAATTTTCTTATAACTCCTGCACAAGGACAGTAGCCTAGGAACATACGATAAAGCTTTCAATTTTCACATGCATGTTACATGGACAAACTCTGCATACTTTTTTTTTTATAGGCAAATCTTAATGATCAGTTTGTTAGGGAAGGGGAATTTGTTAGTGGCAGGCCCTTCACCTCCTGCTTAAAATTTTTTCGGTGTCCCAACCCAAACCACTGGGCTATTATTCGGGGACACAAACTCTGCATACTGTCACAGAGTGGACACGTGGATTACTTAGTACATATACTAATACAATTGTTAGACGTAAAATCATTCTTCATAGGCCTTCACTTGCTGGTTTTAAATTTTACGGTAGTTATTTTGTTCCATGACAACGTATAAAAGCCTCTATGATCACGTGATTTTATATTTTGATCCTTGTTATCCCTATTTTTCTAAATAAAGTTAAATTTTATCACAGAGTCAGGATCCGTTGACACCATGTGTAAGTGGAAAGACTTACACCAAATCTAGAGCGTTAAAACTGACAAATCATACGGCTAAAAATATTTCACCAAAAAAATAAAAATAATTAGAAAGTTGAGCCACGTGACTTCTGGGATCGACCATCTCTGCGTTTGTTTCTTCCCCTTTCTTTTTCGCGAACTTCATTCTTTCAATCCCAAGTTCTTCTTTTTCAGTTAGCCCCATTAATGGGTTCTTTGTTTGTTGCATAACATCTTCCTTCTTTTGGCCCAGACTCTTCTTTATCAACGAGCCCCATCCGTGAGAAAACGATTTTAATTTTCAAATGTGCATTGAATTGCGATTTAGGTAAAACAAGTTGGCTTGTCCCGTGGTTATGAATTTCTGAGAAAGAATTGATGCCCGTGATATCTAGTTCCCAATACTAAAGGAAGCTTTCAGTTTTAACAAATCGAAATTTCTGTCACTGGTTTTTTGCCATATTTTGTAAATATAATTTTATTATAAAGATACTGAAATTTATAATAACTGAAGTTTATTCAAGTGATTGGAATCCAATTCTATAACTAAGGTTCCTGCAATGAAAGTAATTTTTTCTGGACATTTTTTCCCGAAAAGGATTGATGTCTACCGATATTCATTTGAATAAAATTATTGGAAATGATTACTTGTTTCTTTTGACTATAAAAACATTTATCATACGGAAGGCCAAAACAAATACGATGAACGCCTCGCCAGCCACCGGGAGAATCGATCTCAAATGTTCTATCTTTTTCGTAAGAAGAAATAGGTTTGAGCACAGAGGAAAAGGCAAAAAAAAAAAAAAAAAGGCACGTGACGCGCTATCAAATTTTGTGGAGTTTTATGTTTAGGATATTCTTAGCCATATGATTTATTAGTTTTAACGCCCTAGATTTGGTGTAAGTCTTTCTATTTACACCTGGTGTCAACGGATTTTGACTCTTTATCACAAGCCAAATAGGGATCTTGATTGACAAAACTTGTTAAAAAAATAAAGCCATCCTTTCATAACCCTTCACTCAATTTAAGTTTTTGAATAGTTCGTTCATGAATATTCTCATTTTTACCGCAACAAAAAAATCTACTATAGTTGCATGTCTCTCTAACAAATTAGATGGTCTTTCAAGATTTTAGCTACTCATAATTGGGGGAACAAAATGTCCAAAAGTGTATTATCTATTATTGGTCAAATAAACCAATTTTTCTTGAGGGAGAATCAATGATGAGAAACTGGGAATGAGAAACTGACCAGTTTTGCTTTTGTGGCTATCATTTAAGGTCATTCCTTCAACACAAGACAGACTCTCATATTATCATATTTTATAAGCAGGCTATAAGCATGGAGACAATGGTGATGTAGCCTGCGATGGCTACCACAAATATAAGGTAATCAATAACTACGCTTCAATCTTTTTTACTTTTGTTCAGTGATGTTTCTTTTTTATTCATACGACAATTTGTGATGTTTAAATACATTGAGCAATAGCTGGTTAAGACAATGTAAAATCTATGATGCAGGAAGATGTACAACTCATGGTGGAAACAGGCCTTGAAGCCTATAGATTTTCCATTTCCTGGTCCAGATTGATACCAAGTATTTTGCTGAACTTAAGACTTGAGTACATAACAAGAAGCATTGAATTTTAATGTTATTTTATTTCTTTCTAAAGTAAAGCCTTTCTGAATGATTATGTCTTTGAAAATGCTTTTCTTTCTCTCCCAGATGGTAGATGATCGGTCAACCCCAAGGGATTGCAATACCACAACAATCTCATCAATGAACTCATTAGCAATGGTTAAATACTAGTTTCTTAATTTGCAAGATAAAATATGCCTTGAAGTTCACTCAAAAAAAAGTTTGGAATCAATTCTGTTTCTTCAACTAATATAGTTCATAACTTTATATGTCCCTTGAGCAGGAATCCAACCACATGTCACACTACACAACTATGATCTCCCACAGGCACTTGAGGATGAATATGGAGGATGGGTTAGTCGCGATATCGTGTATGTTCCGTGCTCTTATGGTTGCACTAATTCTTGAAACTTCTAGTGTATGAATTACATTGCATAAAACAAGGCACAACAATCTTAAATCTAAACACTACTTTTAACAATTTTTTTCTCATGCTTTGGAAGAAATGTCCTTATATTACAAACTTGGACCAAATTGAGGAACATGAATAAAAAAGGTTACTTGAATGTCAATGCAGAAGAGACTTCACAAACTATGCTGACGTGTGTTTTAGAGAGTTTGGTGTTAGAGTCAAGTATTGGACTACCGTGAATGAGCCCAATGTCTTTTCCTTAGGTGGTTATGATCAGGGAAATGCCCCGCCTCATCGATGTTCTCCCCCATTTTGCGCTATAAACAGCACTAAGGGCAACTCAACATATGAACCCTACTTGGCAGTTCATCATATCTTGTTAGCACATTCTTCAGCTGTGAGATTGTATAGAAGAAAGTATAAGGTATGTCACCTAATCTTTTTCCATATTGTGTATTTTAATTTATGGATTTGTTTTTCTGTCATTGTTACTTTCTGTGTGTTAATATGGCAAAGGCTTCAGAATCATATATTATAACAAAAACTTGACCTTATTGGATTCCCAATAGCACATAAGGAGAACTTTGGTGGCAAAGAATGTTCATGATTCCATCATAGATATTAACCTGCATTGCAGGGAAAACAACATGGATTTATTGGTATCTCTGTCTATACATTTCGGTTCCTTCCTCAAACAAATACAAGGAAAGACAGGGTAGCATCTCAAAGAGCCCACGATTTTTTAGTTGGTTGGTAAGTTACAGATCCTAAATTGTTTGTTATACTTCTCACTTCCCCTCGTGTTACTTTGTTTTTTGTATGTACTTAAGACATGTGACTGAAGTTTTCATTTGTAAGCCTTTAAGTATTCACTAGGTACTGGTATGGGGTACTAATTTTTTTTTTTTCCAAAAAATAAGGTATGAATATACAACCACAGGTACAGGTGGTGTGTACCAAAATATAGTAGTACCCAAGTGTACATAAATTGAATACTCATCTCAAAATTTTCCATTTTTTTTTTTTGGTCTCTACATATCCTATGGTCACGGGTACACACGTATGTACTCACTCGGTACATGTATGGCTTTAATTTTAAAGTACTCGTGCTTTATACAACAAATGTTAGTTATTAGTATATTATGTTAGTAGGAGAAGTTGAACCCATGACCTCCTTGTCACTCTAATCCCTATGTCCCTCCTCCCAGACCACTAAGTCACCTTATCACTCCTACTCGTGCTTAATACCTACTTCCTTTTAGACTTAAAATTTGTGTTTGTGGCTTCAAATATTCTAGTTGCTGGTGATAACTATGACATCATGTGAAGGATTTGGCAGTTTTATTTACCTACTTTATTGCAGGATAATGGAACCCTTGGTACATGGAGATTATCCCATTTCCATGAAGGCAAATGCAGGTGCAAGAATTCCAGCCTTCACAAATCGTGAATCCAAACAAGTCAAGGGTTCATATGACTTTATAGGTGTAATTCACTACACCAGTATTAACGTCACAGACAATTCTGATGCCCTGAAGACAAATCTCAGAGATTTATCTGCAGACATGGCTGTAAACCTAGTCTGTATGTATTTCATTATTCTTAAGCACAGTGGATTTAAAAAGATTGAAATTGAAGTCGGTCATATAATATAATTAGCTTGCTCTACTCACTGCATTCACTGCATCTTTTTAGTTATCACTCTGTCTCTGAGATTTTCAACTGGTTGAACTTTTTACATCATTTACCAACTAATTCTCCAATAATTTTCATTAATGTACACAACCATTTATATTTCTTGTACCTAAATAATTGGTGGAGCAAGTTGAATCATTCACCTGCTTTTTCAAGTTTTGCAGCTATAGAGGATGATCTATTTACTGCGGAAGAGGTAACAGTTAAAGAACAAATAATAGTGATTCTCTTAATTAGTTGGTTCAATTATTTGGTTTACTTCACTGTATAACTATCTTCTTCACTTGATTCAGTACCCTATCACACCATGGAGTTTACGGGAAGTGCTGGATAAATTCAAGCTGCTTTATGGCAATCCTCCTATATTCATTCATGAAAATGGTCTCTTAATTTGTCTATCTCTCATTCAATAAGATTACATTGCAATCAATCTCTTTAAGAAAAATCATCTTTAGATGTTGATTGAGGTTGAATAGTAAGCTAAGGAACAAAGGTTTTTGGTTTTAATAGACAACTGCAAATAGCATTAGACATTTGGCTTCTCAATCATAATCATTCTTGCTTCTTAGCCCTTTCCCACTTTGCTAATACATGTAGCCAACAATATCACTAGGTTGTTATTGCATATTGTGATTAGCAAGTATTTTTCAAGATATGGTCATCTTCAATTGTATGGATTTGTAAACGTAAGCCTCGTGGGATTTATCCATGATTTGGTGAATCATTCATAATGCATGTCATCAATGTTAAACTAATTTCGCATAAGATGAGTTCCAATGCGTTGAATTTTTAATTTTGTGAATATTTGGCTTGTCTTATTAGGTCAACGGACACCAAGCAATTCATCACTTCATGACGTGTCAAGGGTGAAATACTTGCATGGATACATTGGTGGCGTGCTTGATGCCTTGAGGTATACAGTTGTTAATTTATGAATCTATTGAACTATCGGGTTATTAATTTAGCATAAGACCACGTTAATTACACATGAATGAAACAATGTCCAAAACACTTAATTGTTTTGATATGTTCTCTTATTTTTCTTGCCATGCTAAATTTTCTCAGAAATGGATCAAATATAAAGGGATACTTTGCGTGGTCTTTCCTTGATCTATTCGAGTTGCTGGATGGATACGGAGCGAGCTTCGGGCTGTACTATGTTGATCGGAATGATCCAGAGCTAAGGAGATACCCAAAGCTCTCTGCAAAATGCTATAGGCAGTTCTTGAGGGGTTCGAGATTATCTGTAGTTGGAGCTATGGAACTCGAGAACCATGCATCGCTTGTTTCTGTTCAGTAAGCTCCATGATTTGTTTGCATCAGAGGCTCAGATCATTATTATATATTGGTGCTCTAGTCATGCTTAACATTCCCTTTTTTGCATAATAAGAATTTGTATATTATATAAAATGGAGTTTTGTCACGTGAAATTATGCCACATGTCACATCTAAGGGTGTTCATAAACCGATCCAATCCAATTCAAACCACAGCCACCGAACCGAAAAACCGCAAACCGAATTAACCGCAAACCGAAAAAACCGAAAACCGCAAAAAACCGAAATTTTGTATTGGATTGGATCGGTTTTCGGATCCTTCTAATGGAACCAATCCAATCCAAACCGATCCAAAGTATTATTACACAACATAATATTATTCTTATAATTACCTTATTTTTAATATATTTTCTCACACATTATAAAATTTAATTTTTTAAATTAATCATGTATATTTTTATATAATATAGAATATTTTACTTTTTTAATATACATTTTTTTGGGTACATTTTTAAGCTTGCAAATAAATTATTTATTCTTATTTTTATAATTTTAAACATATTTTTCTTAATTTGTGGATCTATTCATCTCTTTCCCATTTTATAATTCTCTTTCACATTAATACAATAATGCGTGATATATCAATATAGAAAAATAATGTGTGATATGGTCGAACCGCAAGCATTTCTAGGGCCAACGATTCCTTTTGATTATTTCATAATTTCGTTTATAAGAAGCAAAAAAAAGCTGGTCGTTATTGCCCTACTGTTGGCTACTGCAATTAGTTTAATGTTATGAAATATAAGTTATCGTTATTGTCGTAATTTCACCATTTGGAAAAATATAAACCAAGAGATTAGATTATAATTGAGAAACCGAAATCCAATCCAATCCAAACCGAAGTAAATCGGATTGGATCGGATCAGATTTGATTTTAAAACCAAACCGATTGGATGATTAGAGTAAAAACCGAAAGGATTGGATCGGATGATTTTTTCCCTTAAAACCGATCCAATCCAATCTGCGAACACCCTTAGTCACATCCATATTCATATATTTTTTCGACTAAAACAAAAATTAATTTTAAATTGTTATTATCTTAAGAGTCATTAATACATCATCTCAATTAATTGTCATTAACAATCAAGGTCGTTAGACTCGCGAGTCGAATCGTCTGATTCTATGAGTTTACTTTTCTACATGGACGAAACGAGTTGACTCGCTCTGCGACTCCTTTCTGCACAAACTCAGGTGGACTCGTGGTAGACTTGGATTGACTCGCGAGTCTGAGTCGAGTCAGCAAGTCAGTGTTGACATTTAAAAAAAAATCCCAAAACGATACCATTTCATGTGTTTTGTTTTGAGCCGAGTCCGCAAGTTTTGCTCTGTAAGCGTACAAAAAAGAGAAAGATTAATCGTCCTTCACACACACAAGCGATACTGATATAGACATTTTACTGTATTTTATTTTAATGTTCACACAAAATTAGGTAATAGGTACTCATTGTCTTAGGTAGCCTTGTAGCCCTTTCATTCATTACTCTGCACTGTAGCATTTTCCCCTTCTTATCACATCATTTGTATTTTAGTTTATATAAATCACATTTTGTCAAAAAAATATTGTATAATTACATATTTTTCATAGTATTTGTCTTTTATAATCTCTCTGTGTTTAGATTTTCGAGGTTGTACTGTATTTAAGACAAAATGAAAAATACTTCTCCGATGTCAGTACTCGATTATAGTGCACATAGTTAGACTTCATTCTTATTTTATTTATAATTTAATAACTAGTAATAATATTTATTTAAAATTAAAAATTATTTGCAAAATAAAATTGTTAAAATTATATATAAGGAGATAAAACTTTAATTTGTGAATTAGATTATAAAAATAAATTATGTAAATTAAAACACACCACTAATGTAAATTTAAAAAAATGAAAAATAATGAAATTGTTGAAATAAACAATTAGTCTATGTAACGATTTTTGAATTTATCAACACATTAAGTTGTGTGGGATATAGAAGCAAGTTAAGTGCATATGATCTCTCATAAATATTGACTTTTTTTTTATCTTGATGATATTATAGTAAGTATTTGTGATGTGTAGATTTGTTTAATATTATTTTAAATATTTGGTAAACTCATACGGGTTTACGAGTCTACCTATATTTCACGAGTTTGCCGAGACTCTCTCATTAATATTATTTTAAATATTGGGTAAACCCGTACGAGTCTATCTATGATCCACGAGTCTTAACAATCAAAAATATATTTTCTTAAATGACTTACTTATTTTAAATTATATATCATTCATATTTATCAATCATCATTTATTATATTTAGAACTAAAATGAAATAATTATTAACTTGTCTTACAAAGTTATTAATTATGACAACGATTATTTTTTGTGCATTATTACTTAATTTTATTACTAAAATTATGGAAATTTTATCATGCATATAAGAAGAATCCTTGGATCGTACCAACCAAATTCCTTTTTTTCAATTTTTATAAAAAAGATGTTAGTGAAACTAAAAACATTACTGAAAAGAAAAAAAGAATAGAGTACTCGTGCTTTGCACGAGTAATTTCACAGTTTGTAACTTAGAATTTAGTTAATCTATATAGAAGTTTAGCTACAGAAATTATCTATTATACGTACAAGTTAATCTATACGTTATAAAATCTATATCAGATTCGTTTTTTTTAATACTAAAACTAGTAACATACCCGTGCATACGCACGGGTCGCGCAACGTTTGTATAATTGTTATGGAAGACTATGTCTTCTGGTCTAACAAATATTTGAATATAAAATTTTTTATACCAATATTAATATTTAATATTAATTGTATATAATATAATAATGGAACCCAAACTACAGTGATTCAAAATTCTACATATATACAAATAAACTTATTATACTAAATCATTGCATGTTTCCCGCCAGACTTAGAATTGTGAATAAATATCTGTAAATAATAAAGACATGCATAAAATTGATATGTCCTCAAAGAAAAAGAAACTATACCTACAAACTCAATAAAAACTATTGCATGTTTTCCTCATCGGGAGTCAAGAAAAATAATGAATTATAAATAATAAATATCTACATAAAATTGATATGTGCTCAACGCAATTAAACTATCCCGACAAATTCAATCTAAGGAATTACGTTTCCTGGCAGTACTCAGGAAACGTAATTCCTTAGATTGTCCAAATGCTTGCAGCTCGCGAGAAAAAGTCTTCTTAAATAACACTAATGAGGAGAAAGATGAAATACAGCCTACCGCTTCAAGGAAGAGAAAATCCAAGAATTCAGGTTTTTTATTTCCTTTTATATGTAAATATTTTTTTTTGCCAAAAAAGTGAGTTTAAGCTCAACCTGCCGAGATCAAGCTCAGCCTGTCGAGATGAGGATTGACTTCGACAGCTGGAGGACCAACAGCTTGAGTTTGATCTCGACAGGTTGAGCTTGATCTCGGAAGGTTGAGCTTAAACTCGACAGCTTGAAGACAACTATCTATTGGAGCATCAAGACCCATCACAACCAAGCTGTCGAAATAAATCTAACTTGATGTTGCCGAGATCAAGTGAACCGAGATCAAGCTCAACCTAAGCTCAACTCGCCGAGATCAAGCTCACCTGTCGAGATCACGATTGACTTCGATACTGAGGACCAACAATAGCCGCCGAGATCAAGGACCAACAGCGGCAGGTTTGATCTCGACAGGTTGAGTAAGCTCAACCTGCCGAGATCAAGCTCAACCTGTCGAGATCAGGATTGACTTCGACAGCTTGAGGACCAACAGCCTGTGTTTGATCTCGACAGGTTGAGCTTGATCTCGACAGCTATTCACATGATATATTTCGACAGCTTGATTGTGATGGCTCTTGATGCTCCAATAGATAGTTTAGTCTTCAAGCTGTCGAGATCAAACACAAGCTGTCGAGATCAGGATTGACTTCCACAGTTTGAGGACCAACAGCTTCAGTTTGATCTCGACAGTTTGAGTTTGATCTCGGTTGAGCTTGACAACCGAGATCAAACTCAGCCTGTCAACATCAAACTCAAGTTGTTGGTCCTTAAGCTGTCGAAGTCAATCGTGATATCGACACGTTGAGCTTGATCTCGGCAGGTTGAGCATAAACTCGACAGCTTGAAGACAACTATCTATTGGAGCATCAAGACCCATCACAATCAAGCTGTCGAAATAAATCTAACTTGATAGCTGTCGAGATCAAGCTGAACCGAGGTCAAGCTCAACCTAAGCTCAACCTGCCGAGATCAAGCTCAACCTGTCGAGATCACGATTGACTTCGACAGCTTGAGGACCAACAATAGCTGTCGAGATCAAGCTCAACCGAGATCAAGCTCAACCTGTCAAGATCAAACTCGAGGTGTTGGTCCTCAAGCTGTCGAAGTCAATCCTGATCTCGACAGCTTGAGCTTGATCTCGGCAGGTTGAGCTTACTCAACCTGTCGAGATCAAACTCAAGGTGTCGAAGTCAATCCTCATCTCGACAGGCTGAGGTTGATCTCGGCAGGTTGATTGTTCGTCCGAGTTTATACAACCAATATCTTATTCAGAACAACATAACATGACGCGTCCCGTCCCGTGCGTAGCACGGGTATTCTGCTAGTTTTCAAGACCCATCACAACCAAGCTGTCGAAATAAATCTAACTTGATAGCTGTCGAGATCAAGCTCAACCTAAGCTCAACCTGCCGAGATCAAGCTCACCCTATCGAGATCACGATTGACTTCGACAGCTTGAGGACCAACAATAGCTGTCGAGATCAAGGACTTCCAGCTTGAGTTTGATCTCGACAGGTTGAGTAAGCTCAACCTGCCGAGATCAAGCTCAACCTGTCGAGATCAGGATTGACTTCGACAGCTTGAGGACCAACAGCCTGTGTTTGATCTCGATAGGTTGAGCTTGATCTCGACAGCTATTCACATGATATATTTCGACAGCTTGATTGTGATGGCTCTTGATGCTCCAATAGATAGTTTAGTCTTCAAGCTGTCGAGATCAAACACAAGCTGTCGAGATCAGGATTGACTTCCACAGTTTGAGGACCAACAGCTTCAGTTTGATCTCGGTTGAGCTTGACAACCGAGATCAAACTCACCGCCAACATCAAACTCAAGTCGTTGGTCCTCAAGCCGCCGAAGTCAATCGTGATATCGACAGTTGAGCTTGATCTCGGCAGTTGAGCTTAAACTCGACGACTTGAAGACAACTATCTATTGGAGCATCAAGACCCATCACAATCAAGCTGTCGAAATAAATCTAACTTGATAGCTGTCGAGATCAAGCTGAACCGAGGGCAAGCTCAACCTAAGCTCAACCTGCCGAGATCAAGCTCAACCTGTCGAGATCACGATTGACTTCGACAGCCTGAGGGCCAACAATACCTGTCGAGATCAAGCTCAACCGAGATGAAGCTCAGCCTGCCAAGAACAAACTCGAGGTGTTGGTCCTCGCCGGTCAAAGTCAATCGATCTCGGCGGCAGCTGATATCGGCAGGTTGAGCTTACTCAACCTGTCGAGATCAAACTCAAGCTGTCGAAGTCAATCCTCATCTCGACAGGCTGAGGTTGATCTCGGCAGGTTGATTGTTCGTCCGAGTTTATACAACCAATATCTTATTCAGAACAACATAACATGACGCGTCCCGTCCCGTGCGTAGCACGGGTATTCTGCTAGTTTTCAAGACCCATCACAACCAAGCTGTCGAAATAAATCTAACTTGATAGCTGTCGAGATCAAGCTCAACCTAAGCTCAACCTGCCGAGATCAAGCTCACCCTGTCGAGATCACGATTGACTTCGACAGCTTGAGGACCAACAATAGCTGTCGAGATCAAGGACCACCAGCTTGAGTTTGATCTCGACAGGTTGAGTAAGCTCAACCTGCCGAGATCAAGCTCAACCTGTCGAGATCAGGATTGACTTCGACAGCTTGAGGACCAACAGCCTGTGTTTGATCTCGACAGGTTGAGCTTGATCTCGACAGCTATTCACATGATATATTTCGACAGCTTGATTGTGATGGCTCTTGATGCTCCAATAGATAGTTTAGTCTTCGTCGCCGAGATCAAACACAAGTCGCCGAGATCGGGATTGACTTCCACGGTTGAGGACCAACAGCTTGATTTGATCTCGGCGGTTTGAGTTTGATCTCGGTTGAGCTTGACAACCGAGATCAAACTCACCTGTCAACATCAAACTGCCGCTGGTCCTCGTCGCCGGGTCAATCGTGATATCGACACGTTGAGCTTGATCTCGGCAGGTTGAGCTTAAACTCGACAGCTTGAAGACAACTATCTATTGGAGCATCAAGACCCATCACAATCAAGCTGTCGAAATAAATCTAACTTGATAAATTGCCGAGATCAAGTCAACCGAGATCAAGCTCAACCTAAGCTCAACTCGCCGAGATCAAGCTCACCCCGCCGAGATCACGATTGACTTCGGCGGCGAGGACCAACAATAGCTGTCGAGATCAAGCTCAACCGAGATCAAGCTCAACCTGTCAAGATCAAACTCAAGGTGTTGGTCCTCAAGCTGTCGAAGTCAATCCTGATCTCGACAGGTTGAGCTTGATCTCGGCAGGTTGAGCTTACTCAACCTGTCGAGATCAAACTCAAGCTGTCGAAGTCAATCCTCATCTCGACAGGCTGAGGTTGATCTCGGCAGGTTGATTGTTCGTCCGAGTTTATACAACCAATATCTTATTCAGAACAACATAACATGACGCGTCCCGTCCCGTGCGTAGCACGGGTATTCTGCTAGTTTTCAAGACCCATCACAACCAAGCTGTCGAAATAAATCTAACTTGATAGCTGTCGAGATCAAGCTCAACCTAAGCTCAACCTGCCGAGATCAAGCTCACCCTATCGAGATCACGATTGACTTCGACAGCTTGAGGACCAACAATAGCTGTTGAGATCAAGGACCACCAGCTTGAGTTTGATCTCGACAGGTTGAGTAAGCTCAACCTGCCGAGATCAAGCTCAACCTGTCGAGATCAGGATTGACTTCGACAGCTTGAGGACCAACAGCCTGTGTTTGATCTCGACAGGTTGAGCTTGATCTCGACAGCTATTCACATGATATATTTCGACAGCTTGATTGTGATGGCTCTTGATGCTCCAATAGATAGTTTAGTCTTCAAGCTGTCGAGATCAAACACAAGCTGTCGAGATCAGGATTGACTTCCACAGTTTGAGGACCAACAGCTTCAGTTTGATCTCGGTTGAGCTTGACAACCGAGATCAAACTCAGCCTGTCAACATCAAACTCAAGCTGTTGGTCCTCAAGCTGTCGAAGTCAATCGTGATATCGACAGGTTGAGCTTGATCTCGGCAGGTTGAGCTTAAACTCGACAGCTTGAAGACAACTATCTATTGGAGCATCAAGACCCATCACAATCAAGCTGTCGAAATAAATCTAACTTGATAGCTGTCGAGATCAAGCTGAACCGAGGTCAAGCTCAACCTAAGCTCAACCTGCCGAGATCAAGCTCAACCTGTCGAGATCACGATTGACTTCGACAGCTTGAGGACCAACAATAGCTGTCGAGATCAAGCTCAACCGAGATCAAGCTCAACCTGTCAAGATCAAACTCGAGGTGTTGGTCCTCGCCGCCGGTCAATCCCGATCTCGACTGAGCTTGATCTCGCAGTCGAGCTTACTCAACCCGCCGAGATCAAACTCAAGGTGTCGGTCAATCCTCATCTCGACAGCCGAGGTTGATCTCGGCAGTTGATTGTTCGTCCGAGTTTATACAACCAATATCTTATTCAGAACAACATAACATGACGCGTCCCGTCCCGTGCGTAGCACGGGTATTTTGCTAGTTTTCAAGACCCATCACAACCAAGCTGTCGAAATAAATCTAACTTGATAGCTGTCGAGATCAAGCTGAACCGAGATCAAGCTCAACCTAAGCTCAACCAAGCTCAACCTAAGCTCAACCTGCCGAGATCAAGCTCACCCTGTCGAGATCACGATTGACTTCGACAGCTTGAGGACCAACAATAGCTGTCGAGATCAAGGACCAACAACTTGAGTTTGATCTCGACAGGTTGAGTAAGCTCAACCTGCCGAGATCAGGATTGACTTCGACAACTTGAGGACCAACAACTTGTGTTTGATTTTGACAGGTTGAGCTTGATCTCGACAGCTATTCACATGATATATTTCGACAGCTTGATTGTGATGGCTCTTGAAGCTCCAATAGATAGTTTAGTCTTCAAGCTGTCGAGATCAAACACAAGCTGTCGAGATCAGGATTGACTTCCACAGTTTGAGGACCAACAGCTTCAGTTTGATCTCGACAGTTTGAGTTTGATCTCGGTTGAGCTTGACAACCGAGATCAAACTCAGCCTGTCAACATCAAACTCAAGCTGGTCCTCGTCGCCGAAGTCAATCGTGATATCGACACGTTGAGCTTGATCTCGGCAGGTTGAGCTTAACCTCGCCAGCTTGAAGACAACTATCTATTGGAGCATCAAGACCCATCACAATCAAGCTGTCGAAATAAATCTAACTTGATAGCTGTCGAGATCAAGCTGAACCGAGATCAAGCTCAACCTAAGCTCAACCTGCCGAGATCAAGCTCACCCTGTCGAGATCACGATTGACTTCGACAGCATGAGGACCAACAACAGCTGACGAGATCAAGCTTAACCTGTCAAGATCGAACTCAAGGTGTTGGTCCTCGTCGCCGGTCAATCCCGATCTCGACAGGTTGAGCTTGATCTCGCAGTCGAGCTTACTCAACCCGCCGAGATCAAACTCAAGTCGCCGAGTCAATCCTCATCTCGACAGCCGAGGTTGATCTCGGCAGTCGATTGTTCGTCCGAGTTTATACAACCAATATCTTATTCGTAACAACATAACATGATCGCGTTCCGTCCGTGCGTAGCACGCGTATTCGCTAGTTTTCTAAAAATCAATGGCCGCCACAGATGTTGAGTAATCGCAGCTTCCGACAAAGAAGGCCCTCGAGAAAGCCTTCTCTCAAGACGGCGAAGTCGTTTCTCCATTTTGCCTAGCCGCTTGAAAGGGGAAAAAAAAGAGGAAGAAGAAGATGATGAAAATGGGAGATGAAATAGGAGGGTGAAAAGAGAGAGCAACAGATGCTAAGAGAATGAAGCTGAATTTCAAAAAAAAATTGAAAGATGAAGAGAGAAGAAGAGGGAAACAGATGAGAGGTGAAGGAGGAACACATTTTTTCCCGTGAATCTTCTCAAGGCCTCGAAGCTCTGTCTTCTCTCCCACATCACCGTGTCAGGAGTGAGAGAGATGAGTGAGTTGGAGAGTCGATTGAGTTGAGCCGAGGAGTTAGAGAATCAGAGAGAGAGCGAGAGATTAGGTTTGAAATTTGGAATTACTGCTAAAATGACTTTTCTACCCTTAAAAAAGGACAGATGGCATAAATATAAGAGATCTAGTTTAGTCATTAGAACAGCCTATTCTTCTCCTATATTATATTGATATATTGATGAGATAAGAAAAAGAATCAATTAAAGTATTATTTAATCATATATTTAAGCATATACATAAAACAAATTTAGACACTAAAGTGCAAATACAAATTATTTCGGCTACAAAGGAGGTTTTTTATATCCAGAAGTGGCTGTTGCTTCCGGCACCACACAATGTTGATGTCAGCACCCTTACCTCACTAAAATTTCAAAAATACCCCTAAATTTAATTTTTTTTCCTCCTATTTTTTTTTTCCCTTCCATCCCTCCTTCGCCACCCCACCACCGTCCTTCACCACCAGCGACAGGGACCAACGAAAAACTATTTTTAAATTTAGGAGACTAAATACCTTCAAATTATTTTTGGGGATTAAAAACAAACTTTATAAATTTTTGGGAGACTAATTTTATATTTAAGCCAAAACTATTATATACACGGGAACATCATTTCATTTTTATTTTTATTATTAAAAAACATAATACAAACGGTTGTAAAGTTTCTTGTCTTTCGCCATTATCTCCGTCCGTATTACTTATCCTCTTGCCTATAGATTTAGGGCCCGTTTGTTACGGCTTAAAAAAAAAGTGATTATATTTTAAAATAATCTAGAGATTATTTTTTATAGATTTTAAAAAAATCTGAAGCTAATTTGTGTTTGTTTAGGATTATAAAAATCATTTTTTCAACTCTTATGAATGAGAATCTACTTTTTTCAGCTTTTCATTTTTAACCTAAAAATCATTTTTTTAAAATCATTTTCTAAAAAATCTGAAACAAACACAATTAAAATTAAAAAAATAATTTTTAACATAAAAAAAGTAATTTTATTCTTAAAAAAAAAGTGTAACAAACTCCCCTTAGTTTCTCATCACCAATTCAGCGGTAGTCTTCCCGCACCACGAAAGATTTTTGTCCTTTGCCCATATTTATTTATAAAGAAAAACGAAATCACACCGTGTGTTGGCGTATTTATAATATAATTAAGGAAAGACCCAGAACCAGAACAGAAACATAGAGGATGGAACTAGAAACATCTTTGAACCTTTCTTTCTTGCTAACTACTCTTTTGCTTCTGAACTTGACTGTGGGAGTGGTAACCGTTGATAATTATAGCAGAGATGATTTCCCAGCTGATTTTGTTTTTGGCTCAGGCACCTCTGCTTATCAGGTCCCTCTTTTTTTCATCCTCAATTTTCTTTCTATACTATTTTATTAAATCCCTAGCGAGTGTGAATGACGTCACAGTAGTAATTATTTATATTATTGTTATTATTGTTCATGTGATGTGATTATGAACAGGTGGAAGGAGCTGCTAATGAAGATGGGAGAACTCCTAGCATCTGGGATACTTTTGCCCATGCTGGTTGGTTGGTTTAATTCCTTCCTTCTTTTGCTCTTTTCTCACACTCTACACGTGGCACCTTCTGTTATTGACACGCACGCATATAGCTTGTGTTTGTTAATATGGAGCGTGTACGCTATAGATTACATAGTTATCTTTTTAGTTTGTTTCTAACTAGTTATAAATATTTGAGCTTCTCTGTAGCTAGAACTCTGTATATTTATGTGTGTGACATATCAAACTATCATTCATCATATATTGTCCCTGATTTTTGAAATAGAAGTTAAAAACAAAATATAGAAGCTTCTTTCATCATGTGATTTAGAATTTGATCCCTGTTGTCTTGTCCCTATTTTTTTAAATAGAAGTTCAATTTCAACACTAACCGAAAAAGCTCAAAATATACTTGAGAAGACGTGTTAAATAACAAAGCCATCCTTTGATGAGCCTTCACTCAATTTAAGTTTTTGGATAATTGGATCATGACTAAGTTATCATTTTCACCTCAACATAAAATCTAATCTAAAATATTAATCAAATCACATATTTGATTAGCTACAAGTAATTGGAGGAACAGAAAGCCCAAAAGTTTGTTATCAATTATTGGCATTATAAACCATTTTTTTTATGAAGCATGAATCAATGATGAGAAACTGGGAATGTGAGAATAGTATGTACAGTTTTACTTTTTCAACTGGGCCTTATAAACCAATTCTCATGCTGGCATATATATTTTTTTTTTCATAAACAGGGTTTGCGCATGGAGAAACAGGAGATGTAGCCTGTGATGGGTACCACAAATATAAGGTAAACAATACACTAGGCTTGATGCTTCTATCTTTCTAATTTTTCTTGGTAATGCATTCATTCGTTAATTTGTGGAAGTTTAAATAGATAGTAGCATTAGCTGGCTAAGACAATGCAAACAATATTTCACTGTTTTCCCTGAAAAACCTATAATGCAGGAGGATGTACAACTCATGGTGGAAACAGGCCTTGAAGCTTATAGATTTTCCATTTCTTGGTCCAGACTGATACCAAGTATTTTGCTGAACTTACACTTTAGTGCATAACAATAAACTGTGAATTTTAATGATTTTAATGTTAGTTTTATTTCTTTCTCCAGTAAAGCCTTTCTGAAAATGCTTTTCTCTCTCCTGCAGATGGTAGAGGACCTGTCAACCCCAAGGGATTACAGTACTACAACAATCTCATCGATGAACTCGTTAGCAATGGTTGAATACCAGTTTCTTAATTTGCTTGATAAAGCGTGCCTTAAAATTGACTATATAAAGAAAGGAAGAAAAAACGTGAAATGAAATCAATCTTCTAATAATACAAGTCTTTTTTCCTTAAGCAGGAATCCAACCACATGTAACACTATTCAACTATGATCTCCCACAGGCACTTGAAGATGAATATGAAGGATGGCTTAGTCGTGAGATCATGTATGTTCTGCGCTCTTAAAGCTCATCGATTTGTTGTTAAAATTACTTCTTGAAACTTTTAGTGTAAGAATTACAATGTATAAATAAGGCACTGCACCCTTATCTCTAGGAATTACATAGTACATCCATATTATGAAAGGCACCAAACAATTGATGCTTGAAATTAGACTCTATTCATTAGGTCCCACCCTAAAATCAGGCGTTATGTGGCTAATTATCCTAACTTGGTTCTAATTAATATTATTATTCTCTTTCTCCTTTTATTATTCTTGCCTCACTTGCTCATATGATCCTTGGCCTACCACACTTTAATGATGTGAAGAATTCTTTTTAACAAACAGATTTAGTTCTTGAGCTTAGGAATAAATGTCCTTATATCACAACTTTAAACATAATTGAGAAATATGAATAAAAAAAATTGCTTGAATGTCAATGCAGAAGAGACTTCACAAACTATGCGAATGTGTGTTTTAGAGAGTTCGGGGATAGAGTCAAGTATTGGACTACTGTGAATGAGCCCAATATCCTTGTCGTAGGTGGTTATGATCAGGGAATTGTCCCACCTCAACGATGTTCTCCTCCATTTTGTGTTTATAATAGCACTAGGGGCAACTCAACATATGAACCATACTTGGCAGTTCATCATATTTTATTAGCACATTCTTCAGCCGTGAGATTGTATAGAAGAAAGTACCAGGTATATCACCCAATCTTTTTTCGCATTGTGAACTTTGTGAATTATTTTGTTATTGTTACTTTCTAGA
Source organism: Calophaca sinica (assembly GCA_037113605.1). Classification (NCBI taxonomy): domain Eukaryota; kingdom Viridiplantae; phylum Streptophyta; class Magnoliopsida; order Fabales; family Fabaceae; genus Calophaca; species Calophaca sinica. Next base: position 26,548,014 of record CM073730.1, on the reverse strand, counting down.
TTTTTAGATGGCAAAGGCTTCAAATTATATACACTTAATCCTTATTGGGTTCTCAATCTTTTTATATTGGATTTGTAATATTAATGCACATATAGAAACTTTGTTGGCAAAGAATGTTCTTGATTCCATAGAGTCTAGTTACATTGCAGGACCAACAGCATGGATTTGTCGGTATCTCTATCTATACATTTGGGTTACTTCCTCACACAAATACAGAGAAAGACAGGGTAGCATGTCAACGAGTCCGCGATTTTTATTTTGGTTGGTAGGTTACTCTAATGTTGGTTGTTATACTTTTCTCTTCTCCTTACATTAAACATTTTAGAGTTCTTAGTTCCTTACCTCGTTGTACACCTAAATTTTGTGGCTCCGAATGGTTTTGTTGCTGGTTATGACTATAATATCATGTGAAGGATATGGAAGTTTTATGTGCCAGCTTTATTGCAGGATTATGGAACCCTTGTTGCATGGAGACTATCCTATTACCATGAAGGCAAATGCAGGAGCAAGAATTCCAGCCTTCACAAGTCGTGAATCCGAACAAATTAAGGGTTCATATGACTTTATTGGCATAATTAACTATGCTAGATTTAATGTCTCAGACAATCCCGGCGCCCTAAATATGAAACTCAGAGATTTCTCTGCAGACACGGCTGCACAGCTAATCTGTACGCATTTTATTATGTTTAAGCATAGTGGATTTTAAAGATTGAAGTTATGTAAGCTTGTTGTACCAATTGCATTCACCCCATCTTTTTCGTTATTATAATGAAATTTTCAACTAATTGAACTTTAACATCATTTAGCATCTGATTCTCCAATAATTTTCATCAATGCACACAACCATGTCTATCACTTGTTACTGAATAATTGATTGAGCAAAATGAATCAATACTTGCTTTCCTGGGTTTTGCAGCTTTACGGGATATATTTACAGAGGAAGAGGTAACAGATAAAAAGCAAATCATAATTATTCTCTTAATCGGTTCAATTACTTAGATTACTTCACTGTATAACTATCTCACTTGACTTGACTCAGTACCCTATCACACCATGGACTCTACGGGAAGTGCTGGAAAAATTCAAGCTCCTTTATGGCAATCCTCCTATATTCATTCATGAAAATGGTATGTTTATCTGTCACTCAAGAAGTTTACAAACGATTGCAATTAATCTCTTTTAGGAAATCTTTAAATGTTGGCTGAGCCACTGAGGTTGAATAATAAACTGTGGGGAAAAGATTTTTCATTGAAATAGACAAAGCCATATAACATTAGACATTTGGCGCATCCATCATGACGATTCTTGCTTATTAGGCCCTTCCCACTTCATTAGTACATGTAACAAACAATATCACTAGGTTGTTGCATATTATGATTTTCAAGTATATTCTATTAGTGTTTCACTCACACTCGCACTCACTGTTCTTGAAACTATATGAAACTTAAGAGAAATAGAGGAAATGAATAACAGAGTTTTATTCACAATCACATTCACATTCACAGAATTTACAGCTTACGACACAGTATTTATAATACTGTTTGAACAAACTATAACTACCAGTCTAACCGTTTTAACCGGCTAACTACAACACTTGGACCCACTCGGCCCAGTTACAATACAAGCCCAAACCCAATTTGAATTAAACTCCATATATTCCACCTTCAGTTGTATGGATTAGTAAACTTAAGCCTCGAGGGATTTATCCATGATTTGGTAAACCATTCGTAGCGCTTGTTATTAATGTTAAACTAATGTTACATAAGATGAGTTCCAATGGGTTGAATCATTTATGACAATTTGGCTTGTCTTGTTAGGTCAAAGGACAGCAAGCAATTCATCACTCCATGACGTGTCAAGGGTGAAATACTTGCATGCGTATATTGGTGGTGTGCTTGATTCTTTGAGGTATGCAGTTGCTACTCCATTTTATCTCATTGTCAATTAGATCACAAAATTATTATTTTATCCCTCCACTTCTACTAGATCTCTTGACTTATATATATATATATAGTTCTATTGGGTTGTTAATTTGTCTTTGGAACAAGTTACATATGTGATGAATGAAGACATTGTCCAAAACACACAGAGACATGAAAACAAATACAACTGAAATGAACACCTAAACTTTTGATGTGCTCTCTGATCTTCCCTCATGTTAAATTTTTCTCAGGAATGGATCAAATATAAAAGGATATTTTGCATGGTCTTTCCTTGATCTATTTGAGTTGCTGGATGGATACAAATCGAGCTTTGGGTTTTACTATGTTGATCGGAATGATCCAGAGTTGAGGAGATACCCAAAGCTCTCTGCAAAATGGTACAACCAGTTTTTGAGGGGCACAAGATCGTCAGCAGTCAGTGTAATTGAACTCCAGAACAATGTGTCGCGTGTTTCTGGAGGCCATTTATTTCAGTAATAGGCTTTGTAATGCATTTGAGCGTTGTTATATTATGGTGTTTTTGATCTGGTAGCCAGTTAAGGAGAATAAAGCAGCTCTCCGGACACTTGTTATTTTTATTCATATGGAGAATAAAGCAGTTTGATACACACGTGGTACTGGACAACAAGAACAACATAGGACAAATATTTGTGTCACGCGACAAACTTTTTGTCTACTGTATTGTTTGGTACACAATGGACTGCACAAGAAATATAATATAAAATTTACCTAAATACCTTATAAAATATATATAACATATTATAGTTTATATAATATTATATTATATAACGTAATATATGTTGGGCCCACCCTTGTTGGGTTGTTATTGGGCTTTCTGTAAATAGAGTCTGTACACTTAGGCCCAGTTATTGTTGGCCTGTTTCACGTTTGATTTGTTAGTATGTTCTGTACATGCTAGTGGATTAGGGCTCGCTTTGGTTTTGAAGTCTGTTTTGTAAATTGGCTTATATTAAGCCTTCAGTGATTCAATGAAATGACAGGGAATTATTCACTAATTTGTGTTTAGTTCTTATCAGTGGTACCAGAGCTCTGCCTAAGGGCCTGTTACAAGAAAGAAGAAACTGCAGTTTCGTGCGACGAGAGATATCACCGTGAGAGAACCGTAGCGAGAGGAAAAGAATTTTGTGCAACCTGGCGATTCCAAGATTCGATGGATACTACGATCACCGGGCGATGCTCATGGAGAATCTCCTACGCTCGAAGGAGTATTGGGCATAAAGTGGAAAATGGGATTCCTAAGAACCACAGCAGACGACTACAAGCGCGATTGAAGGAGATCAAGAGGCAAATTGAAAGATTTGAAGGCAAGAACTACCTCTTTTCAAAGCATTGAAAGAGTGGGATAATAGAGACGATCTCAACAAGGACACCGTAAGGGAATCTGGGACTCCACAAACAGTAAATATCGTGGTTGAATAAGGTGAAAAGTGCGGCGCAACTCCAAGCCATTGCGCAGGAATTCGAGATCTCGGGAATGAAAGAGGCTAATCACCAACGCATTCGCAAAAACCCTAGCAATCCGGGAAAATGAAGGCACAGGGTGAAAGAATTGAGGAAACAACGGTGGTTGAGAAGGCATCGAGGTCTATGACGAAGTTCGATTATGTTGTTTGTGTAATAGAGAGTCAAACAATGTGACTACCTCACCATCGATGAATTACTGAGCTTTGCTAGTTCATGAATCACGGATTAAGGTCACAAAGAAGAAGAGTAAGCACCGAAAGTTACACATGCAGGAGTGCGGAAGAGAAGAGTCCGACAGGCTTAGAGGTGGTCGAGGAAGGGAAGACACTCTTCAATAAGGATCTAATCGAGTGTTACAATGCAAGAAACTTGGTCATTTTCATCAATGCCCAAGTTGGGAGGAAAATGCTAACTTTTGAGTTTGATGAAGAGGAAGAAATGCTCCTCATGGCTAGATCTGAATCGCATAACAAGAAAAAGTGAAACTTGGTTCTTGGACTCGTGGTGTAGCAACCACATGTGTGGAAAGAAAGATTGGTTCTTCAATCTTGATGAAACCTCGTGGAATTACAAGAAATCGGGAGACAACTCTAAGATGATGGTCACTGGGTAAAGGAGACATGAGACATAAGGTCAAGATCGAGGAGTGACTCAGGTAATTTCGTGTCTATTACATACCAATTAAAGAACAATCTCATAAGCATGTGGCGAAGAAGCAGTGCGGGCTCACCATCGTATTCAATGAGGTCTGTGCAAAGTGTATCATGAAGGAAAAGGTGTGATCATGCAAAGATGTCCTCAAATCGTATGTATCTTTGTAATGGCTGCTATCGTGTCACCAAATCAAGCTTCAAGATGACAAATGAGAGTGTCTCACGCTTTTGGGCACTGGCAGATTGGGCACCCGGTGTCAAAGGACTCAAATTGCTTGCTCTAAAGGAAATGGTAAAGGGCTTGCCTTTGTTGAAGGACTCAAAACTGATTTGTGGTGATTGCTTGACGGGAAAACACCATGTAGATCCCTTCCACTAAGAAAAAGTACATGGAGGCTTCACACAGACACAAATTTGATCCACTCGACATTTGTGGACCTCTCAACCCTCGCATCTCACAAAGATAAGAGGTATTTCATCACTTTCACTGATGATTTTAGTAGGAAAACATGGGTGTATTTTTTATCCGAAAAATCACGCTTGGACACATTTAAAAGATTTAAATCTACTGGCCGAGAAAGAAAGTGGGTGTAGTATTTTGCCTTAGTAGACTCCATGAGGTGGAGAATATACCACCGAAGTTTAACCAATTTTGCAAAGGTGAAAATGGGATAAAAAGGCACTCACACCGCCATACCCCTCAACAATGGAGTATCGAGAGGAAAACAGGACAATTATGAATATGGTAAGAAGCATGCTATCCGGCATGAAATGCCAAAGAAGTTCGCCCGAGGCAATCAGGCTGCCTATATATCTTTGAATAGGTGTCCTACAATATTTGTGAAAGACATCACCCCGAGGAGGCAATGGAGTGAGGCTAAACTCTTCAAGACATTTCTTTAGGATTTTTGGGTGTGTTGCATATGTGCATGTGCCGAGAATCAAAGGAAAAAGCTGACAATGTAAGCATCAAGTGTGTGTTTTGGGTGTGAGTGAGGAATCAAAAGTCTAAGGTGTTTTTGACCCTCTATCTAACCGAATCCCGATCGTGAGGATGCAATCTTCAAGGAAGAAGATAAACGGGAGTGGAATGAAAAGGAAAAGGAGAAAACAAGTGAACCTTACTGACTCGATCGATCCTATCGACAATGCAAGAGACACTCAGCAAGAAATATCAATGACAGGGGAGATGATAACTCAAGAATGATGACAATGTAGCGAGATACAATGCAAAATCAACAGTGGGAGTGAGCAAAGAATGCGAGACAAAGGTAGTGAATCAAGAAGAAGAGAGACTGAGCAAGGCCGAGGAGAAACAGAAAGAACAAGATGGCTTGATGATTATGTAGAATTGGCAAGTGATGATGAGTTGCATAAATCTAGCAATATTTGCTCCTCTGAAGATCCCACTTTATGAGGACGCCTTGAAACAAGCTCGATAAATGGAAAAGGCCATGGAGCCTGAGAAGCCATTGAAAAGAATGAGACATGGGAATTGGGGTCACACTCCCACCAGGTGCTAAAGGATAGGTGTCAAATGGTTGTTTCAAAACCAAGTATAATGAGAAGGGAGAAATAGAAAGACATAAGGCAAGGTTGGTGGCAAAAGGGTACTCCCAAAAGTATGGTGTAGACTTCAAAGAGGTGTTTGCTCTGCTGGTAAGATGGGACACAATTAGAACCATAACGGCCTGGCTTTGAAGGATGGGAACTGCTTTCAACTTGATGTTAAAAGTGCTTTCCTTCATGGAAAGCTGATGAAATCGTATGTAGATCACCTCGTGGATTTGAGAAAAAGTGGCATGGAAGATAGAGTTTACAAGTCGAAAAGGCTCCCATGGGCTACAAGGCAAGCCCTCAGAGCATGGTATAGCCGAATGTAGTCTTACTTCCATAGGTAAGGCTTCAATAAGTGTTCATCCGAATATACCTTGTTTATTAAAACAGGTATGACTGGGGAGATACTCATTGTTAGCCTTTATGTGGATGATTTGATTTTTACAGGCAATGATAAGGCTATGTTTGAGGAGTTTAAGAGATCTATGAAGAAGGAGTTTGATATATGTCGACTTGGGGAAAATGAGTTACTTTCTGTAGAAGTGACTCAAAGTGCGGGATTTTTATTGGACAAAGCAAGTATACAAAGTTAAGTATTGAGAGATTTGGCATGGAAGCAAACCGGTTCAATCCAATAGTTCCAGTGGCTGAAACTGCGTTAAAAGAGGTGAAGGAGTCGAGGTAGATCCTACAAAATTCAAGCAAATTGTAGGTAGTCTAATGTACTTAATCATTGCACTAGACCCGGACATCATGGGTGTTTCCTTGATTAGTAGATTCATGGAACAACCTACTGAACTTCATCTACAAGTAGCAAAACGAATCATGAGATATTTGAGAGGAACTATAGACTATGGGATATTTTACAGCAGAAAAGGAAGGGATGACTTAATTGCCTACACTGATAGTGATTATGCTGGGGATGTAAATGACAGAAAAGCACATCGTATGTTTCCGCTAGTGGAATGGTGCTGTTTCCTGGGCTTCAAAAAAGCAACCAGTGGTGAGTCTCTCCACCACCGGAAGCGTAATTTATTGCCGCCGTCTGGTGCAGCCTGCCAAGGCATCCGGGCCGGTTGCAATTCTCAGAGACTTGACATGATCAAGATAAATGTTTGACTATTCTTTGTGATAATAATTCAACTATCAAGTTGTCAAACCCCGTCATGCACGGAAGTTAAGCAAACATATAGATGTGCGATTCCATTTCCTCGCAGACTCGACAAGAGATGGATCTCAGAATCTGATGCATCGCAAAGACCGATATGCTGGTGTCGATATCATGACTAAGCCATTGAAGGCAAAATCATTTGCAAGATTTAGGAAGGACTTGGGTATGTGTAGTTTGTGTAACCTTGAGAATTAACTTGTAATATGTTTTGTGCATGTGCTGTAATGAACTGTGTTTTTTTTGTCATAAAGCTCAGTTCAAGGGAGGATATGTCAGGGCCCACCTCGCTGGGTTGTTATTGGGCTTTCAGAAATAGAGTCTGCACACTTAGGCCCGCTTATTGTTGGCCTGCTTCACGCTTTGATTTGTTAGTCTGCTATATCATATGCTTAGTGGATAACAGCTTTCAGTTTAGTCTCTGTTTGTAAATTGGCTTATATTAAGCCTTCAGTGATTCAATGAAATGACAGGGAATTATTCACTAATCTGTGTTTAGTTCTTATCAATATATATATATATATATATATATATATATATATATATATATATATGTATTAACTTAAACGTAAAATTACTTGTATATATATCATGTTTTATGGCAAGTTCTAGGGTGGGAAAGCATGGTGGGTAACACCACCATGCACAATTTTCCTCTACCCTTGGATTAAGAGTACCCCACAGTAATACCATGCACCCTCTCCACCAAATCATTTCTCTTTAGAAAATGATTTTTTTTTTTGGAAAATAAAATTTGAACATCACTTTTCGCGACACCCATTTCGACACCGTATATCTGTGTACGAACAATTTTTTTTTTTCAAATTTTTTTTTAAAAAAAAATTTCTTCAGAAAAATATTTTTTTTCCAAAAAATAATAATTATAAAAGTGGTTAACGCAGTACAAATAAGTGTCCCATATTTTTTTTTTGGAAAATGATATTTGAACATCACTTTTCGCCACACCCATTGTGACACCGTATATCCGTGCGATGTGACAATATTTTTTTTCAAATTTAAAAAAATTTCAGAAAAATATTTTTTCTAAAAATATAATTATAAAAGTGGTTAAGAGGACACTTACGGACAATATTTTTTTTTTCAAAAAAAAAAAAAAATCTTCAAAAAGATAACGTTTTTCCAAAAAAAAAAATTATAAAAGTAGTTAGAGACACACATAAAAATAGAAGGGCACTTATTTGTACTGTTAACCACTTTTATAAATTTTTTGGAAAAAATTATTTCTGAAGAAATTTTTAAAAAAAAATTTGAAAAAAAATTGTTCGTCTGGATATACTGTCGAAATGGGTGTCATGAAGTGATGTTCAAATTTTATTTTCCAAAAAAAAAAATTATTTTCTAAAGAGAAATGATTTGGTGGAGAGGGTGCATGGTATTACTGTGGGGTACTCTTAATCCAAGGGTAGAGGAAAGTTGTGCATGGTGGTGTTACCCACCATGCTTTCCCACCCTAGAACTTGCCCATGTTTTATCATGTTTATGTTTTGACGCAAACGTTAAACTCAAAGTTACTTTTTATAATAAATATATATCAGATAATATAAATATAATATAGTATATAGTATAATATTTATTTGTTTATTTATTTATATTATCTTATATATATTTATTATAAAAATAACTTAGTTTAACGTTTACGTTAAAACTTAAACATGATATATATATATAGAAGAAATTTTACGTTTACGTTAATACATAAACCTATATATATATATATATATATATATATATATATATATATATATATATATATATATATATATATATATATATATATATAGAGAGAGAGAGAGAGACTTTTGAGTGAAAAATAAAAATAGGTATTTTTGTCTTTTGACAGTTGATCCATGGGACAAAAAGTTATCCCATGATTTATTGAGGAACAAGATTTTGGGTTTTTGTGTTGTTTTTTTCCCCTTGTTTTGTCGAGTACTATGACCAATTTTTAAATGTACTCATATAGGACTCAGAATCTGATGCATAAGAAAACCAAGCTCCTAACCCTTTAATTTGTCAAGGGTTGGTAACTTAATAGACTTATTCTTAACTTTTTATTTGGTTCCTAAATTTATTTATTATGCAGACTAGTCTATACTTTATAAATTCTATATCAATTTAGTCTTTTTCATGGACTAAAATAGGATATGAAACTAAATCATTTGTTTTATAAATTCAAATGTTTAATCATATATATAATTAAATTTAGGCTCTAAACGACAAATGAAAAGTATTAAATCTCCAAGACTTCTAATGTTTAAGAACTCAAGTTTTGATGAATTCAAACACTATGAGTTGATGAATATAGTATGAATGTTGTTGATATGACGCGGAACGTATTTTAAAAGAGGTCCCACAATCCACCAAAGACGATGAAAAATAAGTATCGTCTATCTCAAGTTAACCTTGCAATGTATGTGCATCGTCCAGCAAGCATCGTCTAATACATTATTTGAAGGACAAATGATTGAATGATTATCGAGAAGACTAGATCATTGATTCATCTGAAGGCAACTGCTTATCTCGAAGAGTTAATGGTAAAAATGTGTGGATGAAATTTTCTAATTTGACGGCTTTACAAACTTTAGAGATTACTTATTATTTTAATATATTTTAGGGATTAAATAAGAGAGAGTGAGTGTTAGTTCATGGAATAAATTGAAGGTTTACTATCAATGCTCATTCGCATTAAAATTTGCTCAAAATAGTAAAGAGATCTCTAAGCCTGTGATTGGTTCGAGAGAGAAATTGTGAAGAGATAAATAAGTGAGAGAGAGTATGAAAAGAGAGAAAAATGTGAGAAATAGTGTAGATTTGAGATATTGATTGGAATAAGAGAAAGAGAAGAAAAATAGAGAAGAGAGAAGTGTTGATTATTTTTTAAAAGACAAAAGTGTCCTTAGCTAAAAAATTAATATATAAATATTTTGATGGAACAAAAGTGTTCGAGCAGGGTATAAGATGGGAAAAAAAAAGCAGCTTCTCCCAATTTCTTCGCTCATTAGCGAAGAATTAAAAAGCTGGTAGGGTGCCCCACGAGATTTTACTCTTTCGTTGCTATTTCTACTCTAGCCAATCGATGAAAATTGTCTCTCTCTCTCTCTCCAAGTTCACTCGTTGCTCACTCTATCGTTGCAAGTTACCCTAAACCAATCACAACACGAGAAGAAAATGAGAACGCTACCAAACCAACTTCATTAATTGCAATTCATTTACTCATTTATTTTTTTCAAATGCTAAGAGTATTACTTGAAACATTTATTATACATTTCCCTATGAGTATAACCTCTAGTGAACCTTTTAGATTCTACGGCTTATTTACCCCACTGGGGTAGTTTAAGAAGAAAATGACCAAATTGGTGTATATGGGAAAAAATTTCCCTGTCTGGTATAGTCGAACATGTGAGTCTCGACTTATATATTATTTTTTTGGTTTTTTTTAATGAGTCGTAACTGGTATTCTCGACTCATGTATTAATATTTTTTTTAGGGTGAGTCGTGATTATCAATCACGATTAATATTTTTTTTTAAGAAGTCGTGATTACCATTCACGACACATGTTTTTTGTTTTTTTTTTATTTTTTAGCTAAGTCGAGATTCACAATCACGACTCCTAGGCTAATTATTATTATTATTTTTTTGCCTAAGTCGTGACCATGAGTCACGACTCACCTTTTTTTTTTTAATTTGGCCGAATGAAACCGCACACACTAATTTTAAAACCCTAATTTAAACCCTAATTAGTCAAACCCTAATAGCAATTACATTAAAATATATTACATGTAAACCCTAATATAAATGTGCCAAACCCTAATTAAGTCAAACCCTAATAGCCAATTATGATGTGTGAAAGAAGCTTAAACCCTAATTTTTTTAATATAACAAAACCCTAATCAGTTGGGATAATAAATATTACAAATGCACTAAAAATAAAGATAGATATTACACATCCATAAAATTAAAATTGATAGCTTAAGCATTTGTCTGTTTAGAAGGACAATTATTTCTATTATGTCCCTCAGTACGACAATAACCACATTTTTTCTTGATTCTAACCATTGCATCCATCTCAATATGTATCCGAGATGTCCTTGGTCTCCCCATGGTATCTCTTCGCATGAGAGGATCAGGGTTCAACGTAGAGCCTGTATATGGTGGCCAATATTCTTCATCTCTAAGTGGGTGGAATTCATGTTGATAAACCTTGAAAATATTTTCCAGTCTGTATATTGGGTCAATATATACCTGACAATCCACATTGCAATAGGCACATGACGCAATAACATGTGAACATGGATACCTCAATGCTTGAAATTCTCCACAATCACACCACCAGTTGTTTAAATTAACCCTGCATGTCATTGCACGTCGGCCGATTAGAGGATTTGCCATCTCTTCTACCTCGAACTCTGATGACGCCCTAGTATAACTACGAACACGATGAGAGTTTGCTAGTCGCCTGTTCGAAAGCAATGTTGTGGATAGCTCTTCACAATAAATATGTCCTGCATTCATCATGCTAAGTGCTTTCACCCCTTCATCCACAAACAATGAAGTCAGTCTATAAAATGTAGTCTTCACTAGGGCTGTGATGGGCAACGCTCGTGCTCCTTTTAAATTCGAATTCAAGCACTCTGCAAGATTGGTAGTCATATGGCCATATCTTTTTCCTCCTTCATAAGACTGAGTCCATTTCTCTCTTGGGATATTATCTAGCCACTCAGCAGCTTGTCTGAATTCTGATCTCATGGCAAGAAGTTTTGCCTCAAATCGTGCTTGCTGCATCTCATATCCTACAAAAATATAAGAATTAATGATAAGTAAATCAATTGGCAAGATTAAGTGAAAACAAATAATGACAACTTAAAAAAACATTTAACTCCTTACCCATATTGATGACATATTTTTTTAGGTCCGAATTTTGAAATTTTTTATTGAAGTTGCTTGCAATATGCCGAATACAATAAACTGATTGTACGTTTGGCCCAACCCACCCAACTTGTTCGGATTTCAAAGCTGTCAGCAAACTTTTTCCCCTGTCTGATATTATGCACAAATTTGGTTGTGGTGTGACAAACATGCTCAAATTATATAAGAACCATGACCAAGCTTCTTTGGTCTCTCCTTCAACAATTGCATATGCAATTGGAAGGTTAGTACGATTTCCATCTTGTGCGACAGCAAATAAAAGTGTACCACGATACTTTCCAGTTAGAAATGTCCCGTCAACTTGAACAATTGGTTTGCAGTATGGAAACCCTTCAATGCATGGCTTAAATGCCCAGAACACACGTTTAAGTACCATACTCTCAGGGTCTTCTACACCATCGACAATATAAGGGGTCAACTTATATTTGACAATGGTCCCTGGAATGGAATTCTGGACAGCATTCATCCATCTTGGCAACACGGTATATGATTCCTCCCAGTCTCCAAATACCTTTGCCATTGCTTTCTGTTTTGCCTTCCACCCCTTTTTGTAAGTTACTGTGTAGTGAAAATGATTACGCACCTCTTCAATAAGGGCTTTGACTGGTATGCCAAGGTCTGCACTTATTAAACCAATAACACTATCCGCAATGATGTCTGAGTCTAATTTAGTGTGATCTTGTGAGATCGATGACGTTGTACAAGTATGGATGCCACTAATTTTCTTTATCTGCCATTTGCCACACCTCATGTTATACGATGCTCTAATTCGCCACTGGCATCCATCACCAAACATTACACACTTAGCAACGTACCTATCTGGGCGTGATTCTTCTACAAGATAGTTAAACGAATTTTTAATATGGTATTGTTTAATGGCATTGACTGTTTCTTGCTTTGATTCAAACGTCATGCCCACGACAAGATCATTGTCGAACCACACATTCGCCTCTTGATACGTAATCCACACCACTCACCGGATCCTCGGTTTCTCGATTTGTAAATATTAGTAAAAAATGGAGAAGGTGTAACATGGGGTCCTATATTGGACGGTCCAACATCGTCAGTAATACCTGTACAACCTTCATTAAATATCTCCAAGTCTTCATCTTCACTAAAATCATTCACGTTGTCTCTAATAATTGGATCATCGAAAATTGTAGCCGACATGGGAATATTAGACATCTACAGACAAATTAAAATGAAATAATTAGTCATATATATATATATATATAACTAAAAATTTAATTTCATAAGAATATAACTAATAATTTAATTTACTCTGAAAAAAATAATACCTTTGTAGGTATGTTGCTAGCGAGAGTTTCCAAGGCTCACCTAGTGAAAGTATTATATGTTTAAAATGGACTGGCACAAGTCACCTAGCCGATAACAGCACACAAGAAAAATAAACACCAAGTCATAACATATATAGGCATCAGTGCAGCACCGATAATTGAAGCATTCAACAAAAAAATATGAATAATGGAGATCAAGTCACGCATGGCATGCAAAGAGTCATGTTAAATCAGACAGTAAGCAAGTCACGCATGGCGCGCACATTGTCATGTTAAATCACATAATTGAAAGAATATTGAAAGAATATTGAATAGTTGAGCATGAAAAACAAGTCACGCATGGCATGCACATTGTCATGTTAAATCACATAATTGAAAGAATATTGAAAGAATATTGAATAGTTGAGCATGAAACAAAAGTCACGCATGGCATGCAAGAATTATCTCCAGCCTATATATGTAGGAGAATATTGAGCATGCCTTGAATAGTTGCAACACATAATTGGTGGAATATTGAATAGTTGAGCATATAATTGGTGGAATCTTTGCATGTGTTGCAGGAGACTAGTCACGCCTTGAAGCTTTGCATGTGTTGGAGCCCATTTCAAGACTATAAATATGAGCAAATGAAGAAGACTTACACCAACCCAGACGGTATATTTTCACATCCACCCCCAAAAAAAGCATTTTTTGTCATCTTAACTTATTCAAAAGATATGGATCAAATGGGACCAGGTCCGTTTGACGCGTCACTGTTAAGATTTCAGGATAAGCATATTTCTTCGAATATATGGGCTCAAGAAGAGAGACCGATTCGACCAAGGCATCACCAAGTGGAACAAATTCGAAGGGTTTTACCACAACGTCAAAGAAGACGACCTCATTGCGGCACTTCATCCCACCATTAGTTTATTGTTTCTTGTAATATATCTTTATTTTAATGTAATTGCTATTAGGGTTTGACTAATTAGGGTTTAAATTAGGGTTTTTGACTAATTAGGGTTTTAAAATTAGTGTGTGCGGTTTCATTCGGCTAAATTTAAAATAAAAAAAAGTTGAGTCGTGACTCATGGTCACGACTTAGGCAAAAAAAAAAAAAAATTAGCCTAGGAGTCGTGATTGTGAATCTCGACTTAGCTAAAAAATAAAAATAAAATAAAAAAACAAAAAACATGTGTCGTGAATGGTAATCACGACTTCTTAAAAAAAAATTAATCGTGATTGATAATCACGACTCACCCTAAAAAAAAATATTATTACATCAGTCGAGAATACCAGTTACGACTCATTAAAAAAAATCAAAAAAATAATATATAAGTCGAGACTCACATGTTCGACTATACCAGACAGAGAAATTTTTTCCCATATACACCAATTTGGTCATTTTCTTCTTAAACTACCCCAGTGGGGTAAATAAGCCAGATTCTACTCTTGCCCTGTAGAAACCTATAAACCTATTATATAGTAAACCTGAAGAAGTTCTATAGAGGAAAACAGATTCTCTAACTTTAAACCAGGAAAAAGGCACCGTGACGTTAGTTAGAAGAAAAGTTAGGTGTCAAAATAAATCTCGATTGGAACTGGGTCCTATTTTGAGTGTTCATAAGTGAAATTTTTAGTCGTAGATCAATGATTGGATGTAATTCCCAGTGGTTGAGGGTCAAGTCGAGATACAGATTATTGTGTGATCTTCTTAACTATTTTCTCTCTTTGAGTTCTATATTCTGTAAACTAAGCCATCTAACAAAAGGATTAAAAATGAGATTTCAAGTTTTTTTTAACAATTTTTTGAATGGTTTTCATTAAGATCTCTTATCTAATTAAAGTTAGTAGATGGTGCATCCAAAACTTGTTTTGAAGAGTCGTCCAAGTGAATTATTTGACATTCATCACACAATCGTTTGACATTCATCAGACGGTGCATCCAAAGCTTTTTTTTTTTTGATAAGCAAAAAAACATTTTATTAAAAGAGTACGAGGGGTACTCCAACTCAGAATGGAAGTCGCTTCATTAAACCTCCTGCCCAAAACCCAATGAGAAAAAGACAAAGGGAGGAAAAAGAGTACACAACCACGGTGCATCCAAAGCTTGTTTTGAAGAGTCGTCCAAGTGAATTAATTTAAAATATTATTTGCAATTTTCTTTGAAAGAATAATTCACCGTCTGATCACATGGCTCCGTTATTATTTGCAATTTTCAAAAGGTGACAACTCCGATACTTTTGAATTTTATTGGGTAAGGTATTTTGTTTCCAATCATTTGACATCACATTATAATAGCAATTCAACTGTCCTTCTTTGTTTCTTTGTTTCCTACGTGTTTTACAAATGAAAAATGATATTTGTACACAGATTTTGACACAAAATACGCGATACCGGATGTCCGTGCAGGTACGAATACCTTTTTTTTCCAAATTTTTTTTAAAAAAATAATTTTTTTTAAGATTTGTCATTAACCAGATAATGAATATCATTAACCAGATATTTGAACGTGATTAACCAGATAAGAAAATGAGATCATTAATCAGATAATGAATAGTATGAACCAGATATTTAAACTTGATTAACCAGATAAAAAAATGAGATGTCCAAAGTTTCAGGATTTTGCATTAACCAGATAATAAATAGTATTAATCAGATAAAAAAATGGGATATCCAAAAGTTTCAGGATTTGGCATTAACCAGATAATGAATAGCATTAGCCAGATATGTGAACGTAATTAACCACATAAAAAATTATTACATAATTTTATTAAAAAAAATTGAAAAAAATAATTTTTTTGACAAAAAAGGGCATACAGTACGGACCGTATGTCCGTGCAGTATAGATTTTGTGTCCCATTTTATGTCCAATTAACGGGACCGTTTGCAAATTTAATTTCGGCACTAAATTTCTAGAATAAGAATTGTAGAGGTAAATACTCTATCTGTCTCAAATTATAAGAGCTTTTTAGCTTTTTTATTTGTCTCATTTTATAAGGCCCTTTTGAAGTTTATCTGTATTATTAATTATTTTTTTTCCTATTACCCTTATTTAGTTTATTTTTGTTTTAATCAATAAGTTAAATAAAGTGTAATGTAATTTACCTTCCCAATAAATTCAAGGGTAGTTTTGGTAAAATAATAAAAATTGTAGACAAATTTATTATTTTTAACTACATTAATTATATTCCTTGGTGGGAGAGATTTTACAAAAAAAAATCTTATAATTTGGGACGGAGGGAGTATTAGCACCGAAATATCTCTCTCTATTTTACTATCTTTTCCATTCAACTTTTTTTATTCAGCCAATAACAATATTTTAATTTTCAAACAAAATAAACTGGAGAAGGCCATTACCACATTCATAAGTTATTATAAGGAAGAAAAAACAGTAATTTTTTCAGGAAAAAAAACAGTAAATAGAGACACATTAAGAATTTCTGATGGCCCAGGTAAGGGGCAACACTCCAATACTTAAATATTTTCTGATGGTTCCATCTTAATTTAAAATAAACAGCAAATCACACTTAACACATAAACTTTAAAGCTAACATGCCATAGAATAACTAGTCAAAAAACAAAAACAAAAAAACATGCCATAGAATAAACTTAGCCACGAACTTTCCGAACAATATTGGTTAATTTTTTTTCCTTTTGCTGAAAGGATTATATTTCTTGTTGTAGGATATTGACGCAGCCAATATAGATCTCAGTTTTGGGTTTTTGGCTTCTTCACGATCATCACAGTGCAATGAGCATGATGAGCACAGTAGTCACTCACACTGCCTAAAACCGCCCTGCAAATTAGAAGTGTCAGGTATAGCTGAATTAGAAGATTATGAAGTGAAGTGTTCACTTCCGGCAAGAATGCATGCACACACATGCTGTACTCCATTAAAAAATATAAAACGAAAAAAATCAATTGAACTTAGGAAGCAAAAGGTGTTATCATTAAAGTGGAATTATACTCGATAAATTGTTGCATAGAAAACAACAGTATGTGAATAGTCAATACGATAACGTAAAAGACAACCGGAGATGGAAGCAGATTGAATAAGACTTTTTTTTTTTTTTAAATAGGTCTCGCTTGTTCTAAAAATTTAAGGCCCAAAATTGACATATTACTTATTATAGGCTTTTTCTAGGTTTGGTCTTATGTTTTTTGAAAGTCTAATATGACATGTTATCGATATAATTTTATTGTCTTTGAGCCCATATCAAAATAAAATTTATAAAAATTTTATTATTGATAAATAATTATTTAATTTTTCAGTCCGAATTTTGTTTCCTTCTTAATTATTTTTATTTTTCTTTTATTTATATTTATATTTTTCGTAATGTTTTTTTTAATATTTAATCTTTATCAATATATTTATTATTTATAAATGATAAATTATTATTTTGCTTTTAAGTCCTAATAGGGTCATATTACATGCTACCGGTATAATTTCATAAATGATTATTTTATATCTAAGTCTCAACAGGAAAACGTTACATGTTATCGCTAGAGTTTCATTGTATTTCATCACGTATCAAAATTTATAAATATTTTTATTATTTATAAATGATTATTTTACTTATGACTCTTTATAGGGAAACATTATATGTTAGTATAAATGATTACTTTTATTTTGCTTCCTGACGGGGAAATATTACATCTTGTCGGTATAATTTCATCGTCTTGAGCCCATATCAAAATCAAATTTTATAAATATTTTATTATTTATAAGTGATTATTTTACTTTTGAGTCTCTACGGAGAATTTTGTTTACTTCATACTTTTTTTTTATTTTTCTTCTATTTATATTTGCTATTTTCTTAATATTTTTTCTTTATTTTTTTTGATTTTCTTAAATTTATTCTTTATAAATGATTAATTTTTTAAGTCCCAGCAGGAAAATTTTACATGTATACGGTATAATTTCATCGTCTTTTATCACGTATCAAAATTTATAAATATCTTTATTATTTATAAATAATTTTTTTAATTTTGATTCTCGATGGGGATACATTACATGTCAGTATAAATGATTACTTTTCTTTTGCCTCCCGATAGGAAAACATTACATGTTGTTGATATAGTTTCATTTTTTTAGAAATATTTTATTATTTATAAGTGATAATTTTACTCTTTAGTCCCGACGGATTAATCCGTGCGTATGCACGGGTATTGTGCTAGTTAAGAAAAAAAAACACTACTCAAGGGCATTAGACATAAGAGTTGAAATAGACTATGTCGGACTAAGCTTTCTAAGAGTGAAACTATCTTATTTATTTGATATAGGTTTTTTTTAATGTCTGACTTGATCATTTAAAAGTTTGACACTATATAAAAGGGGCTTCAGTTCGTAAAAAAATTTTAAAAGTATATTTTGCAATAAGATCTTTAAATAAGCCATAATAACGACAAAAAATTAGTAGACTATTTATATTTATATAAAAAGGTTGGCCTGTTAGGTATAAGAGACTTTTTGGATGACTTAAAGGTTAAAGCCAAACCTTTTTAGTTAAATAAACTTTTCGAAAAATCCAAACTTATTTACTTAAAAATAAGTCTAGTATGACATGTGCCTAACATATGCCAACACAGTCACAAAAAAACTATTGTTGGGCTATATTCGGCACGAACATAAGTGGTAAATTACATTTTACTTGTGTTTTTGGCAACTTAATTTTGCATTTGTGATGCTATTGGTTTAATTAATTGAAAATGCTAGTAGAACCCAATTCAGGATATTAATGGTATATAGGTATACCACCTTCACAAGTTTCAAGAAAAGTATTTATTAAACTTCAATCACCCATCACTGCAAACCAAGGACGATAATTATAACCAGAATGAAGTTGTACCTTTTTAAAGCCCCATAACCGTGACTACCCACAACCAATATTGAAGCATGGTACTTCTCCACCGTATCGCAAAGAACATTTCTAGGATCACCTTCCACCACTTCCACTATTACATCATTTACCTGAGAAAACTTGATTATCATATAATTATTCCACAGGTTCCAAACTAGAAAAAAATAAATTCTTATTTTTGGACAAATAGAAAAAATACATTCAAGATGATATAAATATACTACACCATTTATTTTATGTTGGTCCTAACTAATAGAAACATGGATGTGTATAATACAAGACAAATTTCAATAATTTAAGTCCAAAAACAGAACAGACATGCATATAAACTATCATAAAAATCAATGCACCATCCAGGGGCTGGTTATTTAAAGCAATTGAAGTGAAACAGGACATGAATGAAACTTGATCCGGACTTAGGAAATAGAAAGTGACTGATATTAACAATCATATCTTTAATTTAGCTCCTTCATTAAACAAATAAAAAGCAAAACTAGCTAGCATTTCCTATTTGTAGGCCTATTCAAGTCTGAAAATCCTATTAGCATCATAGTGCTTTTTGCTGATACCAATACCATATATAGTATGCTCCAAAGTCCCACATAGTCAAGATTGTCAGCATCCAAAGTTTCCAACCAATATAAACCGATAAACAACCGTGCGAAGGGCTCTCATGGCTTAAATATATCAAAATTACAAAAAACATCATCAAATATATATTTTGTTTGTCAATTTGGTTATCAAATACATTTTTTATTAGTCATTTATATTTTGTTTGTCAATTTGGTTATCAAATACATTTTTTATTAGTCATTTTTTATTAGTCTCTTAAATTATTAATAAAATATGCACTTGAAAATAATTTTAAAATTTCGACACATTTAAAAGACATTGGCATAGGCTCACACAACCAAAATCACTATTTAACCCAATATAAACATAAATAAATTGAATTACCGATTTGCTTAAGCAAAGTTGTTTAGCATCATCAGCAACGGTGCCAGCAATCTTTCCCAACTCGGAATCCAGAGAGTCTCCGGTGTAGACTAATTAAGGGGAAGCCGTTCATTCAGTTACGGGAAAATATCAATATCAAACAAGCCAATACAAAAAATATGAGTTAAAAAAGAAAAAAGAAAAATAAAAGAGGAGTTTAAGGTAAGGACAGTAGCAGCAGCATATATATATATACATACCAGGGCCAGCGGCGCCGACAGCAGAAGTAGAAGGCCTGGCATGAAGAAGAACAAGCTTGAAGAGAGGGTTGTCGTTGATGAAGAAGTGATCCAGAGTCCATGTGAGAGCGTAGTTGCTGTGCTCGCTGTCGTCGATCGCAACCAACATCACTTTCTTCTCTGTCGTCGTCGCTGAATTATCTGAACCCATCGCCATATTTGTTGAAACAAATGTACGCCAATTACTCTCTCTCTCTCTCTCTCTAGTTCACTTGCCACAAACGCAACTCAGACAACACGACCACAGATAAGAAAACCACATGTATTATATATAGTAGTAAAATTAATGATTGCTTTGTTGATGAAGCCATGAGCCATCCCTCAAAAGATCGACGTCGCATGTTTCTGACTTTTGTGGAAGGGGGTAAGATGCAAACTGGATCCTTATCATCACTTACATTATTTTTAAAATAATAATAATAATAATAATTAAAAATTTAACATATTTAAAAAAAATCAACTGTTTCTTAAAATTTATCTATAACAGACACAAACTTAGTTTTTACTTTTTTTCTACAGGAAAAAGTCTATTTCATTTCAATCATAATAAAATTAGTAATACACGTTGGAACTTTCATGGTAAAAAAAATGACACGCTTTAGATGTAGCCACCAGTTTTTTGTTTTTTTTTTTTTGACATAGAGGATACCCTAGTCAAGGAGTGAGTAACTACATTAGTTTTTTTTTTAAAGGAGTAAATATATTAGTTTGTCTTCTAACAAAATCAAATGAAGAGTTTTGACAGCTATTAAAAAAAAATTTCCTATATTTTTTGGGCGAATTCTACCGTGGATCACACCTTTATAGGCAGTTCACAGTAGACCATGTCTTTTTGCCATTAGATTAATATTATTTATGTCGTGTCACTCGATCTAACTAGGGATTATCTACACCAATTTTTTTCCCTTAATTTAAGCTCCACGGCTCTCTTTGTCTTCATTGGTGACCTTCCCAACCCTGAAACACTCCAGGTAATTTTTTCCCTTCAAGCTCCACAGCTCTCTCCTTGTCTTCATCGGCGACCTTCCTAACCTTGAGTCACTCCAGGTTTGGGAAAACAAATTCTCCTTGATGCAGCACAGCCAAAACGAGAACCATCCTGTTTCAGCTCCAGATAACTCGTTACTCAGTGAGTCACCCAATGGCTTACCGAGTTCACCCGCACGCCTTCCCCCAGTTTCCAACGATTCGCAAATGATGTCGTCTCATGAACGATTAGGTCCTAACTACCATCGAGCCATGCATCGAGGCCATCGGTCCTTGCATCTCCAAGTCTATGAATATTCATAAGTTCGAGAACAAGGTTCGGAGAAGTGGAGCGACTTGTCTAGTGGTGGAAGGGCTCTACATTTTGACAACGTTTCTGTTGCGTTTCGATTTGCCGACATCGTCGAAGGTAAATTTCTTTGCATCGTGTCTTGTGACGCCAACAAAAGTCATAAGTCACAAAAACCAAACTGTGAGGTCAATACGCTTTTGGCCAATGACCGGCTAATATAAAAAAAATGGCCGGCTATAGTATGTAAAATTGATGGGTTCACCTTTGGACATCTTTTTAGATGTCCATATTAGGGAGACCCTCATTTTAAACCTATTTTAAAATAAATGGATTATATAAAATTTAATCCATGAAAATTAAACCCTCACTTAAATTATAGCAAAAAGGACTACCTAAACTGAACCGGGCATTCAGGTTTTTTTTATTATGAAATCGATATTAGAAAAAGCATTAAAGGTTTATTGCTTTCAACTTCTAAATTATCAGTGTTAGAAGCAAGTACCAGTAAACTCTGAAAAAAGGCCGTTCAAAAAAGAAAAAACTCTGAAAAAAGAATCAGTGTTAACCGTTAGGTAGTTGAAACTTGTACAGCTGACGAAGACGAAGTTGAAGGACCGAAGGAGATTTTGATTTTTCTGGACAACCGCACATGCTTTCAGTTAACTGGACCACAACAATTATAGTAAAAAAATGGGTCCTTCTAATATAAACACAGTCCCATTGTGGACCTCTTAATTTGACCGGCATTAATTAACCGGTAGTTTAAACTTTTTTTTTTTAAACTGTTGTCTTGTTATCGTTAACCGTCCTCACATGGAAGAGAGAGCTAATCATCGAAAACGAAGCAGTGACCCGCAAGCGACGATCATCTTTGTCTCCTGTGGTAATTGACATGGCAATTATTGGATTTATTTTCTTGAATTCGCTTATTGTAATGTGGAAAATGAAATATGCAAGTTTTTATATATTGTGTTTTTGTCCAAGGTTGAGACATGAAGTTTGTCTAGCTAATTCCGTTCATGGTTATCGATTCCTTCAATTAGTGCATGTGCATCTATGCCAGATTAAGGAAAGCATTTTTCTATAAAAAAAAAAGAAGCAGGTAATGCTCACAAATGAACTTCTCGGTTAAAAAATGCAGCCAAATAAGCCACATTAAGGAACACAATTACACACGTGATAGAAAAAATACACCTAAAGATAACTCTGGATGTCGACATGTTTTCAAAAAAAAAAAAAAAAAAAAAAACTGGATGTCGACAAATTAAGCAAATACCATCCTTGAGAAACATTGATATAACGATAAAATTAGTTAATAAAATAATAACAATAAATCACAAGACAGTACAACGCTCATTAAAGTATTAAATAAACAAATAAAAAACGGAATTAATACACATATATTAACTCTTCACCCTTAAGTTAATGAGACACGACCATAAAACTGATCCAAGGGGAAATATGGAATCATCTTAAACAGGACGAAGTTAAATTTAAACCCTAATTAATTTTTTTGACAGGAATTTAAACCCTAATTATAAAACAAGAGTAGAGATCATTTTCATTTCTCAAAAGAAATAGAAACATCCAATATTATGATTTTACGTGTATAAACTTCAATAAATTAATGTCCAATTTATATGTTATCAATTTTAGAAATGTATGCATTTATACAGTGGTAACCCTGAGGGTGTTCAAAGTGTGCGACTGCACACAAGGGCCCGATTTTTAGGGGCACCATATAAAAGAAAAAATTTACTTAGTATATGTATAAATATTAAAATAAGAATTTATATTATTAAAAAAAAATTATGTTATAGTTTCAAGCCTAGTGCTATTTTTAAATTCTAGATCTTAAACATGGTAATTCCTTACTTTAAGCATTCCAAAAACAATTTTTTTACTATTAATTTTTACGGATCAATCTCTGTAAGGGCCTAACTCTAATTTATATTCCTTTTTATAAGGTCTCTGTCTCGATTTAAACCCATTCAACTCGTTGTTTATCCGTGGAGGATGCACGTAGGGATGTTGCGCATAATTACTTTTGATATAATTTTATTGTAGCTTTTGTTGGTTTAGTTTGAACTTTTTAGTTGTAAAATTTTCTTCTTTTGCGGTATTTTATTTCACCTGAGGTAGTATCAAAACAATTAATGACTAACTTTTTGCACCTCTTTTGTGCTAAAGGAAGTCTTCATGCTTTTGATAATATATATATATATATAGAGAGAGAGAGAGAGACCAAATTACCCCGCTTAATAATTCTTTGTAGACAATGAACTCATCAATCCAACTATTGAATCGTGTACACCAAATTTTAGAAAACAATGACATATGTAGCAATGCAATCATATAGTCAACATTTTACTTGTATTTTAATAAATATATTATACGTTGAATTAAAATTATTTGATAAAGCATCAAATACTTTTAAAATTTTATAGAGTTGATCTACTCAATAAAAAAATTTAAATTGATTGTTAGATTCATGAAATTTAATGTCTATATATAAAAAGTTATTAAACGAAGTAACTCAGATAAGAGTTATTCCTAGAATAATTTATTCCTTCTTATATATATACTAGTATTATCAAAGAATAGGTCAATTTTTCAATTCGCACTGGGTGCCTAAAATCTCAAAAATGGTCATGTACTTATACACCCAAAACCACATTAATGGAACTCTCCAATAGTTTTTTTTAAAAATGGAGAGGGTCTTCGCTCATAAAACAAAAGGAAGAGAAATGAAAAAGAGGAATAGCTTATAAAAGAATAGGATCAATTTTTCAACACCCACTCGGCGCTTAAAATCTCAAGAACGGTCATGCATTTATACACCCAAAATCACACTAATGGAACTCTCCAAATTTCTTTTTTTTTTAATGGAGAGAGTATTCACTCATTAGGATCACTTTTTCAATTCGCACTGGACGCCTCAAATATCAAGAACGGTCCAATATTTATACGCTGGAAATCACACTAATGAACAAAAGACGAGAGAGTGAAACAGGCTGTCTTTTCGGTTCCTAAAAAGATGGTGAAAGTTAGAAGTATCTCTCAATAATTAGAACAATTATTTTTTATTTTTTTCGAGAAGGCAAAAGAATATTATTGATATTAAAGATGATCAAAGGCTCAAGAAAAGTCAAGCTCATCACAAAGTTACATATGTGATACACAAGATAATCAATCAACCATACACCGATCTAATTCAAGCACATAAAAAACCAGCTGATAATTATTATCAAGGTGGAAAAAAAAATCCTAAAATGAAAGACGTGCATTGTCCTCTTCAAAGGCATACTAACAAAATTCATATGTTTTCTTCTCGTATTTTTGCTTGATGAGTCGCGATGTGAAAACGACTTTTGTCTGTTAGGCCGACATGGAATTTCGTTTCATGTTGTTTTGTTGTTGGATTCACATTTAAAAATGACATTATTTACTGAGTGTTGGTCAAGTGGAAGTAAATACCCTGCATAAAGAGGAAAACCTAGAGAACCTGGGTTCGAATCCTTATAGAGTCACCGTATCGAGAGGTTGAGAACCAAGGGATAAAAACCTACTCAATTATTTGAACCAGATATTAGTCTCATAGCAGACCTGAAAAGCCTAAGTCGTGTAGATACTATATGGTGGATCTACTCGGCTCAAACGGCTAATTAAGGTGGGTTCCAAACAAAAATAATGACATTATTTATCTGAATGAGATTCGTTTTATCTTTTTTTTCTTCATATTTTTTAGACAAAGCCCAATATATGCTCAAAATTTAGCGAATAATAACATATTTACAAATATTATTCGTTAAAAGTATTATGTTATAGAGTGTATTGGATAATTTGAAAATGATGGTCATGGTCGAACCTTTTATTCACACTACTTGTGTGTGTCTCCCCTAATTTAATTTGTTTTCTATATAAAAAAAGTGTATAAGATAAATTGAGTTAAATATCTATGCTTATATATAAAGACAA
This sequence comes from Calophaca sinica, assembly GCA_037113605.1. NCBI lineage: Eukaryota > Viridiplantae > Streptophyta > Magnoliopsida > Fabales > Fabaceae > Calophaca > Calophaca sinica. Next base: position 26,522,626 of record CM073730.1, on the reverse strand, counting down.
TTGCCTTCAATAACTACTTATTTGTTTCCTAATTTTCTTTCCATTTTTACATTTATTTAATAAAGTCGATCTTCTATTAATAAAGGTAATACCCAGTAGCCAATCATTTGAAGCCACATCATTTTTTGTTTTTAACTTTGTTTTAAGTGATATTAAGTTTTTAGCTCTCATACCGGTCAGTGCGAGAGTCTAGAGGATTCCTTAAAAAAATTCAATATTTATTGGTATATTTTCACGTCTTTTTTTTCACTTTATCCAAGTAGTTTTTCTATTCATTCACATTCTCTAAGTAATCTTTCTTGATTCTCTATTGGTCATCCATAGTTTTGTTCTTTCTAAATAATTCATTTGTTTATTTTCTTCATCAATTTTTTTAGTTGTTCCAGTAGTTGTTTAATTTCTTCAATATCATTTGATTTCTTTAATGTTTCCAAGCATTCATCTTTTATCCTCTCCATAATGTCGTTGCATTAAGAATTTTGAAAATTCTTGGTTTATTAATTTATATAATTCCCTTGGTTTGATATCAATAATTCTTCTAAATCCTTTTTGTTAGACATTTATTATTTTCTTCACTTTGTAAAAGATTTTCTAATTGTTGAAAAATTTCTCTAATCCTATTAATATTTTTATTTTCATTAATTTATTTTTATTTATTTATATTATTTAATGTTTCTTGTATATTATTTATTTCATTTCGTCCATTTTGTATTCTATTACATGTATAATTTGCAATTTTATTAGTATTTTCTAGTAATAAAATTATTTTTTTATCGATTTCTTCTATTGTTTTACTTATTTCTTTATACATTATTTCAATTTTTTGGAATTTCTATTTATTATTTTGTTTAGAGTTTGTTTTATAGGTGTTATTTGCTTTGTTATTTATAATATGTGTTTCAATTATGGTTTTTTGTTTTTATTGGAGTTATTTTTATCCTTTTCACTTATGGGCAACGGTATTCATATTTTTTCATGTGTACTAGCCAAGAATTCTCCTACCCAATTTTGGTTTTTGAAAAAATAAATTAATAGTTTATTTAACTATCAGATAAGATTTTTTATATTTATCAAGTTTATATAATAAAATAAATATTAAAAAAAATACGCATAGCAAACAAAATAAAAAATACGAAAAGATGGAGACAGCCATGCCATCTTTTCTATAGTACTACATTATAATTGCAATCAAGATCACATTAGTTTGAACTCTATAACTATTCCCTGTAACATTGCTGTATATCATTTTCTGCGAAATGATACTTGGCTCACTATGAAATTTAACATATTTTTGATAAAGTGCCATACTTATCGAAGTAATAACTATAGAAACAATTGAATCCTATGATTTTTTTTTTCTTGGAACACTATGCAATTAATGATCTGCTTTAAGGCTATATTTCACAGTCGCGAACTACAAGTGTTAAGAAATTTGAATCATGTTCATGTGCATTGATTTGAACAGACATTAGCAGTTTTTGTTTTTGTTGTTGTTTTTTGGTTTCAGAATGCGTGTGTGTATGCGTGAAACACAGTGACACGGTTGGTGCATGGTCATCATGATGTAGACTACACAAAATTATTGGGTTTAGGTCCCACAAAAAAAGCTTTTAAAGCAGCAGCATGGGGATCTATGAAAAATCTGTTTGATTCCCCCTATCAGGCTTAACAATAATTCCCTGCATTAAAGGAGAATATATGTTACATGCACTGTGGGATACCCTCGGCTAATTGACCTGCACCGTATAAATCAGAAACAAAATTATCAAATGAGTGTAAATTAAAAAAATTTATCAAATTAAGATAAATCGTATATAGTATATATGACTTTATTTTTGCATTACAACAAAGTCGTACATATAGTATACGACTTCGCTTTTTGAAATTTTTTTTTTAAAATATTGAGACTTTTGAATTTTTTTTGGCAAAGTTGTATACCCCATGTACGACTTTGCATGGCAGAATTTTTTTATACGTAAAGTGGAAGTCGTACATGGGGTGTACGACTTTGCTTTAATTTTTTTTTCCCACCAAGTTAATTCTTATGGATTTATCATAAACAACAGCACTAATGAAAGATCAAAATATGCATTGTGAAAAAAAATATGCATTAATTGATAATAATACTTCATTTTTTCACATTAAAAGCCTTTAAGCCTAGTGGTGGGATGATGTCCCACAATGAGGTCGTCTATTACATGCCGGTTGAATTCTGCGAGATTGATCCACATCTTCTAGTTGGACACCTCTTCTCCTACCATGGCCACGTACGTTCCTACCATGGTGTGCTAGGAGAAGAAGTGCCCGTGGTAGGAGAAGAGGTGTCCAACTAGAAGATGTGGATCAATCTTGCAAAGTTCAGCCAGCACGTAATAAACGACGACCTCATTGTGGGACATCATCCCACCACTATGCTTAATGTAAAAAAAAAATGAAGTACAATAATTAATCAATGCATATTTTTTTTTGACAATGCATATTTTGATCTTTTATTACTTTACGTATAAAAAAAAATTTGTCATGCAAAGTCGTATATGAGGTATACGACTTTGCCAAAAAAAAAATCAGAAGTCTCAAACCCCATGTACGACTTCAGTATTTTTTTTTAAAAAAAATTCGAAAAGCGAAGTCGTATACTGTTTGTACGGCCACCCCAATTTTGATAATTTTTTTTCAACTTACACTAATTTGGTAATTTTGTTTCTGATTTGCACCATGCTGGTCAATTAGCCGATACCCTCCCAAATTATATGTTAAAACACACTGTAAAGAAATTTTGTTACTATATATGTTAAGGCACTATCAACAATGGCGTCAGGCATTTCAAGCATGAGAAGTCGTGAACACGAATACTCCTTCTGTTTTTTTTATTTGTTCATTTTTTAGAGAAATTTTCTTACTATTTATCTGTCATTTTTAAAATTTAAGGTTACATTAATTTTTTTTATCAATTATACTTTTAACTATTTAGAGATAAATAAGTGTAATAGATTAACAAACAATCAAAGGTATCACAAAAAAAAGACAAATAATTTTATCAAGAACAACAAAATTTATTACTACCTCTTTCCCAAATCTTTTGATGATTTGGTATTTCTTTTTCTTCCCAAAACTATTGATGTGCAATAGTTTTCTTCCCATTAATTGCTTCTTAATTCATGTGCAATATCCTTAAACATCAAATGATTCGGGAAGGAGGTAGTAATTTTTTTTTTGTTTGTGTAAAATATCCTCAATCAACAATAAAAAGGAACTGAGTTATTAGTAGTATATTTAATTTTCAAATCTTGAATCTTGCGGTAAAGAGGGTAGAAGAAAACTCATGAAAAGGTTGATAGCCTTAAATATCAGTGTAAGTAACGGCTCAGCTCACCCAAAAAAAAGAAAGTGTAAGTAACGGCTTTTTTTTTTTTGAACGGCAATAAAAACGAGACAATAATTGTTTAAAAAAGAGATAATAATTAAAGAATTAAATATGTTTTTAGTCCCTCAAATTAAGAAAAAGTTTGGTTTTAGTCTCTCAAAAAAATCTGTCTGCTTTTAGTCCTTTTAATTTGAAAATGTGTCACATTTAGTTCCTGTGAGTTTGGTTTTAGCCCCTTAAAAATATTTTGTCTGTTTTTGGTCTCCTTAGTTTGGAAATGTGTCACATTTAGTCTCTGTGTCAGTTTTCGTCTTCTTTTCGACTGATGTTGCTGGGAATAATAACATCGAACCTGGTGCTAGAGAGGTTGCAGAAAGAGGGAGAGAGAGAAATGAGGTACTAAAACTAAACTAAAAACAGAGACTAAAAAACAGACGAAAACAGTCGCAAGGACTAAATGTGACACATTTCCAAACTAAGGGGGCCGAAAGTAGACGAAAACTTTTTGAGGGACTAAAATCAAACACGCAAGGACTAAATGTGACATATTTTGAAACTAAAGGGACTAAAAGTAAACAAATTTTTTTTGAAGGACTAAAACCAAATTTTTTCCTAATTTGAGGGATTAAAAACATAGTTAAACCATAATTAAATGATAATTTTTTTTTATATTTTTGTAAACTCTTTTTGTTTTATATTTTTAAATATATATTTATCATTCGATCATGCCTGGCAATATCACTATCATTGTTCTGAAATCTTACGCATACCCTGTCCCTAACCACTAGGCTACGCTGGTTGCTTAGAATATTCTCGTAACGTTTGATTTCGTTTTCAACAAATAAAATACAAAAATGAACTACGAATGATTAGAACCATGATATATATTTGTGTGTGTTGAATTATATTAAAATTTATAATAATATTATTTAATTACTTACGGTTCAACCGTAATTAGACCATTAAACCTTAAACCAGTACATTTTTTGGTTCAATGACCGGTCCAATTTTCAAAACATTGGTCATTGATAACTATAATATTCAAAAAAATGGTTTTTATTACCAATGTAGTACTACTCTGGCCTCATTTATAAGCAAAAAAGACATTTCCACATTCATTAAAAAATGTATGTATTTGGTCCAAAATTTGGACCAGATACATATATTTTTTAATGAATGTGAAAATGTCTTTTTTTGCTTATAAATGAGGCCGGAGGGAGTAAGAAAAGTTTTGGAACCACTTTCATATCTTATAAAGTTCAGCCAGTACGTAATAAACGATGACCTCATTGTTGGACATTATCCCACCACTGGGCTTAATGTAAAAAAAAAAATGAAGTACAATAATTAATCAATGCATATTTCTTTTTTTTGACAATGCATATTTTGATCTTTCACTAGTGCTGCTTGTTTACGATAAATCCCTAAGAATTAACCTGGTGGGAAAAAAAATTAAAGCAAAGTCGTACACCCCATGTACGACTTCCACTTTACGTATAAAAAAAATTCTGCCATGCAAAGTCGTACATGGAGTATACAACTTTGTCAAAAAATATAAAAAATTCAGAAGTCTCCAACCCCATGTACGACTTCAGTATTTTTTTTAAAAAAAAAATTCGAAAAGCGAAGTCGTATACTGTATGTACGATTTACCCCAATTTGATAATTTTTTTCAACTTACACTAATTTAGTAATTTTGTTTCTGATTTGCACCATGCAGGTCAATTAGCCGATACCCTTCCAAATTATATGTTAAAACACACGGTAAAAAAATTTTGTTACTATATATGTCAAGGCACTATCAACAATGGCGTCAGGCATTTCAAGCATGAGAAGTCGTGAACACGAATACTCCTTCAGTTTTGTTTTATTTGTTCATTTTTTAGAGAAATTTTCTTACTATTTATCTATCATTTTTAAAATTTAAGGTTACATTAATAGAGGTGAATTTGGTTTTTTTACCATGTCGTACCTGCGAAATATTCACTGGTTTCGTCTTGACTGATTTCTGCCACATTAGTGAGTCCTCCATCAACAAGGTTTTCACTCGAGACTTTACTTAAAAACTCTCAGTCCAGTTCCACTTCGACAAATATAATATTGATAGCAGTGGATTTGTTTGATAATTCATTTTAAGTTTTGGTGTACATGAAAATTGTGAGTTTCAATTAAAAACATAATCATCGGATCTTTTCATTGACAATGCCTTACTTTGCAACGTCTACTACTTGATGTCTTACTTATGATTTTGGTCCTTTTTTCCTTTTATTATTGACTAGTATGTAACTCGTGCCATGCACGGAAACATTTTGTAAATTTAGCTTTAAAAAATGATTATTTTAAACAATGCAATATAATAAATATTATGGTAATAATTATTAAATATTGGGGATGTTATAAGGAACCTAATGTACTATACGTAAACAAATTAATATCAATTGAGTAGCGTACAAAAAATGGGAAGGTACATACAAACGAATCGAATTCGATAAGAAATACTTTATTTAATTGATGATAATAAAGGAATATAAAAGAATAGCAAATTTTTATATATTGTTATAAAATTGAATTTATAAATAACAAATGAATGCGAAGTATAAGAAACAAAAGACAAACAATATATACAAATGTTTTAATTAAGAAAGTAAAAAATCACAATTTATTTGTGTATATTAAAATATGATAAACTTAAAATAAATATTAATATGAATTTAACAATATACTGAAGAAGTTTTTTTTTGGGTTAGATTAAGCGATAATATATTTGATAATTTTTTTTTATGTTTATGAAGTATAATTGATATGAAATATATATGATATATATAATTTTAATTTAATGATCGTTGATTTTTTTTTGGTCTACTACATAGATTTGATATGAAATCTATATAAATTATAGTTTGTTAAGAAATGTTTTGAAACAAAAAGGCTTATTTGCATATTTGGTGCCACTATTTTTTCAAATCCATGAATTTGGTACCCTATTTTATTTTTCATAAATTTGGTCCCTATACTTTTTATTTTTCACGACCTTGGTCCCCATACTTTTTAATTACACTTTTGATCCCCCAAAATTGTGATTTGCTTACACTTTTGGTCCCCACTTTCCCAAAATTCATGATTTTTAGGGACTAAAAGTGCAAGAAATTCACGATTTTGGAGGACCAAAAGTGCAATTAATAAAGTATGAGGACCAAATTCGTGAAAAATAAAAAATATGGGAACCAAATTCATGAAAAATAAAATAGGGGGACCAAAATCGTGGATTTGAAAAAATAGGGGGACCAAACAATATATAACAATATATAACAATAAATAAGAAACAATATATAACAAATGTTTTAATTAAGAAAGTAAGAAATAATAATTTATTTGTTTTAAAAGATGATAAACTTAAAATAAGTATTAATAGGAAGTTCAAAACAAAAAAGTCCTATTGACAAAAGGGCCTCAAAGTATAGTTTATTTTGGGCATATGTTATTAAGATGGACACCTTCTTTTTAAGACTCAACACTTGTGTTTGTTCTCCGGGTGGTGTTCCTGCACAATTCATGGGATCTTTAAACTTTGAGATTAAGTAGTAATTTAATTAGCACCTCTTCTGTTCTCTAGCTAAGTTATTGATGTTCTCTACTAAAAATCTTTTTTATTGAATATATCATCTAATAACCATGTCCTTTTAAGCTTAATGTCTTTTGTCGTTTACACTTCTCTCATGATTGAATGCTTCACAGTATATGATCGGATTGCTTAAGGTTAAAAGATAAAAAAACCAATAACATTTAGCTATATCATAATGAGACGGAGGGAGTAGTAATAGTTGTTCACAAAAGAATTGGAGAATATCTCTACTTAGTTGGTTTGCTTACATTATTTACTTACTACTTAATTAGTTTGCTTACGTTATTTACTTACTTCATTAGGGTCTCGAGGGAAAATTTTAGGGGGGAGTTTGAGTATTATATGGGTTTTTGTCTTTCGGGGTTTATGGGTTTATCTTTGGGGCTTTTACTCTATCAGTTGTTGATCTCTGGCTGCATTCCCCTGTATCAGTCTATTTGAAACTGAAATGCGTGTTTGTTTTCAGGACACTGCAATTATTTCGAACAATTAACTACTATTTTGGTAAGTTTTTGTAAATCTTTATTTTAGTGTATTGGTTTTCAGTTTAGACTTATTAATTATTATCTTTCTTTTTTACTCTTATGCGTTTTTTTTTTGTGTTGTTTTATGAGGGGTGGTTTGATTTCTACATTTCATGATTTTATATGGTGTGAATATTTATGGGTTTGATATAAGTTCAAAAAAGTTTAGTTTTGATCATTTATATGGGGTTAGAGGGTGGTTTTTTTTTTGTGATTATGAGTTTTCTGATAAATATTTGTCCAATTCTATTTTATAACATATGGATTAAATTTACATAGATCAAAACCTTTGTATCATGTACCAAAAAGAAAAAACTTTGTATAGTAAAGTTTTCACTATATTTAAGCAATGTATTTAATAAACATAATAACATGTATTATTAATTCAAAAAATCGAATGTTTGATAAATAGGAAAATATACAACACAAATCACATCACAACATTAGTTATTATACTTATATATTGGGTTATATATATGATGCTCTTGTTAGTATGTAATGTGGAAAATTCTACTTGGGCTGGGATTGTTTTCACAACACATTGGAAATCAAGCATAAATTATATCAAAGTAACAACAAATTTTCTAACGTTAAAATCAATTTAACAATTCATAAGCTCAGTAATAGTTAGTGCACCAAGATTAATCAAATGTAGTCTAAAATGATTAAACAATTCTTAATCTCAATAATAGTTAGTCTACCACAATCAATCAACGAATGTTACAGGTTTAATTTTGAAAAGGATTCCATATATTGAATAAATATATAGCAGATATTTATATATTTAAAATTAATTCGGTCCAAAAATTATTTAATTTCAATATCATAATCGTGATTCCACCACTTAACATTTCAATTCCTTTTTTTGGACAACAGACTAAAATTTCAACGCGCTATTATTTTTTAACTTTTGTTGGGTCAAAGAGTACAACGCGATTGAATAACGGATTGGGCTCAACTCTATTGAAATTGTGTAAAACCTGGATGGGCTCAACTCTATTGGACCATTTAGGTACATAAGCCCATTTTGAAACAAAATATCCATCGCAATGGTCACACTTAACTGCTAGGGTTACGACGGCGAGGTAGTGTCTGAAGATTCCAGGGATTGGAGGGTTTCTTGATGAATCTGTGAAGTAGTGCTCATACAAAGCGGTCTACAATTTCTCATGTAAGAATTCTTATTCAATGCTATTTTGTCCGTAAAATCTTTTTTCCTAAATGTGATGTTGTTTCACTGATCTAAAATTCATATCTACAACATATACCAGAATCTGGGCTTAATGTTGAAAACGACGTTTAGAATCTGCATCTTTGTGACCTTACGCAGAGAGATCTATAAAGGTTTCAAACACTGGGACACTTCTTCTTAAGTAAGCTTCGATTACTTTGGCAATTATTTATATAATCTTGTTGTTGTTAATCTTGTTTTTTCTAATATGATTTAGATCTGTTTGAGAAAATATTGAAGATTTAATTAGCACATGTCACCAAAAAATAGTGCTTACTGTGTATATGGTCTTTATATGTATATAGTTTATAGTTAAATGTGTTATCATTAAGGTTATCCCAAAAGATTACGTAATAGTATATTAAGGCACATCAAAAAGAGAAATTAGTATATAATTCTGCTCATGAATATATAATTCTGCTCATTATCAGGCATAATATTTGACATGAGACGTACTATATTAGCAGGGATCAACTGCAAAAAACCACAAAAACAATATTATGTCAATCAACAGGTTAATTTTTTGGTATAATAGAAAATAAAAAAGGCGAAAGCATACAATAAAATTACCAAAGCTTGAGTAACAATCCAGGTTGACCTACTGTTTAAGACCGGCTTTTAGTCACAAAAACATCATCATCTGAGTTAGATGATATATAATGAACACGTCTAATATCCTTGTAATTGATCTCAATTCCATAAGCATTTAAAATCTTAAAATTAAAATCGTTTTCCCCGTTATTAAAAAACTCAATACTATGTTCACCACTAAGCCCGTATGCTACTGAAATTAAAGAGCCTCCACTGAAATAAAATTGATCAGCTTGATGGGTTAGATTCATAATCACATATTCGATTACGGGTCGAATGCTAGAAATTCTTCCTCTTCATCTAACATTGCTTTCAAATGATTGTAAAATCTTTGTGCAAATAAGTATCTCATCCTATTTTGATTTGTATTGCATAATATAAGAATGAGCATTTTGTCAGGTTGATGTATAACATAATAAAATTAATGAAACTTATTTAATTAAGAATAAATAAACCTTTTGGGGTACAATCTTTGAAGTGAATGTTCTGGATGAAAGAGCAGAATTAGAGAGTTCTGATAAAGACATCTTGGTATCCTAGTATAAAGTCACACAAAATTAGCAGTGCACAATCGGAATCTACATAAAGATCAGATTATAATTTACAAACCAAAGGTATAAACAGTAAATAGAAACACTGACTAATTTCTACCTTGATAAAGGTTGAAGGGGTCGCTGCAGATGTAGCAAAGTATAACGCAGTAAACGATCCCTGACCTCCCGTGTTGTCAAGCCGAATAACTCAATGTTACAGCAAGGGTAAACGCTAGTGGAGTATACAGTGGTTCCAAAACTTGAGGGCCATGTGCTAATTAAAGGCAGAGGATCGAACATGATCAATCCAATTTGTGTTGGACTTAATAACAATCAAAACCTAAAATATTCACAATATTTGATATGAGTCAATAAATTTTTGATATTTGGAGGATTTCCAATTTGTAATTCCAATCTTAAATTTATTTTATGCGAGATAATGACCTTTAACAATTTAAAGATTTAAATTATTATTATTAACTATAATCCTTCAACTTTTGTTTTAAAAATAAACCAAATCTCATCATTTTATAATGTACTGCCAAATAACCACATTTATAAAAGACATGTTGACCTCCCTATTTTTTTTATTCATGTCAATTAAGGACATTAAACATAAAAAAAAAGTGGTTTCTGTATTTTATGGAATTAATGGTATTTATGGGATGACAACAAATCAGTTTGCGATTTAAAACAAAACACTAATTTGTTTTAAATTATCAACCACTATAATTATGTCGTCTAATTAATCATTAACACATTTAATATGGATCACATATAGTATATAGTAAGGGTCATAAGGTTATTTGATTGATTGTAGAAAACCATACAAATTCAAATCCTACCAAAAAATGCCTAATTGCTAAATGATCGGGTTGCATGTAAGGAGCTCCTAATATCAATAGTAATGAATGCCAAAAATCATGTGAATCAATTAAATATGCATTAAAGTTTTATGCTCCACATAAGTTCTGTTTTTATATCAATATTATTGGATTGATTGTAATAATTTGTTGAATTTTTGAAATTAAAAGGCTTTGAATTTGAAATTAATTCATTTAATTAGGTACGACGGTTTATGAATGAGATAGTAATTTGGACCGCAAACAATCCCAATAACATAATTTATTTAAACTTCAAGTTTATAAACTATTTTTTCAGAAATGGCAAAAAGATTTAGTAAAATAAAAAGATGTCTTACTGAAAGGAAAAAGAAATTTACTGTGAGGAAAAAGAAAATAGAAATTAACATGTAACACAATTGTAAGCAGTTAATCAAACCGCAAAATGCTATGCAAATTTTTATATTGATGACAATTGTTTACATAAATTTTAGATTGTTTAAGAAAGATTTATTTTCACAAAAAAATAAAAGAAAGATTTATTAATCAAGGCACATCAAAACTAAAAAAAACATTGTAATAAATTATTTTTAACTGTAATGTTTAATAATATTTGGATAGACTTTCAATGATATGTTCCTGTAATTTGCCTCTATTTGTGGTACAATAAAAAATATATAAATTTTATGCAGTATTAAGGTCGTCCCTGACATATTAATCTTAATATATGATACATTTTTCATAAAACAATGCGAGTAATGAGCTTCTAACTTTAGAAAAGGTAGGCATAAAAATAAACAAATTGCCTGAACATATGCAATGAAATTGATACCTAATAGATATTAAAATTGAATCGATACCTAATAGATATTGTGTTAGTATAATAATTCATAAATGTAGAGATGATTAAGTAAAAAAAATTATAAGCTATTGTCCAAATATGTACCCCATATTATCAAGCTCTATGGCGATTAGCTTGGACTTGACGTCATTCTTAACATATTCATGTTGTTGTCCAATGCCAGTGAGAACACGTATGAGGTCTATAAGGTAGTTAGTCATAAAGGAAAAAATTGAATGAGTTGTTGTATAAATTATTTATATTCAACAGAATGAATAAATTAAAAGAAGAAAAAATTACCAACAAAAAAATCACTATCAAAGTCAGGTGACAAACAAACTGAAGGAGCAGTGAAAGTGTAGACAACAGAAGGAACCAACGTATTGTTGGCAGATCGAATCTTTGTATGCAACTGAAAATTCAGTTTGAAGGGGTGACTTGTGGAACGATAATCTCCTATATTGGGGCCGACAACAAACTTGGCAATGTAGTAAACATGACATTCAGTTATTTCCTTCTCAAACTTGTAAAGGAGTTGTTTCTTCAAAGAAGCATGAATCCGGGTTCTCTAATATTTACAAAATTCGATTTATTCGTGTTGAAGTTAACAATGGAGGTAAAATAAATGGTAGAAATCATTCCTCAGAATCCATAAGAACCAACTCCAGTGACAATGGTAGCTTATTATGATTCATGTCAGGAACACGCCACATCCGGACAACACGCACAAGAAGGCTCCATTCTCGGTTGTCAACAGTGACTGTAGAAATTAAATCAACATCAGGAGCATGGTTTCCATTAACGTTTAGAGCAGCCATTGAGTAGCAAAGGAGCAGAGAAAATTTTGGGTTGTATGAAGTGGTAGGAGGCGTGGATTGTACAACAAAGGAGTGCCATTTTATAGGCATGCAATGGTATGTTTCTGTCAAATCAGATTAAATACATGATTGATTCTATATCACTGATTGATACAAAATAATAAACGTATACGAAATAATTTGTTTTTTTTAAAACGTTGACCACATGTGCAATTGAATAAACGTGGATCCGATCACTGGCATAATTATAAGAAATACGAAATAGAAAAAGGAATAGGCAGTTTTAGAAGAAATTTCGTTTTGATGAGTATTAGTAATTCGGGCACTATAAATAGGTTATTTGTTAAGATGCAACTATTAGGTTAAATTCCTGTAGCAAAATTATGGTATTCTGGTCAACCTTTAAAAAAAAAATAACATATAAAAATTGATGGATCATTTTAAGGAGATTGGATATCAAATTCATCTATATTTAATAGTAGACATAAGACATAGTAATTAAACAAAATTAGGGAGAGCTATAATACACCTGGATGAATCCCATTTATTTACGTGGCCCTTTAAAACGCTATCAATTTGTTTGCAAATTTTTTTTTATTACGTTTGATTTATGACCACTGGAATAATTTGATTTATAATTATTTACGTTTCTTTATTTTTTTAGGCAACTTAATTTTATATTTGAAAATTGCTTGGAAATGGGACATTATCAGTTAAATTAGAGTTTTGTCAACAAAAAAAAAGTTAAATTAGAGAATATAAGATTTAGTTATAATGGAAATAATTTGAATAATATAATTAGCTTGCTTTTTTTTTGGACGTAGGAATAGATTGTTTGTCAGGTAAAAGATGGGGTTTTTTTTATTTTCGAAAAATTAATGACCAGCAATCGTATTAATACTATTTATTAATATTATTTTATGTATGACAATTCTGCTTTATTGGGTACAGCCCAAATAGGGATAACGGATAATAGGAATTGACATGTTATAATTGTCATCATTGTAATAATTATTGTGTTGACCATTTGAACCGAGTTTTGAATTGCCTACATGGAATAGGGCCTGATATATTTTTTAAAATGTCATGCCATGTGTGTCATTTTTTCGTTCGGTCATTGGCTGGCATTTGACACGTTAATTGTGATATGTAACTAACATCTCCTATTAACATGCCATTTGTTAATTACCATATTTAGATTATTCATGATTGTATATTATATTTGTCTATAAAAAAAATTATTATTTTTTAATAATTGAATATTGCTTTATTATTGATATGGAAATTATGTCAACCTCGTTCAAAAAAAAAGAAAATTATGGCAACAGATATATGCATTTACTAATATTACATGGAGCATTGATTAGCAATTCCGTTTCAAATTGATTGCATTTAATTCCGTTTCAATTTAATTTACTTTTTTGATTTTTCAATAACTCTGATTATTGACTCAGCACGTCCATGTTGGCATATTTTAATTGACGTGTTTTTGTAGTTTCGCGTGCTGTCGACATTTGTTTAATTTTCCTTTTTAACTTATTCGCAATTGTATATAATAGAGATTCCATGTCGCCTATGATAATGGTCAAAACTTATACAATGAGACAATATCATTCGGTCAAAAAAAAAAAAACAAGACAATATCACAAAGACTTTAGATATGAAGATTTTGACATCAAATTCTTCTCTCATTTATCCTTAATAGTAATAAAAATCAAAAAAATCAAAAAAGGTTGGGGGCATGACTACCCCGCTACCAAGAAGCTCCATCAGTGTTTATCACCTATAGTTAGGGGCAATGGTATGAAAACCGGACGGGACGGTCCGACCATCGACCGGCACCCCCACCGGCCGGTTTAAACCTAATTGGACCGCAGTCTGGTTGGACAGCCCGGAACCGGGTTGGACCGAGGTTGGGCCGGTCAATTATTATTTTTACTTACTTTTTTCTTAAAATTAGTACTTATTTATTTATTTATTTATTTATTTATTTATCATCCGGTTCGACCGATGGCTCAACCGGTTAAACCAATTGAACCATGACCCGGCTGTCTCACCGGTTCAACGGTCGGTCCGGTTTTTAAAACATTGGTTAGGGGTGTACATGGGTCTGGGTGTGAACTCAACCAACTGAATTGACACTACCGAGAGCTTACTACTAGCAAACTCATTACAAGGTTGGGGGCATGACTCCCCTGCTACCAAGAAGCTCCATCAGTGTTTATCACCTATAGTTAGGGGTGTACACGGGTCTGGGTGTGAACTCAACCGACTGAATTGACACTACCGAGGGCTTATTACTAACAAACTCATTACAAGAAAACTACTCATTATCGCTGGCTTATTACTAACAAACTCATTGACAACTAGGGGTGGCAAATGGATAGATTCGATAAATTTTGGTTTGGATTATAATGGGTAGATTAAAAATAATTTATTTATCCAATTACGATCTTTTAAAAATTCAATTCATTCATGATCCATTTAACAAAAAACATCAAATTCATCCATAAAACTATTATTTAAAAATCATTATTATTTTATTTTTTCAAAAAGATACTTTTTTCCAAAAACAATTTTTTTTTCTGAAAAATATTATTTTCACGCTTTTTTGGGGGGGAAAATTTCCAAAATAATATTTCCGAAAAAGGATTTATATTCTTGGGAAAAAGATTGGGAAATGTTTTTTTTTGAATTTTATTTTGAAAAAAAAATATTATTTCCGAAAAACCCTTCTTAGGAAATTTCTTTTTGGAAAACAATCATTTTTAGAAAACAATATTTATAATCCAATGAATTTTATTTGTTATTTAATATTCTTTTCGTTCCTTTTTCCTTGTCAATTTTTTAGATAAGTTTTGTTACTATTTATGTCGTTTTTAAAGTTTAAAGTTACATTAATTACTATTTGTCAATTATACCATTAACTATTTATTGTAGAGAGAAATAAGTGTAATGTTGTAATAGACAATCAAGGGTATCACAGGAAAAAGACCAATAATTTCATGAAGAACAACAAAATTTATTAGTTTTCTTAGTTTGTATAAAACAACCTTAAATGACATCTAAAAAGGAACAGAGGTAGTATGATCCAATGGATTTAAAAAATAGTAGATGCATCATTATCCATCTGTAAAATAAATAGATTGATGGATTGGATCCAATCCATTAAGTATCTTTTTGGTAATAGATGGATTTATCTTTGGATGGATGATGAAAAAATGGATTGTTTTGCCACCTTTATTGCCAACAGAAAGGGTGAAGTTACCGACAACCAATCCATCGGTGATCCACCGTTAATAATGCAGGTACAAAGTTGATTTTTTAGGGTTATAAACGGCAAGTCCGTCTGTAATTACTGACAACCGTCGCTACGCTACAAGACATTTACCGACAGCTATCTCGTCGATAGTCAGAAAGAGTTTTACCAACGACTAATTCTAAAATGTTGTCGATAATTCCAAAATGTTGTCGTTAGAGTAGACTATTTATCGACAGCTAAGTCGTCAGTAAATTTTAAATAATTTACAAAGGACTTAGTTGTCGGTAAGATGGGTGTGCAACTAATAATTGCCCTCGATCTCCTATTTCTCTCTCCCTCATTTCCCTTTCTTTTTGTGTCTATGCTTGTGCTCCCTCCCTCTTCCTCTTTTCCCTCCAAGACCTCATTGTACTAGTCATGAGCCTGTCGTTGTTAGCCTGCTTTCATGTATACGATGTGAGCGTACCGTCTGTGCGCTGATTTCCCTTTTCCCTCAACCCTACATAGTGTGCATCTCTCCTCACTTAGAGACATACCGTTGGAGCCCGTTCATTTGTTCCATGGTGACATCTCTCAACTTCAGGTACGTTCCCCATTGGCTCATTTTTGTGCAAGTGAACAATGACTAAGCCAAAAAAGGGAAATACGATCCGACAAAATTATCAGATCAAGAATAGAGACAAGCAATAACACCCTAGCTAAATGCAAATTTATAATCCTAGATTGTCCACCTTTGGACAATTCATGAACTATCCGTACATTATGGCGAACACAAGATACAAGTCGTTCTTGAACATGAAAACTAAGGTAAATGCATGCTTGTGATCCTCAAATATGATTATATATTAGTTTCAGGGTTATTGAACCGGTGAAGGAATTAGTTCAAGGTTCATGGTTGAATCGTGCTTCAACGGCGAAGTAATTGAAAAACATTTACATCAAACCACATATTCAAGCAGAAAACCAATTACAACACTAACAGAGGAGAACAAAAAGAGAGATATGCAACCTAGCACACACTACAAGTAGGTTTTAACCAATCAGTTGGCTACTTGTCAACAGAGGCCTTTTAATATGATAACAGATCAAATCCTTTAACTTTGCAAGCAAAGCAATTAACTCTAGTCCCAAAAAACACACACACAAACAAAGAATATGTAATAGAAGAAATATTTGTATTTGTAATTAATTAAAAGGGGTATTCTAATGTCCCTATTATAGTGGGAGATGAATACCCTGATGTCTTGACAGATTACCCTGATGTCCCTATTTGAAGCTCAGTATGAGCTAAACACTCTCTAGTTTGGATGAAGTCAAGTTGTAAATAACCTTGTTGGTGAAGTTGTGTTATGTCTAGTTCAACATTTTTAGTTCATGTGAGTTACTGCCATACATTTAAGCCGAGTCTAATCACCTTAGTTTAGGTAAAAGTACGTTAAATTCTAAAAAAAGTTTAAAGTGCAGGTTTCATGAATTAATATGGATAGTCTTAGATAAATAACACTTTTACTAAGCTTGATTAAGCTAGACATAGTACGTCGAGTTTATAGAGTGATATGAATCACATTAAATAGTCAAGGGTATACTTAATGAGGGCTTAGGAATAAGGAACACTTAACAAAACCCTGTAGAAAGTGACTGAAAATCATACTCGTCTATTATGCACTCAGGTGCTGTAGCACTCATTGACAACACTGATCCAACTAATGGAACTGATTCCTAGCTAATTTTACCCCAACATTTCACCGTCAATCTTTACATATTCTGATACTCTTATTACACATTTATATTACTGTTTAAACCCTCAACTTAATGATGAATTATTTTTATTTTTCTTTTTGACTAGGGATGACAATTGGACCCAAACCCGCTGGGTACCTACAAAAAATACCCGCAACGTGCATGGTAAAAACTCGTTTTATGGGTATAGGTTCGGGTCTGGGCAATTATCCACAAATCTGAGTGGACACGGGTGCGGGTACGGACACTCTAGTGCCCGCCCCACCCCGCATCCGCATATATATATATATATAATAACTATATTATTCTATTATTTTTATTAATTTGATTATATTAATAGAATTCTTCTATTTTTCATATTTTTTTTATAAATATTTTTGATATGTAGATTCTATTTAATTTTATATATATATATATATATATATAACTTTTTTTATTTTATTATTATACTCTATATATTCTCTTTATTTAATTAAATATTCTTAAGAAATAGAATTTTTTTCTTTTTTCATATTCGATATTATAGGATATGAGAAAGTAAAAAAAAAAAAAGAAAAAAATGTATATATATATATAGACACACACACATGTAATTACATATAAATTTTTAATCAGGTTCAGGTGTTTTTTTTGGGAAAAAAAGTTTCCATTTTATTAATTTGTTGTTTATGAATTTATGAATTTTATGAAAAGGTATCCATTTTTATTCGTAATTATATATATATATAAAAGTTTATGAATTTGTTGTTTTGGATGATTATTGCGATATTTACTTATTTTTTATGTTTTGGATGTTTTTATTTAGTTAAATATTTTGATTTGTAATGTATATAAGCAGATTTAAAAGATTTTTAGATCGTTTTTTAATTGTTATAATATTTTTTTGTTATTTATTGTTTTTTCATAGTTAAAATGCGGGTACAGGTACGGGTACTAAAGTTTTTGCCCACGCGGGTACAGGTCTGGGTACAGACATTTTTTTTCCAAACACGAGTACGGGGACATATACTATAATACCCTGCCCAGAGAGTACCCATTGTCATCTCTATTTTTGACTCACTATCCTACTACGTAGTTGAAAACTTGTGAAGTTAAGCTCAACCAATCCTCGTGGAAACGATTTTTACTTAGTCATTTTTTATTTGCTTGATTGTGTATACTTGCACACATTTTACGTGCAACAATTACCGATACATGTATGCATGGAAAACCTGATTGTAGCAGTTGTGGACATGTGGATAGGGCCGGCGGCTACGTCACTAACGCTTGGAAGGATTCAGTAGGAGAATATTTAGATTCTCTTGTTGGATCCTTTAAGGCATTATGCGAGCAACCACGACGACATATCCAATCAAACATTGGTCAGAGCAATCCACTTTGTTCCGCAATACTATAATTCTATTGATAGCGCCTTCATTACATTGCAAAAGGTCCTTAGCAAGTTGACAAAACCTAGCTATACAAGTGGAAGACATTCCTCCGATCTATCTATGCACAGTGCACTCCGATTTTCCACAAGTGGAATTGCTTCCAGACGTGAACAAATCACATCATTCATTTTTCTTCTTCGCCTTTTTTACTTGCTACTTTTGCTTGTCTAGATTTATCCTCTAAGGCAACGTCACCACCTTACAAGGGTAGAGATAGACAGCCAAAAGTAGCAACAGGAGAATTGATGTGCCAGTCGACTTTGGCATTACTTCCTTACTTAAGTTCATGTTAAAAAAACGTAAGACTTATACACTGTGTTTTGCACGATGTACAAGTTGTTTTTGAATTCTTTATTTATTTTTTTCTTCTACACCTTTTTCCCTTGCCATTTCTGCCTATCTAGCTCTATCGTATAAGGTGATGTCAACCTCCAGCACACTTCATTTTAAATCACCAAGTTGAGTCTATATCTTCATCGTCTCCAACTCACAACATCTCAATTCCTTTTGCTTTTCATGGAGCATTTTCATCCTATCTTTTTTATGTTGGAGGTTGGGCGGTCTAATCCCTGAAAAACAAAATGGATTGAGATGTAGTGAGTTGGAGACAATGATGGTAGAGACTCATCTTGGTGATTTAAGAAGAAGTATGTTAGAGGTTGACATAACTTTACAAGGGTAGAGCTAGACAGACGTTAGTAGAAACTTAAAGAATGGATGTGGGGGTTGCCTTGGCATTATTGCTTGGAGTAACAATGCCAATAGGTTCCACGATTATTCTTTGACAATAAAAACATTAGAAGTTATGAAACTTAACATAACCAAACTAAAACTTCAAACGACTACAGTCTTAGTGGTGAGACTTTGGTATCATCTTCCCATTATTTTGTGCCTCAGCCTATTTTAGGCGTCCGGTCTTAGCTTTAGATTGTCATCTTTTGAGTGTACAGGGCTGAGAATATTCTCTATATGTGGCAACCTCACGCGCTTCTGGAGTCGACAATACATGTGTCTGTGCAACACCTCTCGTTCTGGATGCGTGGCTAAACCAAGCGAGAGTTTGATCCTAACAAGAGTGAACTACCATATCCGAAGTCGGCAGGTACATATAGGTTCGTGGCGTATTGCTTACAAACTAAAATCCTTAAATTTTTCTGTTTACATTCTTAAAACATTTTCAATTTTGATTTGCTAAAATTTGTATTTATTTTACGTTGTTAACAAGAAGATAGAAGACTTATAGAATAAATAATTATGACACAGAGATGTCGGAAAATTAGTTAGAGAAAATATATTTTCGAAAACAATAAAAACAATTTTTCAGTAATTTCAAAATTAATGGAGATATTAGATTTGTTTTCAAAAATTAAAAGTGAGGAAAATACTTAATTTATTTTCTTTAATACTAGTAGTAGTATTTCTTAATTTCAATGAAAATGAAAACAGAAATTAAGTTAAGTAAAAAGGACCTAATTTCTGATGGCGATGAGACGTGAATTAAAGTGAATGGATGGATGCGATGGGAGTGGAAATTGGAAAGGGTAGATTCGTCATGTCGGCCAGCTGGTTAAAGCCGTTCCACGCAATCACGGACCGACATGTCCGCGTGCCCATGTTTCTTGGCTACCTAATTATCCGATTAATAACACTTTTTCCTTAGTTTTATTTTAGTTTTCGTTTTAGTTCTTTAATTATTATATTTTTTATTTTGGTATTTTAAGTTATAAAAATATGATACTTTCATCTCTTAACTATTTTTTTCATTTACGTCCCTTAAGTTACGAAAATACCCCACATTCGTCCATTAAGTTACGAAAGTTATGTCAAATTTGTCTCTTCCGTCTGTAATCTTTTTAAACAATAAAGTCAAAATCATGCTCCTATCGGAGTTCTTATTAATGAAATAACATGATAAAAGGTAATGGAGAAAAAAAAAGTTACAATAACCTATACACACAAAATAAAAGGATTACAGTCAAAAAGGACGAAAACGGCGTATTTTTGTAACTTAAGGGACCAAAATAAAAAATATAATAGTTAAGAGACCAAAACAAAAATTAAAATAAAATTAAGGGACCAAAAATACTATTTTACCTAATTTAAAAATAGCTATCTTGACCCCAAAAAAAGACTAGCTATCGAGACTAGCTAAATTGTGTAGTGCAAACATTTTAGCTAATACTTAGTTGATTGATTTGCATTTCATTTTTTTCCGTAAAAAAAAAAAGCATTTCATTTTTCTTTTCCAAAAATATTATACAGGCAAAATATTTAAAGCTGAAATCACGTTATTATTTTAAGGCTAAATTATAATTTTAGTCCTCATATTTTGCTCAATTTTTTATTTTAGTCCCTCCATTTCTAATTTCTGACATTTAGTCTCCCTATTTTTAAAAATTCTGACATTTAGTCCAAATGTTAAATTATCATCCAAATTGAGTGACGTGGATCTCACTTAACATATGTGGCATCTGATGTGTCATCCATTTCATCAAAACAAGCCATGTCATAAAATCCATGTCATTAAACAAAAATAAAACCCCTAAAATTAAACAAAAATCCCTAAAATTAAACAAAAAAAGCCCCTTCCCTTCGTCTCCCACCATCACCGAATCACAGAACCCAAAAAATCAGAAGCAGAACCATCATCGTCTTCTTCTTTAATGCAGATCTTCAACACGCCCAGAACCATAGGATCTTCATCAATAATAACAACATCAACAACAACCCAGCAACATAAACACACAAAAAAGACCTTCATCAGAAGAAAGATAAGGGGAGAGATAGACTCTGTCCACGACAGCAACAGCAACATCAACAACAACAACAACAATCAACCCACACAGATTAAGGCACGATTCGGGTTTAGGGGAAATCAATGAACCCCCGAATCTTCATCATCTTCATGAACCCCCAAATCGATGAAACAAGGAGAACATGAAGAACAACAACAACAAGATGAAACCCTAGAAGACCAACAACAATAGCAAGAGGTTGAACCTATTGCGGCGGTGGAATCGAACGGTGCGGAGGAAGCAAATAACAACAACAACAACGACGAAGGAGAAGAGGAAGACCTCGATTTGGAAGAAGAACCAGTGGAGAAGCTTCTGCACGCTCTGATTTTTTGATTCTGTTCCAATTTCTGATTTCGTTCCAAATAGATTAGGGTTCGCCAACTATGGTGCTCTCTTCTTTGAACGAACTGGATTCGGGAATTTTGTCATCGCCACCGGGCTTCGATACCTCCGTCTCAGTCTCGGTCTCAGTCTCTGGAATGTTCTCAATGGGTTTCTTCTTCTCGGGCTCAGGCTCGGGCTTGGGCTCTTCGGTGTCTGTTTTGTCAGGGAGTGCAACATCAGTGACCACCACTTCCTCCTCCGGACGATTCACTGTCTCCTCTTGAGCTGTTGCTGTTGTTGTCGTCTTTGGAAGAAGAGTTGCCTCCTCTACAGAAGAAGAAGATCTGAGCGAGGCGGAAGAAGATAGAGGGGAGATTATCTAGGCGAGGAGATTATCTGTGATTATGATTTTATTTCTTTAATTTATTTATTTAATTGAAAAATAAATTAAATGATTTTTTGTTTATTTTAAATAAATATTGCTGACTATACAGTCTAATCACTTGCCACATAAGCGTTTGACCTGTCTCATCACTTAATTTTGACCAAAATTAGAGATAGGGGACCCAATTTCAGAGATTTGAAAAATGTGGGGACTAAATGTCAGAAATTAAAAATTGAGGGATTAAAATAAAAAATTGAGCAAAATAGGGGATCAAAATTGCAATTAAGCCTTGTTTTAATTAACTGATCGTGGTTAGTATTTTATGGCCTGGTTGTTTAATGTTGAAATCACGTTGGAGGCTCCCAAAATCAATTTATAAACCCGACAAATTGCAATCCGGTATTTTTTTTGGTCCTAGTACTTAAGGCAAAGTTAGAGGCAATGGCGGATCCACGTACATAGCATAGATTAAATTTGTCTATTGCTCATACTTCATGAGTTTTTACTTTGCCGCCATGATAAATTATGCATTGCCCCCATAATTCACTAAAAACAGATAGCAATGGATGAATTTTTGGGTCGGTTTGGTTTAAATAAAGGAAGGGGAGGGGAGGGGAGAGATTTTAACGGAAGGGAAGGGGAGGGAAGGGGAAGGGAGGAGAGGATTTACTTTGATTTTGTGTTTGGTTGAGAGGAGGAGGGAGGAAGGGGAAGCCTTTCTTGTTTTTGGTCAGAGGGAGGGGATTTTAATGGAGGAAGGGATTAATTCTTGGTATATCCTTATAGTATTTTATATTATATTATATATAAGGATATTTCAGTAATTTTATTTTAAATAATTTAATCTCCTCCTCTCCTCCAAAACCCCCCACTTTGGGAGGAGCCAAAATTGGCTTAGGAGGATTTTGCTCCTCCTCCTCCTCCTTCCATTAAAAAAATCAACCAAACAAACATAATTTAAAATATTCCCTCTCCTCCCCTCCCCTCTCCTCCAAAACCCCCCAATCAAACACACCCTTTATGTCGTGTCAAAGACACAAGCCTGAAGACAAAAAATGTGGCAATAATAGGTTCCATGTATTGATCTTTTAATTGTCAAAAGTGCTAAAAAACATATGTTGTCAAAAAAAAAAGTAACACTAAACATATTTTGCCTATTGGTTCCGCCCCACATAATTTATTGGAAAATGGAGAAACTTTCTATCCTGTGATGGAGAGAAAATATGGAACAGACATCCAAAGTCATGAATGATAACCAATGCTAAACCATTAACCATATATTATAATCATTTCAGAATAACCAAAAAAAATAAAATTTATCTGAAGAAATGTCAATAAATAAAAAAGCAATCAATTGAAGATAACTATAATGAAATTAAGATTATCATGAAGAAATGGAAATATTTTTTTTTCAAAAAATAACGTAAAACAAAAGCAAATTATGATTAACGGTAATGATCAATTTGTATATAATTCTCTTTTATTGAAAAATTGATTTTACAGTGTATTAATAATTAATAATTTGAATAACTAAAAATTCATCTATCTTTTGTAATTAATAACATGGATTCCTCTCTCCATCTCACGATACACCAGTGTCGACAATTCGCCATTGGACCACCACCATCTGACCGTCTAACCACCATCTTTCTTGCCCCCACGGACTCTCAATCCTGGATCCGCCACTGGTTAGAGGAGAGGGAGAAGTGGAGCGGCATGAGTTCGAACTCTGTTTTTCATGTCTACACAGCTCACATATGTTATACCATAAGGTTGTGCTTTCTGGACTGTAATCCGGTAGTTTTGTAGGATTTTGTGGTTGTTAGATTAGAGAAGGAAATTTTGTCCAAAAAAAAAAAAGAGATTACAGTAGGAAAGGTTTAACTTTTTAGGGTAGGTGAAATTGATTTTAAGTGTGAAGTTTATATATTTTTTTTAAATCTTAAATTTATGTTTGAAAAGTAATTTTACTTTAATAATAAAATTTAATTTTAAATAACATTTCGAGTACAAATTGTTTTTTGCAATTAATAATTGAAAACCAGTTCTTTTTTTTCTTAAAAGTTTTTTTTTATGTTTTCCCTTTTAATTATTTACAAAAATTGTTTTCATCAAATGCCAAACACGTCCTAAACAAATGCCAAACATAATTCAGCAGTGCTTTCAATGTCTTTTTCCATATAAAAAGATTTTTACATAATAAAATAATGTAGTCAGTGTTCTCATGCGTAGAGAAAGTTTTATCAATCCTGCAATTTTATTTTTTTCGACTTTTGCGCCCTTTTTTACTTACCCAATTTTACTAACCCCTTTATTCAAATTTATAGGTTAATGCATATTAATCTGTTAACAAATTTTAAAATTGTACTAAATATTAATTTGAATTACTAAACTAATATTAAACCGAATAAAAAATTCAGTCAATACTATCAATTGGATTTTAATTACAAAGAGAAATTTAATACAGAAATTATTATTATTATTATTATTATTATTATTATTATTATTATTATTATGCAACATATACAATATTTGGATTTTTAATTTAATTACTGATTTCTAATGGTGATATGATAGTAAATCCAATAAAATGTTCAATTAAGAAATTCATGTTGAATTTCTAAATTCACAAATTGAATATCAATCTGTTACATATATCAAGCATTTGGAACTTTTTTTATCTGTATAAAATTTTATTTGTATGTTCAAATAAAACTATAATCATTAAATTTGAAAGCTTTTATTTATATAAAAGTTTCTCTTTCTATATAAACTAGTGTTTGTACCCGTGCGATGTACAGGGCAAATTGAATTGGTTGGAACTCTAAACAGGGACTACAACAGCATTCAAACAAAAACCATGTCCAGTTGTAGCAAATTTTTCCAAGTTATACAACCATATATTTGAACTAAAATTAAACCGTAAATGGATTACATATAAATGATTTGCTAAAAGTAAAAAAGTCATGCGGTCAATGGTGGATCCACGTACATAGCATTGGGGGCAATTGCCCCCCACGAGATTAAATTTGTCTATTGCTCATACTTCATGAGTTTTTATTTTGCCCCCATGATAAATTATGCATTGCCCCCATAATTCACTAAGACCAGATAGCAAGGGATGAATTTTTATGTCGTGTCAAAGAAAAAGCCTGAAGACAAAAAATGTGGCAATAATAGGTTCCATGTATTGATCTTTTAATTGTCAAAAGTGCTAAAAAACATATTTTGTCAAAAAAAAATGTAACACTAAACATATGTTGCCTATTGGTTCCGCCCCACATAATTTATTGGAAAATGGAGAAACTTTCTATCCTGTGATGGAGAGAAAATATGGAACAGACATCCAAAGTCATGAATGATAACCAATGCTAAACCATTAACCATATATTATAATCATTTCAGAATAACCGAAAAAAATAAAATTTATCTAAAGAAATGTCAATAAATAAAAAAACAATCAAGTGAAGATAACTCTAATGAAATTAAGATTATCATGAAGAAATGGAATTTTTTTTTTAAAATAACGTAAAACAAAAAAAAATTATGATTAACGGTAATGATCAATTTGTATATAATTATCTTTTATTGAAAAATTGATTTTACAGTTTATTAATAATTAATAATTTGAATACCTAAAAATTCATCTATCTTTTGTAATTAATAGCATGGATTCCTCTCTCCATCTCAAGATACACCATTGTCGACAATTCGCCATTGGACCACCAACATCTGACCGTCTAACCGCCATCTTTCTTGCCCCCACGGACTCTCAATCCTGGATCCGCCACTGCATACAATGGTTGTTCTAAGTATAAATACATCAAGGTATCAGATTTTAAATGTTTACATGGCTCATACTTTGTTAATTGGCTAAGGCTAAAACCCAACTTCAATATGCAGCATAAGCAGACGGCTGTAAGTGATCACGCAACAACAATGGCACTCTCATTGATGCAAGTATAGTGATCGGCATGAACAAAACCTGGCCCCAAATGATTTGTGATAACATATATATTGTCACATTTGAAGTTTGTTGAGTGTCCTGTAAATAATGTATCAAAATATAAGGCAATAACAAAATAATAATAATAATACAGCACAACTTAAAACTTTGCATCACCATCATGGTTCTCTTAAATGGTATTCTCATCAACCCCATTACCACGTGCAGTGCATAATTTGAGCAGGAAACCAACTTTGTACCTGATTCAAAACAACCCATTTACGAATTTGGAGCATCATACTTGTGAAGTCAAGTATTTCCTTTGTTGTACTTATGGTTATGAAAAAGTATATTCCAACTGCAAGCAAATTCATTAACCTTGACAAATTAGTTTCCTATTCCAACTGTAAACAATCTAACAACAATTTATAGAAGAATGTCACAGAAATGCACAAAAAACTTGTTACCAGGCCAGAAAACAAAAAATCTAAACCATATGTAGAAAATAAACTTAAACCAAAAAATGGAAGTGTTGAAGAATTAAGTAAAACCTTGTATTGCTTCTAAGTGAGAAATAAGAAATCAAGGAACTATGACAACAAAAATCATGCAATGCAGACAATAGAAGTGAAGAGAGCACCCTTACCCTTAGCCTAACCCCACTCCTTTGCCCCGTTTGCTGTCTCTAAGTAATATCCACAGATCCGTGGCCTAATGACCATTTAGACATGTATTTTGAAATAATTTTGGCACAACCATCGATCCTCATTTATACAATTGCACAGATACATTATTTACACAATTAGAATCCATAATTTTAGACTATGAACAACAAAAAGATTTACCATAGAGTTCAAGGTATGTGCCTCATATAATTCATTTAAACAATCATTCTAGAAAAAGCACATGCACCATATGTGCCTCAATAACACTGTAATTGCTGCTAGTAGAATGCCAATTATGATAAATGTATAGCCGTAAGGGCAAAGCATCTTCTCTAGCCTACCATTTTTACTCTAAACAAATATATATGTTGATTCAGCCAATTCAATATTCATATAATGTTTTCCATTTGCTTTCTCGAATTACTATCACATTAGAAATTGACATAAGAATAGTATGAGCATTTGTAGCAATGTTATCAAACATAATTTGAAATAACTTCGGTAAGGAATTCATTTGGTCATCCCAATGAATTTAAACATATTTGGCTTTCTTTTGAAATTTTCACTCGGTTTCCTTCCAAAACAAACAGGATTATGGCATAATTGATATGCATCATGATTGTCTCACTGCAACTATTTCTCCTCCATATTTTAAAATCAGGTCCAATGTTTTTTCTTCTAGATTCTTGCCTTCACAAAATTCTGCAGATACAACATTCAAGAGGAGTTTACATCATAATTTCAGAACCATGACAAAATATGTGAACCCGTTTGAATCACTATATGTGCCAATAGTTTCTTTCTTTCTTATTGTTCTTTCAAGGGTGAAGTGAAACTGATGCATAAATAACTAACTTCACAAACATTCTGATGAGTTTTTTTTAGATGATCCTAAGGCTTAAATGGAATTGGTCCATTACCATCAGATTTAAGGAAAGCATCTTTTACACCACTGTTCTACAAAGTTGAAACCATAACAAACCAATTTATATACTTCAATTGTTCCCCATTTTCAATCCTTAAAATCCAAACAGATTCTGTATTGATTGAAACCCATTGAACCACTGACAAATAATCTTGACCAATAGATTATGTCACCCAAAACAATTCAGTCGATGGTCCCAAGAAATAGGCTGTGATAAAGTAGTAAGCATCCATCTATTTTCTCCTAATACCAAATTAAGAAACATAAAAGAACCTAAAACCTGATTGTAAAGCTAATGAGTAAAAAAATATAGTAGCTACAATGTGGATAAAAAATGTAATAGGAACACAACTGTCAATTTATAATTTGTCAGTTTTCTTACGTAATAAACTAAAGTTTCTTACCTTCATTTATTATAAATTAGTGTTCCCAGTGATTGCATGGGAACGTATCTTTTCATCGAACCTGTAGCACTCTTTGCTCTATGTATCAAAAGATTATTCTCATACAAACTAACAAAGCAAAATAATAAGTCAGTTAAATAAAAAATTGAAAATAGTAAGAAGTATGTTGTCGAAAGCATGCTACGTGTGAAAGCATGCTACGTGTAAAACAATATAGTAGCTACAATGTGCAATCCCATCAAATAGGTTCGTATGAATCTAATCTATAGGCAGAAATTTATATGTGCTTATTCAATGTTGGTACTGCTTATTCAATGTAGGTACATAAATTCTCAACGGCAGTTCTTATGACAGCATGCAATCCCACTATATCTACTAATATCTATATGTGGCATCATGATTCATTGCTTGGATTAGATCCAAGTTATTCATAGAAGTCAGCAAACAACGATGATACATTCAATAGACCTCTTTTGCATAACAATGAAAATTAGGAATTGTCCTAAACTAAAATAATATTGACATACCAAGTTGAACTATCTTTCAACTATTCCTACTGCTTTCAACTATTTTTGAAAGGAACAAAAGACAATTAGCTATAGAAACCTAGACTATGAAACAATGAGCGCATGCAAAAAAAAAAATTGCAGTTCACTTACTTTTAGAGGCACATAGAAGTTTACATTGTGCATTGTGGCTTCAACAATAAAATATTGCAAGGAAACAAAAAGCCTAAAGTAGCTCGATATAAAATTAAAACTCATTATAATGAAGTACTTCACTATCATAGAAATGATGCAGAAGGTTAAAATTGAATTGAAAACAACAACAATAACAATAAGATTAAAGATACAATTGAATTGAGAAGTTAAAGGAGCTGAGTTGAGAGATTAACAAAACCAAAATAATAGAGAGAATAAGAACCTTTAAATTGAGTAGAGGAGTGATAAGAATTACCACTATAAAGGGATTGCCATGGCCCATGGGTGTGCATATGACAATCTAAAATTTTAGTTGCTAAGCATGTGTTCGATTATCGCATTTTTAGGAGAATAAAAATCTATAAAGAAAGCAAAAAGCTTAGTTTAA
Source organism: Calophaca sinica (assembly GCA_037113605.1). Classification (NCBI taxonomy): domain Eukaryota; kingdom Viridiplantae; phylum Streptophyta; class Magnoliopsida; order Fabales; family Fabaceae; genus Calophaca; species Calophaca sinica. The sequence continues at coordinate 26,493,292 of CM073730.1, read as the reverse complement.
GTATCACACTTCATCAAGTCAGTAAAACCATCATATCAGATGCTACTTACATGAACCATCAAAGGCAGAATCTAAGAGGTAAGGATTATTATAAACTTTCCTAAGTTGAATAACTAAATTATTAAATCCGTCACAGGACGTCCTGCAGGAGTACATCTACATGAAAAGAAGCAGGTATATATTACAGAATCAATGCCCATAAAATTTACACAAACATGCAATTTGGTAGTAAACATGCATCATTTGACCAATCAAATCAAGTACAAATTTAACCAAACTTTAACAACGATTTGAAGACACATATAACATCATATTTATGCTTTTAATCAACTTAAAATCATCATGCATTAATACAGAAATATTGAGAACAGAATCATTATAAAAAAATTTGGAAGTGCAGGCAAACTTTAAATGCTCATTCATCACACTTATTCCACTTGCTAATACCATATGCACAACATGATATTACAATATCACTATAAAAGCAATATAACTTCAATAATTAAAAGCAGCAGGAAAAATATGAACAAAACAACTTCAAGGAAAAATATAATTTCTGAAGGACTGCAGAAATATGTGAACCAATTCAGTCCCCTCATCATCTACATGAAAAGAAGCAGGTATATATTACAGAAGCAATGCCCATAAAATTTACACAAACATGCAATTTGGTAGTTGTAACGATCTAAAAATTTAGGAGCCTCCACCAATTTTATTAAATTTAGGAAAATTTGGAAAACCTAAAAAAACAGTGATCTTTGAAAACCATACTGAGTTCGAGAATCGATTTCGCATGGAGAAGGGTGGAGACTAAATCCCACAACACCCCCAACACGTCTGTCCTATGACAGTTACCCAAATTGAATGTGCAAAAATATATATTTGTTTCCTCCCAAAATGAAATAAAAGTAATATTAAGTGCAAAAATGAATATTAGAAAAAAAGACTAAATTAGAAAAATTTTAATTTGACTTGACAGGGGGTTTGGCCCGCTCCTACGTATCCTCCGGTGCAATGAGGAACTCAAAAGTCACGTAGTTCTTCTTAGAAAAAATTTGTGTGTCGGTTTGATTTTAATTTCTTTTTTTAAGAGTTTAAAATCACTAAGTTGTCGCAGCTCAGTCGTCTTAAACCGGGGATCAACAAGATGTCACATCTCAGCTGATCACGATTTTTTTAAGAGTTTTTATATATCATATCATTAAGTTGAAACGTAATTAACCAACTGTGTAATCAAATTAGGTGATCAAATAAGTTGGGTTTGTTCGTTAACAATCAGACAAAAATATGAGTGGGCTAGAGCCCAACACCTAAATCAAATAACAAAAAAAATAATAAAATAAAAAACAAATGAAATAATAAAACGAAAAGGAATCAAATGGTGGAGGGGCTCATCTAAGAAACTAGGGGCCGCTGACAACAATTGATAGAAAGATCAAGAAATAAAAAAATAAAAAAATAAAAATAAAAGAAAGGACTCATTCATGGGTTCATTTGGAACCAAAAAAAAAAGAACGCTGCACAAGCAGCAAGTCAGAGAAAGAGAAGAAGAAGAGCGACCATGGAGCCGCGACAGAGAAGAGGTGACTTTTGTTTTATCCCCCTTTTTTTTATCCTAACAAAATGATTGATTTATATTACCAGCAAACAGGGAATAATGCCTTTATCTATCATGCCGGTACCTCCTCATATATTCAAGAATTCTAACATCAGCAGTGAAATAAATAAAAGTTTCGAATGCTTACCTGCTTCCCCAGCACTTGGAAAGGTAAGGGAAAAAAACGGTAATCCCCGTCGTTTGCCTCTTCCTCTTCTCCTTAATTCTCTTTTAATTTTCCTCACAGCGATTAAACTTCAAAAACACTTTTTTTTTTCTCTGAATTCACTAGTGGTATTTATAGGTGAAGTTTTGCATTATACAAGACATAGACTATGTGTGGTCAATTTTTATCTCTGCATCATTTTTTATTAAATATTGTTGCTGCTTGTTAAAATTTTGACTGCTATTGCTTTCACATTTCCCTCTTACAAGTATATCTTTTGCTTTGTTTTTCTCCTTTCTAAAGTACGTTGGCTATTTTTCATTTAGAGTGGTGTAAGCTTTTGTAGAGCCAAAGAAAAAGAGACATTAATTCAGGATGGTGCAGGCTTTCTCTTTGGTGGAAGGAGCTTCTGAATCATTGAAAGAATGCAAATATGCAAGCTAAAAATGGAAGCGCTGTCTTGGTTGCAAGAGCCATACGCTCCCATTTCTTTTGTACTGGTTTGTAATTTTTTTGTAATTTTTTTTTTCATTTGGTACAGTGCCAACAATGGGTTTAGACAATGGGTCAGATCAATTGATGATTTTTTTTTATTTTGATATTTTAATAGAACAAGAGTGAGACAATACACTCAAATAAAGGTTGAAAATTCAATATGTGTAAAAAAAAAAATATTTTTGTGATTTTCTTAAAAAAAATAAAAAATTCGGTCAAAATTGGGTGTTCACAGTTGCCCCTCTGAACTTATTTTTACTAGATAATATGATAACATGGTTTTTTGTATTATCGTAGTAAGGAATAAGTGCAGATATGGACCCCAATTTTGGCCAATAAAGCGACACACTATGCAAAGTGTTGAGAGAAATTATATATGTGATTATCGGAACCTTCTCGGCAGACAAGAAATAAAAATAGGCAGGGGACTGAACCGCCTCGCCAAATAGAAAATTAAATATGTAGTTGGCAAACAAGAAATGAAATAGGCAGTGGACTGAGCCGCCTTGCCCTAATTAAATATGCAACTACCGAAATCTCTTCGGCAAACAAGAAATAAAATAGGCAGGGGACGAAACCGCCTCGCCCAAAAGAAAATTAAATATGCGACTGCCGGAATCTCATCGGCAAACAAGAAATAAAATAGGCAGAGGACGGAACCGCCTAGCCCAGAAGAAAATTAAATATGTAGTTGCCGGAACCTCTTCGACAAACAAGAAATAAAATAGGTAATGGACTAAGACGCCTTTCCCCGATTAAATATGCAACTACCGAAACCTCCTCGACAAACAAGAAATAAAATAGGCAGGGGACTAAACCGCCTTGCCTAAAAGAAAATTAAATATGCAACTGTCGGAACCTCCTCGGCGAACAAGAAATGAAATCGGCAGGGGACGGAACCGTCTTGCCAAGAAGAAAATTAAATATGCAACTGCTGGAACCTCCACGACGAACAAGAAATAAAATGGGTAGTGGACTGAACGCCTCACCCAAAAGAAAATTAAATGTGCAACTGCCGGAACCTCCTCGGCGAATAAGAAATAAAATAGGCAGGGGACTGAACCGTCTCGCCCAAAAGAAAATTAAATATGCAACTGCCGGAACCTCCACGGCGAACAAGAAATAAAATGGGTAGTGGACTGAACCGTCTCACCCAAAAGAAAATTAAATGTGCAACTGCCGGAACCTCCTCGACGAACAATAAATAAAATAGGCAGGGGACTGAACCGCCTCGCCCAAAAGAAAATTAAATGTGCAACTGCTGGAACCTCTTCGGCGAACAAGAAATAAAATAGGCAGGGGACTGAACTGCCTCGCCCAAAAGAAAATTAAATATGCAACTTCCGGAACCTCCTCGTCAAACAAGAAATAAAGTAGGTAGTGGACTGAACCGCCTCGCCCAGAGAAAATTAAATATGCAATTGCCGAAACCTCTTCGACACGCAAGAAAAATGGTCAGTGGACTGAACCGACTCACCCAATCAGAAAATTAAATATGCGACTGCCGGAACCTCTTCGGCAAGAAGAAAAATGGGTAGTGGACTAAACCGACTCACCCAATCAAAAAATTAAATATGCGACTTCTGGAACCACTTCGGCAAGAAGAAAAATGGGCAGTGGATTGAACTAACTTGTCCAACAGACAATAAATATGCATTTGGTACCATGTTGTGACTTACCTGGGTATATTTTTCAGGATCTGAGCCATTGTGACGAACCAGTAAGCTTTGATCAACAAACTCTTGTCATCTTACCTTCACTCATCCTCTAGAGCATCATGAGTTGTACACTTTTCTTACTTCTCATCAATCCCTTCAACCTCACTCTTCATTTGTTTTGCTATTATCACGTGAAATACGACACCTTCGCCCCAAGAATTTTGAAACTCATATTTTTATTTTTGTACTTACCAATTATTGAAGAGTTGTCAACGCAATCGTCCTGAAATATTGTCAGACCTAAGGCATTTTACTTGAGACGTGATTTAACAAATTAAGCATGAATGCAAGAATAGGTGCAACTAGAAGGAATGATTTGTGAATTGAATTGATGTGGAATTTTGATACAAATTTTCAGGGAAAGAGAAGCACTAAAACAAAGAAAGAGGAAAGATGAACACAATAAGAAATTTCACATCAAATTCTGCCCCAGTATGGGTTTTTTGATTCCCTATCTAGATCCCTTTTTGACCTTGGAGATGACTGATCATGCTGTAGTTGACTAACGTAACTAACCATCGTCATATTGCCCCATTGTAGGCTTGCCCCGAGATTCTTAAGTGACGGTTCCCTAAAATGCTCATTTTCTTGCTCTTAATTGAAGGGAATTATCTTGCAAACTTAGACTTTATTCCTTGTTTGGCCTCTAATCTTAAGAGTTTGAGTATTTGCTTGTTGGGATAATCTAGTTGTTAACCATGTTAGTTTTTTTGTTGCTTTGTTGGAAAAATGTCCTTATTGTGGTCTTGTCTTTTTGTAGGGAGGAAAGGGATTGTTTGGAGACATGTCTCCACTCATCCAAATGAGATGATCTTGGTCTTGTTAGAAACATAATTGAATTATCTACATCTTTGATGAAGAACTCGAGACTCAAATCAATCTCTAAGTTGGGGTAATCTGTGCTACACGTTGACAAGGTGATACTGCCCTAACCTGACACCTGTTCGATGTTTTAATCATATCTGGAGTTTTAGTTGTCCAAATGAGCTGAAACTGGTGCCATTGGAAAGCTAAGATCCATATCTTCAACTTTCGTGAAGACACCTTGAGCTAATTCAGACTTTAAAGAGGTTAAAAATGCAGCACAACATGGAAGAACGGGTGCAGGAGGGCGCCCTGCGCCTGCTGGGAATCGTTTTGATCAATTTTGGGCGCCCTGCGCCTCGTCTCGGCCTGGCACTTATTAAAACACACTTTTAACTCATTTTGGTGATTCCCTTTCATATGTTCTCACTCCCAAACCCTAGGGGAGCCAAGAGGCAACCCTAAATCCATCTCATCTCCATCTCCCTTGAAGATTCAAGCCTTGGAAGAGACCTTGGAGCTTCAATGGATCATCCACCACCTCTCCATCCATCTAGTTCTATCTCTCCTCTCTCTTTTATGCATTTCTAGTTTTTTCCATTTGGTTAGGAATGATGAACCTTTGTTGGATTCTTGTGTAATATGACTTCTAATGCTTAATACTTGTTGTATTTGTGTTGATTGAGCAATTTCTTCCATCCTTAATGCTTTTCATTGATTGGCCATCTTTGAATTGATTCTAAGTGTGATTTCACAATTGGAAAATTGGTTGTTATGCTAGATATGAAGTTGATTGCCATATTTGTGATGATCCTAGGGATAGGACTTCATGCTTATGTGTTCCTTTGAATTCTTACACTTAATGCTTAGTTGAATTAGGAAGGCCTAAGAAATTAGGGTTCTTGGTTTAATCAAAAGGGGATTCAAATCCTAACCACTTTTATTCGTATTATTTGTGCACACCAAGTGTTTGATATTTGGTCAATACAAGAAAACCCAAAAATATTGTTTCTTGCTTTCTTTAATTTTATTGTTAATCAATTCAAAACACTAAAATATATTGTTTCTTGTTCAAATAGTGATAAAAATAGTAAGTTGATATTTGACACGCAATCCTTGAGGACGATATCCGGTACTTAACCGATTTTATTACTTGCAACGATCCGGTACACTTGCCGTGATCCCATCATTAAGCTAGTTTAACCACTATGCCCCTTCTTTTCTTTCTTTACCTTAACTTTTGCCTAGACCGTCGTTTTGGGTTTTCAATCTAGCAGGCTTTCATTTACCCTAACTTTTGCCTAGACCGCCCTTTTGGGATTTCAATCTAGCGGGCTTTTATCATCTTTTTTTTTAGGCATAAAACTTCTTAACAGCATCTGAATTTATCGGCCTTGACAATTCATGTTCTTCCATGTCTAGGAGAATCAGGGATCCTCCTGAAAATGCACTTTTGACCATATAAGGACCATCATGGCTAGGTGCCCATTTTCCCCGAGCAACCTCCTGATGAGGTAATATTTTCTTCAAAACCAAATCCCTTGGCTGAAATTCTCTTGGCCAAACTTTCTTATTGAACGTTCTGGCCATTCTACTTTGGTACAACTGCCCATGACAAATCGCTGCAAGTCTCTTTTCTTCAATCATGTTTAACCGCTCATATCGGGCCTTTACCCATTCATACTCCTCTAATTCTGCCTCCATCAATACCCTCAGGGACGAGATTTCTACTTCAATGGGGGATACCACTTCCATCCCATACACCAAAGAAAATGGTGTTTCCCCAGTGCTTGATCGTATGTTAGTACGATAAGCGTGTAGGGTATAGGGTAACATTTCATGTCAATCTTTATAATTAACCACCATCTTGGCAATGATCTTTTTTATGTTCTTATTAGCTGCTTCCACTGCACCATTCATTTGTGGTCTATAGGGAGTTGAATTGTGGTTCTTGATCTTGAAGTTTTCACATAATTTTTGTACTTCTGTGCCATTACGATTAGGTGCATTATCTGTAATCATCCTTTCAAGGATCTCATGGCGGCAAATGATATCCCTCTTAAGGAACTTGATAAACACCTTCTGGGAAATAGTGGCATAGGAAGACGCCTCTATCCATTTAGTGAAATAATCGATTGCCACCAATATAAATCGATGCCCATTTGAAGCTTTCGGATTAATTGGCTCAATCACATCTATTCCCCACATTGAGAACGACCAAGGACTTGTTAGATTGTGAAGAGGAAAAGGAGGTGCATTGACCCGATCTGCGTACAACTGGCATTTGAGGCATTTTCGCACATGCGCTATGCAGTCTGTCTCCATAGTGGACCAATAGAATCCACTTCTCATTATCTTACGGGCCATCATGTGACCATTCTCATGTGTCCCACAGGTCCCTTCATGAACATCAATCATGATTCGCTTAGCTTCCCGAGCATCTACACATCTCAGTAGTGTTCCATCTTGACTTCGCTTGTAGAGGATTTCTCCACTTAAGAAAAATGTTATTGTCAATTTTCTGATGGTTTTCTTGTTCACTTCACTTGCACCAGTTGGGTATTCTCCGTGCTGAATATACTGTTTTATATCAGAATACCATGGTTTGCCGCCTGGCCCCCTTCTATATTAGCACAGTAGGCCGGCTCATCTTTCACCTATATGTGGATGGGTTGAACCTCGGCATTGATGTTCAGTTTAAACATCACCGCCAGAGTAGCCTGGGCATCGGCAAACTGATTCTTATCCCGAGTCAAATGGGAGAATGTTACCTCTTCAAACCTCGTTATTAGCTGAGTTAGATGCTTTTGATAAGGCACCAATTTTGAGTCCTTAGTTTGTCACTCACCATTCACTTGATAAATAATAAAGGTTGAATCTCCAAAAACCTCCAATCGTTTCACACAGAGATCAATGGCAACCAATAGCCCACTTGCGCATGCCTCATATTCTGTGATATTGTTTGTGCATTCGAAATTCAACTTGATGGCCACCGGATATTGCTTTCCACCCGGTGATACCACGACCGCCCCTATGCCATTTCCATACATATTGACTGCCCCATCGAAGTACATCTTCCATCTTTCGTCTTCCTTTTCAACATCCATGATTTCTTCATCTACATTTTCCTGGTTTGACGATTGCCCTTCTTCCAGAGGATTTTCGGCCAAATGATCAGCAATAGTGCTCCCTTTAATCGATTTTCGCGTCACATACTTGATATCAAATTCCAACAAGATCACTTGCCATTTCGACACCCTTAGAGAAACGTGAGGGCTTTCAAATATGTACTTTAGTGGGTCAAATCGCGAAATCAACCATGTAGTGTAGTACAACATGTATTGGCGGAGTCTTCTTGAAGTTCAGACTAGAGCACAACATGTCTTCTCAATTGTCGCATAACGAGTTTCACAATCGTTGAACTTCTTGCTTAAATAATAGATTGTTTCCTCTTTCTTTCCTGATGCATCGTGTTGTCCAAGCATTGCCCCTAGGGATGATGGCAACACTGTCAAATACAGAATCAAAGGGCGTCCTGGTGTTGGGGGTACTAAAATAGGAGGATTCGGCAAATAAGCTCTTATCTTATCGAATGCTTCTTGACATTCTTCATCCCATTTCCCTGGTTGGTTCTTCCTTAGTAACTTGAATTTAGGCTCACATGTGCTAGTCAAGTTGGCAATGAATCTGGCAATGTAATTGAGTCTCCCTAGAAAACTCCTTACTTCTCGTTCAGTCTTGGGAGTGGGTATTTCCTGGATAGCCTTAACTTTGTCAGGATCCACCCTTATCCATTCCCTACTCACAATAAAACCGAGTAACCTTCCTGACGATCTTCCAAAAACGCACTTGTTAGGATTCAACCGCAACTTATGTTTTCTGAGCCTTTCAAATAGCTTTCGCAATACTTCTACATGACTTTCCTCTTCCTTTGATTTTGCAACCCTATCATCCACAAATACTTCAATCTCCTTATGCATCATGTCATGAAAAAGGGCAACCATGTCACGTTGGTAAGTAGCCCCAACATTCCTTAACCCAGAAGACATCACTTTATAGCAAAACGTCCCCCACGGGGTGATGAACGTGGTCTTTGCCTTATCTTCAACATCCATAGGGATTTGGTTGTATCCAGAATACCCATCCATGAATGAGAACATATGGTTCTTAGCGGTATTGTAAACAAGCACGCCAATGTGTGGAAGCAGAAAATCATCCTTCGGACTAGCCTGATTCAGGTCTCAATAATCCACGCATACTCTAACTTTTCCATTTTTCTCGAGTACCGAGACGATATTAGCTACCCATTCTGGGTGTACTGAAACCTCCAAAAATCTGGCCTCCCACATCTTGACCACTTCGTCTTTGATTTTCAATGACATATCCGGACACATCCTCCTCAACTTCTGCTTCTTGGGTTTTGCATCTGGATAAAGTGGAATCTTATGTGCTGCTATTTCTAGGTCCAAGCCGGGCATATCTTTATAAGACCATGCAAAGACATCAAGATATTCTCTGAACAAAGCGATCATTTCTTCGCGCTCTGGATTGTCGACCAATTTTAACTATTTCTTATCTTGCTCAGTCCCCAGATTGATCACTTCCTCTGTCTCATCGTTTAACCCAAATTCTTTTTCCATTGATCCCAGAAATTCAGCAAACTCTTCAACGACTTCGTCATCTTCATCTAACTCAGAATAATCCCCAGTAGAGTCGCCATCTGTAACGATCCAAAAATTTAGGAGCCGCCACCAATTTTATTAAATTTAGGGAAAATTGAAAAACCTAAAAAAACAGTGATCTTTGAAAACCATACTGAGTTCAAAAATCGATTGCGCATGGAGAAGGGTGGAGACTAAACCCCACAACACCCCCAACACGCCTGTCCTATGACAGTTATCCAAATTGAATGTGCATAAAAAAATATTTGTTTCCTCCCAAAATGAAATAAAAGTAATATTAAGTGCAAAAATGAATATTAGAAAAAAAGAAACTAAATTAGAAAAATTTTAATTTGACTTGACGGAGGTTTGGCCCGCTCCTACGTATCCTCCGGTGCAATGAGGAACTTAAAAATCACGTAGTTCTTCTTAGAAAAAATTTGTGTGTTAGTTTGATTTTAATTTCTTTTTTTTTTAAGAATTTAAGATCACCAAGTTATCGCAACTCAAGCGTCCTAAACCAAGGATCAACAAGATGTCACATCTCAACTGATCACGAATTTTTTTAAGAGTTTTTATATATTATATCACTAAGTTGAAACGTAATTAACCAACAGTATAATCAAATTAGGTGATCAAATGAGTTGGGTTTATTCATTAACAATCAGACAAAAATATGAGTGGGCTAGAGCCCAACACCTAAATCAAATAACAAAAAATAATAATAAAATAATAAAACGAAAAGGAATCAAATGGTGGAGGGGCTCATCTAAGAAAGTACGGGCCGCTAACAACAATTGATAGAAAGATCAAGAAATATAAAAAAAAACAAAGGCTAAATTACAAAATTGGTCCTCTACGTTTTTTTTAGGTTTTAATTTGGTCATCTACATTTTATTTGTTTCGTTTTGGTCCCCTACGTTTCAAACATTACAACAAGTTGATCATTTCTGTCACTAAAAGCCAATTGTCCGTCAGTATAAGTCTTCTTGTACGTTTCAAAATTGATATTTACCTACGGACAATTGACTTTTAGTGACGGAAAGGACCAACATGTTGTAACGTTTGAAACGTAGGGGACTAAAACGAAACAAATAAAATGTAGAAGACCAAATTGAAACCTAAAATAAATGTAGAGGAATAATTTTATAATTTAGACTAAAAAAAAAAAAACAAAGGCTAAATTACAAAATTGGTCCTCTACGTTTATTTTAGGTTTTAATTTGGTCATCTACGTTTTATTTGTTTCGTTTTTGTCCCCTACGTTTCAAACATTACAACAAGTTGATCATTTCCGTCACTAAAAGCCAATTGTCCGTCAGTATAAGTCTTCTTGTACGTTTCAAAATGGATATTTACCTACGGACAATTGACTTTTAGTGACGGAAAGGACCAACATGTTGTAACGTTTGAAACGTAGGGGACTAAAACAAAACAAATAAAACGTAGAAGACCAAATTAAAACCTAAAATAAATGTAGAGGAATAATTTTATAATTTAGACTAAAAGAAAGGACTCATTCATGGGTTCATTTGGAACCCCAAAAAAAAGAACGCTGCACAAGCAGCAGTCAGAGAAAGAGAAGATGAAGAGCGACCATGGAGCCGCGACAGAGAAGAGGTGACTTTTGTTTTATCCCCCTTTTTTTTTATCCTAACAAAATGATTGATTTATATTGCCAGCAAACAGGGAATAATGCCTTTATCTATCATGCCGGTACCTCCTCATATATTCAAGAATTCTAACATCAGCAGTGAAATAAAGAAAAGTTTCGAATGCTTACCTGCTTCTCCAGCACTTGGAAAGGTAAGGAAAAAAAAAACGGTAATCCCCGTCGTTTGCCTCTTCCTCTTCTCCTTAATTCTCTTTTAATTTTCCTCACAGCGATTAAACTTCCAAAACACCTTTTTTTTTCTCTGAATTCACTAGTAGTATTTATAGGTGAAGTTTTGCATTATACAAGACATAGACGATGTGTGGTCAATTTTTATCTCTGCATCATTTTTTATTAAATATTGTTGCTGCTTGTTAAAATTTTGATTGCAATTGCTTTCACATTTCCCTCTTACAAGTATATCTTTTGCTTTGTTTTTCTCCTTTCTAAAGTATGTTGGCTATTTTCCATTTGGAGTGGTGTAAGCTTTTGTAGAGCCAAAGAAAAAGAGACATTAATTCAGGATGGTGCAGGCTTTCTCTTTGGTGCAAGGAGCTTCTGAATCATTGAAAGAATGCAAAGATGCAAGCTAAAAATGGAAGCGTTGTCTTGGTTGCAAGAGCCATGCGCTCCCTTTTCTTTTGTACTTTTTTTTTTTGTCATTTTTCTGGTTTGTAATTTTTTTGTAATTTTTGTTTTTTTTTTCATTTAGTCCAAGGCCAACAATGGGTTTAGACAATGGGTCAGATCAATTGAGGATTTTTTATTTTTATTTTGATATTTTAATAGAACAAGAGTGAGACAATACACTCAAATAAAGGCTGAAAATTCAATGTGTAAAAAAAAAAAAATTTGTGATTTTTCTTAAAAAAAATAAAAAATTCGGTCAAAATTAGGTTTTCACAGTAGTAAACATGAATCATTTGACTAATCAAATCAAGTACAAATTTAACCAAACTTTAACAACAATTTGAAGACACATATAACATCATATTTATGCTTTTATCAACTTAAAATTATCATGCATTGATGCAGAAATATTAAGAACAGAATCATTATAAAAAAACATTTGAAAGTGCAGGCAAACTTTAAATGCTCATTCATCACACTTATTCCACTTGCTAATACCATATGCACAACATGATATTACAATATCATTATAAAAGCAATATAACTTCAATAATTAAAAGCAGCAAGAAAAATATGAACAAAACAACTTCAAGGAAAAATATAATTTTTGAAGGACTGCAGAAATATGTGAACCAATTTAGTCCGCTCATCATCTGAGATTTGTTCTTCTAAACATGAGTTTGTCCTTCAGAAATTTTGTCCATGATTAGTCCCAATCCAGTCTCGAGATTCTTGTCCCTGATTAGCTGAAGGGCCTGCAAAAATTATAAAATATATGTGACATGTACAACAAAATAACAATTATTATAGAATGTTTGGCCTTAAGCAAATAAAAAATCACAATATTCAAGTTAGGTAAGCCATCTGATTTATTAAGCAAGTTTAAGGATCCATCATCAGGTTTTGATTATATCAAACAATGAGTATAAGTAGTTTAAGGATACATCTTTCGTTTCCCAATTTCAGGGCTGATTCTTTTGGTAACAAATAGTCAAATAATAATCTATTTCATAAGTATATGAAAAAATAATTTCTAGATGTCTCGAAGGCAAATTTCAGGGCTAATTTTTTTTCCTTCAAAAAATACATCAAAAGATCATCAGAAGATGACTTCAAGGTAGTTGTGGGAGTAAGGTGACAAACAATCTTTGACACAAAGCATTCACTGAATCATGTAAGGCATACGTATACCTAGTATAATATGAACACTTTTAAAACCTGATTTCCATATTTCAGTTTTGGTGGACACGTCAATAGTTACAAATGACATTTTGTTCACCAAAGTAAACAAAGCATTGCAAAGCAGGGGTGCTCATGGTTTGGGTATTAATGTAACCAAAACTAAATCTAATTAAAACCACATAATAGGTTGGGTTTTCAAATCCAAATTTCTAAAACCGGATCTCAAAATATGGTTATGGATATAAAACCGGTTGTTTTCCCATATCCGGTTATGAAACCGGTTGTGAACCAAAACCGGTTATAAACCGGTTTTTGTCCTAAAACCGGTTACACAACCGGTTATGCTTCCCAAATCCGGTTATAAAACTGGTTTTTGCCTATGAAATTTGGGTTTCGCCCCCTAAAACCGGTTTTCGCCTGTAAAATCCGGTTTTCGCTTTCCAAAACCGGGTTTTCCCTATCAAAACCGGTTTTTTCCTATCAGATATGTAAATGAATCTCTTTATTTTGTGAGGTCCCAACTCAACTTTGTGAATAGAGCTATTTTGATTAACAGGAGTAATTGGAGTTCCATAATATTAACACATGACACCCATTTGATTGTATTTACCACACAGTGAGTACCCCAATTTGCACTCAATTAATTAGGAAATGCCAAGTAATTCCCTGTGAGCACTGATTCAGAGTTATAAAAGAACAATTTAATCAGGAAGTACAATTTTTTAAAATTGATGATGGATTGAATGCTACGATTTCTAATAAAAACTTCCCAAATATTTTTAACCAACGCTTATATAGCACTGGTTAGTAGGACCCCAAGTAATTTACCAGTAATTAAACTGATACGGTAGCAACCAAAGGGCTGCAAACATGCCCCAATTATAAGATGAATGAGTAGTAATAACAAGTAAATGTTGCATGGTATTTAAAGAAAAAAGGGGGTGGGGGTCAACCTGAGTTAAGCTATATATTACAAGATCAAAACCTGACAAAAGCCAAAAGATGTCTAGGTCCATACAAGGTCATAAAATTATCTCCCAGAATGAGCCATCTTGCCTGGAATATATAAACCATTTGAAATCATTCCATCAGCTGCAAATATAGTCATTTAAAACTTTTCAGCACATCCACTTGGTTTATTCTTTTCGGAGCAAGGAGTTGACTTGCCAATAATACAGCCAGTGAAGTCGTCAATAATCACGTCCCTTATACGGCATTTCCTGTAAAATACCCATTTGAGAACATCGAGTTCCCAGAACATTAAGCACACAGCTCCCCAAAAGCACTCAATTAATTACTTGGCATTTGCTGTATCGAGCTGCTAAGAAAAGAGAAACCGAACTATCATTGGATCCTCCACCCGTGAATGTAAGGCCAAACCAGTTGGATATGGACATCCAATTTAATAACTGGATAAATAACCTCAACCATTTTTGGAAAGAATGAAATATCCAGTTAAATAATTTTGGACAAATATCCAGTTTTTAAAATTTGGTTATGGATATGGTTATGGTTAAGCCATGTAACTGGTTATTTTGTGCACCCCTATTGCAAAGTGGGAGGTCACCAAAACAACAAAAGTACCAGTCCTGGCAGTCCATCACCCAACTGAAACTCCTAAATCCTAACAGCCAATAAGATCATAAAACTCTCCTCATCTTATTCAATATATAACACATTGAAAAAAAATCTATTTCAGCAATCCATTGTGTAGGAAAGGAAAAATGAACCAACTTCATAAACCCCATTATTAGATCCATAAACTTGCAAATACCTAAAAAACACAAACTTAAAATTAAAAAAATCAAGCCATCACAAAAAATGTGCAAACAGGAGCATGCAAGAGGAAATCTGCAAATGCAAAGAAATATGAGAAATGAGAAAGCTCAAATTTTTTGAAGATAAATTAGAAAGCTTAATTTTTTTAAAGTCCAGAGATCACTAAACATGTAAACCAATGCTGACAATGCACAAACAAATAATCCCAAATTCCAAAAGGCAGTTTTCGGAAACTTCTTCAGCTTCCTTGCAAATTCTGTGGGACATGCAAAATCAACACAAAAAATATTTTTCTGGGAAATAAAATATGTAACAGATCGTAGGAGAATCATTACCTGACGTTTCCATATATGACAACCGTGTACCTCCCTCTGTAAGAAAAAAAAATCAGAAATAGATAAAAAAAAAAGGGAGAAAGAAACAACACTTGGGTTCACAAATCACGATTTGATAAATTTCAATACCAACAGATTTGATTCTAGATTGGAATTGATAGAGAATTAGGGTTTTTTTTCTCTAGAAATTGGGGGGAAAACTAAAATCTGAGATGAAAAAGCTCACAAGGAAACCGATCGGTAGAATGAAAGCGGATGTGGAGGGGAGTGAGGTGATTTGGTGTTTGGGCGTGCTTGAAGATGAAGAACGAAGGAAGGAATGGCGGAGTCCTGAAGAAAAAAAAAGGAAGAATGAAGATGTGTGAAAGAGAAGAAGATATTGGGATTTCGAAATTTTTTGAAATTGCATTAGAGAGAAGAGAGGGAAGGAAGAGGCTGACGGGAAGCATTAAACATATCTGCACAGGCCGGTAGGTAGAGGCATTTATTGGGAAGCAGTATAATTAATGTAGAAGGAAGGAATTTGTGCGCCAAAGTTTTATGTGCAGTATATTAAGATGTTATGCTCAGTAGCCAAAAATGAAAGATGAACATTTTTTTGGGTAAACGGTAGAAGATGGAATCATAATATAAAATTAAAAAAAATGTTATTCTGAGTAACCAAAAAGGTATAGAATGCATTAATGACAAATGATACACCAAAAATCAAGAGACAATAAATACACCAAATTGTGTTAATAAACATGCATTAATTATATGTACCAAAAAAAATTGCCTTAATTGTTGCAATTAATTTGGGGCATTTTGTCATTTAGTATTTCCCGCCCAAATTAATTGCAATAGACTATCCAAAAATTAATATTAAGATGAGAAATAAAAAAAGGCATCTAAAGATTTGGACCCCACATTTATATATCTCTTTCTGAAATAAACACATTTATATATCTCTTTCTGAAATAAACCTCTAACTCTTAACAGTCAAAAGGGCCAACCACCATAGGAAATTGTTTTTCCTATACAACTCCTTTTGTTTAAGTCCCGTTATATATAACAACTAATAATAATTAGCGTTGAAAAATGGACCACGATCAACTGCAGTTGCTGCTCACAGCAGTCACTGCAATCAATGCAACCTCAGCCATTAGATATGTCTCTCAAACAATCTTGACCCTTACATTTTTTATCCAAAAAAATGGTGAAAAATATAAATTTGAAAAAGATAGACACGTTGAATGCATGGAATCATAATCCCTATAAATTACTTCATGTATCCAAACTAAAGTTAAATGTTTTTTGTACCCGTTCTTTCACAAACATAAACTATTATACACATTTCAAAACATTACCCGCAAACATAGTTAAGTGCATGCATCGCACGAGCGCTGTCTATTTGAAACTGCGACAATTGCCGTCTTAGTTGGGGGACTCAATCATCAAAGTATTGTTATCTTACAGGTGGATGAAACAAACTTAAAAAGAAAATAGTGGTGAAGGAAAAATATGTTGTACATCTTGGTGTATCGAAGAATTATCAAACAATTATTATTATTTTTTGAGTTGATTAAATAAGAAGTGGTGATAATAATGATGCTTTTATTTTTTTTAAGATATGAAAGCACATTAATTATATGTACTTACTTTGTTTTATTTGTTTATGAACTCTTTTATTTTATTATCAATTATTGTAAAGATGAGTTAGGCCCAAAAATCTTAATATGGTATCAAAGTCTAACATAGATCTATGGACTATCCACCGCATTATATACACGCACTAAGCCCAATAGTGCTGGGCGTGGGGTGTATCAGCAAAAACCTAAGTCCCACATAGATTAGAGATAAGGTCTAAAAAGAGTTTATAAGTAAAAGATACCCTTCACCTAACAAGTTGGTTTTGTAAGGATGAGTTAGGCCCAAAAATCCTAATAGAAATATCGTGGGGAAAGAAAATTCTAACGTCCATGCATGATTAATGTTTTCATGCTATATGGATGAATTTGCTTTTTCTAAACTAGTATTTCAACACGTACCATGCACGAGTATGTGTCTTATGAACATTTCTATCAAATAATTGAAACATTATATAATTTTTTCCTAAACATTTGTAAAATGACCGGAATACATAAATTCATATAATATATAATTTATCTCAATTATGAATCACGAAGTATAATATTTTTTTAAATTACTAATTACTATTATATATTTATATATATGCAGTAAAATAGTCTATGATTCTGTTGACCCATGTCATGCACGAGGTAATTGACGTTGGTAGAATAGAAATATTTTATGTGAAAAAAAATTATTATATTTAACAAATGTTATTAATAAGAAAGAAAGAGACAATAACTCGTATAAAAATTATTAACACTTTAGATTTTAAACTTGTACGAAAAATGTTCATCCTCGTGAATTAACTTAAATGTATCTTTAAGTGTAAATCCCTCTATTTCTTTTTTGTCAAATTTTATTCCCACATATAATGTTTTATAAATGATTTCTATATTGATCAATTTACATATAGATATTAATGTTTTTACGTGTAAAATGTTGTATTTTCTTGTAAAATGTGCATCCCTCTATTTCTTGAGTAGGAGTAAGACGGAGTATATGGAATGCAAGTTTAGTAGAAGGCAAAACACACCTAGGATAGAGGTGAAAGTTGGGGACCATATTATAGCACAAGTTACTAAGTTTAAATACCTGGGGTCCATCATACAAAACGACGGAGAAATAGAGGGTGATGTGAACCATCGAATTCAAGCGGGGTGGTTGAAATGGAGAAAGGCATCAGGTGTTTTATGTGATAACAAGGTCCCACTCAAGTTAAAAGGTAAGTTTTATCGGACATCGGTTAGACCTACGATGTTGTATGAGACTGAATGTTGGGCGGCGAAAGGTCAACACGAGACTAAGCTAAAGGTGACAGAGATGAGGATGTTGCGATGGATGAGTGGCAAGACTAGACAGAATAAGATCCGGAATGATAGTATTAGAGAAGGAGTGGGGGTGGCACCTATTGTGCAAAAGATGGTTGAATCTCGGTTAAGGTGGTTTGGGCATGTTTGGAGGAGACCGGTAGACTCAGTAGTAAGGAGAGTTGATCAGATAGAGGTCAACCCAGTTGCTAGAGGAAGAGGAAGACCACGGAAAACTATAAGTGAAACTATCAAGAAGGACTTTGAAGTGAATGACTTCACTATTGATATGATTCATGATAGACCACTATGGCGTCGTTTGATCCATGTAGCCGACCCCACCTAGTGGGAAAAGGCTTTGTTGTTGTTGTTGTTGTTGTTGTTGTATTAGATAAAAAATATTTCGATGTCAAAAATTATCAGAATTAAATGGTGGAGTAAGGCTTTGATGGTCTGCTAGGGTTTCGCCTCACGTGACCTCCTAGGGTTTGCATGAAACTTTCATGGCCGTCGATAATCCTATTTGCCCGTGGGGTTTCTTGGCCCCGTTTTCACCAAGCATCGCTTCCTCACCTTCAAATGACAATAAGAAGAATCGGCAAAATCGTTTGCCAAAGCTGTCTCGGGTGAGTTTGATGTATCGCTCAGTCAGCTGCCAAAACCATGCGTCAAAGGGAATGCCGTAACGATCAAGATACCGCAAGATGAATATTTGGCAGGGTTAGAAGCATGCAAAAACAATCTCCATGGGCGCCTTATCTATTACAAAGGCGATGTTCCGCTGAAGTTCGCTGACTTACAAAAGAAGTTGATTGATCAATGGAGAGATATAGGAAGGTGGAGTATGGTCTCTTTAGGAAGAGGGTATTATGAGTTCTCGTTCAGTTCCAAAGAGGATCTCAGGAAAGTGTTCGCTGCAGGCTCCTGGAATCTAAAACCGGGTGTTCTTCGGCTTTCTCTTTGGACTCCAGATTTTAAACCTTCTGAGCAAAGGCACACACATGCTCAATGCTGGGTTCGTTTGCTAGGACTGCCGCAAGAATATTGGAGGCCCAAAATAGTGTTCTCAATTGCAGGAGGCATCGGGGTTCCCTTCGCCCTTGATGAAGCTACTAGCAAAAAGACTTTTGGCCACTTTGCAAGAGTCTTGGTTGATCTTGATTTGAGAGGTAAATTTCTTGACAGGATTTTGGTGGAACGTGATGACTATGCTTTCTTTGTGGATTTGGAATATGAAAATCTTCCAGCATTTTGCAATATTTGTCAACTAATTGGGCATGAAGTGGCTCAATGTAGAAAAAACCCTCAGCTGCCCCGAGATGGAAAGAAAGTTATTGATGCTCATAAGAAGATTAATAGCCATGTTAAGAAATCAGGTATTAATTATGTGCCTAAAACCAATGAAACAGTGGAGGCAAATGTTCCTGTGATCAACGATCTTGCAACTAATGAGCCTCAACAGCTCTCAGATAAAGGCAAGGAGATATGTTTAGAAAATCAACCTGCTGTGAGTGTAGAGGGCACAAGCAATCATGGTGACATCCCTTTGCCCGAGGCTGAGGCCTTGCAAGAGAAGCACGATTGTGCCACTGCTGATTTGGTAGTGGAGCAAGAGAATGTAAGGAATTTTGAAATTCAATCTGACATGAATTGTGATGCAGGAATCCATTGTGCAGGTAAATCTAGTTTTGAGGAGGACCATTTAAATGTTGATCTCAATGCCACTTTGCCAAACCATGGGACTACAGCTGATGCAGGGAATTCTCTTGAACAATTGGTAGGTGGCACCCCTGTCACCCCCATGAATCAACTGACTAACTCGAATGTTGCTAATGATATGATAATTGTTGGCAAACTGTGGGCCAACATGGCTAGTGATGATGAAGAGGTGGATGAGGAAATTGTCATGGAAACACAGAGTTTGGATCGCTCTGCAGGACAAGGTAATAAATACCTAGTTGCCAATGACCAGCATATTTCTTCAGATTTTACTGAAGTGATCTCAAAATTTAAGTTGAAGAAAATGAAAAAGCAAGCTAGGAAGGCTCATAAGCCTGGGAGATACCACACCTGCAGTAGAGGTGGTCCTCAGAATTTTTGTTAAATGAATATCTTGTATTGGAATGCTAGAGGGATTGTTAATCCCGATACAAGATTGGTTCTCAAAAGGTTATGTAAGATGAACAAACCAGATTTTGTTTTTCTCTCAGAACCTTGGATTGCAATTTCTAAATTTCCTGCTAGTTTTTGGAGGAAGCTCAATCTAAAAGTAGTGGCTGTCAATGATAGGGGAGCACTTTCTCCTAATCTTTGGTTTGCTTGCTCCTCACATCTTGACCCTCACATCATTTCAGTTTCTAGACAGCATATTGCATGCTCGATCATCGCCAACAACAAGCAAGTTTTTGTCATTGCCTATGCTTGTTACTCCCACATTTTAAGAAGAACTTTTGGCCGGAGTTGACTCAATTGCAGCAAAATCACATTGGCCCTTGGTGTTTCATTGGAGATTTCAATGTTGTTATGGGTGCCCATGAATATAGGGCACGGCAAAGCCATCCAAGTTGGTCACGAGGAATTCAAGGCCTGGATCGACCAATACATTAACTCATATTTTGACTAGAGGCTCCCAATTCACTTGGTCTAATGGTAGGAAAGGAAATGCATACACCGAGAAGAGGTTGACAGGCTATTTGCAATGATCATTGGCTTGATTTCTGGTCTCAAGTTTCCTGCAACACTCTAACTAGAAGCAAGTCAGACCACTTCCCTCTTCTGCTGATTGCAAAGACAGCCACTTTTGTTGGTAAATCCTCCTTCAAATTTATGAAAATGTGGGATAGTCATCCTGATTGTAGAAGCATTGTAGCTGAAGAGTGGGGAAAGTCTTATGTTGGGTGCCCTATGTATGTTCTTTGCCAAAAATTGAAAGCTTTAAAATCTCGACTCAGAGTGTGAAATAAAAATGTATTTGGAGATGTACACATCATGGTGAATGCTGCTGTTAGCAAAGTTGATCAAAGAATTGCACTGATGTCAGGGCTACAGTGATGAGTTAATGGAACAGGAAAAAACTGCTCAAGCAGATTTACAGCAGGCCCTGCTGCTTGAGGAGCAATTCTGGCTCGAGAAATCTAGAACTAATTGGATTTTGAATGGTGATAGGAACACAGCTTATTTTCACAAGATGGCAAAGATTAGGCATGTGACTAAACAAATTACTACCCTGCGGAATGGTGATCAAATTCTAACCGAAGCTTCTCAAATTGAACACCATGCAGTCTCATTTTATCAAAACCTGTTTGCTGCAGATAACTCATGTGTGGACAATGATATAGTTGACAAGGTAATTCCAAAGCTGGTCTCAGTGGAGGATAATATTCTCCTCACCAATTTACCCACCTTGGATGAAGTTAAAGCAGCTGTTTTTGCTTTGAATGGGAACAGTGCTCCAGGGCCGGACGGCTTTGGTGGTTTCTTCTTCCATCAATACTGGGACATTGTTGCTCAAGATGTTTTCAAGTCTGTCCTTCAATTCTTTAACACCGGTTGGATCCTGCCAAATTTGAACTCTAATGTTGTTGTTCTCATTCCTAAAGACCCAGGGGCTGATAAAATAGAGCAATTTCGTCCCATTGCCTTAGCTAACTTTCACTTCAAGATTATAACTAAGGTTTTGGCTGACAGATTAGCTAAGGTTGCTCCCAAAATAGTCTCTGCTAATCAAAGAGGCTTTATCAATGGTCGTCAAATCACAGACTGCATCTGTGTTGCCTCAGAAGCAATTAACATGCTGGATAGGAGAATTTTTGGAGGTAATGTTGCTATCAAAATTGATATTAAGAAGGCGTTTGACACTCTTGATTGGTCTTTCCTTTTGAGAGTGCTTCACTGCTTTGGTTTTGATGCTAAGTTTTGTAAGTGGGTGGACACTATCCTTCACTCGGCTAAGCTCTCCATCTCGGTGAATGGTAACTCGGTGGGTTTCTTTGCTTGTAAAAGGGGGGTCCGGCAAGGAGACCCTCCGTCCCTCTCCTCGCTTTGTCTTCACGAGGAGGTGTTGAGCGAGGCATTTCCAATCTTGTTCAAACCGGCCAACTCCAATTGATGACAGCCCTAGAGGATTTCCAACTCCTTCTCATGTTCTATATGCCGATGATGTTATGATTTTCTACTGTGGGGTCTCAAAAAATATGCATAATCTCATGGCTCTGCTCAAAGACTACTGATGCATCCGGTCAAGTCATTAATCCTAATAAGTCTAAATTCTATGCAGGTCTTTATCTCGATCAAAGGACAGTACTCTCTTCCATTCTTGGTTTCTCAGCTGGGGTTCTCCCTTTTGTTTATTTAGGAGTTCCCTTGTTCAAAGGAAAGCCTAGACGGATTCACCTTCAGTATATTGCGGATAGGATCAAGGCTAAATTGTCTGCCTGGAAAGCTTCTTTATTATCGATTATGGGCAGAGTTCAGTTGGTTCAATCGGTCATACAAAGCATGCTCACATATAGTTTCCATGTTTATATTTGGCCTGTAGGCCTTCTTAATGATGTTGATAAATGGATCCGGAACTTCATTTGGTCAGGTGATATTAATTCTAGGAAGCTGGTTACAGTCTCTTGGCACATAATGTGCAGTCCGCTTAATGAGGGCGGCCTTGGGCTGCGTTCCTTGAGAGCCATCAATAATGCTTCAATGGTGAAATTGGGCTGGGAGCTGGCTTCTTCCAACAGCCAATGGGCTCGCTTTGAGAGCCCGCTGCCTCAAGAACAATGTCCCTACACACTCTTTTATCACTCATCCATTTGGTCGTGATTAAAACGGTTTTCTCTTCTGCTTTGACCAATGTGACTGCAAATTGAGACTAAGAAAAGTAAATTTCTGGATCGACAAATGGTTATCACACCGCTTGTTGACATGCTTGACATTCCTCTCATTTGCATCCTTCCTTGATTGCTAAGGTTAGTGATTTTATCGTAAATGGCTCCTGGAAGTTCCTCATTCTATCCTTCACGATCCGCTACTCTTGTAGAAGATCTCAAGTCAATTTCCATCCCTATAGTCAAGTGGAGGATCACCTTATTTGGAACACCACTGATTCAGGTTATCTCTCATCCAAGGAGGCGTATTTGCATCAACTCCAACCCTGGCCAATGTGTCCTTTGGTCTAAAATAATTTGGAATCAGGTTATTCCTCCCTCCTTTTCTTTTCTAGTTTGGAGACTGATCCATAATAGAATGCCCACCGATGATGCTTTGTGGAAAAGAGGTTGCTTTGTTGTCTCTATGTGTAGCCTCTGCTGCTGTCAAACAGAAACTGCACATCATCTTTTTTTTGAATGCTCCTTCGCGAAGGAAATCTGGAGTTGGCTTGCCTCTATTCTTCAGTGCAGCCTCAGCCCTTCTTCAATTTTAGATGCTCTCAATTTTTGCTCAGGTAGCTGGAGCAAGCAAGCCTCCGATGTCATCACAACTACCATTATTAATGTCATTCACGCAATCTGGTTTTGTAGGAATAAGGCTCGCTTTGACAATGTTGTTGTTCCTGTCCCTGCTGCCATCTCCAAGATCTCGGCCAATGTCCATTTAGCTGGATCCTTGGGTAAGGGTGCAGCCTCATCTAATATTAACGAGTTCAAAATTATCAAGGCTTTCAATATTGATATCCATCCTAGTAAAGCTGCAGTCATCCTCCCGTTCCTTTGGCATCCTCCGAAGTGTGGTTGGATCAAATGCAACACAGATGGTGCTGCTAGAGGTGCTCCGGGCCCTGCGGCTTGTGGTGGGATTTTTCGTGATAGCGGTGCTGCTGCCCTCGGGTGCTTCACTATGGCCATTGGTAACTCTTCTGCGCTCCAGGCTGAACTCCTAGGTGCTATGGTTGCCATTGAAATTGCTTTTGATAAGGGTTGGCATACCACCGGCTCGAGTGTGACTCGCCTTAGTTATTTCTCGCTTTTGTCTCCTCGAATTGTTCCTTGGAAACTTCGAAACAGGTGGTTGAATTGTTTACAGCTTACTAGTAGGATGAATTTTAGATTTTCCCATATTTATCGTGAGGGTAATCACTGTGCTGATAAATTAGCTTCTCACGGTATTAGTCTTCAGAGATTTATTTGGTGGGATTTAATGCCTACTTTCATAAGGGAGGATTTCTTCCGCAATAGGTATGCTCTTCCAAATTATAGGTTCAAATAATTGTACATGGGTTAGGTTCATGCCCCCCCATGATTTTGTCAGTTTTTTTTCATTATTTTTAATAAATTTTGGTGTGCTGCAGATGATAGGTAGTGGCTAATGTGCCAACGTAGTTGGGATATTAGTTACTATTGTGATGCTTTTGCATGCCATTTTGCCTTAAAAAAAAGATAAAAAATATTTCATAATTTTTTACAATATATGTATAATTTTTTACAATATATACTTAAAAATTATAATCATACACTTAGGGTTTAGAAGAATTAACATTATGTATACCTTCAATATCTAAGACTTCATTTGAGAATAGATTTAGATCATAGAATCATAATTTTTTACAATATATATGTAGGCCCGTGCTACGTATGGTATATACTTAAAAATTATAATCATAAATCTCGGGGTTAGAAGAAGAAACATTCTGTATATAATCAAACCTTCAATATCTAAGTCTCCTTTTGAGAATAGATTTAGATCATTGAATCATATTTTTTTACAATATATTTGAAGATCCGTGCTACGCACGGTATACACTTAAAAATTATAATCATACACCTAGGGTTTAGAAGAATCAATATTATGTATACATTCAAACTGTCAATATCTAAGTCTCCCTTTAAAATTCTCTGATAACAAAATATTTGATATTTTTTCACAATAGGTCTGTGCTACACATGAAATATATACTTTAAAAATTATAATCATACACCTAGAGTTTAGAAGAAGCAACATTATTTATACATTTAGATAAAAACTACAACCATATATATATATATATATATATATATATATATATGTATATATATATATATATATGTGTGTGTGTGTGTGTGTGTGTGGGGTTCCAAATCTTCCCAATACTACATCCCTTATAAATTTATAATTAAGATGTTAATATAGTTTTACATAAAATGTTCAATATCATATATTAAGTGTAATTTTCCCTGTGTACTTTTATATAAAATACTGGGTTAAATATTTAGTCCCTATAATTATCCTAAATTTTATTTTTAGTCCATGTACACACTTTTTAGTCCTACAAATTATAAAACTGCATATTTTTAGTCCCTACAAATTACAAAACATGCAGTTTTGTAATTTGTAGGGACTAAAAAGTGGGTATAGGGACTAAAAACATATTTAACCCTAAAATTATCATATATATGTGTTATATTTATCTATAAATTTTACACTAATAATTATATATATATATATAGTAATGTGTAAAAAAATTAAATTTCTCAAATAAAAAAATCTTTGATAAACTAGAATAATTTATGTTTTGTTTGTTAATACCATCACAATGCATGTAGTGTAATATTAAATAATAAGTAAAAATGTGTAGTATATTGTATAATTTGAATAATAAAATTTAAACTATTGAAATTTTATACTAATTTGTTATATTTATGCATAATCTGTGTCATCTTTACATGGTTCTGGTTCTCATCACATACTTTACCACTGAACGACGACGATGAAACTAATGAGCATACCGCAGAGTCATGTCATACATATGCTATCTATTTGGCTCACACAATACACAATGTGTATTTAAAAATATATATTTTACTCATTCAATATTTTATATTTCATTAAATATCAATAATTGGCCCGTGATACGCACGGTGTATACTTAATTTTTTTTTAAAGACTATGAGAAATTTCACAAGTTCAAGCCTTCCAGGTTATACCATTTAGAGTATAAAGAGAGATCAAGAGAAGAATTATTGGGAAAAACTCAAGTCCCACATAGACTAGAGATAAGGTCTAAAAAGAGTTTATAAGTAAAAGATACCCTTCACCTAACAAGCCATTTTTTCTAAGGATGAGTTAGGCCCTAAAATCCTAATATGATATCAAAGTCTATCATAGATCCATGGACCACTCACCGCATTATATACATGCACCAAACTCAATAGTACTGGGCGTGAAGGGATGATATTCCGCAATCAGATCATTGTCTATTAACTCCTTGTAGAACCCTGCGAGGTTGCTCCATGTCTTCTTCTTGACACATCTTCTACCGACACCACCATGTACAGGGCAGACCCACGTTGGGCTCAGGGTGTGCAGATGCACCCACTGAAATTTTGAAATTTCTACATACTACCCTAGACTTTTTGTATTTTGAACCCCCTAAATGAAAAAATTTGCACCCACCGTCTCAAGCCCCAACGCTCCTGCTCTCCTATGCCAGAAGGAGGAAAAAGAAGGAAGATGCAGGAGGAAGGACGGACCACGAATGGAGTAGGAGGAAGAAGAGATGCAAGAAAACGAAACAAAAAAGAAGAAAAAATGGTGAGTGGCGGCTATGCAGCACAATAGACTAAAAATCTGTTTTGAGGGTTTTACTTTGTGGTTTGGGTGTTTATTTTATTGGGCCAGTGTTTGCTATTGGGCCAGTGTTTTCACGTTATAAAAATATGGCCATTATTAAATGCACCCCCACCTGGTAGGTACACCCCCCCATTTTGCAAATTTCCCAAAATACCACTCTAATAAAATCAGCAAAAATTCTTTTTTTTTAATTCTGAACATTTTACCGGAAATTGCAAGTATACAATTTGTATACCGGAAATTGCAATTTCCGGTAACAAATTTTACACACAATAAATTGCAATTTCCGGTATACAATTTGTATACCGAAAATTGCAATTTCCGGTATATAATTTGCAAATTTCCCATAATACCCCCTTGAATAACACAACAAAAACTCAACCTTCACCCCGATCCACTCACACTCACGCTTCCGGAAATTCTAAATCCCTGAAACTGAAAACGCTCTGTTCTTACCGGAAATTGAAAATTTTCGGTACGCTTTTTTTTTGTTTTTTAAACATAGTTCCGGAAATTGAAATTTCCGGTATACAATTTGTATACCGAAAATTGAAATTTCCGGTGATTTACATATTCTGTACCGAAAATTGCAATTTTCGGTATACAATTTGTATACCGGAAATTGCAATTTCCGGTACAGAATTGTATTTTATTACATTTTACTATAATTGATTTATTTGTCTTTCAGATATGCCTAAGTCGAGAGGGAGAGGAGTAGCTTCCACTCCTGGTAGTGCGCCTCATCGCAGACAACGGCTGACTGGATCGCCTCTCGAGCCGAGGCGTATTGCTAGCAGTCGCCGCACGAGGATGTAGTTGGCGACTGTGATCCCCATTTTGTATACGAGGCTCCAGGAGGATATAGCCGAGGAGACCATGGTATAGTTGGAGACCAGGCTCCTTTCCGGAGGACCTTACGATGGGTCGTTGCTTACAGATTATCAAAGATCACGCTGCTCATCGATATGGCAAAGGCGGTATATATCTGGTTGTTATTTGATCAAATGTTTATTTTTTTATATGATCAATGATGTTTATTTGTGTGCGTGGAGCGTGATGCGCTTAAGGTGGCCTCTCATGGCCTAAAGTTGCAAAAATGGTTGAGTGGAAGAGTACCACCGCCTCCTCATGTAAATGAGCATCTCTGAGGCGGCCTAACCTCCTTGCTATACCGCAGCCTTCAGGATGGTTGATGTGGCTTACCGTCACCTTTGCAGAGAGATGGCATCGGAGACGAGCAGCTTCCATCTCGCTTCTTTGGAGAGATGACACCACACTTGATGATGTGTCACCCTCCTAGGCCTTAAAGTGAGCGCTTTTTATGTACCCCATTGATGGATCCAGACATTTCCATATCTTATTTACGCACATTCTTTGGGTGTACATATGAAGAGGCAAACAAGGAGACGACAGATATGAGGGGCGCCATATGAGTATTGACTTCTTGATGAAGACATATGACCGGCTATTTATGGACGGTGGGGCTGCGGCCAGGGCCATGATAATGTTGTTGTTGGCCTGCACCATTTTGGCGGACAAGAGCCATGTATATATTGATATCAAGCACCTGGACCTCGCACGTGACTGGGGCGGTTGGTTGTGTGTCTTGGGCTAGTGCTGCCCTAGCCTTCTTGTACGGATATCTGGGAGACGCTAGCCTGCATGACACTAAGCAGATTAGCGGATACATGACACTTCTTCAGGTACACAACATATTTTTGTAAACAATTATTTATTTAAAGTACATTGTATGGCGTGTTGATTCGTTATTGTTGTCACTGCATGGATATATGAGTATTTCCTCGCTCGCAAGAGGAAGGATAACGGCATCACCCCGCATGACACGAGCCATGAGGTGGTCGCTGCTAAGGGTGACGGCCAGGTGGAGCCCTTCAGAGAGCGCTGGATGCGTTGGCGGTCGATGACGTTGTTTGGAGACCGTGGGAGGGCATTAGGCGGGTTGTCATCCGGCTGCGGCTCGCTGAGGTACATCCGGTGTGCCTCATTTATTGTGTCGCACCGCCGAGAGGGTAGTCGTGCGCTCGGCCACATCCAGACATTCTCGGCCACCACCATCGCTGCGCCCCACACCGCAGAGATGATGGATGCATGGATACGCTTTCCTATGCACTCTATCATGTCGACCGTCCCCGATTTATACTTGGCCTCAGATTCACAGAGTGCATCGACAGTACATGGAGTGGTATCGCAGGATGTCGCATCCACTCTCGATCAATCCGGATGCTCCCGAGGCCGCGACTACTCCCGATTGTGTAAGTGTTTAGATATACATTATGTATTTTTGTGTTTGTTTATTTTCTCTTATGTCTCTCTCGATGTCTTGTTATAATTTGCACCGTGATTGTGATGATATGGTCGAGAGGTGGCCTCGGCCACCAAAGATTCTCCGCATGACCTCCGAGACGGACTATGAGATGATGAACCCTCTCTCGCTTGTCGAGTATATTTCCTGCACTACAGATAGCGCAGGTGGGACTGAGGCGACCACATCCTGCATAAGCGCCGACAATGAGAAGATAGAGTTTTTATGTTTATTATGTTTTTGTTATATTTGGACATCTTTTGTTGTTATATTTATATTTTGTTATATTTGGCGCTTCTTTTTGATGTTGTTTAATCGTGGCCACTCGCCGTTCTTTTTATTCGCGTAGCCTATGCTCCCAAAATGAACCAACTTCACGAGGTTTATAGAAAAAATGATACATTTGGACTGCAAATTCAACACTAAAAAAACCAACGTCACATTACATTACATTGCATAACCAACAACATAATTCACTCTGCCACCAATTCAACATTAAAAAAAACCAAACCCACATTTAAAAATAATAAAGTGTACTACATATCACTACAATGTAGTCAATCGTCGTCCAATCGTACATGGTCATCTGGGTACTGTCGTGTAGTATGACGCAATGGCGGAAATAATGTAAACCATTCTTGCAATCGAGTAACATACAGTGTTGCCCATGAGTGAGCCTCCGGATAAGCATATTGACGCCAACTGGGAGCGACGTTAGGCAATGGACATCCGGGCTTAAGAAATACCTGAAAAAATGCAGATTGATTAATTAAACACATTGTTTAATTTTACATTAAAAAAAAGATAAATTTAAGTTAAAACACATTTGTAAAAAAATTTACCTGCACCGGTGATTTTTGTTGACAAACCCAATACAAATTATGGCGTTGTTTGGCCGGGTCAGTGACACATGCCCCTAAGAGGGAAAATGTCCAACACGCTCGATCGCACTCATTCAAAGAGACTAGAACCGATTTATATTTGGTTGCTATTACGTAATCCATGTCCGTAAGGTCATCCACTTGTCACGAAGCAGTACCGCTTACACCTATCAACGACTCCCTCAATGCTTGATATTGATCTCCAAAAAGCCGGCCATATAAATCATAATGCATTCTGATCTCTTTTTCCAAGTCTTGCCGGTCTATAGGCCATCCGTCCTCAGATTTACCAAGTAATGCTGTAATGGAACGATATCCGCAGTTTCCATCATCTTCGACATCCACTATTTGCTCAATATATGGATGAAACTGTGGAGGAAATTGGCTCAGGTAAGGCGTTTGATGTACATTAGATGGCACATCAGATCATTTATTTTTCCTTGTAGGCACATTAGTTGGTAGATTAGATGCCTTTGATGTATTCACAGATGGTACGTCAGAATACATGTTGCCCACATGCTCAGAATACATGTTGTCCACATGCTCAAAATATGATGGGTCGCGCCTAACATCATATCCATCCATTGCTGGGGCCTTACCTTTACCCTTTTTCGGTGCTCCCTTGGTCTTCACCTTTTGAGGAGGTGGACACATTGAAGTTGTGTCTGGAAATACAAGTTCACGCACTTTGGCAAACATTGTCCTCTTGCCAATCACATTAAGTGATCGAAATCGATTTACCAATGCATCCCACTGAAGCGCAAGCTCTTCCTCTGACACCCCGCCTTCTGTCTCAACTTTGTGTTGTTGCGATTGGTATTCACCAAAATGTAAACTCCTCCAGTGCAAGTGAACTCGCCTCCAATGGAATAGGTGCAAACAGCCTTATGTAACCCGCCAACTCACAAGCACAAGGTAACCCATGTGTCGCTCGATTAGGCAACGACAAGTAGATTTATCGATACCCACATAATTCACTCGCCACACTCGTCGGCAATAAGTTGTAGTGCGATCATTGATACAAATCCATGCAATCCGATAAACAAACGGTTGTTGTGCCCGTGCTCCACTACGCTTATGCTTCTTTCGAATGATGCTTTATCTCGGTGTGTTGCAAAGTGCAATCATATTGTTCATAGCTTCCCAACAATGACACAGTCACCCCATCGCTTTGTAGATTCCTCTTCAATGTCCAATGTGCGCATCAAATTCTAATAACAAACAAAAATTAAACCACATCAAATACCAATGGCACCATTTAAAAACAAAATTATCAACATAATTTTATCTATCGGTTTAAGCATACCTATTTGTTGTTGTATTTAAGTGCATGACTTGGTTGGTCCATGCCGCAACAAACTTTTCCTTATAGGGTTCAACCATGTATTCTTGACATATTCAACAAAAATAGGAAATTCTGAACATACACACTCAAAAGTCATCAACCGTTGCTGATACTCAAACTCGTCAGTCGCATCAACAACACCATCCCATGCATTCTTCACTGCCTCATGTTTGTCTTCATGAAATACCAACTTCTTGCATTTCGTGATAGACATTCTTACATATGTGCCATTGACACAAAGAAATTGTCAAGTTGGAAAACAGACGCAATTGCATTCATCAGAGCAAGATCTCTATCAGTAAGAATACCTTGAGGAAATAATTCCTGCCGCACAAACAGACCTTTTAACTTTAAGAGTGCCCATTCAAAGTTATCCTGCTGCTCAAAATCCAAATAGGCAAATGCCACAGTGTATGTAAGGGATGTGGCCGTAACACCAACAATTTCAAACAAAGGCACCGATATCCGTTGGTTTTGTAGGTGCCGCCCATGAACAAGACAACGTGAAATGTATTCAATAAATTGACGGCATCTGGATGTGTCCAAAAATATCTCTAACAACGTCAGAACCTTCATGTCTTCTATACCAGGACACATATCGATCACATTGGATTAAGTCCAATAAGTGTTGCATTTCAGTTCTTAGACCTTTCTGTGTTGATCGAAACTTACGCCGCTCATTATATACTTGACTGATGGTAGTGAGATTGGCCACATTGCGACTTTTCAGTGTCAATAGAATGCTTCCCGGCCTTACGTTGTTCTTTGTCATATCATGAACAATTTCTTCCTCATTTTGGTTTAAACGACCAACAAATGGATGCCCCATCATGCTTTCAGGTATCCAATGGTTGTGAATTCCACAAAGGACTTTAAGTATCCAGCCTTCACACATTGACAGGGGTCTTCCTTTAAGCGCGAACGGACACTCACACTTATGAGATCCAGTTGACTTTGAAGAACTTGATGACTTTGATCTATACTTTCCATCCCTTTCACAACCCATAATGACTTTTGTTTTTCTTCCTCTTTGTCCTGTTTCTGAGTCTGATCTTACAATGACAACAACTATATTGTTTTCTTTCCCAACCTCTCGAGCCCAATACAAAAGGTCATCTCGTGTAGGAAATATATAAAAAAAGTATTAATCTTAATGTTTTGCTAAGAAAAATACGACATATTCACAATATCAAACAATAATTAAATTACCTGCGTAGTAGTGAATACATCACTACAATCGAAATGTTGGGAAACGTCGGTCGGCTAAGCTTCGTCAGAATTGAAGCCACTAAAATCATCCATTTCCAATGAAACTAAAATGAAACAAACAATAGATTATTGCGTGGGAAAAAAAATTTGAAAAAAAAATAACGTACCGGAAATTTGCAATTTCCGGAAAAAGATTAAAAATATAACGTACCGGAAATTCAAAATTTCCAGTACACAATATTTTTTATCTTTTTCCGGAAATTGCAAATTTCCGGTACGTTATTTTTGTATACCGGAAATTGCAATTTCCGGTATAAAATTTGTATACCGAAAATTGCAATTTCCGGAACAAAGTTCAAAACGAAACAAAGTACGTACCGGAAATTCGTATTTCCGGTACGATGAGAGCGTTTTGCACCAAGTCTGCGTGCAAAAAAATAAAAAATGAGTGTTTGACTACAAAATCATTTGATGTAAAGGGGAATGGACCTGTCGTAAATAAGCTCTTTTGACCATCATAAGCTGGCATCTGTTTATCAACGATTGTCTCTCGATGCATTCGGACTAGCTTACTTTGCTAAGTAAGCTAGTCCTCGATGCAAAGTAAGCTAGTCCGAATACATCGAGAGATTGTTGACAGTATGGGTGAAGATCCTTAATCAAAGGATTCAGTTTCTCCCCCAAAAGAGAATTATCTCTTTCGGGTAAAATTGTGTGTAAAATTTGTGTACTGAAAATTGCAATTTCCAGTAACATTGTGGGTAAAATTGTATACCGAAAATTACAATTTCCGGAAATTGTAATTCCTAGGTGATTTAATCTGTTCGAAATTACAATTTTAGATACAATTTGTATACTGAAATTGCAATTTCGAACTATGTTTAAAAACAAAAAAACGCATCAAAATTTTCAATTTCCGGTAAGAACAGAGCGTTTTCAGTTTCAGGGATTTAGAATTTCCGGAAGCGTGAGTATGAGTGGATCGGGGTGAAGGTTGAGTTTTTGTTGTGTTATTCAATGGGGTATTATGGAAAATTCGCAAATTATATACAGGAAATTGCAATTTCCGGTATACAATTTGTATACCGGAAATTGCAATTTCCGGTAAAATGTTCATAATTAAAAAAAAAAAAATTTGCTGATTTTATTAGAGGGATATTTTGGAAAATTTGTAAAACAGGGGATGTACCTACCAGATGGGGGGTGCATTTAATAATGGCCTAAAAAGATTCATATCGTAATAATGGCATAAAAGACATAGCAATGGAGTTGAAGTTGAACACGTATGTTGGGAGGATATTGATAATTTTTCAATTACTAATTAAACTTTTAAGAGTATATTATATATTTGATTCATGTAATTATACTTAAAGTATCTTATTCACATTGAGTAAAAAAAAAGTATCTTATCTTATTCACATAAAAAAAGCTATGTAATTAATGCTAACAATAAAATAAAAAAGTTAAAAAAACATAAAATCATTAGACGTTATTTTTTATTGTTCCATTAAAATACAGTTTTATAATTGGTTATAAACCTTTGAGATGCTATTATCGATTAAAAGTATTAAAAATTCATATTTAATAAATGAGAGAATTAGTGATTTAAAACTAAAACAGAGACACAAAAAGAGAATATAAGATTATGTCTCTAAGATTTTCATATTTATGTCTTTATTTTCTCATGTATGATAATAGTAGTTATTTTTTAAATAGTCTGCCCCTACTAAGTCAGGGTATTGGATACGCCACTAGCTTATGTGCACTCATTCGTACGTTGTAATTTTGTTTTTGCTTCTAATATGTCATTGTCCAATACTTTTGCATTTATTGCATGTTTTGTTTACTATACTATACTATATCTCTCCCCTCGTGTTTTAAGAGATTTTTTTTATTAGTAATTTTTTGTGTGTTTCAAGAGATAAATTCTTAGTCCAGAAAGTTCAGCAGTCTGGTGGTAAAACTTACATAAGAGGTGTGTGGACGCTAGGAATAGGGTTCGAACCCGTACCACTCTACTTTTTCCTCACCTCTAACTTTTCTCTTTCCCGCTAACCATATGTAATAGAAAGAAAAAAAGAAAAAAAGAGATGAATTCTTAATATTGAGAATTCATGAGATTGTGTGGGCGCAAGAGAGAGAATATGTGACACTGATATTTTTATTTGTATGTATTTTTTCTGGGATGGCGTGGCCAAACAATGGACAAGAATTGCAGTGTAAGAAAAGAAACAATTTGGAGGTGATTTTGGTGATTTTAAAATTTTATGCACCCAGTGACCCAGGGTCCTAGATCTGCCACTGACCATGTATTGCCCTTTGTCTTGGTAGCAATGTTGGTTCATCCTCTTGGTCATCACCACTAGTACCATGTTCACCATGATTATGACCATCTTCGTCGTCGTTGTCACCAAAACATATGGTTGGACGATAATCTTCCAATAGTTTTTGGTTATGTGTCAATATCAACACGTCAAAACAATGAGAAGGTATCTGGTTGAGGTGCCTCGGCGACTCGGCCTGCAAGTAAATTTGAGTTTGTGGTGGGGGAGCTGGTTATATCAAGTATTGTGAGATGTTGCGTAAGCTAGTAATCTCTTCATATTTTGTTGAAAATTGTCATTGATGGAGTTTGTCAAAATTAGATGGGGCTGCGAAATGCCTTGGCTCATCCCAAATTGTCAAATTATTCAATCAATTGAGTGCCACTCCACAATGAGATAACAAAATAACAGCATCAATGCACGATTAACCTTGGGTATATTAGGAGTATGAGTTTGTCAAAATTAGGTGGGGCTGTGAAATGCCTTGGCTCATCCCAAATTGTCAAATTATTCAATCAATTGAGTGCCACTCCACAATGGGATAACAAAATAACAACATCAATGTACGACCAACCTTGGGTATATCAGGAGTATGGAGTCTCTTATTTCTAAAGTGTTGTACCGACATCCAAACAAATTGAGACATAAATGCAATTGTTAAAGAATTGGTAATCAATTAGTCATAAGAAAAAATATTCTAGTAATGTGTGAAAATTAATATGAACCTCTTCAATGTCTAAATGATTAAAGCATACTAAGATAGTAAATTTATTAAGTGTCTGAACGTGTGGGTTGCAGTCAAAAGACGAGACAGCATACCTAAGGCACATAATAAATATCTTATGAGACGATCCGATAAGTACTTCCTCCGTTTCAAAACATTTGATGTTTTAGTATTTTAGTTTTAGTCTAAAACTTTTGATGTTTTATAATTAATACTATGTGCTTATTACAAAACTATTGTAGTTACCAAGCCAAAAGCTAATCACTCATCAATAAAAATGATCACATTACATAGTTTTTAGATATGATTAAATAAGGGTATTTTGGTCTAGATATACAAATTTAAATATTTATATGCAAATTAAGTTAAAAATTTATATATTCCTGTAGGTCCTTACATCAATTCGTCATTAGTTGAATGTCAAAATGGGTCGATCAGCGACTCACCCCACCCAGCTTTCAATTTGCATTAAATAAAGTAGGGTGTATTGACCCAAAAAATTGGGTTGAATTTTTTTTATAAAATGAAAAAAGAAAAGTAATTAAAAATACATAGAAATGGTGGGTGGACCCGCCAAAACCCAAAAAAAAAAGTAATTAAAAATACAATTTTTTTAAAAACATATTTTTTTTAAATGTCGGGTTAACCTACCCTAGTAGGCGGGTTGAGGTACCATAACCTGCCCCACCCTGTTTTGTAGATTGGCTCGACTAGTCTTACTTATTTTGTCATCCCTATAATTATATATGTGATATATACATACGTGATTCAAATTTTGAGATATGACGACCTTGGAGTAGTGGTAATAAGGAGTCATCAATTCGTTCGGACACAATGTGCTCTATGGTTGGACTGTGTAAGAGGTGCACCCGCGTCACGGAACTATAGTGTTTTATATGAAGAGATAATTAACAAGAGGACGTGAGTGTGAGTGATATGAGAGGAGGATAATCGGATAGTTATTTCCTACAAAAAAATACCTAGAGCTTGTGACCCTAAGAAATTACTTAGGGCCAAAACCCTAAAAAAATACCCACATGAGAGTTACTCAGAGGTATCTTAATAAAACCATCGAAAGTGATTTTCGTTTTTTTTTTATAAATAATTGGGCATTACCTAGGGGTAGGCCCTCGATTATGTCAGCTTTTTTTTTTAAAATTAGTATTAACCGAGGGATAGGCCCTCGGACAGTCCAACATAATTAAAATAAAATTGAGAAAACATTTTATATATGTTTATACTACTGCCTATGAGTTGCCTTGCCCAGTCCTGCAAAGTGTTTACTGTTGCGCAAGAGAGAGAGGGAACGAAGATGGCCACCGTGAGAGAGAAAGAAGATCTGAGGGAGATGGCTACCGGCGAAGAAGATGGCCACTGTGAGAGAGAAAGAAGATCTGAGGGAGATGGCCCTCGTCGCCACCTTCCAACCACCACCCTCCACCGCACCCTCTCTCTTTCCCCTTCCTCCACCACACACTCAACCTTCCAACCACCACCCTCCACCGCCACGTGCCTCACTCTCGCTCTCTCTCTCTCTCTCCCTTGCCACGTTTTCCTACGCCGGTTCATATCCGGTGGCCACAACCATCGATCTTGGTCTCTGGGGTGTCCTTTTGACGGTTGTGGCTCTGTTCTAGTGTTTCTTCTTGCAGGTGGTGGCATTGTTTCACCTATTTTGGTTCAGATCTGATTTTGGCTCAGAAGGTGAAGAAATTTTCCTTGTTGGATTCTCAACAGGAATCTAATCCCAGTTGAAATGTGATGAGAGAGCAACTAGAGAGACAGAGAGTGTGGGTGGAAAGAGGGAAGCTGCCTGAGGCTCAAAGCTTTGCAGAGGTGGTGGGCTTCATCTGTGTGGGTTTCTCAGATTTTGTTATGTTTTCTTTTTCATATCTGTATGGTAGTTTTTTGGTGTTGACTGTGAATTTTGGTTTGAAAGGGAAAAAAAAATTTGGCTTTTTTTTTACTTGGTGGTTGATTTGGTTGGTTGAAGTGCTGAATTGAGTTTATTTTGTTTGTTGAATTGTGTTTTAGAGTGTGTTGTTAGGAAGATTGCAGTGCTATGGATTCTATATTTTGTGTAGTGGCTTGCATTAGATACCAATTGGGGATGTTGGTGAAGATGGTTCTGAGTAGAAGAATTTTCAGTGAAGATGTTGGGGATGTTAGTTCGCTGGGGTTGAATGTTGGCATCCTGATCAGTAAAAATATTATTTGCTAAAATAATTAATAATTAAATTAAATTAAATCTAATTAAAAAATGTTGTTTCTGAATAAATTTTTTTATTAAATTGATGCAATTTCTGAGGGCTCAGAGCCCTAGGAAATTTCCTAGGGCTTTTCAAATTTAGCCCTTAAAAACCGTTTTCTACCGGCGAATACACTACTGTCTCGTGGCCCTCGGTGGGCCCTCGAAAATTTGCTCATTTCCTATGGTTTTTGACTGCTTCCTAGCGTTTTTTGCCTTAGAAAATGTCACATACTCTTGTAGTGACTTGTGTAAGAGGTGCACTATAGCGTCTGGCTTATTAGCATGAGGATTTTTAATTAGCACATTTATTGTGTCTGAACTCTGAAGCAATGCATTGTTCCATTAATGCATGCAATGATCATATATGTGCATAGAGACAGATGGGAATAGTCCATTGCAAATGCACATATTGATGGGAGTCCATGCATGATGGGAGTCCAGCTTTGAATCCATGCATGTGCGCCTTCATGTGGGACTTGGCATAGTAATTTAATTTAATTTGATTTGTCGTCTTCAAAGGCTTCTCACCGGTGTTGCATATGCTTCTTATTGTTGCTGCGTCATGCTGTCTTTAAAGACATACTACCTCCTTTCCAAATCTTTTGATGTTTTGGCCTCTCTTTTTTTCCCCAAAACTATTGATGTTTTATAAAGGACAAAACTTAGGAACAGTACTATATGTACTGTTGTTACTGTTCTCTAATTATAACATGACATTTGGATCATTTTATTCCACGTCACTGATGTCAAATTTAATTAAATTCACGTCATTAGGGTTCTGTATCCTTCCATCCCTAAATAATTGCGTCTCTGTGATGCCGCTCACGGCGACTCAGATCTCAAGTTCGTTGCGTTTTCGTAAACAATGCTCCACCTTCTCGAAAAAATTAGTGAACCGCAACAGTGGCTTGTCCCTTCTCAATCTTCCTCTTCTCCTTCCTCTCTCTCTATATATTCTGTTTTTAAAAAATGCTGGTAATAAAAGTAAAATCAGTGACACAACAAAAGACAAATCAACCATTTATCTCTCTTCTATGTCTCCTCGTCTTGACATGATTTTGAGCTTCTTCTACAAGGAACTTGTAGTAACAAAGGTTACAATCCCCAAAAGAGTTGCTTGAATCATTTAATAAATACCCACCTCCAAGGTTGGTTCTGCTGGCTTCCAAATTCAACAACTTGTTCATGTTTTCACTTCCAGCTTCCTTGTAAAATCTCTGAACCTACTACCTCTGTCCCTAATTATAAGCACATTAGGACAAAAACACGCAGATTAAGAAAAGCAGTTAGTTGTCAATAATGTGCATGTTTTTCTAAATTTATCCTTCATTTATTAGTGGCTTGTCATATCACAAAAAGTCTATTAAGAGAGAGAAAGTGTAACTCCCTCTGTTTTCGTTTATAAGCAAAAATCACTTTTTACATTCATTGAAAAGTGACTTTTGCTTATAAACGAAAACGGAGGGAGTATACTAGTTGTATTAATTAGGGATAGTATTGTTAAAAAAAAATTAATGCATCTTGTAAATTGAAAATTGGCTTATAAAATGGGACAAATTTTTTTGTCCTAAGGAACTTATAATTAGGGACGGAGGGAGTATTATTGTTCCTGCTAATGTTGGACGTGGTTGAGATATTTAAAGTTAAAACCAACAAGCCAAAGACGTTGTTGTGGTTATTGCCGTTGAAGGCTGTATTGTGGTGATTTCCGCCACGACTTAAGCTTTTGGGGGCTTGCAAATGAGATAGAAGAGGCAGAAAACGGGAAAAAAACGGAACAGTTACACGTTAATTCATTTAAGTGAATCTGGAAATAAAATTTCCACGTGTCAAATCTTAATTGAAAAATAGGACAACTAGTAGGTATAGAAGTGTGTATAAGTTTTGTCCTTTTACAAATTTTAAGTCTAATTAATTTTTTTCTCTCAAATATACCCTTATTTAATAGCTACTACAATAAGGAGTATATAAATTTGTAATACAATTTATCACAATAAATAAGGACATTTTAGCCAAAGTATAACAATATTTACATCCTATTAAATGCTCTTTAATCTAGCTATGTGCAACATCCTTAAACATCAAAAGATTTGGGAAGGAAGTAGTACAGTTTTAATGTGAAAGGCAAGCAAATTATTACTACTAAGCAAGCAGGACACACACACACATATATTCATGTGTTGAACTTACATCACATAAATGTTAATGGCCATTCGAGCAGGACACACACACATATATTCATGTGTTGAACTTACATAAAAGTTAATGGCCACTCGTAAAATGGTAATACCATTCACCCATCTTAAAACATATTATTTAATATAATATAGTTGATCAGTGCGGGTCTTCTTTGAGACGGGGAGGAGTCTTGGCTCCCCCAGTTTTTTTTCTTCATTGATATACACATATTGTAACCTTCACTTTAGGTTATAATATATATTATAATTGCCACATAACTTGTAGATGCATTCCATGGCACATGGTTAAGCGATGTTTTGGTGCTGCAAGGACTTAAGATCGAATCTTTTTGGCGCCTTTTTTAACTTTTTGAATGTATATATTTTTCTATGCGCAAAAATTATGCCAAAAGAAGCACCGGACTTCATTCGAACCGCGTTGTTCCGCACAACACAAGAACAATAGACCACTACACCGCATGACAGTCTGTTTGTTGTTTGCAAAATATTATTATATACTAGTAACATACCCGTGCATACGCACGGGTAGCGCGTCGTTATGGTAATTAGTTTGCGTTGACAAACAAACTATCTCGACAGGTTGAGGTTGATGTAGACAGGTTGAGCTTGATCTCGACAGCTTGAAGACAACTATCGCTTGATGCATCAAGACCCATCACAATCAAGCTGTCGAAATAAATCATGTGAATAGCTGTGGAGATGAACCTGTCGAGATCAAGCTAAAGCGAGATCAAGCTCAACCTGTCGAGATGAAACTCAAGTCGCTGGTCCTCGTCGCCGGGTCAATCCTGAGACAGGTTGAGCTTGATCTCGGTTGAGCTTGATCTCGACAGCTATTCACATGATTTATTTCAATTGGGTTTGATCTCGACAGGTTGAGCTTGATCTCGGTTGAGTTTGATATCGACTGGTTGATCTCGACAGATATTCGCATGATTTATTTCGACAGCTTGATTGTGATGGGTCTTGATGCTCCAATAGATAGTTGTCTTCTAGATGTCGAGATCAAGCTCAACCTGTCGAGATGAAGCTCAACAGCTTGAGTTTGATCGCGTCAGGTTGATCTCGATTCACGCATGATTTATTTCGACCTTAGATCAAGTTCAACCTATCGAGATCAAACCTGCCGCTGGTCGCTGTCGACGGTCAATCCCGATCTCGACAGGTTGAGTTTGTTCTCGCAGGTGAGCTTGATCTGACCAAGAAAAACCAACATTTGCAAAAATATAAGAGTATTGCAGAATTGAAAGCACTACCAATGTTTATGTTACTGAAGCTTACTTTGAACAGAATACAACTTCATTGTAAACCATGTAAAAGATCAACCATCTAGTATGACACATTGTTATTCCTTCAGGCAGTACAAAAATTAGAATTGATGAAGGTGGTCACAATAAGAGAAGCAAAAAAGGAGTTTAAGTGCACCCTGCAAGGCAGAATCAAGCGATGCCTTGGCTCCGGTTAATCCTCTGCCGAAAACCAACCAACAATTAGACAGTCAAGTTTTACTGTGACAATATAAATTTAGAACAATGAACTAAAAAACACAGAACACCTATGAAATCAATTATAATAGAATGGCCAAAGACAATAAGCTATATATTATTGGGGTATATATAATCACCAAATGAACATCACTAAATCTGTCCAATAATGTAACTCAATGAACATCACTAAATCGATGGAGAAGACCAAAGAGATAGAGAAGGAAGTAGACGGAGAAGACAAATGAGGAGCTCGAGGCGCATGGGGAAGAGCCGAGAAGAAGAAAAGCTCTCTCCTTGCAGAGACTGAAGCTGAGTGACAGAGCAGAAAGTGATCGCAGCAGTAGCAATATTTTCTCGTCAATTGATTAATTAATCGTAAATCTCAATTTTGTCCTCAAAATAGACACGTGTAAGTTTCTTAATAAAGGGTATATAATGAAAATCAACAGCCATATTTTCTCTGTCGTCACATCATGTGACGCATCAGGTTCTCCGATGACACACTGTTGTCACTGTGACGCATCAAAACCTACAAAAAACGCATCGAAAACTGTGAGTTGCTTCTTCTATGTACTTGTCTATTTATTACTTGCAGAAAACAGCAGAAAAGTGTGAGTTGCTT
Source organism: Calophaca sinica (assembly GCA_037113605.1). Lineage (NCBI taxonomy): Eukaryota > Viridiplantae > Streptophyta > Magnoliopsida > Fabales > Fabaceae > Calophaca > Calophaca sinica. The sequence continues at coordinate 26,451,451 of CM073730.1, read as the reverse complement.
CTCCTATTACTTGCAAACACTGGGAAAATATAAATAAGCATAAGAAAGAAAAGAAGATTAATAGGAACCGAAGAAGAAGAAGAAGAAAAAAAAACCAAACACATTCAGGAAGAGTTGTTAATCTTTAATATAAGAACATTGGATGAAAGATCTGAAATGGTTCATGTTTATAACAAAATAACACCAATGAGTTTTAAGTATATCTCACATATCTTGAGAAATCAAGCTTGTCGAGATCAAGCTCAACTCGCCGAGAAACAAATTTCAAGCCGCTGGTCCTCGAGCTGTCGAAATGAAGCTTGATCTCGACAGGTTGATCTTGCTGGTTGAATGGGAGGGGCTCATTCGATGAGAAAATCCAAAATGGCCCTATGCTCTTTTCCAAAACAGGGCAACAGGTTGCTCTTTTCCAAGCTTGCTCTCGACAGGTTGAGGACCAACAGGTTGAGCTTGATCTCGACAGGTGTGAATAGCTGTCGAGATCAACAGCTTCATGTCAAGCTCAACCTGTCGAGAGCAAGCTCAACCTGTCGAGAGCAAGCTTGATTTCGGCGACGAGGACCAACAGGTTGAGCTTGATCTCGGTTGAGATCATCCTCAACTCCGTCGAGCAACCTCAACCTGTCGAGATCAAGCTTGATCTCGACAGGTTGAGGACCAACAGGTTGAGCTTGATCTCGACAGGTGTGAATAGCTGTCGAGATCAACAGCTTCATGTCAAGCTCAATCTGTCGAGATCAAGCTCAACCTGTCGAGAGCAAGCTTGATCTCGACAGCCTGAGGACCAACGGCTCGACAGTTTGAGATCATCCACAACCTGACGCATCAGGTTCTCCGACGGCACACTGTTGTCAGTGACGCATCAACCTGTCGAGAGCAAGCTCAACCTGTCGAGATCAAGCTTGATCTCGACAGGTTGAGGACCAACAGGTTGAGCTTGATCTCGACAGGTGTGAATAGTTGTCTAGATCAACAGCTTCATGTCAAGCTCACCTGCCGAGATCAAGCTCAACCTCGCCGAGATCAAGGCCGATCTCGACAGAGGACCAACATGAGCTTGATCTCGATGTTTGAGATGATCTCAACTCGCCGAGAGCAAGCTCAACCTCTCGAGCAAGCTTGATCCGACTGAGGTCCAACAGTTGGTTTCGATCTCGGCAGTGTGAATAACTGGCCGAGATCAATAGATTCATGTCAAGCTCAACTGCCGAGATCAAGCCGGAAGTCGCTGGTCCTCAACCCGCCGAGATCGCTTGATTTCGGCCGAGGACCAATTGAGTTTGATCTCGGCTGCATTGAGATCAAGCTCAACCGCCGCCACCGCGGACGCATCAGGTTCTCCGACGACATCGCTGTCACCGCGGACGCATCAACTCGCCGAGAGCAAGCTCAACCTGTCGAGATCAAGCTTGATCTCGACAGGTTGAGGACCAACAGGTTGAGCTTGATCTCGACAGGTGTGAATAGCTGTCGAGATCAACAGCTTCATGTCAAGCTCAACCTGTCGAGATCAAGCTCAACCTGTCGAGAGCAAGGTTGATCTCGACAGCTTGAGGTCCAACAGGTTGAGCTTGCTCTCGACAGGTGTGAATAGCTGTCGAGATCAACAGCTTCATGTCAAGCTCAACCTGTCGAGATCAAGCCTGCCGCTTGGTCTTCAACTGTCGAGATCAAGCTTGATTTCGACGACCTCTGCCTGTCAGACTGCTTGCTCGAGGTTGAGCTTGCTCGGCAAAGTTGAGATCATCTCAACCCGTCGAGATCAAGCCGGCCGTTGGTCCTCAACTGCCGAGATCGGGCTTGATTTCGGCAGGACCAACACCTGAGCTTGATCTCGATAGATCGAGATCAAGCTCAACCTCGTCCACCGCGGACGCATCAGCCCGCCGACGACATTAATCCGCTGTCACCGCGGACGCATCAACCTCGCCGAGCAAGCCAACCCGCCGAGACTGCTTCGATCTCGGCAGTTGAGGACCAACAGTTGAGCTTGATCTCGGCAGTGTGTGAATAGTCCGAGATCAAGCCTTCATGTCAAGCTCAACCTGTCGAGATCAAGCTCAACTCGCCGAGCAAGCTTGATCTTGACACGAGGTCCAACAGCTTTGAGCTTGATCTCGACAGTGTGAATAGCGCCGAGATCAGCCTTCATGTCAAGCTCAACTGCCGAGATCAAGCCTGTTGCTGGTCCTCAACCCGCCGAGATCAAGCTTGATTTCGGCTACTGAGGACCAACAAATTGAAGTTGATCTCGGCATTGAGATCAAGCTCAACTGTCCGCCATCGTGGACGCATCAGTTCTCCGACGACACATCGTTGTCACTGAGACGCATCAAAACCTAAAAAAAACCAACTTTGATACAATCCAGAAGAGTGAATCTCGAGTGAAAAGTGGAAGGAGGAGGAAGAAGAGGAAAGTGAAGTACTGGGTCCTTGGAGATTGGAGGAGGAAGAAAGGAGGAGATCGAGAGAGATAAGATTGAGGTTCATTTTTCTTTGAAAGGATTTTTTTGGTTACGGAGGAGGATAAAGGGGGCGAATCTGGTGATGTGAAGGGAGGAGGAAGAGCAAGATGGAGGAGGAAGAAAGGAGGGAGATCGGGAGAGAGATAAGATGGAGGGTTCAAATTTTGAATCGAAACAGCAGAAAAGTTGGGTACTGTAATCACAAAAAGACAAATTTACCCTTAAAAAAGGACAGGTGGCATAATTATAAGAGAACTAATTTGGTCATTTCAACAGCCTATTCTTCTCTTAAATTGATATTGATAAACTTATTGCTTATCCGGCTCAATCAAATAAATCGGTGAAGATCCACCACTATGTTTGATATAATTTAATTAGTTAATATAATTAGCTAATATCTTTTAATAAAAATATTATTTAATATAATTTGAAATAACTTATTGTTTAAATTAAATAATTAATTTAACATGTTAGTTAGTAAAATTATATTAATAAATATTGCTCCCTCTACCCCCAAAATGAGTGTCGTTTAAGCAAATAAAATGTCTCAAAATAAGTGTCGTTTTATTTTTTCAATGTAACATTAATTATTTTATTTCAGTTTTACCCTCAAATTAATATTGTGTTCATCATTCTCAAGTCATTATACTTCACTATACATTTATGATAATATTCAATACCCAATGGCTTATAAGGATAATTTTGTAAAATTATTAATTTTTTTCATTCATTTATAACTTTTCTTAATCTATTTGAAAAAAACCTAGAACGACACATATTTTCGAACAAAGGAAGTAATTAATAGCTAAATAACGAAAGTTTGTTTGCTCCGTTTGTGTGTGAGGAGTTCCCGTTCCACACCCTTAGCTAACCCCATTTTTTACCAGCATTCCTTTTTCTACTGCTGGCATTATTTTTTTTATGAAATTATTGCTGCCATTATTAATGTTGAAATGAAGTTTAATTTCGTAAATAAAACTACTACTACAAAGAAAATACATATACTTGAATTTGTTAAAAAGGTTGCAATTTTAAAAAACCTTATAAACACAAATCAACTCCCTTTCTTGTGCTTTGTTATGTGTTTTACAACCCTAAATTTGTCGAATAATAAGTGAATAGGGAAATATTAACATTGAAACGTCTCTATCTATTTATCATCTTTTCCATTCATTTTTTTTTATTGAGCCAATAACAGTATTTTGATTTTCAAAACAACATAAATAGGAGAAGGCCGTCACCACATTCACAAGGTATCAAGGGGAAAAAAACAGTATTTTTTCAGGAAAGAACAGTAATTAGAGACACTACAATATAATAATTTCATATATACAAAGTAAAATAAGGCCCAGGTAAGGAAGGGGCTACACTCCAATACTTACATATTTTCTGATGGTTCTATCTTTAAAATAAACAGCAAATCATACCTTAACACACAAACTATAAAGTCAACAAGCCATAGAATAAACTTAGTCACGAACTTCCTGAGAACACTGTTTTTTCCTTTTGCTAAAAGGACTATATTTATTGTTGTAGGATATTGATGCGGCTAACATAGATCAGTGTTTGGTTTTTGGCTTCTTCACTATCATCACAGTGCAATGAGCGTGATGACCACAGTAGTCACTCACGCTACCTAAAACCGCCCTGCAAATCAGAAGTGTTAAGTATAACTGAATTAGAAGATTATGAAGTGAAGTGTTCACTTCCGGCAACAATGTATGCACATGTTCCAATCCATTTTAAATAAAATGAAAAGATCAAATGAACTCAGAAAGCAAAAAGTGTAATCATTGGTTAAAGTGGAAATAATCCAATAGAGTTTATAATCAAAAACCATTAGGGCCTGCCAATACTCCGATGGATTTTTTATTTTTGTTTGTTTGTTTTTGTTTTTTGGGGAGAGGGGGGGGGGGGGCGAGGGGGTTAAAGATTTCAATAGATTTGAAGCGTGACAAATTACATTTCACTCGTGTTTTTGGCAACTTAATTTTGCGTTTGTGATGATATTGGTTTAATTGAAAATGCTAGAACTCAATTCATTATATTCAAGGTATAAAATATTCACAAGTTTCAAAAAAGTATTTATTATACTTTCAATCACCTATTCACTGCAAACCAAGGATGATAACTTGACCAGGATGAAGCTGTACCTTTTTAAAGCCCCATATCCATGACTACCAACAACCAATATTGAAGCATGGTACTTCTCCACAGCATCACAAAGAACATTTCTAGGATCACCTTCCACCACTTCCACTATTACATCATTTACCTGAGAAAACTTGACTATCAGATAATTATTCCACAGGTGACATATCTTGCATATAAAGTACTGAAACATCAGAAATGAAGTAAAATGATATAGCATCATAATATTTATGTTTTTCCTTCTGTTCCAAACTAGAACAAATATTCTGACATGTCACCTTCTAAAACACAGCCACGGCCACCCACTTCTCTCACTGCGCCTGCTTTCTAAGGCACACCCCCTCAATCACTCATTTTTCCATACCATTTTCATTCTCCTCTATTACACGTACACAGTAACACAAACCACATACTCTGTAAGGCAAGGCAAACAACATACCCACTTACCCATTATTATATGACTGTTACTACATATTTTAATTAGCCACCCACACACCCTTTAAACTTCTCTATTTTTGGTCACCTTTCAGCTCCTCAGTCGATATCCATTTAATAACATAGCCGAACACCCCTGTTTTTTGGCTGAAAAGGTGGAGAAGCTAATTGAACTTCCAGGTAAGGAACGAAAGGCTCAGGATTAATACGTTTATGAGCTGTCACCAAGAATCAAAACGGAAGCGTTATAACGGGGAGCAGAGATTCCAAGATTGAGACAGTGAGTAAGAAGTTTGTTCCCTTCTTACTGACGCTGGGTGGGAGATTAGGACGTTTTTCAGTAGCAATAGGCATAGCATGGCCTATTGTGTTTTTCTACTTCAATGACTACAACATTGATTTCTTACTTGGTTGATTACAAAGGCAGGGATAAATGCTAATGGTAACCAGAGTTTAAGGATATGTAAAGAACCAGATGCCCAAAACAACAACATTATCATCCCAATGAGGGAAAATGTCAAGAAAAAACCATGAGGGAAAAAACTGAAAATATCAATGCCACATATATATGATATATTTGCTCAGTTTAGAGATCAAACATAATTGTGGAAATGAAATAAGAAATATTTGGCAATGGTTTTCAATTTATAATTCCAGATATTATGAAGAATTTTATCATCTCATTGGTTTTGTGTTTCTTTGGTGGATGGACCATAGATTCAATGCAAGGACATCCTACTAGAAGATGTAGATGTATCCAAAGCATTAGTTGAATATGCTTCTCAGGCAGGAATTGAGCATCTGGCTCTTGGCTCTTAAACAAACACTGGTTTGCTCAAGTATGCATCCATCTATCCAAGTAGCATGACATTTTGCAAATTTTACTTCTAGCTTAGAGTCCCCATAGAATGTCTTCAGGCCAACATATAATTTGTTTCCGTTATATATATATATATATATATATATATATATATATATATATATATATATATATATATATATATATATATATATATATATATATATATCCTTGATACAGCTCAAGTGTTTCATCAAATTTGTGCTCAACAAATCTATAATGCATAACTTTATTCAGTTGGATCAATTTAAGAACAATCCCTAGGAAACACTTGCAAAGCCACTTTGTTCTGTTTAGTGACATTCCAGCGCCTGACAACGCTATTCAATGAATGGAAAATCTTTAAATGCAGCATTTTTTCAATGCAACACATAGTCAATCAGAACTTAAAAGCAGTATTACAAGTAAGCTTTAACCAACTGTGCTAACAATGGTGTTACATTCACTACTTTTGATCAAGTTATTATCCATATATGAGTTTTTATCTTTTTATTTTGTTCATTAGAATTTCTCAACCTACATCTAATCTAATGTTCTTCCTCCAAATTACGTATGCCATAATGATGTGTCAAATGGAAATTTATGTGATAACTTTAGGAAAAATTACACACAACTATTTAGTTGAAAAATATTAGATTAAAATTATGACAATAATGGCATTAATTATAATTGATAAACTATGTGACCAAAGGAATTAAAATTAATATAAGCAGTTAAAGACTTCTGCTATGCTAATGGTTGAGAAAGAAATGCTACAACTTTAAGTCTCTGAAGAGGCTTGAACACGTACCGTAGTAGTATTTGACTTTTTAGCTCTTCTTCTTAGCATTTTTTACTGCTAAGAGGAACCCTAGCAACCATTTCTTGGAGGAGTCAAAAACTCAATTCTAAGGTATCAACTTCAAATAGAATCTGAATGAAAATCTTCAAGACGTTCATGTAGGATTTATCATATAGCATTGTCATTTTATTGAACCTTTGCAATTGCATGTGATGAAATATTCACTCAAGTGTTCTTCTTAACATTAGATTTTTTGATTTTAAACTAGGGTCTTTTAAGTCCGTGTGAACCAGTAAAATCGAAAGGCAGGAGGAGGCAGTGGCGGAGCTAGCATAATTTTTATGAGGGGGCTAAATATAAAGAGTAAAATTTTTATAGGCAATATGAATCTCATTAAAATAAAAAGCAACAAAAGTGTCAGGAGTTTATATAAAAATAGCAATTAAAGAAAAATAACAAACTCCCTATTTTAACAAAACTAGTAGCCCAACTCAAATTACTAATACAAGACTTAAACAGAATGCCAACACTAGCTTTTAGACCTTGCAACTTTTCAAATCAAGAAATCATGTTATGACTCGTGACTCGTCTCTTAGCCAAAAATTTTATTTGTGTTCTGCAATATATTTGTTGGGAGCTAAAATAACTTATTTATATGCCTAATCTATAATATTTTTTTTTGGTAGCCATGGCTACCTCATGGCTACAAGAGGAGCCGCCTCTGGCAGGAGGAGTTATAAGGTTGACTTGGTAGTTAGGGTGGGGAAGTTAAGAAGTGGAGTGATAAGGAGGGAAAAGGCTCAAACCCCACCCACTAACAAAATTCTAACAATTAACACTAAACATTTGCCATTCAAAAAAAAAGGCAGGGAGGTAGCAGAGTTTTAACCCATCTTCCAATTTATTTCTTTATTTCTGTTACATGGGAGCTTAAGGGTTTATTTTCACAGTGTTTAGGTGTGAAAAGTTGGTCTTAACTGACATGTTAATCAAAAGAAAAATAATAAATTTTTGAGTTGTTGGAAGACATGCAAATTGTTTGAGGGATGGCATTTTCTTAGGTTTTTCAGTTGTTGTAAATTGAGAGTGCAAACAAAAGGCATAAAAATTATAGAGATTAGAGATTATAAGAAGAAAAGAGAAATAACAAGAAATGAAAAAATAGGAGGAAAGAGATCAGTTTTGGTTTTGAAAATAGAGGTTGGGAGGGAGATCCAAGAAGCTTGAAACGTTTTATCTTTTCTTATTGTGCCTTATTAGGTGCAAGGGATGTGATAGAGCCAGTAATCGCAGTACAGAGCAGAACAAAGAATTATGCAGAAACTAAGGTATTATTTACTGAGAAAAAAGGAGCTCAAGATCTCTACAATGCAAGAAGGAAAGATAACCAGAGTCTGAGACTTCTAACCAGAGCAAGATGATCCTACCAGAGAAAGAAACTCTCCTAACAACCCAAATTGTCAATCACATGAATGAATCCTCACACGCCCTCCAACCCCTCTCATAAACCCCTCTCTAATAGAATCACATGGCATCGGCTGCCACCTCACTAACTAACTTTTCATCATCTCTCGCTGACCCCACCTTCTTTCTTCTAGAACAATCCTCCCATATAATGGGCCTCTTTGGAGCCAGCTCTAGGCCTGGGTCACTGGGCCCAAGAGTCCCATCACTGCTCCCCTTGGAACAACAGCATTGTCCCCAAGGCTGAGGTAAGGAAATTGACTCTTAAGTACCACTTCATTTACCCAAGCAGTATCCTCCTTGAGCCTGCCCTTCTACTTAACCAACCATTGCTTAATAGTGTTCCCCGTCTCATGATCGTCTCGGGTAGTCAACAATTCTTCTGGTTCATCAGCCTCGTTCACTGATATTGAAAATTGCCCCAGTATCTCTATCGTGTTACCATGCCATTGGAAGTTCATTGTCATTTCTTTCCAATCCACAGTCACCTTCCCAAATTTTTTCAGCCATGCCACTCCCAAAACCATATCAAGCTCTCCTAGCTCCAACACATATGCATCCACTTGAGTAGAGAAGCTTCCCAATTGCACTGTCAAATTAGGACACTTCCCCATTGTTGGAACCCAATTGCCATCGCCCAACCTAACCCCCATAACCTTGTCCTGAACCACCTGCAGTCCCAAACCGGTAGCCATCTGTGGTGAAATGAGGTTGTGGCTCGCCCCTGTGTCCACCAAAACCAGAATGGGAACACCCATTAAATTCCCTTCTAGTTTTAAGGTCGTAGGCCTTGTCTTCTTAGTGTTGCTGGCGTCGGTCATTTCAAGCAGACCCAAGGCTTTGTATTCAATCTCCTTTTTGGCTTCATCGTCCTTCAAATCCAAAGCTACCACCTCCCCTTCTACATTCACCGTCTCATCATCCCCCAAAATGACCAAACGGAGCTGTTTCTCTGTACATTGATGCAAGGGATGATATCGCTCTCCACATTGGAAACAAAGTCCGCGAGCCTTGCGATCCATCAACTCAGAATAGGGTAAATGTTTAACTCCCCTACTCCAATCGCCATTCCCCTTTCTTCCCTCGTCTCTGCCTTGTCACACCGAATTAAGGGTCGAATTAGGGTTTGAATAGGCGCTGGTCTGGGTCTGGGTTCCACTCGGTGATCCTGGGCCGTAATTCCCCATACCTGGGCCCGGGTTATAATGGGACCCGAACCCGCTTCTATCTCCCGAATAATTGCTTGACCCGGTTCCACCCTTTCCGCCCGACCCATGATCCGTCTCCCTTATTCTCTTCCACTGCTTCGTTCCCCCATTGCTTCGAGGAGCCAGAGACCCACGAAGCTTCGATTCCACATCTCACGCCAACTTCATCGCCTGAACACGAGTTCTAGGATTGAAAGTCCCCACTCTCAATCGAATTTCCGGCTTGAGCCCACCCATGAAATACCCTAAGTATTGCTCCTCAGGGAGACAACCCACCTGAGAAGACACATACTCAAAATCAACGATATAATTGTCGACATCTCCCTTTTGTTGCAGATCCTTCACTTCTTCAAATGGATTATCACTCTTCCTCCCTCCATACCTCTCAATCAAGGCACGTTTCAGTTTCAGCCATGTCAGTTTGTCCTCCGTTTCACGCAAAAGGTTGAACCAGTGAATGGTAGCACCTTCCATACTCAGCTTCGCCAACCTCACCTTCACCTCCTCTGACGATCCTTGCACCTCGAAGTAGGTCTCAGCACGTGTGATCCACCCCACATGATCCTCCCCGTCAAACGGCGGCAACTCCACCTTCTTCACTGCCATTTTGAATTCTGACGCAGAATCTACACTGTGCAATGGCAAAAACTCCTCCTCGACATTACGCACCGTAGCAATCTTGGCAAATCTCGCCTACATTAATTGACGGAACTCCACCATGGTTTGCCGGAACGAATTCTCCAGCGACGTCATCCTTGCTTCCAACACGTCAACTTTGTCAGTCATCTTGGGTGGCATGGACGATTACGTTCCTCGCTAGCTCTTGCTCTCGCTCGAATATCCGGCAGGTCAGACCAATGATAGAGCCAGTAATCGCAGTACAGAGCAGAACAAAGAATTATACAGAAACTAAGGTATGTGACTGTATTATTTACTGAGAAAGAAGGAGCTCAAGAGCTCTACAATGCAAAAAGGAAAGATAACCAGAGTCCGAGACTCCTAACCAGAGAGAGAAACTCTCCTAACAACCCAAATTGCCAATCACATGAATGAATCCTCACACACCCTCCTACCCTTTTCATAAACCCCTCTCTAACAGAATCACATGGCATCAGCTGCCACCTCACTAACTAACTTCCCATCCTCTCTCCCTGACCCTACCTTCTTTCTTCTAGAATAATCCTCCCATATAATGGACCTCTTTGGAGCCAGCTCTAGGCCTGGATCACTGGGCCCGAGAGTCCTATCAGGATGCATCCAATATCTTTGCTAAAACTATAGTTTTTATATTCATCAGATTATCATTCACTTTGAAGAACCAAATATTGCTTCATCCCGTTTGGCAACATCAGAGAAGTATAACATGCTGCAAAGTTGTTATTAAACCATTTATGATTGTTGCTTGGTTCAAATATAATCCAAGGAAAGGAGTAGGTGGAACAATATGAGAGTACAGAAAAACCAATTTGATTGGATAGAAATTCTACTCCATTGACTCTATTAGAAATGCATTTTCTGTAATGATTTTATAAATTCAATTACCTAATCGATAACACCATTCTTATACTATCCTCCTGTGAATGTTCTGAAGATTAAGACAAAATGGGGGTGCCCATAGAGGAAGACAGAAAAATGCAATTTTTTTTTTGGCTAAAGTCATTACTTCCTAAGGATGATGCTGATGAAAGGATTGTATTTTCTGAGGTATAAGCAGATTAATTATTTATTGAAAATGGAGATCTATTTTGTGTTCATCAAACATATGTTTCAATGAAAGTCATCATACACAATTTCACTTCATGCTAATATACTAAATTCACCCGCACATTGTGCGGGTCAACATCTAGTTTCAATCATTTCACTCCAAGAGCAGAACAGACATGCACACATAAACTATCATAACGATTAACGCACCACCCAGGGGCTAGTTTATTTAAAGCAATTCAAGTGAAATACACTATGAATGAAACTTGATCCAGGCTTAGGAAAAACAAAGTGACAGATCTTAACAATATCTTTAATTTAGCTCCTTTCATCAAACAAATAAAAAGTAGAGCTAGCAGACGTTATGGTATTGCCTATTTGTAGTGTACTAGTCTAGCCCTGAGCTTGATGCATCCAAGTTTGCATTTTGTTCATCTTATTAGCTAAAATATTATCATAGTACATTTTATTGAAACCATATAGTATGCTCCAAGTCCGATATAGTCATGTCATTAGGCTTTAGTGGCTTGAGTAAACAACAACGTTTACTTAATAAACTATTTTAGAGAGTTTAATTAGGTGTTTATTTATAAGCTATTTTAGAGAGCTTATTGAAGTAAGTTAAAAAAGGTATATATCATTATTTTTATAAATATATCTAAACACTTGTATAATGTTTTAAGTCGAATTAACTTCGAATTGGCCAAAATTGCAAATCTTTCGGTTGAAACCTTTTACATATGGTGATACAACTTACATAGAGCTTTGCTAGGGTTTCTATGGTTAAGGGAGTCGAGGAGGAAGATCCACGTGTAAGGGAGACGAAAAATCCAAGGCTCGAGAAGAGGACAGAGTTCATATAAAGGAATCCATAGAGTAGGTTATGGCATATGGGATTCATGGGAAGATGCACAAAAATGACTTCAGATAGGCTCTTCTCAATGTTTCTAGCCTCACAGATGAGGAGGAAATGATAGAAGATGGATGAGATGATGAGAATATGCCCAAAATTCGATGGTATAAGGAGCCATGAGATCAACAAAAAACCTAGTGGAGACTGTGGATGGCCTTTCAGTGATTCATGTCTCGGATGAAGAACTGAAAGATTAATGTAGGCCATGGAAAAATACGTTAGTGGTGCATGTGTAAGTGTAAGGATAAAGAATCGATTATAGAATCCTGGAGAATAGGGTTAGGGATTGGGCAACGAAGGTAGCAGCCAAAATCACCGATATGCCTAGAAGATATTTTGCAGTGCAGTTTGACACAAGGGAGGATTATAATCACGTTCTCTTTGAAGAACCATGGATGGTGGCAAATCACTATACCTTGGTTCAACGTTTGACGAAGAATTTCTTATGAAGTGATCGACAAAAGGTGTAGGAACTTTGTTTGGGAGGACTAAGAGAACCAGCGACACGTGCATATGATTGGTTGGGATAAATTTTGTGGGCAAAAAAATTGGGGAAGCAATGGGTTGCAGTCCGCTTAACTGCAGTAGTATGATGAAGGTGGGGTGGCAGCTTATTAATAAGAGAGGAAACCTTTGGGTGGAGGTTCATAGGTCCAAATACCATTGTGGTAACAACCTTATTTTGTGCGTGATAGGCAGGGGTCAAATCTTTGGACGGGTCTGTGTAACACTTGGAGCAATGTTACCAGCAATTTGGCTTGGCGACTAGGCAATGGTAAGAACATAAATATTTGGGACAACTCTTGGATCCCTGGAACGAATTGTCTTAGGAATCACGTGCAGCACCGTTTGAACATTTCAGACGATAACATTAGAGTCAGTGACATCGTGACTCCAAATGGAGGTCGGTGCTTGGATAGAGTCGCTTACTTGATTCCTCCACAAGTGAGAAGCAAAATTCTGTCCATGGTCCCTCCAAGGTGTAACGACGCAGAACACAGAGTGGCTTGGAGGCTTACAAGTTACAAGTGACGGGTGCTACTCCAATGCTTCTGCTTACCTCTCCCTTTTGAATCAACTTGTTAACGTTCAGGATAATTTAAACCATGTCATTTGGTGATGGCCTGGTCCAGAAAGAGGCATAATCCATCTTTGGAGGATGTCTAATGAAGCTTTTGTGACAAACTTTGTGCGAATGAAAATGGGTATGTCTTTTTCCAACATTTCTCTTGGTTGTGGAGTTGAAGAAGAATCTTGCTTACACATCTTCAGAGATTGTATTGTTGCCAAGGAAATGTGGAGCGTTTTAGTTGATGAGGCTATGTGGCTCGGTTTCCTTGCAGGAGATTTGAAGGGGTGGCTCTCTTTTAATCTTCTGAGCACTCATACTAAATTTGGTCTCCGCTAGGATGTGTTATTTGGTGTGGTTGTTTCTCTTTTCTGGAAGGAGCGAAATGAGCATATTTTCCATGGCACAACACATGTTTAATTAATTGTCTGACTAAGAAGCTTGAACCCGGATCCAGCCGGGGGTTAATTGGTTGGAGTCCTCCTAAGTCAGGTTGATACAAGCTTAACAGTGATGGAGCAGTGCCAGTGAGCAATTGTGTCTCTAAAGTTGTGTGTGGTGTGGTGGGATTATTCGGAATCGAAATGAATTTGGATATTTTATTATTGGCTTTGCTGCTAACTTAGGTGCGTGTACAATTAAGGATGTGGAGCTGTGGGACATTTTTCATGGTGTCAAGGCTGCTTTGGATCGAGTCATCAAATTTTTGTTAATTGAGTCGGACTCGCTTTCAGCGGTTAATTAATAAAGGCTGCTCTATTACTCATCCTAGCTTCAATCTGGTAGAAGAGATTTGCAGGTTGCTCAACTTGGAGGAATCCTTTCGACTTCTCCACATTCCGAGGGAGGTCAATCAAATAGCAGATTGTTTCACAAAGCATGGGTTAAGCTTAGATATTGGTTGTAGTTTCTTTGATGTTGTTCCTAGTTCCTAGCTTTATTTTTGTTGCTTTAAGAGCTCAGAGCCAGGGTTTGTTTACCCCGAGGTTTTTGCTTGTCTTTGTCTTCGGGAGCTTAGCTCCTTTTTATCGTAAACAAAAGGCAAAATTACTCTTAGGTCCTTTAACTTATTTTCTGTTTTCGAATCACTCATTTATCATTTTTTTTCCGAATAGGTCCTTTAAGTTTTAAAACGTTAGTACCGTTGACCTTTTTTTCATCTCTCGTTAAAAAATGATGACGTGGCCGTTACAGTGCTGACGAGATCCGTTAGGGTGCTTATGTGGCAAACCCAACATGGCATTTTAATCTGAATCATAATATGACTCATAATTTTTCATTTAATTTTTTATTAAAAACAAAAAATAAAATTGGGGCTCAAAACAAACCCAGAAAACGAACTGTGGGAGAGAAACCCAGAAAACGATATGAGGAGAGAGCAAGTAGGGGAGAGTGTGAGAGACAAGGGCCAGGGAGGTGGCTACGGTTGAAATGGTTAAATCCAGACAAAGGAAAGAAAGAGGGGAAAGAGGAATGGTGGAAGACAGATCCGAAAAAGGGGAAAGGGTAAGGGATTGTGGGCCAGTTGAGAGAGTAACGCGAGATGAGGGAGAGACTGACAGGGGTGGGGGAAGCAGATCCGGTGCGGTGGTGGTGCGAAGGTGACCGGTGGTCGCGAACGGTGCAAACTGGGGGTGTGACGCGCGACGGTCCCTCTCTTCTCTCTGTTCTATTTGGTTGCTTCTTTTTTTTGGGGGTGCGTTTGTGTTTGACAGATGATGGGTCTCGCAGGATGTGTTAGTTAAGTGTGGAGCTGTTGAAATAGGAAGCAGATCCGATGCGGTGGTGGCGCGAAGGTGATCGGTGAAGTGGTGGTTTGGGTTGTTGTCAGGGGTGGTGGAAAATGGGTTGAGTTGAAAATGGGTGTTGGTGGTGGTGTCTGATGGAAGAAGCAAAAAAAATTTGCTATGTTTTTAATTTTTATTTTATTGAACTGGAGAATCATATGGAGATGAAGTGCAGGTTTTCAGATCTGTGCTTCTACTGGCTTTCCTGAGTTTTCGATGCTGCCTCTGCTGCTTCTGATTTTTGGAGAAAAGGAGATGGGGAGGATGAGTTTTTGGGTTTCTTTGAACTCTCTTGAAGATGAAGATGAGTCAGATTAAAAATTATGATTCAGATTAAACAAAAATAAAAATATGATACACTGGACAGCCACGTAAGCACTGTAACGGCCACGGCGGCATTTTTTAACGGGAGATGAAAAAAAGGTCAACGGTGCTAACGTTTTAAAACTTAAAAGACCTATTCGGGAAAAGAAAAAAAGATAAAAGACTGATTCGAAAACAGAAAATAAGTTAAAGGACCTACAGCATAAGTTTGCCTAAACAAAATGTCAAATTAACTTCTAAATAAACTCTTCCCAGCACTCCATAAGTGCAAATAGCTGACAGGCACCAAATAAACCGCAGAGATAAATAGGGGTGGGAATAGGTCAGGCCGCACTCCATAAGTGCAAATAGTTGACAGGCACCAAATAAACCGCAGAGATAAGTAGGGGTGGGAATAGGTCAAAGCCGCTGATAGGTTTGCTCTGGCTTTTACGCCAGCCAAAGCCAGGCGCTTTTTTAAATAGACAAGACTAAGGCTTTTAAAAAAGCCTATTTAGCTAAAAAGGTCAAGTTTCGGGCCACCCAAAAAGCCTTTTAGGCCTAACAGGACAACCTATTTAAGTAAATATAAATAATAATTTTATATTACTATTATTATTATATTAGATTTTGTATATTTTGTCAAATCATATAATTGTTGACTTTTTCGATAATTTAAGCATATTGACTTACATAAATTTTTGAAATATTTAAAGGTCTGTAAAATAGAATTTAAATAGACTATCATATAATGTTAGATTATCTAAAATGTCATGTTAGACCTTAAAAAGATTTGTATCATACGAATAAATCAGAATCAGAACTTATAAAATTTCGCTCGTCTTATTATTTTCACTCCTATGTCTCTTAGTAGCAGTGATTTTAATTTTCTTTTTTTATAATTTATTAGAAATAGAACTTAATATCATTGGCCTATTAGTCCGTTAGTCTATTTAAAGATCGGTCAGATGACTTATACAAAGACGTTAATATCAAATAGGCCTTTAAGTAGGCTAACAGGTCATACCAGACTTTAAAAAATGTCATGCCAGACCTTACAAAAAAGCTTATGACATGTAACATGTCAGGCTTAGGTCTTGCAAAGCCTAGCTCGGCTCAGCCTATTTCCACCCCTAGAAATATGCATAGAAAAGCTTTCAACCAAAACCTTCCCATAAACATATGAGCAAGTATCAAAAGTAGCATCAATAATAAAAGGAAGTTATAATAAGTAATACACTCTTCCCTTCATCATCTCTTTATTTTTCCATATAGAATTTCATCACAATTTCAACCCCTTTTTTCTATTTCCCAGTCCATGAAAAGATGAAAATAATATAATAAATCTGACAATATATTATTAATTTAGACGGCGTGCTATGTTTTAATAAAAGGTTACCATATTGAAAAAGCATCCAAAGTTCCAAACCAAAACAAATATAAATAAATTGAATCGAATTGAATTACCGATTTCTGTAAGCAAAGTTGTTTAGCGTTATCAGCAACTCTGGCCGCAATCTTTCTCAAATCGGCATCCACAATAGGCAAAACCTCCGCGGCTCCTGTGTACACTAAGGGAAATTCGTTCGTTCAATTACAAAAAAAATCAATATCAAACAAACCAAAAAAGAAAAAAGATGAATTTGAAAAAGAAAAAAAAAAGAATAAAACAAGTGTTGTTACTACCAGGGCCAGCGAGGCCGACAGCAGAAGTAGCGGAAGGCCTGGCATGAAGAAGAACAATCTTGAAGACAGGGTTATCGTTGATGAAGAAGTGATCCAGAGTCCATTTCAGGGCGTAGGAACTGTGCTCGCTATCATCGATCGCAACCAACATCACTTGCTTCTCTGGCTGATTTGAACTCGCCATTGAAAAACCCAAAAGGAACACCAATGCAAATCACTCTCTCTTTAGTTTGCTTGCTCGAAACGCAAACACTACACCACACGTCCACGGATAAGACCACATGTATGTAGATATATAAAGCGAGGAGGAAATCAAAACAAGGTGCTGAAGCTGAATTGGAACAACTTGTTAAAATTAATAATGATTGCTTTGTTGATGAAGCCATCCATTAAAAGGACGTCTAAAGGGTAAGATGCAAATTGCAAACTGGACGCTTGTCCACCATTGCCAATCACTTTCATTTTTCATATAGGTAATAATAATAATAATAGTAACGGTAAATACCGTTTTTGGTCAGGTAATTTGTGCGAAATCTGGTTTTAGTCCTTGTAATTTTATTTTATTTTAGATTTTGTCTCTGTAATTTAAGATTCTTTCACTTTTAGTTTTTACCGTCAAATCTCTATTAAAAAACGCTGACGTGGCTAATAGAAAGGTATGACGGGAAGGATTAAAAGTGGAAGAATCTTAAAATTACAGGAACTAAAAGTGAAAGAATTTTAAAATTACACGGATAAAAACTCAATTTTTTAATAGAGATTTGACGGCATGGACTAAAAGTGGAAGAATCATAAATTACAGGGACAAAATTTAAATAAAAAATTTTACAGGGACTAAAACTGGAGTTAGCTAAAATTACAGGGACTAAAAGCGGTATTTATAATAATAATAATAATAATAATAATAATAATTACTTTTAAAATGTTAACAAAATTAAAAGAAATCAATTATTTCTTAAAATTTATCTATAACCCAACTTAGTTTTTACTTGGTGTTTGTGAAATGATAATCAAGTTAGAGCGCACAATTAAAGTTTTTGTGCTAAATACATATGTAAGCGTTTTTTGAGTCCGACAACTTTTCCTAATCCTTGTGAGTCTTGGAATCCAATTCATCTAAACTTTCTTTCATAAAAAAGTATTAGAGTTTTTTTGCTTTAGCATATTTGGGATTGCCTCCCAAGCACCATCCAAATCACTTTAATTATAGTTTTGTAATCTTAAAAGATGTTGGAGAACACTTTAATTATATTTTTTAAATGTTAATTGAGAGCTTAAACATAGTTTTAGGCCCCATTTGGTATAAAAAAAAGCTTTAAGCTCGCTTATAGCCAAAAAACTAACTAATAGTTTATAATTGATAGCTTATAGTTGAAAAGTTAACTAATTAAAATTGAAGTGTTTGGTAAAATTGGTTATTTAACTAACTGATAAATATAAAATGACATAAAAAGATAAAAGTTTATCTTTATTTTACATTTGGAAAAGGATAAAGAATAAAATAATAAAGATAAAAATGAGAGAAAAGATTAAAAAAAAAACTATAACTCGGATGCTACTTCAAGTAACATCTCAAAAAAAGCTATAAAGCTAGTGTGATAAGCTTGTTTACCAAATACATTTTCTTCGGTTAAACAAGATTATAAACTAATAAAATAAGCTATAACAATAAGCTATAAATTAGCTCCTTGACATTACCGAATAGAGTCTTAATAGAGGTAATTATGTTTAGTTCTTGCATTTAAGTGAATAAAAACTAAATATAAATCAGTTTATGTTAATTAAATCAATTTTATAAAATTTAATTCTTTAAAATTAAATCCTACTCAAATACACGTTTTATCATATACTAGTGTGTATAACCCGTGCGATGCACGGTATACAATTGCTTTTAAAAATTCTTAGACAATCATTGTTCTCTATATTCAAACTAAGTTTTAAAATTTGTTAATAATTTAATCAATGCTTAAATATGATTTCAGTCCCTCAAAAATTCGAAAAGTTCGTTTTTAGTTTCTCAAAAAAATTGAAGGTTTTTAGTCCACAAATTTGAAAATATTTTTCTGTTAGTCCCTCACTCTGACGTCGTTATGTGGCGCTTATGTGGCAAAATTTTTAGGGGACTAAAAACGAACTTTTAGAATTTTTGAGGGACTAAAATCATATATAAGCAATAACGACGTCAGAGTGAGGGACTAATGGAAAAACAAATATTTTCAAATTTGGGGACTAAAAACCTTTAATTTTGTTTGGGTACTAAAACTGAACTTTTCGAATTTTTAAGGGACTGAAATCATATTTAAGCCTTTAATCAATTACATAATAAATTAAATCACTTAGATAATTATTCTATCCTCTCTCTCATCGTTACTTATTAGTTGCTTAGATAATTTGAAGCATTGGTTGCTTCTCCTGATGAGATGAAAGAGTTCACCTCATCCACAAAGTTACCAAATAAAGTGTACTTGAACCGACATCTGAGGGAAATATAAGGGTTAGACACAAAGAATGTTTACAAATTGATTGAAAGATAAAAAGAACTTACCCACAATTATCAAGTTCAATGTTGATTAGCATAGATTTCACCCCATTCCTAGTGTATTCGTGTGAAGTACTACTCTGGTAAGAACTCCTGTGATATCTGAAATATATTGTAGATTATATGTTATATTTCTAAGAGTAACAAATATTAATCTAAAAAAATAAAAACTTTTATTGAAATATAAAATTTTTATAAAAATTACACAATGCTAACTTACCAACCAAATAATCATTTTCAAAACCTGGTTAAAAACAGTACGCATGGGGTGAAAATATAGTTTCGGACTGGTACAACATCATTGGAAATTTTTCTCAGTTTTGTTACTAACTGGAAATTCAGCTTATAGGCATGTCTTGTCGTACGATGTTCTCCCACATTAGGTGCAACACAAAACCTTGACATGTAGTACATAGAGTCCTCATTCAGGTCTTTCTCAAACTTGTAGATAAATTGTTTCTTCACAGTAGCATGAATTCAGTTACCCTGAAATAAACAGTATAAAAAATTATAATAAGTATTAATGTGATAAATCGATTCATATAGAATAGAAGATAACAGAAAATGATACAAACCGCATGATCCATCAAGACCAACTCAATAGTGAATGAAATCATGTTGGTCGCATAGTCCAATACTCGTTACATCTTAACAACTCGCATAAAAATACTCCAGTCTTCGCGATTCACATTGATAGTAGGAAGCAAAGTTACATTTGCAGGAACATTAGCATTTCTATTGTTATCGGCCATTTGAATACATAGAATACTGGAGATATGATAGTGTGTGTGTGTGTATATATATATATATATATATTGTTTAATTCAATGGCTTCATATTTATGACATGAGATATGTGTTTTTTTTTAATCTGATTTTCATTATAGGGTATGCATTGGTGGAGATAGTTAATTTGGAATTGAAATTCACAATCCCAAGGATTATGTTCAGTCACGTGTAAAATTTTTAGTTTGATTGGATTCCTATTTCCATTAAATTAGTTTCCGAAACAATATTCTGGTACATGATGTGTTCTATATTTATATTTGTGTATCATTACTGTTGGAAGAAACGTGGTGCTGCTAATCAAACCGTTAAAAACGTGTTCCATATTAATCTCATATTTATGTTTGTGTATCCTAACTTCCGAAACAATATCCTGGTACAAGATGTGTTCTATATTTGAAAACATTTATATATTTTAAATCATGTGTATTATGTATATAGTTATTTAATTATTTAATACAATTAGAGAATGAAAAAAACTAATTTTTTTATGTAATACTATACATATAATCAAAAAATTATATGTCAATAATTTATAATTAATAATTAATAACACTATTTGTTTTAAAGCGAATAATTAATAATTAATAATTAACAAAATTATTTAATGTATTTTTTTAAACACATGGGGGACAATTATTATTACCTTTTTGTATAAAAAATTAAGTATATTTCGTCAATCATTATTATGTATGTAATTTTTAAATATATGCGATATGTGATTAAACCAATTGATTTAGTTTCCAATTTTATGACATTGGCGCCATTTTTGCAGTTATACATTTAATTACCATACTAAACCAAAATTGATTGGATGATTGGATTTCTATTTCAGTAATTAAAAAATTTCAAAAAATATTATTGTCCTTTTTAATTTGTTAGGACACGTGAAACATATTAGGATTTAGGAGGTCATAATATATTTTATATTATTTAGAGTATCATCTAATAATAAAACAAAAATGATATATTTAATAAGTGTTCAATTGATATTTTAATAATATTGCATAATATATATATATATTAAAATCATTTATATATTTTATATTATGTGTATTATGTATATAGTTATTTATATAGATAATTTTATATTTTTAAAAAATATTTATTTTCGGTTTTTATGTTTTCTAATAATATCAGGAAAAGATTATTTGACACGTTACTTAATTCAAATCATATCTTTTCAACTCACATATTTATTCATATCTTTTCAACTCATTTACTTCCTAAAATATTTACACTTTCGGTGGATTATATCTTTTCAGTGGATTATATCTGATTTTTTTCTGTTTTGGTAATTAATTTAAGTTTTTATTCATTTTTTATTTCTATAAATAAATTCTATGTAATCATGTTTTGGGGGAATGAATTTCGTGATTCCATGTTTTATTTTTTCTGAAATTTGATTATAATAAAATTTAACTATTTAATAATATATTATTAATTTAATTCGTAGATGATAAATTTATACAAAAAATGGTTAATTATTTTCATAATTTAATTTTTATTTAATTTGTATATTTAATTTGTATATAATAATTTGAAAAAAATACTGGTAAATAATTTTCAGGTTCAGTCACTGTTTATATAATGGATTCATCATTAATTGTTTAGTAGAAAGACATGAATTGGTGGATTATATGTATTTGTTTCTGTTTTTGGTAATTAATCATAGTTTTGATTTATTTTTTATGTCCGTAATTTTCATGTAATCACGTTTTAGTGGGAATGAAGTTCGTGATGCCATGTTTTAGTGTATTGTTTATGAGGGAATTTGTTTTTCATATAGGAAAAATTTCAATTTGTATTTAATTTGGCGTACAGAGTCAACATAATTGTATCAAAAATAGAATTTTAGGTATAACATAAAAATATCATTATAATTTGTTCCAAATAAAACATAGAGATTATATATTATTTGGAAATTTAGAAATGAAACACACTTAATAAGGTAAACAACTTTGTTGGATAACCAACAATGATATAAAATATTAAGAATAGCGTAGACTATATATTTAATGATACTATTGCTAAAATTATAGCTGTCAATTCGGGCTGGCCCGGCCCATTCGGGCCAAAGAGGCCAAAATTAATTCGGGCCCATATTTTACTAGCCCAACCCAGCCCTATGCGGGCTACGGGCTAAATGGGCTGGCCCATGGGCCAAGAACTTGTGCTCAACAGAATTAATTTTGAACATTTATATTTAATTGTGCTCGATAAAACGGTCGATCTCGCCTCTCGTGCTCTCGCAGAGAAATGTTAAACCATAGCTTCCAATTCTGAAATGTGCAGCCTCTGTTTTTGTCAAAAAGAAATGTGTCACCTCTATTGAATCAAAAGAATTTAGAGCCAAGACATTTTGTACAGATCGTTTTTGCGTGTCTTTGTGATTTTTATTAAAAATTCAAAATATTGAGGAAAAAAAATAACATTGATATGTTAATACAGTTTAACAGCTATATAGAATCCATGGATAAATAATTTCACACATAATGGGTCAGTCTGTTCACAATCTTCGGGTCACGTAACAAAATTAAAAAATATAATCAGGAAAAAATTCAAAAGTAATTCGGGCCAACGGGTTGGCCCAACCCATCACGGGCCAGCCCATGATGAGCCAATAAATTTTCGGGTCGGGCTGGGCTAGAATTTTTCGGACTAAGGTTTTACTGGCCCAGCCCACCATTTTTATCGGGCGGGCTGGGCCAGCCCATCGGGTTGGACTTATTTTGACAGCTCTAGCTAAAATATTAAGAATAGCTTAGACTAAATATTTAATGATACTATTGCTAAGTCTCGATCTCTATCGGCAACAAAGATTCAATCATTATTTTTTGAGTCATTATAACAAATTGAATCAACATTTTTTTCGTCATCTTTTGAGTGATCACCATGGTACTGAATTTGTCCGAGAAAACTTTCATAAACCTAAAAAAATAAAAATGTTGATGAGTATAATAGATTAATTACGGCAGATATAAATGAAATAAATGAAACAATTAATTTAAAAATAGATATACTTGTGAGGTGAGTTTGTATTTGAATTGATCAATAATATCAATGTCAGAGCAAAAAATTGTTCACCCAATATGTGGAATAATATGGTGAGCCATTTTGGAAAGGGGATACAACTTTAAATAAGAATGTTCTATTGAACAAATTTGTTATAGTAGATGGGATTCTATAAGTTTCCTGAAGATAGTGAGTAGACAAAAAAATCAATTAAAAAAATAGAAGCACGTGGTATCTGATTTTACTACAAGGACATGTACATAGAACAACAGTGTGCGATTAAAATATAAAATATATACCACATTCATTTCTTTAATAAGTCCATCACACGATTTCTTCAATAAGAGTGTTGCTTGTGAATTAAACACCATAAATGTAGCCGATTTCGTGTGATCCTTAACATGCAAATGTAGTTGAAACCTGTACGAAACAGTTAGAATCATTTCTTTTTGTATAAATAAAAAACAATAACCACAAACAAATACATTGGTGTGACATCTTGAACGTAATCGTTACAAACATCACAAAAGTACATGTCAGAGGTAGCAATAATCGTATGGTTAAACTGGCAAGTGACGTACCACCACGGCTGGTGGTCAACCATGTTTGTCACTCGAGATAGCACAATAACGGATGAGGCCTCCAGAATAACAAATAAATATAATCAATTAGTTTCATCATTTGTATGAAAGACGTAATTGCATATAATTTTTTAGAGGAAAAAAGAACAACACCTGTGCGTCGGCTAAGCTCAATAATAGTGAGACTATGAGCAGTAAACAAATATGCATCAAACATCTCTACAACACTACACATTTTTACGTAACAAATGATGAGCCTATATAACACTACACATTTTTATGTAACAAATGATGACCCGAATCAGTGTAAACGTAAGGGCATAAAACATTATATTTATAGGAGGAAGAATAAAGCATATTTGTGGGCCAATTTTTTTATTTTTGGTATAAGATGTAACTATTTTTATGTGTTCAACGAAAATATTTATCGGATCGGTAACTGTCAATCGTGTAGTAATTCGATAGATTTTTTTTATTTAAAATTTCGACAATTCATTTAATTATAATATATGACTTATATATAACATTCCTATTTGGTATTTATATTAATGAGTAATTGATATAATCGATTTTGTCAATAATTATGATGGGCTAATATATTGGATCCAAATTGGTAATAGATAATACACACTGATTTATTTCTCCATTTAGATGATTGTTATTAATAACCATTTATTTAGTTGCCTATTTTATGAAATAAGTTTCCTATTTTGTAAAATCTCAATTAAATTCGATATTAATTTTTTTATTACTGTCGTAAATTGTTATTTAATTGCACTTCAACATTTTTTTAATGACCCATAGGACACCTCATATTTTTTTCATACGAGAATTAAGTTGCTAAATATATATCGACATATCATAATTATGTATTTTTTTTTCATAAGGCTGCATTATAATAAAATTTAACTATTTAATAATATATTATTATTTTAATTTGTAGATGTTAATTTTATACAAAAAATGATTAATTATTTTCTTAATTTACTTTTTATTTAATTTATATATTTAATTTGTATATAAAAATTTGTAAAAATATTTGTAAATGATTTTCAGGTTCAGTTACTGTTTATATAATGGATTCATAATTAATTGTTTAGTAAGAAGTCATTAATTGATGGATTATATGTGATTTTTTCGTTTTGGTAATTAATTTTAGTTTTGATTTATTTTTTATGTCCGTAATTTTCATGTAATCACGTTTCGGAGGGAATAATTTTCGTGATGCCATATTGTAATTTTTCTAAAATATGATTGGCCGAAAGAAAATGACTTGAAACATTTCATATTAGGAAATGTTCTCAATTATATATAATATAGATATAGATTCCGTAAATATTGTTGCGGTATCAATCCTTTACTTTCGGATCCAGGTTTTTTTTTTTCCTTTCAAATTTATAACAATATTGTCGGATCCAGTTACAAAACATCTTTTTTTTTTTGGTAACACAAAACATCTTTTCAATTAATACCTTCCTAATATGAAAGACTTCCTTCGATCAAAAAAAAAAATCAAAAACTTCCTAAAAATTTCTTTTTAAAGGAAAAACTTCCTAAAATGAAAAGACGTGCATTATCTTTTTCAAAGGCATTAAAAAAGTGTTTTCTTCTTGTATTTTTGCTGGATGTGTCGTGATTGAATACGAAACTTTTGCCTATCAGGCAACTGAATAGGATTCGTCTTATCCTTTTCCATTTTTGTATATAAAACACAATATATGCTTAATCTTCAGCTAATGGTTTTTTTGAAAATATACTCATTGTATATTATTAATGGAATCGTGAACCCGTATAATGTGGGAGGAATTTTCAAGCAATCATCGTAGAATACGCTTGTGTAAGGACAGGTTTGGTTCAAACAAGAGGAATAGAAGGATTTTAAGAGGGGGAGGAGAGAGGAGGAGAGAGAGATTTAATTAGATATTTAATTTGATTGAGAAACAGAGAAGAGAGGGAAAATAACTCTCTTTTTGTTTGGTTTACAGATAAGAATTTTAATTGAGGGTATTAGGACTTTATTATAATTCTATTATACTTAGATTAGGATTAGCTTTATTATTAGGTTGATGTTAACTGTACAGACATGTTGTACAGATTATAGAAAGCTTTGTATCTCTTTGTTCTAGTGTGTTTAGTTAGTTATGGATAGGTTGAGTTAGTTAGCGTGTTAGTCAGGTGTTAGTTATTCTGTTATTGAATTGCCTCTGGTCCCGTTGCCTCTGGTCTTCTTTCCTTTTACTTCAGCTGATCTATATATAGATAGATCATCTTGTATTTGTAATCAATAATTCAATTTAGTCTAATGATTGTAATCCCTTTCTTCTTCAATAAGATGAATTCTGAATTCCAATCTTCTTCTTTTTTCCATCGAAACATCATCTTCTAATATGGTATCAGTGGGAAAATTTCCCCTGCGATCTCTGATCCACCATTGGTGACATATTTTGATTTCTGTTGCTCTCTTTTCTCACTATTGTTCCCGTGTTTTTCTTTCTTCTTTCATCGCATTTGTTTCGTGTTCTTCCTCAGACACATTTTCTCTGCGATTTCTTCTCTTTTCTTAACATGGCAGCCATTGACGCTTATGCTAATCATTTTTTCCTCCATCCTTCTGATAACCCAGGTATTCTCTTGGTTTCTCAAAGACTAACTGGCGACAGTTACAGTTCTTGGCGCAAAGCCATCAGGATGACTCTTATTGGGAAAAATAAATTTGGATATGTTGATGGAACCATTCTAGAACCTGCAGCTGATGATCCTAATTTTCTTGCCTTTCAACGGAACAACAACATTGTTGCTTCTTGGTTGCTGAATTCCATCTCCAAAGAAATGCAATCCAGTGTGCTTCATTGCACCATTGTTGCTGCAATTTGGAATGACCTCAAAGAATGCTTCGATCAACAAAATGGACCTCTCATTTTCCAACTCAAACGAGAATTAACCACACTACAACAAGGGCCCCTTTTGGTTAGTGCCTATTACACCAAGGTTAAAACTCTCTGGGAATCTTTGCTTGATCTTAAACCTGCACATACTTGTGTTTGTAATGGAATTGAACCTTGGGTTCACCATGCTTAAACCGAATATGTTATGCATTTTCTCATTGGATTAAATGATTTTTTCTCCTCCATTCGTGGGCAAATTTTATCCATGGACCCAATTCCCCCAATAACCAAAGTTTTTTCTCTCATCATTCAAGATGAGAAACAAAAAAAGGTTGGCACACATTCTGTTCCCACTCAATACCCTACTCTTGCCTTTGCTGTCAAAAACACTTCTGATTCTAACTATACAAAGGGGTCAAGAAAGATCGACCCATTTGTGGTCATTGCGGGTTTATAGGTCACACCAAGGATAAATACTGAAGTTACACAGTTACCCTCCCAATTACAAGAAAACCAAAGCTACTTCTTTAACCATGGTCAATCAAGTCTCTACTGAGGATGATGATGCCAAATTCACCCTCACTGCTCAACAATATAACAGCTTGATGGCCATTTTACAGAATCAATCCCCTGCGAATGTGCCATAAGTTGATTTCTAAAATGGTATTGTATTCTCTATCAATCCCTTTCATGCCAATATCACTCAAGATTCTTGGATTTTAGATTCAGGGGCTAGTGCCCACGTTGCATGTTCAAGTTGAATTTAAACTTGGGAATATATAAAACATTGTGTAAAATAATCTTTGGAGTAAGTTGAATGGTGCCTATGGCAGAAATAGCAATCTGTTGGTTGTTAGGTAAAGTTATCCTTACTTATCCTGAATTTGTGATACAGGACCCACTCTCTTCCAAGAAGATTGGTAAGGGGGTTCTTCTTGAAGGACTTTACATTCTCTCATTGCATGATGCTCTTCCCTGTGTTCATAATGTTCTTTTTAACATATCTATAAGTTCACTTTCTTATAATTCTGCTACTGTTAGTAACAAAAACAATAATGCATCTGTATGGCATACTAGATTTGGCCATCTTTCTGATAAGATTCTTAAAGTACTTAGTCATAATGTTCCTTTTACTATGGATGCTGATTTTTCTTTTGATCTATGTGATGTATGCCCTCTTGCAAAATTTAGAAGATTATCTTTTCAATCTCACAACCACATTTCTAATTCCCCTTTTGATTTGCTACACTGTGACATTTGGGGACCATATGGCCACCCTACCTATAATGGTAAATGATATTTCTTAACATTGGCTGATGATTGCTCTAGATTTACTTGGTTGTATCTTCTTAAGCATAAATCAGAAGCTACTACTGTTATTATACATTTTTTTTTGCCATGATTAAAACTCAGTTTGGTACCACAATCAAATGTTTAAGAACTGATAATGCTAAGGAGTTGGATCTCTCTAGTTTTCTCAAAACTCAAGGGTCTCTGCACCAATTTTCTTGTGTTGAAAGACAAAATTCAGTTGTAGAAAGAAAACATCAAGACTTGCTCAATGTAGCTAGAGCACTCTTGTTTCAGTTTGAGGTTTCTAGCTCCTTTTGGGGCCATTGTGTAACCACTACTGCTTATCTTATCAACAGAATTCCTAGTCTAGTTTTGAATCGTCAGTCACCTTATCATATCCTTTATAAATCTGAACCTGATTATCACTTCATCAAGGCCTTTGGATGTCTATCTTATGCTGCCACTCTGCCTTCTGCACGAAACAAATTCTCAGCAAGGGCTACTTCTGTTGTATTTGATGGACACTCTCCTGGGTACAAGGTTATGTTCTTTACTCTTTAACTATTAATAATTTGTTTATTTCAAGAGATGTTGTTTTTCATGAAACCATTTTTCCATTTCACAAAGTCCCTATTCCTATTTCTAATGATGACATTACAAATTTGTTCCCTAATGTAGTTATTCCTAATCCTATTCTTGATCTCACTCCCAATCCACCTCAAGATCCTGCACCTCCAATCATTGTGCCAGATCAGTTTGATCCTCCACCACCACCACTAATGAATGAAGACCACCATGATGCTTAACATCAGTAAACTGGTGCTGCTATTCAACCCAGAAAATCCTCCAGGATTCCTAGGCAACCCCCTACTTATAGGACTATGTTCTCTCTACCAATTCCACCACTTATCCTATTCAAAACTATCACTCATTTGCCAATCTTGGTTCTGACTATCAATTGTTTGTGCACTAAGTCTCTGCTCCATATGAACCTGTTTTCTTCCACCAAGTTGTTAAGTATCTACATTGGCAAGAAGCAATGAAGGCAGAAATTCAAGCCTTGGAATCCAATAACACTTGGTCTCGTGTTCCTCTTCCTCCAAACAAACAGTGCATAGGCTGTAAATGGATCTATAAGGTCAAATTCAACCCCGATGGTACAATTGACAGATATAAAGCCCGATTGGTAGCTAAATGCTACACTCAACAAGTTGGAATTGACTTTTCTGATACATTCTCTCTAGTTACCAAATTAACTACTGTCAAAATTTTTCTTGCAGTAGCTGCAGCCAAGAATTGGGAGCTTTTTCAACTAGATATTGACAATGTCTTCCTCAATGGAGATCTTTTTGAAGAGGTCTATATGGAGTTGCCTCATGTCTATAAATCTCCCAAGCCCAATCTAGTCTACAGACTCAATAAGTCCATATATTGTCTTAAGTAGGCCTTTAGGCAAAGGTTTTGCAATTTTTCATCCACTCTAATCTCTCACGATTTTTCTCAATCAAGAAATGATTACTCCCTTTTCACATCCGGTTCAGGAAACACTCTTGTTATTATTCTTGTTTATGTTGATGACATTCTCTTGGCTAGTCCCAATAAACAAATCCTCCTAGAGATAAAACAACTTCTTCAGAAATTGTTTAAGTTAAGTACTTGGCTCCTTAAAGTACTTCCTTGGCTTAGAAATTTCAAGGTCCAGCAAAGGAATTTCATTATCTCAACAGAAATACACTCTTGAATTATTAGATGACACTGGTTTATTTGGTTGCAAGCCTCTCAGCTTGCCCATGGATCCTAACTTGAAGCTCACAAAATCTGCTGGTGATCCTTTACCCGATCCTACTATTTATAGGAGATTGATTGAGTGACTTATGTATCTCATTGTTTCTCGCCCTGACATCACTTATACTGTTTGCAAATTAAGCCAATATATGCAAGCTCCATGTGCTATCCATTTGCATGTTGTTCGTCATTTATTACAGTATCTTAAGTCAGCCCCAAGACAAGGTCTCTTATTTCCCACTGAGAATCTTCTTAATCTTACTGCTTATACGGATACAGACTGGGGCAGCTGCCTCGACACCAGAAGATCCACTACAGGTTCATGTGTCTTCTTAGGTAATGCACTTCTTTCCTGGAATTCCAAAAAACAACCAACTGTTTCCAAGTCTTCTACTGAGGCTGAATATAAAGTTATTTCCTCTGTCATTAGTGAAGTTATCTGGGTGTGTCGGTTGTTGCTCCAATTTGAAGTTGCTACTGACTCTGCCATGCTATTTTGTGACAATCAATCAGCAATTCACTTTGCTTCCAATCCTTCTCATCATGAGCGATCGAAGCACATTGATATCAATTATCACTACATCCGCGAATTGGTTCAGGCACACAAAATTAAGCTGGTTCATATCAAAGGATAGTTTCAACTTACTGATCTTCTCACTAAAGTCTTACCAAATTCACGTTTCTCTGTTTTAATTCTCAAGCTGGGAATCCACAACATATATTCTCCACCTTGAGGGGGTACTAAGACTTTAGTATAATTCTATTATACTTAGATTAGGATTAGCTTTATTATTAGGTTGATGTTAGCTGTACATGCATGTTGTACAGATTATAGAAAGCTTTGTGTAACACCCTGGGCCGCCACCACTATTAGGCAGTACCACAGTGTGCCTGACTCACTGTCTCTACGACGCATACCGGGCCCACAGACCCCTCTGCAATGCATGCCACAATGTCTGGTTCACTCACAGGACTTCACCACCCCCCTTTGGATTTAATCCAAATTAATGGTGTTTTTGCCATTCCTAGGAATCGAGCCATGTACCTAAGGGTTAAGTACAATGGTTTTTGATTCCTAGTACCAACCAATTGACCTAGGTGTTATGGTCTAGTGGTGTTAGGGAGTGGATTCCCATGACCTTTAAACCCTTTGGGTGTGGATTCGAAACTCCTATGAGGCAAAAACTCCACTAAAAAGGGGTGGAGAAGTCCTATGAGTGACATGCTCACCATTGCAGAGGGCTAAAGGCCGGTATGCGCTTGGTGGGGTGTTACAATAAAAGGCGCATTTTATTGTAACACCCTGGGCCTTCACCCATTTTTGGGCCGTACCACAGTGTGCCCGACCCACTGTCTCTGCGACGCATACCGGGCCCACAGACCCTCTGCAATGCATGCCACAGTGTCCGACCCACTCACAGGACTTCACCACCCCCTTTGGATTTAATCCAAATTAATAGTGTTTTTGCCTTTCCTATGAATCGAGCCATGTACCTAGGGGTTAAATACAATGATTTAACCCTTAGGTACATAGCTCGATTCCTAAGAAAGGCAAAAACACCATTAATTTGGATTAAATCCAAAGGGGGTGGTGAAGTCCTGTGAGTGGACCTGACATCGCAAGATGCATTGCGCAGGGTCCAGGGGCCCAGATGCGCCGCAGAGACAAGTGTCGTACACTGTGGTACAGCCTAAAAATGGGTGGCAGCCTAGGGTGCTACACTTTGTATCTCTTCGTTCTAGTCTGTTTAGTTAGTTATGGATAGGTTGAATTAGTTAGTGTGTTAGTCAAATGTAGTTATTCTGTTATTGAATTGCTTCTAGCGTTGCCTCTGGTCCTGTTGCTTCTGGTCTTCTTTTCTTTTTCTTCTGCTGATCTATATATAAATAGATCATCTTGTATTTGTAATCAATAATTCAATTCAGTCTAATGATTGTAATCCCTTTCTTCTTCAATAAGATGAATTCTGAAATACAATCTTGTTTTCTTCCATCGAAACATCATCTTCTAATAGAGGGAAAGAGCGAATTTATATTTTATAAACTTAAAATTGTTTATATTAATGATATTTTTGTTAATATATTTAAAATATTATAAACCCACCCCTCGTCCTCTCCAAAAATTGGAAGGGGGAGCAAAAATTGGCTTAGGAAGGATTTTGCTCCCTTCCATTCTATTTCAATCCATCCAAACACAACCTATGTTAAGAACCAGTAATCCATACAGTTTGTTTATACATCTAAATAGAAAGTCCCCAATATACAAGAGTGTTTGATATAGGGTTTGAACGAGATCTTAAAAGGGAATTCCCTGCACCAAACATATCAAGTCTATACAAATTCAAACTAACACTCCTAATATAAATCACTAACTTTAACTTATTCAATAAATTGTATAAGCTTGTATAATTAGAAATGAAAATTGTTTAAGATTCCATGAGTTAA
Source organism: Calophaca sinica (assembly GCA_037113605.1). Taxonomy (NCBI): domain Eukaryota; kingdom Viridiplantae; phylum Streptophyta; class Magnoliopsida; order Fabales; family Fabaceae; genus Calophaca; species Calophaca sinica. Next base: position 26,419,298 of record CM073730.1, on the reverse strand, counting down.
ACCAATTAGGGTATAACATCTTCTCTTCTGAAAATAGGTTCGGCTACCCCTTTAAGTATACTATTCAATGTCTTAAAAATTTTATAACATAAACCATAACAAATTTAGTAGAATGAACTCCTATGTTTAATCTTGTATAAAAGCTTATTGTTAATTTTAACTAGTAAAATTACTAGTGCCTTGCACGGGTATTAATTAATTAAATTAAGTAATAATGCACAAAAAATATTTGTTGTCATACAATATATAATAATTATTAAATTTATAAGATAAGTTAATAATGATTTCATCATTAGTTCTAAATATAATAAATGATGATTGATAGAGATGAATGATATATAATTTAAAGTAAGTCATTTAAGAAAATATATTTTTGATTGTTAATGACAATTAATTGAGATAATATAATAATGACTATCTTAAAATAATAATAATAATTAAAAATTAATTTTTGTTTTAGGCGAGAAAATATATTAATATAGAGATGACACATGGCATAATCTCACGTGGCAAAACTCTATTTTATATAATATAGTAGATGACTTAAAGAAAACACATCTTCAACTTATTAGAACCTCAATTATAATACAACTTGAATTTAATTACCTATTGAGCTTCTCCATCCTCTTTTAAGCCCAATAGGAATCCATATCATTCTAATAAACTAATAATTTTCTACTGACCCTTGTGTGAAGGCTTTTGTTATCTAAGCCCCCCCTTGAATTTTGACACCTCCCCTCTACTCTAAAAAGATTATTTTACTTCTGTTTTTCTCTATCGCGCATCCTTTTTTTTTCTGCATTATCGTATTTTTCGTCACTTTATTGACGAGAGTTCACGTCAACTTGTTGACTAAATGTATTAATGCTGACATAGTTGTCATTAACACGCTGATCAACTTGTTGACGAGGGGTTTTGTCAACTTGTTGACGAAAATCCTTGTCAACAAGTTAATGAGCGTGTTATGAATACGAGAGGGTTACCATTAACACGCTTGTCAACTTGTTGACGAGGGTTTACTTTGGAATTCAATGTGTTAATATTAAGAGTAAGGAAAATATTAATTGAAACGTAAAAATAATTCTTTGGCATAAAAAATTGTAACCACAAATTTTTGTTCTATCCTCGTGATTTTTATTTCTCTCTCTCTCTCTCTCTTTTCACACATTTGTATCACTTTTCTCCTACTATATAACAAAACTCTAAGGCTTTGTTTGGATTGATGGAACATAATGGAGTAGAGCGGAGCGGATTGAGATGGAATGGAGTGGAGCGGAGCATAATGGAATAAATTTTCCACTCCGTTGTTTGGATATTTTACGATGGAACGGAACGGAATGGAATGAGTTATAATTTTTAAATTCCTTTTTTACCCCTGACATAAACCTAAAAAAGAAATTGTGCAAATTATAGTTTTCTCAAATAATTACCACAATGCACTAAAAAAAAAGTTTGTATGAAAGTTAAATAATTTAGCAAGATTTTTTCCCCTTAAAACTTACATAGTAATTAATTATAATTAACATAGTTATTCCCGTCAAAAAAAAATTTAACATAGTTATTAATTAATTAATTAATTATAATTAAAATAATAAATATGAAGCCCCTTTTTCTTCTCTGTTCTCTCGCTGTCCCTGTTCATCGTCTTCCATCTCTCGCTGCCCCCTTTTCCTTCTGCAGATCAACGCCGTCGTGGTCTTCGTGGAAGAAGAAGAAGAAACATGGAACAAGAGAGGGGTAAAAAGGTAATTAGCTAAACCAAGCCCTTCATTCCATCAGATACCGCCCGAATCGGGGGGGACGGAAAACTGGAGGAGACAGTGGTATGTGATGGAATCGATTCCATCCTGTTCCATACCACTCCATTCATTCTTGACAAAACCAAACGATGGAAGCTGCCTCCATATCACTCCATACCACTCCATTCCATCCTCTACCACCAATCCAAACATACCCTAAGGGGATGACTAACAAAAACTAAGAACATGTTTGGGCTTGCACTTATATGACCCAGGCCGGCCTAAGACAAAGTGAGGCCTAAAGCTAAGTGAGACATCAAATCAAATAAATTATGAGAAGAGGCTTTCTATATACAATTTTTGTTGGGTATTAAAATAGATTATAGACTATAAAATTAGTAGGTTATGTGAGAGTCTCATATATGCAATTTTAAAATTTTAATTTATATTTTTTTATCAATTAAAACATTTAAATTATAAAAAATATACATACTTAGATGCCTTTTTTAGGGCCAATAGGATGGAGGCCTAAAGCCCTTGCTTTAGGAGCTTCTCCCATAGGTCGGCCATGATATGCCCCCACACTCGTTCAAAAGCTTGTTTTGTGAAACACAAAACTTTCTTGCCATAGATTTCAAAAAAAAAAAGGGGGAACAATAACAACAAAGACACCATTACAAATTATTAATAAGTTTAGTGATTAAATTACAATTTTTTTTTAGTTCAAGACAAATTTAAAAATTATCAAATAGTTATATAACTTTCATTTTTTAATTAAAACATTTTTTGTCTAGTACAGATGGTAAGAAGAGGGAGAAAGTGGAGTGTTGCGGGTTCGAAATAGCACTCTTAACATACACACAACACTTACATATGTTTTACTACTAGGTGTGTTCTCGGGACTTTAATTAAAACATTCTTAACATTAATTATAATAACTAAGTATATAAATATCAACCACAATAAGTTGTTTTTTACAAAACCACGATAAGTGAAATTAACTATTCTCCGTCATTTCCATTACGCGCCTTTTTTTTTGGGTACAATTTCGATTATGCGTCTTTAGCTATGAACTAGTATATTTACTCGTGTTCTCACGAGTTAACTGTATGGTTTTTAAACATATCTAACATGCAATAATAAGTTTAGAGATTTAAAAAAAAAAATTATTAGTAGATTTGAATTTTTCAGAAAAATATTATAGATAATTCATAATGAAGATAATAATATATGTACTTATACATGTAGACTCTAATTTTAAATTATAAAAAAAAACAAAAATGTCAGTTTTATTTTCCTTATATTTAAAAGTGGTTTTTCAGCTATGAGTTTCAGCAAAAAATATCAAACTTAAAATGGAATAATTTATCTAAATTATAGTAAGATAAATTCAAATTAAGTAACATGAAAAATAGATAATCAATTATCAATGTTGGATTATTGTTAGTAGTCTTTTTCCTTTGCTAGGCATTATGTTAGCTGAAAACTCATGAGGAGCAAGTTCTTAGTTCTCTTCCTCTTATATTAAAAAAAATTATCAAGGCTGAACAACAAATCAAGCCTAGAATAAATTTTGGTTTTTCTCGTATATAATATCAGAACTTTAAGAAAGAAAAAATAAAAATACATATTTGCATATTTAGCATTTGTTTTAATTATAATTAAACATAAACAATCATGTGATTGAGAAAATGATTTGATAATTTGTAAATATGATTTAATTTTAGTTAAATATTGATTTGATTTAAGTCAACTATTTATTAATAATATCGCGATTTGCTTCAATTAACATTTAGTGAAATGTTTTTGAATTAAGGTTGCTTAAAAATTTAAAAAATGGTCTGAGGAAATGGAATGACACTGTAGTTGACGTGTGGTAGAATCGTACATGGTTGAGTAGACGCACAATTTGTAAATTTAGTTTCATATGTTATATGTAATTTATTGTAAAAAATGGAAGAAAAAATTGTCAATAATATCATAATACTTCTTTTTTTGACGAAATATCATAATACATCTTAAAGAATTGTATTTTCAATAATTTATTTTGCTTAGATGAAATAATTTTTATAAGTTATATTAATAAAAGATAAGAAAAATAATGAATTTCTCAAAATAGTTAAGTGGATAAAAACAAATATATCACATGAAAATGTAGAAGAAGTTTATTTAAGAAGCCGTTAAAAATAAAAAGAACTCAATTCAAATGTACAATTTTATATACAACTTTTCAGGCTCAACACACGAAATGATAAATATGCGAAAGTTGAAGAATCACGTTTAGGTAAGTGAATAAATTAGAAAAGAGAAATGCATAGTTTTAATATGGATAGAGATTTACAAAAGTGAATGCGCCGAGAATTTGTTTCTCTCCAATAATCTCAAAGCTTTCTTGCTATATACAATTTTGTTACAATTGAGTCACAATACTAGCATTAAATTTACAAAATTTAACTACGGTAAGCTCTTCCAAAACACTAATAATGCTGAAATCTAAAACGTGAAATGAATTTGTCTAATATCTAAATAGTTGTCAAATATCCATGACTAAAGATATAATTCCACAAACCTTTTTTTTCCACGATAATATTATTTGGGATTTTTTTACACAAAAAAAAAAGAACAACACAGAATAAAATATTGTCTTGAGAGCTAAAGCTCTCTTATTATCATATAAAAACTTAATATGGGCACAAAATTCCAATAATTAAAAAAAATTGTTCAGTTTGAAAAAAAAAAATTAGTAGAAAACTATTTAATGACAATGCAATCAAATACGTGGATGAAGAGTACTCAGAAATGTATACACAACATCCAATTCCATCCGGAGCAAAAACGCTAGTTGAGCCTTAATTAACTTTCGCATTCTTGTCTGAAATTTCACCACAACTACATGATAAAGCTTCTTCTTGAATCTATCCTGACATTCGAACTCAAAGTGAAACTAAAATCTACACCAGAACGGTATTTTCAATTAACAAAAAAAAACCAAACAAAAACATGCAATTAAATATGAAAATCATAAAATATAAAAATGAAAACATCACCTTCTCGTTTCAGCATCCTGATCACCTTCTCGTTTCAGCATCCTTGTGTTTGATGATTTATCATTTTTTTTTCCTATTTTGCTTATTCATGTATCGAAAATAGGAGCATGTGGTACAAAAAATGATGGAATATCTTATTATCTATATCTACAAAAGGAAAAGGAATATTTGAAAAAAAAAACTAAAGGATGAGAGAATAAATAAAAGTTGAAGAGCAAAAAGACATGCATCAAAATAAGAGAGAAAGAATCAAAGAGACAAAAACAAAACAAAACAAAACAAAAATTATCACCGAAGAAGAAGAGAATAATAAAACCAAGAGAAGAAAAGAAAAGTATAAGATAAAAGGAAAAGAAAAAAAATGAATGAGTAGAATTTGAAATATGCAACCTCCATAAATAAATTAACCTGATTTAAAGTTTGAAATTTGAAATTTAAAATTTGAATTTTGAAATTATTTTTTTTCCATTTTAGGATTGTTATTTATTGATATAATACTAATAGAAAATCATTTATTGTTGATTTATTTAAAATTATGAATTACATTAGGAAGATTACCATATTGATTGAAATTTTATCATTTATTGTTGATTGATCAATGTGACCATAATTAAAAATTTCGATTGATATATTAATCACATTTATTAAGATATCCTAATAATGGCTACATTTATTAATTAAATTAAAATAATATCATTTTGGCGGGAATTAGAATAATGTGGTTTTGACACATGTCATAGTCCTGATTGACAAAACTCTATTTTATATAATATAGTTGATAGTTGATAGTTGATTCAAGAGATTCTAACAAAAAAAAATCAAGATAGATCGAAAATACTCGCAATATCTGTCAAATAAAGAAAGAAAATACTCACCAACAAGGGTTGATCCAAGTGGTAACTGGGCTTGGATCTCATCCCAAGAGTTCAAGTCTTGGGTGTAGCAAAAATTCTGTTGGGAGGGAAAAACCACACGGACCGGCAAAACCGAGTAAAAAAAAACACGTGGCCAGTAGATTTTTCGGTATAAATTAGTCATCAACGAAATTAGTGGATACTGCGCACCAATAACATGGTAACAAACAAAAAAAAATACTCGCAATAAGCATCGATTCTTTCTTGATGTGCAAGTGTTTGAAATTTATCGTATCGAGAAGCATCCGATATTTTGACTTTTTCAGAGTGAGACTCGGAGGCGTCTAATGTTCCTATTTTACCCTTTTTACACACTGTCAAACCGTTAACGTGTTCCGAACAGCAAGGATTTCAGATGATTACGGAAAACACTATAATATGAATGATGATGATAAGGAACCACAAATTCAAACTTTCAACCCTATTCTCATTCACTTGCGCTTCGGTGTTTTCTTTTTCTCTTTCTCTTTCTCTTTAAAGGGAGATTCATTCATCGCTTGAACGACAACAAAGCCTTCGAATTTGTTCTATTTCTCCATGTTTCTACGAAAAGATGAAGTTCTGCAAGACTTACCAGGAGTACATGCGAGCGCAGGAGCAGAAGCTCCCTGGGGTTGGCTTCAAGAAGCTCAAAAAGATCATGAAGAAGTGCAGGGGATCCTCTCAATCCCAGAAACCCCTTAATGATTCCGTTGATATCAGAACCTGCCCTGATCAATGCCCAGGTCATCAAAAAGTCTCCTTTTTTTAGTTAATTTTTCGTATCGGAAATCAATTGTTTTAATTTATCATTAATTGAACCAATCCTTCTTCTTTAATTTCTAACGCGTGATGGTTCGTTAAGGCATAGATGATCGGTTGTATTGCCATTACATATAAATGAAATACATGATCAGTTGTATTTTCTATGAACGAATTCCAAATTATCTTCAAGTTAGGGTTGATCTGATTGGAACATTTGAGAAGTAGGATGACCTTGGTGGGTGATTCATAATGGGTATCTAGAATTGTTATGTATTAGGACATAAAATATCAATAATGAAGAAAAATGAAATACATATCTATTATAAGAATTTTTAGGCTGTATGATGAAGTGTGGGATGAAGAAATTTTAGACTCATTATTGTGTGTGTGTGTAAACTTTTCAATATTCATGCATTTCCCATTATCTGTAAGCTAACTTGATTTAATTAATTATTCAGTGTGCGATGGGACCTTTTTCCCTTCCCTTCTCAATGAAATGTCAGAAATAGTGGGATGTTTTAATCAGCGTGCACAGAAATTGCTGGAACTACATCTTGCTTCTGGCTTCAGAAAGTACATTCTCATGTTGAGAGGAAAATCAAAAGGGAACCATACTACTTTGATTAAAGAAGGCAAAGATCTAGTTACATATGCACTGATAAATGCCATTGCAATTCGCAAAATACTAAAGAAATATGACAAGGTGTGTCTTTCTCTTTCGGTTCTCTAAAGTTCCTCCTTATTTAAGTTTTGTTGATACACGTTGAAATTATAAGTCGTGTTCTTTATATATTCCACTACTACTATGACTGCAGATTCATTATTCCAAGCAAGGGCAATTATTCAAGTCACAAATCCAGACTATGCACAAGGAAATTCTTCAGAGTCCCTGGCTTATTGAGCTTATGGCATTACACATCAACTTAAGGGAAACTAACGTCAAGTCAAGGAAGACATCTGTATTATTCGACGGATGTTATCTCACATTTAAGGATGGAAAACCATCACTTGCTTGTGAGCTCTTTGATTCCATCAAAATTGATATCGACTTGACTTGCTCTATATGCTTGGTAAGTTACTTGGTTTCACTTGTTGGGTGAATTCCACTTTTCTGTGCATTACTCACAGTTTGGATGTTTTCATTTGTATTGCACATGTGCTGAGGCTGTCTATTTGAAGATTACCGCTTGCTCAGATGCAAGCACGATCAAATCAACTTAATCTTGCATTGAAAATTTGAAATTTTGAACTGAATATAGTTTTATGTTTCCACCAAAAAGGATAGTTACTCAATCTATTTTAAATTTAAATGGTTTCAACTATTTTATATAAGTCAATGTTTTATAGAATCAAGAATTCTAGATCTCCTTATATTGTCCAATATTTTCCTAGCCAATTGCCCCAAAGCACTAGACTTTTTGGTTTTGGATTACAATTACAACATCTCCTAATTTTTCTCAATACTATACTTTTCTATGTGAAAGCATCTCTATTATAAGGTCCTTCACTTCTTTTTTTTTTCTTTGATAATTTTCATCTGGTTCTTCCATGACAGGATACGGTGTTCGATCCAGTTTCTCTGACTTGTGGCCACATATTCTGCTACAGTTGTGCTTGCTCAGCTGCATCTGTGACTATTGTTGATGGACTTAAGGCAGCAGATTTTAAAGCTAAATGTCCTTTATGCCGAGTGGTAAGCTACCAGATATAGCAAGCTCTCCTACAACTTCACTAATTATAACGGGAATGTATATGAAGTGGGCCTCCATTATGATTATTACTCCCTCCGTTTTCATAAGCAAAAGTCACTTTTTTGTTTCATTGAATAACTCATGTATTTGGTCTATATTATAGACCAAATACATGAGTTATTCAATGAACCAAAAAAGTGATAATATAGACCAACTACATGAGTTATTCAATGAACCAAAAAAGTGATTTTTGCTTATATATGAAAACAGAGGGAGTACATCCATAACTTCTACTAATTCGTGTATGTGATACATGTTAACAACTAGTAATTGCCCCCCTTTATTGGTTATTTGAGCCAAGGGATAACCATTGACTGGTGACTGCTGCATTGTCATATTTGGAATGTGGGTGTACTTATTATGATGCAATGACCAACAAAATACAATGTTAAAACAACTGCTAAAATTTGAATAACCATATCTGCGCATGAGACCAGGAACCAGGATCTAGAGTTTCGTATTGATTTTTACCATTGAAACTTCAAATCTTCCTGATTAAGATAAGCAGCTCTTCAGTAATTGTTCAGCTTCTATATTTTAATATTGTGATGATTGATAAATTGCTGTTTACAAGAACTATTCACTTATTTTAGGCATCTGAATGCTGAACAAGTATGATTGATCAGTTCGTTTCTTTCACTATAAAGAGTAGGGCTGCTAGAATTGGCAAATGAAATTTTTATGTTCTTTATTATATTGACCTTGTTAAAATGGTTGGCAACTTGTGTACTTTTTATATGTTGATTACAGAGAGGAGTTTTCGAAGGTGCCGTGCACTTGGAAGAACTAAACATTCTGTTAGGCCAAAGGTATGTCATATGAAGACATGTCATATAGTAAAGGAGGAGATGGATGCAAAAGTCCATATAAACTCTGTTTTCGATCATCTTAGCTGTGATTGTATATAGTATTATTCCTATATTAATTATGCAAGTATCTTAACCTAATAATTTCAATATTTTTACAGCTGCAAGGAGTACTGGGATGAAAGACTTCAGATGGAGAGGGCAGAGAGGGTGAAGCAAGCAAAGGAGCATTGGGAAACGCAATGTAGGGCGTTCATGGGCATCTAAGGGTGTGTTGGGATTTCCATTACAAACGTATGTTTGAATCCAAATGCACGTTTGTCAAGGAATTCTGTAGATACTATAGTTTTTCAATTATAAATCAAATATACTAAGTAGACAGACAACTTCTCATGGGTTCAAAGTAGTTTTAATTGAAATATCGTTGTTCGTTTTGTAAGTAAGCATTAGCATTTTCAAAAGGTTGTTGATGGTAGTGTTCTTACCCGACTCTGATCAAACTAAGGGCCTCTGGCATTTGTATCCAATTGTTTGCTATAGATAAAATTTCCCTTCATCGAGATAGAAATATAGAATGCCGATTAGGCTTCATGGATCATATATACTACTTTAAACCAAAATAATATTAATGAAAACGATCATCATGTCACGGCAAGCAATACATGATCCATGAAGCCTAAGCATGAATTAATGGCTAAAAGAAACATACCCGAAATAATGTTTTACCCTTATCATCGTCTAAGGCTCATTTCCATCGTTGTTTTGATTTGGTCAATTGATGATCTTAACATGAACCATAAGCTCCCTCGTTATTAAATGTTCGAATTCTTATTTCTTGTAATGCGGTAAATTCTAAATTAATCCAATGCGTAATGCGTTCAACAAGCCCAATGGTTTAAAAAAAAAAAACCACACCACAAAACAAGATAAATACATAGACTAAATTATACTTATTTTAGGTTTCAGTTTGGTCCCTTATGTATTATTTGTTCCGAATTGGTTCCTTATATCTAAAGTTTACACTAATATAGTCCCTCTGTTTCAAAGTGGTTCCCTATGTTACAAAAATTATATTAGTGTAGTCTATTTTTTTGCAAAATAAGAGACAAAAAAAGACCACATTGGTATAATTTTTGTAACAAAAAGAACCATTTCGGAACAAAAAAAAGAGAAAAAGAGAGGGATCACAATTAACTCATAAGGGATCAATTCGAAACTTTTAATACATAAGAGACTAAATTAAAACCTAAAATAAGCATAAGAGACCAAAAGTATAATTTAGCATATATATATATATATGATCCCGTATCATCTAAACAAAGTTCCAAACATATTCCATCCAAAATTGCCTTCATATATTGAATTTTCCTGGCAGCAGCAGGTTAGAAAGAGACCAGAGTGCTTCATCTATCCCAACAAAAAATCCATACATAAATTCGAAAGCATCAATAAAATTTTTTAATGATCCAACATTACATGTGTAACATCCAGAATGTCAAACAAAAAACATCATCACCGTGACAAAATTTTGCCGATATGACCCAATAAACTTGAAAAAGCTATCCATGGATCAACCTTACAACTTACAACCCGTAGCTTATAATCTTGATAGCATTTCATTTGGCCACAATGAGCAGATTCTTGTTTTTATACAGGTGATAACTCGTGCACAATTTCTGTAAAGTTGCAACCGAATGCTGCATGGGATTTAGCTTTATATCCATCATCATACTCTGCCAAAAAGAACAACTTAAATATTAAGCAGCCGCGAGCGTCAAAATCTGCAAAAACATGAAATTTAAAATAAAATAAAATAAAAAACTCAATAATCCAACCTGAAAATCATCTCCGTATTTATCCACCAGCCGAGCAATGTGAACTCGTTGAATTGCAGTCAAAGGCTGAGGAGGTGCACTTTTCCCATCTCTTCGCTTCTTACCCAAGGCCGATTTCAAGTCTACACGAACCAGAGACAAGTTATTTAAATAAGTTGCATTCCTTCCAAATTTACAAGTCTATTTTACTTTTAATAACAGAATATTAATTAACAATTTGTGACACTACTAGACATTAAGAGTTGAAACCACTAATGAATTGTTTTGATCCATAATGCTAGGGCTATGAATTAATGTTAAAAGGGAAGCATAAAAAAAAGCAAGAGAAGAGAAGAGACCGTCTTCTTCGAGATCGCTGCCGGAATCGATGAGGTCGTCGGAAGCAGGAGGAAGTTGAAAGGAATCGGTGAGGGAGTTAGGGTCGGGGACGACGCCGAAGGAGTAGTAGTTTTGGGTGACGGAGCCTTTGTCGTCCCATTTGGGCTCCGCCGCCAGGGATTGCAACAGTTTCGGAGGAACAGAGAAGGCAGGCTTCAACACCTTAGGGTTCTTCTTTGGCAATCCCACTCGCACCTTCGCTCGAGATTGCTTGTATTTTCTTCGCGATCTTCCCATTCTCCTTCTCTTCTCTTTCTCTGCGACTACAACTGCAAGACAAAGGATTTATCGAGGGATTTAGGGCATCAAATGTCCCCACCGTTCGCCAACAGCTCCAACTCACCAACGCTGTCGTTTCATCTTGAAATTTTAATCCCAAGCAAAAAGTTTTAAAAAATAAAATGGGCTGATCCGGCCCATTTAATCAGGCCTTCTATTTTGGATCAGCATTTAATTAAGGGTTACTATTAGCACCCATTTTTACTAATACACCCCATAGGTTCCTCCCCAAAACATTTTTACACCAAAATATCGACCGTCCATAAATTAACCCACCGACAGAACTTAAACTTCGTTTTAAAAAACTGAACCCCCACCCCACACTTCTTCATCTCCCCTCACCCCAACCCCTATATCATTCCCACTCTTCGTGATCCCCCCATTGTCGCCGATGGAGACACCATTATTTCCCATGGTTATTGCAAAGCTTGGCAATCACAGCAGAGCTAAGCAACTTCTACCTTCTTCCAATATCTTTTGATGTTTAAGGTTATTGCATATAGATCAATAAGCATTTAATTGATGTAAAATATTGTTATACTTTGCCTTAAATATTCTTATTTATTGTGATAAATTGCATTACAAATTCATATACCCCTTATTGTAGTAGCTATTAAATAAGTGTATATTTGAGAGAGATAAATTAATTAGACTTAGAATTTGTAAAACATCAATAGTTTTTTGAAGAAACAGAAAAGTCAAAACATCAAAAGATATGGAAAGGAGATAGTACTTTTTTCTTCCCGTCCGTATATATATATGTGTGTGTGTGTGTGCGCGCGCGCGCGCACGTGCGTGTGCGTGTAAAAAAATCCAACGTTTGGAAGTATACATCTGAACGCATATGTTAATATATCTAGAAGTAAACATTCAAAATTGGTAAAAATCAACATTTTGAAGTATATATCCAAAAGGTACTGCATTTTTGGAAAACAATAATTAATGTAACTAAATATATTTTATTGTGTAGATATCGTACTCACGAAAGGTGGACATGTTGGACCACCTTAAAGGCCAACAACCTTCGCACGCAAACGTACAATGAGGCAAGCTGAGGATTTACCCGCATTGCAGGAACCCGCACAGGCAACGGAGGTACAAACATAGATAGTAGAGGTACCAAAACCATTTACCGGGGGGGGCAATGATATGTTCACCCACCGCTCATTTTTAGACCACGTGTCAACTCACAAATGGGTGGGAGAAGTAATAAATGTTATATTTTTTATGTTATATTTTTTCAGTTATAAACATTTGTAATAATATTTTTTCAGTCCCAATGATGGATGGATGGAGTTCATCGTCGAAGAAATCAAGTTGGCACTCCTTACATAGCACAACTATACGACGACAGACAATGATCTCATGTCTGTCTTTGTTGAGTGGTAGAAGAAGTAGACCAGCACGTTCCACCAACCATGCAGCGAGATGACCGTCACGCCAGACGATGTCTCCACCTTGATGCACCTGTCGATCATTGAACATCTGTTATCGCATGCTTCCATCGGTAAAGAGCAGGCGTGCGAGATGCTAGAGCAATGTAACACCCCGAAATCCAGGCGCTACTTACGAGACAAAAACCACCAAGTATGAAATAGTTTTGATACTGTTCGCTAGAAATCACGGTTAATTTTTTTTTTTATAAAACCCTTTCGCAAATAACATGACAGAGTAAATACAGCATTGACAAAACATGGCATACAAAGAGAATAAAAGGAAATACGTCTGGAATACATATATAAAATCCTGAGGCAATACATCCTACAAGGTTTTACAAAATACAACATCAAAATAGGAATACATCTGACATATGAATGTCCTATAAGAAATACTCATACCTCTGAGGTACTCCCGGCAGACACCTACGCAGAGAGCTGCTCCAAAAGTAAAGCCTAACTCGACTACTAAACTACTACAAGTACATACATAATCCCAAAATACAACAGACAAACTCTGACATAAGAAACACTAAGCTGATCAACACGCTAACTCAAGCAGCAGGGCAACAGGCGATCTCGCCCGCCTCAAAATGAACTACCAAGGGCGGTGCCTGCCACTCATAGAGGCCCTCCTCCTCCTCCTCATCCTCCACCATCGAATCCTCCTCCATATCGTCTACCACGGGCGTAATGACGTCGTCGTCACCAATAGCGTCGACAGTAGGGATATCGAGAGGTGCATCCCCAGTACTATCCTCCTCGTCAGATGAATCTATGATCCAACCTCCGGATCCACACCCTACCTAGCCACAGCGAGGGCATACAGAAGGATCCGCCGAGGGAGTAGTCTCAGGGATAGGAATCGGAGACGAGGGAGTATACTCTACGGGTGATACGGATCTAGCAGGGGAACCCGACGGGTCTACAGCAGCGTGAGAAGAGGGTGCTCCGACGTCCATCCTCCTGGGTCGCATGCGCCGTACAAATCTAAGGGGAGTAGCATGTAACGCTGAATCCATAGCCTGAGGCTCACTGCGAAAAGTGGTCCGGCGTGGAATCTCGGACATGCCCTCTGAAGCTGAGGTGTCTCCATCAGGGTGTGCGTCTATCCAAGCAGCTAATATGCGTGCGAAGGGCACCAAAACCGTGATCACCGCCGCGTGATCCCTATGTGTGTAGCATGTCCGCTTGCAGATGCGCGCTGCCTCGACCACGCTCCTCGTGGTACGTCACCTGGCCTGAGGCGTGGTCTACCTCCCAGGCGAACGGGGCTCCCGAGTCCGGGAACTCAAATGTCGTCATGGACGACATGACTAGCGGGGTCAGCTCGATCGTCGTCAATGCCTGGGTTACATTCATTGATTGAAAGAACCACAGGCAAGGTCAACTTCTTAACAAGACATAAATAATGACAACATATACGAATAGGCAAGCATAACACAATATCATAACGAATAGTCCACAAAATAAGATGCACCACAAATCCCTATTTGTCAGTCTATATGCCAATGCACATGATTCCGGAATATCACCCTCGCAAGGGCCTTAGGAGCTCTGGAGTCCGCTACCAGGCTTTCTCAAACGCTATTCCCCACAGGGATTTGTGCCCAGAGCAATCCCCCTGATGACACAACGCCCGTTTTTCCGCTTGACTGTCGGTACGTGCTCGCACCTAGATCTGGGCGACTCTACGACACCTCTCTTCTGGCATCGATGTATGCATGAACAAGAAACTCTATCATCATAGTTAGTTTACCTCGACGGGATCATTCACACGAAGTGCCCGAGATCATTTATTTTTGTACTAACTCCCTTAATTAGAACCCCATATTTTCGGCTCAAGATCTCCCTTTATAGTCCTAAGTCTCTTTTCTTTAGAAAATCTCCTACTAGTTATGAAATGATTTATGTTGGAAATCTACTAATAGTTCAAAATAATTAATTTAATTATTCTAACTCTCACTTAATTCTTTTTAATGAAAAGGTGGTTAGTCCATTACTAATTAGGGTTTTAGAAAGATCTATTTTTAAGTGTCTCTTTGATTTTAATAAAATGCCTCTTAGTTTTTATTTCAAAATCCAAGATTTATTTGACGTTGATGCGATGGTAACCCAACTCACGTGCTCTCGGTACTTCCCCAAATTATCACAGTCATTTAACAATATATTCTCAAATATAGTCAATGATCACAACACAATAATCATAATCACAAGGCATCATTCAAGAAAATCATTCCATCACATTGTTCATCATATTGTCACATACTTAATTTATGCATTCACATATTACTAATATACACACTTAAAGATGTTCTTACACATAAGCATATGGAACATAAGCATGTAAAATACAAGCATATAAAGCATATGAAACGTAAGCATGTAAAATACAAGCATATAAAGCATATGAAACATAGGCATGTAAAATACAAGCATATAAAGCATATGAAACATAAGCCTAGAGATATCTAGAAGTAGCCCTTACTCATAACATATAAAACATAATCCTTAACAATATCTAAGAGTTGCCCTTACCGTAGACGCTTTTCTTCCAACGCACGATTTTGCTCTACAAGTTTACTTTCTCACACCTTCAACCAATCAAGTTATTCAGCTAAGTTAGAACTCAAACTAGAGCCCTAGTTTCTACCTTAAGGCCACGGTCTCCTCTATGAAATGGTAATGAGGGGTTTGTTTCCTTTCATTATTTTTACTCATTTGAAAGTTCAAGTCTACTAAAAAGTGTAGGTTTATTTAACTACTAAAACATTATCTTGTAATACCATTAACACAAGAACAAAAAAAATGGAAGATTCACTCCCTCTAGCTCACGGCCACAAGGCCCTATACCTAGTTCATTCTTCTTCTTAATATGCCACAATGATATGCTAGAGTTCTTTTCTCCAAGGTTCAAAATTTTATTAACTCATTTACAAAACTTTGATAGTAATATTAACCAATATGTTAGTTTTTAGAACTACAAAACCTAAGTCACAACTTCAAGAAATGCTCTCAAGCCTTTACATAGACCATTCATGACACATATATATATGTATCCATCTATGTTCTTGGCTTCTCATCAAGCTTGAAATGAAAAGAAAACACATGCTTAAGTAACTAGAACAATGGAAGGAAAATGGCAATACAAGTAGTATAAAATCTTTCTTTTGCTTTGGAAGAACTTAAGTAGGGATCATGGCCAACTACTAGTGATATAAAGTGAGCTTAAGAAGGAAGAAGAATGGTGTTTCTTACCCAAGGGAGCTGCTGGTCGCAGCTTGAAAAAAAAGAAGCAAGTGCAGATTTTTTTTTTTTTGAACAAAACAACTTCAATACTCTCACCAACTACCTCACTTCTTCCACTATTTTTTTTTCTCAACTTAATGAAGTGAATGAGCTGAAGTTGTTGGCCTTATATAGGCCTTGAGGAGCTCGCCAAAACTGAAGTGAGAAGGGCAGAATTTTACTTGCTCAAGTGGTTAAAGACTAGTTAAAAGATCTCATGGTTATTACCCTTGAGTTCCTCATTTTGTGCTTAGTAAATGACACAAGAAAAGTGATGGATTTGGTCACTTAAAGGAGCTGATTTCCAGCCAGCAAAAAAGGAGATTTGATGTTAAAAAGAAGGAGATTTGGTGTTGAAGTGATCTTAGGAGATGGTAGGAAAAGTTAGGAAAAGATAGGAAATCATCATGCATGAAATCAAGATTTTGGTGAATGATCTAGGTGTGGAATTCTCCTCTAATTCAGCTGCATAATTTCGACCAAGATGAGCTGACAAGGAGAGGAGGAAATCTTGGCCAAATCCATGGGTGCAAGCTGGCACAAAGACCTTACTAACTCTTACCATAAATAGAACTAAACTTTAACATTTTTGGTAGGTTAATCACATCACTATCTCTTTGTGTCATGACTTAAAATCTACCACAATCTAATCCCTTTTTATCTTCTGATTTTCGCCCCTCCCTCAAGGTCCTCTCAGCTTCCAGTTTCGTCGCACATTCGGTTTCACGTGTCTCGCGTCTCCGACGCGAAGGAAATACATTATTATCAAAAAAATTAAGTAAAATTGCCAAAAAAATTCTAATAAATCAGAAATATTATAAAACGTCAAATTCTCAAATATTTAAATATTCGGGTCGAATTAGAGTTTTCAATCGGGCAAAAACTTACCCGGGCAGTTCAAAACGCGACCGAAAAATGGTGGAATTTTGAACTGAAAATTTAACTGTGACTTAATATAATATATTAAGTTCCAAATATAATTTCATTTTAGTTAAATTCATCCACTTGATTAACAGCACACAAAATATTAATTATGCATATCAATGCGTAATACAGGGAATTACAATACAGTAGCGATAATTAAGCCGTAGTAAAACTACCGGTGTTACAATACTCCCCCACTAAAATAGTTTCATCCTCGAAACTAAGGGTTAGAGAATAGCTCTGGATACTGTTCCCTAATCTTGTCCTCAAGCTCCCAAGTCGCATCTCCGGTTGCCTGGTTCCAGATTACCTTAACCAGTGGAATCTCTTTGTTTCTCAGTCGCTTGATCTTTCTGTCGGTGATCCTGATCGGGGGTAGTTCGAATGAGAGGTCATCCTTCAACTGGATCACATCCGGTTCAATGACATGAGACGGATCAGATATGTACCTTCGCAACTGCGAGACATGAAAGACGTCATGAATGTTTGATAGGAATGGCGGTAAAGCTATTTGGTAGGCAACTGGCCCCACACGACGAAGAATTTGGTAGGGTCCGATAAATTTAGGAGTAAGTTTTCTGGATTTGATCGCTCGAACAACTCCAGTTGTGGGTGTGACACAGAGGAATACATGGTCGCCTTCTTCAAATTCCAGTGGTCGGCGACGATTGTCTGCGTAGCTCTTTTGTCGACTCTGAGATGTCCTCATGTTCTCTCGGATTTTCTTCACCTTTTCAGTGGTTTGTTGTACTATGTCAGGTCCTATGATTGCGCTCTCACCATCTTGGTACCAGCAGAGTGGCGTCTGGCACTTGCGTCCATATAAGGCCTCGTACGGTGCCATCCCCATGCTTGCGTGATAGCTGTTATTGTAGGTGAACTCGATCAGCGGCAGTAAGTCGTCCCAACACCCACGATCGTCCAATACACAAGCTCTCAGTAGATCCTCAAGTGACTGGATTGTTCTCTCGGTCTGGCCGTCAGTTTGAGGGTGGTAGGCAGAACTAAGTCTCAGCTTCGTCCCCAAGGCTTCTTGTAATGCTCCCCAAAAGTGAGAAGTGAATTTCGGATCTCGATCGGATACGATACTTGAGGGAATCCCGTGCAGTCGCACGATCTCTGCAATGTAGATTTCAATCAGCTTCCCCACATTGTACGTCGTCCTTACTGGCAAGAAGTGAGTGGATTTGGTTAACCTGTCGACGATTACCCAAATTGAGTCGTATCTTTTCTGCGTTCTAGGCAGTGCCACAACAAAATCCATAGAAATGTTGTCCCACTTCCATTCTGGTACGTCCAACGATTGCAGCATCCCGGCAGGTCGTTGATGCTCCACTTTCGCCTTCTGACAAGTTAAACACGATGCCACGTACTCAGCCACCTGCTTCTTCATTCCAGGCCACCAGAACTTCTGCTTAAGATCCTGGTACATCTTAGTTGCTCCCGGATGTATGCTCAACTTGCTCTTGTGTGCCTCATCTAGGATTGTCCTCTTTAGTTCTGTCACATCGAGTATGCACACACGCCCATTGCACCTCAGAATATTATCGAGTCCAACCTTGAATTCAGGTGCCTTTCCTAGCACGATCAATTCCCTCTTGTCCTGTAGCAACCTATCATTAACTTGCTGTTCTCTAATGTCATCCAACAATCCACTGGAAATAGTGATCATCCCAAAACTAATCCTTCCTGATGACAGTTCCACATCCAAGTGTAGGTCCCGAAACCTTTCCAGTAACTCCAACTCCTTAATCATCATCGTCGAGACCAACATACTTTTCCTGCTTAAGGCATCAGCCACTACATTTGCCTTTCCGGGATGATACTCTAGCGTAAAGTCGTAGTCTTTCAGGAATTCCATCCATCTTCGTTGTCGCATGTTGAGCTCCTTCTGATCAAACAGATACTTTAGGCTCTTGTGGTCACTAAACACGGTAAATGTGCTCCCGTAGAGATAATGTCTCCAAATCTTCAGTGCAAAAACTACGGCAGCAAGTTCCAAATCATGTGTGGGATAGTTTCTTTCATGGGTCTTTAGTTGTCTTGAGGCGTAGGCCACCACTTTCTTGTGTTGCATCAACACGCATCCGAGTCCACGATGAGGCGCCGCAAAGAAACTTCGTAAGGTTCCTCCGGCCGTGGCAGACCAACACAGTGATGTCGCTGCCGCGTTTCTTCAAAGAATTGAAAATCGTTCTCACACTTCTCTGCCAAGCGAGCGGCTGGTCCTTTCAGGTAAGTTGAGTCGGTGGTGCTACGATCTTGAGAAACCCTCAATGAATCTCTGATAGTATCCCGCTAGTCCAACAAAGCTTCTAATATCGAGATCGTCTTTGGTTGTTCCCATGCCAACATTGTTTCCACCTTGGTCGGGTCCACGGCAATTCCGCCCTTTGAGATAACGTGGTCCCAAGAATTTGACTTCCTCGAGCCGTAACTCGCACTTCGGCTGCATTATTGTAAAGTCGCTTCTTAAAATCAGAAACTTGACGCAGATGCTCCTCATGCTCTTCATGACTCCTTGAGTAGATCAAGATGTCGCCGATAAATACCACAACGAATCGATCCAGAACGGGTGGAAGATTCTATTCATGTAGTCCATGAATATTGCCGGGCATTCGTTACTCCAAACGACATCACAAGATACTCGTAATGTCCATATCGAAGTTCAACGCCGATCTTCAATATCTTCGGTCTTCACACGTATCTGATGGTACCCGGACTTTAGATCGATCTTCGAAAAGACTACGGATCCTCTAAGTTGATCCATCAAATCGTCAATACGCGGTAAGGGGTATCGGTTCTTGATGGTAACCTTGTTGAGTTGCCGATAATCCACACAAAGTCTTGACCATCCGTCCTTCTTCTTTACTAATAGCACTGGAGCTCCCCACGGCGAGACGCTGGGTCTGATGAACTGTTTGGACATCAAGTCTTAGTTGCTCCTTTAGCTCTGTCAATTCAGATGGGGACATCCGATAGGGTGCTATTGAAATCAGGCCCGTTCCAGGTAGTAAATCGATGGAGAATTCGATGTCTCTTACTGACGGTAAACCTGGTACGTCGTCAGGGAAAACATCCGGAAAATCTCTCACCACGGTCACATCTTTCAAATCTATCTCCTGAGTGACTTCTAAGCTAGCGAGCGATATGTATTGAGTCCCCTCTTTCAAGGAAACTCTGACGGGATTGGCAGATAAGTACTTAGAAACTCCAGGGTCGGGAAAATCACGGTCTTACGGGCACAGTCCAAAAGGACATGGTGGTGTGACAACCAATCCATCCCGAGAATAATTTCAAGATGTTTCAAAGGCAGACATATAAAATTTGCAAAGAACTTCCTACTCTGAATGACCATCGGACAATGAAGACATGTGGTGTTAGCGGTTAATGTCTTAGCAGCCGGAGTAGTAACTACTAAGTCAAATGGCAATGCAGTCACAGATAATTTCAAGCGGTTCACACAATCCATGGCAATGAATGAATGGGTTGCACCGGAATCAAAGAGTACGGATAGAAGGTTACCAGTGATCTCGCAGCCCCCTTGAATCAGCTCATCAGATTGCTCTGCTTCCTCTCCGTTCATGCAGAAGATTCGTCCCCTTGCAGTCGGGCGGTTGGTTTTTGCGGCATTCACTGATGGTTCTGCCTTAGGCGCCTTGCAGTCTTTGGCAAAATGACCCGCTTCTTGCGGTTGAAGCATAGGTCATCCTTGGTGGGGCAATCGTTGGCGAGATGTCCTCGACTTTCCACAGCGGTAGCAACGCACTCTGCACCTCGAGACCGACTCCCACCTCCCGAAGTTCGAGCCATTGGACAATCGACCCTTGTTATGTCCCTGTGGCCTATTGTACGGCTTCTTCTGCCGTTGTTTTCCCTTTGGTTTTGGTCGCTCATGGATTGGTCCCCCAGAGTTGTTGCCTCCCCGATTGAGTCTTCGGTTCTTCATGGTCTCCACTTCTCTGCACTTCTCGACCAGTGGATGGAATTGTCGGATTCCCAGTGGTAGCACTGAATCTTGGATGTCATGACGGAGTCCCTCCATGAATCGATGACACATGTATCCTTCATCCACAGTCTGTCGAAAGAAGAGGAAATATCGAGACAGTGACTCGAACTTTGCAACGTACTCACCGACCATCATATTGCCTTGTCGTACCTTCAGAAAGTCGTCTCCAAGTTTGGTCCTTGCACTAATTGGGAAATACTTATCCAGGAATTTCTCCCGAAAGGCGTCCCTGTAATTGCACGATGGTTTGCCTCCATCATCAGCCTTGTGCTTCTCCACCAAGATTCTCAAGGCCCCCAGGAGCAGATAAGTCACATAGTTCACCTTTACTTCCACCGCCACGATTACCTCAAAGATCTTCTACTTCCTGCAGCCATAGGTCCGCTTTCTCGGATCGACTTCTCCACGAAATTTCTGGGGATCATGTCACGAAGTCAACCAATCCCTTCATTCAGCAGCTCGTGCTTCCTTTCTTGTTTGTGTAAATCCCGCTGATTCTTGGCAGCAGATTGCTGAGCAACAGTAGTCGCCATCTCGGCCATGGCTTGAGCCATCTGAGCCATCTGTGCCATCTCCGGGGTGGTCATTCCTTCAGCAGGGACTTCGCGTCTTGGAGGCATCGGGTTCCTATAAGGTTTAAAACCGTTCAGGACCCCACAACAAATAGGTGTGTTGGCACACATTGCTTCAATTAAGAAACAATTCAAGCAATTATAAGCATATATGCTTCACTCAGTAAACAAGTACAATTCAGACACACCAAAAGGCATAACAACCCGACGACCTTGATCAGCTTAGGCTACCCAACTCACAGTCCGGTGAGGCCGAACTGCTCTGATACCACAATGTAACACCCCGAAATCCAGGCGCTACTTACGAGATAAAAACCACCAAGTATGAAATAGTTTTGATACTGTTCGCTAGAAATCACGGTTAATTTTTTTTTTTTTATAAAACCCTTTCGTAAATAACATGACAGAGTAAATACAGCGTTGACAGAACATGGCATACAAAGAGAATAAAAGGAAATACGTCTGGAATACATATATAAAATCCTGAGGCAATACATCCTACAAGGTTTTACAAAATACAACATCAAAATAGGAATACATCTGACATATGAATTTCCTATAGGAAATACTCATACCTCTGAGGTACTCCCGGCAGACACCTACGCAGAGAGCTGCTCCAAAAGTAAAACTACTAAACTACTACAAGTACAGACATAATCCCAAAATACAACAGACAGACTCCGACATAAGAAACACTAAGCTGATCAACACGCTAACTCAAGCAGCAGGGGCGGCTGTGCGATCTCGATCCGCCTCAAAATGAACTACCAAGGGCAGTGCCTGCCACTCATAGAGGCCCTCCTCCTCCTCCTCATCCTCCACCATCGAATCCTCCTCCATATCGTCTATCACGGGCGTAATGACGTCGTCGTCACCAATGGCGTCGACAGTAGGGATATCAAGAGGTGCATCCCCAGTACTATCCTCCTCGTCAGATGAATCTATGATCCAACCTCCGGATCCACACCCTACCTGGCCACAACGAGGACATACAGAAGGATCCACCGAGGGAGTAGTCTTAGGGATAGGAATCGGAGACGAGGGAGTATACTCTACGGGTGATACGGATCTAGCAGGGGAACCCGACGGGTCTACAGCAGCGTGAGAAGAGGGTGCTCCGACGTCCATCCTCCTGGGTCGCATGCGCCGTACAAATCTAAGGGGAGTAGCATGTAACGCTGAATCCATAGCCTAAGGCTCACTGCGAAAAGTGGTCCGGCGTGGAATCTCGGACATGCCCTCTGAAGCTGAGGTGTCTCCATCAGGGTGTGCATCTATCCAAGCAGCTAATATGCGTGCGAAGGGCACCGGAAACCGCATCACTCGGCGCATGATCCCTATGTGTGTAGCCTGTCCGTCGATATGCGTCGTCTCGACCACGTTCCCTGTGTACGTCACCTGGCCTGAGGCGTGGTCTACCTCCCAGGCGAACGGGGCTCCCGAGTCTGGGAACTCAAATGTCGTCATGGACGACATGACTAGCGGGGTCAGCTCGATTGTCGTCATCGTCTGGGTTACATTCATTGATTGAAAGAACCACTAGCAAGGGTCAACTTCTTAACAAGACATAAATAATGACAACATATACGAATAGGCAAGCATAACACAATATCATAACGAATAGTCCACAAAATAAGATGCACCACAAATCCCTATTTGTCAGTCTATATGCCAATGCACATGATTCCGGAATATCACCCTCGCAAGGGCCTCAGGAGCTCTGGAGTCCGCTACCAGGCTTTCTCAAACGCTATTCCCCTCAAGGATTTGTGCCCAGAGCAATCCCCCTGATGACACAACGCCCGTTTTTCCTCTTGACTGTCGGTACGTGCTCGCACCTAGGTCTGGGCGACTCTACGACACCTCTCTTCTGGCATCGATGTATGCATGAACAAGCAACTCTATCATCATAGTTAGTTTACCTCGACGGGATCACTCACACGGAGTGTCCGAGATCATCTATTCTTGTACTAACTCCCTTAATTAGAACCCCATATTTTC
Source organism: Calophaca sinica (assembly GCA_037113605.1). NCBI lineage: Eukaryota > Viridiplantae > Streptophyta > Magnoliopsida > Fabales > Fabaceae > Calophaca > Calophaca sinica. The sequence continues at coordinate 26,395,575 of CM073730.1, read as the reverse complement.
GGCTCAAGATCTCCCTTTATAGTCCTAAGTCTCTTTTCTTTAGAAAATCTCCTACTAGTTATGAAATGATTTATGTTGGAAATCCACTAATAGTTCAAAATAATTAATTTAATTATTCTAACTCTCACTTAATTCTTTTTAATGAAAAGGTGGTTAGTCCATTACTAATTAGGGTTTTAGAAAGATCTATTTTTAAGTGTCTCTTTGATTTTAATAAAATGCCTCTTAGTTTTTATTTCAAAATCCAAGATTTATTTGACGTTGATGCGACGGTAACCCAACTCACGTGCTCTCGGTACTTCCCCAAATTATCACATTCATTTAACAATATATTCTCAAATATAGTCAATGATCACAACACAATAATCATAATCACAAGGCATCATTCAAGAAAATCATTCCATCACATTGTTCATCATATTGTCACATACTTAATTTATGCATTCACATATTACTAATATACACACTTAAAGATGTTCTTACACATAAGCATATGGAACATAAGCATGTAAAATACAAGCATATAAAGCATATGAAACGTAAGCATGTAAAATACAAGCATATAAAGCATATGAAACATAGGCATGTAAAATACAAGCATATAAAGCATATGAAACATAAGCCTAGAGATATCTAGAAGTAGCCCTTACTCATAACATATAAAACATAATCCTTAACAATATCTAAGAGTTGCCCTTACCGTAGACGCTTTCCTTCCAACGCACGATTTTGCTCTACAAGTTTACTTTCTCACACCTTCAACCAATCAAGTTATTCAACTAAGTTAGAACTCAAACTAGAGCCCTAGTTTCTACCTTAAGGCCACGGTCTCCTCTATGGAATGGTAATGAGGGGTTTGTTTCCTTTCATTATTTTTACTCATTTGAAAGTTCAAGTCTACTAAAAAGTGTAGGTTTATTTAACTACTAAAACATTATCTTGTAATACCATTAACACAAGAACAAAAAAAAATGGAAGATTCACTCCCTCTAGCTCACGGCCACAAAGCCCTATACCTAGTTCATTATTCTTCTTAATATGCCACAATGATATGCTAGAGTTCTTTTCTCCAAGGTTCAAAATTTTATTAACTCATTTACAAAACTTTGATAGTATTATTAACCAATATGTTAGTTTTTAGAACTACAAAACCTAAGTCACAACTTCAAGAAATGCTTTCAAGCCTTTATATAGACCATTCATGACACATATATATATGTATCCATCTATGTTCTTGGCTTCTCATCAAGCTTGAAATGAAAAGAAAACACATGCTTAAGTAACTAGAACTATGGAAGGAAAATGGCAATACAAGTAGTATAAAATCTTTCTTTTGCTTTGGAAGAACTTAAGTAGGGATCATGGCCAACTACTAGTGATATAAAGTGAGCTTAAGAAGGAAGAAGAATGGTGTTTCTTACCCAAGGGAGCTGCTGGTCGCAGCTTGAAAAAAAAGAAGCAAGTGCAGATTTTTTTTTTTTGAACAAAACAACTTCAATACTCTCTCCAACTACCTCACTTCTTCCACTATTTTTTTTCTCTCAACTTAATGAAGTGAATGAGCTGAAGTTGTTGGCCTTATATAGGCCTTGAGGAGCTCGCCAAAACTGAAGTGAGAAGGGCAGAATTTTACTTGCTCAAGTGGTTAAAGACTAGTTAAAAGATCTCATGGTTATTACCCTTGAGTTCCTCATTTTGTGCTTAGTAAATGACACAAGAAAAGTGATGGATTTGGTCACTTAAAGGAGCTGATTTCCAGCCAGCAAAAAAGGAGATTTGATGTTAAAAAGAAGGAGATTTGGTGTTGAAGTGATCTTAGGAGATGGTAGGAAAAGCTAGGAAAAGATAGGAAATCATCATGCATGAAATCAAGATTTTGGTGAATGATCTAGGTGTGGAATTCTCCTCTAATTCAGCTGCATAATTTCGACCAAGATGAGCTGACAAGGAGAGGAGGAAATCTTGGCCAAATCCATGGGTGCAAGCTGGCACAAAGACCTTACTAACTCTTACCATAAATAGAACTAAACTTTAACATTTTTGGTAGGTTAATCACATCACTATCTCTTTGTGTCATGACTTAAAATCTACCACAATCTAATCCCTTTTTATCTTCTGATTTTCGCCCCTCCCTCAAGGTCCTCTCAGCTTCCAGTTTCGTCGCACATTCGGTTTCACGTGTCTCGCGTCTCCGACGCGAAGGAAATACATTATTATCAAAAAAATTAAGTAAAATTGCCAAAAAAATTCTAATAAATCAGAAATATTATAAAACGTCAAATTCTCAAATATTTAAATATTCGGGTCGAATTAGAGTTTTCAATCGGGCAAAAACTTACCCGGGCAGTTCAAAACGCGACCGAAAAATGGTGGAATTTTGAACTGAAAATTTAACTGTGACTTAATATAATATATTAAGTTCCAAATATAATTTCATTTTAGTTAAATTCATCCACTTGATTAACAACACACAAAATATTAATTATGCATATTAATGCGTAATACAAGGAATTACAATACAGTAGCGATAATTAAGCCGTAGTAAAACTACCGGTGTTACAATAGCACAAGTTGTCTCATGTCTGTCTGTCTATACGACGACAGACAATGATCTCATGTCTGTCTTTGTTGAGTGGTAGAAGAAGTAGACCAGCACGTTCCACCAACCATGCAGCGAGATGACCGTCACGCCAGACGATGTCTCCACCTTGATGCACCTGTCGATCATTGAACATCTGTTATCGCATGCTTCCATTGGTAAAGAGCAGGCGTGCGAGATGCTAGAACAACTCATGGTTGCACCCATGTGGAGGCCATGATGGAATGTGAGGTGACCAGAGGGGCACATGTGCGCTTCATCTGACTGTGTGACATCCACTAATCTGTGCTGAAGCATGGGGTAGAGCCTCGGTTGCATGTTGCAAGTGCGTTTCTACTGTACCTAGTGGGCATCATCATATATAAGAATAAGATATCCACATACGTCGATAAGGTGTACTTGAAAGCTTTCCGCAACCTAGAAACATGCAGACAATATGCATCGGGTACAACTGCTCCTTCAATACATATATGATCACTTGTGTGATGCGTGGTTGCATAGGACAAAACAAATGGGGGACTCACGAGTAACTTTAGAAACAATTTTAAACTGTTAGGTAATTATTACTTATTATTGTAATTGAGACATTGATTTTGTTACATGCATGGGTATCGAAGCACTTCCCAAAACTCCCACCCTGACATGCATATGCAGATTACATTAACGAGATGCCTCAGGCCCACCGATGGTCACCAGTCATGGGTGCTGGTGAGATTGTGTTGTACATGAATGCTCTTGATCGGGAACAGCCAGAGGATGTGTGCTGGACTCCGTATAATGACCATCTCCAAAACTGTCTCTTTCAGCATATCTCCTAGTACTCAGAAGTGTAAGTCTCACGCCAATTTGGCTACGTTTAGGTAATCCCGCGGGATCCTCGCAAGGTTGCACAACTGCTTGCATCCCATGAAGAGGTGGACAATGCATACCTACAATTCAGGAAACACCTGGTGAATGAGGCCATCAAAGGTAAGCGCGCCACCGGCTATAGCTCTGTGCTGAGGGGTACCTATGCTGGTTCGTGCGGATTTCACAGTCGTACCTGATACCAGCGGGTGAGGGAAAGCCACCTAGGGTGGCTACCATAGAGGCTATCAGGCATGTCGCTAAAGCCACCTATGTTGGTTTGTGCATTAATTCACTTTGTTTTTTATGTTTACTTAATATGTTAAGTTATTGTTTGTAGGCGACGATCGCGAGGACACTATATGCTTGATAGGAGAGGTTCAAGAAAGGACTCACAGTCTAGCAGAGTGTACAACAGGCAATAGTTGAGGCGTGTAACATGTTCACTTATCAGAGGAGGAGGAAGAGGACTTTATCAACAATGACCTCCACTTGTTTTCGTTATTTTGGCATTTATTTTGTAAATAAAAAAATGTATGTAAAAATCATGTATTTTAATGTATTTAGCTTACCTTTAATATATTTTTTCCTAATCATTCTAAGTTTTAAATGATAAATGAAAAATTTAAAAAAACAAAATAAAAATCACTTCTGGAAGTTTCGGATGTTAAAAAACTACCCAGATGTTTATTTCCAAAGAACCTTCCGGAGGTTAACTTTTGGACAACACTTCACATATAGTTCGAAAGTTTATATTCGGATGTTATAACGAAACGGAAACATAACTTTCTAGAGTGTTTTGGAGGAGAAAAGATGATATAACTATGGGGGTGTATTAGTAAAAGGGGGTGCAAATAGAAACCACCTTTAACTAGTCTAATTTACTTTATGAAATTGCTACGTACAGCCCCAATAATTTTCTTACCACACCCCTACATATGGTAAAAATATTAAAATACCCGTCTAATAAAAAATCACCCCACACCTGAAGAGATCCGAGCCGGTGCTTGCAGATCCACATAGTTTTTTTTTTATTTTTTTTTTATTTTTTTCAGAATTGCTGATCTACATAGTTATAGTCATATCTCTTTTCCTATTGCACTTTTCCGCACATGCTAAAATACTAGTAGAAGTTCAAATAAGATTAATGGACAATGGTGCATAATTCAAGATAATGCAAAGGCAATTGTGCAATTTATTGGTTATTACACTTGGGTGTAGTATTATTAAAATCCGGACCTACTATCGCTAAATTTTTGTAAACTAACACTACTACAGCCGAGTTTAATTGGAACACCATTTACAAGCGTTGCTCACACTTCACTGGTCATAATACACCGGCGATGAAACAGCTCATATTTAAATGATTTGCAATGGTGGCTGAACCTCTCTACAATAGTTTTCTGTGTCTACAATAAATAGCCATGTCAAATCAGATGGCTTGGCCTTGAGGAAGATGTGTTTTGTTTCTTGTTATTGTCTTGCTATAAATATGGATGGCGGAGTCAAACAGATGAAGAGGAGCTGAAGGTTTGTTATAGTCCACTGGAGCGGTTGGCATACTCTTGAACTAAAGCTCCAAACAGTGATGGCCTCTGGAGCAAGTTGGAGGGTTTGTCAAATTCCTTCGCCCGCCCTATTAAAGAAAAAATAAGAACACAACTCAGCCTCTTACGTGGTCAAAATAATATTTACTATTATAGTCCATGAGATCTTAAAATGAGACAACAAGCAAGAGAACATCATATTCATACCTGCATCTACAACTAACACTCTATCACAGTCCATGACTGTTGGTATCCTGTGAGCAATACTGATGATGGTACGGGCTGCAAAGTCCTCTCGGATAATCCTCTGAATTACAGCATCGGTTTGAGAATCAACAGAAGCTGTTGCCTCATCCATAAATAACAGCCTACTTTGCTTCAGCATAACCCGCCCTAGACAAAGCAACTGCCTCTGCCCCACACTCCAGTTATCTCCATTGTCAACAACTATAAGTTGAAATAACAGTAGCATTAGTATTATGGAAAGAGGGATGGAAGTGAATTTCAAACAGCTCAAAGAAAATGGTAAGAATCTTTAATACCTAATGAGTCAAGTTTCTCAGGCTTAGAAGCCACTGCATCTTTTAGTTGACAACGTTCCAAACTCTACAGCAAAACAAAACTTATAAGACTATGCCAACAATGAAGTCAAGCATGCAAGTAAATAGGTTTTAGGCCTCAGAAAGATAGTTATGGAATATCTACCATCCATATCTCTTCATCTGTATACAGTCCAGTTGGATCAATGTTACTTCTAACGGTTCCTTCGAAAAGGACAGGTTCCTGAGGGATGATGCCAAATCGAGATCTAAGGTCATGAAGCCCTAAGGCGGATATGTCAATGCCATCAATGATTATTTTCCCTCCTGTAGGTTCCACCAGCCTGAAGAAAACTTGAATTAAAGTTGATTTTCCACTCCCTGTTCGACCAACCACACCAATCTTTTCTCCTCCATTAATGCTCAAAGTAATGCCTTTAAGAACCAAAGGAGTGTTTGGACGATATCTGACCTGTTTGTCACAAGTTTTTAAGTCATTACCATAAGGAAATAGAATGTTGCTCTAGCTTATTTTGGTAGACATATACAGAAAGGAAAGACACCCTAATCAATTTGGCTGTATTCTAGATACCTGCAAGTCTTTGATATCAACATGGCCTTGACCAGGCCAATTTGGAGGAGGCAGACGATCCTTAATGTTCCATGCTGCTTCTGATGGAATATTTGAGAACTGCTTTATCCTCTCAACAGATACCATTTTGTTTTCAATAAAACAACTCATGTATATTGCCCAGAACAACACCGAATTCAATGACAATCCATAAGAGAGAGATAAACCGACATTTTCTACATCAAGCAGAACAACCCAATCAGTTGATTATCTCAATAAAAATTTTACTGCAATATAAACACCGTTGCTCTTCAAGACATGCTAGTCATCATTATTCAAGAAACAGTATATACTTCACATTCCAAGCTACTTGTATTTTCGACATGTATCTACAAACAGACAATGCATATTATAGTTGAGTAATTTAAAGGAGCACCATTTTGGAATCCCTTTCTTATTTCTATATTATATTTTACCTATTATATGCAAGGAAATATCATTCATGAACATATTTTAGTGCTACTTGCAATGTAGAAAAAGTACCAGCCTCATAGCAGACTGATTAGAAATTAGAAACAAGTTTACAAGGATGAACCTTGTACATGCATTATAGAGAGTTTTGCAAAGAATTTTGTATGCAATAGGTACTTATTCCAAGGGTTCATAATCATGACAGAACAGGAACCATATATATTATGACAAGGCAACGATTTCACAAATCCCTTTACAGTAAGCTTACCCGGCTTTATGATATTGCTGGGTAACATGATCATGAACATAGCAGAAATGCATAAAACTAAGCTTCCAAGCAGTTCTAAGCGGAAACCCAACCATGCATTGGAACTGAAGTTGTGGAAATCCATTCGCAAATTAGAATTCACCCGTTTAATGTTTTCTACACAAAATTCCTTCTGTTTTCTGAATGCGCGGACTGTCATGACCCCTGAAATGCTTTCAGAGAAATGATGAATGACAGGTGCTTTTGTAATTGAATCCAGGCGAGTTAACTCACGAGACGAAGCAAGAAAATAACCCTGCAAAACCATAAAAAGAGAAAAAAAGAATTGTCAGCACAAAATGCATGAGGTATATTTAGTTGTGAACAAATTGAGTTCTGACTACAATGGATTTAATCTGTCAAACAAGTGACATAGATATATCAGAATTACGTCAGCAATACATTTTACTAACAGAACAAACATATCCATACCCGGTACCAAAAGTTCAACCAAATAAGAGGAATTATCAACAAAGCTGTCGGCCAAGAATTCTGACATGTGATGATGATGATGCTAATCACTGTAATATACATGGCCACCACAAAGTTCACAAACAAGGGGATGAAGATATCAACATTGGTCTGATCAGTGGATGCCTGTGGAAGTTCAAGAAAAATAAAAGCTATTATATGTATATACTTTAAACATGACAGTAATGTTAAAATTTATATCAATATGAATAAGGTTATTCTATGTAACATTAAACACAGCATAATTGAGCTTAAGTTCTTACCCTGCTTAGAATTCTCCCTGATGGAGTAGTGTCAAAGAAAGACATAGGAGCATGCAAGATGCTATAAAGAATTTGAGAGAAGAAAATCTGTGCTGTCTTTAACCCAAAGATTGTGACAGAGTAGGATCTTAGCACTATGAGAACGACTGAAATCACAGTGATAATTGCGTATACGGAAATAAACACAGAAGGATTGAACAATTGAGCACGCTCTTCTGAGGTTTCATATGCAAGCCAATAATCACTTGCCATCATAGATGCTTGCCACAACACAGAAAGAAGGAGGACTCCTATAATGCCCCACCATCCAAAAGCCTCGGTGCAGTAGAGTTTATAGACATGTAAGCTAACTTTCCCGATTTCTCTCTCCTCTTCTTTGACCAGTTTAGAACTTCCCGTAGCAGATTTGGGCTGGTCAAGAGAGTTACTTTCACCATTGGTTTCTCTGTTATTAGAATCTGCCTTTGGAGATTTAATTGATCTATTCATATTTTCACCGGGCATAACCGCACCCTGCTCTACTAGTTCCATAGAGGTCTCATGTGCAGCTACCAGAGCACCAAAATCCAATCCAGAATCTAGTAGATCATTGTACTTCCCTGATTGGACTATCATTCCATCCCTCATCACCTTTTTGCAAGCAAATATATATATATGTTAGAATCACTCACCAAGCTAAATTGTAGATTGAATGAGATGAGAGGTTACATGATTGGAAAAAGAGACTTACCACTATACGATCCACATTATGTAGGAAGTCTACTTGGTGTGTTACAAGAACAATGGTCTTCCCTTTTAGAGCTCCCCTCACGCATTCCTGTATAAAAGGACTTAAAACTTCAAAATTGGCTAGACTAACAAAGAATAGATATGTAAATAAACAGCAACATTTATTTTATGACCATCCGGTTTGCTCATGGCATCAAATTCATTATTCCACCCCAAAAGCACTACGACTAGTGTCCAGAGTCCAGACAAACTGATTCTTCTACATCATTTCTAAAAATAACAAACCACAAAGTTGACTTCAAGCAACAAACTAGCACTTGCCAACTACTGTCAAGTAAATTATGAATAGCATGCTGAGAGTAGGAAACAATAACACATAAGATAACACACCTTAAATATTTCACTGCCAGTGTGTGCGTCAACCGCACTGAAGACATCATCAAGGAGATATACATCACAGTCTTGGTAAACAGCCCTGGCAAGTTGTATACGCTGCTTCTGGCCGCCACTTAGGTTGATGCCGCGCTCTCCAATCTCTGTCTGATCCCCATACTCCATCATTTCCAAGTCTTTCTCCAAGCAACAAACCCGAACAACTTCATTGTACTTCTGTCTGTTCATTGGTAAACCAAAGATAATGTTCTCTTCGATTGTCCCACTTTGAATCCAAGATGTTTGTGCAACATAAGCAGTAGTCCCACAAACTTGAACCTGTTAACAAGACATGTAATTCATGCTACAAGTTAGTAAACTCATGGTAAAGAAAATGGCTAACCCTTATTTCTAAATTCTAAACTAAAACAAAATGATGATACCTTTCCAGAAATTCTGTGCATCTCACCAAGAATTGATGCAAGGAGAGAAGACTTTCCTGACCCCACAGTCCCAACAATAGCTGTGAGTTCCCCCTTATTAATCTTCAAATTAATGTTCTTCAAGTCTTGTTCTTGGCCATCATCATCCCAGCTAAAGGTCCCATCTTTGACATCCACAGCAATATGTCCATCACAGCCTTCCTCTCTCTCAACTGAATCACCAGACAATTCCCTGCTAGACATGTACCTATCTAACCTCCCAAGTGATACCAATGCTTGTGAAAGTGATATCATTGACTGAGGAAAAGTCCTAATAGGTTCCTGCAGGATCTTAAAAATAGTTGTGGTGGTGAACACAGTTCCTGCATCAAGTGGAACTCCAAGCAAAATTGCAGTACCAAATGTGAGAGTTGATATCAATAATGGAGTGCTCCACAACACAATAATGTTGCCACAAATTGAGTACATAAACTTGGAAAGCCACCCAAACTCTGACTTACGGAACCCTAAAATCCTCTCATTGAAATGATCTTCCCATGCTTGAAACTTAATAACACGCATGTAATTGAGCATCTCATTCACAGCTTTCATTCTCGAATCACGGTTTATCATTGCATTAAACTGATAACCCTTGTTCTTTCTAGTTGTCACCACAATAAACACGAGAACAACAAGAAGTCCAAGCAAAGCAGTAATCGCCGATGCACCAAGACAATTGTAAAGCAAAAACAAGCCAATACCAACTTGAAAGGGCATCATCCACACAGCATGTAACTGAAGCATCATATCAGAGAGTTGCTGCGTATCAACAGCCATGTAATTCACAATAGGCCCAACACCATGATCCTGCCGAGCAGAACACGATAGCCTCAACCCTTTCTTGTACAAAGAAGTTATAAGAGTGCATCTTATAAGCATCCCAAGCTTCTGAGAGTTGAAGTTGAAATGGTGAGTCGTTAAAACTTCAACAAATTTGGCTAAAAGAAGAATCAGAACGAGGTAGTATCCTTCATACACAGAACTACCTTTCCCCGCCGTAAAATCAACGAAATCTTGAATGAGAACTGGGCCTACGAACATAACAGATAGCCTAATAACAGCAAGGACAGCAGTGAAGATTATCTCCTTCCAGAAACACCGAAGCAACGTGGTTCTAACCGGGTGCTTCGATTTCTCATCTGATTTAGGCCATTTTGATTCAAAGATAACGGAAATCCTCTCAGCGCTATGCTGTGGGGACAGGAATGGAATTTCATCAATGTTAAGCGGGGACTTATAGCCTTTACTCAACAACGGGTTTAACCAAATCCAAAAGGCCTTTGATACAACAGAAGCTGAAGCAAAGCCAGTAACATTAGGTTTTATCAAAGTTTCATCATAGAGTTTAATTTCCTCATCAATAAGCGGTTGCTTCTGTTCTTCTTTGCTGGATTTAATAATCCCGGTGGATCCTTTAACCGCAACACAAAGCAGAAAAAGTGATAAAGGGAGAGAAACGAAAGACACGGTGTCATCTACCATAAAACCGAAGTAATTTCCCTCTTGTGCATCCACGGTAACCAAACGTATAACCCCAGACGCTGTGAATAAAGAAACGATTACGAAATTCGCAACCCAATATATTCGTAGCGATAAAGGGTGAACAACGGCTTCAAATTTTTTCTCATGGATGATTAAGATTGCGAGGACTAATTCTGTTATGGCCTGAACCAACCAAAACAGTCCATCAACTTGCTTCCACGGTATCTCAGCGGAGCTGCTGAATACCAGAATGCAAGCGACCGTGTACAAAATAGTCAAAACAGCCGTTGCGGTTAGAGTTAGTTTGAACCATATAGTTGTTCCGTTCAAAGCTCTGTTGGTTCTGATAAGGGGTTTGTTGAGCTCCGAGTTGAAGGTGCGGGTGTGATTGGAAGTGAATCTCGAGTAGAGCTTTCCGACGGCAAACACAAAGAGGGTGAACAGGAGTAAGAAATCGACGGCTGATAGAAGAGCTCGCTGAGGACATGGAGAGAGGAAAACGAATCTCAGCCATTGAGGTAGAGTTGAAGTTCCTCCTGAAGGTGAACATGAGAGGGACGTGATCCAAATTGAATCTGCAGAGGACATGTTTGTAATTGTATTGAAAGCTAGCAATAACTCAAGTCTCATAAATCTTCTTTCTCTACATCACCTGAAAATGAAAGAATCATCATCATCATCATCATCATGGTTGGGAAAAAAAAAATTTAAGGAGAGCCAAATAGGTCGTACGAGCAATAATTATTAGCAACATGTGAAAAATGATGATGTTAATAAAGATATAGGTGGCCAAAAGGTGTTGAAGGATGGTGCAAGGTTGTAAAAGCGAAAGGGAGCAGTTGGATGAAATGATGATAAAGCATGAGAGGCTCAAAGACTAACCAACCTAAAAACAAACACGTCCGCTCGTCTGACACAGCTCAAAAAATGATTACCTTTTTAGAGTTTTCACAAGATACTAACAATCTTATAGCGCGCCCCAACCGAGCAAAGGGAATCTTTGAAGTTCAAGCCAAAACACAAAGATAGTCCTGTGCAATGCTCAGAGGATGATGTGTCAGTGTTGTCGCTCTGGCCTCCGGTGGCCTCAGACGATCAAGTTCCTCAGCAGTTTTTCTCAAACTGCATAGGACCTCATCTCTTCAAATAGCTTTAAATATAAAAAGAAATTATTTATATTTTATTCAATTTTAATTTCTATATTTAAGGAAAATTTCAGTCTTCAAAAGGAACTAAAACACGTGTATTTGAGATTAAAAGTACATTATTTTACTACTTATCAAAAAATAAAAAATATGTAATTCAAATAATTTTTATATTAAAATAACTTATTTTATGCTAAAATACTAAGAAAAAAAATTGATTGATTGGAGAAGCTCCACGTTATAATCTCTAGGGGATCTGCATCCGTGCCATTAATGGAAAGAAAAAATATAACTATATAAAATATACTCAATGAAAATAGTCTGACACCTGGATTGTACTAATTTGAACGAAACGAGTTTCGCGAGCTCAGCCGGTACCGTTAAAAAAATCAACAATACTTTAATCTTCTAACGTGTACGTTTTTAGGTCTCAAATAAAAACAAAAGTTAAAATATATTAATATATTTTAACCTTCGTTATATATTTTAACCTTTGTTTTTATTTGAGACCAGATAAAATATATACGATAAAAATTATTCCCTCCAGTATTATATATAAGAAATATTTTTCTCTCATAAAAGTGTTTTTTATATATAAAATAAAATAGAGAAAATATTAATTATTTATTTTTTTATTAATTACCTAATTTTTTATTTTTTAAAGCAAATATATAAAATTTAAAAAGTGAGTAATTAATAAAAGAAAAAAAAGAGCAATTGGCGTCGGAAAAACCTCTTTTTATTATAAAAATCAACAATACTTTAATCTTGTACCAATTCCACCTACCCATACCTCGTGCTACTATTAAATTTAAGCAATGAATATGAATTTGGTCTCTAAAAAAGTTTGTAAAGTTTGTTTTTAGTCCAAAAAAATTTACAGGTTTTTAACCCCCAAATTTGAAAATGTTTTTCGGTCAATTCCTGTAGCTGATGTCGTTTGTGTCACTTATGTGACGGGGACTAAAAACGAATATTCAAAATTTTTGAGGGACTAAAATCATAACGGCAAATTTTTGATGGACTAACGAAAAAATATTTTCAAATTTGGAGTAATAAAAACCTGCAAATTTATTTTTGAGACTAAAAACGAATTTTACAAATTTTTAAATCACCAATTTCATATTTAAGCGTAAATTTAAATCCTGCAATCTGCGTCGGCTTTCATAAATAATAAATAAATTGTGTCGTAGCTTAGTCGACAAAAGAAATTGCTCTCCTCTTGTCTTGAAAGAAACCGAGAGACGGAGAAAAATAGGCGGGGAACCTAGTCTGAGGAAGCTACCATGTGAATTTCCCCCGTTGTTATAGTCAAAATCAAAGTCTAAGAAGGATATGTAGCTGTTTATTTACCAAAAACAAAAGAAGGATATGTAGTCCTTGTCAAAACAAAAAGAGGATATATAGTCAAAGGAACCCGTAAGGAAATTGGCCTTTGATAATTGAGGCAACGAAATAATTAATAGTAATAATATAAAACACCAAAGTTGAACCTCAATCAGCTTGACCGAAGAAGTATTCATCCAATGAAATGAAAGGAGAGAAAGAACAGCTTTCGTATATCCTTCCTGTTAGACAAAACACGACAAAACACCACTATTAAGTTGATTTGAATTAAAATGTCTGATGGGCAAGAGAAGAAACGGTGCCTCGAATTGTTCAGGGAGGGATTGGATTGGCCGACTGGTACTATATAAAAGACAAGAGAGAGTTGCTCCAAAATCAACCGGCTTTGGTGAAATTGTCATGCGAACCAAGTTTACGCAATCGCAATTTGTCTAATATCTAATATTAAGTCAATAAATGGTGAGGAGTAGTAGTGTATTTTACAGGAAGACCCAATCAGACTCAGAGTTGTCTGCATCTACAGTAGATTCTTCTATGGAAATATGTACATAAAAATATTTGTCCAGTCCATCATTATTATTATTATTTGGCGGGCTGCTCTCGTCCGTTCATGAATGGGGGACCATGCATTTCAGTCCGTGACATGTCTGGTATGTTAATTTTAAAAAATACTATTTGAAAAAAGGATAAAATATTTAAAATTATATATATACACGTATATTGTATAAATAAAATTATTTAAATAAAACATGTAAATCAAATATATCGTTATTTGTATATATTGATTTTCTGTATAATTGTGAAAAGTTTTGACATTGGAGACATTGAAGGAAAAAGAAAACTATGATTATCTAAAATTTAAAAATAATATTTTAAAAAAATATGAGATGTTTAATATGAAAAAAATCACATAACACATTGAGAAAGAAAAAAACATAAAATATACCTTCAAGAATAAAAATCCAGATTTAAGATACGCAATATAATGTAAATATTTTATTATTTTAAAAAAAATAGAATTGATGCAATTGCACAAAGTCAAATTTTAAATCATGGGTTATTTTTATTACTTTGAAAGTTTTCATTTTCAAATAGATAAATATTTGACCCCTGATCAATCCAGTATATCCCACATCAAAGCTCTTAGTGCTCGCATGAGACTAATCTTGAGTCGGTGAATCAGAGCAAGATGTTTTGCACCCAGTTGATTACCTCTCTAAAGTGACTTATCTAAGATTCGATTTTGTGACATCCTCTTGAAATTGTGTTTCACTTATCAACTCAACCACCGACCGTGGGTAGATAAATATTCTTATACTATTATACTAGAGGTAATACCAATTTGTTACATGAATTTTTTTTTATATTTTTATAGTTATAGAAAATATTTATCAATTAAATATATAGCAAATCTAATAATTTTTTATTGATTTCAAAATATAATAAAATAATCAAATAAATATATGAAATAATCTGATTAAATAATTCATTTCAGATAATATTGTGTTATAGTCTACGTCTATCAATAATAACCGGCAAACTCTCTTTTTTTTAATTATAAATAATATCTGTCAATTTCTTTCTTTTTTTGATGGATATCTGTCAATCTCTTTGATTCTTGTTAAAAATATAATATAATAAAAGGTAAATCATGTTGAGAAAGTTCATTCAATACCTTAAGTAGAAAGCTTTTTAAATATATGTTTCATGGTAGAATATTTGTTAGTGTTGGGACACATTTCTTAGTGTATTCTTTTTAATAACTTCTCATTGCATTTAATAACAGGAATTTTTTTAATAAGATTGATAACAAGAATTTTCAACCCTTGATGTTAGATGCTACTTATATAGTCTCAGAGAAGCAGCCAAATGGTAAAGTACTACAGGATATTAGGAGCGAGTTCGAATCCGTAACGCTCTACTTTTCCCTTTTCATTTCACCGCCCTCCAACCATTTGTACTAAGTGATAGAATTGTTTTTCGTGATCGTTTCATTGATTTTCCAAATAATATATACAAAATTCTAGATAATCTCTTGGCTATAATTTTGTTAAGTAAATCAAGAGAGTATCTCATATACAAATCAAGAGAGTATCTCCTATACAAATTCTAAAAATAAAAGATTATTTACATATTCTAATACACCCCCGTAGTCGAAACGGGAAGTTGCCGAACGTTGAAACTATCTCGAAAATCATCAAAGAGTTGCAATAGAAGTCCCTTAGTGAATATGTCTGCAATCTGATAACGCAAAGGGACATGTAGAACACGAACTTGACCACGAGCGACTTTCTCGAGCACAAAATGAATATCCATCTCAATGTGCTTAGTGCGTTGATGTTGAACCAGGTTGCCGGAAAGGTACACCGCACTAACGTTGTCACAATAAACTAAAGTGGCTTTCGTAATAGGACAATGTAGCTCCAAAAGTAAGTTTCGAATCCAACAGGATTCAGAGACAACATTAGCCACCCCACGGTACTTAGCCTCAGCACTGGACCGGGACAAAGTAGGTTGTCTTTTCGCAGACCATGAAATCAAGTTATCCCCAAGATAGACACAATAGCCAGAAGTCGATCGTCTGGTGTCTGGACATCCACCCCAGTCTGCGTCGGTGTATGAAATGAGCTTATTAATTGAAGAGGGATAAATATGGAGACCGAAATCAAGAGTACCTTGAATATAGCGAATGATTCGCTTCAAAGCAGACATGTGTTGTGCTCTCAGGTCATGCATAAACAAACATATTTGCTGAACAACATAGGAAATATCCGGTCTCGTGAAAGTCAAATATTGTAAGGCTCCGGCAAGACTGCGATACTCAGTTGGATCATGATAGGGATTACCTGAAGAGATACTGAGTTTTGCTTTTGTGTCCACCGGTGTAGGAGATGGCTTGCAAGAAGACATACCGGCCCGCTCAATAATTTATTTCGCATATTTCTTTTGTGAAAGAAAAAGACCTCCTGAATGTCTTGTAACAGAGATGCCCAAAAAATAACTTAGAGGACCCAGATCCTTCATAGCAAACTCAGAACCAAGCTTAGACATTATGGATTGACGAAGAGCATCTGAAGACGCAGCAAGAATAATGTCATCCACATAAAGAAGAATATATGTCATATCGTTCCCCCAACGATAAATGATAAAGAATGATCTGAAATACTGTGAGAGAAACCCAAAGTAGCCACATAATCAGCAAAGCGTTGGTACCAAGCACGAGGGGCTTGCTTAAGCCCATAGAGAGACTTCTTTAGCAGGCATACATAATCAGGGTGTCTAGGATCTCGGAAGCCTGGAGGTTGGTGCATATAGACAGTTTCATCGAGATTTCCATGCAAAAAAGCGTTCTTTACATCTAATTGATGAAGACACCAAGATTTAGATAAAGCAATGCTTAGTACCGTCCGAATAGTTGCCAGTTTGACCACTGGACTGAAATTCTCACCACAATCGATGTCAGTTTGCTTACCTGCGCCATCACCTACAAGTCGGGCTTTATGCCGCTCAAAAGAACCGTCTGATTTCTTCTTATGCCTGAAAATCCACAAACTTCGAATGACATTAGCATTAACTGGACATGGTACTAATTCCCACGTCTTATTTTCAATAAGAGCATCGTATTCGTCTTTCATGGCCATTTTCCAATTATGATCATTTAATGCATTAATGGGATTGGTGGGCAAAGGAGAAAATGAGTTTTTAGCCGAAGTGTGAAGATTAAGAAGTTTTCTGGGCTTAAAAATTTCATGTTGGGCTCTTGTTGTCATTTGAGGAGAGGTTGGTGGATTGGCAAGTGGGTTGGTTTGCACTGGCTGTGATGGACTGTGAGTGTTGGGTTGATTTGTGGGGGAAGGGGATGCGGTCCGTGTAGTGGACCGGTTTGGGCTGTTGGGAGAGGTTGGTTTGGTCAGTGAGGCTTGAGGTGATGAGGTCCGAGTAGGAGATGTATTAGGGGAGTTTTGTATTTGATGGACCTGCATAGGAGGTGTGGTTTGGGCCGGTGGGTCAGCGACTTAGGCAGGAGAAGATTGGGCTTCATGAGTGGTGGTCGTGGGTGAAGTAGGTGAGTGAAAAAGAGGTGCCAAGCCTGCATCCAAAAACTCATAAGTAGAAGATGTATGAGTATGTAAGTTAGAAAAAGAGAAAGTAGTTTCATCAAAAATGACATGCCTCGAAACAATTATCTTACGACTCGATAAATCATAACACTTATAACCTCTATGATTCGATGGATACCCCAAGAAAACACATGGTGTTGATCGAGCTTGCAATTTATTTCTAGAAGTAGATGGAAGAAGAGGATAACATAAGCACCCAAAAACGCGAAGGTGAGAGTAGGACGGGTCTTTTTGGTAGAGAATATTGGTGGGTGTTTGGAGAGCAAGTTTTTTGTTAAGGAGTATGTTGAGGAGATAAGTGGCCATTTGTAGTGCATGATGCCAAAAAAAGAGGATGGTAGAGAGGCATGAGCAAGGAGGGTTCAGATTATGTTATTTATGGTACAAATTTTTCTTTCGACTTTTCCATTTTGAGGAGATGTATGAGGGCAAGAAAATCGAAAAGTCATTCCATTTAATTCACAAAATTTATGAAAAAGTCCATTGTCGTACTCCCTTCCATTGTTACATTGAAAACATTTAATCTCCTTTTCAAATTGTGTTTTAATGTGAGTACGAAAAGAAAGAAAAATGGAATGCACTTGAGATTTATTGGCAATGGGAAAAGTTCATAGAAAATTCGTGAAATCATCAAGAAATAAAACATAATAACGATGTCCACCCGAACTAAGAATAGGCGATGACCAGAGATCGTTATGCACAATATCAAATGGCAAAGAAGTATATGATAAAGAGTCAGAAAAAGGTAATTTAACTTGTTTCCCAAGAGGACATGAATGACAAAAAAAATTATCCCGAAATTTATTGCAAATAATGAAATTGTTTTGGCGAAGGGAGCTTCAAACAGGGGCTCCCGGGTGTCCTAAACGACTATGCCAGATTTCAGGAGACAAAGCGGCAAAGGTAGATGGTGGCGAAGTTCCAATGTGTGGTCTTATGGTAATTGGATATAGGTCACCCAAGCTATTACATCTCATTAAATGCATCCCCGTCTAAAAATCCTTCACAGAAAAACTGAAAGGATCAAATTCAACAGAAACATCATTGTCAATGGTAAATTTTCTCACAGAGACAAGATTTTTAATCAATTTAGGGGCATGCAGGACATTATTCAAGGTTAAAGGGGGATGGGGATTGGGTAATAATGCATTTCCACAGTCAATAATTGGAATAGTATGGCCACTACCAACAGTAATATTACGATTATTGATCATATTTAGATAAGACGTAAAAGTACCTCCGTTTGCAGTCATGTGAGAAGTGGCTCCGGTGTCCATGTACCATTGATCATCAGGAGGAGCAATTGAGAGAGTGTGCATAGCAGCTTGAATATCTGTTGGAGCATAAAAAGTTTGGGCATGCTGAGTGGTTGCTACCATGTGGGCCTGTTGAGGTCTCGACCCAAGTAGACTTTGCCCACCGTTAGAAGTGGGCTGCATCTGCCAATTTGCTGCAGTGGGATATGGGCATGGGGGGTCGCCCAGGGTTGCCACGACCCAACCCAAGGTGGAAAGGTCCACTGCTGCTACTGTGTAGAATTCGGCTTCCACGCCGAGTGTAACACCCTGGCTAATTTAATTATTTGAGTTTATTAATTTAGGCATTTATATGTTTTGAATTAAAAGTTGAGTAATTAGATGGGGTGGTATTTATAAATATAAGGGGTGTGCATAGTAGTGGCACAATGAGAATTTGAATAAAATGAAGGACACCAGAGTCCAACTCATTTTTTTTCGCTCTTTCCCTCTTACCCCTCACGCCTCTCAACTCCCTCTGTCTCCCTCTCATTTGACCTTTTTTCAGAAAAAGAGAAGAAGGAAAAAGGAAGAAGAAGGAGTTAGGGTTTTGGGGAAAAAGAGTGGAAGTTGAGTGATTCTTCAAAATATTGCTCTAAGAAGATAAATTGAGTTGAGTTCTTGGCATTTGGGAGAAGAATCAAGTTGCCCTAAATTTGAGCAAAGGGGAGCTCGAAATTGAAGAAGAGAAGAGGAGGAAGGAGATCAAAGCTCCATTTTTGATAGTTCCAAAATCTTGGTTTGTGGTGAGTTCTTCTCACTTAGAGGTTGGGCAACCCATAAGACCCACCACTTAGGGTCTTTTCTTTTGATCTCACTTGTGTATTTTCTTGATTTCTGAATTGGGAATGGTTGAAATGCATGAATGGGTTTGGGTAGAAATGAATGTGCTTAAGTTGATGCATTAGTGTTTTGTGACATGTTAAAGCATGATGGATTGTGTTTTTATATGTCTTATGTTGCTCTTAATCTTGTATAGCAGTCATATGCTTGATTTTGAGTACCAATTTGGTTTGAAATTGATTTGGATTGAAGAAAAAGTGAGTTGAAAGTTGGAACTATGCGAGAAAAACATGTTTACGCATAATTCTGCGAGGATTGCGGCGTGGCGCGCCTCATAGGTGCGCGTGGCTGTATTACAAATCTTGTGTGACAGCGCCTGAAGCTTGACATCTGCGGCCTTGAAATGCGCGTGACGCCAGACCGGCAAGACGCGCGATTCTCGCAAAAAGGTCAACTTCGAAGATTTTATTAAAATATCATACGAAGTCGGAATTGGGCAAATGGCCACTCGTTGGAAAGCTTAGGATGTCTAGTTTCTAAATATAATTTTTATTTTAGAAAATACCCACCCAATTAGTGCAGTTTTAAGCAACAAGCTACTAGGTTCAGAAAGTTGAACATTAACTTTCCCCCAATTTGGAACCTATGTTTCTCCTTCAATACTTAATGAAAATTAGAGAACTATATGTCCAAATTGAAGAGAAATGTGTCTAGTTTTCAATGGCACAAGAATTATTTCAAGATAAGCCCTATACCAGAAGTTGTGAAATATGCACCCAGCGTTCTTGAAGCGTAGCGTGGTAGCGCTTGATTTTACTGAAATGTGTACTTTAGCATTTTATGGGCCTTTAAGGCCATGAATACTCAAGTTGAGAGTTCTAAAACATAGAAGATAAAAAGGGACATCCTAAGATACCCTTAGATAAGTTATTAGTGCATTTATTGTCTGAAAGCTTAGAGAAAGAAATTAGAACTGTTGGATTCGTAATGGTTCTAATGAGATAAACGTAGTGCAGTGCTGTGTACCACTGTAAGGTAACGATAAGTCCCGGTTGTTTACCTTAGTGTGGCAGAGCGGTGTACCACTGTTACCAAACGATAAGTCCCGGCCGTTACTCCGAGGATTGTAAGTACAGAGCGGTGTTCCACTGTGAGGTAACGATAAGTTCCGGCTGTTTACCTTGTGTAGCAGAGCGGTATACCACTGTTACCAAACGATAAGACCCGGCTGTTGCGAGTAATCCTAGTTGTATGTTTAGTTGTGTCACTATAATATTCGGATAGAAATGTTATTATGATTTTGGCAAGTGTCTGTGAGGGGTCAGAGGACGACTCACTGGGATTATTTTAATCTCACCCCTTTTCTCTTTTATTTCAGATAAGCAGGTATCGGCTAAGGAAAGATAATGATTCTAGGAGTTTTAAACCTCTAGTTTATATTAGATGTGCATTGTACTTGTCTCTTTTGTTGTTGAGGCAAAAATTGACATTGTATTTTGTAATTTCCCAAGCCTTGGACTTGGATGAAGTTGTAAACTTTATTTAATAGACTTATGGCATAGTTTGTGTTTGGACTTGTAATTTTACAATTCAAGTTTAAATTATTTTGTGTAATTCCTGTGTTTTAATGTAAATTGTCTTACTTCAATTATTATGGAAGTACTGGCGTTACATTATGGTATCAGAGCAGTTTAGTCTATTAGGGACTGTGGTCTAGTATTGTGGATTTTTCTTCTTTGCTTGAGAATTCCCCTCTATATTCTTGTACTTAGTATGAAATATTAAGCCTGATCAACTTAATACTTTATACCGTGTATGCAGAATATGGCAGATGGACATAGAAGGCATAGGAGAAGACACGACAGGCGAGATGCGGAGGAGGCTCGTTGGATGGACATGATGCAAATGATGAGAGATCAAAATGAAATCATGAGGAACCAGAATGAGGCCATTAGGGAACAAAGCCAGGCTACCAACAATATGGTCCAACAATTCCTTAATGCTCAACAGCAGCGTCCACCATCACCCCCTCCCCCGGCTTCACAAGAGGCGGTGAATAAGATGTTCTTCAATTTTCACAAGATGAAGCCCCCGACTTTCACGGGAAAAGGAGAAGCCATGGCATCCCAACACTGGTTGGAAGCCATGGAGAGAATATTTAAAGTTGTTCAGTGTTCCGAAGAACAGAAAGTTACTTTTGCCACTCATATGTTGGAGGAAGGAGCTGCAAATTGGTGGAAAGGGGCACAAGCTTACATGGAAGATCAGGAGGATCCTTTGGACTGGGAACACTTCCGAGAAGCTTTCTTGGGAAAGTATTTTCCTCAAACTGTCGAGGAAAAGATGGACCGAGACTTTATTCAACTGCAGCAGGGAAATTCTATAGTTGAGGAGTATGTAACAAAGTTTGAAGAATTGGCCAGATTCTCCTCTTTGGGCCAGTATGCACCGGATGATCGTTGGAAAATTAAACAGTTCAAGTGGGGATTGAGGCCTGATATCCAAACCAACATTTCTCAGACAGGCTTCACCCACTTTGCTGATCTAGTCCACAGGAGTTATGTGGCTGAAGATTGCTTGAAAAAGCTATATGACGACAGGAAGTCTAGGTGGCAGAAGCATAAGGATGAGAGCAAAACTCCCCCACCATTGAAGGCTAAAGGGCACCGGGGTAAAGGAAAACAAGTACAACAATCTGAGGCAACACCTCCAGGAGCTTGCACAAAATGTGGGAGATTTCACAGAGGGAAATGTATGGAAGGGAAAAATGTATGTTTCATTTGTAGGCAACCAGGCCACATGATAAGGGAGTGTCCGAAGTTCAAGCCTGGGGCGGGTACCAAGCCCAATGACCCCATTCAAGGTCGCGTCCACATGTTAAGCGGCAAGAAGGCAAGTGGTGTGGAGAATCTGATTAAAGGTACATGCCTTCTACATGATAACCCTTTGGTTGTTACGTATGACTGCACGGTGCCACACACTCTTTCATTGCTAATAAGTGTGCCCAGAGGTTAGGATTGTATCTTTCCTCTTTACCCTTTACAATGACTGTTGAAACACCAGCCGAAGGTAGTATCTCTACTACGTTGATTTACGAGAATTGTCCACTTGTAATTCAAGAAAGGATGTTTTCGGTCAATTTGAGTTGTCTACCCCTGAAGGGAATGGATGTAATCTTAGGTATGGACTGGCTCTCCGCTAACCAAGTTGTTTTGAATTGTTTTTCTAGAACTATTGAGTTTCCATCTGTAGAGTCTATGGTCAATCAGTTGTGTCTAAAGGAATTGGCTAGTGTGTCTCAATTGAACCAATGCCTAGTGGAAGGATACTTTGGATACATCTTGTTACTCTCTTCAACCACAGAGGTTGGATTAGACTTGACTACCATCCCAGTGATTAATGAATTCCTGGATATTTTTCCGGAGGAAATTACCTCTTTACCTCCTGAGAGAGAAGTAGAGTTCTCCATAGAATTGGTTCCAGGAGCCGGACCGATTTCTATAGCCCCTTATAGGATGTCGTCTTTAGAGTTGAAAGAGCTTAAAGTTCAGTTGGAGGACCTAATAGCTAAGCGCTTCATTAGACCTAGTGCTTCACCATGGGGAGCCGCCCGTTCTCCTAGTGAAGAAAAGAGACGGTAGTATGCGTTTGTGTATAGACTACCGACAACTTAATAAAGTCACAATTAAGAACAAGTATCTTCTCCCTAGGATAGATGATTTGTTAGACCAGCTTAGGGGAGCTTCGGTATTCTCTAAGATTGATCTTAGGTCAGGATACCACCAGATTCGAGTCAAGGCTAAGGATGTGCCAAAAACCGCTTTTAGGACACGGTATGGCCATTATGAGTACGTTGTTATGCCGTTTGGTCTGACAAATGCTCCAGCTATTTTCATGGACTACATGAATAGAGTTTTCAGACCTTACCTCGACCGGTTTGTTGTGGTATTCATAGATGACATCCTTGTATATTCTAGGAACCCTCACGAGCATGAGGAACATCTTAGGATTGTCTTGAGTACACTTAGGAAGAACCATATGTTTGCAAAACCAAAAAAGTGTGAGTTTTGGCTCACCGAAGTGAAGTTTTTAGGACACGTCATTTCCCAAGAGGGAGTGGCTGTTGATCCCAGTAAAGTAGAGGCCGTCCTTGAGTGGGAGCGACCGACTACGGTCTCGAAAGTTAGAAGTTTCGTAGGACTAGCCGGTTATTATCGTAGGTTCATAGAAGGATTCTCCCAGTTGGTTTTGCCTTTGACCCGGTTAACTCGAAAGGGACAACCGTTTGTATGGGATATGAGCTGTGAGAACAGTTTCTTGGAGATCAAAGTCCGGTTGACTTGTGCACTGGTTTTGATTATCCCCGACCCGACCTTAGGTTTTGAGGTTTATAGTGACGCTTCTGGTAAAGGTCTGGGTTGTGTTCTCATGCAAAATGGGCGAGCAGTAGCCTATGCGTCTAGGCAATTAAAGCCCCACGAAGAAAACTACCCAACTCATGACTTAGAGCTAGCAGCCATGGTTTTTGCCCTGAAAATCTGGCGACATTATTTATATGGCGCCCGATTTGAGATATTCAGTGATCACAAAAGTTTGAAATATCTATTTGATCAAAGGGAACTGAATATGAGGCAGAGGAGATGGGTAGAGTTACTCAAGGACTATGATTTTGAGTTAAAGTATCACCCTGGCAAGGCGAATGTAGTAGCCGATGCCTTGAGTAGAAAGAGCCTCCACGTATCTTCCATGATGGTCAAGGAGCTAGAGTTGTTTGAATCCTTTAGGGATTTGAATCTAGGAATGTATTTCACAGGGGGTAGCCTAATAGTGAGCCATTTGGAAATCACTTGTGATCTTAGAAATCAAATTAGGTGTGCCCAAAGCCAAGATAGTGATTTGCAAGCTAGGAGACACCAAACTGGATTCTCCGAAGCTAGTGACAATATTATCCTCTTTCATCGACGAATTTGTGTTCCTAATGATCAAGTCATTAAGAATCAAATTCTTGAAGAAGCCCACAAGAGTGGAATCTCGGTACACCCTGATTCTACTAAGATGTACCATGATCTTAGGCAAAGGTATTGGTGACCAGGAATGAAGAATGATGTAGGTGAGTTTGTAGCACAGTGTTTGGTTTGCCAGAGAATCAAGATAGAGCACCAGAGACCATCAGGTACCCTTCAACCCTTAGATATCCCGGAATGGAAATGGGAGGGCATATCTATGGACTTTGTGTCAAGCTTGCCTCGCACTCAATCTGGATATGACTCCATCTGGGTCATTGTAGACAGATTAACCAAATCCGCTCACTTTCTCCCAGTAAAGTCCACTTTCAACACCGCTAGGCTAGCTAAGATCTTCATTAGGGAGATTGTTAGACTCCATGGGGTACCCTCTAGCATCGTCTCTGATAGAGATCCTAAGTTTAGCTCCGGTTTGGAAACAATTTCAGATGGCCTTAGGGACCAGATTGCGTCTTAGCACCGCTTATCATCCCGCAGACGGATGGTCGACGGAGAGGACTATCCAAACCTTAGAGGACATGCTTAGAGCATGCGTGTTAGATGATGGTGGTAGTTGGGATGAACATCTAGCTCTCATCGAGTTTGCTTATAACAACACTACCATGCTAGCATAGGCATGGCACCGCATTTGGCACTCTACTGGCCGCAAATGTAGAACTCATTTATGTTGGTTCAAGTAGGAGAGAAGAGATGGTTAGGACGGACATAATTCAGAAACCACCGACGGATCAAAAGGATTAGGGATAGGCTAAAATCGCCGAGTCGGTAAGAGTTACGCCGATTCAAGAGAAGACCTATTGAGTTTGAGAAGGGAGAGCATGTTTTCCCGAGAGTCGCTCCTACGATAGGCATTGGTAGAATCGAGAGCCAAAAAGTTGTGTCCTCGTTACATCGGCCCTTTTGAAATCCTTGAAAGAGTCGGTTCAGTTGCCTACCAAATTGCTTTACCCCCATCTTTGTCAAGTCTGCACAATGTTTTTCATGTGTCTCAGCTTAGAAAGTACATTCCTGACCCCCATCAACCTTTGAATCATGAGTCGGTACACCTTAGATCAGATTTGACATATCAGCCTATGCCGGTGCGAGTGGTGGATCACAGTGTCAAGACTCTGAGGAACAAGAACGTTCTCTTGGTGAAGGTTATCTGGGAGGGATCCACTCCTGAGGAGGCTACTTGGGAGATCGAAGCAGAGATGCAAGATCAGTACCTGTATCTATTTCGATAGGTAAGTATTTGTCTAGTTTTTGAGGACAAAAACTTTTAAAAGTTGGGTAATAATGTAACACCCAGCCTAATTTAATTATTTGAGTTTATTAATTTAGGCATTTATATGTTTTGAATTAAAAGTTGAGTAATTAGATGGGGTGGTATTTATAAATATAAGGGGTGTGCATAGTAGTGGCACAATGAGAATTTGAATAAAATGAAGGACACCAGAGTCCAACTCATTTTTTTTTCTCTCTTTCCCTCTTACCCCTCACGCCTCTCAACTCCCTCTGTCTCCCTCTCATTTGACCTTTTTTCAGAAAAAGAGAAGAAGGAAAAAGGAAGAAGAAGGAGTTAGGGTTTTGGGGAAAAAGAGTGGAAGTTGAGTGATTCTTCAAAATCTTGCTCTAAGAAGATAAATTGAGTTGAGTTCTTGGCATTTGGGAGAAGAATCAAGTTGCCCTAGGCTGAGCAAAGGGGAGCTCGAAATTGAAGAAGAGAAGAGGAGGAAGGAGATCAAAGCTCCATTTTTGATAGTTCCAAAATCTTGGTTTGTGGTGAGTTCTTCTCACTTAGAGGTTGGGCAACCCATAAGACCCACCACTTAGGGTCTTTTCTTTTGATCTCACTTGTGTATTTTCTTGATTTCTGAATTGGGAATGGTTGAAATGCATGAATGGGTTTGGGTAGAAATGAATGTGCTTAAGTTGATGCATTAGTGTTTTGTGACATGTTGAAGCATGATGGATTGTGTTTTTATATGTCTTATGTTGCTCTTAATCTTGTATAGCAGTCATATGCTTGATTTTGAGTACCAATTTGGTTTGAAATTGATTTGGATTGAAGAAAAAGTGAGTCGAAAGTTGGAACTATGCAGAAAAACATGTTTACGCATAATTCTCTGAGGATTCTGGCGTGGCGCGCCTCATAGGTGTGCGACGCGCATCAAAACAGAACCAAAATGGAGTAATGCGGCGTGGCCAGCTGTACAAATCTTGCGCGACGCCTGAAACAACATCTGCAGTGAAATGCGCGTGACGCACTCAGTAGCGCAGCGCGCGATGCGAAGGTTAACTTCGAGGATTTTATTAAAATATCATACGAAGTCGGAATTGGGCAAATGACCACTCGTTGGAAAGCTTAGGACATCTAGTTTCTACATATAATTTTTATTTTAGAAAATACCCACCCAATTAGTGCAGTTTTAAGCAACAAGCTACTAGGTTCAGAAAGTTGAACATTAACTTTCCCCCAATTTGGAACCTATGTTTCTCCTTCAATACTTAATGAAAATTAGAGAACTTTATGTCCAAATTGAAGAGAAATGTGTCTAGTTTTCAATGGCACAAGAATTATTTCAAGATAAGCCCTATACCAGAAGTTGTGAAATATGCACGACGCGTTCTTGGGCGCGCGTGGCGCGCCAGTTTTACCAGAAATGTGTACTTTAGCATTTTATGAGCCTTTAAGGCCATGAATACTCAAGTTGAGAGTTCTAAAACATAGAAGATAAAAAGGGACATCCTAAGATACCCTTAGATAAGTTATTAGTGCATTTATTGTCTGAAAGCTTAGAGAAAGAAATTAGAACTGTTGGATTCGTAGTGGTTCTAATGAGATAAACGTAGTGCGGTGCGGTGTACCACTGTAAGGTAACGATAAGTCCCGACTATTTACCTTAGTGTGGCAGTGCGGTGTACCACTGTTACCAAACGATAAGTTCCGGCCGTTACTCCGAGGATTGTAAGTACAGAGCGGTGTTCCACTGTGAGGTAACGATAAGTTCCGGCTGTTTACCTTAGTGTAGCAGAGCGGTATACCACTGTTACCAAACGATAAGACTCGGCTGTTACGAGTAATCCTAGTTGTATGTTTAGTTGTGTCACTATAAAATTCGGATAGAAATGTTATTATGATTTTGGCAAGTGTCTGTGAGGGGTCAGAGGACGACTCACTGAGATTATTTTAATCTCACCCCTTTTCTCTTTTATTTCAGATAAGCAGGTACCGGCTAAGGAGAGATAATGATTCTAGGAGTTTTAAACCTCTAGTTTATATTAGATGTGCATTGTACTTGTCTCTTTTGTTGTTGAGGCAAAAATTGACATTGTATTTTGTAATTTCCCAAGCCTTGGACTTGGATGAAGTTGTAAACTTTATTTAATAGACTTATGGCATAGTTTGTGTTTGGACTTGTAATTTTACAATTCAAGTTTAAATTATTTTGTGTAATTCATGTGCTTTAATGTAAATTGTCTTACTTCAATTATTATGGAAGTACGGGCGTTACACCGAGGGGTGCTGCTGATGCTGCAGTTAGGCCCCACGGCCACCGCCTCTCCCCTTTCCCTTGCCACCGCGGCCGCTGGCTCCACCTCCTCTGCCATCGCGGTTGGTGTAGCCTCTGCTGATGCCGCCGTTGTTACGGTTGGATGAATTTCCAGCCGTGTTGCCATTGGAGTTCTCAGCTTGAGAGGTAAAGAATGCAGAATTATCAGTGGAGTTTGCTGCCTTTTTCGCCCTTGTCGTTTCCTCCAAGACGAGCATAGGTCGAGCTTTGTAAAAGGGGGAAGAAAATCTCCATGACGAATCTGTGATCCAACATTAGCATAAGCATCAGTTAAACCAGAAACGAGTTGAAGTACCAACATTTCATTCGACACAGGAGCGCCGACATTGGATAGTTGATCCGAGAGCAACTTCAGATGTTGACAGGGTCTTGTATTTAACAGGTCACGGGTTCGAATTCCTAATAGTCTCATTGGGATAAGATAAGTGTAAACTAGTCTCCTTGAAATAAGGTAAATGTAAATTCTTTTCTAAGCTGCTTTGGATTGAGACATTATCCCCTTAGCCTAAATTTCTTTCATCAAAACAAGTAACATTAGATCATCACCGAATCCTAGACCCTAATATATGGTACAACCATATTTCTCATTTATTGTTTGTATTAAATGTATAATATATAACTTCTTTAAAAAAATACTATCTCTGATCCTACTTATAAGAAACAATTGACAAAATCGTCAAGAACAAGGAGTTACATTGAAATGGGTAAATTTCAATTAATAATATAATTTTAATTTTTTCCCACAAATACCCTTTGTATTAAATGACTCAAAGAGAGATAAACAAGTGACTTTATTGTTAAGTAGTCTTATAATAAATTAGGGTAAATATGAAATTGAACAATTAATGTGGTTGAAAATAATAATGTTTCTTATATTTAGGACCAAGAAAATAGGTCATTTGTTTTTTATAAATAGGACAGGGGATAGTATATTATAAACAGACTCATTTGAAATTTAATCATTATACATATTATTCTATTTTTATATTTAAATATTTATATACAATTTAAATTTATATATATATATAATAGTTAAATGCAAATTATTAAAATTTAAATATGCAAAAAATTTATTCAAATTTATATATCATGATGGTATTTGTATGAAACGGAAAACTTGTATCATTTTAACTTCATATCAGCTCCATTTTATAATTTTACTAATAATTTAAATTCAATCTTATATTTTCATAATTTATATTTTATTATTTAAATTAAACCCTTTCAAACAATATAAAAATATTCTTGTGATGTACAGATTATTTCTATATTTCAAAATAATTTTCATCTTTTATCAAAAAAATTCATCTAAAACTGACGTATTCTTCAATATGCACACAGTAATTGCTATTTAATATTATACAATGTAATTTTATTATATTTGAACCAACCTTATTTAAAATAATATTCCACCATTGGCTGTCATCAAATAGTCTTAATACTTAATAATTAATTTCATTTAAAAAATTTGATATAATAAACTATAGAATTATTTAATTATTTTTTCAAATAATTTTGTCTCAAATTATGATTAATAATTTTTATATTTAATATTTTGATTGTGCATATAATGTATTTTAATATTCCTCAAAAAAAATATTTAATATAGTCACGTCACTATTATGCACGTAAAAAATTCATTTTGAAATATTTCAACTTAAATGAAGATAAATCAATACTATAATTAATGTAAGCCAAATATGGAGTGAAATTTACTTTATATATATAATGCTTACTAATTTGTTACTATAAATATAATATTTAACTGTATGATATATATATATATATATATTCTTATATTATTTTATACAATATATTCAATAAATATGGCATTTAACACTATTATCAAATCAATTTTATTATGTGTTTTTAAATATTTTTAAGGACATTTAAAATTATCAAAATATCATAAAAATATTTTTAAGTAAATTTTATTATAATAAAGGGATAATTTCATGATTGGTAGCTTGCTTTTTGAATTTTAAGTAACATTATAATTCGAAATATCATCAAATTATATAAAATTTATTTTATAATAAATAGTATTAAAATATAATGAAATTTTTCTTTTAAATTTATAATTTATTATGATGTCGATCTATTTATGTATATATTTTTATGTTTTAATTTACAAATTTTTTAATATTTTAATAAAATAATATGTAACCTGTTTAAATAATAAATGTATATTAATATTTAGTAACTAAATATTATATAATCTTATCAAAATAAATTTATTTTTATAATTCAACAATATAAAGTACGATTGATATAAAATAAAATTGTAAATATACAACAAAAAATGTAATGTTTACCAAACAGTTGTCGTCCGAATGGTTAGTGGCCATGATCTCTTAAGAATGTGGTTGGTGTTTCGATTTCTGGCTTATTCGTATCAAAATTCAGTAGTGAGAAGTGGTCATTAAATATGTTTTATATCCTCGGATGATTAATTAATTAATCTGTGTAGTTTTACGTGGAGGATACCCGATAAATCAAAGAAATGTCATGTTGTTTAGTGGTTGATTGAGTCATGGATTCAAATATGATGTAGTACTAAACTAAGTGCTTTGCATCTTCTCTATTTAAGGGTATGTTTGGTAGCTAAGAAAGTAGGAGAAAAGAAAGTGGAAAAAAAAAAGTTTATTGATTAAAGTGTAAAATTACTGATGTATCACACTATGATTAACCTGTCACATTTATCCATTCACACTTTTTATATTTTTCAAAAATCTTTTCTTTTCCCCACTTTTTTTTTCCTTACAACCAAACATAGTGTTAGAGTCTTCACGATCCCTTTCGTTTTTGCGCTTATCAAATGGGGAAGGAAAAAAAAACCTTTTGTTTTGCGGCACTTCATGACGTGACGCTGCAGGTTTGGCATTAGATTATTGTTTTCACGATACTCATTGTACTGTTAGTCAGCCAATGATTTTTCTAGATGCTTTGCATTTTTCTTTTTTTGTTGATGTAAAACTAGATGCTTTGCATATTCTCATTCCATTTTCCCGTTCCCTTTATTTCTCCTTCTTTCTCTTTCATTGGAAAAAATCATTATCCCGATTCCTGTTCATAGAAAATTATTACCTCTACTTTTTTTTTGAGGAAATTATCACCTCTACTTAAAATTAATAAATTGTTATGCAATTTATTCCATTTAAAAAATTATAAAACAAAATTATCAATTATATTAAATCATTTATTATTTTTCATTTGTTATATTAAATTATATTTTCATTGGTTATGTATAATAAGTACTTATTAAAATTCATTTTATTAATAAATAATGTTATATAAGTATTATTAAATACTCCTTCCATTACATTTTTTGACAAGAGGTCCTTCCATTACATAACTACTTATGTTTTAGTTTTTTTTCATTTTATTTTAAAACTATTGATGTTTTTAGAGATGATTAATTTTTTCCAGTTATAACTTATACCTACCTATGCTTAATAATTACATGAATATTTATTTCCAAATAAAATAAAGAGATTAATTATAGATAGATTGGTGAGTATTTGATTTTCACGAGGTTTCTACAGTATATTATTAATGAGGGATTAATAAGATATTTTAATCTAAATATAATAATATTTTAGATCAATTAAATACTTTTAAATTTCTGTATACTAACATTAAATATCAATATTTCAATATTAATTTATAAAATGGAGGAGGTAACTTAAATTTATTACCGCTTAAACTATTAGACCAAAAAATATACCGGCTTACACTATGTTTGGTACATATGACTTATGAAAGAACGGATAATAGGAGGAAGAGAAACAGAGGAGAAAAAGAGAATCTTCCTTGCAAAATTTATGACAGAAATAGAAAAGAGAGAAATAATATATGTGGCATCCATAGTTTTTTTTGGGGGGGCACAAATAGTTGTTTTCTTTCTTCTCGGGTTAGTTAAAAAAGTTTGGACTTTGGAGAAGCCCATTTTTTGTCATTTTCCATCCATGACCTTGCTCATTGCCACTTTTTTTTCACAAAGGCGTTTGCGTGTGGGAAAGCAATGCAAGGGCTTTACTCTTGAGCTTGGTAGAAGCTGGAGACTTTATAGGAGAAAATTAGCGCAGGGTTGGTGTGAGTGTCGGGTGAGAATAAATCGATTAAGAAATTATGGGAGGCGGGTTTGTAGGAGTAGGGAGAATGTGAGAAGTTGGGAGAACCCGTTTAGATTAAACTTTGCAAACAGACGTTTGATTCAACTTCTTTCTGCAAACGGACGTTTGGTTAAAAATTAGTTGAATGTAACGTGATTTCTGTTTGGATACTTTTTTCTCAAACATATGTTTGAGAAAATAAAATTTGTTTGGATGATATTAATCAAAAGTACTTTTGAATGTGTAATTACCGAAAAGGGTATCAATTTTATAACGTAATATTAATATTATTTTTGTATATTGCTTTGTTGAAAAAATTAATAAGTAATAATAATAAGTTCTACTAGCAGGTATCATTATTTTTTATTTCATTTCAATATTTTTAAATATATATATATATATATATATGTAATATAATATAATATTAATTTTTTTTACTTTATTTTAATAATTTTTAAATATATATATAATATTTTATACCAGTAAAAAAATTTATAGACAGTAAATTATATACATTGTATAGATGTTTGGGAAAACAAAGAATAAAAAACACGAAGCTCTCCCAAGCTACGAGAGCTAAAAAAGGTAATAATAAATATTAATACATATATATATTAAATATTAAATAGGTGACAAAGAAAGAAAACAAAAATATATGTAAAAAATTAAAAGCCTGCGGGAATACTTCCCTTGTACGTCACCTATTCACATTTTTCAAAATGGAGAATCTGAATGCACATATGAGAAATCGTAAATCAATCGCATCAGTGTTGAAGAGGATAAAACTGGAAGCAAAAAGCTTATTGGTTCTCCAATGGAAAACGGAGGAATGAAAAATATCATCGTTGTTGCTTCTAGCTAAAACGGTGTTTAGAGACGAACGTAGTTTGGCACACGGACAGAACGTGAAACCAAACATGAGAGATTTTACATTTGCCGTTACAAACTGACGTTTAAGTAGTCTAAACGGCAAACCAAACAGGCACTAAGTGGTTGTCAAGGGTGTTGAATGGATACTAACACATAAACACTGAGTCGTGCACGTGCTTGCAAATTATGCAAGGGTTATTGAACAACTATTGTCTCTACATATTTCTTCCATGGAATAATTAACTACCATTGAAGTTTCTCGTGCATGAAACCCCACTAACGAGGTCCAAATACATCAATATGAGATTCTCGACGGATAAGACTTCACAACCGTTATCTTAATAAATTAATGGTTAACTACTTCCAACCTTATCAGTAAAACACTATATATATCGGATTTTACTCGAAATCCATGTATGTTCTCATTTTCTTGACTCTTTGATATCATACACTCACTAACTAGATTGTCAGAGCCCTTGCAAAAGGCTACCACATTGTTTTCGGAGATTCCAATACCGCTATCAACAACCACCGTGGCATATAGCTTAATGCAATCCTTCTCCATCAATCTCTTGAAATTTATTGCCAGATCATCATTTGTAAATTCATCCTAAAACAAACACTACAAGAATTTTACTTATTTCCTACAAAAGTTACCTAGGGCCTGTGACCCTAGAAAATTACATAGGGTCACAGCCCTAGGAAAATACTCATATGAGAGTTTCCTAAGGCTTTTTTAAGAAAAAACCTCGGAAATTAAAAGCACTAACTTTTATTTATTTATTTTTTAAATTTGGGCAGTACAGAGGGGCAGGCCCTCGGAATCAGTAAGCCCCCTTTTTTAAAATAAAAAAATTGGACTAACCGAGGGGTTGGGCCCTCGGTTATACTTTGTTTACTTAACAAAAGTTAAGTAGTGTGTCTCTCTTGAGGTAATCAAAGTACTGAGAAATCTCTCTAACCCAAGCCGTCACGTGACCTCCCCAATCTTCGGGAATCAAGTTGAACATCGCCGCCCTAGGCTTCCCCTTCAGTTTTAGCGACTCTAGGTGTGAGAACCGTCGGCAGAGTCGTCCCGGCGTCGTCGTGTAGCACAGCGCAATCGTCACGTGTTTCCGAGTCAACGAGTCAAGCTCGCACCATCACCGACACACCTGAGAAACCGTGTGCCGGTCTTTGGGGTCGTGGATGTATGGTATCACGCAGTCCACCACGCGGTTCCTCCTCCTCATGTTCTGATCTTTCGTCATGGATCCACCGGAAAATCCAAAAATATATCACCTTGTTGATGATATTCAGATCAATTTAGAAGTTGAGAGTTTTGCAAAGAAAAACGAGTTCAGTTAACTGTGTGGTTTATGGTGGTTCCTCCGATGGGGTGGTGAACTTTTGGGAACACGGTAATAAGAAGGATGGTGTTTGTGAATGTGAAGGTGGGGTTTTGAGAGGGCACAAGCTTGCGGTTATGATAAAAATGTTTGCGTGTGGAGGAGGGAGGAGAATGGGGTGCACACGTGGCTTTCAATTCTTGAGGGTCATGTTGGGCCGGTGAAGTGCATAGCCGCCGTTGAAGAAGAAGATGAGCGTGAGAAGGGTTGATTGATCTTTTGTGTTTCATAATTTTGGGGGGTTAATCAACTATTCTACAGGGATATTTGTATAATTGTATTGGTAGTTTGGATACTCTTCTGCTGATGTGCACTCTGTCTTGTTTGCGAAAATGATTTTTTCTCCCCTTCATTTGGTCAGGTGTCTTCATATATTAATTTTTTTTAGATTACTCATGTAGTTTCCTAGGGCTTTTGCCCCTCGGAAATTACATAGGGTCTCTGGCCCTAGGAAATTACCTACGGCCTCAGAACCATAGGGCTTCTAACCCTAGAAAATTACCTACAGTTTTTCAAAAAAAAAGCTCTCGGCTTCTGTTTCCTACCAGCGATTTATATACAGCCACGTGGCCCTCGGTGGGCCCTCGAAATTTATGGTCTTAGCTATGGTTTTTTGGCATTACCTAGGGCTTTTGGCCCTAGGAAATAGCCAACATTCTTAGTGAAAATTATTTATAAAAACTAATTAATAATTGTATAATTTTACTTTTATAAAATTATAATTATAAATTTCTTTAAATATACTACTTTTCATCATATTAATATTATCTTATTTCGCTCAATAATAGTGCTAAAACATTAAAGATAAAATTTAAAAGTAAATTTCTTATTTCACTCAATTATCCATAATTATCAAATAGTCTTTTTGGGTGTAAAGTATCAAATAAATTTTAAAGTGACAATTTTAGCTATTTGAATAAAATTAAATCTCTATCATACGTGTCTTTTAAAAAATTCTTCTACAAAATTATCTTTTTTTCTTCACCATAATTACATTAAAAAGCCTAATATCATGCATTTGGACTAAAAATTAAAGTAAATAATTAAATTGATATCAAAAAGTAAATTAGCTAACTAGTTATAATAAAATAAAATAAGTATATAATTAAATTTTGATGGTGAGTGAAATCGAGGATTTTTTTTATATCATTTTTTTAATTATTATTTCCCTTAATATCCCACTTCTCCCATTATTTTCCTAATTGCCCTACTTTTTCTCAAAGGTGAGAAATCGGTTTTGCCACCACCGATTTCCCACCTGGGCTTTTTTTTTATTTTAATTTTCCTATTGAGAAATCGGTTTTGCCACCACCGATTTCCCACTTGGGCTTTTTTTTTTATTTTAATTTTCCTATTGAAAAATCGGTTTTGCCACCACCGATTTTCCACCTGGGCTTTTTTTTATTTTAATTTTCCTATTGAGAAATCGGTTTGGCCATCACCGATTTCTCACCTATCTTTTTTTTTTAAATTTTCCTATTGAGAAATCAGGTTTAGTAAAACCGATTTCTCACCTATGTTTTTTTTTTGTTTTCAGTTATTTTTATTGTTTAAAAATGTTAAACAAAAATGTTAAATTTATTTTTAGGGATTAATTAGGCTAATGTGGGTTTAATTAATTACAATAATTAAAAAAATATTAAATTAAAAAACTAAATATATTAGTTAGCTGAATTCAAAAAAAACATTAGATAAAAATCTAGAAAATACATTAGATAAAAATTCTGAAAATACAAAGCAACACACAAAAAAATTGAAGGATTAAGTGCATGGATTAATCAAATACTAATCTCTTAGGTGGTGTAAGTGGTGTCCAGTCCCACATGGCAGAGGCCTCCTATTACGTGTGGGGAGTTGACGACGTCGACAAGGTGGCTTAGGTTATTCTTCAGTAATAACAGGTTGCTCGTCATGCTGGACGGTGACATTTACCGGCTGCACATGCTCATTTGCCCCGACATATGGTCCTGCAGAACTAGAAGCACCGTGGTCATGAAACGATGACATTTGGAATGGGGAATACGGCTGACCAAATGGGGGGAAAGGGCATTCTCGTACATCTGATCAAAGGCCAGCTCAGCAGACTGTGGTGTTGGACAGTTTGTACCAAACAAGTCCATAATAAAATCATCTTCGTTGTATGTGAAATAGTGTCGACAAATGTCCTCTGGTTGGGATGGGGTGTAGTCAAATGACTGTGCTGGCGGTGTGAATTGAAAAGAATGGCGATGTGGTTGAAAGTCTTCTGTTTGCATGGTTGGGGGATGCGGGGGGGGTGGGTTGTCGACGCGTGCCACGATGTGCACGTCGTTGTGTAGGCAATTCTTGTTGTGGTGCAGGTGATGGTTGTCTAACATCCGGGACACATTCACCCCGCTTGTCTTGCAACTGCTTCTCAACAGATATGTAGGGCTTAGAATTTTTATAAAACCAAGTCATATATTCATGGCTTGGACAAATTATATCATCCTCAGGTGGTTGCCCTGTTAATAAATGATTGTGACGTTCCCTCCCAATTGAAAGTCAGTCTGCGTGCTTCTCGGCCCAATTTATGGTGTGGTTTCCCCGCATGTCGATGTCATGAACTTGATCCAGGTTTATAGGTGGTCTTGGTATTTCTTGATGTAGCCTAAACTGGAGTTTCGCTCGATCTGTTTGATGCCACTCTATTATAGTGAAGCAAATTAAAACAGTATAGCCATTCCAAGTTTCTTCATCTCGGAATGCACGTCTTGGTAGGTCGTTTCGAAGACCTACGTATGGCATCCACACAAACTGCTAAGATAAGACTCATTAGTGAAAGTACACGATAAAGAAAGCATAAATAACTTTATGCGCGCTTATGCCATAATTACCTCGTCAATTCGCATGTGATCACCTCGAGGAGTTCTAGTATAGTGCATCCCCCCACCACTCCATCTAGTAAAAGATACTTAAATGTTAGTGTTATCGATACATATGTAAGTAGTGTTCAGAGACAAATTTAATATTTACCGTTCCGTGAGTGGAAATGTTAGCTCACGGGTGGTTCGTGGGGCAATGAACGGCATTCGGTACCATGCACAAGACTGCAGCAGCGTTGTGCATCCACCCATACAACGTGCAATCGGTGCGGTTTGTACGACACATTTCTCGGTACATAGTTGCTAAACATGCTGACCCCCAGCTGTAACGTCCAGCAGTCTCAAAATTCTCCAATAAACATAACCACATAAGGTGGACTCTATTGCCCGATTTGTCAGACATTACCACCCCCCGATCAAGCGTAAGATGTATGCTCTACAATGACGCTCTATTTATTCAATGGATGCATCAGGCGCGGGATCATAAAAGTTTCTGTTAACCATTTCATTTTGATGAACTGGCCTACCTTTTGTTTATTTTCTAGAACAACACCCAAGAGTCGTTCACAAATATCATCCCAGTCGAAGAAGTTGGGGTTTGTAACCGAACAACCTTTCACCCGTAGTCCTAGTTGAAGTGCAACATCTTGTAGTGTAATCGTGCATTCACCGCACGGAAGATGGAACATGTGCGTCTCAGGTCTCCACCTTTCTACCAAAACAGTTACCAACGCGTGGTCTATTGGACAATGTTTAACTTTAGCGGCTTGATCAAACCCGGCTTTCTTTAACAGTGGTATTATGAGAGGATTTGGCTTGGGAATCACGTGAAGGTAGGATTTGATCTGATTTGCTTGGACCTACAAATAAAAGTTCAAGTAATTAGTGTTAATGAAGTTAAAAAATTGTACATAAAACAAAATTTAATATAGAGTTGATGTGGACTTACAAAGCTTTGTATCCATCGACGCTGAGACCTGTGTAAGTCTTGTTTCTAGAGCAATGTTGAGTCAGCCATGAAAAACGGGGAAGTATATGTAATGCAAAGGTGTCTGAAGAGATGAAGTTATGAAGAAAAAGGTGTCTGAAGGATATCTATTTATAGAGGAAACTATTATTCGTCAAATAATTTTGTGTGTGTTAAAATGCAACACATGAAATGATACAAAACGCAACTCGTGAATTCAAGACTGAGGAAGTGCAGGATTCCTACTACTCACTGGTCTTAACATTATGTGTTGAAAAAACAAAAGTGACTCCTTTAAAGTAACTTAAGATTTTTTTATAAGAAAAAAAGACAAGGCATGTGTTACCTGCATGCATATGTGATAAGAAAACAAAAGCCAAAGGCATGCGTGACTTGAAAGCTCACTGCATTATTCACATGGCAATCTAAGAAAAAACAAAAGCCTTTGATAAGAAAACTCACAAGGCATGCGTGACTTGAAAGATCACTAATTAATTACACTTGATTCTCCTGCATGAACTACAATATTCAAGATGCTTCAATTATGAGATTCTTTACTAGTCACAAGGTTCTTTAGATCAGGGGTCGAGCCTTTTGTTAGAATGGGGTAGCCATTGCTACCAAAAAAAAAAATCTAAAGACCAGTGTAGCAATATGTAATTTTGCTACCCAAAAAAAAAATTAATAGAACACGTTTATGAGATAAAGCACCTACACTGAAAAAGTACTTTATTATTAAAAAAAAGGTGGATAGACGTGGTGACAACGGTATAGTTGGAAGAAAAAAATTAATTTAGTCTTGGAGAAAAAAAGTAGTTTAACATGGGCATTCTCATTGATGGGTGGTTGGCTATTGGCTTGGGTACTAGTGCCTAATAAAAACTCAACCACAATAGTCTCTTAAAACATCAACGGTATAGTTGGAAGAAAAAAATTAATTTTGTCTTGCATATATAAAACATCAATAGTTTTGGCACAAAACTAAAAGGCCAAATCATCAAATCTTTTGGAATGGAGAGAGTAATATTTTATTTTTTCCATTATAAAGATGCTATTGGCCCATTGGATGGTTATTATTATTAATAACAGTAAAGTAACTTGCTGGCCCATTGGATGGTCATCTGCTATGGAATAATTGGAGCAACTTCTATTTTGGCATGTTGCAGGGTCTAAAGCTTATATTTGTTAAAATAGGGATTTTGTTATTTTTCCCTAATTATCGTTATGTATCTAAACTCAGAACATTTGGTTCTCTTTTAATGAAGTTCATTTTGTCTATAAGAAAAATTACTCTTTATATTTTGCCCCCTCGTGGAAAACAGGCTAGCTACGCCACTGATTTAGATGCTTCAATTATATGCACTGATGCTTCAATTATGCGCTTGTCAAATGTGTCTTCTTGTCTCAAACTTTCCAATAATTAAGACATGAGTCAGGATGCAACAAAATCCGAAAATTAACTAACAGTTTCACTAAACAGTGTGATTCCCTCTGTCGGTGCACCCTCATCCACACCTTTATCTGACGCACTGTCCCGTGAACAGTGCGATTCCCTCCGTCAGTGCACCCTCGTCCACACCTTTATCTGACACACTGTCCCGTGAACAGTGTGATTCCCTCCGTCGGTGCACCCCCGTCCACACCTTTATCTGACGCACTAAAAGATTAATAATTTAATTCACATTTTTCTTTTTTTCTTTTGATTGTCCCGAGAACTTTTAAAATATTAAACACTTGTTAATAGTGATTAATTAGTAAAAAAAGACATTACATTTTAATAAAAAATACATTAATAAAACACTAACAGACATTATATTTTAATAAAAAAAGACATTACATTCTTAAAATAAAACACAAACAGATATCACATCCTTATGGTTCACTCACGTCAGTTCCGTCAAGATTAGCATCATACTCAGCCGGGCGGACGCACAACTCGATCGGGAATGTCCGAAATGTATGCTGGAGGTGGACAGCGAACATATTTCGTATGTTAACAGTGTTTTCTATGTCCATGCTCTGGTATATAATCCTCCCACGTGCGTCAAGCCGAGGACGACGATATATTACCTTCTGCACCATAAGTTCACCAAGATTGAGTTTGTGGTGAATCTTGGATTTCAGGTCCTCAAACGTGTTGTCATATTGAAGCCTAAGTGGTATTGGTCGTGATTGGAATGCACACACAAACTTTACGCCATCAGAACCATTTATTAGTGACCCCCCGTCGTATAGATAGGAAAGGGCAGACCCCGGATAAGGGGTAAGCTCAACCAACCGCTCATCGTCAACGGGCCTATATTGTAGCAACTCTTCAAGAATGACATTAGTCGGTCTTTGTAAAACAGCATATAGCTCTATAGGACCATAACTAGCATGTTCACCGAATGCTTCGAACATCCCTTGTATGTCACCACTATTTTGAAGTTTCATCTGGAAATAAGTAACACGCCCGTAATCAACGGACATAGGGCATCGATAATAGATCTCTTCCACCCTTCGTGATCCAGCTCTGATATTTTGATGAATCTTCTGCTTCAATTCATTGATGGTGATGTCTTCCTTTATCCTCATTTGTTTTGGATCATAACATTCAAACTTCACGCCGTCAACGAATGTTGTAATTCTTCCATCGTAATAGACAAAGGCCATGGTCGAGTCCATAGAGAACTGGGTGCACTGAGTGAGTGCCATGGACTGAGTGATGAACGGGTATATTGTCTAGCACGACGGTTCTATTTATGAATCAAATGGGTGCGATCTCAGCCGTTGAAAGTGTCAGTCAGATCTTAACCTTCAATCTTGTCTAGCAGAACGGACAAGGGGAATTAATTGTGATCATAACTGGGTGCGATCTCATCCGTTGAAAGTGTCGGTCAGATCTCGGCCGTCGATCTTGTCCAGCAGAGCGAACAAAGGGGAATTAATTGCAGTTATAACTTGGTGCGATCTCAGCCGTTGAAAGTGTCGGTCAGATCTCGACCGTCGATCTTGTCTAGCAGAACGGACAAAGGGGAATTAATTGCGATCATAACTGGGTGCGATCTCAGCCGTTGAAAGTGTCAGTCAGATCCCAGCCGTCGATCTTGTCTAGCAGAACGGACAAAGGGGAATTAATTGCAATCATAACTGGGTGCAATCTCAGCCGTTGAAAGTGTCGGTCAGATCCCGGTCGTCGATCTTATCTAGCAGAACGGACAAAGGGGAATTAATTGCGGTCATAACTTGGTACGATCTCAGCCGGTGAAAGTGTCGGTTAGATCTCGGCCGTCGATCTTGTCTAGCAGAACGGACAAAGGGGAATTAATTACGGTCATAACTTGGTGCGATCTCAACCATTAAAAGTGTCGGTCAGATCTCGGTCGTCGATCTTGTCTAGCAAAACAGACAAAGGGGAATTAATTGCGATCATAACTGGGTGCGATCTCAGCCATTGAAAGTGTCAGTCAGATCTCGACTGTCGATCTTGTCTAGCAGAACAAACAACCACTCACTCACTCACCCACTTAGTCACCGACCCACTCACTCACTCACCCTATATAAGTAGAACAAGATCTTCCAAACAAATTCGTACAACCAAGACTTCCTCTTTCTGTTTCTCTTTCAGTCTTCCAAATTTTTCCAAGTGTTTCTCTTTCTCTTTCACGTCTTCTAAACACATTCATAGAGCATTCGATGACACCCACACAAGTCGTATGTATGCTATACTACGATGGACAAATTGTAAACATAGATGGCACCGGGCCAACGTTTGATTGCCAAGGAAAAAAAGCAATCAAGGTCAATAAAAAATGTAGCCTTGATAATTTGAAACAGAGAATCCAAACTAAACTTAACGTGCCTACATCGAAGAGGGTGGTCGATATTATTTTTCGATTTCCTGTATCCATCGGGCTAGGATATATCCATTACAAGACATATAGTCTTCAAGAACAAAAAGATGTGAATATCATGTTTGATGTCTACGACCAATATGATTGTCTCAAGTCCATTGAGTTATACGTTACATTCGAGGATGTTCCATACTCTCAACCTCCATCCCAGCTATCTCTGGAAAACCCACATCAACCATCAACATCCACTGAACCCCAACCTTCATATACTTAACAACAAACCTACCAGCCATTTGACCTAAATTATCCCTACCAGCAATATCAACCTCCATCCCAAGACCACCATGAATCAGAACCCTATCAATCATTTCAACCTCCATCACAAAACGATCACCACTCCGAACCATACCAACCATATCAACCTTCATACCAACAATCCCAAGAATATTAGCAATCCCAATTCTACGACACCCAAATAGACCAAACAATGCATCCAGAGCACCCATCAAATCCAACCCATGCTTCCCCTATCACTGTCGTGGCTGGCCCTCACGATGAAGAAGTCGATGAGGCAAGCGAAAATGAAGATGAAATGTTAGAGCAATCATTCCATGACGATGATGAGGATGCCGATAATGATTTCAGTGGAATGCCTCCCCCACAAAACATCCCTCCTTATGAACCTCCACAACACATGCGTACTTTGAACTTGGAGTACATGGATCACTGCACAAAGTTCGGCCACACTCTAGGAAGCTCCAGTTCATAGTCATATTTGGCCACACAAGACCTTTGTTTGGGAATGTCCTTCCAAACAAAAGAAGACATGATGTATGCAGTTAAGGAGTACCATATCAAAAACCATGTTGATTACAAAGTACAGAAGTCTGATTATGATAGGTATGTTGTCAAATGTAAAGTGGATAGGTGTTTGTGGAGGTGTAGAGCTTCTTATCGCAAGAAGAGCCATCAATGGGAGATCGACGTCTTGGAAGGACCTCATACATGTGCATCAGCCAGGCTTTCACAAGATCATTGCAAGCTCG
The DNA here is from genome assembly GCA_037113605.1 of Calophaca sinica. Lineage (NCBI taxonomy): Eukaryota > Viridiplantae > Streptophyta > Magnoliopsida > Fabales > Fabaceae > Calophaca > Calophaca sinica. The sequence continues at coordinate 26,352,562 of CM073730.1, read as the reverse complement.
ACTCAGACATCATCTGCGATAGTATCAAGCCACTTGTTGAAAAAGACCCATCAATAGCAGTGTCATTGTTGATTGCACACATTCAGGAGAAGTTTAACTATACCACCACATATAAGAAGGCATGGTTGGCCAAGCAAAAGGCCATTGAACAAATCTACGAGAACTAGGAGCAGTCTTAAAATGAATTACCCAAATGGCTCCTCGTTATGAAGACATTTATACCAGGCACCATCATAGAGCTGGAGACATTACCGGCGTTTAACATGAATAGATCAATCATTCCTGGTGTCAAGATCTTCCATCGACTTTTTTGGGCTTTCCAACTATGCATCTCTGGGTTTCCATTCTGCAAGCCAATTGTTCAAGTTGATGGCACCTGGTTGTCTGGAAAATACAAGGGGACTCTCTTACTGGCAATTGCTCAGGATGGGAACAACAACATACTTCCCATTGCCTTCACCCTAGTAGAGGGTGAGACGGGGGGTGCCTGGAGCTTCTTCCTCAAGAACATAAGAAGACACGTAACACCACAGCCCAACATATGCATTATTTCAGATAGGCACGAGTCAATAAAAAGTGCCTATCATAACCCGGAAAATGGATGGCTAGATCCACCTTCAGTGCATGTGTATTGCATCGACACATTGCACAAAATTTCATGAGGGAGTTCAAGGATGCTGAACTTCGAAAAATAGTTATCAAGATGGGTTAGTACATCATTCATATACATTGTAATTAATCTACATTTTGTATTAACTATATTGACAATGTTTTCTTTCAACTCTTCAGGATACGCCATGAATGAGCACACATACAATTATTAGTACCAGATTGTCAGGCAATCAGACGCACAGGCCGCCAGGTGGGTCGATACCCTCCAAAAGCCAAAATGGGCTCAAGCTTTTGACAGTGGAGGCCTCCATTGGGGACACATGACAACCAACCTTGCTGAGTCATATAATTTTGTATTGAAGGGAATGCGGGCCCTTCCAATCATTGCGTTAGTCAGAACAACCTATATTAGGTTGGGTGAACTGTTCCCCATTGGGAGGGAAAGCAGAGGCAATGATCAAATCGGGTCGCGTTTACACTCCAAAGCTAACCACGAAAATTTAGGAAGCCCTAGCAATGGCCAACACCCACAATGTTCGTTTATTCGATCTGCGACTGAAACGGTTCTACATGCAGGAGACGATTAACCCACGAGAGGGACGACCTGCAGGGAATTTCAATGTTGATCTCAAAAGAAGGTGGTGTGACTGTGAAAAATTTCAGAATCTTCACATCTCGTGCTCACAAGTAATTGTTGTTTGTTCACATTGTTGTCTTGACTATATGACGCTGGTGCCGGATGTATACAAGTTGCAAAATGTATAAAATGTATACAACCAGGAATTTCCGTGCGTGCCATATCAAGGATATTGGCCAGAATATGAAGGAGATATGGTGTACCATAATTCAGCCATGCGGAGAAATCCTAAGGGTTGTCCACAATCTACCCGCATACGTACTGAGATGGACCTTAGGGAAAAGGGTAATCCAAAACGTTGCAGACTATGTCGGGCTGTGGGTCATGACAAAAATAAATGTCCAAACCGTCCGGAAGATCCCGCTTAATCCTTTTTTTTGTGTTGCTTTGAATTTTCTGAATTTTTATCTAATGTATTTTCTGGATTTTTATCTAACGTATTTTCTGAATTCAACTAATTAATATATTTATTTTTTTAATTTAATATTTTTTTAATTATTGTAATTAATTAAACCCACATTAGCCTAATTAATCCCTAAAAATAAATTTAATTTTTTTTTAACATTTTCAAACAATAAAATAATTGAAAACAAAAAAAAACATAGGTGAGAAATCGGTTTTACTAAACCCGATTTCTCAATAGGAAAATTAAAAAAAAAAATAGGTGAGAAATCGGTGATGGCAAAACCGATTTCTCAATAAGAAAATTAAAATTTAAAAAAAAAGGCCCAGGTGGAAAATCGGTGATGGCAAAACCGATTTTTCAATAGGAAAATTAAAATTAAAAAAAAAAGGCCTAGGTGGAAAATCGGTGATGACAAAACCGATTTTTCACATTTGAGAAAAAGTAAGACAATTAAGAAAATAATGAGAAAAGTGGGATATTAAGAAAAATAATAATTAAAAAAAGATATAAAAATAAAAAATCCTTGATTTCCCTCACCATCAAAATTTAATTATATACTTATTTTATTTTATTAGAAAATCAAACAGAGTAAAATCCGCCTTTCTATATAAAATTTAATTAATTAAAAAATATATATTAAAAAGTACTTGTACTCCTATTGCATATTCCTATGCCATAAGTCAATCCCTCCCGGGTTTAGGCCGTGTACTGGTGTGTGGCTGTCTGTACACCAATCAGCAGTGCACGTAACAATAAAAGTAGCACTACTGGAAGTTCGTCAGGCATGACCTCAGCATTTGCAAACGTCGAATATAGCAATATCATCGACAGCAACCACATTTTATATTAGACGATAGTAATAAATTTTTTGTGATTATTAAATTTTGAATTTAATAATTATAAATTATAAATTGATAAATATAAATAAATGTTATACGTGCATATAATTATATTTCATTACTGTCATATATATTATAACTACTGACTAGATTTGGAAAAATAATATTATGATATGAAAAATAATACAAATAATTAAATATCTATAAATTATTTATTTATATTTATATTATCTATATATAGAAGAACATAATCATGGAGTAATTTTTAACCGGAGACGTTGACGGCCCATACACACGCACGGCAGGTAACACCTTTAATAAACAAGACAAGACAAGAAGGTATTTGTCAAAAACAAAAATACAACAGTAGCACCAAGTCACCAAAGTTAACGTATCGACGCGCGCGCGATGGGTAACTATCTCGTCAATAAACATGACTAATAGTTTTTTTACCCCTTTTTCACCGAAAACAATAGTGATATTAAAAGAGCAGTGATATTTGGCCCGAATAAATACAGTACGAGGATGCACGAGAATAGGAAAAAATGAATTAGTGGTCCACATAACCATACACGTTCAGATGAGAAAACGAAAAAAAATGATTGTTTAGCTAAGACACATCATTCGTGCCATATTCGTGGGTTAATTTTTTAGGCACAATAACATTTTTCATATTACTACCTCTGTTTCTAATTATAAGCTTTTTAGGACAAAAAATTTTGTCCTTTTTTATAAGTCTCTTTTCAATTTACAAGAGACATTAATTATTTTTTTATAATACTATCCCTAATTAATACAATTTATATAGCGTTTTCTTTCTCTTAATAGACTTTTTGGGATATGACAAGCCACTAATAAATAAAGGATAAATTTGAAAAAACATACACATTATTGACAACTAACTACTTTTCTTAATCTGCGTGTTTTTGTCCTAAGGTGCTTATAATTAGGGATGGAGGTAGTAAAAATCAACAATTATTTACTTCCTCCGTCTCAAAACTTTGGTTGTTTAATGTTTTGACACATAAACTAAGAAATAATTAATTTAGACAAAATTTAACTAAAATATCCTTAATAAATACTATATTATTTTTCAATGCAAAATCTATTGAGAATTACAAACACTCTACTAAAACTACCTAGTAAAAATAAACAATAATTATTGTATGCTCTTAATTTAAGGATATAATGGGAAAATAATGCTTAATTATGCTTTGAATTTCTAAAACAACCAAAGTTTTGGAAAAAAACAAAAAGCCAAAACACCCAAAGTTTTGGGATGGAGGGAGTACTACTTATTCTATACTCAATTATAAACAAAAATATTTAATTTTATACTGATTAAGAACGGTAGTTAAGTACATTTAATTTTCTTGATTTCATGCAAAATACGAACTTTGTTTTCTAAACTATCTTTAATCATATTGGACCTTACAACTTTTCTTGTAAAAACAAAAGTTAAATTAACTTAAGAATATTTTTAAAATAATGACATTAAATATGAGTAAATTAATTAAAATTTGTTTATATTTAAATCCATTAAATTTCAACACTTTTTTGCTTATAATTGACTCCTAAGGGAGAGTACTGCAAGACTATAGAATTTGCATTCATTATTGTTCATCCAACTAGTCGCTTTTGTTGTATTTATGTCGTAGGGGGGAAGGATACAAGGTTCACCAGCGTTGCATTTATAAATGCTCTTATTGCACATTCAATGTCAAATATAGAGAGCAATCATCATATCAAAAAAAAAAAAAAAAAACAATTAGAGAGCAATCACGACTTTGAACCATGGAACTTTCGCATTCTCGCGTGCGTGCACCAGTTTATAAGATTCTGAAAGAAAACAAAAGCAGTGGGAGCCAACTTCCAAGTTGACGAATACTTGTGATTGAGACCTTTTGAATTTGATCATTTTTCAATATGATTAAGTTTATTTTTCACTATGACTAAAAAAACCGAAATAATAAAAAATAGTTTGACTTGGTCGATTATGTTTAACCGTTGATTAAATAATGATTAAATTGATCGATCATCTTTTTTTTCCCCTTTACGATGCTGAATTTGTCACAACTTCAACATGAATGTTCGTTCATTCTGCAATCTTCTTGTATTTATAATCAATGATCAGATATATCCATTCATACTTTGTTTATTCATGTTGTGAAGCAGATTTCTTTATTCACTGAATAACATTAAATACTATGTTTGTTTGCCTTGTCTCTTCTACGATAGTGATGTCTTTTTTGCACATTAGGTAACTACTTTTAGAAAATGTGTATTATTTATATGCATAGTACTATCTCTGCATTGTTTGCTTTCGAACTTTTCCTTTCTCTCTTAAACAAATTCATTGCTTCTGAAAGTCAGTTTGTCTATTGTCAATACTAAGTAGTTTGCTTCTTTAGAGTTGACTTAATTCAAAAACAGTTAATAACCTATGGATAATATTTTCAATCCTCGTATTCCTTGGAAGCTTCACCAACAAACGTGTGAAACTTCACTTGTACTTCTTAGGAATGTAATCCAATAGCTTCATACAGTTGCATGCTTGTTGCTTTGAATAGAGTCATCCGATGCAAGTCTTTGTAGTAGGTAACTAGATGCAGGTTGAAACAGACGAACACTTGTAACACGAGGTTTTGTCCACTTTAAGCGTAGTTGCTTCAGTCTTATATATGAATAAACTCTTAATCCCTTTTGAATAAAGTTCTATGCACTCTTGAACACACTTGGTTAAATACCTTAACAATAATTGTTCATTCATAGGTGTTTTTGTAATCATAAAAAATATTGAGGGGTGTGACTGATGAGTGTCGGGGTGTTAATAATAACACCCACCAAAGCGAAGTCATGGATGATAAGTGTTTTCGAATTTGGGCCTCTACCGGGTCCGTATCTTAATAGAATGGGCCTAGTGCTCGCATAATCTTACGATCAGCGTGCTTCCACTGCGACTGCGAGTAGTAATAAACGAAGCACATTCTAGAAACAACAGCATTTGTATTTGTCTCATCAAAATCCGAAACACCTGCAACTGGGAGTGGGGTTTGCGGTTTGGGTTTCTGTTGATAGTCAGTTACGAAGGAATCTAGGGTTTTAAAGCTGCTTTGCTCAAACAAAATATGAGGTATAATTTCTGTTTCTAGTTTTCTGCTTCTAAATCCGAAGCTTTTTAAATATGATTCTCATTTTCATTTTCATTTTGTGATTTCTTGACAATCCTGTGACGCTGCTTTCTCCCTCGTTCTTCCGTGCTTTCACGATTCTGGCTTGTAATAGCATTTTCCGAGTGGTGCATTCAAATTTTTTTTTATTAAAAGATTTCATGTTTTACGTTCGTTTTCGATACTTAGTTTTTATTAGGTGTTACATATGGTGGAACTGGAAACAGTGTATGTTGTATTACACGTCTTGTATGATTTCTATTGGTATATTTAGAGGGCGTTTGTTACAGCTTTTTTTTAGAATAAAATCACTTTTTTTATGCTAAAAATTATTTTTTTAATTTTAATTGTGTTTGTTTCAGAATTTTTAGAAAATGATTTTTTTAAAAAAATGATTTTTAGGTTAAAAATGAAAAGCTGAAAAAAATAGCTTCTCATTCATAAGAGTTGAAAAAATGATTTTTATAATCCTAAACAAACACAAATTAGCTTCAGATTTTTTTAAAATCTATAAAAAATAATCTCTAGATTATTTTAAAACATAATCACTTTTTTTTTAAGCCGTAACAAACAGAACGGTTTATTTGTTTTAATTATAGTGCTACACTGCGACTAAGGAAGAGTTGGGGGTGTTGAGAAGATGATAGTAAATTTATATGGGCATTTTTGAGATTCCTGCCCTTTACAGAGTTGAGTGGGAATCCACGGTCAGTGCTAACTGAACAGTCATAGAAATATTTATATGTTTGTGAAAGTTGCTCACCTTTTTAGTTGAAATTAGGCACGGTACTATGGTAGTACTAGAAAATGTCATAACAGTGTAGGATAAAAGCTTTGGCGGGTAAACTTTTTGCTGTCTGATTTCCAATTCCTCTCTCCCCCCTTATAATTTTTATTTATTTATTCTGTTTGCATTGTAATGCAGTCGTCATCCTGAAGTCAAGTGGGCTCAAAGGGTTGACAAGATCTATATCACGGTTGAGTTGCCAGATTCCAAAAATGCAAAAGTGGACCTTACTCCAGATGGCATTTTTACTTTTTCTGCCAGTGCTGGTGCTGAAGACCACCTGTATGAGCTAACATTACCCCTCTTTGACAAGGTTAATGGAGAGGTGAGAAGACATACCCAATTTATGGATAACATTAGCATAGTCAAGAATGTTTAACTTCCTTTTCCAATGAGTTATATAATGGCATTGCCTGAAAAGCATGCACCTATGGGCATTGTTTAACCGTTAGCTTCATATGCATCCTAATTTATATAGTCTTTGTGTTTATGTTCCTTGTTATTTGTTTACCAATGACTTATATAATGGCATTGTCTGAAAAGCATGCACCTATGGCATTGTTTAACCGTTAGCTTCATATGCATCCTAATTTATATAGTCTCTGTGTTTATGTTCCTTGTTATTTGTTTAATGTTTTTTCTCTAAGTAATGTCTTTGTTATGCTTCATTTGCACTATTAATGGTTTTCTTCTTTGATTTTTTTTTTTTCCGAAACGTGTTTTATTTATCAGTCTCTATGGTTGTTTCAGGAGAGCAAAATTAATGTAGAGGCGAGAGGCATATTCTGTGTAGTGCAGAAGGCAGAGATAGGATGGTGGAAAAGGTTACTGAAAGGAGAAGGGAAGCCTCCACATTATGTAAAAGTGGATTGGGATAAATGGGTGGATGAAGATGAAGACGAGGGTATGCACACGTTTGAACCGTACTGTTCTTCTTTGTTTTTAAGTTATAAAGGGCATTTTTATTGTATGTATCAACTGATTGTCCGACTGTTTATTAGGTCTTGGTGACCTGGACTTAGGAGGGATGGATTTCTCGGTATGTAATGTGTTCATGTGATTCTCAGTTTCAACCCCCTCTCTTATTGATGTTGTTTATCCTAATTGTTTTTATGCTGCAGAAATTTGGCGGGATGGGTGACGATGCAGTGGGTGATGATTTTGATGACAGTGATGATGAAGGTAAGTACGCTGCACAATTTTTGGTCGACAATTTGATTTATAAGTTACTGATGGTACTTAAATAAGTTGTGGCATGTACTTCTTGCGTGTGTAAATTATGGAAATATGCCTGTACGTGCATTGGGGTTGTTTACTATATTAGATACTCTTGGAAAACTTCAGTTTAATCTTTCATGTCTGGCAGACAATATAATGGTTTTAGGGGTGATTGCAGCCTGTAGGGTATATTAACTTATTCTTGGTGGAATATTTAAGATTTTATTTCAGTTTATAACACGGTTTCTAATTTGGGAGACATTTTGTTTACCTGCTGAGTTTAATAGGTGGAGAATTGAAGTTGACTGTAAGGCAATTATGTCTTAAACTAGAGTTTGTGGTTTTTCTAATGATTTAGAGGGGTGGCTTGTAAATAATTGAACCAACCATTAACAGTTTACAACTGATCAAGTTATTCAATGCATTAACTTATACTCCCTCCGTCCCATAATATGTCACAATTGACCAAATCACACAGTTTAAGAAAAAGTAATAAATGAAATAAAGAGAGTGATAATTTTACCAAATTAACCCCATTAACTATTGGTGTATTAACTTTGTCATAAATACAAAGTGGAGTACTTGAGGGTATAATTGACAAACAAGCATTTAATTTTGCTTTGAAAATTGAAAGTGATATATATTTTGGGACAATTATTTTTGACAAATATGACATATATTATGGGACGGAGGGAGTAATTGTAATGACACTTTGTTAGGCTGAAGTTGGTCACAGATTGAAATTCCAAATTGGTAGATTTGACATCTTTTTTAATTGAAAAGATATCCTTATATTTAATAAGTAGTCACTTCAGTTCTGCATGTTTGTCACTCTTTCAAAGAAGTGCTTTCTAAGTTAAAATATATGTTTTCAAAAAAAAAATTAATAATGATATTCTTTTGAAAAGGAAACAAAAACTCAAAAAGACTGCGTTTCTAAGAAGTAAGAAGTGAAAACTAGGAGCTACTAAAAAAGAAAAGGTCTAAAAAGATGACAGAATCACTTTTTTAAGCTTAAACAAATGGTCCCTTAACCATGTATTATCGTTAAAGTGACTCTTCCAACTACTGCCTCAAAACTCAAAAAGTCATTCATAATGTTGCAGCAATGCATGATTTAGAAATGCCATTTCTGCTCTTATTAATAGTGCCTGAATTATAGTACTCTGGAACTTAATTTTCATGTTGTTTAAATCAAATATCTTTGTTTGTTAATTGTATAGGGCAAGAAGTGTCAAAGCCTGAAAAACAAGAGGCTGACGATAAGGAGGGAGGTTCTACGGTTGGAGAACGAGATGCTGGCAAGAGCACCGTCGAGGAAGCTGCTCCAAGCACATAATATGTTTGCAGTTCAAGATCTTATACTTGGGAAACGCTTTTAGATGTGCAGTGAAAATTCAGTCTGATTGTACACTATCAATTGATAGCTGTTTAAGTAGAGACATTACTATTGCTCTTCCCGTGTCTCTAAATATTAGCTAGTGTCATTTGCCAGCAAAAGCTCCTTCAAGTTGAAGTAGGATATTGTACAATTGAGATTTTTATTTATTGAAGGAAATGCGGTATCTGGATTTCTATATTTTATGGACATTGGATTCACCTCCAGAGAAAATCCCCCTGGTTATTTCTGGCATTCCATCAAAATTGGACGATTGTGCTTCATATTAAGAAGTGTTATTGGTTAAATCACTTTCGCCTATTGCACAAGTTCTCAATAACTCGCTTTCTGTTTCGGATATTTAACTCTTAATGTAATGTGGAGTTAGATAAAGTCTTCATCAAACTAATTTCACCAATGGAGTTTGATGTCTATTTCGTGGCTTTGTCTAATATGAGGGAGCACAGAAGTCCTTCACCTGCGAGACATGAAAAATTGAATGGTCTATATTTATTACTATGAAATCCTATACATAATAAGTGAATACCGCCATAAGGTTTTTTTCCCGCGGAACTCACCCCTTCGTCCTTCTTCATTTCCTCCTCCATCTTCCATGCTGCTAGGTGTTTCAAACCTTTTGCACACATAACCTTCTCTTCTTAGAAAATGCACACAACGTGTTTAACCTCCTAGCATGCATTGGTGATTGATTCGGTGCCTCGAGAATTGAAAACGTTTCAGTTGTACAAACAACAGAGGGAAGGAAACGAGTCGCATGAGAAAAAGAAGGAAGAAAAAAGGGGGAGCAGAGATAGAAAGAAGATCTGAGGGAAATGGGAACGGTGGCCATCGCGGCCACCTGCGACGGTGACGGCGGAGCTGTTAGCTCGCGGCGGCGGTGAAGGATGCCGGTCGCGAACGCAGCGGCGAGGGGTGGTGGCGCACCACCGTGCCATGGAGAGGAAGAACGAGGCTGAAACGGAGAAGAGAAGCGGAAACAGAACGAGAGAGAAAGAGAAAGGGAACTCGAATCAAAGAAGAAGAAAGCCTTGCATGTGTTAATCTGGTGAAGGAGAAGGAATTACCAGCCCTAGATTCAAGAGATTGAAGCTTAGGAACCAGCTTCCATGGAGGATTGCTAGGGTTCAGGTTCAGAAATTGGGGGTTTTCACCCCAAAGCTTTTAAGGATACAAATGTAAGTTGTTACAATACTTCCATTCTTGCACGCTGCCCTTTTGATTCTACAACATTGTAATTGTTTGTCAGAATGTTGGTGATGATGAACTCGAAGACATGATCATTTATCCAACTGATTCTGTCATTGTTTATGCGACTTCTAACGAGGGTCATGGTTTTCTTCTTGTAACTAAATTGTTTGTTGTGAAGTGAAGTGGCTTCGTTCTTCTCTATCCCGTTAATAGACTAGACTGGTATGTCATTTAATTTGTTTATGCTTTGGCAGGTTTGGATATATGAGGACAGAAATAAGAACCTGTATGTTCACAATCAGATGATTCAGATCGATATTGAAGAATATCCACTATGCACGAGGTCAAAACTATGCTTTCTTTGCTCGATGTCTCTGATATTTGTGTTTTTTTTACAAGCTAATTTGTATTTGCATGTTATTAGTTACAATTACTATTACAATCATAAAAAACACTTTCAGCTTACTCTCTCTACCATTGCATTTGTTTTTTTTTTTAGAAGTAACTCAAATTTGATTCTGATTATAACCAGAAATCTGATTATTTTTGGATTTGGATTATTTTTAAAATTTTAAACGAACACATAACTTTCTTAAAAGCAGTATTTTGTTTTATATATAAAATAAGCACAAACAAACGGGCTCAAATCACCACCATTACCTGCTGCATGTTGCAATTTATGCTTAAAATTTGACTTGATACTTGCTTCATGCCTTTGCATTATCTTATTATCTTAATATAATTTCATTATGATCACAGGGAACTTCTTAGCTGTTGGTTCGATGTTACCTTCCATAGAAATTTGGGACCTTGATGTTGTAAGTGGATTTAGTGTATAAATCTCACTAAAGTGTCTGCAATTTTTAATAGAAGAGTTGAATACCTTCTAAGTTCTAACTTCCCTTTGTTCTCAGATTGAGGAGGTAAACCCATGTGTGGTGTTAGTAGATGGCGGTCACACTGACTTAGCACAAGGTCTTGCATGGAACAAGGCGTACATGTTTATTAAATTAAAATTTTAAATTTGTATTCTGTTGTTATTTTCCTTTGCTGGATGCTTTTTGGAACTTATAGGTTTTACTTATTAATTTTTTTAACTATCTTCCTTGACTCTTCTCTTGACGTTCATTCTTAAAATATACAGGAATATACTTGCAAGTGTCAGTGCTGACAAGCGAGTAAAGATTTGGGATGTTATGTCATGTAGACCTTTTGAGGCCATTGCTAGGCTCAACGTACAGAGCTCGAGTTCTGAGTACAATTACAGTATGCGATGTGTTTTAAAAGCGATACTCTTGTGCTTTTAGAAAAATATGGTCTATTATTATTTATAAAACGGCTAGCGTGCATAGAGTAATTACGAACTTTTAGAACATGGTGCAACTAAGACACAAGACTTAAGTCCTAAATAACAACCTTGTGAGTAACAAGTACATACTCATATATATACAAGATATAAAAAGTGCATACAAAAAGACAAAGTAATAATGTATGAAAGAAAATACACTGGGTATGGCGACTTCAAAGGAGCAATCATACCACTGGGGTACTCAGAAACCAGAAGACACCCACGCAGTTTGCTCCAAAAGTAAAACCACGATCTACCCTGTGTTCAAAATGACAAAACATCACCGTCCCTGCCCAGCCCACGTACTGTACACAAAAGTCATATCTGGTACTGACAAACATAACGCCATAACAAAGCCAATCCACGACAAATAGAAGGTTCATGCGGCCACGATCCTCGTCGAGCTCTCCTCGCCATCATCTGGCGGCATCGGGTTCCACACCCTCGACATCGCTGAGAGTAGTCATGGATTGAAGGTACCACAGGAAAGGGTCAACTTCTCAATAAGTCAAGATAATCCAGGCAATAAGAAATAAGTAAACAAACAAATTATAACATTCACCAAGCGTGACTCGACCATCTCACTCTGAGACTCGGCTCTTATTAGGAATATCAGCAGAGTCCATCCCCAATGACGCCCAATAGGTAGCGGTAGGTCCAACTGACGATACCATGCATTAATCGATGGTCCGACTGGCCCGATAATCACGGCGCCTAATCGATCTCCGTAAACAAGGGACCTAGCACCATAGTTATCCGGGTCCGCGGCTCAAAGCGTCATACGACTCGCCTAGCTCTCTCACTCGATGATTAGCTCGCGCGATCAAGGAGTAGCACATAAAGTTACTTGATCACATATCAAATAAAGAGGCATGCTTAACATGAAGAAAAGCGCAATTCAATCATTTAAGCAATGAAACAATTTGCATGAAGAAAGCTAAATTCACAACATATAAAATAAAGCCTTAATAATGTCTAAGAGTTGCCCTTACCAAGACTCAGCTAACTTATTTGCTCGACAACGACCTCAACACATTTGTCTTCAAGCGAGCTCGACAGCGACTTCTCTCACTCGATCTCGACACGTCACGGCTCTTGTTCGACCTCGGTTTTAAGTGATCTCGTACACTACTGATTTCCTTGCTTGTACGATCTGAAATCTGCGCCTATCTGAGTACAACTTAGTTCGATCTATGGGTTCTAATAACACTTAGCTCTCATCATCCCAATCTTAACCTGACTTGTAAACATTAAAACTTAAAAACTTAAACAACAAATACGAATTCAAACATTACAAAATAACTTTCTCTCTAAATTTATTAAAACTTCTTTTTTCATACATCACGAATAAAGCCATTTTTCCTAAGTACTAATTCAAGCTTAAAATCAAGTAATACCTTAAGTAAAACTTAATCAAAATCTAAGTTTATATTTCTTAAAAATATTTTCGTCATGGTCGACAACTAAAATAAGACCATAACCAATTTTGTTAAAATTTAAAACTCAAAGAAATCGATTTCATAATCCCTCAAAAATCCATTTTGCACAAAAACTATTCTAACACCAAACTAAAACAAGAAATCAAACAAACCAAATAGGGAGGGTTTGAGCTACTTACTTGCAGCAGAGGAAACAATTTGTTTTCAAGCTCAAATAAATGGTTAAAAAGATAGGTAATGTTATGAAGAAGAAAACCTATCAATATGACATGAGTTGAAAGCATAAAAACTAAGCTAAAATAGAGAGAAGTGGCGCTAGCAATAACATGAAAGGAAATAAAATCATGTTTTTCATACCTCCTGGATGGTCGAGATGGTGATATAGGTCGAGAAGATGATAAGGAACAAGGTTGATGATGAAAGTTTATCGAGAAGCTCAATGAACTCAAGGTTCTTCAATGGAGGTTTGGAGAAGAGGAGCGTGAGAAGAAGAAAAGAAGGAAAAAGAAGTGAGGATTTGAAGCGGTGATCGTGATATTTAAGTAGGTGGAGGAAACTAATCATGATCTTTTTATCTACAATTTGGTGGAAAAAAGAAAAAGTTTGGTCTTATCTCCCTTAAACAAAAGTTAATTACAAGAAAACCATTTTAAAAGAATTTATCTTTCATAAAACCACAATTTAAGCGACACTGGATTTTAAAGTAAGATATTAATCAGCAACAAGGCTAACCCATCTAATCTGTTCTCTCTCATAATTACAACAAAATATACTAATGCGTTAAATAATATTCGTAAAAATACGAGTGTTATCATCTGGACACGATGTCGACCAGAGGTTGCTTGTGCAGCGCCTGCGAGCTCTAACTACGAGGATTAGTGTCTGCGACCTCCTCGATTCGACATCACGACTTTCGACTCCTGACCTCACGCCATTTCGACATATGACCTTGGCACGCGATCTTGGCACGGGATCTCGTCACGATGTCTTGGTACGAGGTCTCGATACGATGTCCTAATACGAGGTCGATCTCGTCCTCAGGTGTTACATTGTCGCTAGGACGTGTGATATTACGTCGGAGCATCACTCGGACAAGGCGAGAATTAAGCTAGAAAGCAAATAATTTTTATTCTGATGCCATTTATTGATAAAATTAACTTTTTCCTCTTCATGTAGACATGTTTTTTTTAGAACTGTTATATAATTTAGAACTTCGGATTTCTACATTTGATAGATTTAGGTGATCTTTATTACACAATTATGAAAACCACGATGTAACAGTTGTGGTATTTAATCATGACCTTCGAATTCAAATGCTTTATTAGATACGAATATGTAGATGCGACAAACAAACTTATCAGTCTTTCTCGGAGATATTTTAAGCAAAGCTACACAATGTTGATAAGGGGAAAGATGTTGCATTTTCTTCCTTAATGAAATCATTAAATGCAGTACTTTTAATATTTGAGTCAATACATTTCCTGATGTCTTTCATATTTATCTCCTGTCCATCTATCCTCTCACAGGTTCAAGCAGTTGCTTGGAATCATCATGCACCACAGGTTCTTCTTAGTGGTTCGTTTGATCGTACCGTTGTCATGGTAATGATCCAATGTTCCTCGGTTGCTCTGCTTTTCTGTAGTTTGCTCTAGCATTGATTACTTATTATATGGTACTGTGTGTTTGTATATTCATGTGCTAAAAGAGACATTCCATTTAAAAATAAATATATTTGAACGTTGAAAGTCTTGGCTGTTAATGCTATTATTAATTATTAATTTATTACACTTTGCAGAAGGATAGGAGGATGTCATCACATTCTGGCTATAGGTGGTCAGTCACAGCTGAAGTAGAGAGCTTGGCATGAGATCCACACACTGAGCACTCTTTTGTGGTGTATTATAGTTATTTCTAAGGCCTAAATACTAACATTAATAATTTTGGTTTGTGTAGTTTAAGGGGAGGGTAAGAACTTTGGAATTTGGAAGTAGTTGATTTGTTTGTTTCTGACATGAAGAAAGGAGTTGTTTTGTGTTGGCTTTCAAGAGCAACCCAGTATTAATGAATCACTTTTTTGTTTGGGGGTAGAGTTATTCATTAAATAGGGAAAAAGTGGCAGGGAGGGAGTTTGAAACTTTTAGTTGGTAAAAAATTTTAATTTTGATTTTAATTCTGCAAAGCATATGTAATCAAATTGACAAGTCATTGAGCCACCAAATAAACATTTTGATCTGTTTGAAAGTCTTTGAATTGCTCTACCAAATTTAGTATCTAACTCTGAGTTATTCTATCCTTCCATCAACATGCATAGTTATTGACATTTTTTTTTTACTCTTTTACATATCACATGGTGTCTTGCTTTTGGCATTTGTGTTTGTTATGTACAGTTTTATAGAATAGAGCACAGGAACAGGTTCAAGTTCAATACATGTAAAAAGTGATAGGTGCGCAAAGACAACAGATGCAATATGCTTACAAGAGGCTGTCGCTGAGGGTGCTGTTGTTGTTGGTGCTGCCCTTGCCTACACACTTGGAAAGGTAGAAGGCTAAAAAGTGTTAGGTGTGCAAAGACATCAGATGCAATATGCTCACAAGAGGCTGTCACTATGGGTGCTGTTGTTCTTGGTGCTGCCCTTGCCTACACACTTGGAAAGGTAGAAGGCTATATTTCCTGCAGATATTTGAGTCGATGCATTTAATCAATATGAATTTTTTGAACCTTAGATTTGCCTATATGATCCCAAGAAAAAGATTGGTGTCAAGTTAAAAATAATACTAATAAATAAAAAATAAGCTTCATGAGGAATTGGGGATAAAAGAAAACGGTGGTCAATTTTATGCTAAGTAAAGCCATAGTGAAGGTATACAACTCATGTATGGAAAGAAAATATATAGTAATACTTATAGGTGTTACTGATCATTTATTCTACTGCTAAAATGCTTATGTATTGTTTTTTCAATCCATTTTCCTAGCAATCAGGTGGAAAGCATAAAAATATGTGCAAAGTCTAATATTGCTTTCTTTCCTTGATCCGATCCAGAGGCACTGGACTGCAATAAGGTCATCAGGAAGTACTTATGTAATTATTTATATAACCAGATTCAATTTCGGGGTTGCTTTTTGTACTTATCCATGACTTGAAAAATAAGACTAGATTGCAAGAAAATATGTTTTGAAGAACCCTCTTTATGTTTGCATAAATGAAGCATATGTTTTCTTTTGAGAATGACCAATGATGTTGCATTTTGCTTTACACATCTCACATAATCTATCATCTATTAAAATTTGTACAATGTTTTCATATTTGACAGGTTTCTTGCTTCCCTCAAGACCCAAGTCAAGTAACTTCAGATAGCCATAGGTTTGGAAATTCCACTATTTCATGAGAAATCTCAGATTAGAATAGTGGTTTTCATTTTTCACTGAGAAAAATGTTAGTAAATATGAAAGTTTTGGAAACAAATGAAAAGGAATTGGTGTAATTCTGCAGGTATGAAAGTTTTGGAAACAAATGAAAAGGATTTGGTCATGGAGCAAGTTATCAAATGGGCTGGCAACACAAACATAGTGTTGGCTTTGCATGTGTCGTCTTTGGAGATCAAAGTTCAGTTCAGAGAAGTTATTGCTGTTCCATCATCTGAAATTGAATTATTTCCTGGCATGATCATTTTTTGGTTTATGATGTTTTTGTTATTCGAAATACAAGTCTTCAGTTTTCTTTACGTTTGCTTTTTACTTCCTGTCTCCATTTTCTTATTCCTGTGAGATATAACTTTTATTTATAATGGTCTCTTATTTTGTATCCACTGTTTGTCTTTTTGTCAATTAAAGAGGGGGTTGTATCTTGAAATAGGGAATGGTCTCTTATGCTCAGAAGAGACATCATGGCAATAAGTGCTTTTTTATAAATATTTAAGAAAAACTTTACTCTTGGCAAGAGACCTTCTTAGATTTATGTTCCATGCATATTCTGTAGAGGGCAAACAAATTATTAGGAAGCTTAATGGTGCAAATTTGTATTCTTTATTATTAGAAGAAAGGTTATTGGTGTTATTAACTAGGATGAAGCAGTCTAACTGAAAAGGATGATTAGTTTGTTACAACTTTAGAGATATCTGAGATATCTTGCTTAAATTATGGGTTTCCCCTGTTGACAATTTTATTTTGTCCCACCCTTCTTTTGTTTGATTTATTTTGGTTAGTTGTTGCTGATTTATTAATCATATTGTGTGTCGTGCAGGCCTGCAAGCTCCTTGAAATAGTCATGACAAGATAATGTGGCTCCCATATAACCCCTCTTTTTAATTTGATTTCCATATAACTATCCTTTTAATATGATTCCAGTATAACTGACCCGTGCATCGCACGGGGCAAAGTACTAATTATAGACTTAAAGGGAGTTTTCCAACATCAGAGATTAGTAATAGCTACATCTTTGGCTAGCTGCAGAGCTTGCTGTTGCTGTCGAGGTTGAGCCTCGTTCCTTCCTGGTCTCATTTGACCCATAGAGCATTAGGTTTGTTTGGTTCTAGAGAAAGGTTAGGAGTCTAAAGAATTGGCTGGATCAAAATGTAGGGATCGCTTAGGGTCAGGTATAACCATCTCAACCCGTCTTTTACTCGCCCATAATTGCTAGTTCTATTTTGTTTGTGATGAAATTTTTATAAACAAAATATTCAAGTTGAAATTCATTAGTTTAGTTATTAATCATATAGCAAAGTACTATTGTAAGAACTATGTTTGAGTTTGAAAGTATAGTAAAATACTAAAAAGTCAATCTTTAAGTTTTAACTTTTAGTCATAATTGAATGATCACTTTGTAATTTTATTTCAATTGTCTTTGGGCCAACATGATTCCGTCTTAAATAGACTCGGTCTTAATTTGACCAGCAAAACATCTGGTTTGTTCGGGTCTAGAGACGAGTTATAGTCTAAAGAATTGGCCGGATCAAAATTTAAGGCTGGATTAGAGACGGTATAACTCGTCCCAACCCTCCCCTTGCTCACCCCTCTTCTTATGCTTAAGAACCCAATCCAACTCCATGCCTTCCTCTTCGGTCTTGTCCCCATCTTTCTGCCCCGCCGCCACCCTCTCTTCCTCCCCATCTTTCTTCCCTACCCCTCTTCCTTAGCCCCCTCTCCCTCTCACACTTCCTTTTGCGTTCTTGCTCAAGTGGCCTCAAATGATGACCCCTTGTAAGATGATGGAGTTCATGTCAATGATAATACTTGTGGTTGTGGCAATGGAATTGCAAACCTCCATACTCGGGGTGCAGTTGTTTGGGATGATTCATTCTTATGACCCCGTCCCGTGTCTTGTTGTCTGATTTGCTAGCTTTGATAACATTGAGGCTTGACCTTCTTGCATTTTGCTTGGTCTCGAGACTCTAAGTAATTCTAAATCTAGTTCCCTTTGGGAGGAGGATGACTTCATTCAGCTGGTAAAGCTGAGTGGGATGGGGAGGCCGAAAGAAGACAGGGAGGGGGCAGGGCCAATCCACCGTATTTTGAGGCATAAAACAAACTTTGGGACAACACTTTTTTAAAGCTGATAATAATATTTTATTAGAATTATGTTATTTTACAATTTAAGTACACTGAATACAAACTATAAAAATATAATAACAATTTCACACACAAGATAAATTGAGTGACTATGTGGGCTTGTGATTGCGATTTTGGTACATGTATACTTAATTGTACATATTATTTATTTCATTCTTTTTTTTTCCATAAGCATGTTCTTTTTCTTGTTACCTGAAAGTGGCGTAAACTAAACATAGAGGTACGCTAATTGCTAAACAAAGAGGTACACTAGACAACGGTATAAATTGATTGCCTTGAAAGGGCGTAGCCGAATATGAAAGGGACGCGACTCCATCATAAACTAATAAGTCGTGGGTGCTACCGTGTGGATGAGCAATGAGGAATAATTCAGGGGCATTACAAAAAGGGATGAAAATCATAGTTGAGACCTTATATAAAAAGGAATTGGGCCATAAAAATTTAGTAAATAAATTTTTTTTGGTAGGCCTAAAGCAAGGACTTACATTACCTAAAGGAAGGGTCGGCCGACCCTGGGTGGGGGTCCTAGTGGCAGATAGAGGAAAAAGATGAGGTAACTTATATTGTTAAATTTTGAAATATGGACAATGTTGACGTGAACGGTTGCTCCATCAACACTTTTTTTCCCCTCAGAAATCAATTCATTTCATTAAAAATATAGGTCACAGTACAAGTTGGTATCTCATCAAATGCATGAGGATTAGCCTCAAATAAAACCGCCTTAGCTAAGGCATGAGCAACCCTATTAGCATTCTTCCTAGCAAACTCCACATAAGAGTTTTTACAAGAAACTAAAAGCAATCTCCTACACTCCTGCATAATAGCTCCTAGTTCTGTGCGATCTTCAATACAAGAATTAAAACTATCAACCACTATTTGGAGTCCATCTCAAAAATAATATTTTCAAATTGCAGTTCCTCCCTCCACTTAATAACATGTAACAAGTCCAAAGCTTCACCCAATTTTACCTCCAACATAGGCTCAAAAGCATGAGTCATAGCTCCCAAAAAGAGACCAAACTCATCTCCAATACAAAGAACAATTCCTACCTTATTTTCTTGAGTTGAAAATGAAATATCAATATTACACTTAACACTCCCATTAGGAGGTCTACACCACTGGTTTTGTGATGCTAAATTCTGACCCTTACACATCTGAACATCTTGGGCACAAGCTCTACACCATTCCTCCAACAATGTGAACCCGCGATAGACAATACTAGCAAGCAATTCCATCAACACTTAACTGTGAGAAGTGTAGCAACCAAAACTACTCATAGTGATATAACAAGGGATCTTTTTAAAAAAAAAAATGGAAGGAATAAAATAAAAATAAGTATATTTAGAGAGACAAATGCTATTTAAGCCTAAATGTAAATGAGGGGTAAATAAGTTTAGTGAATAATAAATTTCATATGAGAACCGACATCGCTTTGTCCAAACTACTCAGGGTGACAACAAGGTGATATTTTTGTAGTTAAAAGTAGAAATAGAAAATAAAGCAGAAGATGAAAACAAACCACTCAAACCCTACAGACTTGTTTGATTACAAGTTTTAAAATCTTGTTTAATTAAAAATAAACAAAAAGCTTGTTTGAGTAGATATTTTGCTACTATTCTTAAAACTTGTTTTTGTTTTCTACCTTTTATCTACCTGAAAACAAGAACCTAGAATTGTTTTCATTCTCTTTTTATTTTCTCATTTTAATTCCCTTTTATTTTTTGTGCTACTGCCCGACACTCTTCATTGGGAGCAATTACCAAAAGCTAAAGCAACCACTCCCCCCAACCCCATAAAAAATAAAATAAAAAGTAAAAACCAAATTTATACCATATGCTATAAACTAATTACTTCCATGATTACTTCAGGCTCCAACCTTCAGCAACCACCAGAGTGACCAGCCAAGAATGAAGATTCGACATGACAGCAATTTCAAACACATCAAGGTTGGGAGGTATTCAACAAAAAACATGTACCACCGCCATTGCTTTTCAGTGAGGTAAAGGAATACAAATAGGTAAGGCATAAGAAAATGATGTTAGCATAGAAGCTTTGTTGAGGTCTATAATAACACCATTTTTGTGACAATAAATGCAAAATAATAGGAAACCTAAAATCCATTAATGCACAGGAAACATAAGCAGTAAAACTTCTGAACGGGCACTAATGCCTCTAAAAGCAGCAACTGACCCATTTGATGTAGTTCCATCCCACTTTTTCAAATCAACCTCTACCTCGCCCTGCACCTACCACAAGAAGAAAAACATTGGATATGATTCAACCACAATATCTATGCCATTTAATAAGTTGGATGCGACTTTTGTGTTCGGGGGGAAGAGGAGCCACTCCATCCCCTAGAATTGGAGGTAACATCCAGGGCCACTATTTAATTCAAATTAAATATTTATGGAATTATATGTAATACCCCTAGGTCTGTTTATGAGATTACAACATGAACTACATTGGAAATTTAATTTAATAACTAATAACTTCTCTTTAATATAACTTTAACCGCCAAATTCCTCTTTTCCTTAAACATCCAAACAAGGAAGTGTAAGATCAGAGTTCCTTCAATAATCATAGAAAAAATTTTGGCCCATCAAGAGATTATCTAGGTGAAAATAATAGCATAATAGCAGTAACCTCTTTCAGGGTGAATTTGAAACAAATGAAAAGTTGATATACGTGCAACACTTGCATTTTGGAATGATATAAGGGATGATTTACCTCTGTTTCCACCAGGCTTTCCACCTGGGCCACCTCTGCCTCGGCCTCCTCCTGGCCCTTTAGGCCCACCTTCATCAAGGCCACGCCCAATTCCCTTTGGTTGACGTCCACCAGGACCATCATCCCTACCTCTTCCTCTTCCGCGTCCCACACCAGGTGGTTTGCGATCTGAAAAAGGTAACATTAATTAAATAGCACTCTAGTTTTTTGTAACTGGAAAAGACTACATGAGCAGCAATTCATGCACATAACAATAATTCACAGTGATGAAACCGTTACTTCATTTATTTGCTGATTCGGAAAAGTAACAAGTCTGATGTTAGGTTCAAGAAGAACAAAGCAGAATGCCTCTTTATTTCCTCCCTTTACTTCATTTTTACCCTCTTAAATCACCTAGTCAATTTAAATATGAATATGAAAAACCAGCTAGATATCAAAACAGCTTACCAGTGCGACTCTTGGTTTCTTCCTGGACTTTGTCAATAACCTAAATCAACAGGCAGTAAAGCTAGATTAATGGACAAATACAAATATGTTTAAGAGCTTAAGATGTTCACTAAAAAGTTATCAATCTATTTACTGAAGGAGTCAAAAAAGAAGACTGAACCACTAATACACACCTCATCAGGAACTCGAAGGTACTTAATTGTATTACCACGAATGTAGCATTCAGGCATACGCCAAAATCTATCTCCATCCTAAATTGACAATTTCAATCAAACATTGTAAGTTGTAGCAAATAATAAATGACATAATGACAGATAAGATTGATGATATGAATGAAAGCAAGGAGGGATTTCAAAAGAACATTACTTTAGAGGTACAGATAACTTCTCTGAGATGGATGTTCATCCATGTATCACAATTAACCAAATGCCCGTTATAAGTCTCCCCATTTTTCAGTTCAACCAACTGTTACAACATGTCACCAAAATAAAAATAAACAAATCACCAGTTACAAATCAAACAGTTATTAACAGAAGTTGTATTATATTATATAAACAATGTAAAATAAAGCAAAAGGCTTCACTCACCATTGGGTGCCCTTGGGCAGTCTTGAGAAGGGAAAGGGGCAGCTGCAAGAAAGATTGAATAGTCAGAGAATTGGGGCAAAATTAGCAGTGAATGTAACCCTAACCCTATTGGTATGATTAGTGGGGAAAGTTTTAACCTAATGGGCATTAGGGTATGGTGTAAAAAGTTAAATATTTGACAAAAAGGAATGAACTTGATGAGATCTAGGTATCCATTCCATCCATTGATTGTTTGTGGTGAAAGGAAAACAGAGAGAAGCGGTGACTTACCATGTCGTGAATCGGTGGTTGTGTCGTTGATTTAAGGAAAGAAAACGGAGAGGGAGAGGTTGTGCTATCTGTGACGCTGTTGGGCTTCTTCTCACTGTTCAGAGTCAATTCTGTATTGTCAAGAAGGACTCAAGACGTTCGCTTCTAATTTCTTTCCTTTTTATTCATTACCGGCGTTTTGATGAGTACTATTTTTAATTCCTTTCAAATTTTGAATCAAGATTAATTAAGCTATAGAGCTTATTATATTAATTAGAGCTTTTTTTTTACTATACTAGATTAGACCTTTTATTTATAAAAGTTTAAAATTTAAATTTTTTTTAGTCTGTTAAAAATGTTTAAAAGTAATTACAAACCGATCTTTTTATGATCTTTTAGTATTTAATTAAATAATAATATTTTTTTATAACAAAATAATAATTTTTTTAATAAATACTATAATAATATTGTAAAAACAAATAACCGTATGAAAAATAGCCTTTATAAATTGGAAATAGACTTTTTTTTATGACAAAAATTGGAATGGATATTCGCACATGTGGATACCCGCATGAATTCCCCACAATGGATACCTATTGATCGAGGGTGGGGATCATAATTCCTACCCCACAACTACCCGCATATGCATAACAATTTTTTTATTAAATATATATTTAATAAAAAATAATTGTTAGATATTATATATTTAATAAAAAATAAAAAATAATATGAAATTTTCTATCACTTTGAGATAAAATTAAATTTATATTCTTCATTATTTCATACATATTAGTAAGGCAAATTGAATCTGTTGCGCATAATCACCAGATGAATGTCGGCTCTGCTAGGGTTTCAGCCTACATGACTCCCTAGGGTTCCATGCAACAATGGAGGAAGGCATGGTCGTATGTCCTTGGGGTTTTCTAGCCCCTCCTTTGCCTAAGCCTTCTCTTCATCTCTCTCCTTCTTCTAGTCCTGCTGAAAACAAATCGCAAGAGTCTCCATCGCCACAAACAAGACTTTTGCACAGGCCCTCAACAATGCTTGTGACATTCCATATAGTCAGCTGCCGAAGCCCTGCATCAAGGGGGATGAAGTCTCCATCAAGATCCCTGAAGAGGAGTACAAAGCGGGGTTGGAAGAGTGTAAAAACCATCTGCATGGTCGCCTGTTTCTGTTGAAAGGCGATGGTAACATTAAGATACATGACTTGCGGGCTAAGTTATCGAAACTTTGGGCTCCATTGAGTAAGTGGGGCATGGTATCCCTGG
Source organism: Calophaca sinica (assembly GCA_037113605.1). NCBI lineage: Eukaryota > Viridiplantae > Streptophyta > Magnoliopsida > Fabales > Fabaceae > Calophaca > Calophaca sinica. The sequence continues at coordinate 26,328,672 of CM073730.1, read as the reverse complement.
GAAAAGGGTTATTGTGAGTTCTCATTCTCATCTGTGGAGGATTTGCAAAGTGTCAGATCGAATAACTCGTGGAATCTCAAGCCAGGCATCCTTCGCTTGTTTAAATGGACCCCTGACTTCAATCCTAACAAGCAACGACAAACCAGTGCTCAGTGTTGGGTCAAGATCTTTGGCTTGGCGCAAAAATATTGGAGGCCTAAGATAATCTTTGCTATCGCGTGGAGTATTGGAATTCCTATTTGTCTTGATGATGCAACAAGTAAGCAAATGGAAGATCGCATGTTTGACCATTTTGCGAGAGTATTGATCAATGTTGACCTCAATGGCCAATTCTGGAATCAAATTCTTGTTGAAAGAGAGGATTATGCTTTTTTTGTGGGCATACAATATGAAAACTTACCCAAATTTTGTCTTTCCTGTCAAAACATTGGCCATTCTTTGGCCTCATGTCGCAAAGTAGAAGGTACCCATGGGCCTACTAAACCAGTTTTGTCTGATAAAACTGTGATGGAGGGCAGAGAAAAAAATTTCAACTCTAGGAAACCAATTTCTAAATTTGTTCCTAAGCAGCAGCACAATCGTGGGGGGCCTTCTAAATCTGATAAGGGAAAAGGAATTGTGAATCCTGATGTTGATATGGAAAGGAATGTTGTGAATGCAGAGGTTTTTATTGCTGATCATAATGGTGTACTGCATCCAGGTCAGACTTCTCTTATTTCTGTTGAGAAAATTGTCACAACTAATTCTTTGGGTGGTGGCACTATCCATGCGGCTAATTTGGAGCAGCATGTTGACCCTAATCCTCTTCTTGGGTTTGTGCCTAGTACCAGGCATGCTCTTGTGCAACAGGATGCTCCCTTGCATTTGCAACAGACTATCATTCAAGTAAGGGATGATAGGAATGAAAATATTGTTGAGCAGTCTAACACTGCCATTATTTCCTCTTCTAATAATGATCATTGTGCACAAGTTACCCCTACTCTTGTCCAAGTTGACTTGCAGGACACCTCTGTGGACATTGTTCAAGAAACTCAAATGGGCAATCTCGTTCATCCTGTAATAGCAGCTACCTCAACCAGCTCAGTGCATATAATTGACAACTTGCATGATGTTCCTATTAAGGTGGGTAAGGATCTTAGAGTCCTTCAAAATTGGAATGATATATTGGATGATGATTCAGAGACTGAGGGCCGATCTTCTGGTACTTCTGGTGTTCAACTAGACCAAGCTAATGAAGGAGAATTTGAGGTGGTCATGTCTAATCACAAGAAAAAGAAAATGAGGAAGAAATCATCAAAGAAAGGAAACTCTAGCAACTACAATACCCGAACTCGGGCAGGGCTTAAAAACCTTGCTCAATGAAGTATATTTATTGGAATGTTAGAGGTTTGGCCAACCCCTCAACTAGGTTGGCTCTTAAAAAGCTTTGTGTCAATCACAAGCCTGATTTCCTTTTTAGAGCCTTGGATGCAAGCAAATCAGTTGCCTATTAATTTTCTGCGAAGGCTTGAGCTGAGGATTTTTGCTGTCAATAGCAGGGAAAATCTTTGGTGCCTTTGTGCTTCTCATTAGAACCCGAATGTCATTGCAATCTCTGATCATCAGGTTTCTTTTTCAGTTAGTTTGGAAGGCAAAGATACTGGAATTGCAGTAGTGTATGCTTCTTACAATTACATGCATAGGAGATCTCTTTGGCATGAGTTGAATTTATTGCAACAATCTCATGTGTTACCTTGGTGCTTCATAGGAGATTACAATGTTGTTCTTGGGGCTCATGAGTATCGTGGCAGTGGCAGTCCTCCTAAGATTGCTAGTGATGAATTCCAAAATTGGACAACAACCAACAACTTGATTCATCTTCCTACTAGAGGTGCTAATTACATTTGGTCCAATAGAAGAAGAGGTAGAGCCTTCACTGAGAAAAGATTGGATAGAAGTGTTTGCAATGCAGATTGGGTGGATTTCTGGTCTAGTGTTGCTTGTTGTACTCTCACAAAGAGTAAATCTGATCATTACCCTTTGCTGCTAGATTTAAAGAAAGAGAACAAGCAGCATCCTTCATCATTCAAATTTCTCAGGATGTTGTCGAGCCATCCTGATTGTCAAAAAATTGTGCAGGAAGTTTGGAATGATTCTATTATTGGTTGCACCATGGTTGTTTTATCTCAAAAGCTTAAAACTCTGAAAAACAAGCTGAAAGATTGGAACAAAGTTGTCTTTAGAGATGTGAACAAGAAAGTGAAGCTGCCAAAACCCAATTAGATGAAATTCAGCAAAATATTGATATTGCTGGCTACTCTGATGCTCTCTTTGATGCAGAAAAAACTACACAGCTGGAGTATGAGCAAGCCTTGGATGTTGAGGAGCAATTTTGGCAAGAGAAGTCTAGGCTAAATCGGCACATTCATGGTGATCGCAACATCAAGTTTTTTCACAAGATGGCTAAGGTTAGGAATGTGACTAAGCAAATTAATATGCTCAAAGTTGAGGATTATGTTATTAATAACTCGGTTGAGATTGAAAATCACATAGTCAATTACTTTGAAGGTATTTTCAGTGTCAATAATAGTTGCAGGGACAATGGATTGACTGATGAGGCTATTCCTAATATTGTCTCGGCTGCTGATAACATCATGCTTACTAATTTACCTTCCATAGAGGAAGTTAGACAAGCTGTTTTCTCTATGAACTCAGACGGTGCTCTGGGGCCTGATGGGTTTGGTGCTTTTTTCTTCCAAACTTATTGGGAGATTATTGCTAAGGATGTCCTACAGGCAGTGCTGCAATTCTTCACTAAAGGCTGGATCCTTCCAAACTTCAACTCTAATTTAGTTGTTTTAATTCCAAAAGTTCCCGAGGCGGAGAGAATTGACCAATACAGACCTATAGCTCTTGTCAACTTCAAATTTAAGATCATCACCAAGGTCCTCACAGATAGACTAGCCAAAATTGCTCCAACTATTATCTCTACCAATCAAAGAGGCTTCATTCAGGGTCGTCAAATCTCTGACTGTATTTGTCTTACTCCTGAAGCCATTAATTTGTTAGATAAAAAGGCTTTTGGTGGTAACTTGGCTTTAAAGATTGACATCCGCAAAGCTTTTGACACCATTGATTGGTGTTTTCTTCTCAAAGTTCTTTAGAAGTTTGGTTTTGACCCCAAATTCTGTCAATGGGTGGACACTATTTTAAAATCGACAAAGCTTTCTATTTCGGTAAATGGCAAGGCAACAAGCTATTTTTCTTGTAAAATGGGTGTTAGACAAGGGGATCCCTTGTCCCCCTACTGTTTTGTTTAGCTGAAGAAGTTCTGAGTAGGAGTATTCCCAAGCTTGTTTCAGATGGGGTTCTCCACTTAATGACAGGTCCTAGAGGTATTCATGTTCCATCTCATGTTCTCTATGTTGATGATGCAATGCTGTTCTGTAAAGGGATCAGTAGAAATCTCATTGCACTTAAAGAGTTGTTTCATAGATATGGAGAAGTGTCAGGTCAAGTTATCAACCTCAGTAAGTCCACCATATATGCTGGTGCTATCTCTTCCCAGAGACAGCATACCATTGCTGATTTATTGGGGTTTGGCATTGGGCAGCTTCCTTTCATCTATCTTGGCCTTCTTATTTTCAAAGGTAAGCCGAAAGATATTCATCTTCAGCTCATTGCGACAGGATTAAAGATAAACTAGCCTCTCGTAAGGCCTCTCTCTTATCTATTGCAGGGAAAGTTGAGCTGGTGAAAACGGTAATTCATGGTATGATGCTTTATAGTTTCTTAGTCTACTCTTGGCCGATTAGTTTACTAAATTTGGTTGACAAATGGATTCATAATTTTGTATAGTCTGGAGATGTAAATCAAAAGAAAGTGGTTACTATTGCTTGGCATAAAGTTTGTAGTCCCACTATGGAAGGAGGCCTTAGCATTAGATCTCCTAGAGCCATTAATGATGCAGCCATGGTGAAACTTTGCTGGAATTTGTTTCAATCTGACAACCAGTGGGCTCATCTTCTTAGAGCAAGAACTTTCCGGAACAAGAGATTCATTTCTTATCACATTAACTCTTCCCTTTGGGCTGCTCTAAAGTCTAAAATTTCTATTGTTCAAGATAATATCATTTAGCAGCTTGGCTCTGGGAAAGATTTTCATTTTTGGACTGATCATTGGTTGGATCAACCGATTGTTGACACTCTGTAGATCCCTCAGCATTTGAATGATATGTTTAAGGCTAAGGTTGCTCATTTCATCAGCAATGGTCAGTGGCGCATTCCTAGTTGGATTTCTTAGAAATTCCCAGTTCTGGTTAATGTATTGAAAAAGATCACAATTCCCCTCTATTCAGAGAACGATACTTTGATTTGGAAGGCTACAAATTCAGGGAGCTCTCCTTCAAAGATGCTTATCTCCATATCAATCCAATTGGTCAGACTATTCCTTGGTGTAGACTGATTTGGAACAAGGCCATCCCTCCTTCTAAATCTATTTTGATCTGGAGAATCATGCATAATCGACTTCTAACAGATGAAAATCTTTGGAGCAGGGGCTGTGTTACAGTTTCGGTTAGTTCCCTTTATGGTATAGCAGCTGAAACAACTCCTCATTTGTTTTGTGATTGCCCCTTCATTCAGTAGTTGTGGCGCTGGTTAAGCTTAGCTATTGAGTTCCAAATTGATGCATCTAGCATCCATAGTATTCTATAGTGCTGTGACAGAAATTTGTCCCCTCTAGTTAAAGATGTTGTTCTTGTTGGTGTCATTAATGTCGTCTACATCACTTGGCAGTGCCACAACAAAGTCAGTTTCGATAGTGTCTTCACCCCTATTCAGGCTGCTAAGAATTTGGTCTCTGCCAACGTTGCTTTAGTAGGAAACTCCAGCTCCAACTCGGCCTCTTCCTCTATGAGTGACTTTGTTATTTTGAAATCTTTTTCGGTGAATGTTAAGCATGGTAAGGCGCTTATCATCAAAGAAGTTTGCTGGTGGCCTCCTCTTTGTAATTGGATCAAGTGTAACACTGATGGTCCCGCTCGGGGTGCTCCAGGTTTTGCTGTCTGTGGTGGCATATTTAGAGATCGTAGTGTAGCAGCTCTGGGATGTTTTGAGTTAAATATTGGGATTTCTTATGCTCTTCATACAGAGCTCATTGGCGTGATGGTGGCCATAGAGATTGCTTATAAGAAAGGGTGGCACAATTTTTGGTTAGAATGTGACTCTAAGCTTGTGTTTTTGGCTTTTAATTCTGTTAGTCTAGTTCCTTGGTAGCTTAGAATTAGATGGAGGAATTGTTTAGAGCTGTCTAAGAATATGTGTTTTGTGGTTTCGCACATTTATCGTGAAAGCAATAATTATGCAGATAGGCTTGCCTCTCACGCTTTACATATTCAGTGTTTCCACTAGTGGGATTCCTTCCCTCTTTCATTAGGGATGATTTTTTAGGAATAGAGTTGGGTTTCCTAACTTTCGGTTCAAATAATGTTTCTTCAAGGGTTTTGGTCTATGTTCCCCCTTACTATTGTTTCTTTTTTCAATTTTTAATATATATTGATTGATGTGCTGCAAATGTTTGGCGACAGCTGAGGTGCCAACATAGTTGGAATGTCAGCTGTTACAGTGATGTCTTTGCATATCAATTTTTTTTTAAAAAAAAATACATATTAGTAGATGAACCATGATGTTAGTCTTTTTCTATATATATATATATAGGAGCGATCAAATTGCACCGGTGTAATATCTGGGTAATGTTACACCCTTCAAACATCATATCGGATAAATATTTTTCAAAATCAACCGTTGAATTGAAAGTTGCTATCATATAGATCATATCTATAAATTTTTACAAAAATCTAAAATCATCTGCTATGTCATCAAGATTAATCAAGATTAACGTCAACACTATAATTGCATATAGCGTTAATCTTGACGCATATTTGATGACATGGCAAAAAAAAATGCTGAGTTTTGAGACACCCATATTTGTTTGTTTTTTTTTTCTTCTTGTTTCTTGCTGAACCGACAACGATTAGATCATCATTTCAGTCGTGTGGACATGGAGAACCGTGAATTTCTACTTACGAAAGACAACGTCGATCGTCGTTGGAGTTTCAAACTATTTTCAAGCATCGATCCACTGTAGACCATTTGATGCACTGTCCCACCCTAACCATCACTTCAAACACGAGACATAGAAGGTGTTGCCCTTGTATAGCCTAATACCTAGTTTCTTGATTTTAGAGCAGATTTACTTGCAACAAATATATTAGCATATTATAATGTGGGCATGACCATACATTTTAGCAGTCTCATCTCTCTACATGATTTGCGACACGTCTAATAATAACCATCTTTATAGTCACTGGGTTAGTTGTAATATTTGGTGGCATCAAAACAAATGGCTTATCCTGTTGAGGTTAAACAAGTGGGAATACTGTGCAATAAGAAGCTCAGCAAATCAATCAAGCACGCTTATGCAAAGACACTAAAGACATCCCTCCATTAAATTTAAACATTTGAGAACAAATGTTTTGCACATGGTATTGTACAAAACAAAATAATTTACATAAGAAAAATGCTAACAACAGACTCTCTAACACTCTTTCAAATGCACTATCTTCTAATGTGTACTATCTTCTAATGTTGATAGCACTCCTCTTTACACAGTCCCTTAACTTCCGATATAAAAATGATGATTGGAGTAAAAGTCCATTATTAATTACATCTGCATTGTTAGTTCTGAGCTCTTATGAATTTTTGTCAAGTCAACTAAATGGCGCATGGTTGGCCTGCCATGGGGACAATTCCATGGGGATTTCAGCTCAGCCAAATGCTCGAGTATCTGAAACAATTAGTGTAAACTAAACTCAGTCTGGAAGAGATACTTAGTAAATGTGTGTTTTTTTAATGGAGAGGGGTGGTGCTAAAAATAATGTTTTACTACCTTCTGCATTTCATTTCTTCCAAGTGCATCACCAATCATAATTGATGATCGACATGCACGTGATGCCAACATTGCACGAACTCTTGGAGGACAAATGGAATCTGAGGAATCATGTCTATAACTACCAATAATGGAACATTCCCCATGACCATCACCATCAGACAGGGTAGAGATCAGCTCCTTAACATCTGTTGGGAAAAAATCCTTATCATTAATCACTCAATACACTTCTCATATCTTAACGATAGTCTTCTTCAATATCTCATTTTATGAACAAGTGATTTGCAGTGATTAAACAGAATCTCTAAAAAGACTGTTTCAGCAAAAAAAGTGCCCTAGACGTCACAAGATTCAAATATGCATATGACAATCTTTAGATCCAAGCTTAGGCCAAGGTTGAAAATAAAAAAACAAAATTTTGATATCACGGAATGGACAAAATATCAATCAATTTAAAGGGTCTAGGGCACTAGTAAGAGCATCATAATGATTTCTAAGGTGACGCAAGCCAGGCACCACAGACCTTTACAGGGGAGAGGGCTTTACTAAAGTTTAACCACAATGTGAGTGTCGTATATGCATCCTAAAGCATGTTCATGCAGAACATAGTGGATTTAACATTTAGCATAAGTTAGTTGAGAATGTTACCACTCCTTCATCAGAAGATAAACAACCTAGATAATTGTTACGATCCTTAATTGTCTTCTTGATACTAGCCTACTTGAATTGCATCAAAAAAACAACTTAAGCCATGTAAGTCGGCTACAATTTCCAGCCTAGCCTGAACCATCTTCCAAAATGAATACAAAATTTGAAAAATGAAAAGGATATCATGCACAGAATTACATATCCAATGCACATGAGATGCTTTTTCTTGACATATCGTGATTATATAAACCGACAGAATTCCTGATTTAATCACATAAAATCCATAAAATTCATAGGTTCTACCTTCAATTCCAAACATTGTGTTTTTACTGTAGGGGGCAGACTTTAATTTATAACGGCATCCAGGTGGTGCATTTGGATCCTCTTCCAAAGTAAATCCATTCTTCCTAAAAATGGAGATAATGCAAATCCATGTTACGAACTACAATAGACCTTAAAGATGCAAACAAGAACACAAAAGTAAAAATGAAATACTGTATCTAGAAAATTGAATTCAATTTCAACTATAATCTCCATAGAAAAAAGTAATCCATTGTAAGAGTGACTGGACCAAACATAATTAATGGTGTATCCAACAGCCTTTCAGAGATTATGCAAAAGTTTTAATTTCTAATGTGCATGCAGCAATTATAGCAGACACACCATACAACCATAGTTAAAGACATTAGCTTACAGGAAACAACTAGTTAAATAATTTGGGGGCTCTCAAGTTCAAAGTTCACAGCTTTGACTTTTGTTTGTACATGCCACTCAAGCTTTGCCAACTTGAAAATTTTAGAAAAGACGCTCTCTCTTTTCTCAACACGTCACAAATGTATCTTAAGATTAACGAGCATCATGCTTTCCAAATATATGATATGATATCACATTCTGTAAGTTATTTAATGGTTCAAGTATATCAAATCTTACATCTGCATCTTAACCTAGGTAAGGATGTGAGTAATGATATCAAACATATTATAAATCCAATATACATATGCCTGAATTTTTTATATATTTTTGAATTATTGCTAAAATTATCTATTTGTTATCAATTAAGGCAGTGCCGGTCAGCCATCGAATTGACTTAGCATTAACACAAGGCAGAATTCTGAGCACAGCTGTCAAGTGGGCCATAAGCGGATCTGCATGTCTGAGTTTTATCATGTAGCAGAGTAACTCATAACTGGTGCATTAGGAAATGATTTTTTTAGGGTGACATTAGATCACTGTTATTACTTAAAACGATCCTTAAATACACAAAGAAAGATAATCAAGACGGTTATTTTTCAAAGCTGATCATCTGAGGCAACTCATTATGACAATCAAATTAATTAAATGAGAAAGTAAATCAGAGATGATGGTACAGCATCATTTCTGTACTGGCTATAGCAAACAAGAAACATAAACAGTCTGATTGACGCAGGATTGATATTAGAATCCTGTTCATTAAATCTAGTTTCTGACAATAACCCGAAATAAGGAAAATCGACATATCACCACTTAATCAATATGGCTCAAGTTATACCTGATTATGTCCATGTGCATTGAAACAACTATTTCGTCTTCAGGGGATAACTCCAATCCTATTGGCCTACATATGCAATTTTCATTGGTAGAATTTAGATCATGAACAAATAAAGAGAAGAGAAAACATTACTTTGTTACGTGCCATCTGGGCAATGTAGAAATATATCATCCGTTTACAGTAAGTGATTGTGCTTTGACAATCAAAGTTTATACTCTAAGCATGCTACGTAACTTTGAACTCAACAAGTCCTGTACCTTCTCCTCAAGTTTGCATCAGAATAAGTAACTTCCTTTTACTACCATGTTATTGACAGTCCCCTCCAGTCCAGAGAAAAAGAAAAAAAAAGGAATACTTAGGTATAATGATTGTAAGAGAACAATGATGTAAACACCTCACCTAAGCAGAGGCTGTTGGTTCAAGATGGTTGATTGGGACAGACATTCAAAATTGTATTTTTCATCAGCAGCATGCTGAAAATAGATTATTCTCCACCACAAAATATGTTAAAAATTATGAGATATGAATTTTAGCAAAAGAATGCATTTACATGGATTAATCATTTAAGGGGATGGTAGAAGAAGCTGCACAATCTGTAGTTCCAAAAAATATATTGGAAATTACCTGATCCACAATGAATAAATCTTGATCCAATTTACCAATGATAAATCCGAGATTGAATTGCCCAATCACCTGTTAAAGCATGTATCTAAGTAATCAGTAAAAAAATACATGATATATTTAATCTGAAAATGCAGGTATGATCTAGCAGCTAAAAATTCAAATATAATTTTGGCATGATAAATTAGATATGAGGATTTTGTATTCCAAAAACAAAATGATTTGGTTTAATGGTGGGGAAAAAAAAACCTAGAAAAGCCTAAACAGCTTAGTTTCACTTTCACCACTTACTAAGATAGCAAAAAACCAAACAGCGCTGCGATAACCAATCCCAAAAATAGCATTGAGTATTGAGATTTGGACAAAGCCAAGCCTTCCACAACAAAAAAGATTAAGAACTATAATTGTTATTACAAGTATATATAATTACAATATGAATCATACTAACAACCTTCATTCTTCTGAAGTCTTCCTTCTTGAACAATCTTTCCAGTTCCGTAGCTGCCGCTGCTAAAACACTTTCTTTCTGCTGTTCAATTGCTGGTTGTGAAAGCTCCAGAGTTGCATCCATATAGTGACTATAAATATTATGAGAAAGAGTTAGCATATATATGATTTTCCTATTTTATACAAAGGCTACTGAAGTAAAAACCTTTTTCCGTTAGCTTTTACACATCTATATTTACTGGATTGCATCAAAGAAAGCCTCTTCTCTCTCCTATTCTTGAGGTCTTGGAAAGAAAATTGCATGTTGGAGCATATCCTCTGACCAGAAGACTTAGGAGAATCTAACCGTACAGGCGATGAACGTAATGGAGGGTCTGAGACCAAAATCTGCTCTGTAGTATTGATCAGATCGATCCTAGATGGTGTAATTGATGCTGTATCAGCTAGATATGCTTTATTCTCTTGAAGTAGTTTCTGCAAAATATGAAATCTAAGATAATAGCAAGTTTTATTTTAATCCCCCCCCCCCCTCCTCCTTTGGATAAAGAAGAAATTTTGTTAGAAAGAAAGAGGCACTACAAAGGAAAGGAGGATTGGTCTTCTCCTTTTGATAAAGAAATATAAAAATGCTCAATAAATATGAGATAAAGACGTTACTACTGTGTTGAGTTATTTTCTGTATTAGTATCTGGTTTCCTACTTGGAACTTCAACTTAAATGATCCCAAATACAAACTTCGAAAATTGACATTTTTAATGATAAAATATCAAATGATTATATAAATCAATAATAGTACAATCACAGGCAATATTGTGCTTCGAGAACTATAAGAGTAGATATATGAAATTTTAGCAATTCAAACTTAATTTTGGAGTGCTTGATTGCAAACCAACATACCATTTTGGGTTCTCTGTCAGTAGAGTCACCTCTAAAAGAAACTGAATTTTCATTTTTGTGGATGATTCTATTAGGATTGAGTTCCTGCAAATGTTCAATCTCACCCGGCTTAGCAGTTTCATTAATTTGGTCAAAACGAAGTGATGATCTCGTTATCAAGTCATTTGTTTCAGTATTTGCAGTCTTCAATGGACAATGAGGAGCTTGATTTCTAAGGACAGACACTTCAGATAAGGCTGTAATGACGTCATCACGTTTTCTTTTAGTCACAGCAACAAAACTGTTAAGAGTTGACTGAACATGTCTTGATTGATTAGATGAATATTTATTAGAAGAACCACCATTCTCAACTGTCCTTGAGACCAGAGTAGTTTGATTGCGCATAACACTACCAGTACATGCTGACTGTCTTCCACTCTTACCATTCTTTAAAGTTCTATGTGCTCTGAGCGTGAACTCCTGACCCATTAAACTCCCAGCATTCTCACAAATTAGCCCTTCTTCAACATGTGAGCATTGATCATCGTTGACAGATTCAGAAGCATTTTTGGAATCAGTAACAGGTTTCTCCTTATGCTCATCGTGAGATATACTATCATTGTTGCAGACAGTATTATTCTCATCCCGAGAAATACTACCAATGTTGCACTCTTCCCGAGGAAAACTGCCTTTAGGGGACAATGGTTTCATTATGTTAGGAGACTTCCCATGAGAAGAACACAACTCAACAGAGTCTTCTTTTACAGTAGGCTGCACAATTTCATTGACAGAATAACATACATTACTGGGAGAATAAATTTGTTGTAAGCCCTCTCTCAGGGCTTGCAATATGGAAGTTTCTTCAGAAAAAAATATTTTTCTCTTATCAGGAGTCACATTGACATCGTATGCTCTTGTGGGAACTGTAAAACTCAAGATTGCAATGGGATATTGTTTAGAGTTTGCACTTCTATATAACTCATTCACAAGTTTGTTGACTTTAGGCATATCAACGGGTCTGCCGTTAACAAAAAAATACTGCCTATCTCCCAAATTCCTTCCATTACCCTGTCCAGACTTGGAAAGAAAACCATCAACTTTACAACTCTCAGTTATAGATAATGTCATGGGCTCCAAGCTGTTGAAAGTGTTCATGCCAAGCACTGTTACGATGTTATCTTTCAGAGAATCACTTCCTTGCGTTTTAAGTACCACAGACCTTGCATTTTTGCCAGTTGTGTTCGTGCAGACAAAACGAACACCTCTTGCTATAAGGGCATATGCCTGAAGAGTATTAAATAGAAGAATATATATATATATATACAAACTCATTGAAACAGGGAAAAAAGCAAGAATTCAGTAAAAAAAAAAAAAAACATTAAAGAAATTCCCAAAAACATGGAAATACACGCACCACAGTTAGAAGGTTTGACAATTTTTTTTTTTGGGTGCTAAGAAGGTTTGACATTTTATTTGACAACAATGATAAAATGGAAAAACAGAGAATAACACACAATCGCTTACATAAAACAGAGACTCACATTCAAGAGAGAAACCAACTTGCCATATTCCTTGCGTATGTTACGTTTAAACTCTTTGCTTCGTACAGGCAGATTAGAGAACAACTTCTTAACAGTGACAGTGGTTCCAATTTGTCGTGCGGTTTTCCTTTCGGCCACAAGAACACCGGAATGGTCAAAAGTCAAGTGCGTCGCAACCGGCTCGCTCACCGTTCTCGTTTCAACGGTCAAGTTCCCCAGAGAACAAAGGGAACTCAGCGCCTCTCCTCTGAAGCCAAAAGTGGTGAGAGATTGAAGATCATGAAATTCCGATAATTTTGAGGTATGATACTTGAGTCCAAGAACCTGAAATCATTTCCCCATAAACAATGTTAATAAGCTTAACCCTAACACTATTTATTTAGGGTTTTCGCGTTTCAGCGATAATAATAATAATAATAATAATACCTTGAAATTGTTAGGGGAAATGCCGCAACCGTTATCGATGACCTGAAACCATTCTTCGCCGAAGTCCTTGAGAGCTATTTCGATGCTGGTGGCGCCGGCGTCCAAGCTGTTTTCGACGAGTTCCTTAACCGCAGAGGAGAGGTCGAGGATCACTTGACCGGCACATATTCTGTGAACGATTGCCTTGGCGATGGGTTTAATTGTTTGCGATTCAGCTGGCATTGCTGCTTCCCTACACTTGATTAACCGTTGCAGTGTTTCTTCTGTGATCCGAACCACCGAAACCCCATACAAATTGTGACAGAAAAACCTGCAAAGTTTGCCGCCAAAAGTGGAAGCGGGAACGAAACCCAAAGAGGAAATAAAATAACGTTTGGGGCTTGATTGAGCTTGGCCTTGCTATATTTCTTCCTAATGCGGCTTAAGGTTTTGCATTTTTATCTTTCGCGCATTTCTGTTTTATGAAAAGTAAAAAAATTAGTTTAATCAATGTAAAATTATTTAAATGACGATAAGAAAAATAAATTCAATCAAAAAAAAATCAAATATAAAAATATGGATATCTGAACATTTAAATTTTTAATTTTTATAATTAAGTTAATTAATAATAGCTTAAGTTTATCTGAACATTTGTCTATTTAACCATGTTACTTGAGTATGTACAGAATTGAGTAGGATAAATTCTCTCAAGTATTTGAAAGTTCCTCAATAAAGGAAGAGAAGCTTGTATAGACATACATCAGTTTAAACAAGTTTGCACCATGATAAAAACACAAGAACTATGAAGAAAAAGTCTACAGAGTAGGTTTGGTGCTTTTAATGAAGAATTTATTGCAGCATAACTCAATACAGGGATGAAATAAAGTTCATCACATGATATAATTGCTGAGGTGATCCACTATTAAAGTTAAAGTAGATCCTGTACAAATACCAAGATGAGAAGGTTTTGCCTGCTGCATGACAGGACAGTGCTATACAGAAAAGTACATAAGTAGTTGCACTTTACTGTAGAAGTGAAATATGCTTTCTGCTGATTTTGGGGGTCTCTCCAACGGTCCTAATTGACTTCTCTGGTCTATATAAAGCTATCAACACTTCAGGAAAAAGTGTGAGAGTGCACTGAACTGTTACATTGCAAATCAAAATCTCAAAATCATCATCTTCTCAACCACACTCAAGTCTACTGCGCAATCTTCTCTGGGATTTATCTCTGAGTGTGTTCTGCTTGATTAAAACCTCAAATATCCTGAATCATTACTTTGTAATCAAGTATTAGAAATCCCACAACCAAATACCTTGTATCCTTGTACCTTGTTTCATTCTACCAAACTACCTAGGTGGGTGAGTGTTGGTGAGAAGCTACTAGGTGGAATCTCCTTAAACTGAGAATAGGTTTCTGGAGTGTTAGAATCTTGTAGATCTGGGTTAGATGCTACAACAGCAGTAGGTAGAAGCTGTGAAAGAAAACTACCAGGAATCTTTTAGTCAAGCTTGGACTAAAAGAGTGTTGTCACTATTTGAAAGAAATAGTGAAAAATCTCACTGAAAGTGAGGAGTGGAGTAGCCTATTCTGGGTGAACCACTATAAATTCTCTGTGTCTTCAACTTTTCTTTCATTTATTTACTGCACTAAGAAATTGTGAAAAATTTCTCTTCATAACTCTAAGAAGGTTCAAGATCTCTAAACATGCTCAAGTTTAAAGAAAAACACTGATTTACTATTTGAAGAAGATTAAACTCAGTTTACTGTTGTTTATCTGCTTCTCATATTTAATATTATTGAAATAGTATTCAAACCTGTTTTCAAACAATTTCCACAGCATTTAAATCTATTTTGTTTCAGCTTTCAACTTACTCTTATTTTAGAGAAGGTTAACCAGAACTGCCCGCGACTAATTTTCTCAACATCAGTATTTCTTTTGAAAACAACTTTGTGCTACTTTAACAGAAATTTTTTAAAAGGGTCACAACTCAACCCCCTCTCCTTGTGACACTAGTTCACTTCACGAGACACGTTCTCAAGAGGAGAGGCATTCCTCTAGATGATAGTTGCCCGATCTGCACCTCAGAGGCGGACACGATCATCCATTGCCTTTTCACTTGTCGGCAAGCTGCTGTGTTGTGGAATCGCTGCGGCTTTCCACCTTCTTCCTTTCCATCTAGGAATACAAACTTGCGGCACCGGTTGTCTTCTCAGGATGTAGCAGCAATCCATATTATTTTGGTGGTGGTGTGGGTTTTGTGGCTCGCAAGAAATCGAAAAATCTTTGACAATGTTGACCACTAGGTTTTCTCTCTCGCGACTCAAGTGTACTCTCTGTCCCACAACATTTCTCAGGCTTTTGGTGCTTCTCTGGTCTTGCCAAGTAGAAGCCCGAGAGAGGTTTCTTGGATCAGACCTGCGGTGGGGTCCTTTTCTCTGAACGTTAACGATAGTGCTCTCTCCAATCCTGGGAATGTTGGGTTTGGTGGCCTTCTCAAGAACCATGATGGCTCTTTTATCAGGGGTTATTCTGTAGTGTGGGAATGTCAAATATTATCTATGCAGAAATTATGGCAATCTACTTTGGCTTGCAGCTTTGTTGGGAAAGCTGGGATCTGCAGCTTAAGCTGCTTCTCAAATTCTTTGGTGGCGGTTAAACTCATCAGGGAAGGGCTGTCTTCTTTCCATCTCTATGTGAATAAGATCACCACTATTCGCCAGTTTTTGTCTAAAGATTAGGCCCTTAGCATTCATCACACCCTCAGGGAGGGTAATCAATGTGTAGACTTTTTAGCCAAGCTTGGAGCCAGAAGTGATGTGTCTTTGGCCGTGTTAGATATTGCTCCCACTGGGTTAAGCCCTTTGTTGTTGGCTAACGCTATGGGTACCTCATTTAGGAGAGATTAGTTTGTTTGGTTGTGTTGTTTTTTTCCTTTATTTCCTTTGATTACCAAAAGAAAATATCATCATTACTAGGGGTGGGCATAGGTACAGGTCGACCCATGAACCCGACCTACCCAATCCAACCCAACAAAAAAAAAAGGTTGGTTTAGGTTATTGGGTTGGGTCGGTTTTAAAAGAAACACACCCATAGCATATGAGTTGGGTGCCGGGTCTAAAGATTGCAAACTCGAACAACCCAACCCAACCCAACCACTGTAAATGAACACAACTTTTTTTTACTTACTAAGTGAACGTGTCACGTATATTATACGAAATGACTTATTTCCTGTAAGCCACAGTGAATGTTGAGTTATGTATTTGAAATATGAAATATGCGTTTGTATTTGGAATGTTTTATATATAATTTGAATATGAAATAATACACTCTCCAAACATTAAATATTATAAAATATGAAATATTGTGTTGCGTATTTATTGTTTTTTAATCAGACTAGGTGAATGTTGAATAAATCAATGTTTAAGGTCTTGATAGTGTTTTTTTTCTTCATAAATATATTTTTTTCCTATTTGTCTTTGATTTTTTTTCCAATTTTTTTTGTATTTTTATGAGAAGTAAATATTTTAATAACCCGTTCACACTACCCAAACCAACCCATATGAGGTCGGGTTGGGTTGGTTCGGATTATGTAAAAAAAATCGACTAAACCGACCCAACCCAACCTGTGTATATTTGATTGGGTAGGTCTTTAAACTCTTCAAAACCCACCTAACCCGACCCATGTCCACCCCTACCGGTTACGGTTACAAAAGCCGGCTCATGTGCACCGGTCCAGGCCACTAATTGAATTAGAAATGCGTTACAATTAGTAATAACCAGTTCAACTTGACCTCACTCAATTGGTTCGACAGGTGGTTTAGTTATTTAGTTTTTTTTTTTATAATCTTGTTGTGTAAATTTATATCATCTTTATACTATTACAAATAAAGTGATATATTAGATGGGTGGTCGTAGAAACCTTGCTCCGATGGCCACGAGCACTAAATATTCGATCCCAAGCATAGAAAACAAGTAAGGTTGCATAGAGCAATTAACAGTCGACATAAAACTTCATAGAATTCACATGGTATGGATCATCTTCAACAAAATACTGTTAAGAAGTTTTATAAAAAAACTTGTTAAGAAGTTATCCATGAGCAATGTGCTACATGGCTTGAATACAATGTCAAGTGAGCAAGGGACGAACCACTAACACTAGAGTGTAGTGAAAAAAATGGGAATAGGTTCTCATGTCATAAATAGGTGTGGATAAAAAAAATTAGTTCAAAGAGTAATATTCATTTTATAATTTCATAATGTAAGCACCCTTATAGATAAATTAATAGAAATAATAGGATCACGAGGAGAGAAATATTTTATGTGTTTATAGTAGACTAGTAACTAGTAAGTGGTTAGGAAAAAAAGAGTCTCGTTATTTGAACACCAATTTGGGACACCTAAATTCGATAACTTTTTGAATAGTTAACGTTGTTCATACACGTAGTTAATAAAATATTGGATTTAGTTAATAGAAATATCAGGTGTCGCAACTCATTAACCATCTTCATTAACCACAAATTTGAACGTGATTAATCACGATTTTCAAGCGTTTCAAATCAACATGGAGTTGAACACCTGAATATTGTGGTCAATAACGTTCAAATTTGTGTTTAATGAGAATCAGTTGATAATTAATGAGCTGTAACACATGATATAATCATTAAATAAATCTAACATTTCATTAACCATATATTATACGAACTGCGTTAACCATTGAAAAAGTTGTCAAATTTAGGTATCTGTGAGAGAAAAAAAGGTTAAAGAAATAAACATGTCGAAATTTAAGCTTTGGTCCATTGGAAACATGAGGTCTATAAATGGGGTCCATCTAATATAGACCTGGTCCAAACATGGACCCTCTCATGCAACCGATAGTGATGGGTTACCTGGTCACCAACAAGCTTTCTCTCACAGGCAAGTTCTCCTCCTCTGTTGCCCCTAAAATGAAACCAGGGAATGAAATCGCCAAGGAGGACGAAGAAGACAGCAAAGGCGTGAGCACCAACGATTGGAATCAGTTCTGGGAACCGGGGAAAATCTTCATGGGAAAAAGACCATTGGGGAGTATCTCGGGGACTTCCGCCATGGAAGAATGCAATTGCAAAAATATGGAATATTAAATATGGATTATTATCACAACTCATGCATTGCGGGTACTAATTAGTGGTATTTTAATATCGGAATAAATTGAATTGAAGTAATAAACAATTGAAAGTAAAAGAAAAGAAGGATCGGTCTCTTCAGCTCCCTAAACAAATCGAGTAATCCCAAAAACAACGTATCGTCACTGTTGGCGTTCTTCTCAAGCGAAAACATTTTCTCCTTCACATGGAGCATTGTCAATGTGGCATCAACTACAGGGTAACAGAGATGAAGAAACACCTCTTCACTTTGGTGTAGGATAAACTTTCTTAAAAGTTTTTGTTGGTCTTTTCCATCTGTAACTGTGTCCAATAATGGGAGATAAAAATCATTAACCGGTTGTACCCAGTAAAATCAATGGGTTCACCTATGAACCCCTTTTAAGGTGTCTATATTAGAAGCATCCCTATAAATGATAAAGGAGAACAGATCGTCTGACTTTAATGCAGGAAAGGCACCATGCCTTTCACCGCTTCTGCTCTGTCCGATTAATCTAAAGGTCCAGAACGTGCCACGTGGCCTCTCTATTTTTTTTTAAATAAAGCTTGAATCACTCAAACACTGAAAGAGACCCTCATCTCACGCGCACTGAAACAGATCCTCCTTCCACCACGACGTTGCCGAGGGGATCGCGGGTTCACGCCGGAGCCGGAGGAAGCCGAGGAGAACGGTGGTGATAATTCTTATGGGTGTGGCACGACTTTTCAGAGGAGATGAGGGAAGCTCCGACGAGGTTTCGTGAGTTCATTGTTGCAATTACAACGAGAATGAGGCGTTGTCGTGGCTTTCGGTGTTGCAATCACAGCGCAGCTTTTTCTCTCAATTGTTTCTGTTTTTTCATTTTCTCACTAAGGGTGTTGTATTGATTTGTATAGATGTTGAAGAATGGCTCACAGATGAAAACCATGGGTGTTGGTTGCATGCAATTGAGGAGTAGAGCAAGCACAATGAAAAATGAAAGTGAACTCAATATTTATAAAGACTTTAGGATTGATAGATATCGATGTCTTACCTGAGTAGAGCCTGACTCAGAGTTTAATTTCAGTAGTCTTCAACCTCCACGGCGGTCAGAGCGGCGGCAGCGTCGCGACGACAGAGGTACTGTGCACACATGATGGGTTACGGGTCTGTTTGCGTTTTGTGTTTTCAGGTCTTGTTTAAAAATAACACAGTGACACCTGACACCTTCTTCACCTTTAAATTAATCGGACGAAGCAGAAGCGGTGAAAGGCATGGTGCCTTTTCCGCGTTAAAGTCAGATGATCCGTTCTCATGATAAAGGTATCATTGCAGACAAACAATGAAAAAAAAGTTATGGTTGTTATTAGGTTAGGTGATACTCCCTCCGGTCTTTTTTATAAGAAACAAAAAAGTCTTTTTTCTTGGTCTTTATTATAAGAAATATACATCAATTTTCTAACACATTAATTATTAATTTACATTTTTACCCTTATTTAAGTGAGACTTATATTAACGATGCACCTATTTCCTATGCAAGTGAGATGATTCATTAGTCATACACCACTTCATAAAATGGGTAATTTTGGAAACAAAATCAATATTTATGAGTACTAATAAGAATAAACAGTATTCAACGCAATTCTTTGATCTGTGTAAATTAGAGTTTTGTTCCTTATAATAAGGACCGAATGGAATAACATTTATAAATTTATAGTGAATTAAGAAACTTTTAATGTTTTTTTAAGCAACCGAAATTTTTAATGTTATTAGTATAGATGCACCACAATGGAGGATAGAAGAGCAACACAAGGTGTTACGAAAAAAAAAAAAAACAAGAGCAACACAAATTGTGTGAGGATCTAGAATGTTTATTTCAAAAAATACTTCAAGTAAAAAGATTTTCCTATAAAGTGGTCAAAATGGTCAAGTGGGTATGGCATCTAGAGGGCGTGAGAGTATGTACAAATGGATATGGTACAGTCAAAACTTATTGCAATCACCAATCTCAGCCGTAATAAAAAAAAAATGGTTGAGATTTTGAATTCCTCATTTGCTTAAGTCACAACATGAGTCATTCAATCTATATCCAATGGCTTAAATCTGCCAATTGTAGTGACTTCAGGATTTATTGAATGTAGTGAATCTGAGTTTTTAAGTGTGTTTGGAGGGTACAATATAGGAGTAGTAAACATACAAACCAACAACAACCAAGCCTTATCCCACTAGGTGGGATCAACTACATGGATCAAATGACGCCATAATATTCTATCATAACTCATATCTATAGCCAAATCATTGACCTCTAAATCTTTCTTAGTAGTTTTACATATAGTTTTTCTTGGTCTTTCTATGCCTCCAACGATTGGGCTTCCTCTTCATCTGATCTATTCTTTTTACTACGAAATTTATAGGTCTTCTCCACACATGTCCAAACCACCTAAATCAAGATTCAACCATCTTTTCTATAATATGTGCTACCTCAACTCTCTCTAATGTTATCATCCAGCGCAACATTCTCATCTCTGCTACATTGAGTTTATTCTCATGTTGGCTTTAACTTTTGATAGCTAACACTTCTTTTTGAAAAATCTAGGAGAAGAAAAATCTAGGAACACCTCATAACATACAAAAGTGGATGACATGCTCCCAATATGGTTTCTTTTTAATGAGAAAACTTTGATAGAAAACTTTGAAAAAAAACTATAAAGTGATATAATGAGAAAGTCTAACCACCCAATATAGAGTTTTAGTATGGAGCTGTGCATCAAGACATATGTAAATAGGAATAATAAAGTTAACATTCTTGAGAAAAATTACAACAGTTAAAGGTAAAAAAACACATACTCTTTGAGATAAAAAAAAATTGGAAGGAGGATTGCGAGACCCATGAAAGTGCGATGGCGAAATAAGACGACTAAATATATTAGAAATATAACCAAAGATATAATAGGACAACCTAGGGAATTTGGTTAAAGGACAAAGATTCTTAAGAGTGGGATGACAACACATCTATTAAAGTATGATATAAATTTACAATGGATTTGGCTCCTCTAAAGTGAGCTCACTTTAGAGGGTAAAACGAGGGTATCCTAACCGTTAATGGTGACTCATTGACACAATATCTCGACCTAGTCAATGATTAGGCTAAATTTTATAACACAGCAAGATATTCCATTAATGTTACAAAATATATAAATGATTGCAATTATTCCTCCACACTTTCTTTTTTTGGTCCAATCCACATAATGACACAAGCAAATCAGGATGATCGTCAATCACATGATCCTTAACCTTAGCCAGGGCGAATTTGATTCACACTAACAGATGCAAGTAATCCCAATTCCACACCCCCCAAAAAACACACAACAGCTAAGTAGAAGAAAAATCCTCTTAAACACCAGAATCAAAAGTCTAGCAACATCATATTGTTCACACTCACAAGACACATGACTAAACACAATTTCAACAGAATTACCGTCGAAATGAAATTCAAAGAAACATCAAATGGACAAAGAAAGCAAGGCGAGGAATCATGTCATAATGGAGACAGAATTAAACTGACTTCAAACATATTTTATCATCATAAGCAACGGGCTTCATAGAAGGATTGAACGAATACAAATTGCAGGTGTCCAAGGCCGTCTTAAACATTTTGGAGGCCCTGTTCTAATCTTAAAAATTGGGCCCCTAATAAAAAAAGGGCAATTTTAATAATTAAATTGAGCCTCATTAGGTAGTCATGCACTGAAACGTTTGATTTTCTGCGTAAAGCAATTTTTTTGGTGAACGGTAAAATGCTTGGAAATTTCTTTTGTTGATTTTTTTTGTGCGTTTGTTGAGCAAAATTTGGGGCCCTCAAATTTGGGCCAAAATTTAGGGCCCTGTGCTATTGGTTTGTTTATACAGCCCAATAGCCAGCCCTATAGGTGTCCAATGAAAAACAAGTGTTTGCCCACGAACTCGATCCTCGAATAATTCACACGTGCATCTACATAAACACACCGTGAGCTCACATCGAGGAAATGCCATTTGTCTGGGAAAAGGACCAGTTAGGGGACTTCCTCAGTTTACTTTCCTTCGTCTCGTTGACTTCCAGGGAGGATAGGTGGTGCTGGTAGGGTCAAGATGTTGCAGGACTATTCGGTCAGAATTGCTTATGCTTTTTTTTTGTTGGTGAAGTTTCTCCCTTAGTCCGACTTATCACCCCGAATCAAGCTTACATTTATTTGTTTGATATGATTTTTCCTTTCGAGTCTGGTATACTGTTTTAGGTGGTTGCGGTGTTGTGTTGGTGATGCCCCAAAACTTGTTTCATCTATATCCTATTTTTCGCTCGGTGGGAGCTCGAAATAAGTCATCAAGGTCTAGCAATGATTTGACATTCAATGTTGTTGTAGGGGATCACGGAATCGAAGAATCGACATATTTTCTCTAACATGATGACAAATGTCCCTTCTACTGTTGAGAATATTAAGGTGTTATCTTAGAAATGGTATTTGTCAAAGGCAAAATCTGGACATTGTCTCTTCTACGAGCGGTGTGTTAGATCATATAAACTCTATTACAAAAATATAGGTAGATAGGGTGGCTTTTGGATCGAGTGTTCCTGCCTTAATTATGTGCTTGGTGTTTCCTCTTGTATATAAGTTGAAATATCCATTATAATTATGTCTACAAATAATCTCTCTCTTTTGCTCTGATTTTTTTTTGACAAAAACAAACCACAAAACATAGGGACACAAATGCTTTCTAAAAACATTTCTAATTTTCATTTCTAAAATTAGGAAGGTTTCTGAAGTGAACAATTGCGACAAAGAGATGATGAAATACTAGCTAGAGAAAATATACCTTCAGAAACAATGGAAACAAGTTTTTGACATTTTCAAAATTTTAAAAATACTAGTTATGTATTCTCTAATGTTTCTTAGTTGCAGTGAAAATGAAAACAGAAAACAAGATAAATAAACAGGTCGCAGGTGATTTTAAATCAAATTGAATGACAAGCCAGCATATTCATTTTCTATAACAGATTTGCTGGAGAACAACATCAAACACACAACTACTATGTCTGATTTTCTATCTCGAAATACAAATAACATGCAATTTTTTAAACGGGGGGTGTTCCGCCGTAAATCACAAATACAATGCAATAAAATCTATTTATGAAATTAGCAAAATAAGAACTATTTTATTTTATAAATAAAAAAACTGGGTATTTACAAGGAGAAAGCCCAGAACAGGGCACCCCACAATGCCAGGGGGAGAAGGAAAAAGTTGTATCAGCAGGGTCATTAAAATTAAGTTTTATCTCAGTTTACCATGAAAAAATTTTAGAGCGGCAGAACAGAGGACGGTGAGGGTTGGGGGAAAGGAAAAAAGGGAAAACCTATGGATATGATACAATGAAGGCAGGACCATGATGGAATTTCCATATCAACTGGTCGCTGACCTTGTGACACCAATTAGGTGATCATAGAATAATAGCCTAAGCAAGAAATGCTATATCGATAGCTTTACATGAAATAGCTCAGAGACCTCTTTTTTCTCGATCCACCTTCTCCGTAGAGGTCATTCCATTGTTGTAGCTCATTCATATTTGTTGACTCCGATGACACGCTTGCACATACCTGCAAAAATGTGTACATACATAAAACATTAAACACTGCCCTTACAGGCCGTAATCCTAGTGTTGTACCATGCCATGCCTTTTACTCCAAAGTACAGGCCGTAATCTTAGTGTTGTGCCATACCATGCCTTTTACTCCAAAGGAAGACTTGAAAAAGAAAAACCTAAAACAACAAAATGAAATGAATATACCTGCTCATGCGCATATCTAAAATCGTCCATCTTTAAGGGACGAATGTCGGCACTGCTACACAATCCAGGTAAAGGTTTGTTCTCAGCCAATGCAAAGCTTCTCTCCTGAAAGACATTTCATGTAAAAGTGAGGAAGAGATCAGTAAACCCTGAACTGTTATGCAAGCACATCAAAGTGCACAGGTTCATATATCAGTGCCATGCATGGGAATACATTTGTATTCTATATTAAAAAGGAGGACTTCCACATTACAACTTCAACACTAAAATGAAATAAGCCATGCATCAGAATTTTAACCAATCCATTGAAACAGCAGTGATACAGAAGCAGCAAAGAATCCCAGAACTCATTATTTCTACAGTAAAGTGGATATCAGAAGTTGACCTCCAAATGAGCTCAGAGACTGTGACACTTCGTTTATAACTATTATTGTGATAATCATAATGCAAAATTGGAAATTTTCTCAACCACTTCTCTATAATTTATACTTTTCACATTTCAGACTAACATCGATGATGATTCGATCACTTATCACTTCTCTTTCTTTCCCCTTGTTAGAATTTAGAAGTTAAAAGGAAAATTAGAGAAATAAGAGTGTGTGTGATGGAATCAGCCAGACATCATAGGAAACAATGTTACACTAGGAGTAACCGCCAGATGGCAGTTATAGTTAGGAAATAATTAGTGTCAGAATTATGTAAAGACAGTTATCAAGAAGTTTAATGGCCAATATTAGGAAGTTGGGATTAGAAAATAACTTATGCAATCATTTATTAGTAAATACAATAGTAGGGTCAGAAAGGAGGAGGGAAGGTTGAGGTTGTTTTGTATTTTGGACAGAATTAAAAAGAACAGAATTAAAAAAAGAATAAACAAATAACATAATTAAAAAATACAATTAAAAAAATAGAAGTATTAGAAAAGCAGAATTGAAAAAACAGTACAATAAAAAAAATAAGCAAATAAAGAAAGAAAAAGAACTTGAAAAAATAATTGATATAGTTCACCGGAGGAGGAAGAATAGAGCAGGGAAAAAAAAGAATAAATGGTTAAAAGAATTAAAGAAAATTATAATAGCTAAAAATAATAGAGCAGCAAAAGGAAAATTTTCTTCAAATATAAAAAAATGAAAAACAGCACAAAAAATACAAAATAGTTCACCGGAGGTGGTTGCAGGAAGACATTGGATGATGGGGGACGTTGGTTGCACGTAGGAAAGTGAAGGAAGAAAACTCATTCTGTGCAAGGGAGAGGGATGAGGGAGAGGGATGCCCGTAATTGAAACAAAGATATTGAGGAAGAAAGAGTGCTCTCTGCATTCAATTTTAGGGTTTTACACCGGGTCGGGTCGCACGACTCAGAGTTCTTTTTCCCTCTGTTTTTTAACACCCCTGATGCAATAGCTGTGGAAAAACAATTGCGAAGACAGAAGACCTACAAGAGATCCCCTTCCAAAAACAATTGCAAATACCCCTCTTCAAGTTGGAAGGACAATTCCAAGGAGGGACCTCCACCCAAAAGACATGATGCCATGACTTCCAAGGGTATAGGTACAAATTCTAACTCTTCTCCTTTAATCCGTATGTTAAAAGACATGAAATGTTTCAAATGTTTTGAGCTATGGACACATTGCACTAAATTATGGTCCTAAGGAAAAATGGGTGCATTAGTTCACAAGAGAGTGAATGCAATACAATACCCCAAGAGGTAGATAGGCTCATGGTTAGTAAATTTTTGGGAGCTTATAAGAAAAATGAAAATGAATCCCAAAATAATAATGTTTTCCAATCTTGGTGTCTTATTCTAGAAAATGCATGGTCATTGATAGTTAATGCCTGGAGGTCGGGACGTATGGCTCCGAGTTCTTTTTTCCTCTCTTTTTTCAACACCCCTTATGCAACATTTCTGTCCCTCTCCCCCCCTAGTGGGGATCCCCCTTGGGCATACCCTGGGCCCTAGCAGTGTTTAGTAAAAAACACCCCCCCCCCCAAAAAACAAAAAAACAACTCTAGGCAGGAAAAATTTCTCAGAAAGAAATAAAAGAAAAAATAAGGTAGGTTATTTGTAATTTAGAGATGTAACATTAAAACTTGCATTGCATCTACATAGTGATTCGATCAGCACTCAACTCACAGTTTCAACTTCAAGCAGTGTCTATTTTTAAAGATTTAAAGAGGTAAGCCATACAACATGCAATGAAACCTAATGCAATCCCCGAGCACAATCAATATAAAAAAAGGACGATTCGAGGAGACTTCAACCAAGAAAATTATATATATGAACTAACCTTCTTTTCCTTCTCCAAGATCTCTCTTATTGGACAATGGGCTGCTGTGACACACAGATTCTGCAATCAAAAGATAACAAGAAGAATATTTTATCCAGAATTATATGCTACCTTCTTAAGCAAGAAAGAATGGATGATTCAGATATATTAAAGACAACCTTTAGGTCACTTCCGGAATATCCATCAGTCATATTTGCTATTGCTTCTAAATCAACATCCCGTGCCAAATCTTCTTTCGCTAAAACAACTCTCAGAATTTTTTCTCTGTTCGTTGCATCTGGCAAATTAACCATCAATCTAAAAAAAAATTTAGGAAAGACCATGAATTAGAAAAATTCCGTCTACAAAACATAAAATACAAGAAATTGAAATCAAATATAACATGTTTACCTTCGCGGAAGCCTCCTAATAACAGCCTCATCAAGATCAAAAGGCCTGTTTGTGGCAGCAAGAACAAGTACACGCTCTCTATCTTTTGTACGGAGACCATCCCAATTAACCATAAACTCATTCTTCATTTTACGCATTGCCTCATGCTCACCAGGATTTTCACGTCTTCCTAACATACTATCGACCTGCCACAAGTACCACAACAAAAAACACAAATAACTGAAACTAAGAAAACAATAGTATCTACCATAAGAAAAGAGAAGAGATTCAAATATAAATTTGCATTTATTTATTTCAGCCAGTTTTTCATTTGGATTGTACTTTTGGAATCTTAATTGAAGATTTTCGGTAAACAGTGCTAAAAAATAGGAAATTTGGAGCAGATTTAAGAATTGCCTATGTAGCAAAATAATCACATAAACTATATATCTGAGGTGTTCGGTAAAAGAATATGCAGAACATTTGAACTTCTGGTTCAGATCAGTTTGCAGTTTACTAAAAATCACAACCCCCAGCTCTTTTACCCAATGTATCAGCAACTTCACAAACAACATAGGACGTGCAACTTCACAAACAACATAGGACGTACAACTTCACAACTCCCAAAACCAAATTAGCACTTTGAAGCCTCCTATTATTGTTCCCATCACATGCAAGCCCTGAATACCTTCTGTAGATCTCTTTAAAATCATCATAAAGATATCTACTTTGTTTTTCCCCCATTTGATGGGCATAAATATCCGGCCAAACCAATCCAGCAATGGCTTAACTGAAATTACTTTCTTGATTTCTCCTCTCAATGGCTTGAAAACCATTGAACCTTCGGTAAAACTAAATCTATTTGGATCTGGATTCTCTTCATCAAGAATGGCTCTTTCATTTATGGTAAAGAGCTTAGGTGGTAGATGAGAGAAGTGGAGACTCTTATGTGAATTTAGCCTAGCCTAATAACCTGTACAGTTGTTAAAACCTCCTGTTTGGAAGGTCAAAGGAAACTCGGACATGATTTCAGGACTTTGAGGTATTTGTAAATCATGTTTGGTAGAACATTTTTTAATTAAATTACGAACTTCAAGCAGTTACATTTGTTAATTAACACCACCGAGATCCCCCTGCCACAAGGAAGAAGGCAATCAAAAAAGGGAAATTTCCAAAAGGGGGTCATGTACAGATCATCTAAACTACTAAGCCTCCTCAGCTGTTATCTGTTTCCATGTCGCAAAGATATGCCACATAAACATGCCATGTCAATAACCACTACTAACATAAGCATAACACCACCCTCTAAATGGTAAAAATGATAGTAAAACATTAGAATTAAGGACACAAATGAACATTCATTTGGGAAATATGGTCAAACTGTAAAGAAATAAAAATGTTCAAGACAGGATAAGAAAACATCAAAGGAAGATATATATATATATATATATATATATATATATATATATATATGGCATGTTATTACCAACCTCATCAACAAAAATAACGCTTGGAGCAATTTTGCTGGCCAGAGAAAAGACTGCTTTGACATATTTTTCTCCTTCACCAAACCACTGCAACAAACAAAACAATATCTGCCTGTCATTGAAATATAAAAGGAAATAGACAATAGAATAAAAGTGCTTCAAGTTTCAACATTAATACCTTCGAAGTAATGCTAGACATCGAGATGTTAATAAAATTTGCTCCAGCTTCAGTTGCTACAGCCTTTGCAAGCATTGTTTTTCCCGTGCCAGGGGGCCCAAAAAGCAATATTCCCTTGCAAGGCTATATAAAAAGTAATTGCAATGAGGTGCTACAGACATGGCATGATCTACTTAAAAATGTGCTCCGCAAATCATTTTAAGTAAATAGAATGAAAATCTTTCCACCTTAGTCAGCTGTCCTTTGCAAAACAATTCAGGCCTTTGAAGAGGAAGCATAACCAATTCCTTCAAGGTGTCCTTTACATTTTCTAAAGCTCCAATATCATCAAATGAGACCCCAATATCAGTCGGTGGAATAACATCAGCAAGCAGTTTTTTCTCAAATTCATTCTCAGTAACCACATCCTGGATAAATAATTCAATAAATATGGGTATCAATCCCATAATTCAAACCGTGACAGTGTAAAAAACCAAATGGAAACCAGTAGGGCAAAATTCATACTCCACAAAATAGGGTGGGAAAAGGTATAAATTTGTAGTTGTTCAAGTTAAATTACCTTCAGTGATTTTTTTAGGCTCTTGTTCTCATTTTGAATGCCCTGTAGAATGTTAAACCCATACTTAATGCTGCACAGATGAAAAGTATAATAGTGTTAAAAATAAAAATAGAAAGTTAGAAAACTTTTTTTTTCCCACTCAATCTATTAGGGTTGACATTATGAAAATGACCAAAAATGATAAAGAACAACCTTTCTGCAGATATCACAAGCTTTGATTCTTTGGTAGAAGCTTCAGATAAATGCATAAAATGGTAACTTATAGCCCAGCCAATGATCTTCTCCACATCTAGAAAAAGGAGTTGACAAGATATTATCAGTAATGTGGCACCAAGTCAGAATATTTCATAAAACATAACTTCAAACATTAAAAAAAAAAAAAAAAAAAAAAACAGACTTTCAGTTGTCAGAGTTTGATCTTTGATGCAAAGAGTCTCAAGGTCAGGGCAATCCAGTCCAAATCTGTTGAGAACCTGAATCATTAGAAGAATCTCATTAGAAGTTTGACAAATAGCAAGGCAAAAAAATAAATTTTAATATTGAATAAACCCAAAGCCAAGTCAGAGGTATGTCTGATCGGAGCTCTTCATATTATTTGAAAAACCAACATCAAGTGGATTATTTTATTGTTTGCAGAAAAGATTTTTGTACATCTGATTGCAAGACCAAGGGGCGTTTGGAAGAACTTATACAGTACTTGTGTAAAGTGTTTGGAAGAGATTATAAAAATAGTTTATGACATGCCTACAAGTTGTTTTTAGCTTATTTTTGTAAGCTCCTGCGGATAGCTTATAGAAATAGCTAACATACACAGCTTATGGAGAATTTATCCTCATTCCCTCTTTGATTGTAGAAACAACTTATACATAAGTTCTTATATGATAAGCGCTTAACTAAGTTGCTTACCTAAATTCCCCTTAGTCCTATAAGAAAAAACGCAAACCAAACAACAATGGATATGGATGACCAAGCTGGGTAGGCTTAAAAAAAAGCAGGAAACAAAAAATGGAAATTTATCCACGTAATCAATGTTTAAAATGACATTTAGAATTGCTAAGCCCACTAGGGGAAATTTCACATACTCCAACGGCACCCAATAACTAATCTCATTGTCATCCAAGAACAAGCACAAAAATTGACAACATACAGAATAAACAGCAGCAACAAGAGGAAGTATAGAACAATAAAAAAATAAAAGGAACATGAAAAATTATCAAGAGACATCACAAGACTCACTAAGCGAACGCTGATAACATTAGACTGAGCTTTCATAGTTTCTATGTCATGTTCCAACTGCTGCTTCCAATCAGAAAGTAAAGCCTCATCCTGTACTTGCAAGCAAAACAAATACATGAACTGTACACAACAAAATTAAAAATTGTACAATAAAATTAATCTAACAAGATACCTGAGGTAGCTGTATTGTCACTCTGTTTGGGAAAAGGCGATTAAGTTGCTTCATTACTTTGGGGGTTTCTTTGCTCCTATCATGCAGTCTGGTAAAGTTATCCTAAACAAACCAAATTGTAGTTAGATTGATAATTAATTCCTGAAAGGAAAAAACAACCCATCTACAACATTGTATATTGATATTAACAAATATTCGGAAATTCGTCTATCTTTAAAGCCATAAAAAAAAGAGGGTAACTGCAAGGTATGAAGAGCAATTCCTATAATTATTATACCGGAAAAGCAAGATCAAGTAGTGCTGTCTGATTGCTTCCAAATTTTGTAAACAGAAGGCTGCCAGGTTGGGTCTGGAAGCATAAAGATGCAGTCATCACATACAGCAGAAAAAACTTTCCTCTAATCATGAGATCATTACAATCAAATGCTTGCTAACAAATATAATCAAACGGTACCTTCTCCTTACGATTGTCCGGCTGGATATGTGAGCCAATTACTACAACATTCGGTGGCAAGCTTTCAAATTTACTTTTCAAAACTTCTGAGTTCCCAACCACACCCTTCTCTATATCTTTAATGAACAGCACTAGTGCTCCACTTTTACTCAGATTAGAGGCAATCTATGTTCACAACAGCAAAAAAGGGTGTTAACTATACTACGTCAGGAATAGATACAATTTTCGAACAGGTATAGAACCGGGGTCACCTCAAAGATTTCATTAATGGCAACTTTGCCAAAGTCATCTCCTCCACAGCCATCTACCGGTAATAAATGATTGGCTGCAGTACAAATCATTAAATTTTTAATGCATGCCAAAATTATAGCATACAATATTCTAATATGCAGCTAACGAAATAGTAGCTCAATCAAATACAGTGAATTACCAGAACAAAAGAAACCACGATCATCTTCGCAAAGGCCTCCAAGATCATTGCCATCTCGAATTGATTTATCAAATCTAACCCCAATTTTTGAAGAGCCATTATCTTCAAAAGCAAGGAGAACTTTGCCCCGGGAGCCATAACTTGGTCCCCTGCTCAATATAGCAGAAGAAAAAAACCATAGTTTCAGACAAGATCAAAAAATAAACTATGAAAAGGGTAAAAAAGAAACTTTAATAAGAGAGAATTGGAAAAGAACTAGAAACAAAATAAAATCAAAAATTCTAACCCAAAGTAAATCTACAGCTTAAATCATATGCATTCAGCTCCAAATAAATTAATTAGAAAAATAACACACAACGACAAAACATATGAGCTGAATAAAGTGTAATGGCTCCGAAGTGATAATATTCAAAAGTTATAACCTCTGCAAATGAGGGACTTCTGCCACTAAAACCTTATTAATCTTCATGAAAAAATTCCCAATGCTTTTCAAAGCCATATTTGAGTACAAAAATATTAAATCTCTACAATCAGATCAGACTCTGCCACTCATAAACTGTAAAAATGTTACGAAGTATAATTCTTCCATTAAAAAAAATTACCTTGAAGGAATACTTTGTGGCAATGAGACAGCAGAAGGGAAGTTACCTACAAATTTTACTCGATCACCTGCAAATTATGTAAGCATCATATTATTAAAGGCTTCAAAATGTCATCTAGCATACATAATAAAATAAGATAATAGGAAGCAATTTACAAATAAGCACTGTTTTTTTAGGACACAACAGCATACCTCTTTTAAGAGTACTGCCTTTTGATGATGCAGTAGAAACTTCTTGCTTCAGCATAGCCTGTGAACTTAATGTGGATCCACCTATAATTTGGGCATCAACACTAGAAGCTGGTTTCTTAAGCTGTATTGTGGCACCCTGAGGACTTCTCTTAGTAAAGACAGATGGCCTTTCAGGCCTCGAACTTTCTTTAGTAGAATCAACTTCCTTTAATGGTGCTCCCTGAAAAATCAATTGCACAATAAAAACAATTGTGTGTATATTAATGCTGATTTGACAAGAAAAAATCCCAACAAAACCAAACAGATAAAGCCAAGAAAGACCAGGAACCAGGAAAGAATTGAATAAAATTCTTAGACTAGTACGGGATAATCCTACGAAACCTCCATAAGAGAATCAGAATTATCTTAGAAAACATACACCAGGAAGTGAAAGAGAATCCACGATTAGAAGCCTGGCGCCAAAATGCTTTGCAAGTGCCTTGGACAAAGTCTCCTGATATATTTCAGAACCTACAAAAGAATCATAGTAGATGACATCAGCTCTAATTTACGAAATAAAGAATTTAAAATCATATAAACAAGAATGATGGAACTACCTGTAGGACCAGTTAATAATATCCGTGGGGACAATGACGGAAGATCTAAAACATATTTTCCAAAGCCATTGCACTTCAAATGAATATACGCAGAAGCAACCAAAACATTCTTTGTTGTATCACTGTAACAATGTGAAACATCATAACCACATAGAATAAATTATCTTTTTTCTATCTCAAAGCAGTAACAACAAGCTATCCGACCCATCATTATAGCCACAAAGAATATCAAGGTAGTTGTAGCTTACATCTAAATGTGACCACACTATAGGGATGTATAGCTAAGGTAGAATACAATAGGAAATCAAATAAGAAGTTAATAACACAAAGCAAGTATTTGCACCTTAGATAGTATGGGAAACTTTCAAATGAGACATCAATATTCTCAGCATTGAGAATTTTCTGTTGTAAACTATCCTTAAAAGCTTGTAGCCTGGTCGATGCCAATATTGTTGGGGTATCAACATCTTTAAGGAGTTCTCTTAACTCCTTTCGTTCTTCCAATATCTTGGCAATGCTGCCACTTAAATCAAATTCAGGATATGAGCCGGCAAGCATGTGCAATAATGGCCTCAATTTGCTAGTAGCAGCTGTCACCTTCCCAACATCTCCTTCCACATTGGCATCGACTTCTATGGCGTCAAGCTTAGGATCTTCATTAACAGTGGTAGAGGATGCAAGAGCAGTTTTCTCAGTAGAAAAAACTCCATCCGGTTCATAATTAGCGGTGCTATGCTTCATTTCAATGTCTGGAATATCATCCCCGTTGCCAGAAGGTAGTGATGAAACGTCAGTCTTCTGCTGCATATTCTTGCCAGTGTTAGCAGGAGGTGGAATGAGAGATAAATCTTTATTAAGATTAGATAAAGAGGCCAATATTGAAGCTCCAGCAACAGCCGACAGGTCTCCAGATCTAGCTTCAACTTGCATTCCATTTATTGGACCACCCTGGGCTTCTAAAATACTCACATGAGAATGTATATTGGCAGTAGTAATATTGTTATTGAGCTGCTGAAAGATCTAAATCCATGCTAAGGAACCCATTATACATATCAATAATAGAAATTTAAGAAAGAAAAAAAAAACAGCAGTTTATAATGTAAATATATAGAACACATGACTAACTGGTTTTTTTGTAAAGGTGACCACAGACATGTACGAAGAAAGAAGAAAGGAGCAAGCAGAAACTAAAAGAATAAAAAGATAAATTTTTCCAAGGGAACCATATCTAAAGGATACATAAGCATGCTTGCCGGAACACCCAAAGACAACCTCATCACCTCCATTTAAAATCAGGCGGGCTTTCTTTTGATAAGTCTTTCCATTAACTAGAACAGCACCTTTACCCCCTGTGATTTCCAGCAATGCAACAGATGAACCTCCATCCTGTGCAGAATTCAAATAATAACTGTGGTCAGTAATCTATAAAAACAGAGAAGTGCTTGACAGTAATTTTCTTAAGTTGGGACAATTTTAGGAACCATCTCCATAAAAAAGAAAACAAAATCATTCTTTTAAGTGATATCTTTCACCAAACATCGAAAGTAGATTTGAATTTTATTTGAGAAATGACTTATTTTTCATAACAAAGCTGTAAGGCAGATGGAATCTTAGCTATTCAGTTGGTTGTTTTAAGTTTCAAAAGATAAAAGAGGAAACTCTACCTCTATGTGGCTCAGTTTGCACAAAACATTACTAAGAGCTGGATCTTTAAGCCATAAATTACATTGACGACCTTGACCAATTGTGCAGATAGGATCACACATGGACAGGTGAGGATTCTGGAGAAGCATGAACAACAAACAGATTAATTCCAAACCTACAACAGCACAATCAGAAATTGAAGCGTAAATGAAATACTGGAGCATGAATTAGCAAACAGTTGTCCCCATTTTAAGCTTACAATAAATTGATGATTCTTCAAAGTAAATTTGAATATTACTCTCATGTCTAACATCAAAGTTATATTTTTTTCAATAAAACCAAAGACAATGTTTGTTTTCAACAAGCATCACTAACCGACTTCTATTGGTTCAAGTGGCAAAGAGTTTAGTTCTCTAAGGTCTTGGATTCAAGTCTTGTGAAAAGGAAAATATAGGCACTGGGAGAGTTTTGGCCTCTTAAATGGGTCCATCTGGCTAACTTGGATTAATCAAGATCTAATGTCGTCTAATTAATGTAACTTCCAGTTACTGGGAGTCCTAGACCAATAAAAAGCAAGCATCAATAAATCTTCTATGTATAGATGATGATACACCCTATAATCTGAAATAGTAATTAATGTCTATGTGTGATGTAGAATAAAGCATGATATTCTCTTGTTGGTAATGCACAATAAGAAATTGAAATTTCCCTAAGATACAAAATTTGCCCAAAAAACAAATGATATCATGAAGATTGAGACTGCTTTGTTATGCCCATTATTTTTGTTGTTGTTGGCCTCATTACCAAGGTCCTACAAGTCTATGGTACAAGCATTGCTTATGGGGAAGACATTATTGAAATTAGACAAGGTGACCACAATTTTATGAGAGAATGAAAAAATATTTAAAAAAAAAAAATGAGAATCGTAATGACGAAGATCGTGTACTAGTTGCGGAGGAGCCTGAGCAACGGAGGAATCAATCAAAGAGACAAGGTGGACTGAGAGGAAAATCACAATCCAACGAGATATGAGTAACATGGAGTGTTACTGCTGTGAGAAGGGCCGCTTACGTGCAAGGTGTACACAAATGAGGGAAGACTTGAAGAAATTAAAAGAGATGAAAAAAAGAATTATGATGACAACTCCAAAACCAATGTAGCTAGTACCATTGAAGATGATGATGTGGACTTAGCAACAAATAAGAAGTTCATCAAGTCAAAATGGGTGATGGAATCTGTTACCGCAATGCATATTTGCCGAGATCGAGTGATATTTGACACCTAGAAGACTAATGGAGGGTTTGACCATTTAAAATTAGGATATGAGGAGAAAATGAAGGAGGAAAGCATTGAGAAAGAAAGAATGAAGCTTCATAATGGTGCAATTTAAACTTTCCATAGCGACGTTTCTAACTTCTAAATTGCTAATATCATCTCTTTGGAAATGATGACTTCACAAGGATACAAGTTTGCTGGTTTGAAGTGGAAAGACGTTTGGTACTTAAAAAGATAAGCCACAACTAGTGTGAGGAGTGGTAGCAAAAGTGAAAAGAAGATAAAATTACTGGAAGTCAAAAAAGTTCAAAAATTTAAATTGAATGAGGAATTGTTGGGAACAGTAGTTGGAATTTAAAAAATAAAATAAATTAAAAGGGAGAACTGTTGGAGTTGTTTGAAATTGGTGTTTCTCGTGCATTGAAAATTTTTACTCTCTTGGCATTCAACACCGACTCTTGGAAAATTTACATTCATCACTGGAATAAGGAGACTTAAAGTTTCAAAGAACATGAAAATGTGAGAAACAACTGATTGACAATTATGACTTATCCATTTCATGAAGAAACCACTCATGACCACTATATAAAGGGAGTTTTGTGAAGAGTGAAGGCATCCCATGTCCCAGAGAAGTAAGTGAATCCCCAAGAAAATGTGAGAGATCACTAGTGTAGTGAGAGTGTTTCTTACAAGTGAATAACATTTCTTGTAATTCTTGAGTCAGATATGCTACTTGGAGTGAGTTTTTAAGTTTTCACAAAACTTATAATCTTTGTTTGAGACAGTGATACTTTTGTTAAAACGTTTCCGTAGACACACAGTGTTATCGATTGCGGATGGCGGGCCATCACAGAAGGCCAAAATTCCGCTATTCTAAGCCGCAATTTTTGCCATGACCGCTACTTGATAACATTGATGCAGACAATACATAAATTATGTGTTTTTTTAATGTGTTGTGTGTGTGTGTGTGTGTGTTCTCATCATTGACCTTTGGTGTGTGCGACTTTCCCCACCATGATAATATACACTAAGTTGAGGCTGTAATTAACCTGCACTCCACAACGCAACATGAGGCATATAGTGAATCTAAGTCAGCTTGATGGAATTTAGGGCCCCGAATGCAGAAAGTACAGTATTATTCATCTATCAATACAAGAATATATAAATGCAAGACAAATGCTCCTGGTTTATCAAAATCACCAGTCTCAGATCAAAAGTAAAATCCAAGAATTAAAATTGAACATGCATCCTTTCCCAGAACGCGAAGCGGAAGTACTCTGGGACAAACAAACAAGCATGCAAATACTGAATTAAGAGTAGAAGTAAAAAGAAAGAAAAAAACCTGTGAACATTGAGAAATGAGCTTCCCCCAAGCAGCTTTGGGAGGACTCGATTTCGAGGAGCGTTTTTTCGTCCGACCTGGCAGCGGCGGCGCCGCGGCAGCTACCTTTAATTTCTCCGCAGCTTCACCTGAAGTTACCACAAAATCCATAAATCTCACCAATCAAAGAAACCACAAGCATGCATAGAGGCAAATAAAAGAAACGATGAAAAAGTTTGTGACTTTGAGACCTAGACACTGAGGGGACACCAAAGCCTCATCTTCGATGGGCACAGAAGGAGACTTATCGCCATCAGAGACATCGACAGCCTTCAAGGACGCCGTTTCTGGCAGATCAGGGGGCGGCCGCATCTCTCCTTCTCCAGATTGGTTTCCGGTTCCAGATTCGTTGATCGGAGTGGATGAAACATCCTCCGATACCTGTGTCATCACAAACAATTCATCGAAAATTCAGACCTAATTTGGATACGCGTATGGGGAATAAAGGAATTTGCATCGGAGAAGAGGGTGTGAAGGAGAGAAAGGACACCTTGGATCGTTTGGCGTTGGAAGGAGGAGAAGGCGAAGAAGGAGAAGAGAGAGCACGCTTGGAAGAAGAGGAACTGCGTCTGGTTTCAACCATGATGTTTGTGAAGGGTTCTGGCTCCGGTCCTCGTTGGAGGAAGAAGAGAGACAGATGAGAAATATGCTGTGACAAAAAATGATTGAGAGAGATCACGTAAACGTTGAGGATTGTGTGTCGCTGTTTTTATGCTGGGGAGAATGAAGGAAAAAGGAATGAATACAAAATAAGAATAATAAAATATTTATAATTATTTTATTTGTTACGTAAATGATAAAGTTGATAGTTTTCACTTTCTTTTTTTTTAGATTAGAAAAATATCCAAAAAGAAGAGAGGAGAAGAGGTAGGAGTAGAACCAAAGGAGATTGTGAAGAGGTGAGAGTGGAAGGGTGAAGTGGAGAATAGGAAAAGAAAACAAGGCTTTTGGGTTTGGGGTGACGGAATGTGTAATACTTAGGAGTTAAGGGTACCAACCAATAACAAGTGGTTAGATTAGATGTTGAGTGAAATTCGTGGAACAAAGAGAGTCCCCCCAGAGAGAGAGTCTGTGTGTGTGTGTGTGTGCGTGTGAACGGAATTAAGAAACCCAAGCAGCCAACTAAGCAGCGAGCAACGGTTATACTCTGGTCAACGGATGAATCTAATCTATTAATGGATTCTAATTGCAACCTACTACCAGTATAGGTGAGTAATTTTAAGTCTTTTACAAAAAAATAGTTTAATAGTATTTTAAATTATTTTTTGTTTAATAGTATTTTAAATTATTTAAAAAATAATTTAAAAAGTTTCATGCAATTGTTTCTACTTTATTGATATTATTTACTCATTAAATAATTATAATATTGTTGTAAATAGAAAAAAAAATAGAGAGATAAGACAATAGAAATATAGACTCAAAGACCGGTTCTTCAGGAACCAGGATTTAAATGTTAGTTCTTCAGGAACTAGCTATAATCTTTGTATTGATAATTTGATCAAGTGTGTACAAGGACAAACATAATATCTCTATTTATAGAAATAATGGGCTACTAGTTATGGACCAAATTAAGGGATATGATAAAGATATAATGGGATAACAAATTGATATAGTCATCCATCAAATTAGCATATTTATAACACTTCCCTTTGGATGACTATACACTATGAACATGCCTCGTTAAAACCTTACTAAGAAAAACCCAGTGGGATAAAAACTTAGCGAAGAAAAAAGAGTACAATATTCATAGTGACATACTTCCCCTTGAAAATACATTATTTATGAACGTCCTTTAAATTGCTTATCGACGAGCTTCTTGAAAATTGAAGTTCACAATGCTTTTGTGAATAAATTTGCTCAGTTGTCATTTGATCGAATCTTTTCATGATGTATTATCTTCTTGAAATGTTGTTGGCTTGTCATCTTCTTTCATCAATTTGCATGCTCCTCTAATATACTGAGTTGTGGTTCTCAGTCATATGCATTCACAACTTGCTTAATGAAGAGTCAATATTTTTGAATGATTTGAGGAGATGTTGTGATATTTTGCTTCACAAAACGTTAAGATATATCTGTTTCTCCACATGTGTAAACATCACCTAATTGCGATTGAGCTTGATGAGGATCAGAAAGAATGAAGAACTTGTTTGACTTCATTCCAATGTCTTCGGGTTGGTGCTGAGCAAAATCTGGCTAACAAGTTCACCACAAAAACTATATACAATCTTGTGCTATTTGCAACATAAAAAAGTATTTCAATAACTATATGATATGGTACTTCAGGACCAAAGTTCTTTGTTGCAAATGCTCGAGCTGTAGGCCGAGACAACACCTTATCTTTCAAAACATTTTATTTGAAGATATTTATTTATATCATCTATAGTTTGGAACAACCTCAAGTAATTTCTAGAATATTAATAATCAAAATTCATATCAATCATATTGAACAATGTGAGAAAAAGAAAATAAACAAATTTACCCATAATTGCATCATGTATGTAACTCAAACATTTCTTACCAATATGAAATGTTTAACATGATAAATAAGAGAATATAAACTATCAATATATGTAAATCCAAATAGATGATTTCAATAGTTTTAATCCTTCCGAGATTTTCAATATAGAAACCATTCTCTAGTTAACCATAAGCTGTAATAACACATATTCGTGTCATGAGAGTTCAGACTTCAGGTCCATTAAAAACATCTTTTGCATCTCGAACTATAGGTTCAAAGTCCTCATATTTCCAAATTAAACTGATTACATAGTCAAAACATTTCAGATGCTTTAGATCATTCATGGTTATACTTCATGCATATTTATAATTCTTTAGGATTATGTTTTAGCTATCTTCAATCCTTCAGGGATATGCTTCATGCATTTTGAATTTTCAGAAGTATGCTTCAGGCATCTTAAATCCTTCAAGTATATACTTCATGCATTTTGAATTTTTCAGGGGTATGCTTCAGGCATCTTAAATCCTTCAGGGATTTTCATATATCTGTCATTATCCAATGACCCATATAAGCAAGCTGTCACTATACCCATTTGATGTATGTCAAGTCCTTCAAAGACTGCCAAGCTAATAAAAACTCTATAAGTAATTGCACTCATAACAAAATTTGACAACTTCAAGTATCTGGACTACTGGTCCAAATGCTTTATGTTTAGCTCAACTTGCATTATTTTAATTCACTTTGGTCAATCAATTTAATGTCGACATTTCTATATGATTCGAGCTTCATGTTCATCATGATTAATAATTTCATAATCAATTGCTATTGCATATGCAAAAACATATAAACAAGTTCACATCTTCCCCTCATATTTCCAATATTTAATGAGATCTCGTAATTTACCGGTACCAAAACCACTTCTGGGGTTACTTGTCTGGAAATATGGAGTTGTTGATTTATATTGCTGTTGACCTCTTCTAGAGTGTCAATGATCTTCTGGATCATCACTTTGAATTTTTCCTTTTAGTAAT
Organism: Calophaca sinica; assembly: GCA_037113605.1. Lineage (NCBI taxonomy): Eukaryota > Viridiplantae > Streptophyta > Magnoliopsida > Fabales > Fabaceae > Calophaca > Calophaca sinica. Next base: position 26,288,402 of record CM073730.1, on the reverse strand, counting down.
AATATCCTTTGCACCAATAGGTCTACAACGCTTCTAGCGTACTTTAAATTCATGGGTTGCCTTACTCGCTAGTTGTCCTGCAGGGACAATTAATCATGCGATAATATTTGCAACTAACACATGTGATTTAGTGACCTTTTGGGTGTTTGTAAAAGTATCTGGTAATTGGTTTGCAACATTTTGCAAATGACTTACTCTTTGAACTTCAAGTTCACATTGATTTGTGCGTATATCCAACATGGATAATGTTTGTGTCTTCCGACAAACTTCTTGTACCTTCATTCTTTTATTTTTTTTTCTTCCCCTGATGAACAAAACCGATTCATCAAATATATAATAATAAAATATATGTCAAGATATCACAATATCTAAATATACATGAAATAATACACAATTCAAAAGTGTCGAGCCATATAGCCATCCAATAAATTATAAACTATATGATATATAACTGTACTTTTGTTAATCGATGCATGTTATCATCTTATGTATCCAATTATATAACAAATAATTAACATTTGAAAATATTAGAATAAATAAACTAATATTTTGCACTCACATCATGCTTTCAAACACAATATATTCAAATGTTTCAACTCTTGTATATATTTGAATAATATATATTATTATAACTACTAGTTAAAAAAAATATTCATATAATTTGAATTAGCAACTGTAAATGACAATAAATTTTCAAGTGATAATCAATATTAACTTCAAAATACTTGTTTTGCAATACTCTGAAATTTCAACCCGCATATATCTCATATGATAGTTTTGCTAAATAGCGACGTCTTTTATTTCTCAGTTAATTATTTACATAATAATCCAAATATTTCATTTCCAAGAATTAGCACATAAGAGAATATATATCACCCAAAAAATAATAATAACATGCAAACTAATCATAATTGAGCACTAACAGTAATTATCTTGAGCAGAGAAGGACAAAAATAATCACTAGGTAAAAGGATTCTATGATCCTTTAATAAGTGTCCATGTGTATTAATAATACATCGCATCAAAGTTGAACTGGGATGACCAAGACGATCATGTCAAAGCATAAAAGTTATAAGATCTAAGCACTTCTGGTGTATATAATTTGACTCTGTCATCCTTATTTTTATAAAATATGATCCAATGAAAAATCTTAAAATTTCTCTAATATTTTAAAACAATAGAGATATTCCAAATCTCTTTTTTTTTTGGTTTCAACATGATATTTATTTTGATGTATATCTTTGAAATTTAGTAGATTTCTTCGGGATCGATCTACTAAAATATAACACATCATCAAGGGATAATTTTTTCGCATTTGGGAATATACCACATGCTCTTTCGGAGCCTTTGATCATATTTGCAATACCAGATACCATATCAACATTAATTTCAGCTAATATTGATTGCATAAAATATTTCTTAACACAATAATTGTGTAGGTTGTGCCACTGTTCACAAAATATTGGTACAAGACCAAAAAGAGACTTTAGTTCATGCACTGATCGTTTTTAACAGTTATGCGTGGATCCGATATTGGTACTTCGAGACCAATTTCACAATTACTTGAAATTTTGTATTGGTACTTCAGGACCAATTTACGATCAATCTATATTTTAAATTACTTGAAATCATGTGTTGGTACTTCAGGACCAATAAAAGACAAAAATGTTTTGCTATTCATTTTCTTTGGTACTTCAGGACCAATCGTGAGGCAAATCTTGCAAACATTGAAGAATAGCATCTTTTTAATCTTAGCATAAAAAAACATGTATACATAAATTCTTACCTTAAAAAGAAGTATACATAAAGATTTCTACACCGTTGAAGACTTGATTGTGCTTGGTAGCAATTGGCGTGTGTACTACTTGGTTGATACTACAACTGAGTGTACTCATCAGATTTTATTTGGTGCTGAGAAAGGTTATTTCTTCGTTTCTTCTAGGGACATAAGATTTCTTGCACTTATACCTGTGTCTTTATGAATTTCAAGCAAACAATTCAACATTTCATTTCATGAATCAACTAATAAAAAAATTTCTCCAAATTTTTTTAATAAAAAATAGACATAACCAAATACATATTATTTGTAAGAACATGATCAAATGCATAATTTTCATAATCAAAATTTGAAAACAACATAAATTTAAAAATATGGATTTCAAATTTAAAATACATAATTACCATATTAGGATGTTGGGTCTAACTCATCCTTACAAAACTGGTTTTTAAAGTGAGGATTGTCTTGGCTTTATAAGCTCTATTTAGGTCTTACCTCTAGCCAATATGAGACTTGAGTTTTTCCCAATACACCCCCTCATGCCCAGCATTATTGGGCCTGGTGCGTGTATATAATGTGGTGGGTAGTCCATGGATCTAAGATAGGCTTTGATACCATATTAAACACCATATTTTTATAGCAACAAATTTTGAGCAATTAATTAAAGACTATATTAGAAAAATAATACCTTTATATAGCAACAAAATTTCTAAAATATAATTGAAGATCACATCTTTATATAAAATAAGGATAAAGTTTCTGAAAATATATGAATCACAATAACAAGAATTACAATATATCAAATACACAAAGATCCAAATGTATATGGAAACATGTAAACAAATCAACGATAATATATTTTTCAAAGAACACATATATTTGCAAATAGTTAGACAAGTTCTTCAAGAAATAGAATTTAACGACTAGTTATTCAGGAACTATGATTCAAAGGTTAATTCTTCGGGAATTAACATGTAAAGATCTCATCTTTAATATGAAAGTAGGCAACGAGATTCAAATGTTAGGTCCTCAGGAACTATCATGTAAAGTTACAATCAATAAAGATTTTTTTCCACTTTTCTTTTGTTTCAAACTGTATTAAGATCAAATCTAGTTCTTCTAGAACTTACGTAGAGCTAAAATAATCACTATACGTAGTGCTAAAAAAATTGTAAAGTTTTTCAGGAACTTTTCGTAGCGCTAAAAAATTATAAAATTCTTCATGAACCAATCTCGTGTTATCAAGTTCTTCAGGAACTTTTCTATCCAATACAAAATTTTATTCATGGTCTAAAAGTCAAGTTCTTCAGGAACTATTCCATAAATTTCCATGTAATGGTGACCAAGAAAACTTATAGTTTTGTGCAATCCTACAGGGATGCTTGAATATGAAATTCTTTCAGAATTTTGTCATGATTCTTATACACAATATGATAATCATATACTTAGACAATATAAGAATAAAATTTTCATGAAAAAATCCAAATAACATGCAAAAAAAATAAATAAATTAGAAAAACACGATCTTCCAAGGAGTGTGAGAAAGAAAACAAGTTTTTTTTTTCAATAAAACCTTTTTAAGCAATCACGCGTATGGTAGAGTCTCGTGCTGATAACGTGTTGTAAATAGAAAAGAAAGTAGAGAGATAAGACAATAGAAATATAGACTCAAATACCGGTTCTTCAGGAACCAGGATTTAAAGGCTAGTTCTTCATGAACTAGCTATAATCTTTGTATTGATAATTTGATCAAGTGTGTACAAAGACAAACCTAATAGCTCTATTTATAGAAATAATGGGCTACTAGTTATAGACCAAATTAAAGGATATGGTAAAGATATAATGGGATAACAAATTGATATAGTCATCCATCAAATCAGCATATTTATAACAAATATTATTATAGTTTGATGACAAACGGCAATGAAAAAAAAAATAAAGTTGACTATTTATAATCTACTCAAAGAAGAAACATTTAATAATTTTTTTGCTTGAAAGAAACATTTAATAATTGTTATATAAAAAGAAGAAACATTTAATACTTTTAAAAAATTATCTTAAATGCTTATATTTTTCATTTAATTGCTTCTTTTTATTCAATATTTAAATTCAAAATTTACAAATATATATATAGACACAATTCATAAACTTTAACATTTACAATACTTAAGAGTTTATTATCTTTTATTTTATAGTTTTAATTTTTATCCCAAACCGTAAGAGTTTATTATTAAATTATCAATTTTTTAATTTTTTATATTACAAATTAAGTTTAGTTATATTTTTAGTCTCCTGATTATAGCTCTTAATTCAAGGGAAGCTTTTTAAAATATTTTAATATTATCATATTTATTATTTTATATAAATTACTATATCTAGTCCCTAATATAAGAATAAAAAATAAAATGCACTAAGACCAAGAAAGCTCATTTAATGATATTAAATTAAAATGTTATCCCAAATAACTCTGTGACATTAAATAGAGTGTAGTAGTGTAAGAAAAAATGAGTTTTTAGTAAAGATACATCTCACATTAATTAGGAATATAAAATTTTTTTTAGTAATTAATGCATATTGAAATGAGTTTATTTTTTGAGTTTAATGGGTATACACCGTTAGTGTAAATCAATTTTACACTGACAAATATGTCATGTCACCCCACTCTAATAAACACTTTTTAAAAATAACTGCACAATGATGAGCTCTCATTAGATGTCAGTGTAAAACTAGTTTACACTGACGGTGCATGTCCCTTTTCTCTTTTTCTTTATTTATAATTAGGACAAAAAAATACACAAAAAATTTTCTTATAATAGGGACTGAAGGTAGTACTAAATAGACATATAATAAACTATTAATATGTTTAGTTATCATTATTATTAATATTAAATTTAGTAAAATATATATTATAACTAATATATGAATTTGTTAAAATATTAATAAAATAACATAAAACGTGTTGAAGTAATAAATTTGTAAATTATATCAATAAATTATTATCTATATTTATTATTTTATATGTATACTTGTTTTTAATATATAAATGTATTATTATATAAATAATATCTTAATAAAATATTATATCAAGTGTTATCATAATAAATTTAATAATAATATGTAGTATTAAAATATTATATAAAACTTTCTTATAAATTTATTGTGAGTTTAATTGATATGCACTAACAGTGTAAAAAAGTTATAAACAGTCATCCAATCATATCTCACCATTGTGTCACGTTGTTATATAATTTTCTAAAATATCTCAATAAACATCTACATGGTGAATTATGACTGGATGATTGTGTAAAACTTTTTTATAATGACAGTGTATATAAATTAAACTCATTTATTGTTTTATTAGCACACTTATCTGATAATAAATATTTAAATATTGTTATTTAATAACATATATTGGTATTTAAATAATTAATTTTATAATACTATTTAGCCAAAAAATGTTATATAGTTTTATATTGAAAATTTTATTATTATAAATAAATTATACATAGTATGGCTTATAATAAATTTGTAAATATGTAATTGAAATATCTTGCAACTTAGTGTTTCATATGCCGCAGCTCTCTTATGTCACGCGTTTAAATCCTAGATAGTGTGATTTTGTTTTATATTTTGTCTCAGCCACATCAGCAACTACATCATCAATCTTGTTGGCACCCATGCCAGCGATCGCGTCTACATTACAATGTCAGAGAAAACTATAGATCTCTGCAAGAATTTAAAATGGAATTTACGTATAACCTACTAATGACAAAATTCAGGATTCGAACCCAAATGTTAATTTCTGCTAACCACTATTGGCATAGATATCGTTAGTTAAACTTACATCAAATGTCAATTTTCAAATGATAATTCCCTCGACAAATTTGCAAAAATTCAAATGGCACATTTCATCTTTTCCTCTCTCTTATTTACCAACATCGATAATTCATGTTACTCAATATGAGTTGAATGATCAAACTTATATGCGTGACTTGCAATTTTCATACAAATGCATGTCATAAACTTAATTGTCTTCCGTGTGAACATTATGACCTACAATGAATATAAAACGTTGTTTCCTATAATTAAAATATCACAATTTTATAAATTTATTAATAGAAAAAATAAAATAAAATTTACTCCTGAAATATGTGTTAACTAGTTATGTTATCTGTTTTGGACCAATATCTCGGCTACTTGGCCTAGTGGACTATTGGTCCAGTAACTAGGCCTAAATGGCTCAAATCCAATACACCCGAGACCGTAACGAACAGATAACGCTCCTCAACCGCTTCGTAGTGCGATAATTACCCTCTAATGGTCATCAAAGTCGGTTATAACCACAATGTTATATTTACAACCAATTAAGATCAGATAAGGTAAGATAACTGACTTTAATGGCTATATCCTAACAGAATTACCAGAAAACCACCCCTAGATTTATCGGTAAGACTTTATAAATAGTGATTTATCCCAGAATCCATATATGCACTCTTATTCCGATTCTCTTGACTCCCTGATATTGAATAGTACTTACTTGAGCATTGGAGCCATTGTAGGTGGCCACCACCATCGCGTTGGAGCTGTCATTTTTTTATAGTGTACCAGTATACTCGTTCCTTTTCAATGTCACCATCGCGTTGGCGACCACCCATTCTCCAAGACCATCTGAGTCCAAATCCCAGTGGTAGACTACCAATTTGGGAAGGCCGACTCTCACGGCTCTCAGAGTAGTCACCCCAACACTTTGTTTGGCCATGAAATTTCATAACGACAAAGGAGAAGTTGTTACTGTTAAGGGAGACCATGCGTTAAATGTTCTCCTAGCCAACTTGCATATGAGGGACAAGATGAAGGAATTAAGGCCCCATCCAGAAGGGGAGTTCACTCAGATTTAAGTCAGAATGACCTCGCTAAGACCATCAAGATAGGGGCGGGCCTCCTTGAAGACATCAAGTCACAACTTACCTGCTTCCTTAAAGAGAATGTGGACCTATTCGCATGGACCTCTACCGACATGGCCGGCATTGACCCAGACCTCTTCGCCCACAAACTTTCTTTTGACCCATCTGTAAAGTTGGTGGCCTAGCATCGTCGCAACAAGTGTCCCGAGAGAAAAGGGCAGCCAAGCTCTCATCTCGATATTGTTAGAGGCATGATTTATTAGGGAAATCAAAACACAACCTATTTATCCAGCATTGTACGTGTAGAGAAAAGTAATGGAAATGGCGCATGTGCATTTGGGGTTTTCAAAATGCTTTTCCCTTCTCACTGTCTCCACTTCCTCCTTCGTCACCAAATCCTCCACCTCCTCATCCTTCACAAATCTATGCTCTTCTTCTCCAACTCCTCTTCTCCAACTCCTCTTCTCCAACTCCTCTTCTATCTTTGTCTTGTTAGGGCTCCACTGGCAGCGGTTGCATATAGTTAAAGACCCTAGCGCTTCACTTCCCTTGTGCCAACGATCATACGTCAAACATAACCACGACCAGATGATCCTCCACGTCCACGCAGAACGCGATGGATCTTGCGGGAATGGCACAAATTTTTCCAGATTTCACCATGCACATATTTGTCTTTGGTCGAAGACAACGCACAAATCCTCGGTCCAAATGTTCCATGCACAGACCTTGTTGCCACCACATGGCCAAGATCTGCTACCTCTATAGTCGACCAACAACCCTCCCCTATTTCTCCCTCACATGGTGCGCCCTCTCCCCTATTCTGATGTCGACTGTTCGTGCAAAATGAGTCTTCCATATATATATATATATATATATATATATTGGCTTAAATATAATTTTAGTCCTCAAAATTAGGTCAATTTCTGGTTTTAGTCCCCGCAAAAAAAAATCGACAGCTTTTGGTCCCTCATATTTGGAAATGTATCAAATTAGTCCCTCCCTGTAACCCCGTCAGTCAGAAACTCCACGTGGCAAACATAAGCCATGTTAGCAAGACTGTGGCAACTAACTCACCGTTTTAGTAATATAATTTTAGTCCTCCAAAATATAACAATGTTCAGATTTGGTCCCCCAAAAAAATTGTCAGTTTTTAATCCCTCGTGTTTGAAAATGTATCAATGCTAGTCCCTAATGTTAATGGAGTTGATGAGTTGTCATGTCAGAGCTCCAATTCACCATCTTCCACGTAAGTCACTAATCATATATGTCATGTCATGTGTGCGACATACTTTGTGTCACCCTTTCATCTCAGCCACCCTCTCCCTAGGGTTAAATAAAACCCTAATCCCCAGCTAATAAAAAAACCCTAATCCCCAATTTTAAAAAAGCAAGTGAAGTCGTTAATTGCAACCTCGAAAATGCCCTTGTTTCACTATAGGCCACTTAAGGTTTTCTTTCCCTGTCTTTAGCCCCTTCACCTGCAAACTATCCTTAAACATCATTTTAGTGATCACCTCTAATACTAACCCAACACACCACTTACGAGAAAGGGGGTGAGATTTTACTATTAATTAACTAATTAAAATCAAATAATTAAAAAAATAAAATAAAAGATACCCTAACCCTAACCCCTATTTCCATCACCTCTCATCCTCATCCGTAACAACTATATTCCCCTACCATGAACACATATTCACCGAAGATCCCAAGAATAAAGATGAAAGAGAAGGAAAATGGGTCGTTCAGTTATCTTCATCACCGCCGTGAATGGAGGTTATTTGCAATGTCGTCCCATCTAGCACCGGGTCGTCTCAACCAGCGAAATCTCACCCTCTTTTATTTGTTTTTTAACGCCTCCCCATTCTGTGCTGTTGTTTCCTCTAGTTCCATGATTGGGTTGCGGTAGAGACCTAAAGGGGTGTGTTGGGTTGATACCCGTGGTGGTCACACTGGGATGTTTAAGGGTAGTTTGCATGTGATGGGGCTAAAAGGATGGGGGAAATAAAACCTTTGGATGTCTGCGATGAAATATGGGCAGTTTCCAGGTTGCATATCAACGCCATCACTAACTTGTTTATAAAATTGGGTATTATGTTTTTATTTTGTTGGTAAGTTGGGGATTAGGGTTTTATTTAACCTGAGGGAGAGGTGGCTGAGATGAGAGGGTGACACAGAGTAGCTCACACACATGACATGACACATATGATTAGTGACTTATAAAGAAGATGGCGACCTGGAGCTCCGACATGACAACTCATCAACTCCATTAACAGTAGGGACTAATGTTGATACATTTTCCAACACGAGAGACTAAAAACTGACAAAAAAAATTTGGGGGACCAAATTCGAACATTGTTATATTTTGGAGGACTAAAATCATATTACTAAAACAGTGAGTCAGCTACCAGGGTCCATGTGGCATGTGCTGACATGGCTTCTGTTTGCCACGTGGAGTTCCTAACTGACGGAGTTACAGGAAGGAACTAATTTGATACATCTCCAAATATGAGGGGCCAAAAGCTGACGAACTCTTTTTGGGAGACTAAAACCAGAAATTGACCTAATTTGAAGGACTAAAATCATATTTAAGTCTCTTTTTTTAACATTTTCATTTCTTTTTAATTGATATTATTTATTGAAATAGCTATTTTACTTGTGGTGTTGCCGTTATGATTTTGATCTGTTGGTTTTATTGGACCTGAACGAGTTTTATTTGATGTGCATGATTGTTGGTGGATTTCTTCAATTTTTGTTTATGAAACAAACTTCTTCAATTTCAATCTCCAAGTATTTTTATTTTTTTTGCCAACCCACAAGCCCATCGTAACACGGGGCGGGCCAACCCACTCCTTTTCGGCCCATATTCAAATACGGGACGGGCCAACCCACTCCTTTTTAGGCAAGTAAAAATGGAATGGATTGACTCGTTTTACCATCCCTTCCCACACAACGGCAGAGAACAGTACCAAAGGCCTCCCAACAACATGAAGGAATTCACCCACTAACATTTCAAGAGAAAAACTGTGACCAAATTCAATTTTAGAGACATCAAAAGGACATAAAAGCAAGCGGAGGGATCAAGCTCATGGTGAATCGAACTGACTTGTTAAAACAAATTCATCCTCTTGCACCAACAAAACAAACAAACTTTCTCATCAGTAACCACACAGCTGGAATATACCGTATCAATAAATTAAAAAGATGGGTTCGCCCACAAACTCAATCCTCATAGCATAATGACAACAAATTCTTTTTCCTTAATGGATTTGTGTAAGGCACCACCTCAATATTTCCAGCGTCTGATTTTTCAATATAGCAATGCAAATTACAGGCATAGATCTTCGACATATACATGCATGCATATACATGAACATACATTCCAACATACATATTTTGGTGGCAAGGGGAGGTTGTTACTTCAATATAAGTTAAAAATTAGCAACCAAAAAAAAAATGATTTTATTATTTTTATTTTAAAAAAGAACTAAGTATTTACAAGCAGAAACTCCACAAAGCAAGGGAGAAGAATTAAGAGGAGGGAAAGAGTTGGATCATCTGGGGGCCTAGAATAAGCTTTATCCCCAGTGAATATGTCAAATTCTACCAAGTATGGAAAAATATAGGATTTGAGGAAGAAAAGGGTGAAAATCTAAGATATAATACAAAAGAGGAAGAACCATTGATGGAATTTCCATATCGACTGGTCGCTGACCTTGTTCCACCAATTAGGCAATAGAAGAAGAATAGCCTAAGCAAGAAATGCTATACAGAGAGCTTTACATGAAGTAGCTTAAAGATCTCACTTTTCTCGATCCACCTTCTCCATAAAGGTCATTCCATTGGAGTAGCTCGCTCATATTTGTCGACTCCGATGACACGCTTGCACACACCTGCATAATGAAACATTAAATGAGTATCTATAACCATTGCATGCCACATAATAAGACACTCATGCAAAAACTTCAGTCCCTACAAATGTAGCTTATTGTTCAATTAAATAATAACCTCCATTGATACTTCTTCAGCCCTTTTTAGGCCGCATATCACCTAATTCGGCATATCTTACAATACAATAGTCATTTGACATTATACTTCTATTTGCTAACATATCTTGCCTTTGTTACACACTTAAGGTAATGTTTAAAGTTGAATGAGCCAATTATGTGACTTGTGCAGCAACTCCCCAACAAGACTACCCCTACCCAAAAGATCTTATCAGTACAGCCAAATGCTGCAGACTTCAATTTCTTGTAAGCTAACAACCTAGCACACAGCCTTATCGTGTTTGAACAGCATTACACGTCAATAACGTCGAAGGCTTTGAATTGCAGCTTATGGCAGCCACATCTGCCATGGCAGTTGTGACAGAAAAACAGCAGATTAGGTCAAAAAAGTTCAGAAGAGCTCAAACAACTTAATTTTTTGGGGGACTCAAAACAACCTCCACCACAAGTTATGCTCTGCAAGACCTAATGACCTCCAAAACCTATGCACTGCACGAGATGACCATTGTCATGGGTGTAAGAGCTCCATCTCTAGCAAACAAGACCCATCTTTAGCAAGCAATGTATCGGTGTTTCATTTCCTCTCTGTTCTAGTCTTTTATTTCCTCAGGTAACCTCTCCAGCTATTTGTGTCTTCTCTTCCTTTGTTTCTTTGTTCCTCCGAGTCTCTTTCTTTATTCCTCTCTGTTCCTTTTCTTCCATTGTTTGGAAGAGTTACAAGGAGAGGGATAACTAAGCCCACCAAATCTTGTGCAGAAATTTATTTATTTTATTTAGAAGAATGGGGGAAACAAGGATCAAACTCTAAAACACTCGGTCAGTTTAATACCATATCTAGAATCAATTATCCCAAAGCTTAAGCTGTTAGGTGAAAGCCCACAAATGGTTTTATATATAACATAGAGATTCCAAATGTGAAAGAACCTGTCTTGAAAATTTGGAATATGGTGACATTGAAGAGGAACCCACTAACATAGGTATATTTCAACATCTAGTAGTGCTATAGGAAACCAGCAGAAATTATTTGTAGAAAACCAAAAACTTCAGTTGAAAAGTGGGGAAATAAAAGGTGTGCAACAAATATGCAAGAACTATGGTCCAACCATATGTGGCTCAGTTTTGGTACAAGCTGGACTGTAATTGAATATTATCAAATTGAAGAGCTTTCCAAGAATGCTCATGGCCATTAGAGGCACTGGTAAGGAGAGTTGACTAAATAAAAGATAGTCCAATAGTTAATGTAGAAGGAAGAGTCTTGATCAGATCCATGCCCTCAAGAACAGAGAAACTCACCCCCAAAGCCTCCAATACCCCTGATGTTGAGAGTTAAGAAATCCGATTATAGAGAAATTACGAAGTTAGTGGTTCAAATGGTCATTTTTTGTTTGGTTTTAAGAGTAAAACAGGAAGTATATTTTCGTTGGCTTGATTGCTTAAAGTGAGAGAAAAGATGTGACTAAATTACATAGACAAAATTCTCCAACCACAAGTAACTTATGAGAGAAGGTAAGAGAGGCCCCACACACAGATTGTCTGGACAAATGTAACTTCCAAGATTAAGAATTTATGAAAACAATCCAACAACTTTTATTTTCAGCATCCTCCCTTACAACAGTCCACTGATTCACATTGTTGATTATTCTAGTGAGAGATACGCTTCTAGCAACTACAATTGAACCAGGACTGGAGTCTTCTGTTGGTTCAGAAGCTCATCTTTGATCATATCGATTCAGTCTCGTGTATTTTGACCAATAATCTAGCAATTAAATTCCAGAGTGTTTTTCTTGTCACCAATCATCTGAAGCAAAAGGGAAATATGTCAAGCAGACCACCTAAGAGGCACCAATCATGTGATATTTCCGATTGTGGTAAGAATTACGGCAGTAACACAACAGTCCCCAACCTCTATCTGGGAACTTTTCCAGGTCACATACTGGTTGAAAAAGCTCTTTAATTGAACATATTTCCTGAGAATGATCTTCTATAACAGAAAGGGCTCCAATTGCATGAAGAATTAAATCAAGAATTGAGTACCTTTCAGGTATTCTTTAATTGTTTATCTCAAAAGTCAAGAGGTTGATCAATGTGTTTGTCAAACCAAGCTTCATCATGGGTAAAAGAAGAGCATCCACAACTTTTTGCTGACTTTCGGATATAGCTAATATAATTATAAGCCCTACACACTTTTTTCTAAAAGCTGAAGATTCAATGTATTTTCTACAATCCATAATATTTGCCGTAATTTATGTTCAGACTACAACGCCTCAGCCCATGTAATAGATTCACCACTTTGAAGACCCACAGTCAACAGTTGACATGTTTTATATTAGGCAATGAAGATCATACAGAAACAATGTGTCCACAATTATCTCAATCAGTCCTTTTGTCGAGACTATATGCTTCATTGGAACTTCGTGAGAGGCAAGGTTGCCAATAATTCCTACGCGAATTTTAGTTACACGCACGGATTTGCAAATAGTGAGATTTGCTAAAACAACTTCGAGTATGAGATCCTCCACCACGAGTTCTGCATGTGTTTTACTGACAGCTAGATCCCACAAAACACATCCATATTGGTCCCAGGCGTCCTCTCCAACTGTGGCACCAGAATTTTCAAATCTATCCCTCGTATCATGATATTTGACTCGCGCGTGAGAAGATTCATGTGACACATCTACATCCATATTCTCAGACGATTCAAGGCGTTCATCATTAGAAATAGATGCAGAAAGTGCACCCCCTTCTTTGTTATGGGCAAGTGATCCTTGGTTAGGGCCATCCGAAGCAACTCCATGAATGGAAGCAGAACCCAAAAGTAGAAGCTTCCTTATCAAGGATATTATATAAATGAGATCAATTGTCGTTGATAAATCAAGAAACTCGTGTAATGAAGCAAAAGGATGATGTGTGGGACCTTCGTGCTCTACTTCTTCAATGGCTGGATCTGCCGGAACCGCCATGCGCTCTGCATTGCCTTTGGTTGTTCCCTCCAATTTTACACTAGAGACCAGTGTGTGTAAAAAATCAAAGAGATAATGTCTAATAAGAGCTTAAAAAGCTTGAGCACTCATCACTTTATAAGCCAATTTTGTGGGTTGAGTTAAGCCCAAAATCTAACATGGTATCAAAGCCTATCCTAGATCTGTAGTTGGGCCACTTACCATATTATCCACACACCAAGCTCAATAGTGTTGGGCGTGAGGAGGTGTATCGAAAAAAAATCCAAGTCCCACATCGTAGTGCCTAATAAGAGCTTATAAAGTTTGGGCACTCTTTATCTTACAAGCCAGTTTTGTGGGATTAAGTTAGACCCAATATCTAAGAAACTAATTTTGAGGAAACCAAAGGAGAAGAGGAAATAGGGATTTGCATCACTAGATGACAAGGAGAATGACTACATTGAGGAGTAGGGGGAGAAATAAGCTTTTATCTCTGTTTTGTGTAAATTCGTTGTTACATAATAGTTTCAACTTTCTATTGACCTTTTGTTATGAGGCTTATTATATCATCTCCCTCAAGTCTATGACACTCTAGGTGAATTTTATTTCCTACGATGTTTCTAATTTGTTTTTTTTTCCTTCATGATACGTATCATAGCTAGCATGCTTCAGCCAGAAGCTGCATTACTGCAACTGCATGTTCCGTTAATAATATCATGTCTACCAAAATGGGGAAAGAAATGCAAGACAGTGCACGAGGCTCCCATCACCCACATAAACAGCCTTGCCCTGGCACCCAAAAGGCTGTATCTATTACCCACAACACAACCACAAGGCAGCAATTTTACCGTTGTGCTGTGCTAAGGCTCGCCCTGTACTCCAAAGCAAACTCATTCAAAAAACATGGAAAAATGAAATTGATATACCTGCTCATGTGCATATCTAAAATCCTCCATCCTTAAGGGGCGAATGTCTGCACTGTTACACAATCCAGGTAAAGGTTTGTTCTCAGCCAATGCTAAGCTTCTCTCCTGAAAAATTTCATTTCAACGTCAGGAAACCAAGTCCTGAACTGTTATGCAGACACATTACAATGCACACAATTCTTAGTACTGTTTTTTCACGATACAATCCACCAATACACAAACACAGAAAATATAATATATATACATATATATAAAACACATACATATATATACATATGAATGTAAGAGAGAGAAGTGTGTGTGTATATCACTAACCCTCTTTTCCTTCTCCAAGATCTCTCTAATTGGGCAGTGAGCTGCTGTGACACACAGATTCTGCAATCACAGAGAAAATATTTTATATAGAATCAGTTTCTACTTTCTCAAGCAACCAACCAAGGAAGTTAATGTCGTCAGGATATATAGAACAACAACCTTTAGGTCACTCCCTGAGTATCCATCAGTCATATTTGCTATTGCTTCCAAATCAACATCAGTTGCCAAATCTTCTTTCGCTAAAATGACTCTCAGAATTTTTTCTCTATTTGGAGCATCTGGCAAATCAACCATCAATCTACAAAACAATGAAAGACTGTAAATTAGAATAGACATCATTTATAAAACATGAAATAAAAGAAGTTGACATCAAACATAACATGTTTACCTCCGAGGAAGCCTCCGGATAACAGCCTCATCAAGATCAAAAGGCCTGTTTGTAGCAGCAAGAACAAGTATACGCTCTTTTTCTTTTGTGCGCAGACCATCCCAATTAACCATAAACTCATTCTTCATTTTACGCATAGCCTCATGCTCGCCAGGATTTTCACGTCTACCTAGCATACTATCAACCTGCCACAGGTACCACAAAATAAATCAAACACAGCTAAATGAAAATAAGAAAATCCATAGTAGCTAGTAGCGACCTTAGAGAAAGACAATATTGAAATATGTTTGCACCTTCATTTCAGCCTGTTTTTCATATGTCCCATTCATGAAAATTGAAAATCTGGAGCTGATTTAAAGATTTGCCTTTGTAGCAAATAATTGTAAAACTATATAACAAAGGTATTCAGTAAAAAAATCAGCAGAACTTTTGAACGTTGGTTCAAATCTGTTTGGAATATATTCCAAATCACAACCCACAAGCTCTGTATCAGCACCTTCACAAACACTACTGGAGATACCATTGCCACTCCTTCGGTTTTACAATTTCCTAAGCGGCTTAGACCTTCTTTTAACCACAATCCCCCATTACATTGCACACCTTGAATGCCCTCTGCACATCTCTTTGACGTCAATCTTATAGATCACTCCTTCGCAGGGCCGACCCAAGGCCCAAGCCACCAAGGCTAGAGCTCTAGACCACCAAAAAAAAAAGAAAAGAAAAAAAAAAGGCGACAAAAAAAATTTACATAGACCCAATGAAAGATGTTCATATATTATGTTTTCTGGTAATATTAGAAATGTTTATAATGGCGAGATGGTCCAGCTTAGTCTTGCAACCAGTGGAGCCTGGGTTTGATTCTTAGATGAGCCTTTTTTACGTTTTCATATTTCAAAGTGCATAAATAATGCCTAAAAATACCAGCATCAGGATTCGAACCCCTTCCAACTAGGAAAAACAAGCAAACTAAACCACTGCACCACAGATAGATTCATCAGGTATTTGTGATATATATCTTAAGTATTTGGGCTTCTCACAAAATATATATATATAATGCATTTAAAGGCCTCATCTTAAAATTTGCTTTAGGCCTCAACATGTGTTGGGCCGCCCTGCTACTTTGCTTTCCCCTATTTTATGAGTAAGCATAACCTCTCAAACCAAACCATCAATAAGCTTACCCAAAGTGACATGCTTAATTTCCTCTTTAAATGGCTTGAAGACTCTAGACCCATTGGTAAAAGGCAATCTATTTTGTTTTGACAGTCAAGATTTTAGGTTCGATAGATAAGAGAAGTAAAAACTCTTATGTTTAGCAATGGTCTTCAGGTATTTGTGATATATATCTTAAGTATTTGGGCTTCTCACAAAATATATATATATAATGCATTTAAAGGCCTCATCTTAAAATTTGCTTTAGGCCTCAACATGTGTTGGGCCGCCCTGCTACTTTGCTTTCCCCTATTTTATGAGTAAGCATAACCTCTCAAACCAAACCATCAATAAGCTTACCCAAAGTGACATGCTTAATTTCCTCTTTAAATGGCTTGAAGACTCTAGACCCATTGGTAAAAGGCAATCTATTTTGTTTTGACAGTCAAGATTTTAGGTTCGATAGATAAGAGAAGTAAAAACTCTTATGTTTAGTAATGGTCTAGCCTTTACAGTTAATTAATGCTTTTAATTTGGAAGGCCAAGAGTCCAAGACCACTCCTGAATTTGGAACGACGGGGGAATTTGTGAATGTGAAAAACAGCTGAATCCATCTGTGTTAGGGAAAACATTTTTCCAAAGACCAAGATCACAAGCCTTGATGGATTACATTTGTTAATAAACACCAACAATAATCAAAGTTGCATATTAATGATCAGTTTTGGTTTCAGTACTAAGATATATTGTATGACAAACTACCCATTTTAAAGGCACAATGAAGAAAGCAGTCAAATAAAGGAAAATTCGGGTCATGTGAACATCATCTAAACCATTGAGCCTCTTAATTAGTTACATGTTTCCATGTCACACTGATATGCCACATGCCAACATGTCATGCCAATAATCACCGGTTACATAACAATAAAACCACCCTTTAAATGGTGGAATGCTAATAAAATAAAAAATGTAGACTGAAGGGCAGAAATGAACATTCATTTTCAGATAAATGGACAATATTTAAACGAATTTAAATTTAAAATATTTAAAGCAAAGGAAAAGAAACTTCAAAGATATAAATACGACATGTTATACTAACCTCATCAACAAATATAACACTAGGAGCAATTTTGCTGGCTAGGGAGAAGACGGCTTTGACATATTTTTCTCCTTCACCAAACCACTGCAACAAAAGCATATTTATCATGTCACTAAAATATACAAGGAAACAGACAGCAGAAAAAAAAATGTTTAATTTGCAACATTGATACCTTAGAAGTGATGCTGGACATTGAAATGTTGATGAAATTTGCTCCAGCTTCGGTTGCTACGGCCTTTGCAAGCATTGTTTTTCCCGTGCCAGGGGGCCCAAAAAGCAATATTCCCTTGCAAGGCTACATCCAAGTAAATTATACAATAAGGCTACACACATTGCATCATCTACTTAAAAATGTGTTTCACATGTCATTTAAAGTAACTAAAAATCTTTCCACCTTAGTCAACTGTCCTTTACAAAACAATTCAGGCCTTTTAAGAGGAAGCATGACCAATTCCTTCAAGGTGTCCTTCACATTTTCTAAAGCTCCAATATCGTCAAATGTGACCCCAATATCAGTTGGTGGAATAACATCAGCAAGCAGTTTTTTCTCAAATTCATTCTCAGTAACCACATCCTGGAGAAACGGTTCAATTAATGTGGGCACTAATTCCATGATTCAAATCATGACAGTATAAAGAAACCGGATGGAAACCAGTACCGCAAAATACCAATCCCAAAAATAGGGTGGGAAAAGGTATAAATTTGTAATAATTTATGTTTAGTTACCTTCAACGATTTTTTTATGCTCTTGTTCTCATTTTGAATGCTCTGTAGAATGTTAAACCCATACTTAATGCTGCACAAATGAAATGTAAAATAGTGTTAAAAATAAAAATTGCAAGTTAGAAAACTTCGTTTATATTTTTGCTAAATCCAATAGGGTTGACATTATGAAAATAAGCAAAAATGATGAGAACCACCTTTCTGCAGATATCACAAGCTTAGATTCTTTGGCAAAAGCTTCAGATGAATGCATAAAATGGTAACTTAAAGCCCAACCAATGATCTTCTCCACGTCTAGTAAAAGGAGTTGACAAGATATTATCAGTAAAATAACAGCAAATCTCAATATTTCATGCATTGCTAGGAAACATAAATTCCCCAAAAAAAAACTGACTTTCGGTAGTTAGGGTGTGATCTTTGATGCAAATCATCTCGAGATCAGGGCAATCCAATCCAATTCTGTTGAGAACCTGAATCATCAGAAAAGTCTCATCAAAAGTTTGACAAATGGCAAGACAAAAAAATAATAATATAGAATTAACCAAAGTTAGAGACAGGAAAACTGGAGCTCTGCATACTGATGAGAAAATTAATATCGGAGCATACCCAGCAACAATGGATATGGATGGCTAGGATGGATAGATTTGAAAAAGGAAACCAATAAACAACTTGTGAGAAGACATTAAGAATTGTCAAGCCCAATGGGAAAATTTTCAGAAAGCAAATGCACGAGATCAATGAGATGCCAATACTCCAACAGCTCACAATAACTAATACTACCTCCGGTCTCATATATAAGAGACAAATGCACTTTCTAGGTTCATTGAATAACTGATGTATCTGGTCTATATTATAGACCACATACATCAGTTATTCAATGAACCTAGAAAGTGCATTTGTCTCTTATATATGGGACCGGAGGTAGTATCATCCAATAACAAGCACAAACATTGAAAACATACAAAAAAGTTCAGCAACAAAGAGGAAGCATAGAATAATAAAAGTGAAGGAACAGGGGAAAAAAAAAAAAAGGAGATGTTGCCAGACTCACTGAACGAATGCTGACAACATTGGACTGAGCTTTCATAGTTTCAATGTCACGTTCTAACAGCTGCTTCCAATCAGAAAGTAAAGTCTCATCCTGAACAAATTTGAAAGAAAAACAGATATATGAGTCGTAATTAAAAACAGCGAAGTGCAAAATTAAATTAATCTAACATTATACCTGAGGCAGCTGTATTGTCACTCTGTTTGGGAAAAGGCGACTGAGTTGCTTCATTACTTTGGGGGTTTCTTTGCTCCGATCATGTATTTTACTAAAGTTATCCTAAACAAAAAGACCAAATTGAAGTAGATTGATAATTAATTCCTGAAGGAACCAGAAACAATCAAGCTACAATGTATATATATAATGATATGCATCTACAATATTCAGAAATCTATCTCAAAACCATAAAAGGTGAAAGAATACATAAAGACAACTGCTGAAACTTCATTGCTAGAACTACACCATGCTTTGAATCAGGGCATGAAGAGCAATGGAAATGGCTATGATTATTATACCGGAAAAGCAAGATCAAGTAGCGCTGTCTGATTGCTCCCAAACTTTGTAAACAAAAGGCCCCCAGGATGGGTCTGCAAGCATAAAGAGGCAGTAATCAGATACAGCAATACAATCTTTCTTCTAATCATGAGAACACAACCACCAAATGCTAGCTAACAAAAATAATAATCAAACGGCACCTTCTCCTTACGACTGTCCAGCTGAGTATTTGAGCCAATTACCACAACATTCTGTGGCAGGCTTTCGAATTTACTTTTCAAAACTTCTGAGTTCCCAACCATTGCCTTCTCTATATCTTTAATGAACAACACAAGTGCACCACTTTTACTTTGATTAGAGGCAACCTGTCCACACAACAGCAGAGAAGGGTGGTAAATATATTTCTTCAGGGATAGAGACAAGTTTTGGACAAGTATAGAACTGGGACAACCTCAAAGATTTCATTAATTGCAACTTTGTCAAAGTCATCCCCTCCCGAACCATCTACCCGTAGTAAATGATTTGCTGCAGTATAAACCATCAATGAATTAAACATGCCAAAATTATAGTAGACAATATGCTAATATATCGCTAAGGAAACAGAAGTTCAATTAAAATAAGAGAATTACCGGAACAAAAGAAACCACGATCACCTTCGCAGAGGCCTCCAAGATCATTGCCATCAGGAATTGATTTATCAAACCTAACACCAATTTTTGAAGACCCGTTGTCTTCAAAAGCAAGAATAACTTTGCCGCGGGAGCCATAGCTAGGTCCTCTGCCAGATATAGTGGAAGAACAAAAAATTAAACTAAAGGATTAGATACAAAATGTTTCATTGGAGAGAACAAAGGAAAAAAAAAATCTGCAGGGGGATAAAATATCCACCAAAAGAAAATTCAGAAATGAGAAATGAAAAATAAATAACACCAAAGCTCTCTAGTCTCTCGGCATGACAAACTGAAACTGAAACAGGTATGAGCAATGAGAAGCCATAAACAGAAGTCCATCGCAAAGAAAATTGGAGATTAAATTATGTGCATTCAGCCCCAACCAAATTGAAAAGAAAATTCAAAAACATCTGAACACAATCAAAAGAAACTGAGCCAATATTAAGGGCTTGTTTCGTTTTGAATGCGTTTTCTCCTCCAACATTAAGGGTCTGTTACTCTGTTTGGTTTAAGAAAACGTTTTCTGCTTTCATTTCTTGTTTTCACTTTTAATTGCAAAAGTGCACCCTATTTTCATTCTAATTCCTGTAATCAAGTACTTGTACAGGACTATTAATCGCAAAACTGCCCCATGTTTTCAAACAATTTCCTGTTTTCAAAGATTTGTACAAGAATTTGTTTCCTATACAAATCTTTGAAAAGGAAACATAGTGAAAACAAGGGCAGTTTTACAATTAAAAGTGAAAACAGGAAATGAAACTAGAAAATGTTTTCTCAAACCAAACAGGCCTAAGGTTTCACCTTTTTCTTGTTTTAGAAAACATTCAGCCCCAATAATTTATTTGCACCTTGTTTTTAAGCTTTATGTTTTCAAAAATTTGTACAAGAACTTGTTAAAACAATTGTGTTAGGGTTTCTTGTACAAATCTTTGAAAACAGTAAACAAAGTGAAAATAAGGCGACAAATTTGTAATTAGAAGTGAAAACAGAAAATATTCTCCCCGACCAAATAGGCCCTAAATTTTCAAAGATTATAGCCTCTAAAAGATGAGAACGCTTCAGCCACTAAAATTATTCTTTATAAAAGATTCACAATGCTTTTTCAATTTTAAGCCATATTAGAACAATTTTCATGCATAACCTTCTCAACAAGAAAGACTAGAAAAATCTTACATCTCTACAAGCAATAGCGGAGCTTGAATCAGTTTTTTGAGGGGGGCGAATATATGTATATATACATTATATATCAATCTACCATTGTTCAATCTACCATTGTGGTGCGGCGGTAAGAAGTTTTACTTAAAAACAAGGAGTCCCGTCTTCGACTCCACAAAGATTCGTTTGTTATTTTCCGAGTAAATTTTTAGTGCGCACAACGGAAATGCAAAAAAAATTCCTACAGGACACGAAACCAGGACATGTGATTCGCAAAATACAGCTTAGCCACTGCACCACTTGAAAGACTTGTTGTATTACAAATGCCTAACGTTATATCTATAAAAATATCATGGTGGAGCCATGGCTCCCACCTATCACAGAAGCTCCGCCACTGTCTACAAGATCATATCAACCTCTACCAATTATAAACCCTAAAAATATTGTGAATTACAATTCTTCCATAACACAACTTACCTTGAAGGATGATTTTGTAGTGATGAGACAGCCGATGGAAAGTTACCGACAAATTTTACTCGATCGCCTGCAAATTACATAAGCACCATGTCATTAAATCCTTCAAAATGCCAACTAGCATCAATAATAGAACAAGACAATAGGAAGTAAATTTGCAGATAGGTGCTGATCTTTTAGGACACAACAGCGTACCTGTTTTAAGAGCAGTTCCTTTTGAGGATGCAGTGGAAACCTCTTGCTTCAGCATAGCCTGAGAACTTAATGTAGATCCACCGATAATTTCAGCATCAACACTAGAAGCTGGTTTCTTATGATGTGATGTAGCAGCCTGGCTACTTCTCTTAGCAAACACAGATGACCTTTCAGGCCTTGAACTTTCTTTAGCAGAATCAACTTCCTTTGATGGCGTTTCCTGAAAAATCAATTGCACAATAAGAACAATTATGGGTGTATAGTTATAGTAATAATGATTTCGCAAGAAACCATCTCGACAAAAGCAAGCACATAATGCCATAAAAACAGTGAAGAAAAAAAAAAGAGTCAAAATTCTTAAACTAGAAAAGCACAATCCTAAAGCCTTAAATATAAAAAAAAAAAGGTTATCCTAGAAAACATACACCAGGCAGTGAAAGAGAATCCACAATCAGTATCTTAGCACCAAAATGCTTTGCAAGTGCCTTGGACAGAGTCTCCTGATATATTTCCGAACCTACACAAGTATCATATGGAACTCTATTACTTCTCCATTATAAAAGGAGGAAATAGAAGCATAAACAAGAATGATAGAATTACCAGCAGGACCAGATAACAATATTCGTGGAGACACCGATGAGAGGTCTGAAGCATATTTTCCAAAGCCATTGCACTTCAAATGAATATATGTAGAAGCAATCATAACATTCTTTGTTGTATCACTGTAATAATGCCACACATCATAACCAAGTAGCCATAAGTTAGTTGTTATCTATCCCAAAGCAGTAACTACAAGCCATTAAACCCAATAATAGAGCAACAAGGAATATTAAGGTAGTTTTGGCTGAGAAGATTACAACTAACTTTGACTACACTAGGGGTACTATGAGATAAGGTAGATACTAGGAAATCAAATAAGAGATAAATCAATAACAAGAAGCAATTTTTCGCACCTTAGATAATATGGGAAGCTTTCAAAAGAGACATCAATATCCTCAGCATTGAGAATTCTCTGTTGTAGACTGTCCTTAAATGTTTGCCGCCTGGTGGATGCCAATATTGTTGGGGTATCAACATCTTTAAGGAGTTCTCTTAATTCCCTTCTATCTTCTAATATCTTCGAAATGCTACCAGTTATATCAAATTCATTAGATGAGCCAGCAAGCATGCTCAGTAATGGCCTCAATTCGCAATTAGCAGCAGTCATCTTCCCAACATCTGCATCCACGGTGGCATCAACTTCCATGGTGTCAAGGCTAGGATTTTCATTAACAGTGGTAGAGGGTGCAGGAACAGTTTTCGCAGAAGAAAAAACTTCAGCCGATTCGTCATTATTGCTGGTATCCTTCATTTCATTGTCTGGAATATTATCCTCCCCGTGGCCTGAAGGTAGTGATGAAAGATCAGCATTTTGTTGCGCATTCTTGCAAGTTTTAGCAGGCGGTGAAACGAGAGATAAATCTTTATGAATATTCGATAAAGACGCCAATATTGATGCTCCGGCAACGGCTGAAGGGTCTCCAGATCTAGCTTCAACCTGCATCCCATTTATTGGAGCACTCTGGGCTTCTAAAATACTAACAGAAGAAGGTATACCGGTAGTAGCAATATTATTACTTTTGAGCTGCTGAAAGATCTGAATTTCAAGCTAAGGAAGCCATAAAATATCAATAAAAGAAATTAAAGAATGAAAAGATGCAGAAATTCATTATGTAAATATGTAGAACACATGACTACCAGGTTTCCTTGTGAAAAGACCACAAACACATGCAGAGAAAGAAGGAAGGAGCAAGAAGGAACTAATGGAAAATTATAAATTCTTCCCACAAATCCATATATAAAGGATACATAAGCATGCTTGCCAGAAGAACCAAAGATCACCTCATCACCTCCATTTAAAATCAGCCGGGAATTCCTTCGGTAAGTCTTGCCATTGACTTGAACAACACCTTTACAACCAGTGATTTCCAGTAAGGCAACTGACGAACCTCCATGCTGCACAAAGTTCAAATGACAACTGTGGTCAGTTATCTAAAAAAACATAGAGAAGCTTGTCAGTAATTTTCTAGAGCTATCATCTACCATAACTAAACAAATATTCATTCTTTTCATTAATGTGTTTCGCCAAACATCTAAAATAGATTTATTTATTGCCTGAGAAATGACTTATGTGTCATGATTCATGGTAAAGCTGTAAAGCAGATGGATCCTTAGTAACACAGCCAGTTGTTTTAATTTTAAATTTAAAAAGATGAGAGGAAATTCTACCTCTATGTGGCTCAACTTGCACAAAACATTACCAACAGTAGGATCTTTAAGCAGTAAATTACACTGGCGACCTTGTCCAACAGTGAAGATTGGATCACTCATGGATAAGTGGGGATTCTGGAGAAGCAGGAATAACAAAAAGATTAACTCCAAACATACAACAGTACAATCAGAAATGCAAGAGCTAGTAATACAGAAGCATAAATCAGCTCACAGTTCTCCCCATCTTAAGCTAAATGACATATAGAAGATTCTTAAAAGGATATGTGAATACTACTCATGTCTACTATCAATTTTTTTTTTTTACAATAAAATCGAAGATAATAATTGATTTCACCAAGCAACAGCAAATCATATGCGGGCTTCACATAGTTGATGATGCATCCTATAATATGATAGTAATTGCTATGAGTGATATAGCATAAAGCGAGATCTTCTGTAGTTGGCAATGCACAATGAGAAATTCGAATTTCCCAGTGTTACAAAATTTAGCCCCATAATAAAAGAAGATCAAGACTTTATTGTTACATTATATATTTCTGTTAATCAGTTCCCACAATATGCTACCCGTATATGGGTTGTTATCTTTTCTGGCAATGTAATGTTAAGCTAGTCCAAACAAATACGATTAATTCCACTAATTAGACCTCGTTTATCTACTCGAAAGCAAGAGACCAGGACAATCTTCTAACCTAGGGGTACTCGCATCGACCTCCCGAGGTGAATGTGCTTGTTACGCCCAACACCCCTCTTTGTTTGGGATATTAAACCAGTTCTTGCAAGGTAGTAAAAATTACGTTATATATTGTGAAATCGCCAATTCTCCGATGTTTTTTTTTTGCCTCACCGATTCTGATACCTGCAAAAATCATTGTCTGCATTGAATCGGTGGAATTGCAGTGAAAACTCGTAAAACCGGTAGAATCTACGATTTTTGCATTTCCTGGGTAGAAGAATTTCAACCGGGTTGTGTGAGCCGGTTGCAAAAAACCCATCGCAAACCATCACAGCCCCTTCTTCTCCCTATTAAGTCCCTCTTCTTCGAGGCAGTGTGTTTTATGGATGGGTTTCCTACTTTCCTTTGAGGCGCCTAGAGAGGCCGCATCGTAACCGGGGGGGGGGGGGGGGAGAGAGCACAAGGAAGATCAGGAGTCAGTATTGTGTGCCATGAAGCTGAGTCCTCATCGCCACGTGCCTATGTAATGACCCCAGGAGAACACATAAATATCGAGAAACGAAACGGCCATAATTGGGAGATTTGTAACTTTGCATATTTGTCTTCATCTTGAGCTTCAGAAACAGTGAGATGCAACAGGAAAAGATTTGTTATTTACAATCTATATTTCATTTTAATGTCTGAGATCATAGTATACAAATAAGGATTATAATTAATGCAGTTTTCCAATTAACAATATTTAACTTTCTATTATGCAAGATTTTTTTTTTATCGTTTTAATGTGTTATTTTTTTATAATTATCTATTTTTGCATGTATATGAATTTATATTTACATACGAGTATTACCAATTTTGTAGAATCTTACAATTCGACATGAATCCACAATCTACGAATTTATTTCCCCTTCCCGATTTTGACTACCTTCTATCTTCGACCCGACACTCTTCTATGTTTCAGAAATTAAACCAGTATCCCTTACTTCATCTACTCTTCCTATGCCATTCACACTTCTAAATAAGAAAGCAACAAAGCAAGGAAGACAAGTGTAATTTTTAAAACAAGAGGGGTGTCAGTCAGTGTAGTGTGATAAATGCAAACCTCATGTTGTAATTACCCCACACTCGTCAATGCAATATGAAGAGGCATTTAGGAAATTTGAGTCAGCTTGAAGAATTTCAGAGCAGAGAATGCAGAAGATATTATATATCCATCAATGATATAACCTAACAATGCAAGACAAGGGATCCTGTGTCATCAAAGTTACTAGTCCTTTCCTTTAACAAAAGCAAAATCCAAGAATCAAATTTTACCATGTGTTCTGCGCTCTCTCCCCAAATGTGAAACCTAATTACTCTTAAGACAAACAACAACCATGCAACTACTGAACTAAAAGTAAAAGTAAACCTGAGAACACTGAGAAAGGAGCTTTCCCCATGCAGCCTTGGGACTCGGTTTTGCTGGGCGTTTCTTCGACCGACCAGATGCTGCCGCGGGTGCCACCGCCTTTGATTTCTCCGCAGATTCACCTGAGGATGCCAAAAAACACCATAAATCCCACCAATCAAAAAAAACGGCATGCATGCATAGAGGCAACAACCCAATAAAAGAAACGATGAAAAAAAGTTGAGTCTTTGAGACCTAGACACTGAGGGGACACCAAAGCCTCGGATTCGATGGGCACAGAAGGAGACTTGTTGTCGCCATCAGAAACATCGACAGCCTTCAACGACGCCGTTTCTTGCAGATCAGGGGGCTGTATCTCCGGTTCTCCAGATTGGTTTCCGGCTCCAGATTCGTTAACAGGATCGGATGAGACATCCTCTGAAACCTGTGTCATCATCACAATAGATTCATCAAGAATTGAGAGGGAATTTGCATATCCATGTGAGGAATAGGGGAATTGGCATCGGAGAAAGGTAGTAGAGAAGATGAGACCTTAGATCGTTTGGTGTTTGAAGGAGATGGCGAAGAGAGAGAGCGCTTGGAAGAAGAGGAGCCGCGTCTGGTTTCGACCATGATGATAGGTTGCGGAGGGTTCTGGGCGGTCGGTCGGTCCCTCTACTTCTTGTTCCTATTCGGCAAGATGAGTAACAACTTATGACTAAGAATGATCGAGTCACGTTATTATTGTTATGGTTTGTGTCTTGCTGTTTTTATACGGGGAGAAGAATGAGTAAGAAACGCAAAATATATGATAATAAAAAAAATTGTAATGATATTGTCCAAAAAAAAAATTGTAATGATGTTTATTGTTTTAATATAGGTCAAATTATCGATACCGAATGCATTACATAATGTATACTTGAAAAGAGTTATGGTGAATTTTGCTTTCTCTTTGACGGCTATCGGAGTCCAACTGCTACCAAGTGGACTACATGATAGCACAAGGGTTTCTACAACAAATGACTCGGTTTTTTTTTTGGGATAAGGTGTTTCGTAACAAGTTGGCACCCTTAGTAAGGGAAAAGACTAGCTTGATTGTACAAAACTAATGTGGGTGACTATGAAGGTGGGAATAGGCTTTCGCCAAAAGTCTATCTTGATGACAAGGTTTTCAATAAATTATGCAGCCCATGGAAGGACGCATTGGTGATCAAACTGCTTGGAAAATGATTGGCTAAAACATGATGGAAGACAAGTTAAAGAACGTATATGCATTACTGGCGGCAAGCAAAGAAAAGGTGATGTTTGATTGCTTACGGATGATTTGCGGTCATTATCTTGCAGTTACCAAGTGGAGTCCTGAGTTCGTGTCATCCAATGTCAAAGTTGATCATACTCTCTTATGGATTCGCTTTATAGGTTTGAATTTTGTGTATTACGATGAAAGTGATAATTTGTGTTGAAATAGATTTAACCAAGCTAGTTGTGGGGAAAGTCTGGCTTAATGGGTATTGGCATAAGGTAGCTTATGAGGGTTTTCACATTATTTGTCTTTCATGTGGTTGATATGGGCGTCTGGGCAGAAATTGCACTAAAAGTCCTTCATTGCTGGCCATGGCAGCTCCGCCACTGAACCCACCGGTGCAGCTGACTCGATCTAAAATAGAGAAGGAAAACGACACAATTAATGTGATGCCAACGGCTAAAGATAATCAAGGATCAAACCATGATCTCATTAACAAATCAATCAACGATATCGTACGGGAGCAAAATAATGAGACTGGTCGCGTTATTACTCCAAATCCAATCAATGCAAATCCAAAAATTAGAGATACACACAACGAATGGTTCGTTGTGGAAAGAATATAGAGATCAAATAAAAATAGAATGGGTTTTCAAAAAAAAAGGGAGGAAATATTGGAATAAATGTCAATAGTTTTGACCTAATTTTAATGCATAATACTTCATATAGCCATGCAAGTAAGGTAGGAAATCAAAATCCGCAAAAGACAAAAGTGAAGCAACTCAAACTCATATGCCACGTGTCTATAAAAGAGACCCCACCATATCTTTCAAAATTAAAAAAGAACGATGATGGGCACATGCTGATGTCGCTTCTGGGCTAAACGAGTACATCAAGGTAATGTTATGCAGCAACCCAAAAAGAACCCTAACCCAAACTTGGAAGAATGACATCAGCAAAAACTATCAAAGCTGTTAAAACCCTATACAGTAGAGTTTTGTGCACAGCGTAGCAACCCCCGCATCAATTGGTTCCAGCCCTACATCGAATTTCAAAATCGCAATGAACATAAAGCAAGTTAGTCCCAATCATTTTCAGTTTATAGAGGAGACACGCCCCCTGATGCAGATGAAATACATATGGAAGTTTCAATAAAACTTGATAACGAGGAAAATAGACCTCCTTATAGTGTGGAGTCCATGCAAGTTGTAGAAGAGATTGAGACGGAGACATGCACCCCGTAGACACACAAGCCAAGCCCCTCCCATTCGAATTGTTATTTATGGATATGAAATTTAAAGAATTCAATGATATTATTGTCCCGTCTTGGAACATTAGAGGGACTAGCAGTGATAAGGCTGAGAGGCATGCCAGAGACCAGACTAGAAAGCACAAACCAACAATCTTTTTCATATTGGAAACATATGTCTAGTTTGCAAAAACAAAGGCTTTTTAGCAAAAGGTTAGCTACTCACCAATTCATATTGTGGAGGAATAAGGTTTTTTTAGGTGGGGCTCAATTTGGAAGCCATAGTTTGGAACTCAAATTTTCAATCCATTACTCTTGAAGACAAGCTTGGTACCAATAAGTGGTATTACATAGGGGTGTATGCAAGTCCCATCCCTACCAATAGGGATAAGTTCTTGTGTTACTTTGGTGTTCTCAAAGACATTATAGAGGCTCATTGGATGCTTTGGGGGGGCTTTAATGACACTCTCTCCAATAAAGAGCAAAAATGTTGTCTCTTTTCCCACAGGAGAGCATAAATCTTTGTGGACGTGCTTAACCAATGTGATCCACATGGCTTCGTATAATCCAAATAGTAACAATATTATTTATACAATCCAAAAAAGTAAGTACAATTGGTCTTCACTTAAGTCTATAAATACTTTGTTTACTCGTACATAATATAAACCAAACGAAGACACATGTGAACATATGAAAACTCTCATGTTTGAGCTTCAGGTTTATAGAATGTGCGCCACGAAGACACAGTAGCATAACATAGGATGTGGAAACTGTTCAACGATTTGATGGAATCAGGATATTTCTATAATATATCTCTGACAACATCAGAGTCACCCATCATTCTGTAATCATACACATAGTTATTATAACATCCGACTTGTTCTGAAACTTTGATTCATTGCTTTATTATATGTAAAGGATGTGATTTGGTGTTTGATTGTTTGATATGTGTGTTTAGGAGCCTAAATTAGGGTTTCGAACGACTTTAGGATGAACCGAAACGCTAAATCAATATTTTTATCTTTGGTACCTTCGTGACGCCAAAAAACCCCCACGTAGACCCCTTCGCGGCACAAAAGTGATGCCTCATTGCTGACGTCAATAGCGTGACATCATGGGACACGCGGAAGATTTCGACAGTTGCGACGCGTAGATCCTGTTTCGCGACGCGAACACCTCACGACGCGACATGCTCCATTCGCCACGCGAACATGGCTTTTCACTGCTATAAACAGGATTCAACATTTTCACACCAAAATCTTATTTTCCTCTACTTTCTCTCTCATTAAAGTCGTGAGTTCCCACATCAGGGATTCCGGCAACCAAGGGTCGCGCAAGAGGTAATGAGTGAAGACCCGAGGAACGGTCCAATTGTTTAAGGAAGGGGCACGAGTAGCAGCTAAGAGGGGTGCAAATAGCAAATTTTCACCTTAAAGTTACTCATTTGGACGACTTGAGCCAGGTAGGAGATCTAAACCCTATCCACTGGGATTGTAGTGTTAGAATAAGTATATAAATAGGTGTAACTTAAGCTTTACAAGGGTTGGCAAACAACAATACCTTAGGAGTGGTGTTGTGACCTACGACAGTTGAAGACAGTTGATGTAAGTCTACTGGCCACAAGATTTGATCTATTTCATACTTATGGGTGTATGATAACCCTGAGATAAACGACTTACGAGGCAACGACACCATGGGGATGATGATTTATCAATTGTATGTGAATGTGATTAATGACATGTTAGATGGTGGTCGCGTCTAGCGACGCATGACTGATCTATACACCAATTGAGGATGAATTATGATTGATACTGTTGACACTGTATATGATTGAGATGTGACTGTTGATACTGTAAAGGTACTATGTGAATATTGTTAGGCCTTAGATGATAGACTGGTTGGTCAGACGTTAATAGGTGATTCAGATAGTTGAGGTGATGGTTTAGGGATTATGAAATGGATACAATTGACGTTTTAACTAGTGATCGACCTAGACATATTGTGATATGCTGAGTTGGATATGATATGTAGATTTTGATATTGTGTTGATGGTTGAATCACTAGGCTATGATTTGGGATATGCACAGTGAGGATTTGTAGAGACACCATACCATTGTCATGCACATATGATACAAGTGTGGTTAGAATACTTTCAGTACAAGACATGTGAGCCCTTGGAGCAAGGTTATTAGACTCGAGAGTCGACTCGTTCGATTCTATGAGTTTACGTTTCTACATGAACAAAACGAGTTAACTCGCCCTGTAACTCGTTTCTGTACAAACTCGGGTGGACTTAGTGGACTCGTGGTAGACTCAGACTGACTCGCGAGTCTGAGCCGAGTCAACGAGTCAGTGTTGACATTTTAAAAAAAAACCCAAAAACGCTACCATTTCATGCGTTTCGTTCTTTTTTTAAAACAAATACTTAGTCCGTAAGTTTTTCTCCATACGCGTATTAAAAGGAGGAAGATCAATCATTTCCTTATTTTGGGTTCTTTCATCTTTGCTTCGTACGCCCTGTAACTCGTTTGCTCCAATGGGTTCTTCCTTCTTTGTGCCCTATGACGGCGGACAGCGCACAACCACCTACGCCGCCAGGTTCTTCCGATGCTAATGTTTTTGTTTTTGGAGAATGTTGTTGGAATCAATATAAATTGAAAGTACGACAAATTACATTAAAGCATAGGAATTACTAATAATTTACAAACTTGATTACAGTAATCCAAGTCATAAATTAAAACCCAATACATAATCCAATAAATAGATTACAACCTTAATGAATAAATAAAACTAAAATCTGGATGCCAAGCCTGGAGCTTCGCCTCGTCAGTCTTCAATACCTATTTATATGTAAAATAATAAAATGGAACAGGGTGAGATATAAAATCTCATTGAGCCCTTCACGGACTCCTCACCATTCACTCGTCGAATCATACTTATTTAATAAAATTAACTGTGACACTAAAGGCCACGCATACTTCTCATTTAATACCTGGAAACTTAGCTTGTTTAATAGCACTGAACTTAATCATTAACTTATACTCAGTGGTAACACCCCAACTTCCTTTGTGTTGAGCGTGGTTACCCATAACTCAGCTTCATTTGTGCTGAGCATGCTTACTAGTACCTCGGCTTCCTTTGAGCTAAGGATACTCACTATTACCTTAACTTCTTTTATGTTAAGGATACTTTCTTACACCTTAGCTTCCTTTGTACTAAGTGTGTTAACTAACACCTCATCTTCCTCTGTGTTGAGTGTGATTACTAGTACCTCAGCTTCCTTTGTGTTGGGTGTACAACTTACGCCTTAGCTTTCTTTGTGCTAAGCACGTGTACTAATTCGGGATAAGGGAAACCAGAAATTCATAACAAGATGCAATGCAACTTAATAACTAATAACATATAGCTCCTCTTTAATATTCTTCAATGTTATTGGATTTATCATATTATCAAATTCCATAGATTTCAATCAACATAACGTTCTTGTCTCATATGTGACTAAAAATCACAACTCTTTTATTCCTATTGCATGATTACAAATATGGAAATAACACTCAGAATATCAATCCATGGCATCTCGTAATATTCTTTACTAATTCCCAAGAGGTTGATAACAAAATCAAGGAATTTAGCTACACATGGGATTAAACCCTAAGCTTGCATAACACACACATCTATTCATAAATTCATATCACAACAAGGCACATAGCAACTTAGGAAATAAATCCATACCATTCTTTATTTATTCCAAGACATTAGATACGACTTCAAAGGATTTAATTTAACATGCATTAAGACCCCAAGCTTTCAAATATATTCATTCACTTAATCATATAAACAAGGAAAACCACATATTCATATGAAACTTCACTCATAATCTCAAGTTAAGAATTCATTTCAAAACAAGGACATAATCCCATTGAAGCTCGATGGAGCATTCAAGGGTTTAAACATCAAATAATAATTAGGGGGGTTGGGGACAGAATCCAACCTTATTTCAGTCAAACCCCATATAATTGCATAACAATAAACTTAAAATCAAAAACTTTGAACCTTTTGGGGTTCAAAGACTTCCCTGAGGAAATTCCTAATGTGGGACTTATGGGTGCCCATCACCTAGGGGAAGAAGGACTCACCATTGTTGTTCAAGGTCTTGAGCTAGAAGGGTGGAGCTTTGGCCTCTTGCTCTCCTTCAAGCTTTTCCCTCTTTGCTAAACTTAGGGCTTCTTCAAATACTTCTCAAATCTTGATCTACAACCTTCAATCTTCTTTCTCAATCCAAGAACTTGAGCCATCCTTGCAGGAGCTTGGTCTTCTTCCCCTTCTTCTTCTCCAATTCGTGCTTCTTCTTCTTCGTCTTGGTTAGGGTTTCCCAAATCTTCAAAATACCCAAATCTCAACTCACCAACTTGGATTCAAGCTAAGATTTGAGGAAAATCTAGCATGAATCCATGAATTCCCTTTAGGATTAGTAAAACCCTAGGTGTTTCTCCTCTTTTCTCTCTTCTCTTTTCCTTCTTTTCTTTCCCTTTTTCCTCTTTCTCGCATTTCTGCTCGTTTTGCAATGTTTTTAAGCATTTTACAGTGTGTGAATCGATTCATCCACTTAAAATTGCATCTGCACTTTCGTGAATCGATTCACCGACTCCTAATTCGATTCACATCATCACTTTGTGGTCTGGAATACAGTTGTGAATCGATTCAAGCCTGTGTGAATCGATTCACACTGTACTAAAATGTGAGAAATCAACTTTTAACATCAAATATTCATCAATTAACTCCCAATTAACACTTCCAATCATCTTAGGATTAAATCCAACTTATTTCTTAACTCCAAATCAACAACGTAGCCATAAAAACTTTGTATAATCTTATTCACTCAATTTGAAACCAAATTAAGCTTGAATGTAATCACACAACTCCTTATAACTTGTTCCCAACTTAACTTTGAGAATTTGGGGTGTTACCGTTGAAATTATATTTGATGCTAATTTTGCATGAGTATCTATTTTTGGTTTAGCATGTTGATTATGCTTCCAAAATTATCTTTCATTCTACAACAAGTTAAGTGCGACTTTGGGATATAGAAGCAAGTAAATAAATTATGCTTTTCTTCTTTTACTATTATCTTTAGAATTGTTGTAATGGTTTATAGGGAAATCCCTTCCTCTCCTAATGATGTATTGTACTCTCTGTCACAGCTGCACAGGATCTCCAATAAATATTGACCTTTTTTTTGTCTTGATGATATTATAGTAAGTATTTGTGATATGTAAATTTGTTTAATATTATTTTAAATATTAGGTTTACGAGTCGAGTCTACCTATGCTCCACGATTTGACCTAGACTCTCTCATTAATATTATTTTAAATATTAGGTAAACTCATACGAGTTTACGAGTCGAGTCTACCTATGCTCCATGAGTCTGTCTAGACTTTCGTGTTTGATAACATTGCCTTGGAGATAGTCCGAGTCCAACAAGTTAATCATCTACTTATATATCCTTATAATAATTTATATTACATTTTACATTAATTTATTTAAGTCATTTTATTTTAAATGATTTATGCTCTCTTCCCTCCCCACTAAAAACCTCAACATATTAAAGGGAAGCAAAAATTGAGTTAGGAGAGATCTTGCCCCTCCTAAAACTTGAACCAAACATAAAATTTTAAAATAACCTCCCATCCGCTTGACTCCGCTCTATACTTGTACAACCAAACTACTCCATCTGTCCCATTATAAGTGTCACATTTGTAAAAAAAAAATTAGTCCCAAAATAAGTGTCATGTTAAGTTTTCAATGTAACTAATGAAATTATTCCTGCCTTGTACGAGTACTAATTAATTAAGTTAAGTAATAATACACAAAAAATAATCGTTGTCATATAATATATAATTGTTATTAACTTTGTAAGGCATGTTAATAATTATTTCATTTTAGTTCTAAATATAATAAATGATGATTTATAAATATGAATGATATATAATTTAAAATAAGTAAGTAATTTAAGAAAATATATTTTTGATTGTGAATGACAATTAATTGAGATAATGTAATAATGACTATCTTAAAATAATAATAATTAAAAATTAATTTTTGTTTTAGGCAAAAATTAAATGACTATAGAAGTTACACGTGACATAATCTCACGTGGTAAAACTCCATTTTATATAATATAGTAGATAGTAGATATTAGATACTTTTTAATAGTTTTACTCTCAAATTAATAATGAATACATCACTTCCAAGTCGTTATATCTTACTATGTATTTATGACAATTGTTAATACCCAATGGTTAATAACGATAATTTTGTAAAATTGTTACATTTTTCATTCATTTATAGCTTCTCTTTAACATGTGTGAAACTTCGAGCTAATACACAATTTGGTCCCTGTAATTGTGAAAAAATTCAACGTGGTCTCCCACTTTATGATTATTACTAAGTAGTCCCTAAAATTTCAAAACGTTAATCAGTCAGATCCCCCTGTTAGTCTATGTTAGCTAACGCTGTTATGCATGATGATGTGTCACGCTAAGTGTCTATGTGTCACACATGTCATTGTCCACGTATGCGTCACATTATCTGTCTTATTAAACGCAAATTACAGGGACGAAATTGATACTAACTGAGTTTTAAAATTAGGGCAGCAATGGTCACCTTTCCCATTTGTCTGTCCGGCCTCCATTGTTGTCTCCTACCTGTTTTATTCCATTTCTTCTGAAAAACTTCATTTACGCAACCCTTTTTGAACAAAAAGCATTGGGATGAACAAGATGGGTGGTGGGTCGCATTTTACCCCATCAAGGGAAGTTCGAAAATCCACATCTGGAGGCTGCTCTGCAAGTTCTTCTGTGGGAGAAACCAGAAATTGCCCAGTTCCGTATTGCAGTTGCGGGAGGAAGTTTGTAATTCGTATTTCAAGAACTGGTGCTAACCCAAATCGTCCTTTCTTTTGTTGTCCAATTTTGAAGGTAGGGGTTTCTGTAAAATTTCGTTTTAGGGTTTCTGTAAAATGAATTTTTTTTAACTATAGCTCTTGTAAATAAAATTTCAGGAAGAAGATAATTGCAATTATTTTTTCTGGTATGATGAAGCTCCTGGTATATTTTGTGGGGATGCTGCTGGGAATGATGATGAACTATGGAAGGTAGAGCTCATAGGTAGGGTTGATGCTATGATGCGTGAACAAAAACTGAAGGTTGAAGTTATGGCTAAGCTTATTGGCAAGATTGATGCAATAAAATTCTGCCTTGTTGTGATGTGTTTCTTTATGATTTTGTTTATTGCATTATGAATTGGTAGGCTCACTACTTAGGTGTTAGATGTACTTGTTTGCATTTTGATGTAATGGTGCCTAGGCATTTTGATGACCATAACTCTACCTTGTTTGTCTAGGCTTAATGTAATGGTGTATTTTGATGTTCTTGTTTACCTTAATGATATATCATTTTTATTACCATAACTTCTACTTCAGTTTGAGTTTCAGTTCAAAGTTGTATCAGTTTACTATAATAAGTCAATGCAGTAAAATGAAATAGATATAACTAAAATGACATAGATTAATTAAGCACCCAAAATGGGTAAATTGTGCAATTACATCCAAGCTGGCCCAAAATGGGTAAATTATTCAACAAAAGAAATAAGCACATGTAATGTGCAAGTACAACCAAGCCAAACAGAATTAAAAGGTTCAAAAAGCACATGTAATGTGCAACTACACCTAACAGAAATAAAAGGTCCAAAAAAGTGCACCATAATGTGCAATTACATCATTCAGCACAACATAAAATGACCATAAAGGTCTCAATCTAAGGATGCCCTGGACGAAACTGGCGAGGTCCTGGAGTTGGAATGAACGGCATCACTGTGGTTGTGAATTCCGGACGATGGCTAGTGATGATGGTGATGGAATTGGGACAATGACTGGTGGTGGTGGATTCACTGGAGTTGGTGCTCTGATTGAGGTTGCTTTGTTCCTTGCAGTTTGTGGTATAAGAGGACCCCTCATACCATATCTCCTTCCCTGCACATTTGAAATATGTTAAAAAAAATATCATATCAGTCCCCCAATTTATTCACTTACTATCAAATAGGTCCCTGTTATTAACAACTTAATGTCAACTAGGTCCTTACGAACACCAATTACCAGAGGCATATCAGTGTATTACCAGAGGCATATCAGTGTATCACCATATCAGAACACACATATCAGTGCAATTACCAAATCAGAATTACCAAAACCAGAATTATTAAAACGATTGCAATTATCAAACCAGTTCATTTACCAAAACTAATGTAGTTACCATATCAGATTACCCTTCATGGCTCCTCAGTAATCTGCTTCCATGGTGCATTATCAAGGTAATTATTGAATTCATCTCTGCAAAAAATTAATCACAATAAAACCTTAAAGGAAGGCAACAACGAACACCAAAAAACTGAACACACTAAAAACCCTAATGTGAACACAACGAACCCACCAACAACAACACCAAACAGTGAAAAAAACACACTGAACAACTTCTGTTTCACATGCAAAAACAGGGAACAAAAAAAAACCAACACCCTAAAAACCCTAAATCAAAACACCATTAACAACATTTTGACAGTATGAGAACTAGAACAAAGGTAATAAGAAAAAAAACCTAACCCATTCACATACAGTTTTTAGACAATGGAAGAAAAAGCAAAAAAAAAAAAGCATTCAGGATGAAAAATACAGAGGAAATAAAAGAGGAGAAGATAAGAGTGACGAAAACTAACCTTCTACAGTGATGATCGTCATGAAAGAGCGATTTTCGTTGATGAAACCTTCCAATCCCACCGCGGTGCTCCACGTCGTTCACGCCTTCACAGAGGGAGAAACAGAGTTTCAGAGAGAATGAGAAGGAAGATGAAACGTGTAGGGTAAGGGTTTATTTGATATTATGGTTTCCTTATCGATTTGGACCCTATAATTTACCTACGTGTGAGACCAGTCAGTATTTAACGTGACACATTACCGTACCTAACACTATTAACTGACAGAGAGTAACTGAGAGACCTAACAGATTAACGTTATGAAATGCTAGGGACTATTTTGAAATATTTATTAAGTGAGGGACCAAGGAGATACGAGTGACAAATTTTAAGGATCAAATTTGGTATTTTATTGTGAAGCTTCCTAACGTGATATGTGATACCGAGGGAGGGAAGGAGTATCTTAACGTAGCACAACGGTAACTGCTACATGGCTTCTTCATGAGTTTTTGCGTTATTTTATTCATTCTTCATCTCTCCTCCAGCTCGCGAACTCCCTACCCTTATTTCCCGGTTAGCCTTCAACCCCAACCAGCCTCTACCGCCGAAGACTGTCGCATCGCAGGTCTTCCTTCCACAAATGGTATCTAATGTTCATTTTACTCTACCTCTTTGCAGGTGCAGGAACTGATTTTCTAGAACAAAGCTCAAAACTTCAGATTGACACGCTGGTTGAGGTCAGGTGTACTCCCAGATTTACTGATTTTCCATACTGAACCTATGTTTGAAATGTACACTTTGTTCTATTAGGTTTCAATAACTATTTTGGCTCTTTTTTGGGTTGTGATTAGTTGTGTTTAATGATTTGTGCGTCTTGGAATTTGAGTGTTGTCTGCAAGATAGGTGTTTGATGAAACACATGCAACCTTTAGTTTAATTTATGTGGTTGAAATGGTTGCCCGAGTTAGCTCTTGCGACTAATTTATCCTATTAAGGGCTCTATATGATTTAATCGTTAACTGGTTTAATATTTGTTTTCCATGGTTGAATTAGACACTAAGGTCTGTTTGGTTCAAACGAGGGGAGAGGAGGGGAGTGATTTTATTGGTGGGGAGGGAAGGTAAGGGGAAAGGAGGGGAGAAATTTAATTTGATTTTGATTTTGTGTTTGGTTGAGAGGAGGGGAGGGGAGGGTTTTCTTGTTTGGTTCGGGAGGGGAGGAGAGGGGAGAGATTAATTTACTTGTATATCCTTATAGCCTTTTATATTATATTATATATAAGGATATTTAAGTAATTTCATTTTAAATGATTTAATCTCTCCTCCCCTCCCCTCCAAAACCTTCAACGGAATACTTACCAGGAATTTTTCTATTGCATGGTTTTAAATGCCATTTATCAGAAATGCTCTCAGTGAATAAGTATTTTTGCACAGGCCATATTTATTTACTGTCAGTGTCCATTCCTTGATTGGCTTATATTATTGCATGTTTTTGCTGGTTGCTTGGGATTTACGTGTTGCATAGCTGAGCTTCTCCGTGTCTAACACCCTCAACACACTCTTGATCTTCATGAGAATTGGGAAGTTCGTGTTGGAGGTCGCGAGCTGGGGCGTTGGCCGTTGTGAGGGAGAAAACATTAAAGATTAAATCATGGACTGTAATATAGGAACTACAGCTTGTGACCCCTTATTATTTACTAAATATCTGTTGCTCTGTCTTATTGTTATGGAAAGAAGCTTGGTTAAATAGTTTCTCAATATAACCACTACTTATGGTCTTGTGTTCTGTTTTTTCAGGTTGGTCTTCATCCTTATGGTTCACCTTATGTGTTTCTTGATTCAGCAGTACAATCTGTTATTGGTAGAGGTATGCTAATGTGTACTACAACAAATATGGCAGTGCTCTGTGGGGGAAACAGGGAGGTACGCTATTCAAAGTAATGTCAACACTCTTAGTTGGCATGAACATTCATTCATCATTGTGGAATGAATGTTAAGTAATCCAATTAGTAGACCGAACTTCTTACACCCTCTATCAATAATAGATATGGATCATACACCCTGAGAGGAAAATATTTCCATGAAATGGCTTTAAAAGCCTTCTGGCTTCTATTGAGGTAAACATATAATACCCATATTTATTTACAATGAGATCAAATTAATTAAATTTATGCAATTAAAAGGATTTGAGATGAGTTAATTGTCCTATCAGTATATAATTATATTATTAGTTGAATTTGAGAAATGTCAGATAATAAGTGTTAACTTAATATCCTTCCCTTACACATGTGAAAGTAAACAAATTCAGAGAGAGTACAAGTAGCTCTTTAATTTTAATATTTTCAAGATATTCAAAACAAATGGATCAAATATCCCATTTACACGAAGGTTAATATTTATTGAAGGATCCAGGTCTGTTTCCTGTGAGTGCTTGCTTGACACAAGGTTACTTCTTCAAGGAATTTGCGAGTATTATTTGTTGTAGCTATTTCTATCAAATAAAATTTTACAGGATAAAACATCACTAGATATGTTCACTCTCCCTCAATTTTCACTATTTATTGTCTTTTCCATGTTTTCGTGACGGAATCACTTTTTTGGCCTGCACTCGAGTAGAAATGCCGTTGATGATGGCCATTAAGACTCTCCCCCAAACTTTTTGGCTTTTTCAATACTTTTCTCATCATTTTTTTTTTCATGTGAGGCATGTATTTACAACATTTAGACTCTCCCCCAAACTTAGGAATATGCTCACTCTTTCATTTTCTAAATTTAAAGCAAGTTTGGTCAACCTTCAAGTGTTAGGCATCACTTACTCTCAAGTCTCCTAAACTTTCTCACAGTCATAGGCAAGTGTCTAAGCAAATAGGTATCACGGTTCTCCTAGGTTCAAGGGTTCCTACACAACATGTAGTTTTTGCTTCATTGAGCTTCATATCAGTCCTAGGCCTTATATGATTGGTTACAAACTGACTCTAATCAACGACAAAATCCAGCACCTCCCCCAAACTTAAGGATGGGCAGTGATGACATTGAACCATTCTAAAAGTTTGAAAAAGGATTTGGGTGGCATGCAAAACAAACAACCAGCAACTGTGACACTAGAAACAAAAGGAAAGCAACACAACCTATCAACTAGTGGAACTAAAAGGCATAACAAGACAACACAACACAAAACAAACAGTACTGGTAACATAACATGAAATAAAAGAAAAGAAGGACATCCCTGAGATGCTGCAGGAAGATGTAACATAAGGCATGCAAGAGGAACTTCACATGTTGGCTAATCTTGTACTGCTCCTCTGCCTTCCAGTTGGAGCCTTGTGATATTTCTTTTGTGGTCCTGCAGCTCAGACTTCATGGGTGATTATGATATCCTCCTCTTCTTCTTGTGTTGCTGTTTGAGCTACCTTTTTCTTGTTTTTGGGCTTTGGAGTGGTAGCAGTGGCCAGTGGCTACCTTCTTGGTTTGCTTGACTGGTGG
The DNA here is from genome assembly GCA_037113605.1 of Calophaca sinica. Classification (NCBI taxonomy): domain Eukaryota; kingdom Viridiplantae; phylum Streptophyta; class Magnoliopsida; order Fabales; family Fabaceae; genus Calophaca; species Calophaca sinica. Next base: position 26,247,093 of record CM073730.1, on the reverse strand, counting down.
TGGAGTCTAATCTGAGTCAATTTCTTATTCTCTTTTAGTGGCAGCTACTTCTGCCCTATTACCCTCCCCTTCAGTCATTTTTCTTTTCCTTTTCTCTCCTTTTTGCTCTTCTTTTCAGCCCTTGGTGGTGTTGGAGAATTAGACTTCTCCTCTTCTGCCCCTTGGTTTATGGGGAAATCAAGGTAAAGCTGAAGTATTTCTTCTGGAAACATTGGAGGGTTTAGATCTTCTTTGGAAAATTGAGTTCATTCATCCTCCTTTGCCATGTGTAAGCTTCTTTGTAGAAGGCCCAAAATTTTTGTTGTTGCTGCACATGATGCTACAACATCCCAGAAAGGTGTTGGACTTGCGTTTCTACACCCCGTTTGCTGGAAGAAGGTTTTCCTGGTGGCATGGAAAAATGCCTAATGGAAGGGAGAGCAATTGCTCCTTGGTTAAGCAGAATTTCATCATCCTTGCCAATCTCCACACCATTATTTACACAAAGCTCAGTAATTAGAGACAGAAAAAATAGCCTATTGTTAGGCAAAAAGGCGCATTTGGAGATTTCTTGCTCAATTATCTTGCCAAGGTTTATCTTTTTCCCTTCCATAATACACTGTAGCAACACCAGCCTTTCCTTGTTCACTGTCTCTGAATGAGCTATAGGCGTGATTCTGGTTTTGATAACATCGTGCCCACACTTTTGGTATTGGCTTCAGGGCTGGTCTTGGACATGTGCAAGTTTATTTTTTCCCTCTCTAATTACTGAGCTTTGTGTAACTAGTGGTGTGGAGATTGCCAAGGATGATGAAATTCTGCTTAACCAAGAAGCAGTAGCTCTCCCTTCCACTAGGCGTTTTTGCATGCCACCAGGAAAACCTTCTTCCAGTAAAGGGGTGTAGAAGCGCAAGTCCAGCACGCAGCATCATGTGCAGCAACAACAAAAATTTTGGGTCTCATCCAAAGAAGCTTACACATGGCAGAGGAGGGTGAATGGACTCAATTTTCCAAAGAAGATCCTAAACCCTCCAAGGTTTCCAGAAACCAAGGGGCAGAAGAGGAGAAGTCTGATTCTCCAACACCACCAAGGGCTGAAAAGAGGAGAAAAAAGGAAAAGAAAAGATGACTGAAGGGGAGGGGTAATAGGGCAGCTAAAAGAGAATAAGAAATTGACTCAGATTGGACTCCACCATCACCACCAGTCAAGCAAACCAAGAAGGTAGCCACTGTTACCACTCCAAAAACAATAAAAAGGTAGCTGGGACAACAACGCAAGAAGAAGAGGAGGAGGACATCATAATCACCCATGAAGTCCTCGTTGCAGGACCATAAAAGAAATATCACAAGGCTCCAGCTGGAAGGCAGAGGAGCAGTTCCAGATTAGCCAACATGTGAAGTTCCTCCTGCATGCCTTATGTTGCAGCATCTCAGGGATGTCCCTCTTTTCTTTTATTTCATGTTATGTTACCAGTACTGTTTGTGGTGTGTTGTCTTTTAATTCCGCTAGTTGATAAGTTGTTTCTAGTGTTGGCTGTTTATTTTGTATGCCACCCAAGTCGTTTTTCAAACTTTTAGAATGGTTCAACGTCACTAGGGGTGGGAATAGGCTAGGCTTAGCTAGGCTTTGCGAGGCCTAAGCCTGACCTGTTCAAAAAATTCAAGGCCTAAGCCTGGCCTGTTACCTGTTATGAGCTTATTTTTTAGGCCGGGCCTGACCTTTTTGAAAGCCTGGTATGACCTATTAGCCTACTTAAAGGCCTATTTCATATTAACGTCTTTGGATAAGTCATTTGATCTATCTTAAATAGACTAACAAGCTGATAGGTTAAGTTTTATTTCTAATAAACTATAAAAAAAAATTGCTACTAAGACACATGTGTGACAACCACCTTAAAAATTAAATGGAGCCGCCACCAATATTTTATTTTTATAGGAAACATTGGAAAACCTAATTTTTGAATATTTTTGAATTAAAAAAAGAAAAGGTCTTTGTGGCAGATTTGGGTTCGGGAGTTGGTTACGCATAAGGAAGGTGTTAACACCCTTACAACGCCCGTTGAAAAACGGTACCCTTTTAATTGTTTTAAAAATTTGTTTGCCTTTAAAGAATTAATTTCCTTTATTAAATTTTTTAAATGATAAGGAAAAGAACCAACAAAAAATATTTAAAAAAGAAAATCTTGTTATTGTATTTATTAGTATTTCATCTCCTTTCAATTAAACAGAAATACAAACTGAAGATAAGAATTGATTTCACAAGTTAATAATTTATTTATTTAAAAAAAATACTTAAATGAGGAAACAAAATCCAGAAACTTTCTATTTTATTTTTAAGTCCCTCATTAATATAATAATTGCGAATTGATTCCTATTCAAAGTTTGGCCCCATTGGAAGGCCAAACCCTAAAACGCGTATGAACAGAAAATCAAAGGGAAGATTTTTTTAATTTATTTACCTTCAGATCCCTTTTGCCATATATTTATATTTCAATCCTTTTTTATAACATATTTGCAGCTTAATCCCTATTTAGGGTTTGACCCCATTGGAAGGCCAAACCCTAAATCTAACTTCAATTCAGAACCGAGAGTACCAAAACTAATACCAACACCAACAACAAGGATGACAACGATGATATTAACAACAACAACAATTAACAACAATCACCAACAACAACAACTAACAATGAAAGAAATACGAATAAAGGCTACACCGTATGTAATTTGATCCAGACAACAACATCCGATCCAGAATATAAGTTACATAGCAATGGCAAAAAAGAAAGAGAAACAAAACAGAAAAATAGAAAAATGAAGAGGATGAAGAACCTGGGTTTATGGCTTCCCAGGAAATTTACAACCAAGAGATGGAGAAGAGAAAAAAAAAACTAAAGCTAAAGAGTGTTAATTAGGTTTTTTTTTTATTCTTGAAGGGAGCTCACGGCTTTCTTTTTTTCCTGCTTGCCCTGCTCCTTACATTCCCTCTAGACTCGGGTTGGTTCTCTCTTTTGCTCTCAGTTACTCTTCCGGTCCCGTTTCTCTTCAGCTTTCTTTGGCTTTTATAGCCTCAGTCCTGCGAAAATTTAGAATCAGATTAGTTCAAAAAAAAATTAAAAAATAAAAACAAAAAGAAGAAATAAAGAGATAAAAGGAAAGAAAGGGAACATATACTCCCTTTGTTCCACGCTCAAATTTGGGATCCTCGTGGAGATCTTGGTGCGGTTTGATAAAGATTGGGATGAAGAGGATTCGGTTTTGTGGGGATTTGGGGAAATCTGAGAGATATAATGGATAGGGACCGAGATATGGGATGATTTAGGTCAAGATTGGGGGAGAAGAATGAGGAGAGGGATGCGAAAATGGCAGAGGAGATGAAGGTGAGACGCCACGGCTAGGGTTAGGGTGAGGAAGAGATTGAAGGAAGGAAGGGGCAGAGGAGAAGGAAGAGGTGGTGCGACCACTTGGGATTTGGGAGCTAGGGTTAGAGAGAAGGAGGGGAAGATGGGGATTAGGGTTTGGGAGAGTGGAGGAAGAAGATGAGGTCGATGGTGAGGAGGGGTGTGGTGGTAGCGCCGCGGAGAGGAGAAGGACGCTGCGAAAATGAAGGAAATGAGGGTGAAGGAAGTGAAGGTGTTTTAGGTTTAGGGTTGAAAGGTTGATAGGAAGAATGGGCCTGGGTTTTAGTGTGGACGAAGGGAAGGACGAGGGGAAGGGCGCTGCGGCGTGGAGAGTGTGGAGATTGCGTTTTAGGGGTACGAAGATTAGGATGAGAAAATGGTGGAAGAGGAAGCGAGAATAGTGGAGGAAAATCAGGGATATGGATATTAGGGTTTTGGTGAAGAGGAGAAGGGAACGAGATGAAGAGGAAGGGTTGGTGAGCGCCGCGGCGTGAAGAAGAAAGGGAATGAGGGATGATGGAGCTAGGGTTAGAGAGAGAGTGAGGCGTGGGAGAAGAGAAGCTTCGAGAGAGAAAGGGGAAGGTGAAGCTGCGGCGTGAGGAAGAAAGGGAATGAGGAGGAAGAATGAGGGTGAAAGGTTTTAGGGTTCTTGAAAATTGGTGAAGCCGCAGCGTGCGTGAGATAAGTAGGGGTCAGGCAAACGAGAGGCGGTGTGCGTGTAAAGGTTTGAAGGCCCGAGGAGATGAAGGGGTGTAAAAATAAAAAGAAGGGGTGTCTTGAAGGAATAGGGTAAATGGGTCTGCGTGAGTGACTTGCCGTGTCTTGTTTGCACCACCCGCCATTTTTGCACACCCTTTCTCACAAAATAAAAAAAATCCTCTTTTTCTCCTTTTATTTATTCTTTTCTTTTCTTTCTTTCTTCTCTTTTATAATGTCCAAAAATATTATTTATTATTACTACTACTACTAAATAAATAAAATAAAATAAAAGTTAAAATAAATAATAAAATAAAATAAAAAGGGCCGGACAAAATTAAGGTACTACAACATGGGACATAGGGATGGAAATAGACAAATGAGCTGAGTTTTATAAAGTCTGATTTTGATGTATTTATATGATATAAATCTTTTTCAATGTCTAACTTGACATTTTAGAGAATCTAACCTTATATGATAGCCTATTTAAATTTTATTTTGTAATAAGACCTTTAAATGTGTCAAAAATTTATGTAAGCCAATATACTTAAATTATTGAAAAGATCAGTATATGATTTAACACATTGTACAAAATCCAATATAATAATAGCAATAAAAAAATAGTATTATTTATATTTACTTAAATAGGCTGGCCTGTTAGGCCTAAAAGGCTTTTTGAGTGGCCTGAAGCCTAGCTTAAATAGGCTTTTCAAAAAGCCTTGGCCTTGTCTATTTAGAAAAAAAGCCTGGTCTGGCCTAGGCCTGACGTAGGCTAGGCCGTAGGCCCCTGTCGGACGGTCTGGCCTATTCCCACCCCTAAACGTCACCACTGCCCACCCTAAAGTTTGGGGAGGTGCTGGATTTGGTCGTTGATTAGAGTCAGTTTGTAACCAGTCATATAAGGCTTAGGACTGATATGAAGCTCAATGAGGCAAAAACTGCATGTTGTGTAGGAACCCTTGAACCTAGGAGAATCGTGATACCTATTTGCTTTGACACTTGCCATGTGACTGTGAGAAAGTTTAGGAGACTTGAGTGTAAGTGATGCTTAACACTTGAAAGTTGACCAAAAGTTGCTTTAAATTTAGAAAATGAGAGAGTGAGCATATTCCTAAGTTTGGGGGAGAGTCTGAATATTGTAAAAACATGCCTCACATGAAAAAAAATGATGAGAAAAGTATTGAAGAAGTCAAAAAAATGGTAGGAATAAAAGCTGTTTTGTCGAGTAACCGGGTGGCTTCACCACAAGTGTTGTCCTTAGCGTCCAAAGGCAAAACAACAAAAAAAAGAGAGAAGTTTCAGAAAAAGGCATAAAAAGAAAAGTGTGCATAGGTGAGGCAGGTTTATGTTTTGATATGTATGTTCCCTCCCCTATGATCCTATGATCCTATAATTGTGCAATGCTCTCTTGTTTCAACAAGGAGAAGTAAAGTGAGGAATGCTTTGAGGTGAAGGGCTGAACTTAACTTTTGGGGTATTTGAGCTTTTAAGCATAAGCAGGGCAACACACACAATCTGAATGAATGGGGATAAGCAAGAATCTTTAGGGTCAAGGGGGATTCTAATTGGAAAGTGTATGTCTGAGAGCTGATTGTCATGTCCAAAAGCGTTGTATAATGAGTTATGTTTTGTTGTTGTGGAGTCGAGTGATGCTAGTGTCAATGTGTTATTCATGTGTTGTTTAATGTGTTTTGAATTTCAAGTTGTGTTATTGCTGTGTCATCACTCGAGGACGAGTAATGATTCAAGTTTGGGGGTTTGATATAAATAAGGTTTTTTTTTTGGTTTGAAAACAACTCTTAGAAATAAGTTATTTAGCCTTTATAAGCTTGAAAATTGCAAGTCCAACAAGTGTTTTTAATGTCTCGAGCTTGCTTTAGGAGCAATTTATAGAATAAATTGATTGAATTCATGAAAGTTGTTGTTTATGGCACTTTAAGTGCCATTTTGGTGTGATTAACATGTTCCAGTGTGTAGAATTTAAAAATCAAGTGCATGACAAGTTGCTGTAGCATGCTGTAGCAACTTTGCGTGGCCAAGGCAGCTAAGCAGTATCACTGTTGGTGCCAGGAAATAGATGGGCCCTTTACCTTCTAGGTAATGTCCACTCTTGGGCCTTTAGAAAAGAGAGAGAGAGAGGGGGGGGCTTTGTACAAAAGTAACCTAGGAGGGAAAAGAACCAAGCTGGACACATTACACTAGGTCACCAATTTCTAAATATTCTCTGCTCCCTACAGTCCAGCCGCCACACTTCATCTTCAACCTCCTACTTCACCTCTCCATCCTCCATTGAAGCACATTTTGGAGTTGGCTTTTGAAGCAGAAAATTGTGAAGAGAAGAAGGAAGTTGAGGCAATAAAGAAAGCCATACTTGGAAGAGTCACTAGACTTGGCCACGCACAGATGCTACAACATGCTATAACAACTTGTCATGCACTTGATTTTTAAATTCTACACACTGGAACGACATATTATTCACACCAAAATGACACTTAAAGTGCCATAAACAGCAACTTTCATGAATTCAATCAATTTATTCTGTAAATTGCTCCTAAAGCAAGCTTGAAACATTAAAAGAGGAATGCTACGGACACTCTCTCTGACACTCTCTCTTAAACACTCTCTCAATGATTGGGCCACGTCACACTTTTTTTTCCTTCAAAATCAACGGTTGGATTGAAAGTTACTATCATATAGATCATATATGTAAATTTTAACATTAATCTATGATCATTTGCTATGTCATCGAGATGCGTCAAGATTAACGTCAACGATCTAATTACAAATAACGTTAATCTTGACGTTATGACATAGCAAATGATCATAGATTAATGTTAAAATTTACATATATGATCTATATGATAGTAACTTTCAATCCAATGGTTAATTTTGAAAAAAAAAAGTGTGACGTGGCCCAATCATTGAGAGAGTGTTTAAGAGAGAGTGTCAGAGAGAGTGTCTGTAGCATTCCTCAACATTAAAAACACTCTTTGGACTTGCAACTTCCAAGCTTATAAAGGTTAAATAACTATTATTTCTAAGAGTTATCATCATAATATGACTTTTCTGCTTATATGAGCCCAAGAAAAAGATTGGTGTCAAATTAAAAAATAATACTAATAAATAAATAAAAAGTTTCATTTGCAATTGAGGATGAAAGAAAACGGGGGTTAATTTTCTTAGGAATCAGTGGCCATGAGGGAAGAGGGAAAGTGCTTCTCAGGATTGAGAGAGAACTAAACTCTTTGGGTTTCATGTTGACAAAAGATACTCAAATGATGCCTAACCAAAATGCTCTATATATAGAGCTTATGGAAGGATCAACAAACTAACCAAAATCCCAACAAACTAACTAATGCCTAACAAAAATGATATTCTCATATTCTGTAACAAATTTTATGCTAACTGAAACCATAGTGAAGGTATACAAGTCATGTATGGATAGAAAAGATATAGTAATACTTATAGGTGTTACTGATCATTTATTCTACTGCCAAAATGCTTATGTATTGTTTTTTTTTTATCTATTTTCCTAGCAATCAGATGGAAAGCATAAAAATCTGTGAAAAGTCTAATATTGCTTTCCTTCCTTGATCCGTTCCAGAGCCACTGGACTGCAATAGGGTCATCAGAAAGTACTTATGTAATTATTTATATAACCACATTCATTTTTGGGGTTGCTTTTTGTACTTATCCATGACTTGAAAAATAAGACTACATTGCAAGAAAATATGTTTTGAAGAACCCTCTTTATGTTTGCATAAATGAAGCATATGTTTTCTTTGAGAATGACCAATGATCTTGCATTTTGCTTCTTTGCTGTGGATGGACGACGCGTGCATGTTATTGAGAGAGACTTGAGTGAACCTGACAGATTTGTGGCTGAACTATTGCAACCCGAGGGCTATCTGAAGTTACTTGACTTGGGTCTCAAGGGAAGCAAGAAACCTGTCAAATATGAAAACTTTGTAAAAATTTTAATAGATGATAGATTATGCGAGATGTGTAAATTGAAGTGTGTATCTTAGGTAACAAATAACAACTCTCCTGACTCTGCTGGTTAACTCCATCTCTCAATAGATGGATGTTTTGAATTGTTGTAGATTGTGTGGATGCAATTGATGCTCGTCGAGTCTTTGGCTAAGCGCTTTATAAAGATTGGAATAATACTAAGTTGTCTTATCCCTTGGAAAATTTTACTTTGAAGTTTCTGCAAGAAGCTTTGGCAATGGTCATTTCATACAGAGAATGCGAGAAACGGCTTTCATCTCTTCCGAAGTAAAAATTTTTACCAATTTTTCATTTTGAGTAAAAACGATTGTTTCTAAAACTTTAAATATTGTATATTATGAATCCTTCGGTTACATCCTCTTATAGTCCTATGCTAATTCATTTCAGTGTAAAATTAGAACAAGGATCTGTCACATCTTTTCTTGAAGAAAATGAAACCATTAAAGGCATAGCAATTAAAATTTCAATTAGAAAAAAAGAGGCAGAAACATCCTAAGGCAATTTTGATGTTATCAAAGGCATAGGAAACCAAGACATCTAATGAATCTCCAATAAGATTTGACTTGATGCTAGACTGCTTTTGGACGTAGCATACTTTTCCGCTATACTTTATATTTATTGTGATTCAATTTGAAAAATATTAGAATTATATTCATTTACGTCACTTTATTGCTTTCAAAAAAAATGTTAAATAATAATTTGGTGCAGTATTAGAAAAGATGCTTGAATAGCTTTGGATAAAAAAATGATTGTTAAATGATTAATTTTTTGCTATATCAAAAAGAAAAAAAAAGTAGTGTGTGATGTAATTTAATTTAAATGTAAAAAACTTATGGTTTATTGAGAGCTGAGCAAATATATAAATAAAAAACAATTTCTTCATCTCTTGGTTATATGATACCTAAATCATAATCTACGTTGGCTTCAATTTGCATCGTTTTATTTGTTTGTGTTGTTATCAATATAAAGTTATAAACCAGTTTCTGTTATTAATTTAAAGGCAAGTCCACAATACCCACTAAAAAGGGTGTGTTCATAATCAAACCAATGACATGATGCATATATACACGGAGATTTAATATAGCCATTGTGTGCCTTCACCAAACAACTCAAGTTGTCGGGATAGTTCTTCACATATGCCCAGGTGGTAATTTTCAACTGTCATTTTATTTTGTCATATTTTTTTGGTAAAACTAGTACAATCGCAGTTGTGCATAATTTGCAACTCATGATTTAGTGCAATTTATGCATGATTATGTATATGTGGTGTCATGTCATTGGCTAAGGCATGATGGGCACTGTACCAATTTTATTAGACTTGCAATATTCAAACTTTGGAAGTAATATTTTTCTTGACTCCAATGCATTGATGATATGGGAAACCGTATAAACGAGTTGGAGCAAAGCATCAATGACTTGAGCGCAGATATGGGAGTGGAGAGCTCTCCATCACCTGTGGCCCCTGCTAAGCCAAAGGAAGAAGAGTTGAACAAGGAAGATGGTTTAGCTTAAAGTGATGTTTTAATTTCAATTTCTCATAGTTCCTGTCTTGCATTGCACAATGATTGGTATGGTGCATCACCTACATATTTGTCTCAATAGTGGTTCAGAAAATTAAATATGTTGAGTGGCTAAGTGCACCTGATCATTTGTAGCTAAGTAACCTTACTGTTTATATGAATCAATGATACTCCTGTAATTTTATATTTTAATCACTTTGGTGGCATCCTCCCCTCTATTGCCCCAACATGCTCTTGGTTGAGGAATGAATGAATCCATGACCTGAAATCCTGAGGCTACTGTACTGATACACAATCTTATAGATGACATAGTCGTTATATAAGTGAGTCATAAGTAGTAATGATGCTCTACTCATGACTTTATTCAAATGTACATCAATATAATAATGGGTGACATCTTGTAATACATTGTTGCTACCAAAATGATAATAATGCCTATGTGATTTCATATATAAATTGCTAATGATCGATGTTACTGTGTACTCTAGGATATCCTTTTTGTTACTATATACTCTAGGATATCCATAACCAGCCATATGCTGTAATTATTATTATTATTATTATTTTGGGTCAAAGTGCAGAAGGTTTCATTAAACTGGGCAAAGGCCCAAACCAAATACACATAGGTATTACCAAGGTAATTAAAACCGGACCGGGCATTGAACCAGAGAGAGCCAGGGTTTAGGGTTTTTGGGTCGGACTGGGGTCGAACCGGGGTCGAATAAAATATTATTTTTTAAATATTTAATATAATATATATATAAATAATAAATAAAAAATAACTGATATTCATAACTTCACACCATAAAAATTATACTTCACTTAACAATAACAACTATAAATAGAGGCTAAGTTCAAATGGTGAATAGTAAAAAATTGAAACCTAAACACCTAAAACGACGCCGTTTTGACCTTTTTTTTTTAAAAAAAAAAGCAAGTTTACGAACCGGCCGGGTTGAAGTGAAACCCGGTTTTCCCAGTTTTTATCCGGTCCGGTCCGGTTTTTTACCGGTTCTTAAACCGGACCGTCCGGTTTTTTCGTAAGCGGTCTAATTGCACGACTCGGACCGGCCGGGGGTCCGGTTCCCGGTCCAACCGGTCCGACCGGCAGGTCCGGTCCGGTTTTTGTAACCTTGGGTATTACAAAGAGGCCAAAACCGGGCCACCCACACTACGGCACCACGAGTCAAGCTTGACCCACTCAAGCTAAGCACAAACAACAATAAATCATCAAAATAAGTAAAGCGGCAAAATACAGAGTTGAGAAGAATCTACCGACTGGGAAAAATAACCCTAATTTGGAAATCGCAAATACGGCTGCCAGCGACCTACAACAAATGAGGTTGATAAGCGCAACTCTGGTGGGAAGAGACTCAGCCAGAGAGATCTGTAACCACTAGCAACAACCCGACGAAGTAAGAGCTGCTTTATTTCTCAACCATCGAATGACAAGCGGATTGCTCCGTAGCCAGAATTTTCTTCAATACTGAAGAAGGGTTCCAACACCAATCAGCTCGAAGCACACCCTTGGACGCCAGATCTGCAACAATATGAGCAACAACACTACTAGATCGTCCCACCCAGGTGAAACTAACTCTCTCAAAGTCAGCTTTCATTGTTATCACATCTTGGACTATGTGGCTGATCTCCTTTTTTATGATTTCTTTCCTGCATGCCTTGATGAGAGTTAAACAGTCAGACTCCAAAATCACCGATTGGAGCCCAAGGTTGCGAGCAAAAGACACAGCTTCTCTCAGAACCAAAGCTTCAGCCACAAGAGCATTATTGGCATAGAAAACACAGGTGTGACCACTGACAACGATCCCTCTACTATCCCTTGCAACGATTCCACCTGATCCCCTGCCTGATTGCGAGTTATAGCTAGCATCAACATTGATCTTAGTGATCCCTGGAAGAGGATGTCTCCAGATAGGAGAGGTTCTGGTAGAAGGGTTACTCGGGACATTTGGGTTTCTCTCAGGGCCGGAACTGCTCTGGTACTCCAACCACATAGCTTTGGTTGATTGGAAAACTTCCATAGGGTTTGGCTTTCCGCCTTCATGAACCACCTTATTTCTCCCTTTCCAGATGCCCCACAAAGTGTAAATAACTCCAACAAAAGCAAACTTCTGTCCTTCTGGGTGTTGGTTAACATTCTATAAGCATTCTTCTAGCCATAGAACCATAGATTGCAGGCCTCTAAGATCAGGAATTTGAACAATTTGGATACCAAACCAGATTGGAGTGGTCCACTCACATATCAAAAGAGCATGCTCAAGTGTTTCAGTAGCCTTTCCACAGATTGGGCATAAGTTAGATCATGCTATTCTCCTACGACTTAGGTTGTCTCGAAGGGGCAGGGCATTATGGCACACTTTCCACATAAAGACCTTAAGTTTTTGAGGTACAATGGCCCCCCAAATAGCTTTACAGAGGGATTCAGAAGTGATCTGGGAGGCAGAAGGACCCTGTGGGGGGCTATTTCTGAGCTGTCTTATTGCATGATAACTAGATTTCACAGTATAATCCCCATCCTTAGAATGTGGCCACCATAGTTTGTTTGAAGGGGTAAGCCAGCTTCTAGTTGTTTGGAGGGTTTCAATAGCTGACTGAGGCTCTAAGTGTTGTCTTAGCTTACTCCAGTCCCAGTTCTTTTTCTCTTCATCAAGTAACTCCACCACTTGAGAAATGTTAGAGGCTTGTCTGATCAAAGCTTTCCTACCCGAAGCCAACCAATTATCATTTCTTACATCAATGCCTTCCCCATGACCTATCAGCCACCATCCCTCTGACTTGATCAAGTCTCTACCCTGTAATAGACTATTCCACATCCATGAATCTCCATTTCTCCTATTCACTGACCAGAACCCATTTTTTTGACAGTAGATGCTGTTGAGAATTTTAACCCACAAGCTATCCGAATTATTCATGAATCTCCACGCTTGCTTAGCTAGATAGAAGGGCCAAATTCATGTCATGAAAGTCTTTGAACCCTATACCTCCCTGTGATTTATGGGTTGTCAAGAGGTCCCAATTTCTCCAATGGATACTCCGTTTATTTCCATTTGTGCCCTACCAGAACCTTGCCACTAAAGAGCAAATGGATTTGCAAAATGATTTAGGGAACCGGACAATAAACATTACATAGGTAGGGATAGCTTGAACTACTGCTTTGATGAACGTTTCCTTGCCTGCCTGGTTGAGTAACCTCTCCTTCCAACTCTCCATTTTTGATAACACCTTGTCTTTTATCCAATTTAGCGCCTGAACCTTAGAACGACTCCATTCAGCTGGTATACCAAGATACTTGCCAGGATTGTCCCACAATAGAATTTGGAGAATTTGAGCCAGCTGGACCTTCTCTTGAGTAGGGATAGACTTCTCACACACAAGACCAGATTTTACTAAGTTGATGCGTTGTCCCAAAGCTTGAGAAAATTTATTTAGCACCACCAAAATCTGATATAAATCTACAGCAGTAGCCTGAGAGAAAAGTAGAGCGTCATCTGCAAAAAATAAATGGGTTAGAGGGGGGCCGAATGACCCAAGATGATACCATGTATGAGACCTTGGTCCAAGGCATTTGAGAGCATTCTTGAGAGCACATAAAAAACTAGGATGAATAGGTAGGGGGATAAGGGGTCTCCTTGTCTTAGGCCCCTCTAAGGGAGGAGCCTATCAGTAGTAAAACCATTCACCTGGTAGGTGTAGGACACAGAGGATACCAACAACATGATTTTGCTAACCTAATCAGCCTGGAAACTAAAGGCAAGCAATGTTTCCTTTAGAAAAGCCCATTCCACTCTGTCATAAGCTTTGTTCATATCTAGTTTAATTCCCACACTCCCCTGGCCACACCTCCCTATTCTTTTAAGGGCATGAAAGGCTTCATGTGCCACAACTATATTATCTTGAATCAATCTCCCACCGACAAAAGCACTCTGGTGTTGGGATATAAGTCCATCCATGTATTTCTTGAGTCTCTAAACCACAATCCTCGAAATGATTTTATAAATAAAATTGCAGCAACTTATAGGTCTGAGTTGGTTGATGGTTTCAGGCAGTGGAATTTTTGGAGTGAGCGCAACAATAGTCTCATTGATTTCATTAGGTAGAATACCTTTTAAGAAAAAGCACATGACCGCCTCGTAGATTCCGTTTTTATGGTTTCCCAATTTTTTTGATAGAATAGACCACATAACCCATCCAGACCCGGAGCTTTTAGGCCTCCCATAGAATCAACAACCTTTTTTTATCTCAGTCTCCGACACAGTGTTATTTAACTCAGCATTCATCTCTTCAGTAACTAGGCGAGGAACATTCAGGAGACATTCTTGAGTAGAGGAGATAGGTTCATCAGTGTAAACTCTCTGGAAATGCTGGAAAACAGCCTGCATAACATCTTCAGTGCCCTCCCTCCATTCTCCGCTATCATCTTTGATTCTTTGTAGTCTATTTCGGTCTCTTCTTTGGATCGTAGTGGTGTGCAAGAAGCGATTATTGCGATCACCAAAGTTCAACCATTTAACTCTCAATCTCTGCCCCTAATAACACTCCTCTTGCCACCAGCATTTATCGATTTCAGTTCTAATTTCTGCCACCGCTTTCCAATTTGTGAGGTTCGAATTCTGCATTAGTAAATTATGCAATCTATCCTGTAGCCTCTGAGCTACTCGGCCAACATTCTTGAAAGTTGCTTTGTGCCATTTTTAAAGGTCAGCCTTATACCCATCACTTTATCAATGAAAGCACCCCAGCTACTGGTACTTATATCTGTTTTCCCCCAACTCTGTCTTATAACATCCCTGCATTCTTCATGTTCCTCCCACATGGCCTCATATCTAAATCATCCTCCACCTCTATCACGAGGGGAGGGATAGATCACTATGGGAGAGTGGTCAGAATTCACCATAGGAAGTGCTACAGTCGTAGCATGGGGAAATATATCTCTCCAACTGCTGTTAACAAGGACTCTATCCAGTTTCTCCTTCGTTACTCTCCCATCTCTTGGATTGCTAAGCCAAGTAAATTTATACAGCCTTTAAGATCCAAGCCCATCAGACCTGAATCACTTAAGAACTGCCTGAATAACTCTTTTATTTTATCCCACAGAAATCTTCGCTGAGCAAAAACAGGGTTACCATAGATACAAGTGAGATCAAAATGTAACCGAGTCCGATGCTCTTCCACAGAGGTATGAATATAATTGTCACATGCATCCAGAATTTGAATAGAGTAGTGATCATTCCACAATAGGCCCAAACCCCCGGAGAGGCCCCTAGCTTCTACACAAAAGCAATGTTGAAACCTTAATTTTCTACGCACTTTGTCAAGTCTCACTTTGTTAGTCTTCGTCTCCATAAGGAAGACAGCGACTTGCTCGTATTGTTGAACCAGAGCTTTGAGCTCTCTATTTGTCGAGGCCACCGCCAAGCCTCGACAATTCCAGCTTATGCACATCATAGAGACTTTGGGGGCATGGTCAGGCCCGCCTCCTCAGCCATGACGTCATTAACATCATCTACAAGTTCAATTGTTGTCGTAAGAAAGTTCCCATCTTCATCATACCATTTCTTCACACGAGTTTTCTTCATCTTGCTCTATTTCTCCTCAGCCTCAGTAGGATTGGTCAGGTATTCTGCTTCTACTTTTGATCTATTTCTCTTCAGTGATAGTCTCTGATTAATCCCTACAACCAAGGCTTTCTCTTCTTCTTCTCCTATATTCCTTTTTCCCTCCCCTGGGCTTCCTTCTATATCGTCAGGAAATTCTACAAAATAATGGGCCTCTGAGGACCCCACATTTTCATCAGCAATTGCACAGGGAGAGGTACCTTTGCTCTCACAGAGATTCTTTTTGCTTGTCTTAGGGGACCAAGATCTTTGGACTTTTAGGATTTCAGCACCTGTTAGTTGAGCTCCCCCCATATCTAATGTCATCCTTTTCCGGGCTTGGGTGGTCAGTTAATGTGATAGGCTTTCGAAGTCCAACATCTTCCTCAACTAACCCCAAGACTTCCATAGTAGCAAGACCTAACCCAGGTTGTGGTACTCCAGTTTTTAGATCAACCACTACAAAAAAATCATTTTTTAGGGACCGATTTTTCGGTCGCTAAACCTCTAAAATCGATCGCTAATCATATTAGCAACCGATTAGCAACCGATTTAGAAACCAACAAAAATCAGTAGCTAAACTACTAGTCGCTAATTATTAGCGACCGATTTAGAGACCGATTTTGTAGCGACTGATTTAGAGACCGAATTTAGAGACCAATTTAGTGACCGATTTTAGAGACTGATTTAATGACCGATTTTAGAGACCGATTTAGCGACTGATTTTAGAGACTGATTTAGTGACCGATTTTGTGACTAATTTGACTTGAATTTTTTTTGTAAATCAGTCACTAATTCGGTCACTAATTTGTGTTTAGTTTTTAAAAAAAATTGATGGTTAGATATTGAATTCCCTATTAACAACTCCATTTCCCAAAGTAAAATAACTCAAGTGATTCGCTCTATTAATCAGCCTTGGTATAAATCTAAACGAACAAAAAAATGAGGAGCCACATACATTTGTTGGAGTGTTCACAGAGACAAAGACTATATCAGCCTCAGCAACATGTTTCTCCACATCAGTGGAAAAGAAAAGGTTCCTTCCCCTGCACTCCTTCACCACATCATCAAAGGCCAGGCATTGATTCGAGGCGAGGAAATATCCACCACAGCTACCTCAATCTTAGGACACTTCAAGGCAATCACCGCCATGGTTGGACCACCAACATAGCAAGCTCCAATGCAGCAAATCTTCACCATTTTTTTTTTCAATTCTTCTCAGCAACCTATTATGACACAAATAGTCCAAACTCAAAAACAACACACAACAAATGCAAATTCACACTCAAAATATTTGTTACTTGTTAACAAGATATAACCACATTAAGATCCAAAGCTTAATAGTTGAAAAGATCAAACAATGAAAAATTCATCTAATATCCATAGATATAATAAACATTGGAGAAACACGAGTACTTTGAGAAATCATGAGTGTGATCACATGGAGAACGAGATCTATAATATTAATGGAAAAAACTCACAGATCCAGAGGTTAATCGGGGAAGAAAATGCAAAATGGTTAAATAAAAACTATTTAAATGTTCAGCTCAACCATCATCCTCGGTTTCTACACAAGCACAAACACACATGAAACAAGAGACAAATTATGGAATAAGAATTTCCAAATAATAAATTCAGCTATCAGATCTAATGACAAATCACATGAAAATAGCCAAAACAACAGATCCATTTAGAATTCACAAACAAAAAATTCCACCGGTTCACACACACAATCTGTGTTGAAGCAAGGAGAGGAATCAACTTGCCAAAAAAGAAAGAAATCACCGTGGCCAGTAACTCCGGCGTGATGGTGACAATTTTCGGAACGGTGGAGCTCCGGCGAAGGTGCTTCATTTTGAGCTCTGGCTGAGGGGTTTTGTTGCTGATAAAGAGGAGAACACGAATATCCAGTCTATTTTCCAATTGGAGGCTCACGGTGGCCGGAATCTCGGAGAGAAGGCGGCGGACATAAGGTTTTCAGATCTGTCCGTTTTGGACCTTTTCATGGAGAACGACCATGAATCTTGTAGAACTGGAGGAAAGAAGAAGAATAGTGGTGGTGGTTCTTCGATTCGCGACCGGAGTTGGCCGAAAAACGTCATTAGAGGTCGCGGTTGGGATTTCGTTTTGGTCCCTGTTTCGTGAAATCTTGATATGGGTTTTGTAGAGAATGAAGAGAGGAGAAGAATGGTGGTGGTTTCGTGGCCAACTGAGGCTGGATCGGGGCAGAGCGACTGCTGGAAGCGGAGCGTCGGTGGTCCTTGATGAGAGAGAGGAGAGAGCTTTCTAATGAGTAAAAGTCAGTGAGATAAAATGAATGAGCGTGATTTGGGTTTCATGTCTAGCCGAGAGAGGGAGATAAAGTGCAAAGCTTCTCAAAGAAGCTTAATCCAATGGTTCAAAATAAATGTACAAATATTTATTTTAGCGACCGATTTAGCAACTGATTTTTAGCGACCAAAATTTCGGTCGCTAATTATCGGTCTCTAAATTGGTCGCTAATTATTGAAAAATATTTTTAAAATTTTTTTATAGCGAATAAAAATCCGGTTTAGAGACCGATATTTCGGTTGCTAATTATCGTTCTCTAGATCGGTCGCTAAAATTGACAAATATTTTTTAAATTTTTTTATAGCAAATAAAAATCCGATTTAGAGACCGATATTTCGGTCGCTAATTATCGGTCTCTAAATCGGTCGCTAATATATTTTTTTGCGACCGATTTAGCGACCACACTTTTTTGATCAATAATTCTAAGAATTCGGTCTCTAAATCAGTCTCTATTGTGACCAATTTTTTTCGGTCTCTAAATTGGTCACTAAATAGCTAATTTCTAGTAGTGAACCATAGTAGGAGCATGGGGTTGTGAGGAAATACTACTCGGTTCACCACTGTAGTTTTCTTTCTGGTTCATGCTTGATTTCGTGACCACTTCCTTCAGTGTGTATTGTGGTTTGGTTTGCTTGCTACCAAAAATGAATATTGGAGCATTTAAGCAATTAGCAATCATCTATCTTCTTTCTTGCTGAACATCTGTTTGTTTCTTTTGTTGTGCATGTATCTCCATGGTATCATCAGCCCCCATATCACACTCATTCAGCCCTGATGTCTCTTCCACCGAATGCATGGCTTGTTGAGCATGCAGGACAGGGAGTTTAGGTACATCTTGACACAATAACTGACGTTTATACCTGATATATAGCTGTGCCCCTGTGTATGTTTGCTGAGTAGTCTCCTCTGTTATTTGAACAGGTTGCTGTAGTTCCACTGGAGTGGCTCTTGTGGGTTGTTCTTGAGCATTTTCGCCAGTATTGGGTGAGGAACCACCTCTTGTTGACTGCTGATGGTAACCCTTTTTCCCTAAGAAGAGCTTCCAAAGATTTTGGTGAGCCAGTACTGATAAATGGACCATATTTAGGGATATCCTTGTTGAAGGCAGCCATAACCCTAGCATTCCTACAAACCTTTTGTTCATGGCCAATAAGGCCACAGTTGTAGCATAGATCTTGTAGTCTTTCATACTTAAAGTTCACCCATTTTCTTGGGAGAGATCCCATATTCAACCAGCTCCCTGACCATAGTGGCTTACTGATATTAATCAAAACTTTAGCACGAATGAAGTGTCGCAGTAAGTAGTGCTCCACTATAGGGTTTTCAATCTCAAGCACTTGACCCATTCTAGATAGCATCATGTTGGCTTGGGCCGGGTATAGATTAGCTAGGGGAAGACCATGGATCTGAATCCAGAAAGGAACCATATCAAAAGTCAACTCCTCACATGACACATTGTTATTCCAGAACTGAAGGCTCACTAAATGGTTCATTACAAACCATGGAGCTCGGTTCATCACATCTTCAGCTGCATTGTGAGGAGGAAAGCTACTGAGGAACATGTTAGAGCTTAAATCAGAGATATGTACCCCTGTATAGTTGCTCCATGTTTCAAAAATATTTGTTTCACAGCTGCTTTGTTAAGAACTTTCGTAGTCATTATTTTCCCTACTAAAGTTTATCTTCCAATCTGCAGATTATTGGGGAGAGGGAGATCCCCAACCTCATCTGTTTCATCCTCTGGTGTCTCATTTACTTGAAGATTCGCCATTTTTCCTAGTAGACCAGTGGGAAAAACTTTTGTAGTGATGGCAAAGCAAAACAGTGGTGGTAGAAACAACGAAAAAAATAGTAGACACAAGCCCTCACAGTAAGGTAGTAGACGCCCACAGAAGCAAGCTGGCGGCGTACCAAAGACCCACAAGGATACCTAAACCCAGTCCCCTCGGGCCAAACCCTAGCAGAGCCTAGGGACCAAACAAATGAGTCGAGATTAGAATGTCCTTTTTAAGGCCATTATTAAATGCACCCCCCACCTGGTAGGTACACCCCCCTATTTTGCATATTTTCCAAAATACCCCTCGTATAAAATCATCAAAAATCCTTTTTTTTTTAATTCCGAACATGTTACCGGAAATTGCAATTTTCGGTATACAATTTGCGAATTTCCCATAATGCCCCCTTAATAACTTAACAAAAACTCAACCTTCACCCCGATCCACTCACACTCACGCTTCCGGAAATTCTAAATCCCTGAAACTGAACGCTCTGTTTACCTGGAAATTGAAAATCTTGATTACCCTTTTTTTGTTATTTAAACATAGTTCCGGAAATTGCAATTTCTGGTATCCAAATTGTATACCGAAAATTGCAATTTCATGCTTTATATTCTGTCAGGAAATTGCAATTTCAGATACAATTTAATATCTGAAAATTGCAATTTCCGGAACTATGATTGTAAATCACCAGAAATTGCAATTTCCGGTACAGAATTTATTTTATTACATTTGAATATAATTGATTTATTTGTCTTTCAGATATGCCTAAGTCGAGAGGGAGAGGAGTAGCTTCCACTCCTGGTAGTGCGCCCCCACGTAGACAACGGCAGCCTGTGACTGTCTCTGAGCGTCAGAGGCGTATTGCTAGCAGGCTGCCGCACGAGGATGTAGTTGGCGACTAGCTGGAGGAGACCATGGTATAGTTGGAGACCAGGCTCCCTTTCCTGGAGGACCTTACGATGGGTCGTTGCTTACAGATTATCAGCATCACGTTGCCTATCAGATATGGCAGGGGCAGGTATATATCTGGTTGTTATTTGATCAAATGTTTATTTTTTTTTATATGATCAATGATGTTTATTTGTGTGCAGGATCGTGATGCGCTTAAGGTGGCCTCTCACGGCCTGAAGTTGCAAAAATGGTTGAGTGGAAGAGTACCACCGCCTCCTCATGTAAATGAGCATCTCTTGGAGGCCGGCCTAACCTCCTTGCTATACTGCAGCTTCAGGATGGTTGACAGAGCCTTACTGTCAGCCTTTGTAGAGAGATGGCATCGGGAGGCAGCGGTTTCCATCCGCCGCTTTGGAGAGATGGCAGTCACGCTTGATGATGTGTCTGTCCTCCTAGGCCTTAAAGTGGCGGCTCTTTTTATGTACTGGTGATGGATCAGGACATTTCCATATCTTATTCTGGACATTCTTTGGGGTGTACATATGAAGAGGCAAACAAGGAGACGACAATAACTATGAGGCGCTCATATGAGTATTGACTTCTTGATGAAGACATATGACCCAGTAGCGTTCACGATGGATAGTGGGGCTGTGCGGCCAGGGCCATGATAATGTTGTTGTTGGCTGTACCATTTTGGCGGAACAAGAGCCATGTATATATTGACATCAAGTACCTGGACCTGATGCGTGACTTGGGGCGGTTGGTAGTGTGTCATGGGCCAGCGCCGCACTAGCCTTCTTATGCGGATATCTGGGAGACGCTAGCTTTGCATGACACTAAGCGGTTGGCGGATACATGACACTTCTTCAGTCTGCGACCTATTTTTGTAAACAATTATTTATTTAAAGTACATTGTATGGCGTGTTGATTCGTTATTGTTGTCACGAGGCATGGATATATGAGTATTTCCTCGTCTCTGCAGAGGAAGGATAACAGATCACCGGGCATGATACGAGCCATGAGGTGGTCGCCGGTTAAGGGTGACGGCCAGGTGGAGCCCTTCAGAGAGCGGCTGGATGCGTTGGCGGTCGATGGCGTTGTTTGGAGACCGTGGGAGGGCATTAGGCGGGTTGTCATCCGGCGTGCCTGTTTTCGGGGTACATCCGGTGTGCCTCATTTATTGTGCCGTACCTGCCTGAGAGGGTAGTCAGGCAGTTCGGCTACATCCAGGACATTCCCCGGCCACCACCACCGCGTCCACACCGCAGAGATGATGGATGCATGGATCTGATTTCCTATGCACTCTATCATGTCGATCGCCCCCAATTTATACCTGGCCTCGTATCGGCCAGAGTGCAGCGGTACATGGAGTGGTATCGCAGGATGTCGCATCCTACCCTGCTCAATCCGGATGCTCCTGAGGCTCCGGCTACTGCTGATTGTGTATGTGTTTAGATATACATTATGTATTTTTTGTGTTTATTTATTTTCTCTTATGTCTCTCTGATGTCTTGTTATAATTTGCAGCCGCATTGTGATGATATGGTGAGAGGTGGCCTCGGCCACCAAAGCATTCTCCAGGCGACCTCACGAGACCGACTATGAGATGATGGACCCTCTCTCGCTGTCGAGTATATTTCCCAGGCACTACAGATAGCGCAGGGTGGGACGGAGGCGACCACATCCGGGGCGAAGCGTCGACAACGAAGAAGATAGGGTTTTTTTTATGTTTATTATCTTTTTTTGTTATATTTGGACATCTTTTGTTGTTATATTTACATTTTGTTATATTTGCGCTTCTTTTTTGATGTTGTTTAATCGTGGCCACTCGCTCGTTCTTTTTTATTCGCGTAGCCTACGCTCCCAATAATGAACCAACTTCATGAGGTTTATAGAGAAAAAAAATGATACATTTGGACTGCAAATTCAACACTAAAAAAAACCAACGTCACATTACATTACATTGCATAACCAACAACATAATTCAGTCTGCCACCAAACCCACATTTAAAAACAATAAAGTGTACTACATATCACTACAATGTAGTCGATAAATCGTCGATCGTACATGGTCATCTGGAGTATCGGTGTAGTATGGCCTTGGCGAAATAATGTAAACCATTCTTGCAATCGAGCGACATCTGATGTTGCCTATGAGTGAGCCTCCGGATAAGCATATTGACGCCAACTGGGAGCGACGTTAGGCAATGGACATCCGGGCTTAAGAAATACCTGAAACAATGCAGATTAATTAAACACATTGTTTAATTTTACATTAAAAAAAAGATAAATTTAAGTTAAAACACATTGCTGTAAAAAAAATTTACCTGTACTCAGTGATTTTTGTTGACAAACCCAATACAAATTATGGCGTTGTTTGGCTGGGTTGGGTGACACATGCCCCTAAGAGGGAAAAATGTCCAACACGTTCGACTGCACTCATTCAAAGAGACTAGAACCAATTTATATTTGGTTGCTATTACGTAACACATGTCTGGTAAGGTCATCCACTTGTCACGCAGCAGTACGATTACCCTATCAACGACTCCTCAATGCTTGATATTGATCTCCAAAAAGCTGGCCATATAAATCATAATGCATTACGATCTCTTTTTCCAAGTCTTGCTTGGGACTATAGGCCATTCGTCCTCAGATTTACCAAGTAATCTTGCAATGGAACGATATCGCGATTTCCATCATCTTCGACATCCACTATTTGCTCAATATATGGATGAAGCTGTGGAGGAAATTGGCTCAGTAAGGCGTTTGATGTACATTAGATGGCACATCAGGCGTTTCTTTTTCCTTGTAGGCACATTAGATGGTAGATTAGATGCCTTTGATGTATTCCCGGATGGTGCGTCGAGAATACATGTTGCCCACATGCTCGAATACATGTTGTCCACATGCTCAAAATATGATGGGTCGCGCTAACATCATATCCATCCATTCTTTGGGCCTTACCTTTACCCTTTTACCGGTGCTCCTTGGTCTTCACCTTTTGAGGAGGTGGACACATTGAAGTCGTGTCCGGAAATACAAGTTCACGCACTTTGGCAAACAGTGTCCTCTTGCCAATAACATTAAGTGGTCGAAATCGGTTTTCCAATGCCTCCCACCGAAGCGCAAGCTCTTCCTCGACACCCGTCTTACATCTCAACTTTGTGTTGTTGCGATTGGTATTCACCAAAATGTAAACTCCTCGAGGCAAGTGAAGCGCCTCCAATGGAATAGATGCAAGCAGTCTTATGTAACCCGCCAACTCACAAGCACAAGGTAACCCATGTGTCGATTACGATTAGGCAGCGACAAGTAGATTTATCGATACCCACATAATTCACTCTGCCACACTCGTCGGCAATAAGTTGTAGTGCGATCCTTGATACAAATCCATGCAATCGATAAACAAGCGGTTGTTGTGCACTGCGCTCCACTACGTTTATGCTTCTTTCGAATGATGCTTTTATCTCGGTGTGTTGCGGTGCAATCATATTGTTCATAGTTTCCCAACAATGACACAGTCACCCCTCTTGTTTTGTAGATTCCTCTTCAATGTCCAATGTGCGGACTCAAATTTAATAACAAACAAAAATTAACCCACCTCAAATACCAATCACACCATTTAAAAAACAAAATTATCAACATAATTTTATCTACTGGTTTAAGCATACCTATTTGTTGTTGTATGGTTGGTCCATGCCACAACAAACTTTTCCTTAAAGGGGTTCAACCATGTATTCTTGACATATTCAACAAAAATAGGAAATTACGAACATACACACTCAAAAGTCATCAGATTCTTTGATACTCAAACTCGTCAGTCGCATCAACAACACCATCCCATGCATTCTTCACTACCTCATGTTTGTCTTCATGAAATACCAACTTCTTGCATTTCGCATAGACATTCTTACCTATGTGCCATTGACACAGCAAATTGGCCGAAGTTGGAAAAACATACGCAATTGCATTCATCAGAGTAAGATCTCTATCAATAAGAATAACTTGAGGAAATGATTCCTGTCACACAAACAGACCTTTTAACTTTAAGAGTGCCCATTCAAAGTTATCCTGCTGCTCAGAATCCAAATAGGCAAATGCCACAGTGTATGTAAGGGATGTGCTGGTAACACCAACAATTTCAAACAGTGGCAGCCGATATCTGTTGGTTTTGTAGGTGCTATCCATGAACAAGACAACGTGAAATGTATTCAATAAATTGACGGCATCTGGATGTGTCCAAAAAATATCTCTAACAACGTCAGAACCTTCATGTCTTCTATACCAGGACACATATCGATCACGTTGGATTAAGTTCAACAAGTGTTGCATTTCAGTTCTTGGACCTTTCTGTGTTGATCGAAACTTACGCCGCTCATTATATACTTGACTGATGGTAGTGAGATTGGCCACATTGCGACTTTTCAGTGTCAATAGAATGCTTCCTGACCTTACGTTGTTCTTTGTCATATCATGAACAATTTCTTTCTCATTTTGATTTAAACGACCAACAAATGGATGACCCATCATGCTTTCATGTATCCGATGGTTGTGAATTCCACAGAGGACCTTAAGTATCAAGCCTTCACCCATTGACAAGGGTCTTCCTTTAAGCGTGACGGACACTCACACTTATGAGATCCAGTTGACTTTGAAGAACTTGATGACTTTGATCTATACTTTCCACCCCTTTAACAACCCAGAATGACTTTTGTTTTTCTTCCTCTTTGTCCTGTTTCTGTGTCTGATCGTACAATGACAACAACTATATTGTTTTCCTTCCCAACCTCTCGAGCCCAATACAAAAGGTCATCTCGTGTAGAAAATATCTACAAAAAAGTATTAATCTTAATGTTTTGCAAAAAAAAAAATACGACATATTCACAATATCAAACAATAATTAAATTACCTGCGTAGTAGTGAATACATCACTACAATCGAAATGTTGGGAGAGGTCGGTCGGCTTGTCGACCGTCAGAATTGAAGCCACTAAAATCATCCATTTCCAATGAAACTAAAATGAAACAAACAATAGATTATTACGTGGGAAAAAAAAGTTTGAAAAAAAAAAAGTACCGGAAATTTGCAATTTCCGGAAAAAGATTAAAAATATAACGTACCGGAAATTCAAAATTTCCGGTACACAATATTTTTAATCTTTTTCCGGAAATTGCAAATTTCCGGTACGTTATTTTTGTATACCGGAAATTGCAATTTCCGGTAATTTCCGGTACGTTATTTTTGTATACCGAAAATTGCAATTTCCGAAACAAAATTCAAAACGAAACAAAGTACGTACCGAAAATTCGTATTTCCGGTACGATAGAGCGTTTTACACCAAGTCTGCGTGCAAAAACATAAAAAATGAGTGTTTGACTACAAAATCCTTTGATGTAAAGGGGAATGAACCTGTCGTAAATAAGCTCTCTTGACCATCATAAGCTGGCATCTGTTTATCAACGATTGTCTCTCGATTTGCTAAGTAAGCTAGTCCTCGATGCAAAGTAAGCTAGTCCGAATACATCGAGAGATTGTTGACAGTATGGGTGAAGATCTTTAATCAAAGGATTCAGTTTCTCCCCCAAAAGAGAATTATCTCTTTCGGGTAAAATTGTGTGTAAAATTTGTGTACCGGAAATTGCAATTTCCGGTATACAAATTGTATACCGGAAATTACAATTTTCGGTAACATTGTGTGTAAAATTTGTTACCGGAAATTGCAATTTCCGGTATACAAATTTTACACACAATGTTACCGGAAATTGTAATTTCCGGTAACATGTTCGGAATTAAAAAAAAAAGGGATTTTTGATGATTTTATACAAGGGGTATTTTGGGAAATATGCAAAATGGGGGGGTGTACCTACCAGGTGGGGGTGCATTTAATAATGGCCCTTTTTAATCATATGCTGTAATTATTTAATTGGCCCATTTTATTTTATTTTTCCAACCAAATGGGTTATCTGTTTTTGTAATTTTGGTTGGTTAATAGGATATCCATATCCAAATTGGGCTCTCACTCTTCTTCTCAGACTTGGACTCTTTTGCTACTATCAATAGAATATTTGCAATGTTTCCTAAAAGAGTTTCTAATTTCTAATGCACAAGTTATTTCATTGGCTCGTCAAAACATTTTCTAATTTCTAATCGTTCGACAATGTTGTTTTTGTTGTGACCATTTTGATATTTATCTTTCTCACTCTGATATGATATCATCTCAAAGTTTTCTATGCACCTATTCACTTTGTGCTTTTGTAGAGGATGAACTGCATTTAATCGTTCGCCGACGTTTGCTTGTGAAATGGGATTTGGGACAATCGGTTGTGAAATCGGATTTGGGATAAGACTAGTTTTAAAACCAAATTTAAAACTAGATGTCGGTAGGAATTGTAGGTTGGTTTTGAGAATTAATTTGGATAAATGGTTACTTTTTGGATATGATGAGGTTTTTCAAAAAAAAAAACCCAACCATGAACAACCCTACTTGTATATAGTACAATATTTGGTTTCATGATTCCTTAGTAGACTTGCTCTTGAAAAATAATATTAACATCCCATATTGATATATTTGGGTGTGACCACAAACTTAATAATCTTCACTTAGTCAAGGAGCCAAATGTACAACTTTTATTATGCAACAGTGACAATTCTCTTCTAGCCACTTTTATCCCTCTGCATGACTCATGAAATATGTGTTAACTATTATGGCATGACATTTGATAATATTAAAATATACAACTCGCACGTGTTGGGAAACACAATGATATTAAGTTGAAACGATCACACATGCACCATTATTGCCATTAAAATTGTCTGTCACTTGTGTAATAATTCATGTAGCCTATGTTTGGTTCTGGGAAGAAGTTGTGAAGAGAGAAATACGTGAAAAAGGGTGTGAGAAGAGAGAAATATGTGAGAAATATGATAGATTTGAGGTATTGATTGGTATAAAAGAAAGAGAAGAGAAATAGAGAAGAGAGAAATGAAATGATTTTATGAATGATCAAAGAAGCCTCTATATTAAAAAATATCTAATAATTAAAAAAAATGCACTCTCCTTCATTGCTGAGGGTATAAAAGGAAAAAGTAGAAAAAAAGTGGCGTCTCTCTCATTTTCTTCGCACTTGCCCGGAGAAAGAAAAATGTGCGGGACCCACCAGATTTTTCACTCTTCGCATTTTCTCTGTTGCACCAAATGTGAGAAGTCCTCTATCTCTCCGCTATTTCTCTCTCGTGTCTCTCTCTCTCGTCTGTTATCGCTGCAACCAATCACAATAGTAGTGTGTGTTTGGTTAAAAACTGATTTTGAATTAATTGACTTTGTAAAATTGATTTTGTTTAGTACTCCCTCTAGACTCAATTATAAACAAAAATACCAACTTTCACACTTATTAAGAATGGTAGTTGAGTGAATTTAATTTTTTTGATTTCGTGTAAAAAAAGAAAATTTGTTTACTAAACTACCCTTAATCATAATGGTCATCTACTCACAACATTAATGAATAAAATTAAGGGTACTTTTGGAATAATAACATTAAATATGGGTAGATTAGTTGACATTTGCTTATATTTGAGTCTACCAAACTTAGACATTTTTTTGCTTATAATTGAGTCCGAAGGGAGTAGTCAGTTAATCATAAAATAATTTATGTTTCGATAAATTCACATAAAAGTGAGTTGAAATAATAGATTTAAGACTAAAATTGTTTTCTCTTCATGGAAACTCTAAATGCTAAAGTTAGAATACATTTCGGGATTAAAATTACCTTTTCCTCATGGAAGCTAGCCAAACACTAAAATATGTGTCAAAATCAATTTTATGATTATAATGTCACTTTTACTTTTCACAAAAGTGAATCCAAATTCCTACATAATGTTCTCATGGCAGGTTAGTCTAGTACATCATTAACTTTGAGAGAGTAAGGGAGGAGAGAGTAAGGTGCGAGAGATTTTGTGGAGAAATGTCAAATCAAGCTTGTTTGGTATGCAGAGAAATTGAAACGAAAGACTAAAAGCGCATGGGATCCACACAAAAAACTTTTCTCCTCTGTCATGCGAAGAAATGGAGTGGAGAGTTATAATTTTGGTTTTTTCTCAACTATACCCCTCTTTCAACAATTTAAAATGGGAGGTAAAATTGTATCATGGTTTTTTAAGCTCAAGGATATTTTAGTCCTTTCAAAAAATTACACACTTCTTTCTCTTCTATTTCTCTCTTTTTTCTCTTATACCAATCAACATGTCAAATCTACTATATTTCTCACCTCTTTCTCCTTTCTCACTTTCTTCTCACAACCAATCAAAGCATTAATGTGTACCCACATGAAGATCTGATATATCATATCTCTAACCAATGAAATATAGTTATTAGTTCATTCACATACTAGTCTTAATATATTATTGATATCCTAATTCATATTCATAGTAACACTTGACTAGGAACATTAACATCATTCTATATAATAGATTCTTACTATCAAATCATTACTTAATACCTTATGACAACAACCAAACTATTTTAAGAAATTTATTATATTAATTAAATAAGCTAATTAGTAAATAACATAATAAAGAAATATCTCATATAGAAATATCTCATATATTAAGTGAATAACTAGATACAAAATATATAATAAGATCAATATATAATTGGTCTCTAGAACACATATATCAACAAAAATGATAGAATTCTCGATCTTAAAAGTTTTCTTTAAATAACTTAAATAACTACTTAAAAATATCGTAACGTAGTTTGTTTGGTAAATAGGTCTAAGATAAGTCTGACTTAGGTAAGACTTTAGACATCCTACTAACCCCACTCTATATTTGTATGCACATAATAAAACACATACACTACAAGCATTCACTAGGGTCTATTTGAGAGTTAGGAGAGGAAGGGAGGGAAAGAGAAGACTTATGAGTTATGATCAATATATTTATTGTTAGAGAGTGTTATAAAAATTAAACTTGTCATCTAAAATCCTCCTTCAATTCATTTTTGGAGTTCCCCCAAATTTGAGGATCTTAGTCTAATGAAAAAATAAGTCATCATGTAAAGTCGGGGACTATCCTCTCTCCCTCCCTTCTCTATCCCTTTCCTCCTCTCTTCCACATCAAACTACTCCCCTCCCCTCTGAACTCTCAAACACACCCTAAAAGTTTCGTAAAAGCCTACAATTTTGAGTGTCCTGTTCATTCACCACATTTATTGGTGAAGACTAGAGGCGTATTTTCACATTGTTAGATAATATATAATATTAGTACTAAGGGTAGTTTAGTCTTTTGCATCTTTAGTATTTATACTTCTTTATTATCTTGTATTGAGATTACTTTCTATTGCATACCTTATTGGAATCCTAATGTGCCTCTTCTCTTCTCCTCCCCTTCCTCTCTTCTCCTTTCTATGATTATGCATATACTTATCATGGTATCAAAGAGCAAGGTTTGATTTTGGGAAGTTCCATAGTTCTGCATCTCGTTGCGTTTCTTCTGTTTGTTGTGTGCTCTGTTTTGTGGAATTTGTGTTTTGGAATTTGGTGTGCGCCGTTGCCGTAACATAGTGATTTGTGGGACTTATTTTGGCCATCAAGTGGAATTTGGAATTTACGGCATTAAATCTTCCCGTGGTTGATTATTATGCAAAGAAAGGGAAACTTTACAGGGTGGGAAAATCACAAGCTAGTCTTCTGTGGGTTTGACTTAAATTACGATTGAATTTGGTATTCGGCCGTATGTTTGCTGTGCTTTAGGATACTTGGCTCTCATGTGGAATCAAAATATTGTTTACTGATCGCAAAATATTTGGTGTCCCTTGCACAACTTTGGTGTCCACTGATCGCAAGCCATAGTTGGAACACTTAAAAAAAATATTGTTTTATGCAATTCCTAAGAACAGCTCTTCAGAGCCTCGTGGAATCAAAATTCTGAATCGTTGCCGTTCGTTTATTTTTCTTCTTTGGGTATGCGGTTCCTACTTCCTTACAAGCAACGTGAATTTTTCCTTCGAAGGGGTAATGTTGTTTGGGTCTGTTGGTAATTGTTTCTACTGCTGTTTGGGTCTGTTGGTAATTGTTTCTTCCTGAGTTTCTCAGATTTGGTATTTGGCTCTCTCCTCTCTTCATTATTTGTTTTGTTAATTTCTTGGATATTTGATAGTATTAGTAATGGAAAGTGAAAACGATGATCTTGCTAATCTTGCTCGGCAGTTTCAAAAGTTTCTTGCTACTCAGCCACATGCCATGTCTGCTTCCTCCTTTAAAGGTTTGTCATTCTCTAGCTCGTCAGGTATATCTTCCTCTATATGGATTCTTGACTCTGGAGCCTCTCATCATATGTCATCGGATCGTACATCATTTGGAATCTTACATCCTGCTTCATATGTGCCAGTGATGACTGTTGATGGCACCCCCATGCCATCAGCAGGCATAGGATCTATATGCACATCTCATTTATCAATTTCAAATATTTACTATATTCCTAACCTCACTATGAATCTTGTCTCTGTTGGTCAATTGTCTGATTCTAGTTTCTCAGTATTTTTTACTTCCAATGCTTGTTATGTGCAGGATCCGCAATCCAAGAGGATGATTGGGATAGGCCGTAGGCAAGGGGGACTTTATATTTTGGATGAGTTGAAAGTTCCAGATGTTGCAGCTTCTAGTGTTGACCTATCATTTTTTCAGTTGAGTTCATCCTCTTCTAATTTTTATTTATGGCACTCTCGTCTTGGTCATGTTTCTTTTCCTCATTTAAAATAATTAGTTTCTACAGGAGCTTTGGGAAAATTGTAACCTCATGATATTTCTGATTGTTGTGGTTGCAAACTTGCTAAATTTTCTGTTTTGCCTTTTAACAAAAGTGTTTCCATTTCGAGTGCACCCTTTGACTTAGTTCATTCTGATGTATGGGGTCCATCACCTATTCTTACCAAAGGTGGATCTAGATATTATGTCTCGTTTATTGATGATTATACTCGTTATTGTTGGGTTTATCTTATGAAATATCGTTCTGAGTTCTTTGGCATTTATCATATGTTTCGTGCTTTAGTTAAAACTCAACATAATGCTGTTATCAAGTGCTTTCGATGTGATCTAGGTGGTGAATATACCTCTAATAAATTCTCTGAGTTACTTGCTTCTGATGGTACTGTTCACCAGAATTCTTGCACTGAAACTCCTGAACACAATGGAGTTGCTGAAAGGAAACATCGCCATATTGTTGAAACTACTTGTTCCCTTTTGTTGTCTGCTTCAGTTCCAAGTGAGTTTTGGGGTGAAGCTATTCTTACTGCTATCCATGCTATTAATAGAATTCCATCATCTGTTACCTCAGGTTTGTCTCCCTTTGAAAAGTTGTATGGTTGTGTTCCTGATTACTCATCCCTGAAGGTCTTTGGTTCCACCTGTTTTGTTCTTCGTCCACATGTAGAACGTAGTAAATTATCTTCTCGTTCTGGAATACTGTTTTTCTTGGATATGAGGATGGTCAGAAGGGTTATCGTTGTTATGACCCGATAAGTCAAAAACTTTATGTTTTCCGTCATGTTGTGTTTCTTGAGCACATACCATTTTATTCTCTTTTCTCTGATTCTCATAGTCCTAGCAGGTCTGAACTCATCCGTATTGATCCTTTTGATATGGATATTGATAGTTCCACTAAATCTGATGTTGAGAATTGCAGGGTTGACACTAGTCCTTCTACAGATCCAGATGCTCCCTCTGTCCCCACGGCTTCCCAAGAACCTCCTGCGATTGTTGATCCCTCTTCTCCTCCTCGCTATCCTCCACGTGTTCGTAAGTCCACTCAATTACCAGATTTTATTTACTCCACTTATTCCACTTCTTTTGCTTCTTTCCTAACCTCTATTCACAGTTTGTCTGAGCCCTCTTCCTACAAAGAGGATATTCTTGATCCCCTTTGGCAGCAGGCTATGGCAGAGGAGCTTTTTGCTTTACACAAGATAGATACTTGGGACCTGGTACCTCTCCCATCAGGAAAACATGCTATTGGATCTTGTTGGGTATACAAGATCAAAACCAAGTCCGATGGGTCAGTTGAGCGTTACAAAGCCCGTCTTGTTGCTAAGGGATTCTCACAGCAATATGGTATAGATTATGAAGAAACTTTTGCTCCTGTTGCCAAGATGACTACGATTCGCACTCTTATTGCTGTTGCATCTATTCGTCAGTGGCATATTTCTCAGATGGATGTTAAAAATGCATTCTTAAATGGTGATCTTCAAGAGGAGGTTTACATGGTCCCTCCACCAGGTGTTTCTCATAATTAGGGGGAAGTGTGTAAGTTAAAGAAGGCCCTTTATGGTCTCAAATAAGCTCCACAGGCTTGGTTTGAGAAGTTCTCCACTGTGATTGCATCTCTTGGCTTCCATTCCAGTGATCATGATTCTGCTTTGTTTCTGAAGACCACTTCTCATGGTTGTATTATACTCTCTTTATATGTTGATGACATGATTATCACAGGGGATGATGTTGATGGTATTGCAGAATTGAAATTGTAGTTAGCAAAACAGTTTGGGATGAAGGATTTAGGTTCTCTTTGCTATTTTTTAGGGATTGAAGTTGCCTATTCTCCTAGAGGTTGTCTTATCTCTCAACTAAGTATATTGCCAACATTCTTGAACAAGCCTGTCTTTCTGATACTCGAGCAGCAGACACCCCTCTTTAGCTTAATGCAAAATATGTCTCCTCTGATGGTGTTCCTCTTCCTGATCCCACTTTGTATCGTGCATTGGTTGGTAGCTTGGTGTACCTTACCGTTACTAGACCTGATATTGCTTATGCAGTGTATATTGTCAGTCAGTTTGTTGTTTCTCCTACTACTGTGCATTTGGCAGTTGTTCTTCGCATTCTTCGGTATCTTCGGGGCACTCAATTTTAGAGTCTTCTTTTTTCTTCATCTTCTTCTTTGGAGTTGTGTGCTTACTCTGATGCTGATTGGGCCGATGACCCACTGATCACAAGTCTACCACAGGGTTTTGCATTTTTCTAAGAGACTCTCTTATTTCTTGGAAGAGTAAGAAACAAGACATTGTCTCCCGCTCTTCTACAGAAGCTGAGTATCGTGCTATGACAGACACTACTTCGAAAATAGTTTGGTTACGTTGGCTTCTTTTTGATATAGGTGTCTCCCTCTCTGGACCGACTCCTATGTACTGTGATAACAAGAGTGCTATTCAAATTGCTCACAACTCGGTCTTTCATGAACGCACCAAGCATATTGAGACTGATTGTCACCTCACACGCCATCACCTTCAACATGACACTATTTCTTTACCCTTTGTTTCTTCCTCCATGCAGATTGCTGACTTGTTCACAAAATCGCATTCTATCAAACGTTTTCGTTTCTTGACTGACAAACTCTCGATGCTCCCTGTTAACGCATCGTGAGTTTGAGGGGAGATCTTAGATAATATATAATATTAGTACTAAGGGTAGTTTAGTCTTTTGTATCTTTAGTATTTATACTTCTTTATTATCTTGTATTGAGATTACTTTCTATTGCATACCTTATTGGAACCCTAATGTGCCTCTTCTCTTCTCCTGCCCTTCCTCTCTTCTCCTCTCTATAATTATGCATATACTTAACACACATGACTTCACATTTAAGTGATGATGAAATCCACTAAAAATCATAAATGCCATGAAATTAAAGTTGAGTTCACATATGTTGAAGACAAACGATAGCAATGCTTTGTTTTACCAACAATATCAGACACCTTCCACGGTGGAGCAAAGAGTAAGTATTTATCACATACTAGTAATAAGTAATGGTATACGTCATATGCACCCAAAATTCATAACAAAAGATGCCTACTTTTTTCTTTAAAGACGGTCATATACTCCTTATATGGCACATGTTTCCTTTTCTTGGCTCTGTCTAAACGTTACATCCACTAAGCTAGTTGCGGACAAGAATGCTAACCCATTCATCAGGGTACGGTCTGTTTTCGTTTTAATTGAAACGTTGTCAAAGAGAATATTTCCAAGAAGCTTTTGGAGGATACGCAAATCTTGAGTGATGCCAAGCTATGTGCAGTCCCGACCCAAAGGTATTAAAGCCCTGGGCTCAGGCCCCCCAACAAAAATTGTTTGTTTATGAAGCAAAAAGACCACGTTTGACAAAAAAAGTCCCACAAAAACTTTTTCATTTAAAACAAAAAGACTTTTATTAAAGTTTATTTTAGACCTCACTCGCTATTGGACATTGTTACTCTGGCCATTGTTTACTGGGATTTTTGGTTTGACGGGAAATTGTCTGACAAATCCAAAATAAAACAAATGATTCTTTTCAAACGATGTAAGTCCTACAAGTTACGCAGTAATCTCGTCAAATAAGGGGTTTCGCGTCTAGGATCAGTGGTTCGTTAAGAAATCGACTTAGCCGAATAAGGCCAAGGACTTTGCTAGAATCACTGAGAGACTCCACTCGGCAGTTATGCCAAAGGCTCTCATCAAGTTGACGGATATAGAAATTGAGAGGAAAAACGGTTTTAATGGGAGTTTAAGAAATGGATATGAGGTGGAACACGAGGTTGAAAACGAAAAACACAGAATATAATTGTTTTTAGATTTTTGACATTTTGAAAGACTGAAAGTAAATGAAAAAGCGAGTAAAACCGGGTGGAAGGTAAATTGCACGAAAAGTAAAGAAAAAGTTTAAAAGAAAAGTTCAGAAAATTTAAAGGTTGCGAAAATTTAAATGCGAGAAAATAAAAGTGCAGGAAGGTAAAATGCAGAGAAAGTAAAGTACATGAAGGTAAATGGCTGGAATGTTAAATTGCATTGAATGAAAAATGTGGAAGGTATACTTGATCTCAGTTCTGCGAGTTGTGACATCCTGAT
This sequence comes from Calophaca sinica, assembly GCA_037113605.1. Classification (NCBI taxonomy): domain Eukaryota; kingdom Viridiplantae; phylum Streptophyta; class Magnoliopsida; order Fabales; family Fabaceae; genus Calophaca; species Calophaca sinica. Next base: position 26,212,016 of record CM073730.1, on the reverse strand, counting down.
TTTCAAACATTATTAGAAGAATAATTAGATCAGTGGTAAGGTAATAAACGAGGATTAAAAACCTTAATTAGGGATAAAATGGGCTTAAATGAGACCCAGAAACCCTAGGAATAATATAAATCATGAGAAAGGCCTAGAATACCCTAGATAGGTACAAAACACCCTAGAATCTTCAAGAAAAGACAAAAATCCAGATCTTTCTGGTTAAGGACCGTCGCGACACGACAGAGAAAACAAAGGAGAGCATCGCGATGCGATCAGAGTCGGTGGGAAAGTCGGTGATCAGCACCGTTGTCCTTCTGACACGTGTCTCCCTCGCGACGCGATGGAACTAATTTATGCCTATAAATAGCGCTCTCCTTTTCCCATTTCGCAAGCTTCTCCATTTGGTCTTTGGAGTGCGAAGGAGAGCTCGGAGAGGAGGAGGCGCGACGAGACACGAGCGACAACGGTCTTCTAAGCCAGGTAAGGGGGAAGATACCTTAATCTCTAGGTGTAGTACCCTAATTTTGTCCGGCCCTTTTTATTTTATTTTATTTATTTTAACTTTTACTTTATTTTATTAGTAGTAATAATAATAAATAATATTATTGGTTCTATTAAAAAAGGAAGGTAAAAGAATAGAGTGAATAAAGAGAGAAAGAAGAAAAAGAAAAAAATTATTTTTGAAAGATTGAGGTGTGTGAATTGTAAGTGGGGGGGTACCAATAGCATTTAGTCACAATGTTAACAAATTTGACCCAAGTGCCTCATTTGTTCCCTGCTTTCTGCGTGCCCTCCCCACGTTTTCCCTGCACCCCGTGCTCTTCCCTCACTTATCCCTTACTGCGCGCACCCCATGCTCTTCTTTCTCGCACACCCTAAGCCCACTTTCCTCTCAATTCTCACGCAGCGACCCATCAACCCAACCCAAATTAACAATACCCAAACTTAACCCCAAGTTATCAAAACCTAATTTTTCAACTCCCTCTCCTCATCCTCATCAGATGCTGCGCCTCCACTCTCCCTCTCCCTCTCTCTCTTTCTTTCTCCTCTTCCTCACTCAACCCTAACCCTTTTTCTCCTACCATAGCCGCCAACCATCACTCTCTCCCCCTCTTCAGGCCATGCTTCTCCATCTTTGCCCATCAGTCATCTCCCCCTCTCCTTGCCAACGTCGCATCACCCTCCTGCAAAGCCGCCTCTACAGTACACCCAACCGTCTCTCTCTCTCTCTCTCCCTCCTCAGACCGCGTTTTCTCTGCCTTGCTCAACGGTTATCTCCTCCATCTGGCCCATCCCCCTGCCAACGTCGCGTCACTCTCCTGCAAGCCGCCCAGGATCCCGTTTTCGCGTGAGAAACAGAGAAGGAAGAAGAAAACCGGTGGATAAGGGATGTTATCTCATTCTTTTATTATATTAGTTCAAAAAAAAAATTCGATTATTTTTATTACTGACACTTCGTTATTTTTATTGTTTTTTTCAGAGCTTAAGGAAATCTGCCTATAAAAGGGCCTAAGCGTGAAGACTGAGGGGGGGGGGCATTTTTTTTCTGGATCAAAAAAACGGGGAGAGCAAGAGAACAGGAGAAGCTTGGATCTCTGAAGGAGCTGAAGCGAGGCAAGAAGAGAGTCTCCAATTTTTTTTCTTTCTTTAAACACTATTAGGATTAGGGTTCCAAGTCTGTTCTTCTCTTGATTAAGGCTTGTAAAGTCAGGTTCTTTTTCATTCCTTCCCTTTCTTCTTTGTATCTTTGTCAATGTTACATCTGCATCTTGATTGTTTTCAGATATCGTTTGGACTTGAATTAGAATCTGTAAACGTGATTCTATTTTACTTTTCTGAATCTGAATTTCAATCCATGAGTTGCGTTTGAATCTGATTTCATTTTTTTGTCTTGTTGATTGCTAAATCTCCACGTTGCGTTCGTGATTCTGCAAAAATGTGAAAATTAGGGTAAAGGATTTGGCCTTCCAAAGGGGCCAAATCCAGGAAAGGGCTAAATTGCAAATAATTTAATTAAAAGGACTAAGTTGTAAATAATTTAAGTGTTATATTAGTAAATAAAGCATAAATCTGGGTAAAAAATAAAATATATATCTCTGTAATATAAAAAAAAACGATTTTTTTTTTATAAAATAAAAATCAGATTGTTTCCCTTTTTTGTAATTAAAAGAATCAAGACTTAGATCTTATTTGCTGTCAACAAAAATTATTATGTTTTCAAAAATTATTATGTTTTCAAAAAAAGAAAGATGTTGTCATTATTATTATTATAGTTATTAAACTTTCTTTTCTCTGAATTTTTTTTAATAAAAGGTAAATTAAAAATGAGATAAAAAAATGTAATAAGGATTAAATAGTTGTTATTTCTGTTAAACTAAAAAAAAACGTTGTTATTCAATATTTTTTGATATATACACGTAATTAAAATATTCTTAGCACGCTTATATCTTTGTGGTATCTCTTCCTTTTTTTAAAAAAAAATAATACATATTTTAGGGAATTAAGTTTTCAGGGCAAACTGTTTTCAAATAATTAAAGGTACCATTTTTAATGGGCGTGCATGGGTGCTAATCCTTCCTTGCGCGTAACCAACTCTCGGGCTCTAAATCTGGTCCAAAGACCTTTTTCTTTGTTAAATTAAAAATATATATAAAAAATATAGGTTTCCAATGTTTTCCTATTAAAATCAAAATATTGGTGGTGGCTCCATTATTTTTTTAAATTTTGGTGTGGTTGCTACAGCTGGCGACTCCACTGGGGACATTAGAGAGTTAGGCCTATTGATTATTTGAATTGTTTGTTTGCCTTCAATATAAACTGTTTCCCTTTCTTTTTTTTATCACTATTATTATTATTATTATTATTATTATTATTACTATTTTATTATTATATATTTATTTATTTATTTATTTATTTTTTAGGTTATTCTTGGTCTTATCTTATTTGTTTGTATCCTTGTTTAGTTTATTTATTTTGATTGTGTGCATATTTGAACATTAGGATAGTTACCATGTATATATTGTTTTATTTATTTTGCAGCGGGTAGTTTTAAGTTTGCTATTTCACACACTTCACTTTATACACTTTATTCACACACTAAGAGTGGGTGCCCTATACCCGGGCCCGAGTGAACCTTAAGTTAGGAGAGGCTGTGTAATGGGTGCTCTGCTGGACGTACGACCAGTGGGTTCCTATGAAAGCCTCACCTAGAGTTTGGCTCCATTTGAAAAAACCATCCTTTAATAATATACTTATTATTGGTGGTAACATTTTCAAATGAGATCTTTGGCTCTAGGGACTTTTTAGATTAGTATCCTGAATCCACCTTAATGGAAAGACACTTTGTATAATCCCTAGACCCTCCTTTAGGAATTGCCAGCCTTGGTCACAAAAGGAGCTTGCCCTACCCCTTTTATTTATTTACTTATTATTACTAATTCATTTTAAAAAACGATATTTCCAAAATAGTTTTTTTCAGAATACGAACTTCCGTTTAAAAATTTAATCCATTATTCCAAAAGTAAATGCCTATTTTTCTTTTAAAAAAAATATACATAGGTCATAAAACTTTTTATAAAAATAATAGTTTTTTTTAGCACCATCATAAATAAAATAAATACGGTTTTTTTCTTTTTTTTCTTTTTCCATTATAATAATAAACATGATCATATCCATTCATGTACATGCCATAACACTAATTCCCCATTTCACCCAGGTTTGTTGGAAATTTCAAAACAAAAAATGTCTTCGGAAAGCGCAGTTGTAGGTTTAGAAAGGAGAAATACTTTGAAATTCAAGATTGAACCTCCCCGTTTGATGCATCTAAGAAGGTTGGTTGACTTCATAGCTGAGAATTGGGTACAAGTGGATCGGATTAGCTTCGTGGGAAAATTTGGGAATATTTTGGACTTATTGAATGTGGACGTACAAGTGGGAGCCTTGACGGCATTGGCCCAATTCTATGATCCTCCTCTAAGATGCTTCACGTTCAAGAATTTCCAGATGGCGCCAACCTTGGAGGAATACCGGAAAATTTTGGGCTTTCCAGAAAAGAAAAATGGTCCATATCGCCATACAAAGCATCCCCCAGCTATTGGTACCATTGCTAATGTTTTAGGCATTCCTAAAGAGGACTTGACTCTCGCGGTAAAGGTAGAAGAAGATTTCAAAGGCTTCTCCAGGAGTTTCCTGGAGGGAAAGGTTAAAGACCTTCATGATGCAGGGAAATTAAAAGAATGCATGGATGTGGTAGCCCTTATTATCTTTGGTGTAGTCTTATTTCCTCATGTTGATCATTTTGTGGACGAAACTGCTATTGATGCCTTCATAGCATTTAAAACTCGAGGTATGGACCCCACTACCGCCGTCCTCGCAGACCTATACTATGAACTTCATATACGCCATGAGAAAATAGGAGGTCGGATTCGTTGTTGTGTCCCCGTCTTGTACTTATGGTTAAAAAGTCATTTGGTAAAAAGGGGGCATCCCTTTGGTCCTAGGAGCAATGCAGGATGGGCCACTTATTTACTGAGTCTCAGTGAAGAGTCCATAATATGGTATTCCAGAGAACAGGAGATCAAGGAAGTAATCTGTCGGTGCGGGGATTTTCCTAATGTACCCCTCATTGGGACCATAGGCTGCATCAACTACAATCCTACTCTGGCTCTAAGACAACTCGGTGCCCCGATGCTGGGTGAACCTGCTGAAGAAGAGTTAGCCGCTTTCATTATACATGATCGGGGCTCCTCAGATTTGGCATTGTTCACAAGAGTATGTCGAGCTTGGAAGAAAATAATCAAAAGAATGCTAGGGCGCAAGAGTACTCATGCAGATGAAAAATACCACCAATGGGTTATAGCAAGAGTTCAGCAAGTCAAGCTGCCTTTCCAGAATACATTTTTGGTACCCAAAGTGCCACCTCCACCCCCTGCTGAGAACGAAGAAATAGAAGAGTTAAAGCTAACCTTAGAAAAGGTGAAAGAGGAAAGGAAGCTTCTCCGGGAGAATTTAAAAAGAGCATATTTGGATATAGAAGTCCTGCAAGACGAATGTAATAGAAAAACTGAATCTATGGAAGGATCCCAGAAGAAGGCCAAGGCTGAAGAAGCCAGTCGGATCCAGACTCAAGGTTGTTTAAAAGCTGCAAACCAACAATTAGACTTGATGAAGAAAGAGTTAGATATGGTTCTTTGTGAAAAGGGCAATCTGAGGAAAATGTGGGTTGATTCTAGAGAGGCTAGTAGGGCTTTGCAAAAACAAATTGAAGACTCAGTACAACAGTTGAAAAATACCATGCAACTGCACGAAGCCCGACTTGAGAAAGAAAGGAGAATCGCCGAAGAAAAGTTCATAGGCTACCACATAGATCTTGAAGAAGAACGTGAGAAGGTCTTCAACATGCAAGGAAAGATTGACAATCAGCGAGAAGTCATTATTTGGTTTGATAAAGAAACTAAATACTGGATGGATCGATGCTCTAAGCTAGTTTGGCTTGCAAACAGAGGTATCCAAGATGTGCCAGAGCTCCTGGAAGAAGCGGAATCAGCAATAGGGTTCCGACCTTTACCAAGAAAAGTGATGAGTTTCCTAGAGTATTGCAAGGTTTTGGTGGAGGAGTTAGAGAAACAAATCGGACGAGATCGTTGAAGACCATGTTCCTTTTGTTTTTATGTGTTCATGCAATTTCTATTTCTTTCTCAATTTTGTAAGCCTTCGGGTTATTTTGGATTATGGTATTTCCTTTTAAGAAGATAATATGTTTTCGCAATATGCAGCGACCCGATAAGACATTTGCAAGGTTTTGTGATCCTCCAACAAACCAATAAAATAAAACAAATGAATAAGCATCTTGAATAGCACACATAATCATGGCATAACATAAACCATTCATCCATACTCATAGTATCCTTCATAATTCAGAAAATAAATACGAAGAAACTGCATCCTTACAGAACGAGATCCTGCCGACTCATGGACGCATTAGAACAAACCATGAGAGGGGAGCTTGACCGAATGAATACGCGGATAGATAAGCTATGTGATTTGTTGGAAGCCTTGCACACGAGAAGGCCATCGGAAACGGAGCGGTCCGAAGAGGAACAAGACGAAAGGCAGCCAAGAGAAAATGAAACGCACGCCCACACTACACAAGGGCATGCGTCTCTAAATAATGAGACTCTGCAGAATACGAATACTCAAAATTTTTCAGCTATCATTACCCCCAAGAAAATACTCAAGCCAAAGAAAGGCTTCAAATATTTGAAGAGAGACTAAAGGCAATTGAGGGGGAAAGTCACATGGGTTTTGAAGCTTCAGACATGTGTCTGGTCCCCGATGTGGTTATACCTGCAAAATTCAAGGTACCCGAGTTCGACAAGTATAAAGGAGAAACATGCCCCAAAAGCCACCTGGTCATGTATTGCCGAAAGATGGCTTTTTGTTCTAATGATGACAGACTCCTAATTCACTTCTTCCAAGAAAGCTTAACAGGAGCACCTTTGCGATGGTATATGCAATTAGAACGGTCTAAGGTCAACTCGTGGAATGATTTAGCTAATGCTTTCATCAGGCAATACAAGTACAATATGGATATGGCTCCCAGCCGTAATCAGTTGCAAAGCATGAAGAAAAAAGACAGTGAGAGTTATAAAGAATATGCTCAAAGGTGGAGAAGCATGGCTGCTCAGGTGGAACCACCCTTGTCAGACAAAGAAATGATTGACACATTCATTGACACGCTCCAATCTCCCTTTTATGATATGATGATTGGAAGTATGTTCTCAAATTTCTCTGACTTAATCGTCATAGGGGAACGTGTGGAAATGGGGATGCAAAATGGAAAGATCCATAATAATACCTCATCATCCAACATTCAGAAGCCCTTCGTCAAAAGAAAGAAAGAAGGAGAAACTAACGCAGTGAGTAGTGCCCCTCTATACGTTGCGGCAGCTATCACGCCTAAGTCTCCCGTTCAAATGACACCATTTGCTTCTGATAGTCAAGGAGGTTACAATCCTAATCAACCAAGAGCTCACAACCCTCAAGGGAGAAAGCCGGTCCAGTTTGATCCAATCCCCATGACTTACAAAGATCTCTATCAACATTTACTCAAGAACTCATTGGTGGTTCCTTGCCCGCAAAAACCTATAGAGCCACCTTACCCAAAATGGTATAACCCGGACGCCACCTGTGAATACCATGCTGGGGAAGCGGGCCACTCTATAGAAGAATGTCGGGCTATGAAGTTCAAGGTCCAAGACCTGATAAATGCTAAGTGGCTAAGTTTCCAAGAGAATAGTCCCAATGTGGGGATTAACCCGTTACCTAATCATGGGAATGCCTCAGTAAATATGATAGACAACGAGCACGAAGGAAAAATAATAAGGGATGTCGCTGAAATACAAACCCCTATCAGAGAAGTGTTCATTGAACTTTGCAAGGCTGGTTTGATAGAAAGAACGGATATCAACAGGACCTGTGATGAAGATCTTTTGTCTGATGAAGAGTGTGAGGAATTTAAGAGTATCCTCCAAAAACTACTTGATACAAACATAGTTCAAGTTATCTCTCAAAGAGAAGAAGAAGTATCTATGGTCCAATCTGTGCAAAGTTCGGGCACCACGGTCCCAAAGCCCTTGGTGGTTCAATTCTCTAAGAATACACCACCCATGATGCCTAATGCTCCCAAAGCTATTACTGTCCAAGTACCATCTCCTTTTCCGTACAAGGATGATAAGGCAGTTCCTTGGATATACGATGCAAAAGTCCAAGTTGAAGGGAGTAATACACAACTAAACATTCCAACTGTTACCAATATTGTGGGAATAGGCGGGATGACTCGAAGTGGGCGAATTTATGCTCCTGAGAAAGAACCAATAAAAATAGCTGCAAAAGGACAGGCAAAAGACCAAAACAAAGGAAAAGGAGTTGCAATAGATGAAGGAGACGTAGGGAGGGTAGACCAGAAGGAAGCCTCCCGTGAGGAAGTGGCAGAATTCCTCAAATTCATTCAGCAGAGTGAATATAAGGTGATAGATCAACTGAACCGCACGCCAGCAAGAGTTTCTCTACTGGCCCTATTAATGCACTCCGAGAGTCACATGAAAGTATTGATGAAAATCCTGAACGAAGCCCATGTGTCTCAAAATATCACCTTGAATCAGTTCGGCGACCTAGTTGGCAATATCACCGCCTGCAACTACCTCTATTTTAATGATGAAGAAATGCCCGTAGAAGGTAGAGGACACAACAAAGCACTACATATCTCGGTTCAGTGTAAAGAACATCTTGTAGCTAAGGTCCTTGTAGATAATGGATCCTCCCTGAATGTGATGCCAAAATCCACCTTGGATAAATTATCCATCGACAAGACCTATATGAAACCCAGCTCTGTGCTTGTGAGAGCCTTTGATGGTTCAAGAAGAGAAGTAATGAGTGAGATTGAGCTGCCGATTCAAATTGGCCCTTTCACTTTTGCCGTTAATTTCCAAGTAATGGACATTAAGCCCAGCTACAGTTGCTTGTTAGGAAGGCCTTGGATTCATTCTACTGGGGTACCGTCAACTCTACATCAAAAATTGAAGTTTGTAGTGGATGATAAGTTGGTCATCGTGTCCGGAGAAGAGGACCTGCTGGTGAGCAAGCCAACATCAACCAGTTACATTGAAGCTGCTGAAGAAGCCCTTGGGACATCATTTCAGGCACTGGAAATTGTTGATAGCGCTTACGTAGGGTTCACAATTAAAGAACCTTGCCTATCCAACAATGCCCTAATGGTGGGCGGAGTCATGCTAAAAGGAGGATATCAGCCAGGAAAAGGGCTAGGGAAAAGTCAGGAAGGTATCGCCTCCATCCTAAGAATCCCTGAAAACAAAGACCGATACGGCTTGGGATTTGTCCCCACTCGCGAGGACAGGGAAAGAGCAATCGAGGCAAGGAAAGAAAAGAGGAAGGCTCGGCTTGAAAATCGGGAACCCGAGTTTGGGAAAATACACATCTGCGATCTCCGTCAGACCTTTCGTAGCGCTGGATGGATTTATGCAGATCAAGTAACGGCCATAGAAGAGGATCTTGCTGCTCTTGAGGAGGAATGGGTTCGCCCATGTTCCTCAATGCCTTGCAATTGGGAGATCGTGGAAAATCCTAGGATCCTTAATGCATTTTCGATGTAATCCACTTAATGCTCACCTCTCCGCTCAGCCCAAGGCGGTAGGGGAAATGTTAAAGGGCCCCGCATGTTTTTCATTAGCATATTTTGAATATTAATAAAATGAATTTTGATTTTATCCCGAGTGACTATTTTCCTTTTCCCTCCTACTTCCCTTCCTTACTCTCTCCTTATTGCTAACCTTGATAATGCAGGCTCACGGATAATACTTTTGAAAACGATTGTGCTGAAATTTCAGTGCCAGATTTTGATGGCCTAATTAATCATACTGACGAAGGTTGTGAAGAATATCATCCCGATGAAGATCTTCCCCCTGAATTGATGAGACTTATAGAAGGGGAATCCAGAAAAATCGAACCTCACGAAGAACCGACTGAGTTAATTAATTTGGGAACTGAGGAAAACAAAAAAGAAGTCAAGGTTGGTGTTACCATGTCACAAGAAGTAAGAGATAAACTGATTCAACTTCTCCTAGATTATAAAGACGTATTCGCTTGGTCGTACCAAGATATGCCAGGGTTGGATACTGATATTGTCGAGCACAGGTTACCTCTTAAGCCTGACTGTCCTCCTGTCAAACAGAAGTTGAGACGTATGAGACCTGATATGTCCTTAAAAATTAGGGAGGAAGTTAAAAAACAATTCGATGCGGGATTTTTGGCCGTGGTTAAATAACCCCAATGGGTTGCTAATATTGTCCCTGTCCCAAAAAAGGGTGGAAAGGTTCGAATGTGTGTTGATTTCCGAGACCTTAATAAAGCGAGTCCCAAAGACGATTTTCCTCTGCCTCACATTGATGTTCTAGTGGATAATACAGCTCATCACGCCTTTTTCTCTTTCATGGACGGTTTCTCTGGGTATAATCAAATCAAAATGGCCAGAGAAGACATGGAGAAAACTACGTTTATTACAGCTTGGGGAACTTTCTGTTACAAGGTGATGCCTTTTGGGTTGAAAAACGATGGGGCAACTTATCAAAGGGCAATGGTGACTCTATTTCATGATATGATACATAAGGAGATAGAGGTCTACGTGGATGATATGATCGCTAAGTCACAAACCGAAGAAAGTCATATAATTGATTTACGGAAGCTTTTTGAGCGATTGAGAAAGTTTCGCCTGAGACTCAATCCTGCCAAGTGTAACTTTGGCGTCCGGTCAGGTAGAGTGTTGGGATTCATTGTAAGTCAGAAAGGAATAGAAGTTGATCCAGAAAAAGTAAAAGCCATCTTAGAGATGCCAGCTCCTCGCACAGAAAAGGAGTTTCGTGGTTTTCTAGGGAGGTTAAATTATATTTCCCGGTTTATATCACAACTCACTGACACTTGTGAGCCAATTTTCAAATTGTTGCGCAAAGACCAAACTATTGAATGGAATGAAAAATGCCAAGAGGCTTTCGACAAAATCAAGCAATACCTGCAAAAACCTCCTGTGTTGGTGCCTCCAGTACCAGGCAGACCATTAATCCTCTACTTGACAGTATTAGACGGATCTATGGGGTATGTACTTGGACATCATGATGAAACGGGTAAAAAGGAATGTGCCATTTACTACTTGAGTAAGAAGTTTACCAGATATGAAGCTAATTATTCAATATTAGAGCGTACTTGTTGCGCCCTAGCATGGGCCGCTCACCGCCTAAGACAGTATATGCTTTCTCACACAACTTGGTTGGTGTCAAAAATGGACCCGATCAAATATGTATTCGAGAAACCTGCTCTCACTGGAAGGATTACCCGGTGGCAAATGTTGTTATCCGAGTATGATATCCAATACGTCTCTCAGAAAGCTGTCAAAGGTAGTGCCCTCGCCGAGCACTTAGCCAATCAACCAATAGACGACCATTCACCTGTTCGCTATGAATTTCCTGATGAGGATGTAATGTCCGCCGAAAAGGAAGAACTAAGAAATAAAGAGTGGACCATGATGTTCGATGGGGCTTCTAATGCATTGGGGCACGGAATTGGGGCAATACTAATTTCTCCAGAAAATCAATACACTCTTGTCACGGCTCGCTTGTGTTTCAATTGCACCAATAATGTGGCAGAATATGAGGCATGTGTCATGGGAATCAGGGTTGCCATAGAAACTAGGGTCAGGGTCCTAAAAGTATATGGGGATTCTGCCCTAGTTATCAACCAGTTGAATGGAGAATGGGAAACGCGAGATTCTAAGCTAATCCCTTACCACAAGTATATTCAAGAACTCATTGAATCCTTTGATAGGATCACATTTCAACATGTCCCACGAGAAGATAATCAGTTGGCTGATGCATTAGCCACGCTGTCATCTATGTTCCGAATAAACAGTGACAAGGAAAGGCCTCTCATCCTGATGGAAAGCCGTGCCAATCCCGCTTATTGTCAGGCAATAGAAGAAGAATCCGACGGAAAACCATGGTACCATGACATCAAGTGCTACCTAAAAAACAAGGAATACCCTTCGGGCGCCTCGGAAAATGACAAGCGAACTTTGAGGAGGCTTGCTATGAGTTTCTTTTTGAACGGTGACGTACTCTATAAAAGAAATCATGACATGGTACTCCTCCGATGCGTGGACTTTGCAGAAGCAAAACAAATCCTTGACGACGTCCACGAAGGTACTTTCGGGACCCATGCCAATGGTTATGCAATGGCTCGGAAGATTCTCAGAGCTGGGTATTATTGGCTTACAATGGAAAGTGACTGCATCAAGCACGTGAGGAAATGTCATAAGTGTCAGACTTATGCTGATAATATTCATGTACCTCCAACTTCCCTAAACGTCCTCAGTGCACCCTGGCCGTTCTCCATGTGGGGTTTGGATGTCATAGGAATGATTGAACCAAAAGCCTCAAACGGACACCGATTCATCCTTGTGGCCATTGATTACTTCACAAAGTGGGTCGAAGCAGTCTCTTACACCAACGTGACTCGCAGTGTTGTAGTCAAGTTCATCAAAAAGGAAATAATTTGTCCGTACGGTTTGCCAAGAAAGATAATCACGGAGAACGGAACTAATTTAAACAATAAGATGATGAAGGAGTTGTGCGATGATTTCAAAATCCAACATTACAATTCTTCTCCATATCGTCCAAAGATGAATGGGGCAGTAGAAGCAGCCAACAAAAATATCAAGAAGATCATTCAGAAAATGGTGGGAACTTACAAAGATTGGTAGGAGATGCTCCCTTTGCTTTACACTGCACCGAACTTCAGACGCACTTCTGTGGGCAACCCCTTTTTCCCTAGTGTACGGGATGGAAGCAGTACTCCCCATAGAGGTAGAAATTCCTTCCTTAAGGGTAATTATGGAAACTAAACTTGAAGAAGCCGAATGGGTCCAAGCACGATATGACCAGTTGAATCTTATAGAAGAGAAAAGGTTAGAGGCAATTTGTCATGGCCAATTATACCAAAAGAGACTCAAGAAAGCGTACGAGAAAAAGGTACGTCATCGAGAATTCTCAGAAGGGGAATTGGTATTAAAAAAGATTCTACCTATTCATAAAGACCAACGTGGAAAATGGACTCCAAATTATGAAGGTCCATATATAGTGAAAAAGGCATTCTCTGGGGGAGGCCTCATTCTTACAGATATGGAGGGGCATGACCTACCGCTACCAATAAACTCAGATGCAGTCAAGAAATACTACGTCTAAAAAAAAAAAAGAGAGAGAAAATTCGCTAAGCCGAAAACCTGAAAGGGCAGTTTAGGCAAAAGTTAAAGCGACCTGGTAGGTTGAAAATCCAAAAGGGCAGCCAAGGCACTAAGTTGAAAACCCGCAAGGGCGATTTAGGGCAACCCACCAAGTCGAAAACTCGCAAAGAGCGGCCTAAGCAAAAACCAACCAAAAGGTGTCAAAAGTCGACAGCATTGAACCCTGACCAATTGGGGGAGAGATGGTCGAAACTAGAACACAAGTTTTGAAGATTGATCAAGAAGGCGGTCGAGGTCTGAATCACGAAAGAGCAGCACGATTTGTTTTCAAAGGGATTATGTGTATAGCAGTTATTTCTCACCAATTTCAAAATTTAACGAACACGAACTTACTCTGTTTGTAATATTTTATCTCCCACCATAGTGGAAATCCACTCTTACCCATGTTGCTGTTTGTTAATTAGCACAATATAATGTTTATTCAAGCCTCTCCAAACTCAGTTCGGGATTTTATTAATTTGCATTTTCTTTCTAGAGAAATCTATGCTAAAAGACGAACATGTGCAAATCAAAACATAAGAGTACTGAGTAATTACCGAAAATTCTAAAAGGATCTAGGGAATTCGACGTTTTCACATTAAGGAAAAGAGTTAGTAAGTCATCTCACCTAATGAAAATTATCAAAGGCGAATACACTACGAAAAAGTCAATTAGCTTGTTCAGAACCCGCCAACTAAAGAGGTCCAGAATCAACTTACCAAGAAAAGTTTCAGAAGTTTCAGAAGTAGTCAAGAGGATACTGCCTATCCCTAATAAAGCAGATAATACTCATGTATGACATGCTATTCACTGCATCTTGCATAATCACCAATACTTTTTGATACACAACCTGTCTTCAAAAAAAAAAACGTTTCTCTAAATAAATAATATCTCATTTTTCATGCATGGCATACCATTCATTGCATATTGCATAAATATCAAAGTTTTTGGGTCCATTGATCCACTCCCGCAAATATTACATAAAATCGGTCTGTTGTTACTCAGTAAGAACTAGTATTCAGTCTATTCAATTTATTAGCAAGAGTTAGGAACCTGTCCTACACCTTGCTGGGAATCTGACCCATCACCTTGGGGATTTGACCCAAGCTTTTTAACCGGGAACCTGACCCGAACCCATATTGAGTGACAGAAAAACTCATATCACGGACACTCCTTAAAGTAAGGTAGCCAATCCGTACCTGTTAGCAAGAGTTGAGGACCTGACTCACTGTTGTTGGGAAGCTGACCCAAACTTGTGTCGAGTGACGAAGAAGCTCGCACCCTAAACTTCTCTTAAGTAGGGAAATAATCAATACAAAAGATGTGAGGATTAGGAACCAAACCTCTGCCTAACTAAGAATTCACTAGGAATCGAACCTAGAATCTCTCACCAATTTTAAGAATTAGGAGCTAAACCTATATCGTACCGGGAATTCACTAGGAATCAGACCTACAATCCCAAAGCAAAGCCGGGAGCCAATCCTGCAATCCCAAACCAACAAGGTTGGGAGTCAACCTCGCAACTTCAAACTACTTATTACGGACAAAATCAAAGTCCTTTATCCTTAATTACCTTTTACAACGAATGCACGAAGACCTTCGAGTAAAATGTAATTAAGGAGGGGTAGCTGTAGTACCCTAATTTTGTCCGGCCCTTTTTATTTTATTTTATTTATTTTAACTTTTACTTTATTTTATTTTATTAGTAGTAATAATAATAAATAATATTATTGGTTCTATTAAAAAAGGAAGGTAAAAGGATAGAGTGAATAAAGAGAGAAAGAAGAAAAAGAAAAAAAATTATTTTTGAAAGATTGAGGTGTGTGAATTGTAAGTGGCGGGTGCCAATAGCATTTAGTCACAATGTTAACAAATTGACCCAAAGTGCCTCACTTATTCCCTGTTTCTGCGTGCACCCCCCCACGTTTTTCCTGCACCCCGTGCTCTTCCCTCACTTATCCCTCATCACAAGCACCCCATGCTCTTCTTTCGCACACCCTAAGCCCACTTTCCTCCCAATTCTCACGCAGCGGCCCATCAACCCAACCCAAATCAACAAAACCCAAACTTAACCCTAAGTTATCAAAACCTAATTTTTCAACTCCCTCTCCTCATCCTCATCAGATGCTGCGCCTCCACTCTCCCTCTCCCTCTCTCTCTTTCTTTCTCCTCTTCCTCACTCAACCCTAACCCTTTTTCTCCTACCATAGCCGCCAACCATCACTCTCTCCCCCTCTTCAGACCATGCTTCTCCATCTTTGCCCATCAGTCATCTCCCCCTCTCCTTGCCAACGTCGCATCACCCTCCTGCAAAGCCGCCTCTACAGTACACCCAACCGTCTCTCTCTCTCTCTCTCCCCCTCCTCAGACCACGTTTTCTCTGCCTTGCTCAACGGTTATCTCCTCCATCTGGCCCATCTCCCTGCCAACGTCGTGTCACTCTCCTGTAAGCCGCCCAGGATCCCGTTTTCGCATGAGAAATAGAGAAGGAAGAAGAAAACCGGTGGATAAGGGATGTTATCTCATTCTTTTATTATATTAGTTCAAAAAAAAATTCGATTTTTTTTATTACTGACACTTAGTTGTTTTTATTGTTTTTTTTCAGAGCTTGAGGAAATCTGCCTATAAAAGGGCCTAAGCGTGAAGACTGAGGGGGGGCATTTTTTTTCTGGATCAGAAAAACGAGGAGAGCAAGAGAACAGGAGAAGCTTGGATCTCTGAAGGAGCTGAAGCGAGGCAAGAAGAGAGTCTCCAATTTTTTTTTCTTTCTTTCAACACTATTAGGATTAAGGTTCCAAGTCTGTTCTTCTCTTGATTAAGGCTTGTAAAGTCAGGTTCTTTTTAATTCTTCCCTTTCTTCTTTGTATACTGTCAATGTTCTGTGCTGCATCTTGATTGTTTTCGTATACGTTTGGACTTGAATTAGAATCTGTAAACGTGATTCTATTTTACTTTTCTGAATCTGAGTTTCAATCCATGAGTTGCGTTTGAATCTGATTTCATTTTTTTGTCTTGTTGATTGCTAAATCTCCACGTTGCGTTCGTGATTCTGCAAAAATGTGAAAATTAGGGTAAAGGATTTGGCCTTCCAAAGGGGCCAAATCTAGGAAAGGGCTAAATTGCAAATAATTTAATTAAAAGGACTAAGTTGTAAATAATTTAAGTGTTATATTAGTAAATAAAGCATAAATCTGGGTAAAAAATAAAATATATATCTCTGTAATATAAAAAAAACGATTTTTTTATAAAATAAAAATCAGACTGTTTCCCTTTTTTTGTAATTAAAAGAATCAAGACTTAGATCTTATTTACTGTCAACAAAAATTATTATGTTTTCAAAAATTATTATGTTTTCAAAAAAAGAAAGATGTTGTCATTATTATTATAGTTATTAAACTTTCTTTTCTCTGAATTTTTTTTTAATAAAAGGTAAATTAAAAACGAGATAAAAAAATGTAATTAGGATTAAATAGTTGTTATTTCTGTTAAACTAAAAAAAACGTTGTTATTCAATATTTTTTGATATATACACGTAATTAAAATATTCTTAGCACGCTTATATCTTTGTGGTATCTCTTCCTTTTTTTAAACAAAAATAATACATATTTTAGGGAATTAAGTTTTTAGGGCAAACTGTTTTCAAATAATTAAAGGTACCATTTTTAATGGGCGTGCATGAGTGCTAATCCTTCCTTGCGCGTAACCAACTCCCGGGCTCTAAATCTGGTCCAAAGACCTTTTTCTTTGTTAAATTAAAAATATATATAAAAAATATAGGTTTCCAATGTTTTCCTATTAAAATCAAAATATTGGTGGCGGCTCCATTGTTTTTTTAAATTTTGGTGTGGTTGCTACACTAGGGAAAATAGGTAGTAGAGTAGTACTGTTAGCATGCGTAGGGAACCTTAACCCTACTAGAGGTTGATAGCAGCAATACCCCAGGAGAGGAGTTGTGGTGTGTGGTGGCTAAGGATAGTCACCGTAGACCTATCAATCAACATAGGTTATGTTTATTAATTAATTTATGAGATTAATAGATAGTCGCCTTTGTGACACTAGGAGTAAATTATATGATGATAATTTATGGTTGATGAATATTCTTATATCTAATATTTATGTGATGGTTGATTGGTTATGATATCTGTGGTGTGATAATTGGTGTGCATGGATTTAGAGTCAAGGGTGACGCCCTCTAGTTAGAGGTGTGCGAATCCCTAGATAGTAATAGTAAAGTATTACTATCAATACCTTGTAGTGGTGATAGCCGAGTCAGTGTACCCGAGGTTGGTGTACCTGAGATGTATATGATTGATGGTACGGAGTAGTGTGGAGTAGGTGTATATGGCCGAGCTCCAGGACTCCACGTCTGACGGGTGGACAATCTTGGCCATTCCCGGTATGGGGAATGCTGTCCTAATGCACGGGACGATGCCTTACTCTGGTAATTGG
Source organism: Calophaca sinica (assembly GCA_037113605.1). Taxonomy (NCBI): domain Eukaryota; kingdom Viridiplantae; phylum Streptophyta; class Magnoliopsida; order Fabales; family Fabaceae; genus Calophaca; species Calophaca sinica. The sequence continues at coordinate 26,194,738 of CM073730.1, read as the reverse complement.
ATATGGTAATTTTCGGTATGGGGGATTATTTATCCGGTAACCGGAGAGGGTAGCGTGACATGATATGTTCCCGGGACAACGAACTTATCTTATTCGGTGCCCTGAGACTAGTAATCGGTCTAGGGAATAGGGCGTTAATGGCCCGCAATATCCAGCGATGGTATGGGTCAATAGGGCTGGTAATGGGCCTAAAATCTATAGGTCAGTAGGGCTGGTAATGAGCCTGAAATGACCAGTGACATGTGTCGATCTGTAGTATCAGAGAACGAAGTGATTTGTGACCGTGTGGTCAGGTTTGTTAGTATAACGATCATGTACTCAAGAGTTTTGAGTGAAGTATCTGTGGTAACAGGTATGTTGATGGATATGTTGATATGCTGTGCATGATGACAGATACTCTACTATACTGTTTTCCTGATTGATGGAGATTTATGGATATCTTACCCCTTTGTTTTTCTGGTGTGTTTCTATTATATGATATTAAAAAAACAGATGGATAAAAACAACCTGTACTTGGAGGTTGGGGAGTCTATGGGAAGATTGCCTAGAGGCAGAGGAAGGATGCTTGCATCACGGCCAGTGTGTCTTTTGTCACCCATGTGGGTGTAGGGTCATATCTATATTTGAATGTGTAATATGTTTGTATACTTTAGTAAATAATAGAATGTGTGTGTTTGTTTTAAATATGGACTATTATTATTAAGTAAATAAAATAAACGCCCTGTCTCAGCGGGGTGTTACACGAGTCTGCTGTGTGTTGAGACGTTGAGAATTCAATTAAGTATCCCACCCTTTGTACATAGTTCGACCTCCTATTTATAGGGAAATGTAAAAGTAACTGACACATTATCTGCTTGACACGTGTATAGTGGATATGCTTGCATGTCTTGCAGTTACATTATGCTAATTCTATTCGACATATTCTAATCTAGACGCCTAACTACCACTAACAAACACTGGGCCAATCTTGACAAGTCTTCGCTGGCTTCGACAGTGCTCCATTCACCAAGGCAGGTCAGTTTGACCATATATTGGCGTTTCATCAAAATTTCACTAAGTCCTCAAGACCTGGCAAACATTTCGACTATCTTAAACTTGCATGCTTAAACAAAGCCTGCCAATCTTCGACACCTCGTTCATCTCGTCGAATTATCACCAATCCTTCAATCCTTTGGACTTAGCTCATTTTTTCTCTGGAATTATGCTCTTTGCTCGTTGAATCCCTGACACATCGTCGAGAATCCAAATTATAACTTTGGCACCCAACACCATGCCTATGTGCTCACCTAGTCACGAAAAATTGACTCTTGAAACCATCACTTTCCCCTGCACCATCAATCGATATTTCTTACAAATAGGAAAAAAACTCTACTGCTTTATTACCATTGTTTCAATTGTGATTTTCACACTCTTTTTATTTTATATTTTTTATCTCACTTTTTTAATTACATTTTCTATTTGTTTTTCTTATTAGTGGTTATACGCGGGGACAACCACACCTCACGAGCTAGTTTTTGGGATTAAATTAGACTCAAACTCAAATTCCAAAATGATATCAGAGTCTATCCGAGATCTGTTAGACCACCCGTTATTAGGTTACTCGGGTCATGCTCCAAATGTCACATGAGGGGGGTGTTAGAAGTCCTATATTGGATAATAATATATATGACTTTATTAGTGGTTATATGTGAGGGACAATTCTCATCCCACAAGCTAGTTTTTGGAGTTGAGTTATGTGACATCCTGATTTTCAATAATATTAAAAGAATCAGTAAAGTGATAAACGGGAATTGGAAACCTTAAAATAAACTCATTAAAGGCCTAGAATGCCCTAGAAAAGCACACTTAGAAACGTCTAGAAAGGAAGAAACCGAACATTTCTGCCTTGACACAGTCGCGACGTGACCAAAAATGTACATAAACCATCGCGACGCGATGGTATCAAATTCTGGAAGAATCTGCAATCATCTGATGGTCGCGACGCGAAAAAAATAACGAAGAAGACCATCGCGGACATGTCGGTCGAAAGTCGGTGATCTTAACCATTAGCTGCCTGACATGTGTCCTAGCTCGTGACGTGACTAGGTTTATGTGTAATTTAGTCGCGACATGATGGACCCAAAATGGCTATAAATACCACCCTTCACCCTCCATTTTCCTCACTTCTTCTAAAGGATCCTTTGGGAGGGCGTGGAGGAGCTTGGGAGGTGTGACAGGGACGCGGGGACGGGACGCGAGCGGCAACAATCTTCTAAGCCAGGTAAGGGGAAAGATACCTTAATCACTAGGAAAAATAGGTAGTAAAGTAGTACTGTTAGCTGTGTAGGGTTCCTTATCCCTACTAGGGGTTGATAACAACAGCACCTCAGGAGAGGGGCTGTGACCTATGATAGCTGAGGACAGTTGTCAGAGGTCTGTCAACCATAGGAATGATCTATTGAAATCTATGGATGGATGTTGATTGATGTGATGCTGATTGATATGAATGCTTTATGATTGTATGACTGTTGATGTGCTGATTGATAACATGTCAGTAGTCGGTCGCCTGAGCGACACTAGGTTGATCCTTATGTTGATTAATGATGATTGATAATCTGATTTATGCTAATATTTATGAGTACTGGTTGTATGCGATACATGTGAGTCTGATATATATGTCAAGGGTGCTGTCCTCTAGTTAGAGGTTTGCGAATCCCTAGATGGGAAGAGTGAATATTACCGTCGATACTCTGTGACAGTGGTGATAGCCGGGTTGGTGTATCCGAGGTTGGTGTACCTGAGATGTATATGATCGATGGTACGGAGTAGTGTGGAGTAGGTGTACCTGAGATGTGGGAAGTGAGATAAAAAGAGAAAATAAAAAAAGGAGAAAATAAAAAATATAACATGTGACGTGATAAAAAAAAATTGAGAAATAAAAAAAAAATGAGAAGAAGAGTGTGTAAAAACTCCTATGTTTTTGTGATGCTTAATCAAGTTTTAAAAAGTTTAAGAGAAGAGACTCGAGCTATTTTTTTGGTAAGCTATATGAATAACTTTTCTTTATAATGGAGGCTATGAATGACCTTTTGATGCTTGCAGCTTATTTGCCTAAAGTTTTTTTTAGGACAAGCATAAACTTATATGCGGGCTTTAAAAAAATGACTTCACGGTTCAATTTGAAAGGCTGAGAGAACACGAATATATTATCAATTTTTTTTTTGACGAAACGAATATATTATCATTTAAAAAAGCTTTTTATTTTCTTATCTATTTGTTCCCATTATTTACAAAAGCGCATAAAAGAATATATAATTTGACAATCTTGTTCGAAAAGTACGATCTCCTCTTACTAGAGGCAATCATGTTCGAAGAGTTGTTAGCACTAAATGTTGGTATCTATCCCGTGAGGGTTTGAACCATGATTCACAGTTGTGGAGACTAACCTCTTTTGCCAGACCCAATCCCATTAGTAAAAGAATATATACATGGCCAATTAAGAATGAGAACCAAATACTTTGAATTATAGTATGCATACATTTCACTATCAAATTAATTTGAAGAATAGACATTATAACTTACTTCTTTCTTTTTAACCACCAATCCATTACCAAAGCTATAAAAATCGAACCTTACATCCTTGTCCATTATTAGATCGTTCAGAAATAAGAATATTGCTACCTTATACATTGCATTGTATTTGTCTTTTACTCAAATGATGCAAATTACGAAAGTCCTCTGACATAATTGTGGGGTGTCAGTAATGATACTGTAGCAATCAAATTATTTTACTGAACCATATATATGTCAGTTGTTTAATCTAATCTGACTATGGAACATCTTAGAGGACAGCGGCAGCATGCACATGATGCTTTAATATAGCAATGGAAACGGGTGAGGGTTGTAGAAATCACTCTCAAACCATAAAAATATGCAGATCATGTGCACTTTGTCTAATTAAGTTTTAGGAATTAAGTTTGTTACTTTATCTTATGGTGATGCAATATTTTGCATGGAGTTAAATTGTTGTCATATATAGAGAGCACCCAATAAAAAATATTTTCGTAGAGCCTTAATTCTGAAAAATTAAGAAATATAATATAATAAAAAATTTGTCAAAAACTTAATAAAAATTACTTTCATTTTTTATTTTGGAATTGTTAACAAGTTTTCCAAGGACAATTTTTTTTTTTTTTTTTTGCATTTGTTTATTTTTGTAACCTTCACTATGCATGATATGATACCAATAAAATGAAAGATGAAACCGTTGCAAAATAATACATAAGGATTTAATTTGTATGCGGTATATAACTAATAGAACCAAAAACACTCAGTATAGTTGGAAATGAATTCTTGCATTCATATGAACAGTACATCAGTATATATAGTTACATGACAGCTAAGCTATAAAGCTAGACTAATCAAACTGAATTCTAACTAAATGTCTAACTTAACTATCCTAACTAACCATGGTTAAATAACATGAAAATGCATGATTATGTAGTGTCTAATAATAATGTCTAATCACATTTCATTATTTTGTCACAATATAAATAGTAGTTATTAAAAAAATCGTCTTTATTAAAGTCTAATACATAATATCATGTTTTTATCCAAAAATAATATTACAATTTACAAGTGATGCCCAAATAACTTTATGTAATATTTCTCCTTAATAATATACATATACATATACATATATCTAGCTATATATAGACACAAATGCTTTTCAAACCATGTGAACAATAAGTGTCATACTCAGTACTCCAGTGAGTTCTGTTACAATTAACTCTTTTGTAGTTCTCTTCCTTCCTGTGGACATGGACGGAAAGAAATTGGAGTACAAAGGTGAAGAAGCACTGAAGGAGATAGATAGACTGACAAAGAATGCTGGTGAAGTTCAGGAAAGCCTTTTGAAACAGATCTTAACTCAGAATAAGGAAACTGAGTATTTGAACAAGTATATGAAGGGAGAAACATACATAACGGACATAGCAGAGTTTAAACGGTGCGTTCCAGTTATCAGTTATGAAGGAATCTTCCCATATATACAGAGAATTGTTAATGGGGAAGATTCTTCTCTCATCACTGGTCAACCAGTAACAGAAATGTTATGCAGGTAATTAACCTCTGCTATATATATATATATATATGCCGTGACTCCATTAATATTAGTTTCGATCTGGTTGTGTTTTATGTTAACATTAAATCTGAATCATATGGTATGTGCAGTTCGGGGACATCTGCTGGAGAACCTAAAATGATGCCATCAATTGCAGAAGATCTTGATCGCCGTACCTTTGTCTACAATCTTATCATGCCAATCATAAATCAGTTAATATATACATTAACTTCTACACATCTTTTGTTTTTTTTTTTTCCTTGACCTTGATTATGCTTGTGTAGAGACCTATTAATTAGTCATCATATCTCTATCCTTTCCTTGGTTTGACCTTGATTATGTTCATCAGTAGCTTAAAATCCCCAACATCTGCTTTGCTTGCTTTGCCAGCTTAACAGTTATGATTCTCCATTATTCTGATATGAGTAAATGTCCAAATTAGAAGAGGATAAGATGAAAAGATATATGATGTGAATAGTGCAATAGGAAAAAAAAAGGATATATGATGTGAATAGGAGTAGGCAAGTGGAGGGCCCATTATCATGCATTGGTTACGTTTTTGCTACTTGTGATATTTGCACTATACGTAATGCATGCTAGCTAGTGCTACTTGACAAAAGGATCATATTTTCACCATACATTTAGATCATGCATTCATTCGATGCCCTCCAGTAAAAGCAGGATAAGATATTTTTCATTGTTTTTTCCTAACCCAATGTAATTAGGTTCTTTGATCCCGTCGTAGGTGTGCTAGGTATTTCCACAACTTTGGCTCTTTAAATCCACTCTGAGACTAATCTCTATGTCGACAGTGGGACGTCCGATTTTTTCACACTGAATTGAGCCACCTCCCAAATAAACGACTCCAGGAATCGAACTTGACTTCTTTACCTTTCATGTTTTACTATAGTTCAATTCATACTAGGAACATATAGAATATAATATTAGATTATATAAAACGATAATGGAAACCGTTACTTAAATAAAGACGAGAACATGTTATACACAACATATGTGCATGCTGAGTATTTCATCAATGTAACCCATTTTCCCAACCATATATACACTTGAAACTTGATCTCCAACTTGAATATAATTTAATTTTTAGGTATGTTCCTGATCTTGACGAGGGCAAAGCCATGTTTCTCAACTTTGTAAAAGCAGAAATGTCCACTCCATGTGGCTTACCTGCTAGAACTGTGTTAACAAGCTACTACAAAAGCAAGCACTTCAAGTGCCGCACACGTGACCCATGGAACGATTTCACAAGCCCAGACCAAACCATTCTTTGCAACGACATAAACCAAAGCATGCATTGCCAGCTCCTTGCAGGTTTGGTTCACCGCCGTCAGGTCCTAAGGCTCGGTGCTGTCTTTGCTTCAGCACTTCTTCGAGCCATTTCCTTTCTTGAACGTAACTGGAGGAATCTATGTCAGGACATACGAAGTGGCCAATTGAGTTCCTTCATAACAGACTCAGGATGTCTTTCATGCATGTCCACAGTGCTTTCATCTCCTGATCCACGTCTTGCTGATGAGATTACCAAAATATGTAGCCAAAAGTCTTGGAAGGGTGTTTTGTGTAAGCTTTGGCCTAAGGCTAAGTATATAGAGGCAGTGGTGACAGGGTCCATGGCTCAATATGTTCCTGCTTTGGAGTATTATAGTGAGGGGAAATTGCCTTTGGTTTGTACCATGTATGCTTCTTCCGAGTGTTACTTTGGGGTCAATTTAAAACCTTTATGTGACCCTGCTGATGTTGCTTTTACACTCTTGCCTAATATGTGTTACTTTGAATTCCTTCCTCTTGGACATAATGGGACACTGCTGATGGACTTTGATGAAAAGGAACAAGTCCCTATTGATAAGCTTGTGGATTTGGTTCATGTCAAGCTTTGTTGCTTCTATGAGCTTGTAGTTACTACCTTTGCTGGTAATTAAGTTCCCAGTTAATTGAGCTATTCCTTGCATGTCTATTTGTTATAAGGTGGGTTCTAGTGGACCATCTTGAAATCATTTGAAACTCTAAGGACGACCGACACCATTCTCCAAAAGCCGAAGCTTACGACCCCTCGTCCTCACGACTGAGACGATGAACAGATCGGTGTTGGTTCGACAAAAAATAAGAGAAAACAAATATAAGTTAAGTTTTGAGTCACTCATATCTGTTTCTCATTTTTTTGTCGAAACGACATCGATTAGGTTATCGTCTCCGTCGTGAGGACATAGAGGACCGTGAGCTTATGCTTCTGCGAAGCGGCATCAGTCGTCGTCAAAGTTTCAGACTATTTTTTTCAAGTACATGCCCATGTGGACCGCATGTCAAGGTGGTGCACGCTAGAATTTGCCTTTGTTATAATCATTGCAATGTAATTTACTAATGCATTTTTTTTTACTTTAACAATAATATGTCATCCCAATTTACAGGGCTATATAGATACCGCATTGGTGATGTGCTTCAGGTGGTTGGATTTTACAACAAAGCTCCACAATTTCGATTCATCTGCAGGAGAAATGTTGTAATAAGCATTGACAGTGAAAAGACCAATGAAGAGGACTTGCATAGGAGCGTGACTATGGCCAAAAAGTCGTTAGAGCCTTATGATGCTCTCTTATTGGAATACACCAGTTACGCTGATACTTCTTCAGTACCAGGGCACTACGTATTGTACTGGGAAATTCTCCATTGTGGAGGGACCCCACTTGACCCAAATGTGCTTCAGGAGTGTTGCATTGCAGTTGAAGAGCAACTTGACTACGTATACAGAAGATGCCGCACCAATGACAAATCTGTTGGACCACTAGAGATATGTGTGGTGGAGCAAGGAACATTTGAGGCATTGATGGATCTGTTCATTAGCCAAGGGGCTTCAATCAATCAGTATAAAACACCAAGAAGCATTAAGTCTAAGAAAGCACACAAGCTGCTTAAGTCTAAAGTTACGGCTTCTTTCTTCAGTCCCAGAGATCCTACATGGGGGACCTAACATTTGCTCAGACTTTTTGTTCATGACTGTGATATTTGCTTTAACCATAAGTTAGTTGTTGCAAAATAATTTGGCTATGATCAATGAATTTGTACTAATTTATTATCTATTATCTATTTAAGAAACTTAATGACACTAAGGATACATGGCAAAAACTAATGTAACGCCCCAAATTCTCTAAGCTTAGTTGAGTATAAGTTGTGAGAAGTTGTGTGATTGTGTTTAAGCTTAATTTGGATTCAAATTGAGAAAATATGATTACATAAAGCTTTAATGTGTAAGCCGTGGATTCGAGTTAAGAAATAAGTTGGATTTGATCTTTAAATGATTGGAAGTGTTGAGTAGGAATTGATTGAAGAAGGTTTAAGTTGAAATTACCAAGATTTGATGTGAAAATTCAGTTTTTCTACATTTAGGACTGCATGAATCGATTCATGCTATCTTGAATCGATTCATATGTGATTCCCAACCATGATGAAGCCTCTGTGAATCGAATTGAGCTTCTGTGAATCGATTCACCAATTTGGTTCACCAAACGCACTGCTATCTTTTTCACTGCATGAATCAATTCACAACTTAAGTGTGAATCGATTCACACACTTTAAAACGCAACAGAATTCAACAGAACGCGAAGAGAGGGAAAAAGGGAAAGGAAGGGGCGAAATTGGAGAGAAGAAAAAGGGAAAATGCTAGGGTTTCATGATCTTGAGAGGAATTTGTGAGATTCTGCTAGATTACTTCAATTTCTAGATTGAATGAGAGTTAGAGAGTTGAAATTTCATTGTTGGTGAAAAGTTTGGAGGAACCCTAGCAGAGAAAGGGAAGGAGAACGCGAAGAAGAAGAAGAAGATCAAGCTTCTTCAAGGTCGGCTCGAGTTCTTGGACTTGAATAGGAAGATTGAATGTTGCAGATCAAGATTTGGGAAGATTTGGAGTGCCCTAAGTTGAAGAACAAGAGGGAAAACGTGGAGGAGAGCAAGGAGGGCAAAGCTCTACCATTCTAGCTCAAGATTTTGAAGAGTAAATGTGAATTCTTCATCCCTTAGGTGGTGGGCAACCAATAAGTCCCCCATTAGGGTTTTCTATTTTCCTTATTTGTTGATTCCTTGATTCCTATTTGAGGTTTTTGGGACAATTTGAGAAGGGAAATGGGTTAGAATGAGTTGAAGATAGTTTAAAGAAGTTCTATAATTCTTATTATGAATATGTTATGTTTTAAATTCTAAGTGAGTAGTTGGTTAATGATTGAGGCTGTTATCTTGAGTTTGAGTGTTCAAATGATTAGAGATGATGTAAATTGAGTTGTTCAATCATTTGGTCATGATTTTGATGTTTGATTGTGAGTCCTAAACCTATTACAAATGTTTGGAGTGGGAAATAGTTTTTTAGGGGTTGTTCATATATAACTCTTGATGGAATCTATGACCCTTAATGTAACGATATGTTTATGTATGATTATTATCATGAATAGGCTATAGTTAAAATGTTAGGTGAGTTGGTTATTCAATTGATTATACATTATAATGTTGTGTTGGGATGGTAAAGGGTTGGATTGCTGCCTCTAACCCCCCAATAATTATATGTATTATGTTGCCCCATTGTGTGCTCCACCGAGCTCCAATTGGGATGGGGTTTGCTTCATGAGAAGCTAAACCCAAGGTGCATCAAAATGAGCACAAGAGCTAAGTGGAAAGTATGTTTAGTTATGAGCGTTAGGATTATTTCTAGGCTTTAAGTGTCATTTTTGAATGTGGTTGACAATATGATGGTGTTTCGGCATCAGATGGATGTTTTAAATTGATCTCACATTTATATATGTTTGATAGGACTAAGAGTTTACAAAGAATGAGTAAATGTTGCATAAGACTAAGGGGCCTATTTACCTATTATGGATGAGTAATTATAGTATTTTGTTCATTTTATTAAATGTATGCATTGTCATTGCGTAAGTCGTGATTAAAAATTCTTAAAAGATATCAAGATTCCTCAAAAGAGGATTGATCGGTATGTTAGCCTCGTGGAATGCCACTTGGAGGGTTAAGATGTCTAACCGCCATATCGAAAGCGTGTTATTGGGGTCTATGGACTAAAGCATATGACACAACCCATTAACATGAGCCAAAGAAGAACTAGGAGTTCTTAGTCAAGTTGCATTGCATTTATTGTTGACGTGCTAAGCATAAAGTAAGGAAGAACTATGTGTTCTTAGTTAGAGAGTTACATTACACTACAAGAATTTTCGTCATTACCGACGGCCAAAAGCCGTCGGTAATTCTAAAAAACCGTCGGTAATTCGAGATTACCGACGGCCTACCGACGGCCTCGGGGTCGTCGGTATTTTCCTCCTTGGTAAAATTTACCGACGGCCAAAAAAGCCGTCGGTAATTACCGACGGCTTGGCCGTCAGAAAGTCGTCACATGACTGTCGGTAAAATCCACGAAAACAACTATTTTTGCTATTGTACTTTACTGACGGCTTAGCAGTCGGTAATTTTACCGACGGCTTAGCCGTCGGTAATGTTACCGACGGCTAAGCCCACTGTAAACTATAAATTAAAATAAAAAAACAGATTTATAATGATTATCAAATTCTTTCAATGTGTTATCCATGCAATGCAAGGATGAGTTCAGCCTTCTCACTCCATCAAGAAAGATGTAAAACTAAATAAAAACTAAAAGCTTTTGCAGATGGAATGAATCAGAGGCTAAGTACGGCGTCAAAGTCGAATAAATAATCATCGGAAGGACATTTAATAATCATCGGAAACATATGGATGCAATTGGAGAAGAAGAAGATATATATTAAGGGAAGCTAAGCCTTTACAGATTGGAGAAGAAGAAAAATGAAATTTGGTTAAATAAGTGTACCATGTTTCTGCCTGTGTGTGGCACCGTTAGAGGATCTCTATCGCCGCAGACCCATAACCATCGTCTTCTCTGCCCGTGCAAACCTCTGTCCAAAACAGAAACAGATCAAAAAGGGAGAAAGAAACAACATTTGGAAGGAATAGAATGAAAGAGAAAATACTTGAGGTGGAGCTCCCATTTGATGCCTCTATAAAGATCCTAGGTAGTCCACTTTGGGTGCCACCCAGTCCATGAAGAATGTAAATGTCTCCAAAACTTAGTAGAATTCAATCATTACTTCTCAACTTGAATGAGATTGCTAAAGGTACTTGTAATTTATAAAAAACATTACAATTACGCATTTTAAAATCATGAAGTGAAAAGGACGAAGCACCTACTGTAAGTTTTTCAACATTATTAAGTACCTAAATGTAAAAGACACAATAGAAAACTCCTCAAGAGAAAACGTGCTCCATCAATCCCTCACATTTAAAATTAAATAATATATACAACAACTCCTAATTCAATAATATGACAGCACCAAAACCAAAGTAAGAGAACTCCCAAAATTTGGCACAAATGACATCAACCATATCAGTGATCATATATCAACTGAGACTAAAAATAGAAAACAAAAAAGAATTGTGATCTAACAAAAGATGATTTTGAGCTAATCTTTGGAAACATGTCCAGCACATCATGGATAGATGATTCACCATATGATCCTTGAACTCCTTTTGTTGTTTAATTCTAATCCGGTAAAATTTATACTCCAATAAAACCAGTATGACCTATACACCAAAAGGTAGAGAACATCAAAGACAAACGTAAAACCACAGCAGAAAAGACAATGAAGGTATTACAGCTGAAATGTTTCGAATCTGGTTATGAAGCAAAAATCATCATATAAGTAATTGTTGTAGGAAGCACATTAAAAGTATGTGAAATTCATAAAAGAGTAAGTGTCTTTTTTGTAAATATCTATTTACCTCTATTGTCTCTTGCAAAAGTAAGTTCAACACATTCTAGATACATCCCTCTCCAACCTTGCAACCTCTAACTATCCCTATTTTAGAAACTTCACATCTTAATGCAATAAGATTATGGCAAAAAAATTGCCTGCTTAATTTTTAGTAAAAGTTTAAAAGTAAAGAAATGAAGCATGGTACCTATTTTTTTTCTTCATCAAGTTTGTATTTTCCTCACATAGTTGTCTCCTTAATTTTTAGGTCAATAGGGCAAGGGTTTTCCTCCTGCAAAAAATTAAAAACATAAGCATAATGTACATGTAGAGGCAGAGAACATATAAACTAATAGTGATTCAACACTAACAAAGTAAGAAAAATTAGGAATATTAAAATGACCAAGCTGTAAACACAAAGCACACACAACATTAAAAATGACCAAACTTCTATGTATAAAGTAACAAAATAGCGACTTTAAAAGTATTAAAATCTTTCTAGCAAATTGAAATAGAAGTATCACCAGAATAGAAAAAAAAACAGGAATAAGGAAAAAAATGAAGAGTAACAAACCATGAAGATAAAAGGAGAAGAAGGTTCTGCAGTTTTCTCTGAAGAAGATGAAAGGGTGAAAAAAAAAAGTCAGAACATTAATTGCTAATTGCAAGGGCAATCTTTGTGATAATCATATGAAAACCTACAAATGATTGAAGCCAGGTAAAAGACAATAAAAAACCGTATAAGAACTAAGAAGAAGATTAGCAAAAATCACACTTGATTTAGGACAACAATTTAAGGTAACTTTACAAACTTTGTGCACATACGTGCCTATTTCAATGTTCACTGCATAAGATTCATAACATTACAGCCAAGTAGCAATAACATACACAAAGGCATAATTTAAGGAACTAAGGAACCAACAAAGAATGAAATGCAGTTAGTCTTATATTCCAATCCATATGTCAGTAGCCATAGCCTTTAATTTTAAGCCACCTTATAGAACCTATAATAGAACCTGTAAGACATAAAGAAAAGAACCATTATCAATGTCAAAGGCATATTACTTACCCGCTAGCATTTTATATTGTTTCTTCACAACAATCAAAGGCAACATGAATAAAAAAATAGAAAATTTATCACTTTACAACCCAAAACAAATTTTAAAAGAGAGAATGATAAATTGGCCAGGCTTGAAATTGAAAGGAGTATCGAGTACCTACCCTGTGACGGCTAGAATCAAAATTGGTTCAAGCAAGGCACCTAGATAATGCAATGCGTAAGAAGAAAGAAGAAACACAAAAGAGAATGTATGTGAATCAAACAATGCTTAGAGATTCTGTGGTGAATCAAACAATTAAAAAATCAAAACGAACCTGAATTTTGCGGGGGCATCAGAGTGAAAGAAGAAGGAGAAACATCAGAATCGCCATGAATGACGACGTTTCGCCGTCAACGCCAAAGACACCCTCCCTAAGAACACTCCTTGGCGAACGCCAAGATCGCCATTCGAGGTTGCACCTATAGCGGTCCTCCCCATCAAGCGCCAAGCTTCTATCGCGCCCCGTGGTTTCCCACCACCGCCGTAGCGGTTCCCCCCATTGTCCCTCTCCCTCTTCCCTTCTCCGTTTTGGTTCTCCTCTCTCTCCCTCAAATCTCTCTTTTCCTCTGTGGTTATGCATCAATTTTTTTTTAAATTAATTAAAACCATCGCTTTCCCTCTCCTCTCGCTCTAGCCACCACAAAAGGGTGGCGCGACCGCCCTCATGGCCTCGCCGGAGCTGCGAGCTCCGCACCCTTTTTCCTCTTCTCCCTCCGTCGCCTCCCCTCTTCTTCTCTCCTTCTCTTTTCTTTCCTTTCTTTCTTTCTTTCTTTCTTTTTCTGAAACAGGTCACGATGGGGAGGGGGTGAAGAGGAGATGAGAGAGTTCTAGGGTGTGTGAGGGTTAAGTGAGGTGTATGGTGGATCAACGTTCATATTTTTACATTAAGCCGTCGGTAATTACAGACAGCCGTCTGTAACGTAGCCAAAAAAATCACCAGTCATATTTTTACGTTACCGACGGCCCATAAGCCCTCTGTAATTACCGACGGCTTAGCCGTCGGTAACGTAGCAAAAAAATAATTTCGTAAGCAGATTTTTTCCCGCGCATTAGCGACGGCTTGGCCGTCGGTAATTAAAATATTACCGACGGAGTCGGGGCCGTCGGTAAAATTCCGTCGGTAATACACACTTTTCTTGTAGTGTTATATTTTTCTGAATTCAGGTTAGCGCATTCGAGAGTGTTCTAGTTTAGAATGTTTAATATGTTTCAAGTCAAGTGTGTGTGTGTGTGTATATATATATATATATATATATATATATATATATATATATATATATATATATATATATATATATATAGGGAGAGTATGTTTAGAATTGTAATGCCTAAGTTAGTCTTTTCAGACTAGTGTGCGATTCGACGAGAGATTGCGAGGAGTCCGTGAAGAGCTCACTTAGATTTTTAATCTCACCCCGTTCCTTTTATTGTTTCAGATAAACAGGTACCGAAGGCAGATGAGGCGAAGCTCCAGGCTTGGAACTCATAGATTAGTGTTTTGTTAGAATTGAATCTTCAATATTTCACAAATTGTATAAGTTGTAATCTATTTATTAGATTAATGAATTAGGTTTTATATTTATGACTTGGGTTATTGTAATTAAGTTTGTAAATTTTGAGTAACTCATGTGCTTTAATGTAATTTGTCGTACTTTCAATTTAGTTTGAGGTGCGGGCGTTACAGCATTCATCTATTTTCTTGCCAAAAACAATTTTCCCATGAAAACTCAACTACACCATATCTTCTTTTTTTTGGCCTCTCGTGCTAAGCATGGATTTTCTCCATTAGACCTTATTAAAAAAATGTTGTACTCATTTTCTGTAAGCAAAAGCAGCAACTTTTAGCCTGATGTCGTTGCAAATGAAAAGTTATCTAATCAAATCAAGTGTAAATATTAAAATGATGAACACAGGGATTATATAGAGGAAGGAAAGGAAGAGTCTAGTCAAGGAATAAAAATAAATAAAAATATATTTCCTCTCCCTTTACCCCTAGGTTGAATGGGACTTTCCAAGAACCTGAAACTAAAATAAGGGTTTTGGTAATGGATTGGTTAATGAAAACAGAACACTTAGCAACAACCTTGTGTATCCAGAAAACAAGAAAAGTAACAAGGGAGTCCTACCAAAGGTATGATCCTTAAGTAGTCTTTGACATAGGAAAGCATTATGGGCTCTAAGAATGGTTTGATATCTTGATTCTAATAATAAAGTTCTGACTATTATGGACAAGGATGACATAATCAATAACAGTGCTAAATGAATTGTTCTTTATATGTTCTTGATGGCTGCTTCTGTTCCAAAAGGTTTTGGGGTACACCCTCTTATTGCTAAAGGGACTAAGCCCAAAAACAACAACATTCAAAAGCAGAGAAAGCACTTTCAATTACAAGCAATCTTTCTCTATTTGCAGTCTTGGTTACTATTCTATCCAAAATCTGAGGGTAGCATCCAAACAGCCTGATGACGTCGGAGAGCATCCATCCGCCAGGCGGGGGTGGGATACCTGTAGAAACTTTGATGATCAAGTTATTTATAGGTACCAAGCAATTTAGATCAAGAAGAGAACATATCTTAGGTATCCGATTGTGTGTGCTTATATAATAGATGAATGACAGGTTACTGCCATAGGAGACATGTTGATAGTGGGTGGTTTAGTGCTACCATTAGTTGATGGTTACTAGAAGTGGGGATGAGTGGATGACCACCATAGGCATACAAGTTGTAGGGCCCACTTGGCATGACCGAACACACGACCCCAAGCTTTGAGCTTGAAAAGTAATTCCAATTTACTCATACCAAAATACATCATAGCTTGAACATATTATAAATAGACAACTCTAAGCAATCTTCATCGGCATTAACTGCTCGTTGCCAATGTAAAAAGCATAGAGTAATGCGAGGTAGTTCCACACATTTGTAACCCAATACAAACCGATTTTTAGAGCTTGTCAACTTTGATTGTTCTTTGGTTGAAGCCTCAACCCTCTCACATAGAGGATTTGCAGCTACTTTGAAGTCAATTGTCATTGCTAAAAACTTGATTAAATAATGCATCCTCGTGATTGCCTTCAATTAAATAGATCGACTAGAACAAGAGCGAATTAATTAGGGTGGCGACGAGTAGTAAGGAATGCCACCGATTTAATATGTTTATCATTATGTACCCTTGAAACAGCAATTAGTGACGCCTTGCACTCTTCCCATATCTTCACCAACTTACAAATTGGATGTAAACGCTTTGGTACTTATAACCGGATTTGAGCTCAAATTTAGCCTCATGGTGTGTTTTACCGGCTTTTGAACTTAATTTTGGCCGACTTGGAGAATATTTTGAATTTAGGCTTAGTTGCTTTGTGGCGTTACGTATCTGTAATTTCTATGGCTCTTCAACTCGGTTACTTGGCCCATAAGTTAGTTATGCTTTTATTGTAATCTTGTGATACACTTGTAATCTAGGCTCACCTTGTTAGTTATTATTCTGTTATAACTGACTTTAGTCAGTTAGTTTTCAGTTGTAACTGTTTCTTTAGGTGTGCCTTGGCTCGAGTAGTATATAAGTCAAGGTTAGGGGCATGTGTGCATATGTACTGAATTGTATTCTGTGAGATTGGGGATTGATTGTATCGGGTGAGTGCAAGTGAGTGAAACACTGGGAAATTCTTGTACTGAGAGCTGAGTGGCTTTTGATCAATCAATAAAAATCTGAGTCAGTGTGGACGTAGGAGTAAATTGCTCTGAACCACGATAAGTCTGGGTGTTGTTCTTCTTCTGTTTCTGTTCTACTTCAATTCGCTCGCAAAGTGCATTCGATTTAGCAATTGGGTTATTGCTGAAAGATTGGTTTACAATCTTAACAATTGGTATCTAGAGCTCTGATTCTTGGGCATTCTTGTTATCCGCGCGATGGGGTCTGCAAAATTCCAGGTGGAGAAATTCAATGGTGACAATGATTTCAGCTTATGGAGGATCAAGATGAAGGCTCTTCTTGTTCATCAGGGGTTAAAAGATTCTTTGCTTGGCATTAACAGAATGCCAGAGAACTTATCGGACAAAGAGAAAAGGGAGATGATCAGTAAGGCTCACAGCACCATCATTCTCTCATTGGGTGATGAAGTGCTTAGGGAGGTTGCTCATGTTGAAACAGCAGCAGGGGTCTGGCTTAAGTTGGAGAGTTTGTATATGACAAAATCTTTAACTAACAAGCTATACCTGAAGAAGAAACTCCATCAATTGAAAATGGAAGAATGCTCTTCAATCAAGGAACATGTCTCTCAATTCACCAAGGCTGTTCTTGATTTAAAGAGTGTCGATGTTACAATTGATGAGGAGGATCAAGCAATAATGCTGCTGTGCTCCCTGCCAGATTCTTTTGAGAATCTTGTTGACACCATGATGTTTGGAAGGGAGACCCACACTTTGGAAGAGGTTAAAGCTACTCTTAATGCTCGTGAAACTAAGAAGAAAATCACTGAGCACAAAGGTGAAGGTGGAAATCCAGAGGTGTTGTATGCTCGGGGAAGACCAGAAAAAGGAGAAGGCAAGGGAAAGAACAAAGGTAGATCAAAGTCTACAAAGTCTAAGTCTAAGACTTGTTACTACTGTCATAAAGAAGGACATTGGAGAAAGAATTGTCCAGAAAGAAAGAAGAAAAATCATGGCAAAAACAAGGAGTCCACTGATGTTGCTGTGGTGGCAGATGGATATGATGATGCTGATGTCCTTTCTGTCACTGCAGAGAATTGCAGCAGTGAGTGGATTCTTGATTCTGGTTGCACCTATCACATGACACCA
The DNA here is from genome assembly GCA_037113605.1 of Calophaca sinica. Taxonomy (NCBI): domain Eukaryota; kingdom Viridiplantae; phylum Streptophyta; class Magnoliopsida; order Fabales; family Fabaceae; genus Calophaca; species Calophaca sinica. Next base: position 26,176,949 of record CM073730.1, on the reverse strand, counting down.
AATCGTGACTGGTTTGACTCTTACCAGAATTTTGATGGTGGTAGGGTGTTTATGGGGAACAATGTTGCTTGCAAAGTGATTGGAATTGGCACTTTAAAAATCAAGTTGGCTGATGGCACATCTCAAACCCTCACTGAAGTTAGGCATGTGCCTGACCTCAAAAGAAATTTAATTTCTTTGGGAATGCTTGACAAATCCGGTTGTACATTCAAAGGTGAAGGTGGTGCTCTGAAAATCAGCAAAGGCTCTCTACAAATCATGAAGGCTCACAAGAAAGATGGGCTGTATCGAATTCAAGGTAATTCTATAAACTCTGCTACTGTTGCTGCTGTGTCTAGTAAATCAATTTCAACTAAATTGTGGCATCAAAGACTAGCACACATAAGTCTAAAGGGCTTAGAAGAATTACATAAGCAGGGGCTGTTTGGTAATGGTGACTAGAGAAACTTGATTTTTGTGATCACTATGTATATGGCAAACATAAGAGGGTGAAATTTCCTAAAGGCTTGCATACCACAAAGGGTCTATTAGACTATGTACATTCTGATATTTGGGGGCCAACCAAGGAACCTTCATTGGGTAGAGCTAGATACTTTATAACTTTCATAGATGACTTGTCTAGGAAAGTTTGGGTGTATCTGTTAAAGCACAAAAACCAAGCCTTTAAAAGCTTCAAACAATGGAAGGCATTAGTTGAAAACCAAACTGGTAGGAAGGTCAAGGCATTGAGAACCGATAATGGCCTTGAATACTTGAATGAAGAGTTTGATAATTTCTACAAAGATGAAGGGATAGTCAGGCATAAAACAGTTAGGCATACCCCTCAACAAAATGGTCTAGCTGAAAGAATGAATAGGACCATTTTGGAAAGGGTGAGATGCATGTTGTCAAATGCAAAATTGATAAAAAGGTTCTGGGGTAAAGCAGTGCATACTGCTTGTTACTTGATCAATAGAAGTCCATCTTCTGCAATTGATTTCAAGACACCTGAGGAATTGTGGAATGGAAAGGCACCTTGCCTTGAAAACCTAAGAATTTTTGGTTGTCCTGCCTATGTTCATGTAAGTGAGGGGAAGCTTGAACCAAGGTCTAAGAAAGGTTTCTTCTTAGGCTACCCTGAAGGTGTAAAGGGTTATAAAATCTGGATTGGTGAGTCTGTTGGAGGCAAGGCCATAATCAGTAGGGATGTTATCTTTCAAGAAGAAACTGTGCTGTTGAATAAGGAGAAACAGATTGATGATGCTCAGAATTCTAACTCGGTCGATCAAGTCAGCAGTGGAGCATTCTCAGAATGTAACCTCGTGATTCAACCTCGCATATTACAAAATGAAGAGGCTCCACAACCACAACAACAACAACAACAACAGGTTAATGATAAGAATTCATGGCAGCTTGCTAGAGACAGAGAAAGAAGAGAAGTCATAGCTCCAAACCGATATGGTTTTGCAGATTTAATAGCCTATGCATTGAGTATTGAAACTGAACCAAAAGGTACTGATCCTGTCACCTATAAGGATGCAGTATCTGGAACTGAAAAACAGAAGTGGGAAGAAGCTATGAAGGAAGAAATGGAGTCACTGTCAAAGAATCAAACCTGGGATCTTGTTCTAAAACCTGAGAAGCAAGCTATTGTGGGATGCAAATGGATCTTTAAGAAGAAATCTGAAAATTCAGGAGTTAGATATAAGGCTAGACTTGTTGCAAAAGGCTTCACACAAAGGGAAGGGATTGACTACAAAGAGATTTTTTCCCCTGTGGTGAAACACACAAGTATTAGAATTCTTCTAACTTTGGTTGCAATTCACAATTTGGAGTTAGAACAAATGAATGTAAAAACAGCTTTTTTACATGGTCAATTAGAAGAGAAAATCTATATGAGACAACCAGAAGGTTTTGAGGAAAAGGGGAAGGAACACATGGTATGCTTGCTGAAAAAATCCTTGCATGGATTGAAACAATCCCCTAGACAGTGGTACAAAAGATTTGACACTTTTGTAATCTCAAATGGCTTCTTGAGAAGCTCTTATGACAGCTGTGTCTACATTAAAAGGGAAAATTCTGGTTATCCCATTTTCCTCCTTTTATATGTGGATGATATGCTAATTGCAAGTGGTGATGTTAATGCAATTAGTAAGCTAAAGAATTTGCTCAGTTCTGAATTTGAAATGAAAAACTTGGGGGCTGCCAAGAAAATTTTGGGCATGGAAATTGAAAGAAGAAGATCAGATCGTATTCTGTTTTTGCATCAGAGAAGTTACATTGAGAAGGTCCTCAAGAGGTTCAACATGGATAATTCTAAAGTTGTTTCAACTCCACTTACTGGACACTTTAGATTATCTGTTGAACAATCCCCCAAGACTGATGAAGACCAGAATTACATGAAGAGCATACCATATTCCAATGCCACTGGAAGTTTAATGTTTGCAATGGTATGCACTCAGCCAGATCTTGCTTATGCTGCAAGTATGGTGAGCAGATTTATGGGGAACCCTGGAAGAGAGCACTGGTGTGCTATGAAGTGGATCCTCAGATACTTAAAAGGGTCAAAATCTGTTGGTTTAATCTTTGGAAAGTCTGCAGCAGAAAACAGCAGCCTGACAGGCTATGTTGATGCAGACTATGCTGGAGATATTGACAAGAGGAGATCCTTGACTGGTTACCTATTTACTCTTCATGGTAGTGTGATCAGTTGGAAAGCTAATCTTCAGTCTATAGTGGCTTTATCTACCACTGAGTCTGAATATATAGCTTTGATAGAGGCAATCAAGGAAGGAATCTGGCTTAAAGGTTTCGTAAGTGAGCTTGAAGACAATGCAAATGTTACCATTTGGTGTGATAGTCAAAGTGCAATTTGTCTCTCAAAGAATCAAGTATTCCATGAGAGGACAAAGCACATTGATGTCAGGATGCATTATATTCGAGACATAATCACTGAAGGGATTGTTGATGTGAAGAAAATTCCTAGTTTCACCATTGTCTTCAATTGGTGAATATTGGAACTTGTGACATGTGAGTCTCATCCTGAGACTGGATGCATTACTAACTTGTTTGAAGACTTGAAGATCCAAGGTGGAGATTTGTAATTTCTATGGCTCTTCAACTCGGTTACTTGGCCCATAAGTTAGTTATGTTTTTATTGTAATCTTGTGATACACTTGTAATCTAGGCTCACCTTGTTAGTTATTATTCTGTTATAACTGACTTTAGTCAGTTAGTTTTCAGTTGTAACTGTTTCTTTAGGTGTGCCTTGGCTCGAGTAGTATATAAGTCAAGGTTAGGGGCATGTGTGCATATGTACTGAATTGTATTCTGTGAGATTGGGGATTGATTGTATCGGGTGAGTGCAAGTGAGTGAAACACTGGGAAATTCTTGTACTGAGAGCTGAGTGGCTTTTGATCAATCAATAAAAATCTGAGTCAGTGTGGACGTAGGAGTAAATTGCTCTGAACCACGATAAGTCTGGGTGTTGTTCTTCTTCTGTTTCTGTTCTACTTCAATTCTGCTTTCTGCAGAATTCTGTTTCTGATTTAGCAATTGGGTTATTGCTGAAAGATTGGTTTACAATCTTAACAGTATCATGTATGAGCTCGGATTTGACATCTTAGCAAGTCAGGCGTATTGCCGAGCTTGAGCTTGAATTTTAGCATTTAGCACGCATTACTGAGTTTGAACTCTGATTTAGCAATTATGCGTATTACCGAAGTTAAACTCAGGTAAAGGCTTGGTGCGCATTACCGAGTTTTGGACTTGCATTTAGAAAACTATTGTTATCGAATTTTGACTCGGATTCAAGGACTCGGTGTGGGCTTCCTTCTTGTGCTTTATTCATTCTTACTCGTTTTCCTTATTATTTATGCTTTAGTGGTCCTTTCTATCCTCTTTAGCCTCCTCTAGTTAGTAAACTCGGATTTATAGGCTTCATGCGTGTTATCAAGCCAAACTTGATTTTACCTGCTTGATATGCGTTACCGAGCTGGACTCGGATTTAGCGACATGTATCTGCAATTGTTCACCACAAGTATACTTTAAATTTTTAGGAAAAAAATTTCTCATTGTAGGAAGAAATATAACATCCCAAAAAAATTTATATATGAATTATATTGGTAGATTTCTATACATGTATGAAATAAATTTTTAGGAAGTAAAAAGAAGTTTATGGAGTAGAATTTTATGAAGGGGAATATTATGGGAACAACGACAAGCTTAAACAACGACCACTCACTGCCACATAGAAAAAATCTTGCGATGACAATTTTCCCTCTTGCATTTCATATGGTCAATGATTGTTGTGGTTCTCGGATTGAGAACATTACAAACTACCACTTTCTTGAAGGCAGTGCAACTCCAATCTCTGCAGTGGCTAATTTTAATCAGACATCGAATTTTGGCAAATTATTCCATAAGCCTAATTTTGTAAGTGTCCCAACTCCCATCCCAAGCGTTTGAAATATGCGCAGTAATGCAATATTTTATCATAAAGTAATAATCGTGCCCTAGCATGCGCATAGCAAATTTTCAAAAGAAATGATGGATTGTGGAAGCTCAAAAAAGAGGGTTGCCTACGCGCTGAATAGAGCTCACAGTAATGCGAACCGGAATTGAATGGCACATGGAAGGAGAAAAGCTTAATGTTAATTAATTAGTGAGGCTATCTCTTTATTACCCATCATTACTATTAAAGATGAGATAAAAATTGAGCTTAAATAGTGGAATGATAGAATATTAAAAAGAGAGAACAAATCATATGGCTATGGACTTTGGGTAGCGAATACTGTGCCTTTTTTTTTTTTTTTTTTGTTGGTATCCACTGCTTTTTTTTAAACTTGGCATCTTTTAATTTTGAAGCTGCATATGTAATGGCTTAGCAGATTATCAAGTTAACTGCGCGCTTCTCGACCTCTGATCCAATATGAGACACTATATATCACGTACACAAGTACGTACCAGAAGTACCACTAGACTGTACGCTAATTATTAATTGAGGGCATTTCATGTACTCCTAGGCTAGAATAGAGCACGTTCAAAATACCATCACTAAAATTGTAGAATCTAAGAGAGTGGCCACTGATGGATATTGTCCTCTTGAAATTTTCCCACTCACCCTCTTGGGTTGTCTTCACCCAACCACTTAAAGTGCTATGCATAATGCAATGCGTCATACCCACTTTCCGTAACTACTATTTGAATTAATTGCCAAAATAATAGAAAACGAAGGTAAAGAAGAATAGAATACCACACACTGTGGTCGGTAAGGCAACCTAGCTAGTGACTACTGACTAGTGACTTGGGAGCAATGCATCTAACTCCCAAATGATGGGTTTGATTTGATCTAATATTCGCTGTCTCATAAGGATACTAATTTGTTGTATTTACTTGAGCGGGGACCACATATACTTGAGCGGGGACCACATATCCTTGGATTTAGATTCATTTTGGATTGACTTAATTATCAACCACATATTTTAGTTTATCTACTTGCATAAGTACTTGTAGAGTTGTTTGGATATATTGACTTATAAAAAGAGCTTATAACTATCGCATAAGCTGTTTATGCCATATTTTCATAGCTGCCATGGCAAGCTTACGGTTTTGGCTTATGCGGAGCTTTTGACATAACTGATGCGGAACCTTTTCACGACTTGTGTTCAACTCCGTCTATCCCCTTTTTTTCCTGACAAATTATTTTCGTTTTACGCTCTCTCATCTTCGCTGCAACCTGATAGAATTAACACAAATTACTTTACCTTCTTGACCCAACTCTCTTACGTGGGTCAAAACCAATATAGCGATTTTAAAAGAAATAATGACGTCTATTAACTTCTTTTGTCTCAACTTTTAGTTTTAATATAATTGCTGAGCATGGTTTTTGATTTCTAAGCTCAACGACGTTATATTTTCTGAGCATGGTTTCAAGTATCAATTTTTAATTTTTAAGTAATAATAATTGGATGATTTTCTTATTGCATGAACTTTTTAATTTTAATCATGATTTTATAATATATATATATGACACTATTTATTGAAATTTTTATATAATAACTTTTTTGTTATGGTGATGGATGAATATTTTATTTTTAATACCCATTTTGTGATATATCATCATATTTTTATAAATTTTAATAATGGTTTAATTCTATTTTTTTAATTTTTAAAATTATAACAAAATATTTTATAAGTGCTTATATAATTATGCATCCAAACAATTAAGTTTTTGTATAAACACTTTTCATTGTACACATTTAAACGCTAATAGCTTATTCAACTTAGCGCTTATGACATAAGCTCTCATACAATAAGTTCTTATGTCATGCATGTTTAAATAAGTAGTTTATCCAAACAGACCCTATATACACCACCCTTCTCTATCTCTCTCTACTTATATTTTTCTTTTAAGTTTTTTGGATAAATTTAAAAAAATTACTCCAGATGTCCTTTATCTTAATTTAAAGTTTCAAGTTTGTGCTTTATCTTTTTTTTTGTTTCAATTCAGTCCCACATGTTTTAAAATGCTAATTTTGAGGCAAACTGTTAACTAATTTATGCATGTGTGCCACAAGCATAGTCTGTCGTATTAATTATTGTGCGACAAATTAGAACCCAAAAAGTTATTGCAAAAAGCCAAAATTAGACTAATTTGGCTAATATTATCAACATTTTACAATATGTGGGACTAAACTGAAACTAAAATTAACTTTAAAGGACCAATTTTACACACAAAAAAAAGATAAAAAACTGACGTGAAACTTTAAATTAAGATAAAAAATATCTGGTGTAATTTTGCATAAATTAAATATCAAAGATTGAGAGTGTGAGTCCAATCAATCCAATAATTGTCATTGGCTTGCCTGTGGCGACTGCAGCCAATAGTAATTGCAGCCAATCCAAGTCCCACCTTTATCCTTAATCCGAAGGACCAGGGCCTAGGGGTGGCTACTAGCGAGTCCAGGCGAACCCGGTACCAACTTGAATCAATGGAATGTGAAAAATCTAGTTGGTTTGAATTATTGGGTCGGTTTGATTTGTATTTTTTTTTCAAATTTAATGCGTACTGTTTAGAAACTAGGTTGGGAAAAATAAAATCTAATAAACTCGAACCAATCCGAATGTTATGAACAATTCTAATTTTTTATCATGAGCTTAATATTTAAATGGTATTTCATGAAATCTTTTTTTTTACAAGGATATTTCATGAAATTATGAGAGAAGTTCTAAAGTTCTGAATAAATAATTATAATTTCATATTGTGTAATCTTAAACAAGACTGTAATTCTAATTTGAGTTTAATGAACATATATACCAACAATGAAAAAAGTTTTCCAAAGCCATCCAATCATATTTGACCGTGATGGCAATTTATTATATTACTTCTTAAAATATTATAATAAATATCTATATAGTAAGATTTAATTGGATCAATGTGTAAATTTTTTTTACATTGGTAGTACATAGTCATTAAACTCCTATACTATTATGTAATTCTATTTTGGGAAAATACCGCTTTTGGTCTCTGTAATTTGAGCGAAATCCAGTTTTTGTCCCTGTAAAATTTTTTATTTAGATTTTGTCCCTGTAATTTAATATTCTTCCACTTTTAGTCCCTGCCGTCAAATTTATATTAAAAAACGCTGACGTGGCTAATAGAGAGATATGACGGGAGGGACTAAAAGTAGAAGAATCTTAAAATTATAGGGACGAAAAGTGGAAGAATCTTAAAATTACAGGAACAAAAACTCAACGTTTTTAACAGAGATTTGACGGCAGGGACTAAAAGTGGAAGAATCTTAAATTATAGGGACAAAATCTAAACAAAAAATTTTACGGGGACTAAAACCGGATTTCGCTCAAATTACAGGGACCAAAAGCGATATTTACCCTTCTATTTGTAGGCCAATACACGTCTTAGGAAGCAAATTGACATTCTATGAATTTGTAAATATGATGTGTTATGTTTTCTCAAATTATTTTTTTACCATTTTCCTTTCCCTTTTTATCTTGTTTTATCTTTACTTTTTCATTTAATTTTTGATAATTTTAACAACCCAAACTGTAGTAACTCCAAGCACAGAGAATGCTCAGTTACTTGCCCAGGAACACAAGAATGCACACACCAAGAATAACAATGTAAAAAAAGAAAAAAGATAAGAATGAACACAAGAGACTTTGTTCACCCAGTTCAGCACCAAGATTTGGTACCTACGTCTGGGGGATTGATCAACTGATCCAATCCAGTTTATTCAGAGTAATTGAACATTACAGCATTCATGATCACCTCACCAAGATTCTGTTTCTCTCCACTCACAATCTACCCAAATCCCAAGTGCACCCGAGCCTAAATCCTCTCTGCACTCTCAAGGTTTGCTCTCAAAAGATTGATCAATGCTTACCCTCTCATGACCTTGGCATTGCCTTATATACATGGCTAGATGCACAAGTAATTACAAAGTGAGTAACAACTAAACTTAACAAAAAAGAAAACTACTTAATCGGTCAAAACTGAAAGTTAGTTATCCAACTAATATGCCACATCAACAAATCTCCACCTTGGCATATTGCAATCACTCCGAACAACTGAGACATCACGTGATCAAACTAAAACCTAGATGCTCACCAAAGATCTATTCTCAACAAATTTAAGCAATGCTTAAATTTGCTCAAAGGAACAACTTTAGTAATGAAATCAACAAAGATTTTCTCAAGTATGCACTTTCTCGAATCCGAGCTTTCCCTTCTTCAATGATGTCTCGAATCCAATGGAGTCTTGTATCAATGCGTTTAGTCCTTTCATGGTAAGAATGACTTACATAAATGGATAGCACTTTGATTATCACACAAGACATTGATGCTTGCTGATCAATCCCGAGTTCATTTACAAATCCTTCAACCAGATTGCTTCTTTCACATTTCAAGAACACCTATGTATTCAGCCTTCAGGTTGACAAAGCAACAACATGTTGTAATGAGGCTTTCCAGCCTAATTGTGTTACCAAACAAGGTAAACACATATCCCGTTAAAGATCTTCTTTTATCACGGCCTCCACCAAAAATCAGGTCCACATAACCCATGGCTCCACCTGACTCGATCACCTCTCGTGCAATACTAATCCAACCTTGACTGATCCTTTGAGATACTTTTAAGATGTGACAAGAAGCCAATGCCGCCACCGATTTCCTATATACCTGTTGACTAGGTTAGTAAAGATATGCAAGGTCAAAAGTGTACTATTGCATACATGATGCTACCTACAGCACTAGCATAAGGTGTATCTTCCATGTCACTCCTTTCTGCAGCAGTCTTTGGACAATCATCCATGGATAACTTGAAATGTGAGGCTATAGGCACACTCACAGGTTTCGCATCAACCATACTCAACCTCCAGAATTCTTCTAGATAACTCTCCCGAGTAATCACATTATACCTCGAAACTGATTGCCTCGATTTCCATACCTGCACTGATTTGCTTGACCCAAATCCTTCATTTTCAAACTCGCCAAAGAATTTCTTCACTCATTAATTTCTTCCTTGCTCTTGCTAGCAATTAACATATCATCAACATACAAGAGAAGATAAATGTAGTTCTTTGTGCTCTAAGCCTTTTATAATAGACACAATCACATGATCACTTCTCTTGTATTTGATACTCAAGATGAAATTATCAAACCTCTTATACCAACGCTGGGAATCAAGCTTTCAAGCCATACAAAGACCTTTGTAGAAGACAAACCCATTCCTCTTTACTCCTTTTCTTCAAAGCCTTCAAGTTTCCATAAAAATCTTCTCTTCAAGCTTGCCATGTAAGAAAGCTGCTTTTAACATCCATTTGATCAAGGAACATGTCAAATCGAGTAACCATGGCCAAGACCACCCTAATGAGCTGTGTTTCATCACCGAGAGAATATCTCATTGTAATCAACTCCTCCCTTTGAGTGTGCAGCCCTTGGCAACTAATCTAGCTTTGTACCTAGTCATCTGGTTATGCACTTCCTTCCTTCTTTCTATAGATCCACTTGCTTCCCACTAATCTGACCCCACTTGGTCTTTTCACCAATTTCCAGGTATTGTTCTTGTATAGAGACTCCATTTCCTCTTCCATGGCAAGATACCACTTGTCATGATCTTTGCAATTAATGGCTGCCTTGTAAGATGCTGGTTCATCACTGCTTATGGTCATAGCAGCATTCAATGCATATGCAATCACATCCTCATAACCATATCTGCTTTGGTGCCTTCATTTCTCTCCTTTCCCTATCTCTGCATAACAAATACTCATGATCTGCATCACTATCTGAACCTCGTTCAGCTGCTTTGCATTCCACGCCTGCTCTTGATTCTATAGTTGCTTGAGCTTGTTTCGCCAAACTCCACCTCTCAAGTCAGGTTCATTCAAACCGGTTGTGTTACTAACAATCTCAGATGAGTCCTCGCTTTTGATCAGATCAATTTCATTGAATTTCACATCTCGCTTGTAATACATTTCTTGTCTTCAATTGACCATATTCTATAACCTTTCACACCATCCGGGTATCCCATGAACAAACCCTTCTTGGCCCTTGGTTCCAACTTACCTTCACTGACATGAAAGTATGCTGGACAACCAAATATTTTCAGATTACTATAGTCAGCTGGTTTGTCATTCCAAGCTTCCTGAGGTGTCTTAAAGTTGAGTGCAGTAGAGGGACTCCTGTTAACAAGATAACATGCAAGATGCACGCCTCTCCCAAAAGGTTTTAGTGCAAATTGGCATTAGAAAGCATACACCTAACCCTTTCTAAGAGTGTTCTATTCATTCTCTCCAAAGGCCATTTTGTTGTGGTGTATATCTAACAAGATAATTCCTATAGATTCCATGCCTTTCTGAATTCATTAAACTCATTTCCACAAAATTCTAAACCATTATCTCCAGTCCAAGGCTTTTATCTTCCTATCACACTGATTTTCAACTTTAGCTTTCCAATGCACAAAGGTTTTAAAGGCCTCTATCTTTAGTCTTTAACAAGTATATCCAAACTTTCCTACTAAAGTCATCAATAAAAGAAATGAAATACTTGTTACCTCCATGAGTTGAAGTCTGAGGTCCCCACAAATCAATGGATGTAGTCAAGCTTGCCTTGAGTGTTGTGTGTATTCCACTGTTGAATTTCACTTTCAGTTTGTTTCCCAAATATGCAGTGTTCACAGAAATCCAGAGTTCCCAACTTGTCTCCACACAATAAACCTTGTTTATTCAACTCTTGCAGCCCTTTCAATCGATATGCCCGAGCCTTTGATGCCACATCACTGCTTTATTCAATTCGCCTCTTTTGCAGAGCGATCGATCCAAGAATTGCATCACCCTTTAGCACATACTGCATAAATTCTTCTTTCGATCCCCTTTCATCACAACTCTTGAACCTTTCATGATTTTCAAACTCGAGTGCTCACTTTGAAATAAGTAGCCATGTTCTTCAAGAGTTCCTAGAGAAATTAAGCTTCTCTTGAGGTCGCACATGCCTTACCCGAGTCAAGACTTTTCTGCGGCCATCAATTAGGTTGAGTCTAATTGAACCAATTCCAATCACCTTGCAAGTTGCATCATTTCCCATTACCACCTTGCCTCCAAAGATATAGTCTTTATACTCAAAGAACCAATCCCTATTTGGACACATATGGTAGGAACAAATGAGTCCAAAACCCACTGTAATCACTCGACCGCTTGTCGCTACTAGAACATCGAACTATCATAGCTATCACAAGCAACCGATGCATCACCCTTGTCTTCACTAGTGTGTTTTCTATTGGAATTCTTCTCAGACAATTTTTCTTGAAGTGCCCTTCTTTATGACATAAGAAACACTTGAATTTCCCTTTGATTTCGATCTTGGTCCGCCTTTCCTTTCCTTTGTCAAGTATCCTCTTGTCACTTCTTCCCATTGCGGATAAATTTTCCCCACTTCCGTAATCCCTTCCTCTCGACTTCCTTGACAATTCTTTGGCCATAAGTACGCTGTACTTCCTCCGTGAGAGAGTGAGTCTCTCCCATAGATCAAAGTATCCGCAAGATTATCATAGGTACTGGTTAAAGATCGGATTAGAAGTAAGGCTTGATCTTCCTCTTCAATCTTGATATCAATATTCTCAAGGTCAAGAATTAACCTATTGAATTCATCCAAATGATCTTCAATTGACACACTCGGTTGCATCTTGAGTGTGTACAATTTCTCGCTTAAGATAGAGCCGATTTGCCAAGGTCTTGGTCATGTAAAGATGCTCAAGCTTCAACCACAAGGCAAGAAATGGACTTTTCCTTAGAGACTTCCAAGAACTCGTTTCCAAGACACAAGATAATCGCACTATGTGCTTTATCCAAGAAACTCCTTCTCTCCTGGAGCAGAGTGGTCTGCAACTTCTTTACTCCCTTCTAAAGCCTCATCAAGACCTTGATGAACAAGAAGAGCGCCGCATCTTCATTCTCCATAAGGCAAAATCGCTTTTTGCCATTGAACTTCTCGATATCAAACTTCGCCATTGTCATTGATCTTCCTTCTTCCTTCTTGTCCACATCGCATACCAGTTAGTAACTCCAAGCACAGAGAATGCTCCGCCATTTGCCTAGGAACACAAGAATGCACACACCAAGAATAACAATGTAAAAGGAAAAAGATAAGAATGAACACAAGAGACTTTGTTCACTGGCTCAAAGACCAAGATTTGGTACTACGTCTGGGGATTGATCAACTGATCCAATCCAGAGTTTATTCAGAGTAATTGAACATTACAAAGATTCATGATCACCTCACCAAGATTCCGCTTTCTCTCCACTCACAATCTACCTAAATCCCAAGTGCACCCGAGAGCCCAAATCCTCTCGCACTCTTTGTTTTCTCTCAAAAGATTGATCGAATGCTTTCCTCTCATGACCTTGGCATTGCCTTATATACATGGCTAGATGCACAAGTAATTACAAAGTGAGTAACAAACTGAAACTTAACAAAAAACAGAAAACGGCTAACTGTCAAAACTGAAAGTTAGTTATCCAACTAATATGCCACATCAACACAAACTAACCTAAATTTGATTGTGTTGGTTTTGTTCGGGTCATTGATTCTTTTTTTAAAGATAAACTTAATCAAACTTGATTAATTGGTTTAGATGTAAATTTGTCACAAATCTGAACCAACCCAATTTATGGTTAGTACTACTGTTAAGGTTAAGAGTGGCTCATCCCTTTATTATATATGAGTGGTTTGTTGATCCTCTCCATTGTATTAATAGGTTTTAGCTTCTTTTCTGCTTGGTATTGGTGGTGCGCTCCCTGATGGATGGCATGCACGCCTCTCTTGTGTGTAAATTGCATTGTACCCCTTGTATTCCCTTGTTAATACCATTTATTTTGCTCTTAAAAAATTGCCAGCACTACTAATATTTTCAATTCAAGATGAAGTTGTATTTCGTGGGAACCTCAGATATCATGCTTTCAACCAACTTTCCAGCGAGGAAAAAGCTTTAAATTCTTCTTGAAAATGATTAATTAAAGCCAAAGTTCGTGGGATTAGAAAGCGATATGATAGCAGTGATAATTAAAAAAGAATGCAAAGTATACTTTTGATTATTTCATCAAGAAATCTCTCAACCCCCGTCCCCCCCCCCCCCCAAAATATATTGCTCACTGCGGCAAATATTGTTTTGGATAATGTTGTTACTGATTCGTCAAGTGGGGCCTACTATAAGAGAAAAATCGTACGTAAAGTGAAGTAGTCATAATGTATGTATTTTTCATTTGCAAAAGGCCCAAATCTGCTTATAAATCATTCATATTTGCTAGGTAGTGCTGCTTCCAGTCGCTGCATTACAATTCGATCATAGGGAATCTTGACATGTGGTATGCTCATGTTTTGGTTCTTTGCGACAAACCATCTTGCAATACTTGTATGTATATGCAAATGCAATACGTGTGATCCACTATAGTTCTTTTTGAATATCTTGGGAAATGTCGCTTATCTTCTCTATATATAGCACCACCCTTCAGCATTATTTTGTGCTTTCTGGTAATGTCGTCTGCCACTGTTATTTTATTACTTTTGATCGGTTTTGAATTTTTTAAAATAAAGAAGAAAAAGTACTTTATATACACATCTTTTTGTCGTCTCACTCATTACAAAAGGAAGGCGACAATATTCACATTAACAGCACCGAGGGACAAGACTCTAGATGATTTCAGACATCTGATATTTCAAAATGGCCATATCAAGTGTTCTTCGTTGTATGCGGGGTTAAACAATGTTGATTGGATTCCCTTCTAAGTAGAACCCACGAGATATGATGTTATTTTGTTTATTTGTCAGATATGTGGAAAACATGTGGAAGATATGGTGCAGATATGTTTTTCCAAAAAAAAGACAAAATCGAGAAACATATCTCAACAAATATAAAATAAATTAGTGATATATCTTAACAAAATCAGCAACATATCTCAACAGGTGCAAACCAAAATATGTCTTGTTTATTAGTTCCTCCTTTACTATAAATGAGTATGTCATACAAGAGAAAAATGTGGTGCAAAAGTAGAGAGCACCTGAGAGAGGGGTAGCCGTGCAGCACAATCACGTGAGAAAAAACATATAGGGTGAGTTTTCAAGTTTCAGACCAGAAAACTTGTATTGTGGGGTGAGTGTTATCATTCTTTGTAACTCTTGAGTGGGGTATTCGAGTTTGTAAGGTGATACACAATTTGTGGCAGGTTTCTCAAGTTTGTATCAGAAAACTTGTTATATTGTGGGGTGAGTTACAATACAATCTTGTAATCTTACTTGTGATAGTGGATATTTTGTTGAGTTGTTCTGTGGACGTAGGCAAGAGGTGCCGAACCACGTAAATTCATGTGTTCTTTATCGTTTTTTTGTGTGTATGTAGAGATTCTCCAATACTAGTATCAGAGATCTTTGAGAGTGTATAGATAAATCAGAGTGACACGTTCGAATTTTTACCCAGCAAGGAATACAAACTATTACTATTTGTTTGCCATGTATACTGTTGAACTTTTTAGGATGACAATCATAGTAATCGTCGGATAACAATGTGTACGCTTATACTACCTCCGTTCCTTTTTATTTGTCTTTTAAGGTTATTTTACACATATTAAGAAAACCAATAAATTTTGTTGTTTTTGATAAAGTTATTAATATTTTTCCTATAATACCCTTGATTGTTTATTATCAATCACACCTATTTCTCTCTCTACAATAAATAATTAAGGATATAATTGAGAAACAAGTAATTAATGCAACCTTAAACTATCAAAATGACAAATAAAAAGGAACATATTTCTTCTTAAAAACCGACAAATAAAAAGGAATGGAGGGAGTAGCTTATAACAGGATATGCATTGCATGTTGGAAATGAAGATTAATTAATTAAACTACATACATCACTTGCTCTAGTTGGATCTTGAGATTCGTAGTATTTTTCCGGTGTATGTATATCTTTCGTCAAAGGCTCAAAGCATTTATTGTTTTTAGGAATTACTCCCTCCGATCTGATTTGGACCAAATACATAGACTTCTTTTTACTTATACTAGCAAAATACCCGTGCTACGCACGGGACGGGACGCGTTGTGTTATGTTATGTTGAAGTAGTTCTAGCTGTCAATTATAAGCATCCTCTTTCAAAGAATGAGTGTGAAACATGTAAATGAATTTTTTGTCTTTGAAATACAATTTTTCCACTCATAATAGCAATAAACAGAATAGCCAATAGTTATAAAGCAAAAGAGATAATGTGCAAAGTTGAAGTGCAGAATAACTAATTTAAGTGGTTGAGTTGCCGCATTTATGTTCAAATCTACATCTTTCATCAAAGCTGCACTTGAAACAAACCAATCACATGCATCTGAAGGTACACTTCCAGAATGCATATGAACAAAAAAAATGCTGCAAAGAAGAAGACATCCATATGTTAGTAACTTTGGTTGGTGACAAATGAGTTATCAAAGTGTATTAGAAGACAGAATTGCTACTAAGTTTGAATTGTATCAAATTATGCAATTGATAATTATGAGAGAGTTCAATGAATATAGTTTGATACCTATTGCTAAGTACTTACATATTTATGTTGAAGTCCTTTTAAAGCAAATGTGTGGTTTTCACAAAGAGCAATAGTTGCAATCAAGTTCTTATTTGCAATTGAATTACAATTTAGTAAGATAAAAAAATTCGTCTCGGTCATAGTTATAGAGTAGAAGAGTCAAATATGATTGGGTATTATAAGTATATAAAATACTTACTTGCTAGAGGTTTTGGAAAACCTCTTTAAAAACAACATTAGTAGTTTTTTTTAATGGTCTTCCTTCATTATCATGTATTAATATCTTTAAACCTTGCCGCTTTCTGAACTCTTGAGATTGCAACATACAATTGGCCATGGTGAAAACTGGTCGAGGCAAATATAGTCCAACAGTTGATAGAGATTGCCCTTGAGATTTGTTTATAGTCATGGCATATGAGACAATAATAGGAAGCTGTTTCCTAATAAGCTTAAAAGGCCACGGTGGATCGAGACGGAGACATAGACATTCGAGGAATGTAAATTGTGTTTCAGTGTTCTTCCACGACATTATTTTTGCTCCAATAACATGATCACCAATCTTGTCACAATCAATCTAGTCCCATTGCACAAACCCTCGATTGATCTAAATTTCTTAATAGCATTATTGGAGTGCCAACCTTAAGTTTGATTCTATGATTTGGAAGACACGAGGTTACGAGTGATGATAGAAATTACGGTGTTAGGACTTCATATGGTTGGTCGCCATTAGCTTCTGACTTATCAAGAGAGTCTGAGCTAAGAAATTCCTTTTCATCACCTAAGTTATGAAAAAACATTATAATTATGTGTAAAATTATAGACTTATACTGCATGATGATAAGAAAGCATAAAACCAAATAGTAGTTACCTGGAATTAAAGTCAAAACATATTCATTGATTTGATCTACAGTTTCAATTGTAGAAGCTAGAATAGCTCTTGCTTGCAAAAATTCCTCATTTTTGTATTGCTGTCCCAAATTTGGATATGTGCTTTGGACTATAGCATGAATTGGATCATTGAAATCTGTAATTAAAAATCTTACGGAATTTCAATTTCAGATATCCATCATTTGGTTAGCACAATTTACCATCTCCTATTTTCAAAATCCACTTTGAGAAATCCTCAAGTTCTGTAGTACTTGAATTATTCAAACCATGTTGCAAACGCATGTTTTTGGTGAGAGTTAATACTTGACAATTATCCCAAATATATGAAGCATTGATTGTTGCATGTACAATGTCAGTACGGCTCCCTCTTGGAACTACTGGTAGAATTTGTCTGAAGTCTCCCCCAAATACAACTACTTTACCTCCAAAAGCATTGTCATTACCCATGATGTCCTTTAAACTTTTATCCAATGCCTCGAAACAAGATTTATGTGCCATTGGAGCTTCATCCCATATTATTAATGTTGCTATCTTTAACAAATTTCACTAGTTACATTCGTTGGAATATATTGCAAGTAGAGTTCTCTAAAGTAGGAACAGGAATTTTGAATTTTGAGTGTGCTGTCCTTCCACCTGGTAACAAAAGAGATGCAATACCACTGGATGCCACAGTCAATACAATATGACCTTGAGAACGCAATGCAGAAGCTAATGTCTTCCACATGAAAGTTTTTCCTGTACCACCATAACCATATAGGAAAAAAATGCCACCTTGTTGGTGGTTGACTGCTTGCATTATTGTGTCAAATATAGATCTTTGTTCATCTGTACAAATAATTAACAATATATGTCCATCAAAACAATTAATTTAAGAAGGTAAATTAATAATTTTTTAAATGACCAATAGATAGTTTTTCCTGTGATGGGTCTTGATGCTCCAATAGAAGTCTTCAAGCTGTCGAGATGAAGCTCAACCTGCCGAGATCAAGCTCAACCTGTCGAGATCAGGATTGACTTCGATAGCTTGAGGACCAACACCTTAAGTTTGATCTAGACAGGTTGAGCTTGATCTCGGTTGAGCTTGATCTCGACAGCTATTGTTGGTCCTCAAGCTGTCGAAGTCAATCGTGATCTCGACAGGTTGAGCTTGATCTCGTCAGGTTGAGCTTAGGTTGAGCTTGATCTCGGTTCAGCTTGATCTCGACAGCTATTCAGATGATTTATTTCGACAGCTTGATTGTGATGGGTCTTGATGCTCCAATAGATAGTTGTCTTCAAGCTGTCGAGTTTAAGCTCAACCTGCCGAGATCAAGCTCAACCTGTCGAGATCAGGATTGACTTCGACAGCTTGAGGACCAACAGCTTGAGTTTGATGTTGACAGGCTGAGTTTGATCTCGGTTGTCAAGCTCAACCGAGATCAAACTCAACCTGTCGAGATCAAACTGAAGCTGTTGGTCCTCAAGCTGTGGAAGTCAATCCTGATCTCGACAGGCTGAGCTTGATCTCGACAGCTTGAAGACTAAACTATCTATTGGAGCATCAAGAGCCATCACAATCAAGCTGTCGAAATAAATCATGTGAATAGCTGTCGAGATCAAGCTCAACCGAGATCAAGCTCAACCTGTCGAGATCAAACTCAAGCTGTTGGTCCTCAAGCTGTCGAAGACAATCCTCATCTCGGCAGGCTGAGCTTGATCTCGGCAGATTGAGCTTACTCAACCTGTCGAGATCAAACTCAAGCTGTTGGTCCTCAAGCTGTCGAAGACAATCCTCATCTCGGCAGGCTGAGCTTGATCTCGGCAGATTGAGCTTACTCAACCTGTCGAGATCAAACTCAAGCTGTTGGTCCTCAAGCTGTCGAAGTCAATCCTGATCTCGACAGGTTGAGCTTGATCTCGGCAGGTTGAGCTTGATCTAGACAGCTTGAAGACAACTATCTATTGGAGCATCAAGACCCATCACAATGTCGCCGAAATAAATCATGTCAATAGCTATCGAGATCAAGCTCAATGTCGAGATCAAGCTCAACCTGTCGAGATCAAGCTCAACAGCTTGAGGAGCAACAGCTTGGGTTTGATCTCGACAGGTTGAGCTTGATCTCGGTTGAGCTTGATCTCGACAGCTATTCACATGATTTATTTCGACAGCTTGATTGTGATGGGTGTTGATGCTCCAATAGATAGTTTAGTCTTCAAGCTGTCGAGATCAAGCTCAACCTGTCGAGATGAGGCTCAACCTGTCGAGATCAGGATTGACTTCGACAGCTTGAGGACTATAACACCTGAGGACGGGATCACGAGATCGACCTCGTGTCGAGACCTCGTACCAAGACCTCGTGTCGAGATCCCGTGCCAAGAACGCGTACCGAGCTGAGGAGATCGCGTGCATTAGCTGATGAGGTCGCTGCATCGAGTGAGGAGGTCGATGTCGAATCGAGGAGGCCGCGTGCACTAACTCGTGTTAGAGCCTTGCGCGCTTGCACGAGCACCTGGTCGACATCGTGTCGAGATGATAACACTCGTATTTTTACGAACGTTATTCAGCCGTTATGATTATTTTGTTTGTTATATTTATATTGTCGGCTGCAGCTCGTCATTGTGCTTCTTTTAGATCCGTAACCTATAGAGTAGGGGGTAATCATGAGAGGAGAGATTAGATGGGTAGATTGATTGATGGGATTAGCATCTCATAATTGTAGTTACGATTATGCCCTTCTCTCACCAGCTGTATATCACGATCAGTTTTCTCAAACACTCACTTTCTCTTTTCTTCTTTCTTCTTCCTTCTTCTCTGAGTTCCTATTCCTCTCCAAAACCTCCATCGAAGAACCTTGGATTTTATTGAGCTTCTGCATAAACTTTCTTCATCAATCTTGTTCCTCATCATCCTCTCGACATATCTCACCATCTCGACCACCATTTGAGGTATGAAAAACAGATTCTCTTCCTTCATGCTACTGTTTAGCGCCATTTCTTCTTTCCATTTTAGCTAGTTTTTATGCTTCCAAATCATCTCATATTGATGGGTTTTCTTCTTCATGACATGACCGACCTTTCTAACCGATTATTTGAGCTTGTAAAACAAATTTCTTTCTCTGTTTTCTGCAATAGGCAGTGCCCAAAAACCCTTCCTTTTTGGTTTGTTTCGATTTCTTGTTTTAGTTTGTCGTTTGTTGCTTCTGGTTGTTGTTGTTGTTGTCGATTTATCTGTTGTAGTATCAGATAACCTTTTTTCATGAACTTTTGATCGAAAACCCTAACGTTGTGTTAGAGGAAAAATGGCTTTGTCTGGTAATGTATGAAAGAAGTTTTCAATAAAATTTTAGAGAAAGGAGTTATTTTGTAATGTTTACTCGGTTTGTCGTTAAGATTGGGATGAGAGCTAAGTGTTATTAGAACCCATAGATGGAACTAAGTTATGCTTGTATTAGGAAGTCTGTTTCCCGAGATCGTGTGATTTCCGAATCGAGGTGTACGGGAGAGCGAACCCGAGGACGTGGGAGCAGTGGGATCCAGATCGAGAACTGTACGTGTCGAGGTCGACTGAGAAGCGTACGTGTCGAGATCGAGTAAGAGAAGTCGTTGTCGAGCTCGTTTGAAGACAGCCGTGTCGAGCTCGTTTGAAGACAGTCGTTGTCGAGCAGCATTAGCTTGGAGTTCGGTAAGGGCACTTCATATTCTACGTGTTTATGTTTTGTGCGTAATAGCACTTCTAAACATTCTAGGATTTTTATTGTTATATTACTATGTATGGATTCCTTGATTTGTGTCGAGCATGTAATGTTGGGATATGATTGGGTTTTTGCATGTATTTAATATGAGATTGAATATATGTTGTGAATTATGTATTGACTGTTGAATTGCGTTTCTTCATGTCGGGCTTGCTCTTTTTATTTGACATGCGGTTGAATATCTTGTGTATAACTCTTTGAATATTGTAAGCGGAGAGCTGTTCATCGAGTGAGCGAGCTAGGCGAGTCGTTATGATGTTTTTGAGCCGTGACCCGGATAACTAAGGGTGCTAGGTCCCCTTTTGTTTACGGGAGATTGGCTAGACGTCGCCACGCTATGGGACCTGAGTTGACTGTCCTAGGGAGAGCGAAGATCCCAAGGCTTCGCTGGACTTTCCAAAGATACTGATGCGGCGTGTGCATTCCGGAAAAATTGTCGAGTCGAGAGAAATGGATCGCGAGTTAAGTCGAGTTTAGAGTGAGAAGGTCGAGTCACGTGTGGTGATTGATATACATTGTTGTGTTGCTTATTTCTTGATGCCGTGTTTATTTTGAATTGTTGAGAAGTTGACCCTTTCCCGTGGTGCCTTCAATCCATGACGGTTACCCAGGCGATGTCGAGGGTGCAGAACTTCGGCGGCCAGATGATGGCGAGGAGGAGCTCGACGAGGATCAGGGCGACGACCTCTACCTGTCGTGATTTGTTTTATCTATGTTTTGGGTACAGTGACTGTGACCAGTTGGGCCGGTTATGTTCTTTTTGGGATGACTGTTCCTTGTTGTTTTTGTGTATAGTGGTTGTGACCAGTTTGGGCTAGATGTCATTTTGAGCACAGGGTAGACTGGCGGTTTACTTTTGGAGCAGCCCCCTGCGTGGGTGTCTGCCGGAAGTACCCCCAGGGTATGATTGCTCTCTTGAAGTCGTCATACCTTAGGTGTATTTCTTGTACATTTATTACTCTGTTATTTTGTATACAGTATTATTTCGAGTGGTATATATGTATGTGATGCATGTATGTTTTATTAGAATTTAAGTCTTGTGTCTTAGTTGCATCATGTTTCGAAAAGCTGTAATTACTCTGATGTGCACGAGCTGGTTTTAAAAAAAAAAATAGACCGTACTTTCTAAAAGGCACAAGAGTATCGTTTTAAAACACATCGCATACAGGGTAACTTGAACTCGATGTGTTGAGCTCGGTAACTCGAGCTCGGTATGTCGAGCTCGGTAGCGGTCCGGAAACGGGTCGTTACATTGTTGGTATCGTGAGCTTGATTCGGTTCCGAAAGTGTGCATAGGAATTTGGACTGGTCACTGTGTCGGGTTATGTGTTGGGTACCTAATTGTACTATGTTGATTGTTGTTTGGTTAAGTGAAGCACTTATTGCTTGAAAAATTGTTTGAACTATTTCTTGATTGAAGCAGTGTGTTTTAACACATCCTTGTTGTGAGATTCTGACAGGGTTTGAACTTTGTGGAATCTAATGCCACCTCGTAGGGATACAACAGCTGCGACCGAGAACGTCGACATGGAACGAGCAATTCAAGCTATGACCGAGATGGCGGCAGCCATGGCTCAACAATCACCGCCAGAACTCAACAGTTAACGCGATGGCTCAACAGGCAGCGGCGTTAACCCAAAGAAACTTACAAAGAACAACAGCGAGCAGAGCGAAATGCTGAAGCTAGAGGATTGGCAGACTTTAGGAAGCATGACCCACCGAAGTTCTATGGTGAGCCAAATCCAGATAAAGCTGATCTTTGGATGCAAGAGATCGAGAAGATCTTCGAGGCACTCCATTGCCCAAACAACGTGAAGGTCGACTACGCCACCTACTTGCTGCTAGGAGACGCAGAGTATTGGTGGAAAGGAGTGAAGCAAACATTTATAGCAGAACGTCGCGAGATGACCTGGGAGCTTTTCCGTGAAAGGTTCTTGGACAAGTACTTCCCAGATACTGCACGAGCCGAGAAGGAGCAAGAGTTTCTTCAATTGCAGCAAGGCGGTATGACAATGTCCGAGTATGCGGCCAAGTTTGAGTCACTGGCGAGGTATTTCAGTCCATTTCGGGATCGAGCTGACCAAAGATGGTTAAGTGAGAGATTCCAACGAGGTCTAAGATTTGACATTCAGAAGTCAGTGGTGTCATTGAGGATTCGAAACCTCCAAGAGCTGATAGATCGCTGTGTCGAGGTAGAAGGAGTAAGAAGCCACAAGAAGAAGACTGTTGTAGGCGGACCGGTGAGACCCCAGAGTGCGGGGCAGAAGTTTACACAGAAGGGGAAACAACTGCAGAAGAAGCCTTACAACCGACCTCAGGGGAACGACAACAGGGGACAATATCGTCCGATGACCCAGGGAGCGAGAAGCGGAGGACAGACCGGTGTCGAGGTGACTTGCTATCGTTGTGGAAAGCCAGGACATTATGCGAGTAACTGTACTCAGAAGGAGGAGGTGTGTTTCAACTGTAAGAAGCCAGGGCATTTTGCCAAGGATTGTCCTACACCTAAAGCTGAACCGGCAATGCTTGCGGCAAAGGCCAAAGGAAAGCGTCAGGTAGCTAAAGGCAGAGTCTTCTGCATGAGCGGTGAGGAAGCAGAGCGAGCTGAAGATCTTATTCAAGGTGAATGTGAGATTGAGGGTAAATCCTTATCCGTCCTCTTTGATTCGGGTGCAACCCATTCCTTTATTTCTTCTGATTGTGTGAACCATTTGAACTTGACTGCGGATCGCTTTGCTCAAATTGGTAGTTACAACCCCAGCTGCTAAAACCTTAGTCACAAACACTGCATGTCTTAATTGTGTAGTGGTTATTCAGAGTAGAAAATTTGTGGTCAATTTGGTTTGTTTGCCTCTTAAGGGCTTAGATGTCATCCTCGGGATGGATTGGTTGTCACACCACCATGTCCTCTTGGACTGTGCCCATAAAACTGTAATTTTTCCAGACCTTGGAGTCTCCCATTATCTTTCTGCTGAACGTATTGGAGTTTCTTTGAAAGAAGGAACTAGGGAATACATGTATCTGGCTAGTTCAGAAGTTTTCCAGCAGGTCGACGTGAAGAATGTACCAGTAGTGTGTGACTTTGTGGACGTTTTTCCCGAAGACGTGCCAGGGTTACCACCAGTGCGAGAGGTCGAGTTCTCCATCGACCTGATTCCAGGGACAGGACCTATTTCCAAAGCGCCATACAGGATGTCTCCTGCCGAGATGAAAGAACTGAAGTCCCAGATCGAACACTTGGAGTCATAGCAATTCATACGACCGAGCGTGTCACCGTGGGGAGCTCCAGTGTTGTTGGTTAAGAAGAAGGATGGACGATCAAGGCTGTGCGTGGACTACCGCGAGCTCAACAAGGTTGTGGTGAAGACCGGTTCTCCGTTCCCTCGTATTGACGACTTGATGGATCAACTTCGTGGAGCGGCGATCTTTTCCAAGATAGACTTGAAGTCGGGCTACCATCAGATTCGCGTGAAGGAGGAAGATGTCCCCAAAACAGCTTTCAGGACCAGATACGGTCACTACGAGTATTTGGTGATGCCGTTTGGAGTACGAATCGCGCCACCGTGTGTTTATGGACTACATGAATAGGATTTTCCATTCGTTCTTGGATCAGTTTGTTGTAGTGTTCATCGACGACATATTGATCTACTCGAGGAACCGAGAAGAGCACGAAGAACACTTATGTCGAGTATTGCAGATATTACGAGAGAAGCAACTCTATGCCAACCTGTCGAAGTGCGAATTTTGGCTCGAAGAGGTGAATTTTCTTGGTCATGTGATTTCCAAAGAAGGGATAGCTGTGGATCCAACTAAGATTGAGGCTGTGTTAGCGTGGGAACAGCCGAAGGCGATTCTGACATCGGGAGTTTTGTTGGCTTAGCGTGCTATTATCGAAGATTCATTGAAGGTTTCTCGAAGATTGTCGCGCCTCTTTACGGCTTACGAGGAAGGATCAACCTTTGCCTGGACCGAGGAGTGTGAATCCAGTTTTCAAAGGCGAAGGAGCTTTTGACGACAGCGCCGTGTTGATTTTGCCTCAACCGTAAGAGCCTTACGAGGTGTATTGTGATGCGTCACACCAGGGATTGGGATGCGTCTTTGATGCAACATCGGAAGGTGGTCGCGTATGCTTCAAGACGACTTAAGATTCACGAGAGGAACTACCCTACTCACGACTTGGAGTTAGCGTGGTGGTTTTTGGCGTCAAGATATGGAGGCACTACCTTTATGGGAGCACTCTTCTTGTTTCGGAGATCACAAGAGCTTGAAGTACCTGTTCGACCAGAAAGAGCTCAACATGCGTCAGCGAAGATGGACAGAATTTCTCAAGGACTACGACTTTACGTTGGAATACCATCCCGGTAAGGCTAACGTAGTAGCAGATGCATTGAGCAGGAAGAGCGTTCTAGTTTCCTCAATGATGATCAAGGAGTTGGAGATGCTCGAGAAGTTCCGAGACTTGAAGTTGAGTGTGGAAGTTTCACCGGGGAAGCTGAGATTTGGTATGCTTACCATTTCTAACAGATTGTTGGACGAGATCCGAGACCAGCAAGTTCATGACGAGCTACTGCAAGAGAAGGTTCAGTTGATAGCGCAAGGGAAGGCGACAGAATTCCAAGTCGGAACGGACGACATCTTAAGATGCAATGGCCGAGTATGTGTACCTAACGTAGCCGAGCTGAGAAAGTTAATACTCGACGAAGCGCATAAGAGCAACTTTAGTATTCATCCAGGAGTTACGAAGATGTATCAAGACTTGAAGAAGCATTTTTGGTGGTCCGGAATGAAGAAGCAAGTGGACGAGTACGTAACCGTGTTTAACGTGTCAGAAAGCGAAGGTGGAGCACCAACGACCTGCGGGAATGCTACAATCGCTTGACGTACCAGTATGGAAATGGGACAGTATCTCCATGGATTTCGTTGTAGGTTTGCCGAAGACGCAGAAAAAGAATGATTCGATTTGGGTGATCGTCGACCGATTGACCAAATCTGCTCATTTCCTACCAGTGAGGTCGACATACAACGTGGAAAAGCTGACTGAGATCTATATCGCGGAGATAGTACGACTTCATGGAATACCCTCTTCAATCGTGTCGGACCGAGATCCGAAGTTCACGTCTCATTTTTGGAGGGAATTGCAAGAAGCGATGGGAACCGAGCTCAGGCTTAGCTCGGCATATCATCCCCAAACCGACGGTCAAACTGAGAGAACGATCCAATCGCTTGAAGAATTGTTGCGAGCGTGTACCTTAGATCACCGAGGAAGTTGGGATGACGTCTTACCATTGGTGGAGTTCACCTACAATAACAGTTTCCATGCGAGTATTGGAATGGCACCTTTTGAAGCACTGTATGGACGTAAATGTCAGACGCCTCTTTGTTGGTACCAGGATGGCGAGCGTTCTGTTGTAGGACCAGATATGATCCAGCGGATCATCGAGAAGATCCGTTTGATCGAGAGATAGGATGCGAACGTCTCAAAGTCGACCGGAAGAGTTATGCGGACCAAAGACGTCGACCGCCGAGTTCGAGGAAGGAGAACATGTATTTCTTAGAGTCACCCCCACCATCGGAGTTGGTCGAGCGATCAAGTCCAAGAAACTTACCCTAAATTTATTGGACCTTATCGATTCTTCGTCGTATTGGTCGAAGGCATATCGATTGCCTTGCCACCCTTCTTGTCAAACATTCATGACGTCTTCCACGTCTCACGATTCGAAGTATATTTCCGACCCTCTCATGTCATCGAACCGGATGTGATTCAACCGAGGATGACTTATCCTTCAAGCATCACCAGCAAGGATCGTTGATAGGAAAGCCAAACGATTCTTGAACAAAGAGATCCAACTTGTCAAAGTTGTGTGGGATCGTAAGACCGGAGATGCGACTTGGGAGCTGGAGGAGAGAAGATGAAGACTCGATTACCACTGAACTTTTCCGAGGTAAGAATCTTATTTGCAATTTCGAGGACGAAATTTTTTTAGAGGGAGAGATTGTAACACCTGAGGACGAGATCACGAGATCGACCTCGTGTCGAGACCTCGTACCAAGACCTCGTGTCGAGATCCCGTGCCAAGAACGCGTACCGAGCTGAGGAGATCGCGTGCATTAGCTGATGAGGTCGCGTACCGAGCTGAGGAGGTCGCATGTCGAACTGAGGAGGCCGCGTGCACGAACTCGTGTTAGAGCCTTGTGCGCTTGCACGAGCACCCTGGTCGACATCGTGTCGAGATGATAACACTCGTATTTTTACGAACGTTATTCAGCGTTATGATTATTTTGTTTGTTATATTTATATTGTCGGCCTGCAGTTCTCGTCGCTGTGCTTCTTTTTAGATCTGTAACCTATAGAGTAGGGGGTAATCATGAGAGAGGAGAGATTAGATGGGTAGATTGATTGATGGGATTAGCATCTCATAACTGTAGTTACGATTATGCCCTTCTCTCACCAGCTGTATATCACGATCAGTTTTCTCAAACACTCACTTTCTCTTTTCTTCTTTCTTCTTCCTTCTTCTCTGAGTTCCTATTCCTCTCCAAAACCTCCATCGAAGAACCTTGGATTTTATTGAGCTTCTGCATAAACTTTCTTCATCAATCTTGTTCCTCATCATCCTCTCGACATATCTCACCATCTCGACCACCATTTGAGGTATGAAAAACAGATTCTCTTCCTTCATGCTACTGTTTAGCGCCATTTCTTCTTTCCATTTTAGCTAGTTTTTATGCTTCCAAATCATCTCATATTGATGGGTTTTCTTCTTCATGACATGACCGACCTTTCTAACCGATTATTTGAGCTTGTAAAACAAATTTCTTTCTCTGTTTTCTGCAATAGGCAGTGCCCAAAAACCCTTCCTTTTTGGTTTGTTTCGATTTCTTGTTTTAGTTTGTCGTTTGTTGCTTCTGGTTGTTGTTGTTGTCGATTTATCTGTTGTAGTATCGTATAACCTTTTTCATGAACTTTGATCGAAAACCCTAACGTTGTGTTAGAGGAAAAATGGCTTTGTCTGGTAATGTATGAAAGAAGTTTTCAATAAAATTTTAGAGAAAGGAGTTATTTTGTAATGTTTACTCGGTTTGTCGTTAAGATTGGGATGAGAGCTAAGTGTTATTAGAACCCATAGATGGAACTAAGTTATGCTTGTATTAGGAAGTCTATTTCCCGAGATCGTGTGATTTCCGAATCGAGGTGTACGGAGAAGCGAACAGAGGACGTGGGAGCAGTGGGATCCAGATCGAGAACTGTACGTGTCGAGGTCGACTGAGAAGCGTACGTGTCGAGATCGAGTAAGAGAAGTCGTTGTCGAGCTCGTTTGAAGACAGCCGTGTCGAGCTCGTTTGATGACAGTCGTTGTCGAGCAGCATTAGCTTGGAGTTCGGTAAGGGCACTTCATATTCTACGTGTTTATGTTTTGTGCGTAATAGCACTTCTAAACATTCTAGGATTTTTATTGTTATATTACTATGTATGGATTCCTTGATTTGTGTCGAGCATGTAATGTTGGGATATGATTGGGTTTTTGCATGTATTTAATATGAGATTGAATATATGTTGTGAATTATGTATTGACTGTTGAATTGTGTTTCTTCATGTCGGGCTTGCTCTTTTTATTTGACATGCGGTTGAATATCTTGTGTATAACTCTTTGAATATTGTAAGCGGAGAGCTTTTCATCGAGTGAGCGAGCTAGGCGAGTCGTTATGACGTTTTTGAGCCGTGACCCGGATAACTAAGGGTGCTAGGTCCCCTTTTGTTTACGGGAGATTGACTAGACGTCGCCACGCTTACGGGACCCGAGCCGATCGCCCTAGGGAGAGCGAAGATCCCAAGGCTTCTACCGACTTTCCAAAGATCTGATGCAGCGTGTGCATTCCGGAAAAATTGTCGAGTCGAGAGAAATGGATCGCGAGTTGAGTCGAGTTTAGAGTGAGAAGGTCGAGTCACGTGTGGTGATTGATATACATTGTTGTGTTGCTTATTTCTTGATGCCGTGTTTATTTTGAATTGTTGAGAAGTTGACCCTTTCCCGTGGTGCCTTCAATCCATGACGGTTACCCAGGCGATGTCGAGGGTGCAGAGAACTCGACAGCAGATGATGGCGAGGAGGAGCTCGACGAGGATCAGGGCGACGACCTCTACCTGTCGTGATTTGTTTTATCTATGTTTTGGGTACAGTGACTGTGACCAGTTGGGCCGGTTATGTTCTTTTTGGGATGACTGTTCCTTGTTGTTTTTGTGTATAGTGGTTGTGACCAGTTTGGGCTAGATGTCATTTTGAGCACAGGGTAGACTGGCGGTTTACTTTTGGAGCAGCCCCCTGTGTGGGTGTCTGCCGGAAGTACCCCCAGGGTATGATTGCTCTCTTGAAGTCGTCATACCTTAGGTGTATTTCTTGTACATTTATTACTCTATTATTTTGTATACAGTATTATTTCGAGTGGTATATATGTATGTGATGCATGTATGTTTTATTAGAATTTAAGTCTTGTGTCTTAGTTGCATCATGTTTCGAAAAGCTGTAATTACTCTGATGTGCACGAGCTGGTTTAAAAAAAAAAAAAATAGACCGTACTTTCTAAAAGGCACAAGAGTATCGTTTTAAAACACATCGCATACAGGGTAACTTGAACTCGATGTGTTGAGCTCGGTAACTCGAGCTCGGTATGTCGAGCTCGGTAGCGGTCCGGAAACGGGTCGTTACAAGGACCAACAGCTTGAGCTTGATCTCGACAGGTTGAGCTTGATCTCGGTTGAGCTTAAATTAATAATTTTTTGAATGACCAAGTAAGGATTTTACCAGTAAGTGAATCAAACAAACATTGAAATTCATGATGTAATTCTGCTGTATCATAATCACGCTCTTCATAGATGAGTCTGT
The DNA here is from genome assembly GCA_037113605.1 of Calophaca sinica. Taxonomy (NCBI): domain Eukaryota; kingdom Viridiplantae; phylum Streptophyta; class Magnoliopsida; order Fabales; family Fabaceae; genus Calophaca; species Calophaca sinica. The sequence continues at coordinate 26,147,389 of CM073730.1, read as the reverse complement.
TCCCCAGATTTCTTGTAACATAACCTTTAGGATATGGAATTGAAGGGAATTCCTTTAGAGTTCTTCGGTTTGCTTGCAGTAATTTCTCAATCTCTAAAAGAGTTAGATTTCGGATTTCTTCATTGCTAAGCTCCAGATCTAGATTGGTAAGAAAAGTAGTAGAAAATAAAATCAACTATTTATGTAGTATTTAATAGCTATAATAGTAATTATAAATCTCTCTTTGATTAAATGTGATTTTCAGAGTTCAAACCTTTGTTATTTGACAATCTTCTCTGATCATATAGAATTCCATCTGATAACCATTGCCAAGTTTGATACCATACTTCCTCTGGTCTGTTAATGGTACTTGTTAAAAGCATTGTGACAAATAGGTTTCTCAAATAGTATCCTGATCCCCAATCTTTTGCTTCTTTAATAGCTTGAATGTATTCTCTATCATCTTCAAGCAACCCCATAGCAAAACACGCTTCTCTAAAAGTTGAATGTTGGATACCACCCACAGTTCTAACATCTTCATAGCTAGTTGGTCCCTTTACAACAGTGAGCATCATCCGTAAGTAAAATAGTTCACCTGTACACGGAGGTACCCAAATTAGCCTGCCAATAGTATATCCACCTTTACGTGGCTTCCAAGTTCTTCTTGCCTTAACATAGACAAATTTTGAAGCAAATTGAGCATAAGTCAAATTTTTTGCTTGAAGAAAAGTCTGATTTGTTTGTAACCAAGATGTAAACATTGACTCCTTAACAGTTGGTTTTGAAAGAATGTCATCAATGTCTTGCCAATCGTTAAAGTATACTGGTATTCACCAGGAAGGTGACAAACCACCCTTTCATCTGCTGCCTTTCTAGCATGAATTGGAAATTTAAAAATCCTCCAACATGCTTCAGAAGGTGATATATATCGACAGTCAAGGTATTGTTTGATCTCGTCAATATTTTGATGGTTTGCTTAGGAGCTTGATCTTACGAAGGTTCAATAACAGTGATGTCCGATCATATCCTTTATTTATGTACTTGAATAAATATTTGATCGAAGTACTCTGGTTACACCATTCCATGTTAATATGAGCTTGGTACTTCAATAATAAATATGGATTGTAAGGCACAACACTACGGTTGTCAAGACAAATACCATTTCTCATAACTATTGTGGTACCATTGTCTCTTCTCCTGTACACTGGATAGCCTTCTTGGTCTACTATAGTTGTGTTTTGGTACTTCTTAGGATAAAACTTTGAGCATTTACCATCTTTCATGCAAGGTAATGATCTATTAGCTGTACCACATGGACCGTGGATCATGTGAGTTTTCACCAAGTCATATAAGTCTTTTTGATTCTCCTTATCTGGTATTTCTGCTGAAATGATCTTATCAATATCATTAGGAGTAGGGTACTTGCTAGAAGGATGAAGGAATATAAGAAGGTGTGCATGTGGCAATCCTCTCTTTTGAAACTCAATTGTGTACATATCTAAAATAGAAGTGCAAAATACATAGTGTTAGTTAATGTACTATAAAGCAAATAGTAAGGATTAGCAGAAAGTAGTTAGCATGAAAACCTGAAACTTACATGCCAGAACTTTTCCTAGCACATTCTTCTTCCTCAGATCTGATAACATTTCATCAAACTTCATCTTGAATATCCTTGAAATGATATCAGGCCGATCTTGTGGTTTCAAATTTATTGGACCAAGTAACCTCTGAATTTCTGGCCAATTAGGATTGCATGTAAATGTTATAAACAAATCAGGAAATCCAACATAGCTACAAATAGCCATTCCATCAAAGTATAGCTGATCCATGTATCTACGACTGCCCACGTATGTGGAAGGTAGTATTACTCTTTTGCCTTTGTTTGAACCTTGAGTTTGGACATCACTTTCATTTTCATTTAAACTGCTGTATTTATCAACCCTTAATTTGGTTTGATTTCTCCTAATGAAAGATAATCTTTCTGATTCCACCATACTATATGCATCGACCAAAAATTGTTGGAAGAGTCTCTTTGATCGTAACAAAGTTTGTGCCTCTTCTCTCCTTGTCTGGATTCTAAAAGAAATCCATTCTCTGACAGTCAGTCGATTCCTCTTTCTTTCATTATTATCTCTAGATCTATGAGATATGTCGTGTCTGTAGCCATCCTCAGCATAAGGGAATAATAGTGGATATTGGTAACTCAAATAACTTGCATGCAATTCATCTATTCTCTGCAGTTCACCATCCTGTTTCTCCATAATGATATCTCTTTTTGAAGCGTAATCAACATCACCAACAATAAGAGTCGCTACTCGATTAATCGATGGTAAATTATATACTCGACCATCTGTAGATCTTTCAGATATCAACTTCAGTTTTAGATTAGGGACAGCAGCATTGCTCAATCTTTCTCTTGCCATCCTAAAGGACTTTGCATGATTATTATATTGATCTAGCATTGCTGACAATTTAGCCACAATTTGTGGATCAATATTGTTGTGATACCTGTAAATCAATAAAGATAAATAGGACTTAAATAGACACGTACAAATATTGAAGTCTCCTTGGAACTAAAGATTTTATGTCGAATGTGTACATACCTTAATCCATGAATTCTATTTTTGATTTCATTTTCAGTGTCATAAATATAAAGCTGTGCAAACTTTGGAGTTTGACCTGGCATAGGTAACATGCTGCCAATTCTGTGGCATGGTTGACCTTGTATTCTAATATTTGGTGGTCCTCTACCATCATTAATTGATCTATCAAGCTTTGCACCGGGTGATGTGAAAGCAAACATCATGTTATATATGTGTATATGGTCTTGATAATTTTATTGTCTGGCAGAGTTATTATCAAAAAGTAGATCTTTGAAGAATGGAGGAGGTGTTGTCAAGAATAGAAGTTGAACCCTTCCTTTACCACAACAAAGTTCAAACTTAGGGATTGTGGTATCTCTGTGTTTCCTTACTCTTTCCTTATACCACATATATGCTCCACAGAACTCACATTCAATTAGTGGATCACCAATATCAGAGTATCCTGTATAGCAAACACAAAGTCAATAGCATTTCCTTATTATCATTCACAATGGAAATTAAGCATTAATAATCAAAACCTTGGTTTAAATTTGCAGGTTCAACATTGTTGGCATTGAATTGACAGTCTTCTTCGTCAGAACTTGAGTTACTGTTAGAAGTGAATTCTTTTAAAGAACAATTTGAAACCATTGTTAGAAATTGCTTATGAAGATGGTTAGATATAAATTTATCATCAATTGTATAGGTAATTATTGTTAATAGTACCTTCGGCTGTACGAACTCCAATTGTAGCAACATCTTCATCTTCAGAAGAATCATCTGCATCTCCTCTATACAAATGATGATTTTGGGTTAGTTGAGTTGAGCTGGAAGTCCCTGCGAAATTAGTATTTGATGAAGAGGCTGCCATATTATAGGATCTGTTTGCATATCTTTGATCCACATAATTTGGATTAATGTTAGCAAACTTGCTCATAAGATTGACACCCAATCCACCAATATGAATGGATCTTCTTTGTCTTTGGAATGGTTGTTGGCTTGTACTTGGCTGAGTATACTGACAGTTAATTTGGCTATTGACATTTAAACTCCTATTTGTGATATCTGAAAGTGGAGAAAAGTTTGTTGGCCTCTGTGGAAGATTGTTGTGTTGCATGTTCTGTTGAATTCTTTGTCGATTCATTGCTCTAGGGAATGTTACTCCTTTATCACGTAGCAGACTCTTTCTCTTTAATCTTGTATTCTTTGCATCATCCTTCATTCTATTTTGATCTCTATCCATGACTTGAAATTAAATTGTGTCTAAGGGTATAAAAATTGGCATTAGTTACTGCAGCAATCAACTACAAATATACTACTCTAAATTATGCAGATATATTACTCTAAAACTGCATCAATGAATTGCAATAATAACTCAAAATAGATAAGCATATTTTTAATTTATCTTGAACAAAGGATGACTTCCATAAAGTATTATTCTCAATAATGTACGTAGCAAGAAACAATGTCAGAGTCTGCATTATATATTTAGAATAACCAATATTGTTTCTGTTTATTTTTTCGCAAGTGAATTTGTTGTTGCATGTTATTCTTTGTGGTATGAATAGGTATACAGTAGTTGCAAAAGGAAGTTGCAATTGCCCCCAGGATTTCAGTTTCTGCAATTTTCTTCAACAAAATTGTTGAACAGTCTATGAATGAACTTTTGCAGAAAAAATAAGTTACCTGGTGATCAAAGGTTTATGGCCAAAAACCCCTTATAATCTTCCTAATGCAGCTCACTATATGTTTCCTGTTACATTGAAGGTCAAACACAGCAGCCAATACTAAATGAGAAGTTGCAACTTGCATGCCTAGCCAATTTGAGATCAACATGAAGCAATAAGCAGTAAGCAGAAAAATGGTACAAAAAGCAGCAAAAAATAACTGTTTAAGCATACCTAATGTCTTTCTGCTCTTTTTGTTGATGTTCACCTCTTCTGCATCATCCAGAACCAAATTCATGTTTTCATGAAAACCCTGTTTAAAAACAATAAAATCACAAAATTGTTAGATTAGATTATAAATTCAAAACTGAATAGTGTGATTGTTCAACCTAAAAAAAAAATATTTGAAAACTGATTCACTTTGTTGAGTACAAATATTTGATGATCATGTTAATGAAATCCAGAAATGCAACTTGAAATCATAAAATAAGTATTTAATACCATTAAGAGCTCCAAAACAGAGAATAAGGTAACTGCAGAGAAATAAGTATTATAATATCATGAATGTCTCAAATATATATATATATATATACACACACACACACACTAAATCAATTGATAAGAGCTCCAAATTATAACAATGTAACTGCAGGGAGATGATAAAATGTTGGTCTATGAGTACATGTCAAATAGAAGTTGGACTTAATATAGCTTGGTTGGTCTCTCAGCCATTTCACAATCAAATCTACTCATCCATAAAGATATAACAATGAGAAGACTCAGCAAGGCAAAGTACAAAAGATAACATTTCTTTGGATTAAAAAGTAGGAACTATTGAAATTACAGTTGATATTTAATGCTGAAATTGAAGCACTGATTTTGAACTTTGTAAAGCTTGAGCAACACCCATGTGATTGAAATTGTTGCACTAATTTTAGCACTCTTAAGGAGTTCATGTCAAAGCCATAGAATTATCTCAAATATACAGAACTATAGTAACTATAAGGATTTTCTAAAAGATTATTACTTCTTTGAAGTGAACCTTTGCAAGAATTCTACCACTACATTTTCATGTACCTGACATGGAAGCAACTCCAAGCATCAATTCGTTCCTTGAATAAGCATTTATAAATCTTCCTGCTGCCACCTTCATAATATCAGGATCTCATTAACACTAATAAAAACTATATTTCCACCATACATATGAGACTGAGAAGGAGAAAAATAAAATTTCCTTCTACCTTTCAATAAGCAATCTGATTCTTATCCTTTGCAATTGGTGCTCAAAGAAGCAAAACTATTTCTCCCAGTTCAGCTGCCAATAAAGAGAAGAAGAACCTTATAATCAACAGCAAAGGTTACATCTTATTACTCAAGCAATAAATTATCAGGATCTCATTAACACTAATAAAAACTATATTTCCACCATACATATGAGACTGAGAAGGAGAAAAATAAAATTTCCTTCTACCTTTCAATAAGCAATCTGATTGTTATCCTTTGCAATTGGTGCTCCAAGAAGCAAAACTATTTCTCCCAGTTCAGCTGCCAATAAAGAGAAGAAGAACCTTATAATCAACAGCAAAGGTTACATCTTATTACTCAAGCAATAAATCATTACGTTGTAGCCCTTGAGTAGACTTGTTTTTAGTATCTTTTATAATTATCAGTAAATTATAATTAGCATCTGAGCCTTGCTTCAATTTAATGGAACCTTACCTCATTTTTCTCTATTCTAGATCTGAATTTAGTAAGATATTGAAATTTGAGATACATTTCAGTAAAGATAAGTTGGAACACCAAGAAGCAACTGCCTTAAAGAATACTCTCAAGAACCAAATGGTTCAATGCAAGCATAAATGGTTCAACTACCTTAAAACTGTAATATTACTTAATCATTGCAAGTATAAATTTACACTCAAATCAAGTAGGAAGAATCAGTATTGCCCACACCGCATGACATATGCTTTAGTTAGTGGTTGCTATTCTTTGCGCTGATATATGAAGTTTGCATTTTGTAGGACAAAGTAAATCATACAATACCTTATCTTTGAACTAACCTATTGAAGTTGAGAGTGAAGCATTCTTGAATAACTATTGAAGGATGTCTGTCAATGAAGCCTTTGATCGCAATGTTAACTTTGTCTGTCAAAGAAGCATTGTGTGTTTTTTCCATTGAAGAAGGTCCAATACTGATTTGCTATCAAAATAGAAAAAAGTTGTAATTTAAAAAAGATAACTATAAAATAACCAATGGAACAGGATGTAGTTAGCTGAAATTTTTTTATTACCATTACAGTGTCACCTTACTTTTGTTATAAAATTGTTAGGTTGTTTTGGTTCCATGTACTCAACTTAGTTGACCTATACAAAGGTCAAGTTTGTAATTTTATTTGCTATGTAAAATTTGTTTCTTTTATTTATCTGATATGTAATTTGATTTTTATTTTTATCACCTAGATTATGATTATGATGTAGCAAATGGTTTACCATGCACAACTTTTGATGGTTTGCCTGTCATCCTTTCAATTTTAGACATCTCTCCACACCAACTCTCAAGAAATGTACTTTATTACTATTTTTTAGCAAGAATAGAAGCAGTTTGTAGCATGAATAGAAGCTGGCTTCCTGGTTCTCGGCTGATAATTTCAGATTTCCTGCTTCTCAGCTGCTCCATGCTACTTATGTAAGTCAATGCCTATAAAGGTAGGGTGGCCCATTTTGTGTTCAGTCTGCCTTCATCTTTTCAACTTCTGCGGCATATCTTGCTTTTTAAAGAGTGATGTAGGCAATTTTGAGCAATTAAATAACTTGGCTTTTGAAATTGGCTCAGTTCAGTGTTAATTTCGTTTTCAACCAAATTATAATTATAATTTAAATCCTGCTATCTGCAGGAAATTTGTTTTACTCCTATTAAAAATTGACAGCACAATATTATAGTTTCAAGTATATATGTACATGTATCCAGGTGGACTTTTGTAAAAATAAATGGATATGATTTTGTTGGTGACAAGAGTGATTACTCTCTGGTTATCACTCATGGTCTCCAATATTGTCCAAGTCTTGCTACTAAAAGCACTGTGGTATAACTATCAATGGAATTTTTGGAGTGTATACTTTTTACAATATATAATAGTACGTACCTATAACTTTTATAGGTATTGGATGGTAATACATCTACTTTATGCAAAGACATATGCATCATTCGAAACTCTAGAGTACAATATTTTTAGGGACTTGTATGCACACAACATTCAGAATATACAATATTTGTGATGTGATAATTTTTCAATTGATTCCCCAATCACAGGTAAAATATTATGTGTTTCCCTCCTTGAAACTGATAAGTGATCAGCTGCCCATATGGATTCAACATGTTGTCAATGAATTCATCTAATCTACACTTGAACAAAGTAGGAAAATGATATTATTTAGTCCCATTTATTGTGGAGAGTCTGGGCATTTCGCATTTCGCAAGCGGCGCTCGTTGAAGGTCTCTGTCTTGTGAGGAAAGTGTGGGGTGGGTAGGTTTTTGAATGGTATATGTTTTCTGGGTCGCTTTTTTATTTTAATTTCAAGGATCTGTTTTGCAATAGTTATAGGGTTTATTATGCTGGATCTCTATATTCGTGTTAACTCTGGGTTATTATAATCACATATGTGGTGTTATTTAAAAAAAAAGATATTATTTGTGTGTCATTGCCCTGGAAGATCTTTATTTCTGTGAGCATGGTATTTATAGGACCTTTTATAGGTTATAACATTGTTTTCTTGATATATTGAAATCTATTGTTGCAGATGCCATTCCCTCACGTAGAGCCATCCTCTTGCAAATATATGTTGCGATGTAATCCATGCCTTGGTACAGTTTGCTTCCAACTATTTCTGAGCACCTGACAGAAATTGGCTGGACAAAGTCTTTTCCTAGAATATATCATGTTGGAAGCAAACTGTCGAGATCAAGCTCAAGCTGTCGAGATCAAGCTGTCGAGATCAAGATCAAGCCGTCGAGATCATGTCGAGATCAAGCTCAAGCTGTCGAGAGCAAGCTGTCGATATCATGTCGAGATCAAGCTCAAGCTGTCGAGATCAAGCTGCCGAGATCAAGCTGTAGAGACAAATTAAGTAGCTTCATATTCTACTAAGTTGTAAAGTGCAAATAACTTCCTTCATATTCCACTAAGTCGTGAAAGCTACAGTTCACATACACACACATTCACCAATGTGATTGCAAAATATGTGCCCAATTGAAAGGACATTAGTTAATGTTGTGTCTTACACATTGTTGCTACAGACAAAGCAGCAAATGATACAAAACATAGCAAAACATTGAATAAAACTATCACAAGTCATTCATTTTTTTATATGCTTGGCAATCTTGGTAGATGATAGTTGCGCAGGGTCATGATCTCTTTGCTGGGTCCCAAATTCATTAGAGCCTCTCTTTGCTGGAGTAACAGATCCTAGAAGCTCAGGGTCATGATCTGCTGTGGCAGATATGGTCTGCTGCATTGATCAAACTAAAGCAAGTAAATTTCCTTAATAAAAACATATTAAACTATATAATTGATTCAACAAAAGTACTGCTGCATTTTTCAAAACTTTTAATTATGTACAGAGTAATAAAGTAGAAAACAGATTTTCACTTACTGAATCCAAGTGAACAGATCCATTAATTTCAGATATTGACTGTTCTGGAATTTGAATATCCTGAATTCAATGATGGTAAGGTGTTAATTCAGATTATATTCTGTACGATTAGTTTGCACATGAGCAAGTAACGAAAAATAACAATAAGTGTAAAGGCATGCTAACACTTTCATATTGAATTGATTGACTTTGTTCGTCATTTTCTTTTTCAACCCCTGATGTACCCTGTAGTTGAAAACAATAGTATATTAAAATTGAAATGAAAAATAACATATAGAGTTATCATTTGTATAGTATAGAATCAGTTGACCTCTTGAGCATGAATCAATTCCTGTATGTGTTGAATCAATTCCAGATTGTCAGAAAAGTTTTGTAAAGAGTAGGTTTTGTATCCAGGCTGCACTTTGAACTTCAGTGCTAAGGTTGTTGCCAACATCTTATCAAGTACCTCTGGATAAACTTTCGGGTCATCTTCTCCCACCTAAATAAGTTTAATTCACTGAATGTAGTTAATTTGAAAATGATAAAGTTAAAAAAACATCAAATTGGTGCGTGTATACCTCAAGCATTTGATTTCTTAGAGCAAGTGCTGATGTTCCTACCATGTCAGCACAGTGACGATCCCAGAAAATAAGGGGTATAATCGTAACTTAAGCTATAAGATGCCAATCCCATCAATCAATCTACCCGTCTAATCGCTACTCTCTCATAATTACCCTCTACTCTATCGGTTCAGATCTACAACACAGCGACGAGAACGGCAAGCCGACAATGTAATAATTACAAACAATATAATAATAACGCTGAATAACGTTCGTAAGAATACGAGTTATCATCTCGACACGATGTCGACAAGGGTGCTCGTGCAAGCGCACAAGGCTCTAACACGAGTTCGTGCACGCGGCCTCCTCAGCTCGACATGCGACCTCCTCACTTCGATGCAGCGTCCTCGGCTAATGCACGCGATCTCCTCATTTCGGCAAATGACCTCGACAAGCGATCTTGGCACGGGATCTCGACACAAGGTCTTGAGTACGAGGTCTCGACACGAGATCTCGGCGAGGTCTCGATCCAACGTCTAATACGAGGTCGATCTCGTCCTCAGGTCTTACAATCTCTCCTTCTAAAAAAAATTTCGTCCTCGAAATTGCAAATAAGATTCTTACCTCTGAAAAGTTCGAGTAATCGAGTCTTCATCTTCTCCTCCAGCTCCCAAGTCGCATCTCCGTCTTGATCCCACACAACTTTGACAAGTTGAATCTCTTTGTTCCGCGAATTGTTTGGCTTTCCGATCAACGATCCTTCGCTGGTGATGCTTGAAAGATAGGTCGTCCTTGGTTGAATCACATCCGGTTCGATGGCGTGAGAGGGTCGGAAACATACTTCCGCAATTGTGAGGCGTGGAAGGCGTCGTGAATGTTCGACAAGAATGGTGGCAAGGCAATCGATATGCCTTTGGACCAATCTGACGAAGAATCTGGTAAGGTCCAATAAATTTAGGGGTAAGTTTCTTGGATTTGATCGCTCGACCAACTCGGTAGTGGGGTGACTCTAAGAAATACATGTTCTCCTTCCTCGAACTCGAGTGGTCGGCGTCGTTGCTGCTGCATAACTCTTACGTCGACTTTGAGGCGTTCGCATCCGATCTCGGATCAAGCGGATCTTCTCGATGGTCCGCTGGATCATATCTGGTCCCACAACGTAACGCTCGCCGTCCTGGTACCAACAAAGAGGCATCGACATTTACGTCCATATGATTGCTTCAAAGGTGCCATTCCAATACTCGCATGGAGCTGTTGTGTAGGTGAACTCCACCAATGGTAAGACGTCGTCCCAACTTCCTCGGTGATCTAACGTACAAGCTCGCAACAAATCTTCAAGTGATTGGATCGTTCTCTCAGTCTGACCGTCAGTCTGGGGATGATATGCCGAGCTAAGCCTGAGCTCGGTTCCCATCGCTTCTTGCAATTCCCTCCAAAAATGAGACGTGAACTTCGGATCTCGGTCCGACACGATTGAAGAGGGTATTCCATGAAGTCGTACTATCTCCGCGATGTAGATCTCGGTCAGCTTTTCCACGTTGTATGTCGACCTCACTGGTAAGAAATGAGCAGATTTGGTCAATCGGTCGACGATCACCCAAATCGAATCATTCTTCTTCTGCATCTTCGGCAAACCTACAACGAAGTCCATGGAAATACTATCCCATTTCCATACTGGCACGTCAAGCGATTGTAGCATTCCCGCAGGTCGTTGGTGCTCCATCTTCGCTTTCTGACATGTCAAACACGAAGCTACGTACTCGGCCACTTGCTTCTTCATTCCGGACCACCAAAAATGCTTCTTCAAGTCTTGATACATCTTCGTAACTCCAGGATGAATACTAAAGTTGCTCTTATGCGCTTCGTCGAGAATTAACTTTCTCAGCTCGGCTACGTTAGGTACACATACTCGGCCATTGCATCTCAAGATGTCGTCCGCTCCGACTTGGAATTGCGCTTCCTTGCGCTATCAACTGAACCTTCTCTTGCAGGAGCTCGTCATGAACTTGCTGATCTCGGATCTCGTCCAACAATCTGTTAGAAATGGTAAGCATACCAAATCTCAGCTTCCCCGGTGAAACTTCGACACTCAACTTCAAGTCTCGGAACTTCTCGAGCATCTCCAACTCCTTGATCATCATTGCCGAGGTTAAAACGCTCTTCCTACTCAGCATCCGCTACCACGTTAGCCTTACGGGATGGTATTCCAACGTAAAGTCGTAGTCCTTGAGAAATTACGTCCATCTACGCCGACGCATGTTGAGCTCTTTACGGTCGAGAGGTACTTCAAGCTCTTGTGATCGCTGAAAGCGATGAGAGTGCTCCCATAAAGGTAGTGTCTCCATATCTTCGGCGCAAAAACTACTGGCGCCCGGCTCAAGTCGTGAGTAGGGTATTTTCTCTCGTGAATCTTAAGGTGTCTTGAAGCATACGCGACCACCTTCCGATGTTGCATCAAAGACGCATCCCAATCCCTGGTGTGACGCATCACAATACACCTCGAAAGGCTCTTCGGTTGAGGCAAAATCAACACGGTATTTGTCGTCAAAAGCTCCTTGATCTTTGGCGGCCGCACTCCTCGGTCCAGGCAAAAGGTTGATCCTTCCTCGTAAGTCGTAAGAGGCGCGACAATCTTCGAGAAACCTTCAATGAATCTTGGTAATATCACGCTAAGCCGACAAAACTCCCGATCTCAGAATCGCCTTCGGTTGTTCCCACGCTTAGCGACTTCAATCTTAGTTGGATCTACAAACTATTCCTTCTCTGGAAATCACGTGACCAAGAAAATTCACCTCTTCGAGCCAAAACTCACACTTGACGGGTTGGCATAGAGTTGCTTATCTCGTAATATCTGCGATTACTCGACATAAGTGTTCTGCGTGCTCTTCTCGGTTCCTCGAGTAGATCAGGATGTCGTCGATGAACACTACAACAAACTGATCCAAGAACGAATGGAAAATCCTGTTCATGTAGTCCATAAACACAGCTGGCGCATTCGTCACCCAAACGGCATCACCAAGTACTCGTAGTGACCGTATCTAGTCCTGGAAATTGTTTGGGAACATCTTCCTCCTTCACGCGAATCGATGGTAGCCCGACTTCAAGTCTATCTTGAAAAGATCGCCGCTCCACGAAGTTGATCCATCAAGTCGCCAATACGTGGTAACGGATAGCGGTTCTTCACAAGAACCTTGTTGAGCTCGCGGTAGTCCACGCACAGTCTTGATCGTCCATCCTTCTTCTTAACCAACAACACTTTGGAGCTCCCCACGGTGACACGGCTCGGTCGTATGAATTGCTTCGACTCCAAGTGTTCGATCCGGGACTTGAGTTCTTTCATCTCGGCAGGAGACATCCGTATGGCGCTTTGGAAATCGGTCTGTCCCTGGAATCGGTCGATGGAGAACTCGACCTCTCGTCTTGGTGGTAACCCTGGCACGTCTTCGGGAAAACGTCTTCAAAGTCACACACCAGCGATACATTCTTCACGTCGATCCGCTGGAAAACTTGAACTAGCGGATACATGTATTCCCTAGTTCCTTCTTTCAAAGAAACTCCTATCGCTCGGCGAGAAAGATAATTGGAGACTCCAAGGTGCAGGAAAATTACGCTTTCACGGGCACAGTCCAAGAGGACATGGTGGTGTGACAACCAATCCATCCCGAGAATGACATCTAGGCCCTTAAGAGGCAAACAAACCAAAATGACAACAAACTTTCTACTCTGAATAACCACTACACAATCAAGACATGCAGTGTTTCTGACTAAGGTTTTAGCGGTGGGGTTGTAACTACTAATTTGAGCAGTAAAGCGATCCAAATCAAGTTCAAATGGTTCACACAATCAGAAGAAATAAAGGAATGGGTTTCACCCGAATCAAAAAGAACGGATAAGGATTTACCATCGATCTCACATTCACCTTGAATAAGATCTTGACTCGACCGCTTCCTCGCCACTCATGCGAAAACTCGCCTTTAGCCACTTGACGCTTCCCTTTGGCGCTTTGCGCAAGCATAGTCGGTTCGACTTTGGGTATGGGACAATCCTTGGCAAAATGCCCTGGCTTCTTGCGGTTGAAACACACCTCCTCTTTCGAGTCTGATTACTCGCGTAATGTCCCGCTTTCCACATCGATAGCAAGTCACCTCGACAGTCGACCTCCACTCCTCGCTCCTGGGTCATCGGACGATCTGTCCCTGTTGTTGTTCCCCCGAGGTCGGTCGTAAGGCTTCTTCTGCGGTTGTTTTCCTTTACGTGCAAATCTACGCCTCGCACTGGGGTCTCACCGTCGCCCACAACAGTCTTCTTCTTGTGGCTCCTCACTCCTTCTACCTCGACACAGCGATCTATCAGCTCTTGGAGGTTTCGAATCCTCAATGACACCACTGACTTCTGAATGTCGAATCTCAATCCCCGTTGGAATCTCTCACTCAACCATCTTTGGTCAGCTCGATCACGAAATGGACTGAAATACCTCGCCAACGACTCGAACTTGTCCTCATACTCGGACATCGTCGAGTCGCTTTGTTGCAATTGAAGAAACTCTTGCTCCTTCTCGGCTCGTGCAGTATCTGGGAAGTACTTGTCCAAGAACCTTTCACGGAAAAGCTCCCAGGTCATCTCGCGACGTTCCGCTATAAATGTTTGCTTCACTCCTCTCCACCAATACTCTGCGTCTCCTAGCAGTAAGTAGGTAGCATAGTCGACCTTCACGTTGTCCGGGCAATGAAGTGCCTCGAAGATCTTCTCGATCTCTTGCATCCAAAGATCAGCTTTATCTGGATTTGGCTCACCATAGAACTTCGGTGGATCATGCTTCCTGAAGTCTGCCAATCCTCTCGCTTCAGCATTTCGTTCTGCTCGTTGTTTGCCGCAAGTTCTTTGAGTTAACGCCGCCGTCTGTTGAGCCATCGCGTTAACTGTTGAGTTGCGGCGGTGATTGTTGAGCCATGGCTGCCGCCATCTCGGTCATAGCTTGAATTGCTCGTTCCATGTCGACGTTCTCGGTTGCAGCTGTCGTATCCCGACGAGGTGGCATTAGATTCCACAAAGTTCAAAACCCTGTCAGAATCTCACAACAAGGATGTGTTAAAACACACTGCTTCAATCAAGAAACAGTTCAAACAATTTCCCAAGCAATAAGTGCTTCACTTAATCAAACAGCAATCAACATATTACAATTAGGTACCCAACACACATAACCCGACATAGTGACCAGTCCAAATTTCCTATGCACAGCTCGGTCAGAACCGAACTGCTCTGATACCAACAATGTAACGACCCGTTTCCGGACCGCTACCGAGCTCAATATACCGAGCTCGAGTTACCGAGCTCAACACACCGAGCTCAACTAAACCTGTATGAGATGTGTTTTAAAACGAAACTCTTGTGCCTTTTAAAAGTACGATCTATTTTTTTTTTATAAAACCAGCTCGTGCACATCAGAGTAATTACAGCTTTTCGAAACATGGTGCAACTAAGACACAAGACTTAAATTCTAATAAAACATACATGCATAACATACATATATATATCACTCGAAATAATAATGTATACAAAATACAGAGTAGTAAATGTACAAAGAAAATACACCTAAGGTATGACGACTTCAAAAGAGCAATCATACCCTGGGGGTACTTCCGGCAGACTCCCACGCAGGGGGCTGCTCCAAAAGTAAAACCACCAGTCTACCCTGAAACGACAAAACAATACTGCCCAACTGGTCACGACATACTACTCCAAAAGAAAAACAAGGTACAGTCATCAAAAAAAACATCCATCACACATAAACAATCACGACAAGTAGAGGTCGTCGCCCTGATCCTCGTCGAGCTCCTCCTCGGCATCATCTGCTGTCGAGTTCCCTGCGCCCTCGACCTCGCCTGGGTAGCGAGTCATGGATTGAAGGCACCACCGAAAGTGGTCAACTTCTCAACAATACAAGATAAGCACGACATAAAGAAATAAGCAACAAAGAAAGTATAACGTTCACCAACGTGACTTCGACCATCTCACTCTAACTCGACACAACTCGCAAATCCATTTTCTCTCGACTCGACAATTTTCCGGA
The DNA here is from genome assembly GCA_037113605.1 of Calophaca sinica. NCBI lineage: Eukaryota > Viridiplantae > Streptophyta > Magnoliopsida > Fabales > Fabaceae > Calophaca > Calophaca sinica. The sequence continues at coordinate 26,131,899 of CM073730.1, read as the reverse complement.
ATGCACACGCTGCATCGTATGTCGGAAGGTCCAGCCAAGCCTTGGGATCCTCGCTCTCCCTAGGATAATCAACTCAGGTCCCATAGCGTGGCGACGTCTAGTCAATCTCCGTAAACAAAGGGGACCTAGCACCCTTAGTTATCCGGGTCACGGCTCAAAACGTCATACGACTCACCTAGCTCGCTCACTCGATGAACAATTCGCATCACGATATTCAAAGAGTTAAACACAAGATATTCAACCGCATGTCAAATAAAAAGAGCAAGCTCGACATGAAGAAACGCAATTCAACATGCAATACACAATTCACAACATATATTCAATCACATATTAAATACATGCAAAAACCCAATCATATCACAACATTTCAAGCTCGACACAAATCAGGGAATTCATTCACAATAACATATAAAATAAAGTCTTAATAATGTCTAAAAGTTGCCCTTACGCACAAAACATAAACAAGTCGAATATGAAGTGCCCTTACCGAACTCCAAGCTAATGCTGCTCGACAACGACCTCGACACGGCTGTCTTCAAGTGAGCTCGACAACGACTTCTCTTACTCGATCTCGACACGGCTGTCTTCAATGAGCTCGACAACGACTTCGACACGTACCGTCCTCAATCGACCTCGACACGTACACTTCTCAGTCGACCTCGACACGTACAGTTCTCGATCTGGATCCCACTGCTTCCACGTCCTCGGATTCGCTCTCCCGTACACCTCGAATCGGAAATCACACGATCTCGGGAATCAGACTTCCTAAAACAAGCACAACTCAGTTCGATCTATGGGTTCTAATACACTTAGCTCTCATCCCAAACTTAACCACAAAGTTAGGGTTTTCGATCAAAAGTTCATGAAAAGGTTATCTGATGCTACAACAGATAAATCGACAACAACAACAGCCAGAAGCAACAAACGAAAAACAAGAAATCGAAACAAACAAAAAATGAAGGGTTTTGAGCGCTGCCTACTGCAGAAATCAGAGGAAGAAAATTTGTTTTACAAGCCCAAATAATCGGTTAGAAAGGTAGGTAATATCATGAAGAAGAAAACCCATCAGTTTGACATGATTTGGAAGCATAAAACTGGCTAAAATGGAAAGAAGAAATGGCGCTAAACAGTAACATGAAGAAGAGAAAATCTGTTTTTCCTTACCTCAGATGATGGTCGAGATGGTGAGATATAGGTCGAGAAGATGATGATGAACAAGATTGATGAAGAAAATTTGTGCAGAGTCTCGATGGAACTCAAGGTTTCTTCGATGGAGATTTTGGAGAAAAACAAGGAACTCAGAGCAGAAGGAAGAAGAAAGAAGAAAAGAGAAATGAGTATCTGAGGGAACCGGTCGTGGTATACAGCTGGTGAGAGAAGGGGTATAATCGTAACTTCAGCTATAAGATGCCAATCTCATCAATCAATCTACCCGTCTAATCGCTACTCTCTCATAATTACCCTCTACTCTATCGGTTCAGATCTACAACACAGCGACGAGAACGGCAAGCCGACAATGTAATAATTACAAACAATATAATAATAACGCTGAATAACGTTCGTAAGAATACGAGTTATCATCTCGACACGATGTCGACAAGGGTGCTCGTGCAAGCGCACAAGGCTCTAACACGAGTTCGTGCACGCGGCCTCCTCAGCTCGACATGCGACCTCCTCAGCTCGGTACGCGTCCTCAGCAGCTAATGCACGCGATCTCCTCAGCTCGGCAAATGACCTCGGCACGCGATCTTGGCACGATATCTCGACACAAGGTCTGGTACGAGGTCTCGACACGAGATCTCGACGCGAGGTCTCGATCCGACGTCCTAATACGAGGTCGATCTCGTCCTCAGGTGTTACAGACCGAGTGCGAAGATGCAAAATGAAAGAAGGAAGGGATGGGGCAGAGGAGAAGAGAGATACCTATGTTCACAGTAGTAGGTTGTGTCAGGAAGAAAGCACAGAGGAGAAGTGTCAGGAAGAAAGCACAGAGGAGAAAAAAGCACAGCAGTAGCTTCGCACATGCACAGTCTTTAGTCTCCAAAATAACCGCATTTTTTCAAAATAGAGAGAGCAGTACTTCAGCTTGTCCATAAAAGACTGAAGTCTCCTTAATTGTACACGTGTCAGCAATATGAGAAGTCTATTTTGGTCATTTAGTGAGCCCATTTGGAGTTAAGATTGATAATAGATTTTAGAGATTTTTTTTTACTTATATTTTAGACCAAAGGGAGTATATATATATATTGGTCCAAATCCAAAATTTGGACAAAATACATAGACTTCTTTTTACTTATATTTTAGACCAAATAGAGTATATATATATATATAATTTTAAAAAATTAAATTAAATAAGTTCATTGTATCACATGAACTCTTACACGTTCCAAACAAGCCCAAAAACCAAAATAAATCTAAAGTGAGATTTTTAAAAATGTGTTATGTTTTCTTCCTTCTATATCCATCTATTTTATTTTCTTTTTTCCGTTCTATGTAATGATTACAAGTGCCATTCAACTAGATTATTATAATTAATAAAAGCCACTCTTTAAAGACGTATAACATTACACCCGTTTTTTACTCAAAAAACGTTTATTTATTTATAATTCAAATACTAGTAGTATTTTACGTCTTATATGAGTAACCACCATATCGCGTCATTATCCACGTCGTGCCATACAATTTTCATTCATATAACACGTATCAGGATAAGTATTATCTAGAGTTGACAATTATATATATATAACGCGTGCTTTTTATTCCCCTTTAGATAATGTGTTCTTGGACACACATTATCTGAAGTTGAGATGCATATAACCCGTGCTCAGACAAGTGTTATATAAAGCTCATTCATATAACGCTTGCTTGAGCATGCGTTATATGACTGTGATTTAGATAATACTGCTCAAGCAAGAGCTAAAAGATCAATCAACATTTTTAAAATATTTTGTGTGTTTTTTAATTCTCTAATATACACATAGACAAATAGAATCCAACAAAAACTCAGAAAGCAAAGTTTATCAGCAAAAATGAGATTCAAAATAAAAGTCAATAACTTTAAGCAACATGTATAAGTAGATATACAAGCTCAAAAGCTATATGCAACATGATTTAAAACATGCCCGAAAGAACCTTATTAGAAGAAAGAAAGATAAACATCAGACACCAAATAGAAGAAAGATATTTACAAACAAAATAAATACATACATTATGTAAATATACATGTTTTTTTTTATAAGCAAAAATATATTACTAGTGGAGTACAAGGGGTACTCCGAACCCATATATACAGATGTTTAGGGAGGGTAGTGCCTCATTAAAACCCCTCAAGGCCAAAACCCAATGGGAAAAAGACCAAGAGAGGAAAAAGAGTACAGCTACCAACCCAAAAAAAAACAGCATTACAACACAAAAATTACCCAAACAGTAGTTCTAAATAAGCCCACTTTCCACGCATAAACCAGCAGTACACACAGATCCTAAATCAGAATTCACACCAAGTCCTTTGGCTGATAGCAGAACCAGAAATCACACCAAATCCTGTGACAGACAGCAAAGCAGCAACAACACATTTACTACCATTCTCCTCCATATTAGCGCATGGTATAAATCTCCTTCCTTATCCATGTGGACATAAAAGACTAGTAATTGAAAATCCTGCATAGCCTCCACCAATACTGCACCACCAAAAATCAATTATGCACCCAAATAGTAACCAGTAAGCCGAAAGTACATCAAGAATAGAAAACACCCCACCAAAGCACATCGAAAACCACCAGCACTCCACACTATTTCCAACACACCAGACTTATAGACATCCCCTTGGGTTTGAGCACCAATCAGAAAATTTCCAATTGTAAGCCTTCCCTTCTCTAGCCAAAAACCAATTCCATGATACTTGTTTGATTTGGGCAACAATTGCAGAGAATTCAGCCATGCCATTCTGGAACAAGATTTTATTTCGCAACCCCCACAAACACCATATCAAATGTTTAGTCCTCGTATATCTCTTACCCCGAAACACAGAGGCAAATTGTAAAAAATTGTCAACTTGATGCCAATGCCACACTCCACAGCAACCCAACCACGAATAAATAGCATTCCAAACGTTATGTGCAAATGAACAAGTGAAAAATAAATGGCTCAAGGTTTCATTCTCTCTAAGACACATAACGCAACAAGAATTGTGGTTACCTGTAAGAATTCCTCTTCTGAGCAAAATATCTCTAGTTGCAATTCTATCCCGCATAATTCTCCACACCAAAAAAAATTACCTTGGATGGGATAGCATTCCTCCACAAGCACTTATAAGTCTTTGACATTTTTTCCTCCAGCACGTCATTATGAGCACCGGCATCCACCATTAATGAAGCGTAAGCATTACTCACCGAGAAACCCTTAATTGTGTCCTGCAACCAAACCCATTTATCATGCATGTTATTTGAAGGAGACCAACCGATCAACAATGCATTAAAATCCACAACAAGTTCCTCTTCCCAAGCCAACAACCTTCTACGCCACTCAATCCGCCACTCCCACCTATTATCAACCCATGTACCAAAAGAGGCCACATCATCCTCTTTACGTATTGACAAAGAATATAACCGTGGGTATGAATCCATCAGACTACCCGGGCCCAACCACTTATCTTCCCAAAATCTCGCCAAATTGCCAACACCTACCTTAATAGCAACCACATTACGAAACCACTCTTGTTTGACCGACACAAGATCCCTCCACCATATAGAGTGTTGCCGCGAGACATCAACATCATCTAAAAGCGCCTTTGACAACGTACCATACTTTTGTGAAAGAAAATTAAACCATACTACATTTGGATCCCCAAGACACCTCCATTTCCATTTTGCCAATAGACTCAGATTGAAAATCTCTAAATTTTTTATACCCAGGCCCCCTTGATCTCTGGGTTTGCATGTATCTGACCAACTTACCCAACACATCTTCTTGGAGTCCAGACTACCACCCCAGAGAAATTTTCTCTGAATAGAGCACAAATCCTGTAAAACCTGTTTGGGGGCTTTGAAAAAAGAGAAAAAATACAGGGATAAGCTTGTCAAAACAGAATTAATCAGAGTCAACCTACCACCAAAAGATAACTGTGAATGCTTCCAAGAGTTCAATTTACTACGCGTGCTACTGATGACCGGTTCCCAAGTGGAACATTTTCTCGGGTTTGCACCAACCGGGATTCCCAGAAACTTGAAAGGTATGGAGCTCACAGAACAGAAGAGGAAACAGGATGCTGCCCTCAAAAACTGATCATCCACATTTATCCCGAACAAATTACTTTTAGCAAAATTCACCTTAAGACCGGAGCATAGCTCGAAACCTCTCAAGATAGATTTGATGCACCACAAATTATCCCAATTGGGCTCGCATACAAGAATAGTGTCATCCGCATATTGAAGTATCGGAAAAGACATCCCCGGAAACACCGTATAGGGGACAAGTTCACCAATCTCCACAGCTCTGTTAATCAAGCCAGATAAACCTTCAGCGGCAATTAAAAAGAGAAAAGGAGCAAGTGGATCACCTTATCGCAGCCCACGTTGCATCGAAAACTCATCAGTTGGGCTGCCATTAACCAGAACGGACATGTGACTTGAAGAGATGCAAGCCCTAATCCACCTCCTCCAATTAAAACAGAAACCCATCCTAGTCATGACATATTCCAAGTAAGACCAATCAACCGAGTCGTATGCCTTCGCGAAGTCCACCTTAAGCATCATGCACTTATCTTTTCTCCTCTTGGCCAAGTCAATAGTTTCGTTGGCAATTAAAATCCCGTCCAAGATTTGCCTTCCAGGAAGAAAAGCAGACTGACATGGGGAAATAATGCGACTCAAAACCAACTTCAGTCTTGAAGCTAGAATCTTGGAAATTATTTTGTACAAGCACCCAATCAAACAAATTGGCCTGTAATCATGCAGTGATTGAGGATTATTGGATTTTGGAATGAGAGCCAGGAAAGATGAAGTAATAGCTCTTGGCAAGCAAGCGTTCAACTGGAATTCTTTCACAAACTGTAACAGATCCTCCTTTAATAAATCCCAATTAGCCTTGATGAAATTGAAGTTGTAACCATCCGGTCCCGGGCATTTGTTACCATCACAACTCCAAACAACCTCTTTTAATTCTTCCAAAGACACAGTCGCGGTAAGAGCCACGTTCTCCTCTAGAGATATCTGCCTAAACTCCAGCCCATCAAGAGTTGGACGTTGAAAATCCGCCCCCGAAGCAAAATGGGCGCCAAAAAATCGTTTCACCTCACCTTTAATCTCGGCCACAGATTCCAACCAACCCACATCAGATTTTAGTGCTACCAATTGATTCTTCCGCCTACGCCCTTGTAAGAATGAATGAAAGAATCTGGTGTTAGCATCCCCTTCCAGAATCCATTTAACTCTCGATTTTTGAACCAAAAGGCACTCTTTAGTATGCAGCTGTTGCCAAAACTCTTTTGATAGACTTCTCAACTGATTTGAATCTATGGCCAGGCCATCTGCAGCCTCTTCTTCAATTAAGTTCATATCTGCCACAACTCGGTCAATGCGAAGGTCCACAATGCCGAAGACATCCTTATTCCAACTTATGAGCCTTTCTTTGAGCAATTTGAATTTTTCCTTTAGAACAAAACCTTTCCATCCAGATATCTGGCATTCCTCCCAGAATTTAGTAACCATACCTTTGAAATCTTTATGCTCCATCCAACAATTATTAAACCTGAATGGTTTTGGGCCCCAGTCCAACTCATTAACTTTAAGCCAAACCGGGCAGTGATCTGAGATATCCCTTTTACCAATCCATTGAGCGGCCACATTCCACAATCTGATAGGCCCCTCAGACAAAAACACTCGATCAATTCTACTCATCGCAGGCACAGGCACATCGATGACCCCCATATGTTGAAGCTTACCTTTTCATCATCTTTGTCGGATTTAAACTTTTCTATCACTTATTGACAGAAAATGATAAATTAATGATCCAAATCTCTTCGTCGTGATCGTCTCTCATATACACAATATCATCTATAGTTGGATTAAGCGATTGTGACATCTCGAAGTACAGATCATCCTCAACATTTGTATCTTCGTGATTAGGGGTAGTAGATCGGATCTAAGAAGACTTTTCTTAAATAGATGTGATCTATTCTAAAATTTAAGGCCTAAGTTTGTCCTAAAAATTTTAGACCTGACCTGACATTTTTGAAAGTTTAGCCTGGCCTAGCATGTATGCCTATTTAAAGGTCTGTCATTCGACCTATCTCTAACTAGTTTAAAAAACTAATAGGCCAACAAAGACAAAGTTACACATGATAAACTATATATTATAAAATAAATTAAACCACTAATACTTGAGGGCATGAGACATAAGGGTGAAAATAGACTAGACAATGCAAAGCTAATTACTAAGATTGTGACTGTCTTGCTTATTTGGTATAAGTTTTTTTTTTGATGTCTCACCTAACTTGTTTCAAAGTCTAACATGACACAACTTATGTTATGTTATAGTCTGAAAGTTAACGTTTGAAAGTTAATATCTAGACACAACTTAACAAACTTCTAAACTTTGTAAATAATCTAGAAGTGAACTTTCAAAAGGCTATTTATCAGGAGTTATAAGGTTGGCTAAGTGGTTGGGGTGAGGGAGTTAAGAAGTGAAGTGATTTGGAGGAAGATGGTGTTAGAATTTTTTCTAATAATTCTTGTGGGCTACAATCCATTGTGACCTTTTGGTTTTTCTAAAAACGGGCTAATATTATGATCCAATTGATGAAGCTCAAGCCCACGAATAAGTGATCAATTGTAATGGGCATTTGGACACCTAATTCTGATTTATGTGGGAGACAATGTAGGCCCAACCACTAGGGCCATGATGGGAGGTGCCTAGGGTTGACAAATAGAGAGGCTATGTCCCCTTTGCCGTCACACTATTCATACGCTCGTCTACGGTTTGTCCCATTGAGAACCGAGAACCCAGAGTTTGTGATCAGACAAATGAAGATTTAGTTCGTGCTTTCAGGAGCTCTACAAGATAGAGGTAATTTCCGATAATGGTGATTATGTCTTCAACAAGTAAGTGTTCTACTTGGTGTTCTAATTTCATATAATAGATCCTATTAAATCTTACATGTGGTATCAGAGCCTATATTATTTGAATTAGGACCCCTTTTGAATATGCATGCTTGTTTTCTTGATCGATGTTCATGAATCCTAATCTTGAAAAACCATAATCATGAATTGTTGATCAACGCTTGAAAACATGATCTGCATATTCTTCAAAGTATTATATTATTTTCGGATTGTTAAATCACGATGGGCTATATCATGAAGGTTCGCTGTCAGTTTTTGGTTTATCTTTTTTGGATTGTCAGATTTGTATATATATATATATATATATTGGTTTATTTCTAGAATGACTAGAAATACGTTTATGAATTAAACCCACTTGATATCGCGACGAAACCTGTCCTGGAATGAGCCAAAACGCTGCTGGAACCAGATCTGGAAGTGCAATCCGTTTGAGCACGGTTTTGCACAATTTTCTCACTATTTAGGCATTAATAATTCAAGATTTTGTGTCCAAATGATTGGAAATAAAATTTGCAACAAAATCCACAAAGAATCACGCAAAACGGAGCTGAAACGAAGGAGAAATTGTGTCCAACCCATTTACCAGCGTTCTGACCCGATTCTGGTGCGGGTCGACCGACCAAAGCTTGAAGATGATCTACAGTACGCGCGTTAGAAGCCCACTCGCGGGGCAGGGAGAGTGAGAGAGAGTGCGACCTCTATGAGTGTCCATTTTCAACGCGGTTTTTTGCATTGCGCTCCAATATTAATGCTTGAATTTACTATTGTTCCGTTGCGTTAGATCTTTTTTCTAAAATATAATACATTAAATTGATTTTTTAATTATTTTTCTGATAAAAAAATAAATTGAAAAATATGTTAGAAAAATAATATGATATATTCTGGATTTAATGGTAGTATTCACTCTCCCTATAGAGTTGCACATGATTGTATGTTATTATTTTTACATATGTGTTTTAATAGGCTAGCTTGTTATGATGTAAAGTACAAAATATGTTGAGAATACAGATTGAATTGATGTATATTCAGTAAGGGTACTCAATTAATGATGTACATACCTGTTGACTGTGTTGTATATGTATGGACAAGAGAAAAATGATTCCTATGCAAGAGTTTGTGCGTCGTATGAGTCGTTACCACCAAAGTGGGACCGCTTGTATTGATTCGTGAAAATTTCTTTGTAGTTTGAGGAATGCTTTAAATAATTACATGCAATTACCTGCCCAAAGGGGATGACTGTATGTTGTGGTTGAAAGTTGATTGGAGATGGAGTTATTGGGGAATGCATTGGGCTAAGGGATTGTCTGCCCAAAGGGGACAATTTTCTGAACCCAGTGTATGCTCATGGATTAATTCTCATCCTAGGTTTTGGCCGAGGTTACAACCTTGGTTGGCACATTCTACCAAATGTGAATGTGCCATTATACTGGCCTCAATATGATAGCTTGTTTTATTTTGAGCTATATCTTGCCATGTTACATGTACTAATGCATTCGTATTTTGTCTTAACAGTGAACCATTGAATATTGTGATGCTAGTGTTAATTTTGATTATTGCTAGTTTGATAAATTTTGAATTATTGAATTTTTTTTTCCTAATTTATCAACCATATTTGGATTTATGCTTGAGCACGTATGGTTTCATTTTGAGCAATTTAACTTATTTGTTCACAAGCAATAAAAGTTGTGCTTAATTATATAAAAGTATTTTTGTAATGACTTTCTTGCCGTTGGTGGTTGCACGCCACATTAAAACTTGAAAACGTTAATGTTTGAATGTGCTCTTCTATTGGCATAATTTTTGAAAAATATTTTCAATGCACGTCATATTATTTTTCATTGATGGTGATCATTGTCATCATAAATTTTATAAGTATTTGAAAATATAGTATTTGATATATGTTGATTTGTGCTCTCTTTGAGTTGTATAAATTGTATAAATTTGGAGATATTTATTGCACGATTAATTCGGTAAGTGAATTTATGTGATATCGCATGTGAGGATGTTTCAAGTGCTTACTCTTAAATTTTGATCTATTGTTTAAATGTGTTTATGGCATATTGTTTTTGTTTTTCGCTGCACAAATATCTCTATTTGGAAACGATCCAAATTTATTATAATTTGTTTATTTTCCAGTTGATATTTTATAAATAATATACTGAAAAGATAATATATCATGGTTTAGATATGTGTATGATGTATATGTGCTTGACAGGTGTTATGAAAATTAATACTTTTAGCATATATCATGTAATTTTAAAGTGTCAATTCACTTAATTGTGAACTCTTGTTTTGATTGTTGTAAGTGCAAAACTTGTGCAATGCTAACAGATTTAAATTCATGATCAGTAGGGGTGTTTATATTTTAATGCATCTTCTTATGGACTGCATCATGGCTAAGGGCAAGAGTTATTGATTCTTGGGTAAAAGCATTTCACTGATTATAGTGGGGATTCCCGCCAAAGTGAGATCACTCATTATTAATTGGTGGAATTTCTTTTTATCATTAGTGGAATGCTTCTGATTGTCACGTACAATTTCCTGCCCAAAGGGGGTTATTGTATGTCATGATTAGAAGCTGATTTACGATATAGTTATTGGAGGTACACTGGTATAGGAGATTTGTTTGCCCAAAGGGGATAAATCTCTAAACCCAATGTATGCTTATTGAGTAACTTATTATCGACTACGTTATGTGAAGTTAATGGAGGGACATTGGTGTAGGGGATTTGTCTGCCCAAAGGGGACAATTTTCTGAATCCAGCGTATGCTCATTGATTAACTCATTTGAGGTTCTGACCGCGGTTGCGACCTTGGTTGTACATTCTGCCCAAAGGGGAATGTTTGTTATGTTGGCCTCAAAATAGCTTGATTTAAGCTGAAATCATGTCTTGCTCTGTTGCTTACTTTAAGCATTCTAAGTTTTGCTTAATAATAATTTTTCAAGACAACTGTGTTGCTTGTTTTGTTGTGGATCATCATTGTTCCTAATTTTTGAAGACATGATGTTAAGTTTACTTTGTTTTGGTATGACATATAAGAGACTTTTAATTTAACCAAAATATTATCAGCATTATTGCATTTATTTGTAGATCTATGGATTGCAAGAATTTTATTATATGTCTTATCTTGGTTGATTTTCTACTTGAAATCCCGATTTACTGCCAAATGTATTTCATGAAAGTTCATGATAAGCTTTTAGATGCTTGTGTTAGTTTACTATAAATTTTTTGTAAATTTAACATGGCTGGATCTTGACATAAGTGGGAGGATTTTGACTTTAGCCATTATTTGATGTCAAGAGTGGTAGTAAAAATAATTTATTAAAATATATGATTTTTGGAAATTTTTTATGTTTGTGGAATTGAAGATATTGTTAATTCAAAGAGCTATCATGAAACTAAATGGATTCCACGTTGGTTAGTCCCTTAACCAAGGGATTATGCCCATAATTATTTATTTATCATTATTTTTTGTGAACATGGGCTCTATGAGTTTGTATAATATGTTTGGTTAGTGGAAGTTTGTGCTTTATGTCATGTTAGCTCTCGTATTTTTTAACACTTTTGGTGTTTTGATAACATTTTCCATTTGACTTGAGAAATTAATTATGAATTGATTCATGTTATTGTATACCTTTGTATATGTATATCAGATGTGAAAATGTTGAAACTCGGTGTCGTTGGACCCACTATGCATGTGGTCGACGCCAAATCGGAGTTGTGGCATGATGGTTTAGGTAAACCATAAACCACTGTGCCGGTGGTCGACACCATGTTGGAGCTGAGGCATTGTAGTTTTGTTAAACCTTGAAGCTCGGTGTCGCTAAGACCATGTGTCGGTGGTCGACACCATGTTGGAGCTGAGCCATTGTGGTTTTGTTGAACCATGTAGCTCGGTATCACTAGGACACTATGTCGGTGGTCGATGCCACGTTGGAGCTGAGGCATGAGTGCTAAAACATTAGAGCTCGATGTCAATAGGATCACTGTGCCGGTGGTCGACGCCATGTCAGAGCTGAGGCATGATGGTTTCTTATGAACTATATAATTTCTTTGGCTTTAATGCATTTGAGAGAAATTGAGGACTGACAAAGAAAATAACAGTATGGCTGTAAGATCACATTGGCATGTCTTTTTCTTGCTACACTCCACATAGATGACTAGTCGACGGAGTTGGTGGTATTTATAACCATGGAAGGTGTTATGTCGATATAAGATATGACTACCGCCATGATTCAGTATCATTTAGCTTTTGTTGGATGGAGTCTTAATTAGGTGTTGCATCTTGGGATCATGCGTTTAGTGACCACGTTAGGAAGTATGTTATTAGCCCGAGAGTCTTTCTCAAAATGTTTTCTACAAATTAAAATTGTACAATTGATTTTGCCCAAGTGGGAGAATGTTAGAATTTTTTCTAATAATTCTTGTGGGCTACAATCAATTGTGACCTTTTAGTTTTTCTAAAAAATGGGCTAATGTTATGATCCAATTGATGATACTCAAGCCCACAAATAAGTGATCATGGGCCTTTGGACACCTAATTCTGATTTATGTGGGAGACAGTAGGCCCAACCACTAGGTGCCTAGGGTTGACAAATAGAGAGGCTAAATCCCCTTTGTCGTCACGTTATTCATACGCTCGTCTACGGTTTGTCCCATTGAGAACCGAGAACCCGGAGTTTGTGATCAGGCAAATGAAGATTTAGTTCGTGATTGTGATTTCAGGAGCTCTACAAGACAGAGACAATTTTCGGTAATGGTGATTATGTCTTCAACAAGTAAGTGCTCTACTCGATGTTCTAATTTCATACAATAGATCTTGATTAATTTTACAGATGGTTCAAACTCCCACCACTAACAAAATACTAACATTAATACTAATGTTTGTCATTCAAAAAGAAGAAGGCTATTTACCAACGACATTGATACATACGTCCGAAAATTAACTTCCAGATAGGAGCATTTTGGAAAAAAATGAAAAGACTCTACATGAGGTGTATTAGCAGCAAAAAATGGTGCTAATACTAACCTGAAGATTCAAATAAATAGATCCAAAAAAATATGCGGATTTGAGAAGTGAAATGGCCCAAGAATCATTTTTGCGCCCGATCAAGATTCAAGAATATGGCTTAGTAACTTTATGAGAGTTGTCATCTATCTATTATCTATTTAAAAAATTTAACTACACTAAGAACTATAACAAAAACTCATTCATCTATTTTCTTGCAAAAAACTATTTCCCACAAAAAACTTAACTATAGGTTCTGTTTTTTTTTTCGGCCACATATGCTGAATACGAGTTCTTTGAGCTAGTACCGTGCAAAAAGGTAAAACATGAATTGCTACGAAGGCCACTTTCAGCTTAGGAAACCGCTCGAGATATTCTCCAAATGAACTAGGGGGACTATCATTTGAGAATATGTATGATTACATGTTTAATACAATCGATTTACAAAGTGATACTTTATTATATACCTATAATTAAGTTACTTGGATAAATCAAGTAATATTATTATAAACCAACAAATCAAGGCATATTTCAATATTTTTCATATTCAAATGTCAAGTCTTCTGTCCCAAGTAGGTAGCTCGGTTGGTGAGCTAAGGGACGCTGAAGGAGTATAAGTTGGAGGTCCCGGGTTCAAACCCGAGAAACTAACATTTCTAACAATTACTAACAACTAACATTTGCCTATAAAAAAAAATGTCAAGTCTTCTTTCAAAATTTTCTTAAATGCTTATATGCCTGAGATCTAAGTCAGATTTCAAGTTTAAAACTTCTATTAAAATCAATCGATCGATCAAAGGTAAAACAAAATAAGCAAATTAACCAAAAAGATAGTAAATTATATCCTCGTAAAATGTCCAAACAATTTGAAGTGTCACAGAGTTAGCCTATCAAGACACATGACTGTCAACCGAGCCAGAAGCAAAACAAAACCACAAGCAGTATCCTCATACACATATTAAAAAGGGGATGACAACCTTCAGAAAGAAGAGATGAAAGAATAATCTAAGACTTATAATAGAACATTGTAATTTATAACAGATCTTATTTAAATACATATGCATATAGATCCTGCAGCCATATGCAGATGAGCTTTTATTTTTGGGTTGCTGGTATGTGGTTTAACTTCAATAAGAAATTAAATCAGCCTCTGAAATATATTTACATCACTGCAACATGTATTAACATAGTACTAATTAATTAATTCTAGTAACTATACATGTGACAAATAGAATCTCATTCAGTTTTTACCCAATTTATACAGGAGTATTTATTAATTAACACAAGGCAAGGTCCAATTAATGAATGACTGATTAGCCATCATGTCATGTGTGATTCCAAGAGCCCAAGAACATCAAGGTTCTGATGGGGTCTTCTGCACGGTGGTTCCAGCTCCACCTCCGTCTTTCGGTTTGATGACGCACCTCATGATTACGAAGTCTACCTTGCTTAGAAGCATTAGGGGTGATTGCCACCGTGGCTGTCTCATCAACCCGATGGAGCTTCTCACCAACAGATTTTCTGAACTCAATGGCCATCTGAGAGCTTTTTTGGGAAACGTGGGTCTTTTCTGAACTCATTGGTGTGAAGCTAATTAAGATATTAGAACTTGAGGGGAAGGTGGGGCTTTATATAGAAATTGAACACCAAATGGGTAAAGCCTTTATGCAAGGCTTAATCTGCCAACTCATAGTGCTTGCTGGGCCACTTGTCGCATTTAGATCAGCTGCGTGATTTCTTGTAATTTTTTTTTTTGGATAACATTCCATCGGAGATATTTTTAATTAATTATCCGCGAAAAATATTACAGTAATTTTATATTTTACAAGTGTATTTACCCGTGTTCGCAGGGATTATCTAAATTTTATAATGTGTAAAATAAAATAAATCATTTATTTTTTTTGACGGAAAAATAAATCATTTATAAAAAGTTATAAAATTAAAAGTAATCAAATTTGTATAATAAAATAATTATGAATGGTGATCGATAATTGACATAATTAATAAATAAAAATATGTTAGTCATTTAAGGGAAAATAATAATGATTTACACTGTGAAATTATTGTTTGACATGAAGTAATAATGGTTGCTATAATTAAAACAATAACTAAAAAATTAAATTGATTTAGGCAAAAAAATTAATGATTCTTATGTTGTCACATGCCTTGGATAATATTTTGATTGAATGATAAATGTCCAGATATGAGAATTAATTGATTGATATGCTTTATTTATTTACATTTTGAATTTGATTTAATTCAAAATTGATTGAATGGTAGTAAAAATCTAGATATGGGCATTAATTGATTGATATGTCTTAATTAATGAAATAACGTAATTAAAAAATAAAAAATAAAATCATATTATTTGGTGGGGAAGAATGAATATGGAGCTGCCATGTGACATGAGTCTACGTGACAAAACTCCATTTTATATAATATAATATATATTTTGAAAACACAATAAAAAATAATTAAATAAGTACATGTTAATGTAAATTTTAATTAAACTTTTTGTTCAGATTAATTTTTTATGTTTTTTACAACAAGGTCAAGCTAAATATAAAAAAAAAATGAGTAATAAATTTACAAAGCATACTTACACCTATTTAGATAAATCCCACAGTTGGGTTTATTCCATCTCTCCCATATGTATAGTTCTAGGGTTGAACATGGATCGAGTTTTGCTTAACCGGAGACCTGACACAATAGAATTATTTTGATTGGGTTGAGGTTGAAACTCAATTTTTTTTAATGCTACCCAACCCACCCACTCAAATGAGGATCGAGTATTTCAAAGGGAATTGTCGGGAATGCAAGCTAATTAAGATATGCAACCAACAACCTCAACCCTCTTCTTTGCCGGAAAAGCTTCATCGTAGTCAGGAATGACGATCTGTCATTTCTCAAATTTTGAAGGCCATTGCAACCCTCACCTCCTCTTTTTCTTCAAACCCCAAATCCATATGCCCCTGAACACCCCCTACGACTTCCAATCCTTCCAAGTCTATAAGAAGAAAGAGCAAGACGGTCCAAAGAAAGCAAACCTACGATGAGGTCAAGGAACAATGGCAGTCGGCGAAGGGAGGAACGAAGATCTCATTTTTGTTGTTGGGGACAAAGGGAGATCTCATAAAGGAGTAGATGGAGGATGAATCTTGCAAGAGGATTTAGGGCTTAAGCACAAAGTGGAGACAAGAAGAGAATAATGAAATTAGGGCAAGTGTGGGATTTTAGTACAAACAATAGTAGTAAGTAAAATCATTAAAAATAGTTTTTTTATTAAATAACGAATATTTGAGACGAGTCAAATTGTCTGAGTTTCAATTTGCTAAACCTAATACCCGACCTGTTGGAAGTGCCTCAAAATTATCATTCATTAGTTTCTGCATAATTTGACAGCTATATTTGTATTTTGCTGTCATGGGAATTAATTCCCTACATCAGGGGAATCGATTTCCAATAGAGCCTGTTTTGAGGGAATTGATTCCCTCATCGTGGGAATCAATTCCTACACGGCTCTGTTGCGTTTGTTATGCACTTACGAGTTGGTTTTCACAGTTTCTCTGGATGGGTTTTTTGTATCAACATATAAGGGTTTGGGCTTGTAGAGAGGGGATTATACACGAGAGTTCGAAGGGTGAGAGGTTCCATTCTCTTCATTTGACATTATATCTGTTCTTGGGGAATAGAGAGAAAGTAAAGAGAGATTAGGGATAAGGTTTTGTGTGAAAATAGAGAATGGAATGCTTGACTTTTGCTGTATTTCTTCTTGATCATGGAAAGGGGAAAGAACCAAGGGTTTTCTATTGTAATTTTGTTATGATTCATAGTGAAAGTTGCTTTCTCCCATGGATGTAGGCCACATTGGCTAAACAACGTATATCCTATGTGTGTATCTCTTTCTCTTTTGTTCTTTCTTGCTCTATTTTATGTGATTTTACTGTTGCATTTTCTGTTATTGTTTTGTGTGCATTGTTCCTATGGATGAGCTGTGATTTCTATGTGTTGAGAAGATTTCTTGGTTTTGTTCAAAGGTTTCTTTAGGGTTTTTCCATAACATGAACCAACACGATCCAACCTCAGTTTTGTGTGTTGGATCGTGTTGGGCAGGTCGATCCAACCCATGTTCAACCTCACCATCTACTTATAAGCTATTTATGTCAGTCTCAAAGCTTAAATAATTCTACTATAAGGTATGCATATTTTTCTTCATGCTTAGACAACAACAATTTTAGCACATACAAAAAATGCAAAGCAATTAAACATGCATACGAAATTATTTAAGTAGTGTGTTTTCGCTAGTTAAGTGTTTGAAATGAAGATGCTGCATATATTTCAAGTGAGATTTGATTCCTAAGGTAAACAACACGAAAACTATGTTTTGAGAATGCCAGCTAAGATTCCCCACACTAAGAGGTAAAATCAACTTGTCATTTGTCGATATAAAATGCACGCACTAGAAGATGTCTCATTCTGATAATGGAATCGAAAAAAAAAAACACATAAATTCTTTAGATAAGATGCCAAAATGTTAAGAAACAAATTATCTGCTCCGCAGAAAAATGAAAATATGCTTTATAAAAAAAATGGAAATTTGAAAGTGCTTATCGCCACGCACACAAAGATTGGGGAAAATGCAAAAAGTAAATTGAGTGAATATATGCTTTGTGGAAAAGATACAGGATGTGGTACTTTTCCAAATTCGTATTAACCTTATTTTCTGGATTAATCCAAAACAACAAAAAGCATTTACAGTAATTATCAAAGTGATTTTTCTGTAAAAAAAATTTAGGCCCACGTAATTACTAGTTACCCAATGTCATTCTTCTGTTCTAGAAATGAGGCCCATGTTGAACAAAATTTTTAGTTTAGCCTGCAAAAAAATGAGCCCAGATCCACTGGATACTGGTGTTGTAGTTCGTTTACATTTACAAATGTCTGTGGACCCAAAAAAGGGCCTTGTTAAAGCCACCTCACCCCTTTAATTTTGCCACCTCTCCTCCCCCCTTGAAAAGACCTAACTATTCCTACTTAATTTCCCTAACCCCGTCGTCCTAACTGTTTTTTTTTTTTCTGGAAAGTTGAACTTCACGTCAACTTGTTGACGAGGCTTTTCGTCAACAAGTTGATGCCCGTGTTAATGGTAGCTCTCTCGTATTCATAACAAGCTCATCAACTTGTTGACGAGGGGTTTCGTCAACTTGACGAAACCCTTCGTCAACAAGTTGATGAGCGTGTTAATGGTAGCCCTCTTGTGCCATTAACACGCTCGTCAACAAGTTGATGATCATGTTAATGGAAACTATTTGAGCATTAATACCTCTTGTCAACAAGTTGACGTGAGCTCTCGTCAACAAGGTGCCGAGAAATACAAAAACACAAAAAAAATAGGGATGCGCGATAGAAAAATGGGTAAAATGGTCTTTTTAGAATGGAGGGGAGGTGTCAAAATTAAAGAGAGAGGTTTAGATAACAAAAGCCCCCCCCCCCAAAAAAAACACATCTACAATAGAATTAGAAGTTCCAGAGAAAGCAACTCAGTGGTAATGTATCGCGGAACACTGAAAAGTAAGGGTTCGAACTCGTAACGCTCCACTTCTCCCGTCCCCGACGATATGTACTAAAGACAAAAAAAAATTAACTAATTAGAATTTAGAATAAAATATTATTTTAATATTTAGATATTTAAACTCATAACTTTTATAATGAAATAACAACAACAGATGGGTTCCATTGTTTTTTTATAAATAAAGATGGGTTCCATTCTCCGTTGGGAGAGGTTCCCACATTTATTGTCCGATGTGCCTCGAATAAGATTGCTTCCGTTGGAGGAGACCTGTGGGAAACCCAAAAAAAAAGATGAGTGTTGATGCTGGGAATGGTAGAGCTCTCCTCCTCCTTGGGACTGAGTATTCCCTCTTCCAGAGTCCGATGAAGGGGGGTGGTACCTGCAAAGACACTCTGATGCCTAAGTTAGATAGGGCTTTGGAGGAGAAGGAGCACAGAGTGTATTAGGGTTTAGAGTAAGTAGAGAGTATGCAAACCTGGGGGGTCCAGCCCCCTTTATATAGTGGAGCCACGCAGAAGGAGGATAACTACCGATCCGATTTCCGCGCACGGTAACTCCTCCCTGACAATTCGAGGATCAGCTCATCTCTTCCTGATATTTCGCACCTGCCAAGCCCGTTACGTGCTGGCTACGTGATCTTCAATCTTTAGGGTGACAACGGCTCCAAGCGTTGTCTCCAGGCGCGTCCCTTTCTAGAAGGTTCGCGAGTCCTGAGTTAGCTCGCCCTTCCCTTGCTCGGTGTTATCATTGGGATAGTCGTACCGGAGGTCGGGTCTGGCGCGTCTCAGGTCGGTGGCAACTCGTCAAGCTCGGATAGCGAGAACCGAGCTGATCCGCCCGGTTCGGTGGGCACACTAGACCTCGCCTCGGGCCCGGCCCGTAACACAAGCCCCCTAGACTCTTTGTACGAAAGGGCGGAGGGTCTATCTAATGTCCTTGGGTCGGTATCCGAGTCGAGCCACTGAGGTCGGGGGCGTGTCCCAGAAGCTTGTTTGTCTGGGGGGTCACGCTCTACGTCTCGCGCTTTACTCGCAGATTACGCCACGTGATGGGACTCGATGAGACGCGTTTACTCAACCGCTTCTCTTCACCGTCGATCATCCGATGCAACCCGACCGCTAGATCTTCACCTGGTTTCGCAAATGGAGGGCTCGGATATGGTTGGGCTCACCGATGATCGATTAGGAGCCCACTGAGGTGACCCATAACACAGCCCCCAGACCCTTTGCACGAAAAGGTATAGGTCTAATTGTTTTTCGTTAGGTCGAACCGAGCTGGGTGGAAGGCCAAGAAAGAGAAAGTCGCCCAAGTTCTCGGTCGACCCCTTCCAATGTGTTGACCGTCTCCTCTCCTACAAATGTCGCCAAGAAGTGATCACAAGGTCCTTCTCGTCCTATCCCTGTCCACCCCGTAGACTTGCTTGCCGATCAGCTGAGCATGTTTAGAGCGCAAGTATTTGGTTTTCTCCAAATTCCCTGTAAGAGTTGATCCCATCATAGAACTGCTCTTGCTGAGCTTGAAATAGTATAATTACTTCTTGAGAGTAGTAGGTCGAATGATCTGATATGCGAGGTATGATATCAAAAACCTGAGATGACCTATGAGGTATGAGCTGGTATCTGATGCGTGACTTGAGGTCATCCAATTATCTGCATAGTTCGAGATCATCCAGATCGCTGCGGTCTTCCAATTATCTGCACAGATTGAGGTCATACAGATCGCTGCGGTCTTCTAATTATCTATCAAGTGATCTCTTGAACACAGGGAGCTTAAATGCAGATCGAGCTTTGAACTGGTTGAGTCGAGCTCAGATGAGGATGAGCTCGAAGCGTGTCAAGCTCGGTCGAGATGAGCTCCGAGCAGGTCGGGCTCTAATAAGTACTTGTGTTGAAGTACAAGGAGAGCTTGTAAATAGGTTTGAACTATGGGTAGAGCTTCGACCCCAAACTTGACCTTTGACTTGAAGATTAAGATAGGTAGAACTCCAAACAGGTTTGGACTGTAGGTCTCTGCATTGGTCGAGCTCTGACCTATGGTGGTCTACTCCCACCTAAAATTTGTGTTTGGACTGTAGGTCTCTGCATTGGTCGAGCTCTGACCTATGGTGGTCTACTCCCACCTAAAATTTGTACTTGAATTTGAAGAATTGAAGTGCATGTTGAGATATAGGCCTCTACATTTGAAGTGCTGATGGGGAGCTGGTCTTTGTTGGTGAGCTCACGGAGAGCTGCTTCTTGTTCGAGCTCGTTTAGAGCTGGTCTTTGTTGGTGAGCTCACGGAGAGCTCCACCCTTTCCGAGCTCGTGGAGAGCTGGACTTCATCTCGAGGGGTAAAAAGGCTTCAGTGCTCCCCAATTTTAAGGAGGGTTTTGATGGTGCCTGGCCCAAGTGAAGGTGATCGCTCCCGATCCCGTTATTGAAAACCAAGGGAATGCCTTAGTGTAACTTGTGCTTTTTTGCTTTTTGTTTTTCTTTAGTTCCGATCTTGTAATTGCTCATCCGAGAACCACCTCTTGCAATTCCTTTTCCTATGAATGAAATTTGACTAAGTGATGATGACTTACTTTACTTTCTTTTCACGCTTTCCTGTAGTCCTTGGGTAGTATAAGGTAGAGCGCCAATGTTGATGCTGGGAATGGTAGAGCTCTCCTCCTCCTTGGGACTGAGTATTCCCTCTTCCAGAGTCCGATGAAGGGGGGTGGTACCTGCAAAGACACTCCGATGCCTAAGTTAGATAGGGCTTTGGAGGAGAAGGAGCACATAGTGTATTAGGGTTTAGAGTAAGTAGAGAGTATACAAACCTGGGGGGTCCAGCCCCCTTTATATAGTGGAGCCACGCAGAAGGAGGATAACTACCGATCCGATTTCCGCGCGCGGTAACTCCTCCCTGACAATTCGGGGATCAGCTCATCTCTTCCTGATATTTCGCACCTGCCAAGCCCGTTACGTGCTGGCTACGTGATCTTCAATCTTTAGGGTGACAACGGCTCCAAGCGTTGTCTCCAGGCGCGTCCCTTTCTAGAAGGTTCGCGAGTCCTGAGTTAGCTCGCCCTTCCCCTGCTCGGTGTTATCATTGGGATAGTCGTACCGGAGGTTGGGTGCAGCGCGTCTCGGTCGGTGGCAACTTTCGTCAAGCTTCGGATAAGCGAGGCAGGCGGATCCGCCCCGGTTCGGTGGGCACACTAGAACTCGCCTCGGGACCGGTCCGTAACACAAGCCCCCTAGACTCTTTGTACGAAAGGGCGGAGGGTCTATCTAATGTCCTTGGGTTGGTATCCGAGTCGAGCCACTGAGGTCGGGGGCGTGTCCCAGAAGCTTGTTTGTCTGGGGGGTCACGCTCTACGTGTCGCGCTTTTACTCGGCATTCTGCCACGTGATGGGACTCAGATGAGACGTTTACTCAACCGTTTCTCTTCTCACCGTCGATCATCTGATGCAACCCGGACCGCTAGATCTTCACCTGGTTTTGCAAATGGAGGGCTCGGATATGGTTGGGCTCAGCTCGGTGATCCAGTTAGGAGTCCAGCTCGGAGGCCGGCCCATAACAATGAGTTCCATTCTACATAGAATATATAAGACGAGATCATTTTTTTTTTTGAGAAAAATAAATATTCAATAATCAGGATTTCAGGACATCAAAAAATAATCAGGACTTCAAGTCTCATTCCCATAGAACCTTTCAAAATATTCGGTGGTCTTCCATATCAAAATATTTCAAAGCCTCGTTCCCAGTAAATATCTCGTGTATAAGCTTAAATGGATAAAGAAAAAAAAAATAACAGATGCATTATACTCCCCCAGTTCCTTTTTACATGTCGTGTTTTTAGAGAAATTTTGTTTCTAATTACTTATCATTCTCAAAGTTTAAAGTTATATTAATTACTTGTTTATCAATTATACCCTTAACTATTTATTGCAGAGAGAAAAATATGTTTTATAGAGTAATGAATGATTAAGGGTATCACATGAAAAAATGCTAATAATTTTATCAAAAACAACAAAATTTATTGATTATCTTGGTTTGTGTAAAACAATTTTAAACGACATGTAAAAAGGAACGGAGAGAGTATTTATTTATAGATGCCTTACTCAAGTCTGTTTAAAAACAAGAGTAAAGGGACATTTTGATTCCTGAGAAAAATAAAGTCCAACAATAGTCCCTGACAATTACAAACATTGGACATGTTAGTCCTTCCATCCATTTCCGTCCAAAAACGTGACTGATAGTGCTGACGTGGCCAGTTAACTGCACGCATGGCCTGCCACTTGTCTGTGGGTCAAAACGTGGCATGGATCTGGGCCATTTTAGTCCCTCGTGAAGAACAAATTCAAAATAGGGACGTTTTAGTCCCTCTCTCCCTTATGTATAATATATCCAAATCACTCCCCCATATCTTTCATCTTCAACCTCCAGCACAAACCTCCATTAATGCTTCCACTTCTGCTTTCTTTTGATTGTGCTTCTGTTTGCTCGTTGTTGCTTCTGTTGTTCGTGGTCATTGCTGCTTCTGTTGTTCGTGTAAATATGTAATAGCAAGGCTTCTAAAATGAATTAGATTCAAAGGTTTCAAAACTGACTGTTTCATGAACTGAGGCTAAACGAGGATAAGTAAGTCTCATTTGTCTGATGGGTGAGCAAGAATCATTCAATTTTGTCCCAGATTCTGCTGTTGACATATCACTGCTTCGTCCTTGGGAGATGAGAAAACGAAGTCAAACGCATGCAATTGTATATAATATGTAAAGCAATCATTTGTAAAATCCTAACCATCTACCATCCATTTTCAAGAAGATTCAGACTTACCTTCTATCGTGTGTCTGAAAATGGTTAATTTTCTGCTGTTCATTGGATACTTTAGGGATTTGTCTTGCAAATGTTGGCTCCACATTATGAACTAACTAAAATCAGAATACCTAAATTAGTGTCCCAATACCAACAGAAAGGAGACAGAAACAAGAGATAGCAAAGCTACATTACCTTCATTATTAATGAGACACAACCAAGGTTTTAAGAAGATATGAAACCCAGTTGGGTCGCATTTACAGGGCGTTGGCAATAACAGGGACTGATTTGGGTCTATGGGACAGAGGGACTAAAACGTCCCTATTTTGAATTTGTTCTTCATGAGGGACTAAAATGGCCAAGGTCCATGCCACGTTTTGACCCACAGACAGGTGGCAGGCCATGTGTGCAGTTAAATGGCCACATCAGCACTATCAGTCACGTTTTTTGATGGAAATGGATGGAGGGACTAACTTGTCCAACGTTTGTAATTGTTAGGGACTATTGTTGGACTTTATTTTTCTCAAGGACCAAAATGGGTCGGGAAAAAAACCTCAGGGACTAAAATGCCCCTTTACTCTAAAAACAAAAAACACGAAAAAGAAAAAGTGAAAAGCCTTTCAACGCCGTCTGAATCAAAGATAGTGTGAAACTTGCTTGAGTTACCCAAGAAATGGCTTCATTATTCATTACTCAATCCTTTATTACTTAAAAGAGGAAACAAGGGGAAGTTTTCCCGCCCAATTGAAAATCCAATGTCGAGGTTATTTTCGTCAAATCGCTCATTGCCATATCTTATCCTGACACCTTATCTTTGATGGATTACAGGAATCCTAAATAACCAATAGAACCACATGCATCAAATCCCCATTGACTAACCAATATCTTCATTTCTCTCTCCTAATTTTCCTTCACCCACTTTCCTTCCTAAAATGAGACAACTATCGTCTCTCTCTCTCTCTCACTCCAGTAAAAAAAAATCATCTCTCTCACCTCTCTCACCGCCGCCTTTTAGGCACGATTCCGGCGTCTTCCGGTGCCGTTTGGCCGTGACCACGGTTCTTCTCCCCTCTTCATCCTCTACATATCCATGTCTTCGAAATTGCAAAAGAGCAGCGTTGATGGACGAACACCCACGACCTTTCAGGCACGATTCCGGCGTCGTTCGATGCCGTTTGGCCGAGCCACCACCACTATTCTTCTCCCCTCTTCATCCTCTACAATTTGGGTTTTTGTTTGCTAGAATCAGGGTTTATGTTTAATCACCTTTCATGCAGGTTCGGAAGATAGACAACAAAATCGTGCCACAGATTTGAAGGGTTGTTCTTCAATGGGTGAGAGCTGCTCATCTTTATTTTGGGATTTTTAGGGGGCTGTTTATGTGGGTAATTTCAGTTCAAAATAGTTATTGGGTCCATAAAATCTCTAATCTTCCATTGTTGTTGCTCCTTATTAACTTTTACCTGTGAATTACTGAAAAAATTTAGATTCGAAACAGTCGGATGATGGGTTTGTTGTTGATTTAGTAAACATTATTTCAGAGTACCCAGACCAACATGAGCCAACTCTTTCTTTTTAAATTAAGTTTCATTTTATCAGTTTCAATGTCTGATATTCATGTTTCCTTTCATTTGGTTGCATGGGCTGTGTGTATATGTGTTTCTTCTTCTTTGTATTAACTGTTTTGTCAGTGCTGATTGTAATTTGTCAAATTAAGGACTATGGTGTTAAAAAATTAGTATGCCTGCTTATGAAAAAAATGGTATATCTTAGAACCTGTGTATTGCTTTTGGTTCGTCATTGAATTTTATTGCGAATTTAGGGCTGACGAGGAACCTGTTGATCAGAAGAGATACCTTCAAGAGTCTTGTAGGGAAATGGACTCAGGGCCTTACTGGAGGGAAATGGAGCGATGCTTATGATGGTAAAACCCTAAAGGTATGCCATAGCTGCATTTATTTCAGCTCACCCCCTCTTTTTCTCCTTTTCTTCTTTCATTGATTTTTTTTGCAAAGTTTAAAGGAAAAGGAGGAGCATGGGCTTACTGCTTCATTGCCAATTAAGGCTGCTGACGGTCATAGTCTGTAGCTGATGCTTATACTTTTCTCCTTACTTTATTGCCATAAGTTCCATAGTAGTTCTATTGTGTTGGAATCTTATATATTCAATACCGTCACATGTTTATAATCCAGCAACTGGTGAATCTATAGCAGATGTTGCATGCATGGGTGGAAGAGAAACGGATGATGCAATTTCCCCTGCTTATGATGCATATAGATGTATGAAACTTCACATTTTGATACCATATCCTGTATTTCATACTAGAAGCAAGAATAGAAGAGGATTAAGATACATTATCATAGAAGACTTACCATATATGTTTTTGCATAACACTTTTCAAATAGCTTAGGTAGGTACTGATGTTTTTCATTTATTTATTTATAATATCTGGAGCAAATTTGGTTAATATACGGGTCTGAGATTGTTGTGTTGAATAACAATAGCAATTTTTTGGCATAAGAATTAGATAGTCTCAGTTGATTGGTTATTCTTCTGTTGACTTTTCTTATGAGCTTGCAGACCTATTAGAAATAACATCTCTTGCTGTACGTCAAAATATCAACCTTTGTTAACTCAAATCGTGGTTGCTTCCAATTGAAAATAAGGATAGATATTAAGTGCACTATGCTTCAAAAGATTTGCAATTTTGAAAGGGAATATAGACAGAGTTTTATGTGGGTTTAGTTCATGTGTAAAAACATATTATTGTGGTTATGCTCATTGTTTTGGTTTAATTGAAAAAAATGGTGAAAGAATATAACGAATGGAGGTGGTCCCGTTTTAAAATTTAGTGCTGCAGCATGGCCTGTTGGGAGAGTGCTTGAGGCAGATATTCGTGCTTGGGAAAAGGGCTCTGGCATGTGGTTATGCTTCCAGTATGTGCATGGATTCACACAAAAGATAGCACAATTCGCATATTCCCAATGCATCGTATTAATTGCAACGCATATTTCCAATGCATCGCATTAATTACAACGCATATTTCTAAGGCAATGCATATTCCCAACGCATCGCATTAATTGCAACGCATATTCCCAACTCATCGTATTAATTGCAACACATATTCCCAATGCATCGCATTAATTGCAATGCATATTCCTAAGGCAACGCATATTCCCAACGCATCGCATTAATTGCAACGCATATTCCCAATGCATCGCATTAATTGCGTTTGCATTAATTGCAACGCATATTCCCAACGCATTGCATTAATTGCAACGAATATTCTCAACGCATCGCATTAATTGCAACGCATATTCCAAAGGCCATGCATATTCTCAACGCATCGCATTAATTGCAATGCATATTCTCAATGCATCGCATTAATTGCAAAACATATTCCCAAGACAACGTATATTCCCAATGCATCGCATTAATTGCAACGCAGATTCCCAATGCAACGCATATTCCTAATGCATCGCATTAATTGCAACGCATATTCCCAAGACAACACATAAATTGTGTTTGTTCGTTAACACGCGTGACATTAATACGTGCCTATCCTTATTTGAATTTTGGGTCGGCTAACCAATGAGATTGCGTTATTTGAAAAGACATGACTATTCATTGACCCAATGAATCTAGCAGGTTTAATTGCAACGCATATTCCTAATGCATCTTGCACATTCACCAATGTCTCTTCATTGGTCATCTAAGTTGGCACCATTATTATGAAGATGCAAGACACATTTTTCCAGATAGCTGCACACGATGTGCTTTCATTGGTCACCAAAGTTGGCACCATTAATATAAAGTGACGTGTGTAGGCTTTCATTGGTGACCAAGACGGCTCCGAATTTCTAGCCAATGCCTTAAGCTGCACCGCATTAATTGCAACACATATTCCCAATGCATCGCATAAATTGTAACACATATTCCCAATGCATCGCATTAATTGCGACACATATTCCCAATACAACGCATAAATTGTGTTTGTTCGTTAACACTTGTGACATTAATACGTGTCTATCCATATTTGAATTTTGGGTCGGCTAACCAATGGGATTACGTTATTTGAAAAGGCATGACTATTCATTGGCCCAATGAATCTAGCAGGTTTAATTGTAACGCATATTCCCAATGCATCTTGCACATTCACCAATGTCTCTTCATTGGTCATCTAAGTTGGCACCATTATTATGAAGATGCAAGACACATTTTTCTAGATAGCTGCACACGATGTGCTTTTATTGGTCACCTAAGTTGGCACCATTAATATAAAGTGACGTGTATAGGCTTTCATTGGTGACCAAGACGCCTTGCATCACATTTTCAGATCTACTCTGTTATGAAATCTAACGAGATAGATGTGGAGAGGATGAAGAGAGGAGCAAGAATATGTAATTTTCTTGGTCATACATGGCCGGACGGAGGTAGTGGAGGAGGGAGAAGGGGTGGTGGCGGCGGCGGTCTCCATGGGATGTGAGGGAGCTTCTCTCATGTTTTTAGGGTTTCAGTAAAGGGAAGATGAGTGGGGAGAGAAAGGATCTGCATGGTTAAAGGAGAAAGACTGGGCTTGGCCCATCTGATTCAAGTAAGGTCACATGAGTTAGTGAGGGATAGGGGTGTGCGCAAGCAAAACAAGGGGAGCACATAGTAATCCGTAAAATAAATGGATTTTTAAGTTAAATAAATATCTAAACTCATAATATTTTTAAAGCATTCTCTCATGAAAACGCATACCAATATATTTAATTTAAATAAAAATACTCATCTTCCCAAAATATTGTAATTTTTTTTTCAAACTAATATTTTAAATACAATGCCAAAATAATATGATATTTCTATCATTAAATAAATAAAGTGAATTATAATTAGATAAATCATCGTATTTACCAAGATCAACTCATCTATAAACATATATAATTATTGAGATATTTTTGGAATGATACAATTGTGTGGTATGTTGAGAGAGGCAGATCGTGAATAGGAGCGAACACCCGCGTGCATGGCGGAGATGCTGCCATTGACAGCAGCGATACAAAATAGAAGTCGTGATCTTACTACTGTGCAAGTCGTTGATTCACGTAGGGAAACGATGCACCGACATCGGCGTCGATAAGGGTTAGTATATTCCTCTACTATCTTCTTCTGTTTTCAAATTTTGTTTCTCTATTTGATGCTCATATGGATGTTTTGGTTGCTGTAACAGGTCTTGGTTGTCGGGGGTGGCTCAATATCAAAGATCATATGTGTTTATTGATGTTCCTCCATGTACTG
Source organism: Calophaca sinica (assembly GCA_037113605.1). Taxonomy (NCBI): domain Eukaryota; kingdom Viridiplantae; phylum Streptophyta; class Magnoliopsida; order Fabales; family Fabaceae; genus Calophaca; species Calophaca sinica. The sequence goes on along the minus strand of CM073730.1, from coordinate 26,103,141 downwards.
CCGTCTTTTATTATTAATTGAGATGATTGGATGTGAGAGCAAATAGGATAGATCGAAGAAAATAGAATGATCAAAGTCTAAAGTTAAATTTTATTTGTAGAATGTAGAATGTTAAATTTTTTGAAGTGAATCATCCAGTTCAAAACCAAATGCACTGTTGGTATTTTCCAAGTGATCATCACGGGGATTTTACTACATTTATAGTGAAACTAAGTACATTGTCTGGTGTAGGAGCTGGAACGATCAAGTACAGCCAATAACAGTATCCACAACCATACACAGGTCCTTGCTGTGAAACCAAATTAAATTTCATTCTGAGTTGCCTTAAAACAAATATTTACTTTATTCCATTGATATGGTGTAGGGAATGATTTTTGTATAAGAGATTGGTATTAGGATAACTCACCCTTGGATGTTTTTTCTATTCCATGGGGTCAAGTTTTTTGCTCACCTTTATTTTATTTTTTTAAATACAGACTCTCATATAACCTATCTTTTTAATGTCATTTTCATATAACTATCTTTTTAACGATGGATGAAGGAATTGTTATGCATCTTTTTGGGTTTTTAACGAACAATAAAAATTAACTATAGATGATATTATACTCTTCGTGTATCGCACGAGTACACGCACTAGTTAACGTAAAAAAACAAACACACGGTCTCATAAAACATTTTTAACAGCGTGTTTGTGGTTTCCCGTAATCCGCGCGCATCTGGTGTAGTGGTATCATAGCACCCTCCCACGGTGCTGACGGCGGTTCGATTCCCCGGATGCGCACTTTCGTTTTTGTCATGATTGAGCAGAATCACAAGATGTAGTACTATGGCATAGTAATAATTAAGGAATTGTTCATCGCGACAGAGGTATGATTCCTCCTCAGATTTTCTTTCAATCTTTCCTCTGTTATTTCTTTTCAGTGTGCTCTTCAACCTGTTTGTTGTTTACCATTTCTACTAGCTGACCAAAAAAAAAAAAGTGCGCTCTTCAACCTCATTGTCATGTTGTTGCTTGGCCGCCTCTCCTTTCAAACTTGCATCTCTATCTCATGCAATAAAGTATACAAACCATAGCTTGACAATGTTTCCAATGCTATAAATTTTTCTTGCCCATATAAATATATTAATCTTAATTTTCCTCAGGTTATCAATGATCAATTTGGAATCGTACGTCGAGGGCCTTGTGACTAATATTAGTGAGGGAACTATAATTTATCGTTATAATAAAATTGTGACTAAAATACATATATTACATGTGATGTTTTAATTATTTTGTTTGTAGAGGTAACTCTTGTTGAGAAATGCCAGTATAAATTTCTCTCTCCGTATAATTAAAATGGGCAATAAAAAAAATTAAATAGAGTAAGATAAGCAAAAATACATGTAAAATTTTTAGCGTGGAAAACCCTTCCAATGTGAAAGGTAAAAATTATGGGACCCGTAAGCCACTTAAAATTTCCACTATAATAATAATGGAAATACAAATTTCACCCGTAGGTAGACCTCTAAAAATAATACACTAAAATATATCTTCAATTTGTGGATAATGGACTCACAAATTGGTTCACTATTTTTCTCTCATTCTCTAGTAAGGATTTCTCTATTTTTCTCTTAGAAAAATATCCCTCTCTCTGAGGTTCTCTAATTTTTCTCTCACACTATTTCTCTATGAAAGTTTTTTTTCTGATGTTCTGATGCTTAAATGTACTCTGCGTATCCCTATTTATAGAGATGTTGAACGCGTTGGGTAATGAAATAATTGCACCGAACGAAAATTTTTCAATAAGCACCAAAAGTAAAATGCATCGCTTGAAAAATGCACCACTTTTGGACTTTGGCTGGATAAATGTGCATACTTGCACATGGGTGGTCCTACAATTCTCCCCCTCCAGGCAAAGGGAAAATTTCTTTAGATTAATTCGGGGTCGATGCTAAGCCTGCAACTTCTTTACAGACTTCTAACTTCTCTTTGGGTAGAGCTTTAGTCATCATATCAGCCTCATTATCATCGGTATGAATTTTCTCAATCTGCAACAACTTACTCTCCAACACATCACGAATCCAATGATACCTTACGTCGACGTGTTTCGACCTTGAATGGAACGTTGAATTCTTTCTGAGAAGTATTGCTCTCTGACTGTTGCAATAGAGAACATAACTTTCTTGATCTTGGCCTAACTCTTGCAGAAACTTTTTCATCCACAAGATCTCCTTACAACCTTCAGTGATTGCAATGTACTCCGCTTCTGTAGTACTCAAAGCAATGCACTTTTGTAGTCGTGATTGCCATGAGACAGCTCCTCCTGCAAAAGTAATTAAATATCTTGATCTAGACTTTCTTGAGTCAACATCTCATGCCATATCTGCATCTGCATACTCAAGAAGCTCTAGATTTCCATTGCCAAAGCACAAACACCTTTTGGCAGATCCTCTTAGATACCTTAGTATCCATTTCACAGCATTCCAATGCTTATTTCCTGGATTCGATAGGAATCAACTCACAACTCCTACAACATAAGCAATATCTGGTCTTGTGCAAACCATTGCATACATAAGACTACCCACGGCAAAAGAATAGGGTACCTTGCTCATTTCTTCTTTTTCTTCTTCTTTCTCTGGACATTGTGTCTTTCTGAGCTTGAAATGACCAGGTGAAGGAACATGTACAGGTTTGGCATTATGCATGTTGAACCTTTCAAGAACCTTCTCGATATAGTATTCTTGTGACATCCACAACATTCTTCGAGAATGATCTCTGATGATCTTCATTCCAAGAATCTTCTTTACTGCACCCAAATCTTTCATGGCAAAAGATTTACTCAATTCCTTCTTGAAAGCAGCTATCTTCATCTTGTCTTTCCCAACAATCAACATATCATCAACATATGACAGAAGTATATTATCGTAGTTCTTTACAAACACACAGTGGTCTGTGGATGTTTTCTTGAAATTATGTTGGGCCATGAAAAGAACAAACTTCTTGTACCATAGTCTTGGAGCTTGCTTCAGACCATAGAGATTTTTCTTTAGGCGGCACACAAGATGTTCTTTGCCTGATTCTGTGAAACCTTCAGGTTGTTCCATATAAATTTCTTTCTCTAGGTCTCCATGTAAGAATGCTGCTTTGACATCGAGTTGTTCTATCTCCAAGTCTATTTTTGCAGCTAGACCAAGGATTGATCTTAATAGATGTCATCTTCACCACTGGTGAGAAGATTTTTTTCAAAATCTATGCCTTTCTTCTGATGGCACCCCTTCACCACAATGTGTGCTTTGTACCTGGGATTTGGGTTGTTCTCTCCGCTCTTGAGTTTGAACACCCACTTGTTTTTCAACGCTCTTCTTCCTTCTGGCAATTCTACCAGATCATACGTCTGATTTTCCTTCAGGCACTGTATTTCTTCTTGCATGGCTTGCATCCATTTTTCTTTATCTTCCATCTCAATGGCTTCCATGAAGCTTTGAGGTTTCCCTTCATTAGTGAAAGTGATGTAATCCTCCGAGGAATACCTTGTTGAGGGTTGTCGGACTCTCGTTGACCTTCTCAGTTGAGGTTCTTGTTCTGTTTGATCAGTCTCCACATGTTCTCCCTGCATTATCTGGTTTTGTTCTGTCTAATCAGGGTGCTCCGTCTGTTGTGTTGATTGATCAGGTTCATTATTCTTTTGAGTATTCTCTCCACTTGAATTGTGTACCACCATTGTCTTTGGCTTCTTAGACTGTTGAATGTCCTGGATCGTCTGATCTTCAAAGAATATCACATCTCTGCTTCAGAAAATCTTCTTGTTTGAAGGATCCCATAATCTAAAGCCAAGTTCATATTATTCTTTTGAGTACTCTCTCCCCTTGAATTGTGTACCACCATTGTCTTTGGCTTCTTAGACTGTTGAATGTCCTGGATCGTCTGATATATCACATCTCTGCTTCGGAAAATCTTCTTATTTGAAGGATCCCATAATCTAAAGCCAAGTTCATCTCTTGGTGAACCAAGGTATATGCACTCATTCGTCTTAGCATCAAGCTTTGCCTTTTCATCTTTGGGAACGTGGACAAATGCTCTGCATCCAAAGACTATCAAGTTACCATATGAGGCTTTCTTTCCAAACGATATTTCCTCTGGTATCTCTCCATTTGAAGGTCTTGAAAGAGATATATTTATCAAATCAACCGTAGTTTTTACTGCTTCACCCCAAAATGATTTTGGAAGTTTTACATCAGAAAGCATGCTTCTAACTTTCTTTGTAATCGTTATGTTCATCCTTTTTGCTACTCCATTCATCTAAGGAGTCTTGGGAGGTATCTTCTCATGTCGTATCCCATGAGCTTTACAATAGGCTTCAAAAGGACCTATGTATTCTTCTCCATTGTCAGTTCTTAAGCATTTCAGCTTTGTTCTAGTTGCGCGTTCTACAAAAGCATGGAACTCCTTGAAAGCTTGAAGAACTTGATCCTTCGTCTTCAATGGATATACCCACACCTTTCTGGAGTGATTGTCAATGAAGGTAACAAAATACTGAGCACCACCAATGGACCTTTCGAATGTTGAGCACACATCTGTATGAACAAGATCTAGAATACACTTTCTTCTTCTTGCATCGTCTGATCTTTTGAAAGATACTCTGTGTTGTTTTCCAGCTAGACAATCTTCACAGGATTCAAGTGGCTGCCCCTTTATGTTTGGAAGATAATCTTTAGCAAGACTCTCCAAAGCTTTCTCGCTCATGTGGCCTAGTCACCTGTGCCATAATTTGTTGGTTGCGTCTTGAGCGATGTTCATCTCTTCTTTGCATATCTTTCCCTGCATGATGTACAGGGAGCCTTCCTTTTTGCCTCGAGCAACAACCATGCTTCCTTTGCTGAGATTCCATCTACCAGCGCCGAATTGGTTTATCATCACAACTTCATCTAACTTTCCCCCCGAGATAAGGTTTAGGCGCATGTTTGGAACATGTCGTATCTCCTTCAGCAAGAGCTTGCTGCCATTCTCTGTAATGAGAGTTACTTCACCTATGCCGACAATTTTGCTTGTGACATGGTTACCCATCTTCACCGTACCAAAGTCTCCTCTTTGATATGATGAGAAAAATCCTTCATGAGGGGTCACATGGAAGGATGCCCCCGAGTCAATTATCCAAATACAATCATCAGATGCAACATTTAGATAATTTTCCTCTCCGACAGGTCCCACCTTCCTTCTTCTTTGGGTCAATCTGGTCAGGATGGACTATTCCAACCTGTTGATCTCTCTTCAAGAATCTACACTCATACTTTCTGTGGCCTAGTTTGCCACAATAATAACAGTTTACTCTAGTGCGAGATTTGTATCTACCTTGTGATTTTCCACGACCTCCTTTATCACGGTTCTTACTCTTTCCTCTATTGTCAACAATGTTGGCTTCGAACTGGTTGTTCAAGCCTCTTTCCCTCCATCTTGACTCTTCATTTACCAAGCAATCTGTAACAGAATCTATGTTGAGTTTGTTGTCTTAAGCAGAATTACTGAGAGTAACAACTAGAGTGTCCCAACTATCAGGTAGGGAATTGAGGAGTAGAAGAGTTTGCAACTCATCGTCTATCTTCATGTCTGCCTTCGTCAAATGATTCACAATACCTTTGAAGGTATTCAAATGTTTGATCATGTTTTGACCGTCCATGTACTCCAACTTTGCCAGTCGTCTGACAAGGTGGGCTTTATTTCTAGGTGTCTTCTTTTGAATCAATGATTCACGTTTCGTCCACAACTCATACACAGTAGTATAAGTTGATACATGATCGAACAAGCTCATGTCAGTATATTTCTGGATCATAGCTACTGTCTTCCGATTTTGGAGATCTCAATTTTTTTCTTCCTTCCCTGCCAGTTTATTCTTCTGGGAGATTGGCTCATGCAAATCTTTGCAGTATAAATGGTATTTCATCATCGGCTTCCAATAGGAGTAATTGTCAGCAATTAGCTTGAACATATCTCCATCATGAGTGATAGAACCCTCCTTCTTGAATTACACAGAATAAAAGCTCCCCCGATACAGTGGCTTTGATACCACTGTTGGAAAATGCCAGTATAAATTTCCCTCTCCGTGTAATTAAAATGGGCAATAAAAAATTAAACAGAGTAAGGCAAACGGAAACACACGTAAAAATTTTAGCGTGGAAAACCCTTCCAATGTGAAAGGTAAAAACCACAGGACTCGTAGGCCACTTAAAATCTCTACTATAATAATAATAGAAATAAAAATTTCACCCGTAGGTGGATCTCTAAAAATAATACACTAAAATGTATCTTCAATTTGTGGATAATGGACTCACAAATTGGTTCACTATTTTTCTTTCACTCTTTAGTAAGGATCTCTCTATTTTTCTCTGAGAAAAATATCTCTCTCTGAGGTTCTCTAATTTTTCTCTCACACTATTTCTCTGTGAGGCTTTTGTTTCTAATGTTCTGATGCTTAAATGTACTCTGCGTATCTCTATTTATAGAGATGTTCACTACAAGAATAAACACTCATACCTACAGCCTTTTTCCGTTGGCCCAGACTGTATCGTGGGCCAAAGCCCTAGGAAATGAGACAGTGGAAATACATGACCCTTTATTGTGGGCCTTATCCCACGATACGGGAAATTTTTTTTATCGGCGGCCGTTTCCCACGGTAATTCCGATCAGAAAAGCAAAAGACCGGATCTGACACTTTTGACCCATTTTCGTGGGCTTCATCCGACGGTACTTCACGAGTTACGTTAACCAGGGCCTAGGCCCACGGTAATATATGACACGGCCTAGGAGAAAAAAATCCCCTCCTCCCTCGAGCAATCCACCATATCTCTCCATTCCCTTCTTTCTCTCCATTCCCTTCTTCCTCCACCAGATCACAACATCCCCCTCCCTTTTTTTAGCAACGCCCCCCTCTTTTCTCCATTCCCTCTCCTCTCTTCCCCATTTCACTACTCACAGTAAGTTTATCTATTTCTCTGTATCTATCTCTATTTCATGGGAAAATTATATCTGCACTCACCTATATTTCATTTTTCTATTAGTAGATCCGGAGCCGGAGCCACCTCGCCGGACTGACTATCACCGGACTCACCATCACTGGACTCACTTACTCACAGGTTGGTAGTATTTAATTTTTGTTTTTTTTTGTAAATGGTAGTATTTAATTTTATTTTGTCATAATATTTATTATATATTTATTGACTGTTAATATTTTTTTTGTGTGAATAAATATATATGTTTTTCTATTAATATATAATATTCTGAATATTTGTTTTGTTATTAATATATTTATATGTTTTTAGTAATATATTAATATATGTAGAATTAATACTTTTATATTATATAGTGGATTTTTTATTAATTTTTTTTAAATTTAGTTATAGGGAAATATACTTTAGTATTAAATGTAGTATACTTTAGTATTAACATACGTAGAATTTTTAGTATTTTTTATTAATTTTTAATTGTTTATATATTTGTTTAGTATTAAATGTAGTATACTTTAGTATTAACTTATATTTTTAATTGTTTTGATTAAATTAGTTTTTTCTTATATATGTTGATTGGTAATTGTTAATTGTTATTAGGATTATAGTAAGTTAGATTTATGTTAGGGAAAATGTAGGTTATTTGTATTTAATATATACATGTTAATTTTAGATAATACATTTAGGATTAGAGATTCAATTAGGCCTGTTTACTTTGTTTTCAAATTTTTATTTTTTGTTTTCAATTAGATACACATACTATAACACACATTGTCAAGGGGATGATATACAAAATTGGGATTTGTGGTCTAAGAAGCAATAGCATATTTGGAAATACTGAAAACAATTTTGTAGCATTTTCACCATTTCCAAATATGCTACTCGTTGCCTATGTATATCATCCCACTTTGGATATCATCTTCATGATATAGTATGTGTATCTTATTGAAAACAGAAAATGAAAATTTGAAAATAAAGTAAACATGCCCTTAGGTTTTTGTTATGTCAATTGTTAATTTTTAGGGTTTATGATGGTAAGTTAATTATATGTCAGGGGAAATGTATATTAAGTTATAATGTTAGATTACTTAATTATAACAATATTTTTTATTGTTATAATTGATAGCATTGTATAATTAGCATCTATGTAATATGCAGAAAATGGATCGTAGTTGGATGTATGATAGGCTTCATCCTGAAAGAGGGGGTTTGAAACGAGCTTTTGTAAAAGGGGTTAAACAGTTTGTCCGTCACGCAAAAAACCAGGATAGTTACCGCATTGAAGGGGGGATTCGATGTCCGTGTGAGGTATGCAAGTGTCAAAGTGTTAAGACTCGAAGTGAAGTCAAGTATGACTTGTATATGCGGGGGTTCAGCCTAATTATTGGATTTGGACTGCTCATGGCGAAGTTGTTCCCGGTGTTAATTTACGGGTTGAAGAGAATTGCACAGGTGCTTCAAGTAGTGGCCCACCGGATATGGGAGATCAATATTATGAGCAGTTTGATTCGATGCAGGGGATGATTTCGGATGCTCTTGGGGTGAATGTGTCGTTCGAAGAGCAGCAACATGATAAGACTGACGAACTTCCGAATCAGGCAGCACAAAGATTTTATACTCTTCTGATGGAGACAAATAAGCCATTGTATGAAGGTATGAAGACTCTAAATTATCAATGTGTGTGAGGCTTTTAGCTCTCAAGTCAACCTTTAATGTTCCTGAGCAGTGCATGGATTATATGACCAGAATTATGTTGGATGCAACACCTATTAGAGCCGGATTGCCACAAAGTTATTTTGATGCTAAAAGGTTGGTGTCGAAGCTGGGATTAGGTGTTAAGAGGATCGACTCTTGTGTGAAAGGTTGCATGTTGTATGACGACAATGAATTTGGCATAAATGACGGTGCTTTGACTGATGTAAATTTTGTAAAGAGCCAAGGTATCATCTTCGCAAAACAGGGACAAGTCGGAGTAAACCAGTTCCAAAGAAGGCAATGTTTTATTTGTCTATCATATCAAGGCTGCATAGAATGTTTACATCAATGCAAATTGCAGGTAAAATGACATGGCACTATGAAAATAGAAGAATTTCAGGTGAGTTGCGCCACCCGTCTGACTGTGAGGTGTGGAAGCACTTTGATCGGGTACATCCTGATTTTGCCATGGATCCACGCAATGTACGACTTGGGTTATGCTCTGATGGGTTTACATCATATATCCAGTCAACGGCTAAAGCTTATTCTTGTTGGCCAGTTATTGTCACCCCGTACAACCTTCCTCCTGATATGTGTATGTCTAAACCTTACATGTTCTTATCATGTGTAATCCTGGGGCCAAATTCACCAACGGCTGGTATTGATATCTATTTACAGCCTTTGATCAATGATTTGAAGAGGTTGTGGAATGGTGTTTTGACGTATGATATTGCCAGAAAGCAAAATTTTATGATGAGAGCAGTCTTGATGTGGACCATTAATGACTTCCATGCTTATGGCATGTTATCTGGATAGGGGACTCATGGTAAATTGGCATGTCCGATTTGTATGGAAGACACGTAGGCATTTACCTTGCACCACGGAGGGAAGACTTCTTGGTTTGACTCGCACCGCAGGTTCTTTCCAAACGATCATCCATTTAGGATGAATAAAAATGCCTTTGTAAGGGGTGTAGCTGAAAATTTGGTCCCACCCCATAGCCTAACATCAGAAGAGGTGTGGAATAGAGTCAAGGATGTGCCAAAAGTACAAGTTATAGGTGGTGTTATTCAATGACCAAAAAATTATGGCTTGTGGCATAATTGGACAAAAAGAAGTATTTTTTTGGATCTCCCGTATTGGAAAGACAATTTATTGAGATACAATCTCGATGTTATGCACATTGAGAAGAATTTTTTTGAAAACATATATTTAACACTGTGATGAACGTGAAAGGAAAAACCAAAGACACTGACAAAGCCCAGAGGGACTTGGCTATTTACTGCGGGCGAAAATACTTGTTTTTGGTAGATGATCAGGCTACTGGGAAGACCTTAAAACCGATAGCTAATTACACTTTATCACCCGAGGATGCAAAATCAGTTAATTAGTGGATTACGGAGCTCAAAATGCCAGATGGTTATTCTTCCAATTTAGCAAGATGTGCCAATGTGAACTGGGGGAAGATGCAAGGAATGAAGAGTCATGTAGTCATGGAGTGTTTACTGTCTATTGCCTTTAGTATGTTGTCAGCACATGTATTGAACCCAATAATTGAAATTAGTCAATTTTTTAAAAATTTTTGTTCTGTAACCTTGGGAAAGGAGGATCTTATTAAGATGGAGCAAAATATTCCATTGATTCTATGTAAGTTAGAGAGGATATTCCCCTTGGTTTCTTTGATTCTATGGAGTATCTCCCAGTGCATCTTGCATATAAAGCTAGACTTAGTGGACCTGTTCAATATAAGTGTATGTATCCATTTGAAAGGTATATTTGCAACATGTTTCCTATATAAATATGAAATCTATACTTCCATTTTCGTCAAAGATACCAAATTTGTTAACCTTGTTATATAGGTTCATGGGTGATTCCAAACGATCGGTGAAAAATAAGGTTCGGGTTGAAGGATCAATTTGTTCGTCTTACTTACATCGCGAAACAACCCATTTTTGTTCATATTATTTCAACAAATCAATGTTATCCCCATGGAATAGAAGGAATGAAGTCGCTGTTGAATGTGAAAGACATCTGTTAGCCTTATCAGTCTTTTGTCTGCCCGGTCGTCATGCTGGGAGAGAATCGATTCATTGGTTAACGAATGAAGAGTTAAATTCAGCACATGTTCATGTACTGATTAATTGCACTGAAGTGAAACCCTATCTAGAGTACGTATATCATATAATAAACTTGTTTTCTTATCCAGACACCCTACCTTGTTTATTTATTGTCCAATTTCATCAGGGCATTCTTAGCGGAACAAGAATCTTTTGCGGATATACATGCAAACTTTCCTGTATGGTTTAGGCAACAGGTACATACTTATAGACAAAATATCTGAGGTGTATCGCAATTTCACTAACTCCTTTTAACCAATTTCATCATATGCATGCGTAGGTGTATTGCAGTCCACTAACTCCTCTTAACCAACACTTGAGGAACTTATCTAATCGTCCTCGTACATGTGTTAATGAATGGCACACATACTTTGTGAACGGGTACAAATTTCACACCCAGTCATGGACAGAGGGCAAAGAAACAATAAATAGTAGAGTTTACATCAAAGGTGATACCGGAGGAGGTGAAGATGGCTTTTACAGTGTCATTGAACACATATACGAACTAGCTTACACTACTCTAGACTATAGTAAAAAGGTGGTGTTATTTTATTGCACGTGGTTTGATCCATCTGATAGAGGCACGAAGAGGAATCCAAAATCTAATACGGTGGACATTAGAATAAGCAGAAGATATCAAAATTATGATTCATTTGTGATGGCACAACATGTGAGACAGGTGTATTATGTTCCTTATCCATCAATACGAATGGACAAATGAGGTTGGTGTGTTGTAATTAAGATAAAACCAAGGTCTCGCATTAAAGCAGAAGGCGATCTAGAGGAAGAAGTGCCTTATCAGGTGGATGAAATGTCCAATGTGGATGATGTGATTCTAGTTGAAGGCTTTAGCCACCTATGTGTGCCAAACGCTGGAGAAGAAGTGGACAACGATGATGCAGCAGTTGCGAAAAACGAAGAACAAATCATGGAGGATGGGATTGAATCCAAAGGGTCGTTCGAGGAAGAATGGGACGAATGATCCATATTGTGTAACTATTATTTGTATCATTTAGCATGTGTTTTATTTGTTATGGCATGTTAATTAGTACCGAATATTGTTTTCGTAATTGTTGAGGATGCGAGTATTTATCTGCCTATGCCCACCACCAACAGGCCATCGATAGCCCCCACACATGACAATTCTAACTTTGAGCATGGCACTACTTTTACAGTCCCTAGTGATCCGCACCACACTGACGAGGATGTCAACACTACTAATTCGCCCTCCTCCCCGAATGATGGTGATGAGGATGACACCCACTGTTCTAACTTACACGATGGTGTTGATGACGAGGTGATGTGTACGCCAGATGGGTGAGTTGTTATTAGACCTGCAGGAAACGTGTAAGTATTAATTAATTTTTTTGGTTATTTAAGTTTTATTGATTATTTTAGTTTTATTATTGAATAATTTCATTTTATTGTTAAGGTTTCTTCCCTTTAAACCGTCTTCGAAAGCAATCGCAGTTGTTATTAAGGAGAAGTGTCACCTTCTGTGGACCTCGTGGCGTCAGATTAAGGACAATGAAGCTGATGCAGAGATGATGTTCAACACTTTTAAAGTAAGTTGTGATTTAGAATTTCATGCATAAGTAGTTTTAGATGATATATTATCTTTTTAATCTCCTATAATATAGGAAAAATGTACTTGGGAACCCATGCACGGCGAGCAAGTCGAGCAAAACTTTCACCACAGAGCCGCACGCTGCTACTCCGATATGCTTAGGAGCGTGCGCCAAAAGGCAAAGCATCCCCATTGGATGGGAGATAATGTTTTCAAAGCTTTGTCCGCATATTGGAGAAGCGAAGAGTACAATAAAATTCGCGAACGGAACAAGATTAACAGGGCAACAGAGAAGGGTAGTAGCTTACACACCGGAGGTTCCGTTAACACTGCACAGATCCGAGAACGCATGGTACATGCATATATACTTATTGTAATTTTATACTAAATTAATCAATGTTATTTATTATTGTTCACTGTTATATATTTTATATGTTGAGTTACTTATAAGAGAGGGAATTCGGCCGACCTGTGGAAGTGCATGAGCTGCATCACATGGTCCACACTCGGAAGGCAGATGGCGAATTTATTGATGACCGGTCGAGGCTGGTTCAGGTAACTTCAATTTTTATTATTTTTTTTAAATTTTAATGTTTATATATGGTTGTTAATTCAGACTCATTTGTTTTTAAATTTAAAAATCATCAGGAAGCCTTTGAGGCAAGGATGAATCAGTATTTTTCTCAGGCTCAGGCTACTGCTGACTCGTCCACACCTACTAACCAAGATGACGTGGGTCGTTTTCAGCTAAAGAAATGGGTGGAAGTTGTTGGCGGGAAGAAGAAGGGACGGCTATACAGTACTGGGATACTATCCTCATGTTACAAAAAAGGGGTTTCTTACCTCGACATTAAGGCTTCTTCTTCTGCTTCTTCTTCTTCTTTTGCCGCCAGTACTAGATGATCTCACAGGGATGATGCCTATCGTGTGGAGCTTGAGACTAGAAGATACGCAGTGTATGGAAAATGAGGCTATTCAGAAGCACAATATATTAGAGGCAAAAGATCGATGAGATGGCAGAGCAACAGAGACAGTTGATTGCATTACTGCAGCAGCAAGGGAGGCTGTCACTGTCGCCACCGCTACCAACAGGTCAACAGTATTACTCCCACCCACCGGCACACCATTACAACTATTGGCCACCACCATCATAGTCACATCAACATTCACCGCCATAACCACCGCCACAAAACTACTATAGGCCACAACTACCTCCGCAACAACCCTATTTCAATAGTCAAGCACCACAGACTAGCCAGGGCGCTACTGCAGACGCAGTGGCCAAAGATTTTTCTACTATGATATCGATGGCAGGTTTTCTCAACCCGTCCAATAATGAGCCATATAATGGACAACCACAAGATGGTGGGGACGATGGCGGTGATTATTACGGTAGTGCACACAATGATTAGACTTTGTGTGTGTGTGTGTGTGTGTGTATATATATATATGGCATATATGGTGCTTAATTTGTGGATTTAATTTATGTGTGGGAACCATAAGGACTTTCGGTGTGTTTGTGTGGGACATTACAATCTATGTTAGTGCCTTTCCGTTAAATCTATGTAGTAATGATTTATTTTGTCCGACCTTGTTTTCAATTTATTTTTTCTTAAATTTAAAAGCAATGATATTAAATAAAATAATGATAGTAATATTTTTGGTCTCAAAGTGGAAAAGAAGAAGGTAAAAAAATAATAAAGTGTAATACCAAAAAAAATAAAATAAAGTGAAAACAGGTTAAAAAAAGGAAAATGGGGGGTGCTAATAGCATTGAAGAAGCTGGTGGGCTGGCAGCCCAACCCAACCAGCGCACACCCAGGCCTCCCTCTCATTTTTTATTTCACGCACCCACCATTTTTCTACTGCGCCAAAAAAACACAAGAAAGAGGGTTTGAATTGAGTTTTAGAAATCTTTTCGCAAAGCTTGTGTGTTTATGAAAACTTTCCAAAGTAACTCTTTAATAAAATAAAGCAATAAGTAACTAAAGAAAAGAGAGAAGAGAGTGACACAGTGATTTATACTAGTTTACTATCACCTGATAGCTACGTCTAGTCCCTTCACACACTTGAAGGATTTTTTCACTATAATCAACCTGATTACACTTGAGAGTATAATACTGCCAAACTGGCTATGCTCACAACTTCTTAGAACTACTTAGTGCAGTCAAGCCTCTAAGGAATACAGTCACTACTGGGCTAAATACAATGTTTAAAAATGACTTGAAACAATATCAAAATAACTCTCACAGAGAGGATATACAATAAAAGGCTTAAGCACAATGAATAACTTACAAATTGAAAGGGTAAAAACAATTAAGTGCTTTGTTCAATGTGATTTAAGATACTTGGAATAATTCTTGGTTGCTCATTTCGTTTCATAGCGTTAACCTTATTTAGTGGGTGAAGTAAGGTATATATAGCTAAGGTTATGAATAGTGCCATTGTGACCTAACAACTCTTTTCACCTAGGTCAAAAGCTTCAGATCCCCTTTTTGTGGCTTTAGCAAGTCACGTCGTTTTCCACTCTGATCAAAGCATACTGACACAGCAGACAAAATCAGAATGTTTGTCTCTTATGAGCTTTTTGAATATTAGACCATTCGAGAGCAAGTTTCCTGATAATTATATTCGTTGACATTCCCTTCGACCTTTGATACCTCGTACATTAAAATGCTTCATCAATGAGGTCTCTTAAATACATGAAGTAGCCTTAAATGAACTTCAGTCTGTTTTCCTATCAGAGCCACACTGTTCACCAGAGTGAGTTTGAAACAGAGGTGAGTTCTTCAGCACAAAATTTGTTGGTCTTTCACATAAGTGAGTCATGGAGAGTTAGACAAAGGCTTCCATAGAGTAGTCTAACCAAAGTCTGTTTATATGTTGACTGAATACCAGAGCGTTGACCAGAAACAGAGTGCGGTCTCACTAGAGCAAGGTCTACCAGAGCGTTGACCAACACCATAGCGTTGACCAAAACAGAGTTTGTCTTACTAGAGCTTGGTTCACCAAAGCGTTGACTAATCAATCAGAGTTGACTAAGCCAGAGCATAGTCTTGCTAATATTGATTACCAACAGAGTTAACCAAGTCAGAGTATGGTCTTACCAGAGCGTTGACTGCCAACAGAGTTG
The DNA here is from genome assembly GCA_037113605.1 of Calophaca sinica. Classification (NCBI taxonomy): domain Eukaryota; kingdom Viridiplantae; phylum Streptophyta; class Magnoliopsida; order Fabales; family Fabaceae; genus Calophaca; species Calophaca sinica. Next base: position 26,087,651 of record CM073730.1, on the reverse strand, counting down.
ACCATTTCAGAGCAAGGCTTTCAGACGATGACGTCAGCGTGATTTCAAAGGATCAATGCCAGACTTAGATTTATGGATCTAAGTGTGAAATTCAATTCACAATTTCACTAAGTTTTCTGGGACAATTTCTTCTGGTGAATAGTGATTTATTGCACACTAACAAACGCATCAGAGGATAAATTGTTCTATTAACTATTTGTTATAATTAAGGGTCATTGTTTCTGAATCCACTTGATTCCAACACCCCCTAGGCCTTCATTGTTAAGATGCGGCCCAAACACCCACCTATCCCAAACACCCAATCAGACAATAAATACCTAAAAAAAACCATAATCCTTCATTCTTCTCTCTTTTCTCCATTCTGCCGCTAGCGTCCTTCTCTCTTCTCTCTTCTTCTGCTCGTCTTCTGCTCTCCTCCACCAGAGGATGCCTCCTTCATCCATCCACACCCTCGTCACCGTTCGTCCACACCCTTGTCACCCTCATTCACACCCACCAACCGGCCACAACCACCAATGGCCACACTCACCATCCTCTCTCTCGTTCTTATCTCATCTCCAAATCACGGCCACAATACGAAGGAAGATCTGATTTTTTGTGTTTGATCTTCGCTCATCGCCTCCAAATCGCGTCACACTCACCACTTTCAGATCCGCTCCAAATCAAAAGATCTGATTTTCTGTGTTTGATTTTTGCAGAAACTGGACGAGAAGATGCAGAATCGAAGGCATATGATTTTTGTCTATTTTTCCCTTTTTTTTCCTTCTTCTCTGTAACCATCTTCTCAGCCCTCGTTCTTTCTTTTTCTTTGTCTATTTCAAAAGATCTGATTTTTTGTCTATTTTTTGGCTTTGATTTTCGCAGAATCTAGACGAGAAGAGGCAGAACCGTAAGAGGAGAGAATCGAACTGTAAGAAGGTAATCGAAGATGATTTGATTTTTGTATTTTTTTTCGTTTTTATTTTTTTTCTTCTTCTCTGTAACCACCTTCTTCTTCTCTGTAACCTGAGACTTGGTGTAATTTTTATTTTATTTATTTAATTTTTATTTTGTTTCTGTAAATGTTTGGCTGGTTTCTATTTTTATTTTATCTTATCTTCTCTGTAATGAACCACTTCGTGCCTCTATCTTCTCTGTAATGTTTGATTGGTTAATGGCAATGAACCACTCATTTCACATTTCTGTGAAGAAAAAGAAGCACTCGTATTTTATTTATTTAGGGTTAGTGGCAATTAAAAATTAAGGCTCAAATAAAATTACAAATATATTTTTTAGATTTTTCTTAGTATTTTAGATAAATTGTAATGAGAGATTTTAATTTAAAAAAAATTGTCTGAGAGGTTTTTTTAGTTTTTGATAAATTTTGAAAATTGATTATTTTAGTTTTTAATTAATAATTAAATTTAATCAGTTTAAAAACTGGTTAAGTTTAATTATTATTTTTTTTAAAAATGCCTTTTCATTTTATCATGGGCTCTTTCCCACGGTAATGATCTGGCAAATTACCTGGGGAACTGGCTGACGATAATTACACACGGCCGGTGCCCACGTTAATTACGCACAGCCTACAAAAAAGGCCCACGGTAATAGTTACCGTCGAGCAAATAACCTACGGAATATGTCCCACGGTGAGCCCACGGTAATATGTTAGTTACACACTGCTTTTGGACATTAGCATGGGCTTTGGGCCCACGGTATTAACAGATTTTCTTGTAGTGGTTGAACGCGTTGGGTAATGAAATAATTGCACCGAACGAAAAAATTTCGACACGCACCGAAAGAAAAATGCATCGCTTGAAAAAAGAGTTTAATTTATATGCACCGACGGTTTAAAAAAAAGTTTTAAACCATCATCCAATCACATCTCACCATCTAGATGTTTGTTGAGATATTTTAGAAAGAATGTGGCACAATGGTGAGATGTGACTGGATGATAGTTTAAAACTTTTTTAAACTGTCGGTACATATAAATTAAACTCTTGAAAAAATGCACCACTTTTGGACTTTGGCGGATAAATGTGCATACTTGCACATGGGTAGGTCCTACAACTCTAACATTAATTATATAGTAATATCATTACATAACAATAATTAAAACTATTCTACCACCTCTGTCATAATTTAAATGTATGTTGCCCAATTTTATATTCTAAATTTCATAAATAATGAAGTATTTGACCAACATTTTATAATTAAGAATCTGGATGTCAATGGGGCAAGATGGGGAGTACTCTTCCATCCCCCATATTTCCCTAATCCCCGTCTCTGATCTACGCTGTTAGGAGTTTTTCTCCACCGTCTCCATCCCTCAAATCCCCACGGGAACCCCATAATTCATACAAAATTTGCACATAATAAAGTAAAATTCAATAAAATTGAAAAAATTATATAAAACTGTGAAAGTCTTAAATTTAAAGTTAAAGCTAAAGCATAATAAATTATACTTAGTGTTAGGAAGTTGGAATAGATGAAAAAGGGTTTATTGTAAAAGGGTTTGAAAGTGTTCTAATAATATATAAATTTAACAAAATAATATATATGTAAAAGGGTTTTATTGTAATATATACCTATATTATAAAGGTTTTGTTGTAATTTATCGGGAATGGGGACCCCACGAGTCGACTTTCTCGAAGTGTCCTCGGGGGGACTTTCTTCCCCATCCCTATAGGAAAAAATTCCCCGTCTAAGGGGTCCAAATGAGACAGTCTCTGCTGGGATCGATCCCCACGCATAGGTGAAAATTGACACCCCTAATCGAGAATAGAAATATGTAACTTTACCAATCTACAATATAAATAGAACAATTATTTTATAATTTTGGGCATATATTTCCGCATACCAATATTTTAAAAAAATATATTACAAATAATGAATAATTTAAATAAATGTTAAGGAGTAAACATATATCTTGTGCATGTTATAGGTCGAATACATTAGTTTTACACATAGATGAAATGTTTTCAAGAAAATATATAAACACTAATATTACATGAAAGCCCATTAATATCTAAGCCATGCAAGTATTATAAATAAAAATACGAGAAAATATATTATACAAATATGAACATTTTAAATGAAATTTATTAATATTTGCATAAAAAACCTATTAATATTTAAATTACAAAATTATAATAAGTTATGATAAAATACGAGTAAAAATATAGCACACAAACGAACATTTTATATGAAAATATAGTAATATCTACGTGAAAATCTATTAATAATTAAATTACAGTAAAAAAATTATTAGAAGGAGATTTAACATTTTAAAAGAAAGAACATTAATATATGAATATTTTAATAGAAATAATTAAATTCTAATATAATTTTCTTAAAGTTTATATTTTTACTATATATTGTGTGGAACAGGGGTCATAGATACGTTTTTACTAAAATTTAATTTACTATAAATTACAAAATAGGATGTTTATACGAGATATTATTTAATTTTAATTCTTATTTTCAATTTGAGTTTGTTTTTCTAATAAATGGAGTAAATTTCAAGTATTGGTAAATCTTAATATTGATATGTATTTATATCTCATAGATATAGAAACTAAATAAAAATTTATTAATACTGAGATTGAAAGAGATAAATATATTTTATATATAGATGAAATATTTTCATGAAAAATGAATTAATATTTATATATAAATACTTACATAACATGGGACTGGAGAGTTTACATGAAACCTCATTAATATGTTAGTTATAAATAAAAATATGACAAAAGATATTATACAGAGATGAATATTTTACATAAAAGTATATTAATATCTACATAAAAACCAATTAATATTTAAATTACAAAATAAAAACTATCATAAGGACATAGTGAAATATAGATATTAAACCCTAAACCTTTACCTGTACATGGCATTAGTTAGCATACTAGACAAAATATCTGTAAAATTTTCTTTAAAATAACATGGTGTGTGTGTGTGTTTTATTAAAATATTTTTTATTTTTTAGTAATATTGTATATATTTATATATTATTTATACATCTCTTACTTTTTTAAAATTATATTTCAAAAACTAAAATTGCGTAGTAAATACTATCTACTTACTATTTACATTTAAGAGTCATTATCTACATTATAATAACAATAATACTTATTAAGTTAATATCTATCGTACACTTTGTGATCAACAAACCAAACAAAATATTTTTTAACAAATTTTGGTTTATAATTCCTGACAAAAATTTTTAAACCAAAAACGTGTAAAAATATATTTCATACTTTTTGATGAAATCCTAAAAATAAGCATATTTCCCGTGCATGGCACGAGTTTGTAAACTAGTTGAAACTATTTAGGAAGTTGTTAATCAGTATGAAATTAGATACTTGCTGCTGGTTGAGACATATGTAAGCAAATGAGATAGCTAAGTGTTTTGACGTGAGAAATTTATTGTGGGCTAACTTTGCATGAGAGGAAAACACATGTAAAAGGCAGCTTGGAGAATGTTATTATATAAATTTTAAATTATAGATTATAGATAAATAATGGAAAATGCTCCCTTATTTTTCTAATACCATTCTTGAAGTGTTTGAAAGAGTAAAAAAATTATAATAACATCAATTAACTAAAATTTAAAGACATAATGAATAATTGATAAAAGAGGACTTGTAACACAACAAATTACAAAAAATGGCTTTAATTGGTTGGTATGAGCAAAAAATGTAATCATATCATTTGTAAATTGAAAACAAAAAAACCTTTATTAATAGGTATTTTCTATCCAATCTTACTCTCCACAATTAGTGTAGTTAATATGGAATCTTGAAAGAATTATTTACAAATATCATTAGTAATTAGGCGGCTAAAATTTCTGTGGAATATGCTAAAAAATTACTTGTAAATTATTTGAAATAATATTCTAAAAGATTAAAAAACTATATAAGATAGGTTTTTTTTTTTTACTAGAACTATATAACATAGTTAGAAACATCAATCCTCTAAAAGGAAAATATTTTGTAAGTCTCTGCAAAAACCACAATCGTTCGGAATCCTCCAATCGGTGCAAAGGCTGCTATAACAGTGCCAACAACCACGCAAAACTGTAATAAAAAATTAATAACTTAGATATATAAATTATTTGCTATGAACATTAAAGTCATGTTTGAGTCAATTTATCAATGAAAAATACCAATGATGCATTCCAATGTAAACTCCAAGGTTTTGGTTTTTTGGCCAAAAGTCATATTACACTAGGTATCTGCACCATATATTTGAAATTCAGTAGAAAGGAACTAATACTTTCAAGATTTAAGACATATATGTTTAACAATAATATTAATTCTTACTATATATGATGTTGATGTGAATGTTAATCCTCCAAAGAATCCTAATAATCCTCCTAAAGATGGAACACATATGGCAACAAACCCCACTACAACTACAAAAATGAAAATTGCAAGTTAACAATAATATACGAACATATACATATATATATACATATACATATACACATGTAAAATTTATAAGGCTAAATTATACTTAATTTTAGTCTCTTATGTTTATTTTAGGTTTTAGTTTGGTCCCTTATGTATTATTTATTCTGAATTGGTCCTTTTTATGTAAATGTTACACCAATGTGGCCCCCTCTGTTTCGAAGTTATCCCTTATGTTACAAAAATTATACCAATGTGGTCCATTTTTTACAAAATAAGCGGCAAAAAATGGGTCACATTAGTATATTTTTTGTAACATAAAGGACAATTTCAGAACAAAAAAAAAAGAGGTACCACATTGTATAACTTTTATACATAAGGGACAAATTCTAAATTTTTAATACCTAAAAGATCAAACTGAAGCATAAAATAAATATAAAGACCAAAAGTATAATTTAGTCAACAACATTTAATAGCCATAACCAATCAAGTTACACACACTTGTAACTAAAAACTTCATTTAATATAGCTCTTACCCACATATAGGTCTTGAGCAATGATACGAAGTTTCAGTGAGGGACTAAAACTCCACTTTTGCAAAAAAGATAACACAACTCTTTCCAAAATGGGCATTGCAAAAACCTTGGACACAGAGAAACCAATTGTTACGTTATAACAAATTAAATATTTGTGGGCACAAATAATGATTTAAATTAATTTATATTTATTCTTGTGTACCTGACAGCTTATTAGAACATGAATGAATACCATCAAATTAGCGGTAGCAATAAGCCAACGAGGATGTTCAAGCGAGACAAGGACATCATCCTCTACAACATTTCCAAATGCCCAGAAACCAGATGTTGCAACTGAGAGATAGCAAGCAATGACTATCGTATATGCAACAATCACACCCCGCCACATTGGATTTTTGGAAGGTTTTTCTTTTGTTGGGGGCAATGTAGTTTTTCTATCTATAAACACACCATGTCCAGCAAAAGCAAATGCTATGATTCCAAGCGCATTAAAAACATCAAAAGTTTGCCCAACAAGGGTGTGTGATCGAACTTCATAGTTAGTAGGATGGTGAGGAATTCCCTTCACAATTGACGTGCAAAATGCCACCATGGAGTAACTGAAATTATTTAGACATCATCGTGCTTTATATTTTGAAAAAGGTGCATTATCGGTATTTACTCTAGCAACAAGTGTCCACGTCTATTTTTATTGAACATCACCTCACTTCATGTGTACCGTAATGAGTAAATTGTACCACTTCGACACATTACATTAATCGCTTCTTCCTATCCAACAAAATTGATTCCCTGCAGTCGGAAAAATACATAATTAACGCAATTATGAGATCGAAACTGTTGGATGAAGAATAAACGACTCAAATTTGAAGTACTATTTAAACTTGTTTTGGTAAAATAGAAACATGAGGTGTCTATTCTCCATCCAAGGGTTTTGGTCTTGTGACTGCGTTTACTGCTTTCCCAACTTGGTGGAATTCGAATCCATCTTTTTAATTGGGGTCGATTGATATACAAAATGGTGCCATTTCACTCTGTTAGAAAATAATCAAACTTTAAGGAAAATGAAATTCATTTAGATTTGCCATCAATTTCAAATAACTTGTTGTCCAACATGTATTATAGGTTTATAGCTAGCTAGTTGGTCCACCAATAGATAAAAAAATAATATATGTGCAAAATGTACAAACTAAAATTGTACGTACCTGATAGACATGACTGCACCGAGCAAGGAGATTCCCCTTAAAGTATAGAATTTGAATTTGAGGTAAGAAATATTTAAAAGTAAATTCTGTAAGTATGCAAAGAAGACAATAAAATATGTCTGACTACGCATGTGAAGGGTTGGTCTAATCAGATAACAAAACCTCTTCAATGACTTTCCACCAATTACACAATACACAATGGTTGAAGCCACCCGAACCATTAGCTGTTGTATCTTCACTAGATTAAAGCATCGATTAAGTTGTTTCCCCAGAACCATTCTATGCATTTCAACAAGTTGCCACCGGGAATAAAACGCGACAACCCATGACACTAAGATTGTTGCATGTAAGAGTTAGAAACTGAGAGAGAAATTAAACTAAATCATCTTGCATTGTTAATTGACCAAATTGCATTTACAACAAAGCTCCATTATATAGGAGACTAGTCAAACAGAATGCTGTGATGATAGCTAACAGAAACTCAACAAACTTGCCAGCTGGCCAAGTAACAAACTAACCACTTGCCAGCTGGACTAACTCACTAATTAATCATCTAATTACATCTAATTACATATATACTCTAATATCGCCCCCCACAAGATCAAGGGGGTTGACAAATGGAAACCACTTTGAGCTTGTTCCGAATCTGCTGAAATTGAGATGGAGACAATGGTTTGGTGAATGAATCTGCAACCTGACCCACTGCAGGCACATGCTGCACAACTAGCTGCTTTGCAATGACCTTTTCTCGAACAAAATGAAGATCTAGCTCAATATGTTTAGTCCTTGCATGTAGTATTGGGTTATGAGTTAGTGCCACTGCACTTAAGTTGTCACAGAGCAAAGTTGGAACCCTGAAAGGAATGTGTAATTCCTGCAGTAAGGACTGAATCCATAAAATTTCTGCAGTTGTGTTTGCCATACTTTTATATTCTGCCTCTGTGCTTGATCTGGCAACTAACTGTTGCTTTTTGGAGCACCAAGAGACAAGGTTTGAGACAAAAAAGATGCAAGAACCCGAAACTGATCTTCTGTCATCTGTATCAATGGCCCAGTCAGCATCACTGTAGGCCCTTAGAGAGAAAGGTAGGCTCGGATGAGAGGGTTGCAGTAGCAATCCATGATTAATGGAACCTTTGAGGTATCTCAAGATTCTTTTTACTACTCTCCAATGAGATTCCAATGGCCTTGACATGTATTGAGAGACTTTGTTCACTGAAAATAAAATATCTGGTCTTGTAAGAGTTGCATATTGGAGGGCACCAACTATGGATCTGTACAAAGAAGGATCAGCAAGCACATCTATCCCAAACCTGCTTAACCGAGCACTACTCATCATAGGTGAAGAGATACCCTTAGAGTCACTCATTTTGGCTTTGTCTAACAAATCTCTGATGTATTTAGACTGGTTGAGCAGAAGAGAACCATTGGATAAGTGTTTGACCTCTACTCCAAGGAAGTAATCAAGATTGCCCAACTGTTTAAGTGCAAACTGCTGATTCAGTTTCTGAATTAAGTCTTGAATCACTGTGGGAGCTGAACCAGTGATTAGGATATCATCTACATAGATTAACACATAAATCTTGATGCCATTGTGAGTATAAACCAAAAGTGATGGATCACATCTGCTTTTTACAAAGCCAAACTGCAGTAAAGTTGTGGTTAATCTTTCATACCATGCCCTTGGGGCTTGTTTTAGCCCATAAAGGCTCTTATGAAGTTTGCACACCAATGACTTATCTGCTGCCTCAAAGCCTGGGGGCTGAACCATGTACACTTCCTCTTCCAAAAATCCATTTAAGAATGCATTGTTTACATCAATTTGTTGAATACTCCACTTGTTTGTCAAAGCCAAGGTTAAAATAATCCGGATTGTTACTGGTTTCACTACTGGTGAAAATGTTTCAGAGAAATCAAATCCAGGAGTTTGATGGAAACCTTTGGCTACCAATCTTGCTTTAAGCTTGTTAACAGATCCATCCGGGTTCTCTTTAATTCTGAAAATCCATCTACAACCAATAGCTTTCCTGTGAGGTGGAAGAGAAACTAGAGACCAAGTTTTGTTAGTTAACAATGCTTGATATTCAGAATTCATGGCTGCAAGCCACTTAGGATCCGCAAGAGCTTGCTTTACATTCTCAGGTTCAGTGCATGACAGAAACACTTTTGGTTTAAGATTTCCAGTTTTAGCTCTAGTAACCATTGGATGATTATTATGGTTACTGACAAGGATAGGTGCAGAAGCTGAGTTATCGCCTGCGGAGCGTATGGTGACAGTTCAAGATTTGTCTCAAAGATTTTGAGCGTAAATGTAAGTGGTGATGTGACTAGAAATAGGTGATCCTAAGAGAGGTGACTCAATAGATACACTCTATGAAGAAGACACTGAGTGCGGCTGAGTTACTGGTGTAGACACAGGCTGAGACATAGGAGAAGCGTTCTCAATTCTGCATAACAGAATTGAAGCAGAAGGTAGTGGGCGGGATCGATGAATAGGGGGAAGGTGAAAACAGAAGAGGATAGGAAAACTTGAGCTCATTGAATGTCACATCCTTAGAGACATAGATCCTTCCACAAGGGGCAAGACATTTGTGGCCTTTATGTTGTGGAGAGAGACCATGATATACACATTCTTCTGACCTATACTGTAATTTGTTTTTATTGTAAGGCCTGAGTAATGGAAAACAACTACATCCAAAGACTTTAATTGCATGATAATCTGGTGTATGACCATTTAAAGCATGGAAAGGTGAAGAAAAATTGGTCAAGGCTGCAGAAGGCAGTCTGTTAATTAGAAAAATAGCTTGGGTAAAGCTGTGATCCCAATAGGTAATAGGTATAGAGGCATGTGAAAGAATGGTAAGACCCATTTCAATAATTTGTCGGTGTTTTGTTTCTACAGTTCCATTTTGGTGAGATGTGTGAGGGCATGTAAGTCTATGGTTAATGCCTAAATCTTTGAGATAATTTGTGAATGGCCTAAATTCACCTCCCCAATCAGATTGCAATGCCTTAATTTGAGATTGAAATTGGTTTTGTATCAATGCTAGAAATTGTTTTAAGGCTGATAGTGCATCTGATTTTTGTTTTAGGAAATAAACCCAAGTATATTTGGTATAAGTATCTACAAAAGTAATGTAGTAAAGGTAACCACATGAAGAGGGAAAGGGAGCAGGACCCCAAAGGTCACTATGTATCACTTCAAAAGGCTTAGTGTAAATGGTAAGTGAGGGAGGAGCTTGAAGTCTATGTGCTTTACCAACACTACAGGCAGTACAATGATCAATAGTATTTTTATTATGATATGGAATATTGCAAATATGCAGTACAGTTTTCACAGCATGAGAATGTGCATGTCCTAGTCTAAAGTGCCACTGTGAAAAGGAATTGACAAGTGAAGATACAAGTGTAGGTGCTTGTGTAGATGACAAAGCATTATTATTGGATGAAACAAGAAAAGAAACCAGATTCATAGAGGTAAGGAGCACTTGTGACTGCTGTGGAAGAATTTGAAATTGCTTGAATTTGTATAGCTCATCTTTGCCAAGAGAGCCTTCGAGTAGCACCTTATTAGATGCCTGACATTTGACAAAACAATGGTAAGGATGGAACTCAAAATAAACATTGTTATCATGTGCAAACTTACTGACAGAGACTAAGTTTTTGGTGATATGAGGAACATATAATAAACTATTAAGAGATAGAGGTGAATGAATGTGTGTAACTGATGCAACCTTTGATGAACCTATAGAATGTATAGTCAAACCTTGATAGTTTCCCATCATGACTTGATCTTGGCCATGAAATGGAGCACTCTGAGTGAGATTCTGAGGGTTGGAAGTGAGATGGTGTGATGCGCCAGAGTCAGGATACCATCCCTGAGCTTGAACTTGTGCCGGCACTATGAATTCCTGAGTGAGTGGAGCATACTGAGGCAGAGCCAAGTTAACAGATGGCCTCATTTGTGGGAACATGAAGGGTGAATGCTGCTGTTGATTATTGTAAGGACCTCCACGCGGTGCATTTGTGGCATTGAAAGCCTGATTGAATCTGTGCCAGCACCGAATTGCATCATGTCCAAACTTGCCACAGAGTTGGCAAGTAGGACGATTGCCACCACCGCGGCCATATGACCGGCCACCACGACCGCGCCCAAACCGACCGCTACAGCCACCGCGACCGTTGTAGGAGTTGTTCTCGTAATTTTATTTTGATGCTTCAATTTCTCCTGATCCAGAATTGCCAGATTTAGTTTGTGCAACGTTTGCTGAGACATTCGGAGTAGTTAATTATTGACGAAATTTCTCGAACTGTGCCTCTTGCACCATGAGAAGCGATTCGATGTCTTCAACTGAAGGTGTATCAAGCCTTCCGTAAATCATCATCACGAAGGAATTATACTCCTCCGGTAATCCTTCAGGAATCGCATCTATGTGATCTTGATCACTGATCGTATCTCCTACAGCAACCAGAGAATCAACAATTGCCTTAATTCAAAGGAGATATTCACCGATCGAACGAGAAGCCTTTTTCGTATTCTTCAACTCAGAACGAAGTTGTCGAACCCTAGCTTTGAGCAAAGAATAGAAATGCTTATGAATCTTGTCCCAGACGTGATATGCGTGCTTGCAGCCTAGCACACGAGGAAGAACACCATCAGATAGAGACGCAAGAAGCCAGGTGAACAGGATCTGGTCTTGCGTAAGCCATTTGCGATACTCCTCAGAAACTTTGTTGAGAAGACGATCTTCTTCTGTCGCAAATTGAAGCGGAATTTGTGGATTAAGGATGAATCGATGCAGATCGTGTGCGATAATGACGCCATTAACCTGTTGACTCCACATGAGAAAGTTTTTCTCATCGAGTTTGACTGTCAATGCATGTTTGAGACCAGCGTAACCTTTAGCAGAAACAGAACTTTGAGCTTCTGTTGAAGCCGGCATTGCGGCTTGAGAAACTGGCGATGACTCCGCCATTGTTACAGAGAAAACGCAAGAAAATTTTGAACACGCGCAGAAAAGCGAAGCGAGAAATGGCCCGGAGGCTCGATGATACCATGTAAGAGTTAGAAACTGAGAGAGAAATTAAACTGAATCATCTTGCATTGTTAATTGACCAAATTGCATTTACAACAAAGCTCCATTATATAGGAGACTAGTCAAACAGAATGCTGTGATGGCAGCTAACAGAAACTCAACAAACTTGCCAGCTGGCCAAGTAACAAACTAACCACTTGCCAGCTGGACTAACTCACTAATTAATCATCTAATTACATCTAATTACATATCTACTCTAATACTGCAACACCTGGATACCTACAAATCAAAAGTTTAATTCCAATGGAATTAATTACTTTTATTTTAGTGAAGTGATTAAAGATATATCATATGTATATTATGTATACCATCCAAGTTGGGACATAGCATATGGCAAGCCTAGCACTCCAGCACCTACTATAGCTGTGACATTGTCGAAAGTTGAATACCACCATTTTTCTTTCCTAGATGCAGTGATGGGCTACCGTTTTTTCTGTTTTTCTTGCTCATTAGGTGGCTTGGTTTGAGCTTTAACTGCTGATTCGTCCCCTTTGGCACAATGCTCCTGATCAAACCAGAATTAATTACATCAGAGGCAGAAGAGAAATAAGGATTGATCAATAATATGTGAGAACACATGATACCATTAGTTTAAGGATTGCAGATGCCTCTCTCGATAACTATGTTTCTTAAATAATAACTAACGAAATTAAGGCATAAAAAGGTTTAGAGGATGTGCATATATATTGCCAAATGGGCACAGTGCAAGTGGAGTGTCACAAAATTGAGGATGATTGTCATGTAAGCAATTCAACGAGCAAGTAGGAGCCCTTGTAGGGACTCCTGGTCATATTCATGATTTTAAGGATGTGTCCCTAAAATAACGATTTTAAGGATGTGAAAGATGCTAAAATTGGTGTTGACGTTAATGGATCGGATGTAAATTATATTGATTACTATGAATCTGTTCCAAAAAGATAGGGACATTGAATTGTTAAAAATCGTAGAAAAATAATAAAAAAATTACAAATTAATTTAAAAAATAATATATATAACTTTTTTTTATAATGAAAAAAATTATATATATAACTTTGTTACATTGGTAATTTTTTTATTTTAATTAATTTATAGGTTTAATTACATTTTTGGTCCCCAACTTTTTCAATTTGGTGATTTTGATTTTATTTTTGGCGATTTTGGTCTCCAACTTTCTCAATTTGGCGATTTTGATCTCATGCTTTTTAATTACACTTTTGGTTCCTCAAAATCATGGATTTTTTGCACTTTTGGTCCCAAAAAATCATAGATTTTGGAAAAGTGGGGACCAGTAGTGCACAATCAACGATCTATGGGAATCAAAAGTGTAATTAAAAAATATAGGAAGCAAAATCATCAAATTAAAAAAGTTAGGGGACCAAAATCGCAAAAAAATAAAATAGAGAGACCAAAATTGTCAAACTGAAAAAATTGGGAACTAAAAGTGCAATTAAGCTAAATTTATATCACATCTTACTATTGTTTGGTTTATCACAAACAAATGAAACGGTAATATAATATTATATGGGTGATCGTAAAATATTGTACATGTGCGCATGCCGTACTGCTTACATCTGTTTCTTATATCACACCATCTTATTCCTAACAAGGTTTGCACATGTGGAAAATGTAACTGAGACTGGTCTGTTAATTCTCCAACATCATTTCCCTCCCATTCCTTGCCCCTGAAATTATTGGAGTACCATATTGAATAGTGATATAGCCTCAATAATAGTTATAAGTTGGAGGCAACTCTCACCCAATGAGCTAGCTTTTGCGGTTGAGTTAGACCCAAACCCAAATTTTAATATGGTATCAGAGCCTATCGAGATCCATTGGGCCACCCACAAATGTTCAGTCCTGCAAACTTCACGTGTATTGGAGTCCCACATTAGATAGTGATATGACCTCAATAGTGGTTATAAGTTGGGGGCAATCCTCATTCTATGAACTAGCTTTTGGGGTTGAGTTAGGCTCAAACCCCAGTTCCAAGAAAAACTTTGATCCCCAGTCCCCCAAGAAGATGGGTCATTTCTTTTTTTTTCTTTTTTTTCTTTTTTTTAAATTGAAGATGGGTCATTTCTTCTTATTACAATAAAGCTATGTTTGAACCTTAGCTTCCCTTTGAGCATCTGACTAATGGAATCAGTGAAAGAACTCGATCTTTGAAAGAGAAAGAACTCGATCTTTGAAAGAGAAGCTCTACACTAGAGGTTCTTTAACATAGCTAGAATCCGTCTTTCACTGTTACTTAAAACCTACTAAATTTTGGCCAAATACTGAAAACTTTGTTCAAAAGTACTTCTTGCTTGATCCTGAAAATGCTTTTATTACTTCAAAACAAATTACCAAATTTGTTATGTATGCCAAAGGTAAAGTGTATAAGGAAAATAGGAAACAGAAAACACAGACCCCGTTCTTAAGCGGTTAAAATTTTCCAGATGTTCACCGGTCATCTTTCATACAATTGCCAATGCTAAATGTATTGCTTGGTCACTACACAACACAATTATTACAAAGTAAAATTTCGTACTACATGTATTTGTAGGAAAAGTAGAGCTTGTCATTTTCTTTGCTGGTCTGTTAATTCTCCAATATCATTTTCTATGCCACAAACTTACAACTTTATTCTGTTTATCTGATTGACTCTATACTGATGAAATCAAAGCGGCGCTGGCGGGTGCACTTCATCCTTATGCTTAAAAACAAAAAAGTACACCTAAACAAGTAAATTGAATTAAGTTATTATTTTACAAAGAGTGAAAGAGACAAAACAAATTCAAGAATAGGTACGTACCCACTCACAAATCCGGAAAAATATAAGAACGCAGGCTGTGAGAAAAATTGTCGTACACACAAAATTCGGCGGCCAAAACGGATTTGTATCGCCCTCCCTAGGATGCTGCTCTACTTCAAGATCTTGTGGATCTGGCATGGGGTGTGGGGATTCTTGCTGCTGCTGTTCAGCAAGCTGTACTTGCCGGTCTTGCTGTTGCTGTGCCATCTGCATGACAAGGTAAAATCATTCAGGACAGAACCACAACAAATAACACAATGCGGAGTACACAATCCTGATGCAAAATACAAAACAGAATTGCAATTAAGAACCCTAGCATAGCATTAGGAAGTGAATCTGAAGATTACAAACTAGCAAGACAAGGTAAAAATTAATAACGAAATGTGTAGAACACAATCCCGATGCAAAAAACAAAACAGAATTGCAATTAATTCTTTGGGAACCTAGCATAGCATTAAATACTGAATCTCCAAACTAGCAAGAAAAGGTAAAATTCAAGAAAGAACCGCAACAAATAACACAATGTGTGGAGGAGAACACAACCCCGATGCAAAACCAAATGGACGACATCAAAAACAAAAGGAAACTGTATGATCGTATAGATGATTGATTGAGTACCAAGCATCGATTAATCACCAAAAAATTATCGGGGGAAAAAAGGAAGATCCACGAATTAGATTTTCTGATGGATTCGCATTATGCTTGAAAGAGCGCGAAAGAGATGAAAAACGGTTGAGATATTTTTACCTGTCCAGTGATTGAAGTGTTCTGATCGCGTTGCTAGTTTGTTCGACTCTCAAACTTGCTGTAGAAGAATGCCAGCAACAGAATTTTCTCGATCAAAATTGGAATGCCTTGTTTCACTTTTATTTATTTAAAAGGGAAACTCGTTTTCGGTTGTGAAATGCGCGCGCTTTCCCGTAAAGCTTCGAAACCCGAGATTGGGCTTAGTGTGATTGGACCTTCCACGCAGGAAAGGGGCTTGCTAACAGCACCCCTTTTTTGACAACAACACCCCCACTTTCCCACTTTTTCAAAAATACCCCCGCCCTCTTTCTCTATTTCGGAAATTGATTTTTCTTATCAGAAATTCATTAATTCATTTTTCCTGCCTAAAATTGATTTTCCTTGTCGAAAATTCGTTTTACTTATCGGAATTTCATTTGGCCTACCGAAAACATATTTCTAAAAATAAAAAGAAAATAAAAATTACAAGCAGGGCGCGTGAGGGACTCAAGAGGATGGATGGGGGGTGCAGAAAAAAATAGTGGAGGGGGAACGCAAAAAAATAGGGGTACAGGGAGCGGGGGGGGGAGGGCTAGCAGGCGACGGAGGGGCAGTAGGGACATGGTTGGGGGAAAGGGAGTGGTTGCAGATGCGGGGCAGGGTGGTGTTGCATGGGAAGGGGGTTGCAGGGTGAAGAAAAAGGGAGAGGAAGGGATTAAGGATGGTTTGGGGTTTTCAAATTTTTTAATGGGGATGGGAGTGCTGTTGTAACACCTATACATTCAACTTAATTGAAAGTAAAATATTTAACATTCGATACAGAGATTTTCCAAGAGAATTTAAACTTAACTATTACATCAAGTCGAATTTCACAAGGTTCCTACTTCCACAATGGAAAATACATCATACTTCAAATTTACATAACTATCTAAGAAGTCTAATACAAAGTACTAGTATTTTGCATTAAATAACTTAGTACTAGTCACATAAGTCAAAATACAAAATATGAAGATATTGGCATCCAAGCCTCTTCAATCATCCTCTGCTACCTACTGATCTGAAACAATAAAGAGAAAGAATGAAATAAAATCTCAGTGAATCCTTCCCGAACTCCTCCCATCTCTCGTCAAATCTTACCAATATCAACAAAATAAGTGAGACATAAAATGAAATGCAAATTTACATAAGAACATATAGTCCTTCTTTCATTTGTGCTTAGCACGACTGAACTATTCCCATAGGATCATATCGTTATTTGATCGGGAATCTACATTATCGGGTTTTTTCGTATGCTTCATTCCATAGACCCCGATCAACGTAGTTTACAGTATGGTGGTTAGACCCCAATAACCTTCAAGTGGCGTCCCACAAGACTAACCATACCGTCACCTCCTCTTATGAGGAATCTTGCATTGTCTTTTAAGTGGCTTATTCACAAACTTTTTACATTAACAATGCATTGAAGCAATGTCATAAATATGTAAGTAATAACACATCATTCATAATCAACATTAGTCTCATGTCATTCTTACATAAGGTGGAATAGGCATCCAAAACTATAGGAATGAATTAGAAGAGAAAGGAAAAAGAAGGGGAAAAAAATAAAAGGAGCAGCAGCAGTCGCCCAGCGCTAGCCTGCAGAAGCAGGGCATCTCCCCGCGAAATGTGGCAGAATCATCAGCTGCATTCTGCAGCTTTGATCGCCCAATGAGGAAGGAGCTTCACCCCGCGATGACACGCAGAATTCTGCAGAATTCTGTTTTCTGCAGCTCCAGCTTATCCTATCTCATCTCAAACCAATTCCAATAAACCTAGTGTGACAACCACCCTAAAATTTAAATGGAGCCGCCACCTATGTTTATTAAGGAAAACGATAGGAAAAACCTTTTGGAAATGATTGTACAAAAATGGTCTTCGAACCAAATTTGGGTTCGGGAGTTGGTTACGCGCAAGGAAGGATTAGCACCCATACACGCCAATTTAAAAAAATGGTACCCGTTAATTGTTTGTAGAAAATTGTTTGCCTTTAAAAAAAATTAATTCCCTTTATCAAATTTATTAAATAATAAGAAAAAGAACCCAACAAAATTATTAAAAACTTTACAAAGATTAAATAAAATCAAGAAAGCCTTTTTGATTGTATTTATTATTATTTCATTTTTAATAAAACAGAAATACAAACTGAAGATAAGAATTAATTCCACAAGTTATTAACTTATTTATTTAAAAAAAAAATACTTAAATGAGGAAACAAAATTCAGAAACTTCTTTTTGCTCTTTCGCCCTGCCTTTTATTTTTATATTTTTTAGATTATAACTTACAAAAAATTTAATTGCAGAGAGGCCCTTTGGTTTGGTTTGGCCCCTTTGGAAGGCCAAACCCTAACCCTAATTCTACTTGATCATCGCAGGGATCAAGAAGGAAAACGGAGAAATTATCCACAAAACGATCCAAGACAGTATATACATAAAACATCTAAACGAGGAGGAAGAACAAAATTGAATCATGCATAACTCATACCCATTACAGTCCAGATCTAAAAATCAATTACATGATCATAAAAGAATGAAGATCAAAAATAAGCAAAAGGGAAGACGAAGGGTAACCTGGTTTCAGCCTTCCCAGAATAGAATACAGAAACACAAAATGGTAGGGAATACAGAAGAAAACCTAGACTAAAGAGTGTTTATTTTTTTGGTCGCCTCACTGTCTTCAGCCGCGTCCTGGTTCCTCTGCTTCTCGTGCTCTTCAAACATTTTTTTTCTTCTGGTTCCCTCTGGGTTCCTCTCTTTTCTGCTCTCGGTCCTCTTAGGGTTCGGCCTCCCCTTGCGTCACGTTCGTGAGGTCCTTATATAGACTCCAATCCTCTTTCAAATACCTACAAAGAAAATCAGAGAGCATCAATCAGTAATAAAAACAAATTTAATCTTTAATAGAAAAGATATGTAAAAAAAGGAAAGAGTTGAAAAAGACTCCCTTTGAATCGGATCCGGTTTTGATTTGGGGGTGATTTGGAAGATTTAATGGAGGAGAGACAAAAAGGGAAAGAGGCCGAGAGAGAAGGGAATGTGGCGGCTTAGGGTTTGTGAGAAGTGGCTGATTAGGGTTGAGGTTGGAGAAAGTTAGGGTTTGGTTTTGGGGTGAAGGAAGGAAGAGGCGAGGATGAAGGAGTGAAATTTAGGGTTAGAGAAAGGGAAAGAAGAAGAACGAGAGAGGGCGCCATGCAGCCTAGGGTTGGGCTAAGATGGAGATGATGAGAGAAAGGGTGAGGCGCAGGGAATGAAGGGATTAGGGTTTGGAAGAAGGGGAAAGAGATGAGGTTGAGAGAGAGGAGAGAACGCGGGGTGAAGGGGTTGAAGGGTTGAAGGGGAATTAGGGTTATGGAAGAAGGGAGAATAAGGAAGGAAGAATAAGGTGAAGGGAAAGAGGAGGAGGTGGAGGCGGTGAGAAGAGAATGAAATTTAGGTTTAGGGTTTGGATGGAGAAGGAAAGATGAGAGGGATGAAGAAAAGAGAAAATCATGGAGGAGAGGGGATGTTGGAGCAGGCGCAAAAAGGAGTGAGTGGGGGAGATGGTGAAGGAAAGTTAGGGTTAATGCAGAATGGGAGTTGGGTTATTGAATTTGGGCCGCGTGTGATAGAATGTGAGTTGGTGGGCTGCGCGAGAGAGAGAGAGAGAGAAAGCCAAGTAGGGGGCGCACAACGAAGACACGGGGTGCAAGAAGCAGCGCCCAAGGGAATGAGGCGCAGGGGGTGTGTGGAGAAGAAGCAGGGAGGTGCTGGTAGCATGATTGTGAGGGAAAGGGCGCTGGGCTAGGCTAGGTGGGCTGCGGCCACCTTTTGACTGACTGCTTTTGGCATCTCCCATATTTCAATTCACACACCTTATTCCATAAAAAATAAACTCTCTTTTTTTTTCTTCTTTTTTTTTTCATGAGGCTAAAAATATTTTTATTACTACTACTACTACAACTATTACTATTATTATTATTATACAATAAAATAAAATAAAAAGGCCGGACAAAATTAGGGTACTACAGCTGCCACTCCTTAATTACACTTTATCGAAGGTCTCCTTGCATTCGTTGTAAAAGGTAATAAAGGATAAATGACTCTAATTTTGTCCAGAACGAAATTGTTTGAGGATGCGAGATTGGCTCTCGACTTTGCTTTGGGATTCTAGGTCTGATTCCTAGTGAATTCCCGGTAAGACATAGATTTCGTTCCTAACTCTTACAAAATTGGTGAGAGATTTTAGGTTCGATTCCTAGTGAATTCGCAGTAAGGCATAGGTCTGGTTCCTAACCTTCACATCTTTGGTATTGATTACTTCTCTACTTAGGGTAAGTCTGGGGTTCGAGCTTCTTCATCACTCGACACAGGTTTGGGTTAAGTCAGGTTCTTAACTCTTGTGAAAAGGTACGGATTGACTACCTTACTTTAAGGAATGTCCGTGATATGAGTTTCTCTGTCACTCAATATGGGTTCGGGTCAGATTCCCAGCAAGATGTAGGTTAGAATCTAACTCTTGCTAAAGTATGGACTGGTTTTCCTATTGCAGGTGAACGTCGAGTGTACGAGCTTCTCTGTCACTCGAAACAGTTCGGGTCAGATTCCCGACAAGGTATAGGTCAGATTCCTAACTCTTGTTAAAAGGTGTGGATCGATTTCCATAATTGAGGAAGATTCGAGACGCGGGTCAGGTTCCTGAGTAAAGGCTTGGGTCAGATTCCCAAGGTGGTGGGTCAGATTCCCAACAAGGTATAGGACAGGTTCCTACCTCATGCTAATAGATTGGGTAGGTTGAGTACTAGTTCTTACTGAGTAACAACAGACCAACTGTATGTAATATTTGAGAGGGTGAGTTAATGGACCCAAAAGCTTTGATGGTCATGCAGGATGCAATGAATGGTATGCCATGCATGAAAAATTTCATTTTTAGAGAAATGTTGGTTTTTTTAACATGGGTCGTGGACCCAAAAGTGTTGATGATTATGAAAAATGCAATGAAAGGTATGCTATGCACGAATATCATTATTGTTTTGAATTTTTTTTGATTTCCCGGAATTCCTTTGAGGATTCTACCCCTAGACTCATGGGGTGATAACTTTATGTTGGCTTGCTTGTCCAAATGGTTGACTTTGTACTGCACCAGGTTTGCATATTTTGCCCCTTGATAGATCATTTTATGGATCCTCAAATTTTCAGCTTCATGCTTTGAATGCTCCTAAGAGGATTAGACTGACTCCTTTTGATCCTGAGGTTCTTCAGTGTCCTTTTGGCCTTCGTCCAGCCATGTGAGGAAGGATCTATATTGAGACGCGGATCACCTTGTGTAGTTCTGAAACTGGAATGAATGTGAAGCTTGTAGATGATGGGCTCAGCTTTTGCCCCTAGCTTCTTGGTTTATGTCTAGATCCAAGAAGTACAATCCGGGTTGACATGTTTGTGAATTTGACCCTAACTTCTGCCTAGGCCGCTCTTTGCGAGTTTTCAACCTAGCGGGTCACTCTAACTTCTGCCTAGACCGCCCTTTCGGGTTTTCAGCCTAGCGAGCATTTTATTTTACATTCCCCCCTTTTTTTTAGGTAAAGCAACTGTACTAAAGAGTTTATATGGATTTCCCCTTTCAAAAATCAAGTTTTAAGAAAATATGAGCAATTTGACTTTGATCAGAATGGACTTTATTAGGGTTGTAACGTGGCCAGGGGTTAAGCGTTATGAAAGAAAGGATATTTCAGAGCCAAAAAGTGTTTAAGGGTTTGTGGAAATAAGGATCTTTAGTCTAAGGATGCACTTCATTGGTTGCAAGCACCTTTGTTTCGCCTTTGCGGTTTCCTTTTTGATCTTTGCAGGTGTCTTTGACACGTTTTTGACATTTCCTTGAATTATCTTTGATACCTTATTGCTTACTTTGCTCTTCTTCTTTCTGAAAAGACAAAGTTGATCGGAGACTTGTGCTATTCTTCCTTGTATGGACGATCCTTATTCAGGGTATTTGAAAGAAAATTTTGTTTTAGGCTCAAAAGGGGTAGCAAGGGATAAGTATTTGGATAAAGAAAAAGGGTCAAACTTCATCTCAAAATCTCATTGCTCAAATTTTCACAAAAATTAATTTTTGATTATTGTGCATTTGCTTTACCATTTTATTTTATATTTTCCTTAACTACTTTTTTATCCCGGATTGACCATGTATCAAGAAGGGAGGTTGAAAAATTCAAATTGCATTTCCATTGATGTATTGAAAAGATGGGAACAAAATGGCCCCTTTACAAGATATGCCCCAGGGCTCCGGGCAAAGCGTAAAAAACAAATGAAGGCTGTTTAAACAAGGCTATTCCTTGAAGTTTTACCACTTGGTGTTGATCAGAGCCCAACAATTCTTAATGGAGTGGCCCACTGCCTCAGTGCATGTCGTGATGAGCATCATTTGTATCTTCTTCCATCTCTTGACCTATACTGCGCAATGGTTGTTGAGCTTCGAGGTTGCCAATCCTTCCGCTTGTTATCCTGGCTTCCACTCTTTCTCCGACAATAACTAGGTTTGAGAAGCTTGAAGAGACATTTCTCATCATCAGATCATAGAAGGGTTGTTGAAGTGTGTCAATGAACGTGGTAACCATCTCTTTCTCAGATAGCGAAGGTTCCACTTGGGCTGCAATCCCTCTCCATCTTTGGGCATACACTTTGAAGCTTTCATTGCCCTCTTTTACCATGGTTTGTAACTGGGAGCGGCCAGGAGCCATGTCCATATTGTACTTATACTGTTTGATGAAAGCTTTAGCCAAATCATTCCAGGAGTTTATTTTGCCCCGCTCTAACTGCATATACCAGCGTAGGGATGCCCCGGTAAGACTATCTTGGAAGAAGTGGATTAGGAGCTTATCATTACTGGAGCAGGAGGCCATCTTCCGGCAGTACATGATGAGGTGGCTTTTTGGACAAGTTAAGCCTTCATACTTGACGAACTCAGGAACTTTGAATTTTGGAGGAATTACCACGTCCAGGACCAAACATACTTCTGAAGCTTTGAACCCAATATGATTTGCCCCTTCAATTGCTTTCAGCCTATTTTCCACAATTTGAAGTCTCTCCTGATCTAGGGGGTCTCCTGATGGGCCATTGGAAGCCTCTCGATACTCATTAGTGCTGGTGGAATGGTTCTCATCAATGGTCAATTTTTTATCCAAGTTCTGCAGAAGGTCAAATATCTTGTCCATCTTACCATTGATTTGGTCGAGTTCTTCTCTCATCGCTTGCTGATTCTGTTCCAACAAGTCCATGAGTCTAGATTGGGCTCGAGTCCGGTAGGGATGCATGGAAAGCTTATTTGTATCTATTTTTCTGTTGGGGAGAAAAAAAATGAGTTATGTTATGTAGATGCCATGATTATGCATGTCATGAATATTTTTTTCTTATGTACATTTTATGCAAAATAATATGATGGATAATGGAGAAACATTTTATTTATTTATTTTTTTTCTATAAAAATAAAAATGAATGCAAGGATAATGAGAATTGTTGCTAAAAGAAGAGAAAAAGCTTTTTTTTTTGAAAATTTATTTTTTAGAGGGAAAAAGAATGAGAAGGGAAAATATTTTTGAAACTGTGTTTTTTTTTTTTTGCAAAGAAGAATAACAAATAATATTTTTTGGAGAAAAATATCATTTATTATCTTTCACAATTTTTGAAATGTGAATGGAAAATAAATGGATGGAGGAAAAATGGGCAGAGTGTGCCCCTTGTGATGTAGGCCGGTATTTCCTAAGATCTTAGGTCATACGACTTTTGTCACGTGGAAAATGGGATAAGGTATGCTCCTTTCGTGATATGGGCCGGTAGCTCCTTAAAAGGATCTAGGGTTTATATTAAGTGCATTTCCATTGGGTGGATTTAAGATACTAATCTAAAAGGTCCCTAGAGCCAAGGGTCTCATTTGAAAATATTACCTCCAATAATAAGTATATTATTAAAGGATGGTTTTTTGTCAAATGGAGCCAAACTCTAGGTGAGGCTTTTGTAGGAACCCACTGGCCGTACATCCAGTAGAGCACCCACTACATAGCCTCTCCTAACTTAAGATTCACTCGGGCCCGGGTATAGGGCACCCACTCAAAGTGTGTGTAAATAAAGTGTATAAAGTGAAGTGTGTGAAGGAGCAAACGTAAAACTACCCGCTGCAAAATAAATAAAAATACAATATATATACATGTCTTCTACTCTAAGGTTTCAAATGCATAGACATACATAATATTTACAAGAAAGAAAAAAAAAGAAATGAAAGAGAATGAATCACAAATGAAAAATAGAAAAATATTTTTTTTAATGCATATTTTCTATCCTATGATTCAAGTATACAAACATATGTACAAATGAACGAATAGGAATAAAAACAAAAAGGAAATAATTCATTTAATAAAGCAAACAAATCATATAAACAATCATAGGGTCTAACTCTCTAAAGTCCTCAGTGAAGTCGTCAGCTGTGACAACCACCCTAAAATTTAAATAGAGCCGCCACCTATGTTTATTAAGGAAAACGATAAGAAAAACCCTTTTGGAAATGATTGTACAAAAATGGTCTTCGAACCAAATTTGGGTTCGGGAATTGGTTACGCGCAAGGAAGGATTAGCACCCATACACGCCCATTTAAAAAAATGGTACCCGTTAATTGTTTATAGAAAATTGTTTGCCTTTAAAAAAAATTAATTCCCTTTATCAAATTTATTAAATAATAAGAAAAAGAACCCAACAAAATTATTAAAAACTTTACAAAGATTAAATAAAATCAAGAAAGCCTTTTTGATTGTATTTATTATTATTTCATTTTTAATAAAACAGAAATACAAACTGAAGATAAGAATTAATTCCACAAGTTATTAACTTATTTATTTAAAAAAAATACTTAAATGAGGAAACAAAATTCAGAAACTTCTTTTTGCTCTTTCGCCCTTCCTTTTATTTTTATATTTTTTAGATTATAACTTACAAAAAATTTAATTGCAGAGAGGCCCTTTGGTTTGGTTTGGCCCCTTTGGAAGGCCAAACCCTAACCCTAATTCTACTTGATCATCGCAGGGATCAAGAAGGAAAACGGAGAAATTATCCACAAAACGATCCAAGACAGTATATACATAAAACATCTAAACGAGGAGGAAGAACAAAATTGAATCGTGCATAACTCATACCCATTATAGTCCAGATCTAAAAATCAATTACATGATCATAAAAGAATGAAGATAAAAAATAAGCAAAAGGGAAGACGAAGGGTAACCTGGTTTCAGCCTTCCCAGAATAGAATACAGAAACACAAAATGGTAGGGAATACAGAAGAAAACCTAGACTAAAGAGTGTTTATTTTTTTGGTCACCTCACTATCTCCAGCCGCGCCCTGGTTCCTCTGCTTCTCGTGCTCTTCAAAAAAAAAAATTTCTTCTGGTTCCCTCTGGGTTCCTCTCTTTTCTGCTCTCGGTCCTCTTAGGGTTCGGCCTCCCTTTGCGTCACGTTCGTGAGGTCCTTATATAGACTCCAATCCTCTTTCAAATACCTACAAAGAAAATCAGAGAGCATCAATCAGTAATAAAAACAAATTTAATCTTTAATAGAAAAGATATGTAAAAAAAGGAAAGAGTTGAAAAAGACTCCCTTTGAATCGGATCCGGTTTTGATTTGGGGGTGATTTGGAAGATTTAATGGAGGAGAGACAAAAAGGGAAATAGGCCGAGAGAGAAGGGAATGTGGCGGCTTAGGGTTTGTGAGAAGTGGCTGATTAGGGTTGAGGTTGGAGAAAGTTAGGGTTTGGTTTTGGGGTGAAGGAAGGAAGAGGCGAGGATGAAGGAGTGAAATTTAGGGTTAGAGAAAGGGAAAGAAGAAGAACGAGAGAGAGGGGGCGCCGCGGCAGCCTAGGGTTGGGCTAAGATGGAGATGACGAGAGAAAGGGTGAGGCGCAGGGAATGAAGGGATTAGGGTTTGGAAGAAGGGGAAATAGATGGGGTTGAGAGAGAGGAGAGAACGTGGGGTGAAGCGGCTGAAGGGTTGAAGGGGAATTAGGGTTATGGAAGAAGGGAGAATAAGGAAGGAAGAATAAGGTGAAGGGAAAGAGGAGGAGGTGGAGGCGGTGAGAAGAGAATGAAATTTAGGTTTAGGGTTTGGATGGAGAAGGAAAGATGAGAGGGATGAAGAAAAGAGAAAATCATGGAGGAGAGGGGGATGTTGGAACGGCGCAAAAGGAGTGAGTGAGGGAGATGGTGAAGGAAAGTTAGGGTTAATACAGAATGGGAGTTGGGCTATTGAATTTGGGCCGCGTGTGATAGAATGTGAGTTGGTGGGCTGCGCAAGAGAGAGAGAGAGAGCCAGGTAGGGGGCGCACAACTTTTGGCACCTCCCATATTTCAATTCACACACCTTATTCCATAAAAAATAAACTCTTTTTTTTTCTTCTTCTTTTTTTTCATGAGGCTAAAAATATTTTTATTACTACTACTACTACAACTATTACTATTATTATTATTATTATACAATAAAATAAAATAAAAAGGCCGGACAAAATTAGGGTACTACACCCAGGATTCGAGCATACACATTTAAGGAGTAACTCATTTAATACATGCAAACCAACAACACAAGATTAAAACATCACAAGATTTATAAAAAAAAATCATCAACACTCATCATACCACAAACCCATTCTCATGATTCCCTAAGATCCCAAATTTGAAACAAGAAATCATGCAACATAAAAGAGAGGAAAAACCTAATGTGGGACTTATGTATGCTCAACACTTTAAGAAGAAAGATTCACATCACTCCCAAAGGCTAGAGCCAAATGTTGCGAAACTTGATCTTTCTCTTCCTTTTCTTCTCTTACACTAGTTTTCTTCTTCTTCTCCCCTCTTGAATCAACTCCTAATCTTGCCTAGAATGGAGATCTTAGCTTCACATTCTCCTTCTCTAACAAGACTTGGAAGTGCCTTACCAATTTCTCCCTTCTCCTTCTCAATTTCTTGGAACCCTAGGGGTTTTTCTTCTTTCCTTATTTTTGGAGCAGCAACAGCGAAACACAAGGGGAGGGAAGAGTGAGTGAGAGAGTTGATCGAGTGGTGAGGGAAAAAGTTGGGTTCCACTTATTTTAGACCAATCTACCCCTATCTTTCTATAGTAAGTTACTACTATAACCTTCCTTTAGTCCATTACTCCCATTATGCCATTTCTTTCACACCCCATATCATTAATAATAACACCCCGTAACAATCCAATCATAAATCAATTAAACATAGAAATACCCAAATTAATGAAGCTAAATGATTAAATTAGGCGGGACATTACAGTTGTTGTCAAAAGGCAAGGGTTGTTAGCTAGCCCCCCACATGAATGGACAACTTGCATGAGAAAACATTATCTCTTGACCAAAAGAAAACAGAGGTATGATGAGTGATACCAAATTATTATGTCGTGGGTTTTCAAACTAATTTTACTTGACTTAAATGACTATGCACTGTCAGTACAAAAAAGTTTTACAAAAACGTTTAATCACATTTTATCATGATGTCACACCAACAAAAACGGCCATAAGAGTGCCACAAAAGTATTTTCTGTTAGCAAATGGATAAAAGATTGATGAGTATCCTCATTGTAAATATGGAAAAGTTTAAGACCCAGTTAGCGCAATTAAAGTCTAGATGACTCAAATAGCACAATCGTGATTCCAAGTAGGACCGTAAAAGCAATTAAGCCGTTTTAGTTTTATTAACAATTTAATTAAGCAAAACTTTTATTTTCTTAATTTCTTTTATCAATACTTAAATTTATTTATTTAAACATTAACTATGCTAAGATAGTTGTAAATTATATTACAAATGTTGAATATTTTCAATATCCATATTTCATATTAAATTAATTTACTATTATCTACGTAACTTTTATTAGTTTAATTATTTATAAAAATATCTTTTTAATTTAATTGTTCACATTTTATGAAAGCATATCCATAGATTACACAAAATATTACTCCATCCGTTCCAAAATTTTCGGCTTTTAGTTTTTTTTATTTTTGTCTCAAAACTTTGATTGTTTTAGAAATCTAAAGTATAATTCGACATTCTTTTCCCATTATGCCGTTAGATTAATAACATACATTGATTATAGTTCATTTTTACTAGGTAGCTTTAATAGAGAGTTACTAATTCCAATAGATTTTGCATTGAAAAGTGACACATTTGTTAAGGGTATTTCAGTCAAAACTTGTCTCATTTAATAATTTCCTAACTGTGTCAAAATCTTAAACAACCAAAATTTTGGGACTGAGGGATTACGCGCGTAATAACATTATACATATAGCTACATTATTTAAGTGAAAAAGTCAAAACTATATGTTGAACTAATCCGGAGATTTCACCCACTTTCTTAAATAGCATTTTGGTTATGTTTGGTTGTGAGAGGAAATTGAGAAGAGAGAAATATGTGAGAAAGGGTGTGAGAAAAGAGAAAGAGCTAAGAAATAAAAGTGAAAGAAGTGTGATCTCTCTCTCTCTCTCCTTTTGTTTGGTTGGATAGAAAGTAAGAAGAGAGAAATACTATTACTTTTGAAAAGACAAAAGTATCCTTGAACTAATTTAATTTTTTGTTTTGTTTTTTATTTTATTTAATTTTCTCAATCAAAAAATTAATATAATTAATTTAAATAATTTCATTTAATTTAATTAATAACATTCTTGATTTAATTGAATTTATTATCTATTAAATTAACCAAAATTTTTAATTATATATAATTAAATCTTGTTGGGTTAATAGCCCTATTCATCCATGTAATATGAGCGAAATTCAGTTTTAGTCCCTACAGACTTCTTTTTTTGATTCTCTCCCTGAAATATCAGATTCCTCCATTTATAATCCATAACATCAAGTCCCTGTTAAAAAAAGATGATGTGGATAACGGAGTGCCACGTTAGCATCCAATTGTCGACTGCCACGTGGTATAGATGAAAAACAAAAAAACAATTATTTATAGAGACCAAAAGCAAAAAGAAATATATTTACAGAGACAAAAAGTGACTTGAAGAAAAAGACTTTATTTTTAGTTTCCAAATTCAACCATTGCTTATGTAAGTGTATCATCACTCCAAAATAGTAAATTTAGTGTCTATGTTCTTCTGTTTTTTTTTTGTAGTAAAGTTTGTTCTTAAGTTGCTTTCTTTATCTTTATTGTTAACCATTCTCTTACCATAAAACCTCGTAAGTACACCTTTTTCTCGTAGTTCACTGATAACAAATTAAATCCCCACATTTCACTCAACTCATTCAATTTACAAATTTTAAAAATAAAGCATTAACAACTGGGGATGCCAATTGGGTAGAGTCTCGGAAATACTATAGTACTTGACTACTTGCCTCCATACTCACATTTTGAAAAAATATCTATACCGGCATGGGTAACAACTTTAATACGTGTACCTATTACCACACTTTAATTAGCAATAAAAAAGTTAATAAATGAAAAAAGAACATTGGATGTGATTGCATAGATGTGATCACATAAATGAAGGAGATGAGTGGTATGTTTAGTTTAGGGTTTGTGATGGTTTCATTTGATGGAGGGATCAGAGATTTGAATGAGACATACGTGTTGTTCGGTAGCGTCTGAGGCCCCCCTAATTTTGTTCTTCTTCCACTCATTTGTGAGCTACAAATTTGGAATTCTTTTCTTTTTCCCATCACGATCTGAGCAGAGACATCATCTTTGGAAACATTACTGACGGCCACGCTTGTTGGTAATTACCTATGACCTACAATGCCGTCAGTAATGACCAAAGAACATGACTGTCAGTAACGTTAACGCCTTAATTTATGTCATTACCTATATGGACATGCCATCGGTAACGTTGACACCTACACTTTTCGCATTAATACCGACGGACACGCTTGTTGGTAAACGACAAATGTTATTGATGGACATGGTCGTCAATATTGTTTTTCAAAAATTTACTTGTCGATAATGGTGTATTTATTGACGGGAAAAAGTTCGTTGGATATCCGTCGATATTTCGCGCTGATTTCTTGTAGTGTTTGTTCATGATGTTGAGGCCACTCCTTGAAAGTATACAACACGAACGCCAACAAAAATGTCTAAATTAGTTGAAGTTCCAAATGGAAAATTTAAATTAATGGTCAAGAGAGCATTAAAAGTTTGATTAATTTGTTTTCCTTATTCTAGTAATTGAAATGAAACGAAGTTTCAATTACACACCCAATACTAGGATTACAGTACTAGACTCTGCAATTGAGTGGCAATTGAACCTCACAAAATTAAACTCTCATTTCTGATTCTGATCCCCAAAAGTCATACCTCCCACAACTTTTTGAAAAGCAGGTCTTGAAGAGATATCTTCCCACCAAGCCTTAACACGGGGACGTTCGTTGATCAATGAAGCACAAGGGGTCTGCATAAAATAGTGAGTCTCAGATATATGGCTGAGATCAGCAAGGCTATAAAAGTCCCCAGCAAGGTACTTGGTATTGCTCAGCTTGGCCTCGTACACATCCAGCACACTCTTCAGCTTCTCAATGTTAGTATCAATCACTGACTTGTTTGGTTCTTGGCCTTGAAAAGGAGCCACGAAGTATTCGTATATAATAGGTGACACTGCTGGGTCGTAGTAGTGAGACTCTACCTCTGTCCACACCTTCACCAATCCAGCTTCTTTTGCGTTGTTGTGCCTTATCAAATCAGGTCCAGCAGCCTCCTTGAATTTTTCAGCTACATATGCGGTTATGGCTCTGGATTCTGCATAAATAAAGATTATATCATAAAAGGGTTAAAAAAACAAAGACAAATTAATTATGGGACATGCATGCATTTCTGGTGTGGAGTAGGCTAATGCTTGCTAAATCTGAAAACTTGCATCAAGAGTATGGATGGTTTGTGACAAAAAGGGGTCCTATGCAGAGTAAAATAGTGTACAAGCCACGAAGCACCAACACCTCAAGTTAAAGGCGTGTTCGAGTGTCTGACACATATCGGTGTCCGACACTCATACGACACCTAGACGACACGCGTCGGATGCTCTATTCAGGTGTCAGAATATAAAAATATTTTTTTTTGGCTTTGACACGTTAAGGACACGACTTCGACACCTAGCCGACACTTACATTTGCCTGGATATGACAATTAGTTTCAAAATTTTCAATTTTTTTTTAACGATAATGATCAATTAGGGGGTGAAAGGTCTCAAATTGATTAGATCGACGTATTTCAATAATTCATCATCTTGTTTTTAGAGTTATTTTTAAAAAACAAAGTGTTCAAATTATATAACAATATCTCTCATTTTTTTTTGTGAGACTCGTTATCAGAAGAAAAATGTATTACTTAATAAGTGTCGCGGTGTCCTATATTTTGGACGTCACTAGTGTTCACGTGTACGTGTCCGTGTCGCGTGAGGTGTTTGTGTTAGTGTCTGTGAGAAAATGAAAGCATACATACCAAAGAGGGTGAGATCACCATCTTCAAGTACTGGAATCAAACCAAAGGGCTGCATGTACAATGAAAAATTAAGAAGTTGGTGGGAACTAGTGAAGATATAAAACTGTACGTAGAGACATAGTGACCACTAGCTAGAAGTGCTTACATTCTTGGAGAGGAAAGGAGGCTGCTTATGCTCAGCAGCGAACACATTGACTGGAACAAGCTCAAAATCAACCTCTTTTTCATGGAGACAGATCATGGCACGGGTGGTGTTTGTGGACATGGCGAGACCATAAAGCTTGAGCGCCATGTTGTTTTATCACACACAGATTAAGGGATATGCTGTTAGTATTATATATACCACAGCTCACAGCTGTAGTGTAAGACAGTGAGCGAGAGAGGCATTTATGAGTATGGCCTTGGACAATGGACACCAAAACCTGCGATTTGACTGTGGAGGAGGCTTGAATTTGTCGTTTAGCCATACCATGCCAAAATTTCACCTCTACTTTACTGCAATACTGCTTGCATGAAATCAAGGTGAAAACTTGAGTCTCAGATATATATGGACCTGTTATTGTCAGATGCGGTCCCCCCCAAAATTGTTTTCACTGCCACTGTAATAAAATATATGGTGTTACTTATTTATACATTTTTATTCATCTATAGATTATATACTTATATGTTTAACCATTGAAGTTAGACAGTTTCACGATGGGCCACTCTAATAGTCGGTCCACGGTGAACCGATACCTAAAAAAGGCTCTAACTTCTAACGATTCCATTAGAAATAGAAGATCATGGTTCTCTTCGTCCTCACAGTTTAGACGAAGACTTGATCGGTGTATGTTCAATAAAAATAAGATGAAATGAATATGAGTTGAGTTTGAAAGAACCGAAAAGGTCACTAATCTCCGTCGTGACGACGAGGAGAACTGTGAGCTTCTACTTTCGGAAGGAGTTCAATTATCGTTGGTGCTTTAGATGATTTGATTTTCAAGTACCAATTCACTGTGGACTATGGTCCACCGTAGAATTTGCCTCGAACTTAATGAAAATTTACTACAACAAAAAAAACTAACACCTTTAGTGGAATTAGGAGGTAATTATGAAAAGAGCTACTTATTAAATATATTTATTTGATCCCACTCTAATCGATTTATGTGACTTTGATAAGCTTACTATTCAAGACAAAAAAAAAAGAGAAACTTAGATTTATATTTTATTATATACTCATTTTTGCTCTAAAAAAATCTCAATTAATAAATTAATAAAAACTTGATACGTCTAGATAGAGGACCCCGGAATTTCAACTTTGTTTCAAGAGTCCTGGTTTATTTTGATTATCTATAAACCTCGCAAGATTTGATTTCTTTAAAGTGGATCATTTGCTATAGAGGATGAAATAATAAATCGTTGATTAAAAAATTAATATAATATTACATGCATATGTAATTATATTATTTATGAATGATTGAAATGTTTCATTTTACTTATAAAAAGAAATGTTTTATTTTACTCTTAATTTGGAGCTCACTTTGAAACAGTAAAATGTAACTTCTGATATCAAGAACAATAAAATTCTATTTCACGTCTTCATCTT
The DNA here is from genome assembly GCA_037113605.1 of Calophaca sinica. Classification (NCBI taxonomy): domain Eukaryota; kingdom Viridiplantae; phylum Streptophyta; class Magnoliopsida; order Fabales; family Fabaceae; genus Calophaca; species Calophaca sinica. Next base: position 26,054,858 of record CM073730.1, on the reverse strand, counting down.
CATCGGTGTATTACCCTGTATTTACTAGCAAGAAACAGTAAGTTACAAAATTAAATTTATAATTTATTAAATATTAAAATATTCACTAAAATGGATTTTACGAGAATATATCAGTTACTCTATAATATATGATGTTTACAGTACACTGTTGGATTACACTATACATATTCATGCATGCATATGGTTATTTCCGAATGTAATACACATTTTAGAAAATGGCAACTTGTTATAATGTCAGTGGATTACTTTTTTTTCCTTCCCCTCATACAGCTCCAATCGAACCTTGCATCGAAAAATTAAAATTAGTCGGATTGCCATTTTTTATGGCATTGGAAAAATAAATCCAGGATTTTATAGTGTATAGAAGAAATAAAATTGGAGATCATACACATGATATCGCAGAATGCAGAGAAAAAATCCAATAAAAAATAACTGATGCTCTCCAGTCAAACACAACTTTCAGAGCATAATCTTCTTCTGAAATAGGACTTTTTTACTCAATTGCATTAATTATATTTTAATATTATCAGTTTGATACAATTTTAATTTTTTACAGTGATATAAATTGTAGAAAGTCATGAATCCAAACTGAAATTTCGTAGCTGTGTGTCGCGAATATTAACCTAAATTTTGTCATTAAAAAATAATGAATGAATTACATAAATACAATTCTTTAATGAAATACTACTAATGTGGACAAGAGTAAACAATTATTAGCTTGCCAAGATGTATCTTAATTTGCACCTGTTGAAGCCCTTTTAGGACATGAGAATGATGTTAATTAACGCGAGAGGTTTAACATTCCACTAAGTCATTCTGTCAAGGTGCTTGCACCTCTAACAATAATAATGGATGAAGATTGTCTTGGGTACGAGAGGTGTGGGATAAAAAGATATACAAAGAAAAGTGAAAGACTTAATGGGTGATGTGTGATAACACCAATATTGCATCATTTTTTTAAGGATATTAGAATGTGATTTGAATAATTATTGAATATTATTAATTGAAATTCACTCTCTTTTAATATAAATTGTGCCGAAATGGAAAACTAGGCAATATGGTGGTCAAATACAAATTTGGGCTTGAAATTGGCCCAGAATGCTAAGTACGGCCTTCGCATAATATAATAAAGCATGTCCATGCTTACCTGAAGCAGCAATTAGCCACGAGCGGGCCTCACGCGCGTCCACGCGCTCCCCGGATAGCTGGTTGGTATTTTAATCATATCTGGAGCTGTAGATATCGGATTAAGGCGTTCTTGGTGGCATTGGAAAGCTAAGAGAATTTCCTACAACTTTGTCACAAATTGGATGGAGCACGGCCTCTTCATCATAGAGCATGGCCTCTTCATCATGGAGCACGACCGTGCTCAACCAAAAATATCAAAAAATCATGTCGGCAAGGTCGGTGACGCGTAAACAGGCTAAAAAGGGAGCACAGCCTTGGAGCACGGCCGTGCTGGTGCCGTGCTGAACCCAAAATTTTGCCTATAAAAGGAACGCTCGGCAGAACATTTGAAAACTCCCCCGGGATTGATTCTCTCCCAATTCTCTTCTTCTCTTGTTACCTTCTAGTCTTATTTTGTTTGTTTTCTTATATTATGTTGTGTAACTAATCCCGTCACTGAGGTGATGGGGATCTTTTACTTTATCTGTGGTATCTTTATGATTTATAATATGAGTGTTTAAATCCTTTTGATTAAATTATTCCTGGTGATATTTCTTTAATAAAAGAATTAGCTACTCTTTACACAGTTAATTAAGTGTGTGGCGATCGTACCTTCAATTAGTTAACGGAACTCTAGGGATAATTGAATCTGCATGCTCTGCCGGATCAAGGATTGCGTGCTCATTTCCAGTCAATCATTGAATTGGTAAATCTATTGATGCTTTATGCTCTTTCTATTTACTTGCTTTGAATGATCAAACAAAGTAATAAATTACGAGGAAGACTGTTAACATAAGAGAAGAAAAGAAAAATTAAAAGAAAAAAAAATAATCTAGTTTTCCAACCAGGAGACGCTAAATAATAAGTTTAAGTAATAAAATAGTAAGAAAATCTAGTCTTCCAACCAGGAGACGCTACACAAAATAAAATCCAGTCTTCCAACCAGGAGACGAAATATAAAAATAAAAGCTAACCGTCCATGTAGGAGGTAAAACCATCCATGTAGGTGGTGATAATAAAATTAAAATGACAAGAAAGAAAAAAATAAATAAATAAAAGATAAAAACAAAATAAAATAAGAAAAAGGAAAATAATTACAAAAAGCGTCTAAATTAACAATTAATCATTTCGATCAATAGCATTAACAATTCCCCGGCAACGGCGCCAAAAACTTGTTCAGTCAAAATCGCAAGTATACGATCTAGTCAAGTTATAGTATAAAAGATTATCGTTTCCACAGGGAATTGAAATAATTACTGCTCTACTTAGATCAATTTATTATTTAGACAAATGGTTCGAGGTGAACTTTAAACAAAGAGTGCATAAAAATAAGTAGAAAAGAAATTATAAAATATTTAAGAAAGGAATTAGATAATAAAAGCACTAAGGTAATGAGTTCACTAATACTTATATCCGTGTATTTGATTCATTTATAACATGAGTAACAATTCTTACTGATTATCAATCATCTATTCAAAAGCTATTAACAATCTCTAATTTTTCTTTTCTTCTCTTTAAAAAAAAATAATAATATGGATTCTCTTTTCGTTTGTGAGTGTTGTGGTATTTTAACAAAAACTACAGATACAAGTCACAAATCCTTAGAGAATAAAATATCAGTTTTGGCTCAATTGATAAACCATAGAGAAAGAGAGACCACCTTGCTTAATCAACGAAAGCCTAAAGATGAAATCATCATTTCTGAGGATGATGAGAAGTTAATTGAAGGTACTGAGTCCGATACTTGGTCTCAGGCAGAGTCTGACATTCAGGCCATGCTTGACATTTGGCCTGAGAATGAGTCTGACACTTGGCCTAAGATTGAATCTGACACTTGGTTTGAGACTGAGTCTGACATTTGGCCTGACACCGAGCCTGACACTTGGCCTGAGACTCACTCTGAAACTTGGTCTAAGCCAGGGGTTGAACCTGAGCATGACTCACAACCATCCTTAGAAAATATCAAAGTTCTCGTAGAAGAGAATGATTCTAAGGAAAGCGAGAGAAACCTCCCAGTACTTAATGAAGAGCAAGAGATGGAAGCCTCAATTACTTTGGGACAGACTCTTGTAGTCAATATTAGTGAGGCAGCCATTAAGGTTCACAAAGGAAGGGTAACTATTAAATCTAGTAAGGAAGAGGATATTTCACAATCTTTGAATTTGAACCCCTCTCCTTCAATTTCTAGTTACTATATTGACGATGTGGTTGTTGTTAACAATCCTCCTTTAATTTCTTTTGATTTTATTAATAATGTGGATGTTTTTGTTAACAAGTTTGCTGGTTTAAGAATGCAGGATCCTTTGAAATACATTACTAACTTGCAGGATCCTAATATGTTGGTGGGGGATGTTAAAGTAAAAATTGCATCACTCCATGATAACCCTCCACCACCGCAAAGAAAGAGGTCAAGCAACTTGAACCACCTGGTCAAGAAATGGCGAAGAGAGAATGCGCTAATTGCAAAATTCACTCTTGGAGAACCCGCTGGTTGACCACTTCTAAGCAATCCGTCAAGCTCGCGACGTTAAATAAAGCGCTTCGCAGGAGGCAACATGTGTTTATATTATTTTAGTTTATTTTATTTTATTTTATTTTGTGTTCACCATTTTATTTTGTCGACAGTTCTATCTTCACTTACTTTATCCTGACAAACTGTCGTTTTGGGAAGAAATCGGCCTACTGAACCCTCTCCATAATATGCTCATGAAATTTTCTACAGAGGAGTCCCTTTCCACTCTTTACTTTTTAGCACTTGATTTTGTTGTTATATCTTTATGTGCTTATGCTGTGATTACTAGCATTGAGGACAATGTTAGAAATAAGTGTGGGGGGAGTTAACCACTTGATTTTTGGTTATTACTGTTTTGAAACAAATTGAAGCTACTAATTTTGGAGCGAAAAACTTGAATTTTTTTAAGACAGCTTTGATGTTTATTGAGATAATATAAATTTCTGAAAGCTGAAAATTAGATATGAGCCCTTGATTGAAAGTTTTTTCATGAAATAGCTTCTAAAAGTGAGGATTTGAGCCTGATTTGGGTTTGCACATTGTTGCAAGATTATCATAACCCTATTCTTCATGAGAGTTGTTTTCATTGAACATTGTGTTCTAGAACTTGACATGTGACCATTCAAAGCGAAACTAATTTATAGAATTTTTGGAAAATGATTGGGGCATTTATGATTTGTTTCTAGCCTGCTACACTTTGCGATTAAATTTCACCACTTAGTTGACCACTTTGAGCTTTAAAAAGAAGTTTTATTCTATACCCTTTGATTTGATTGGAAAAAATAGATTCGGATACCATTTTTTATTAAAATGGAGCAACTTGGTTTTGGTGACAGATATATATTCAATGGAAATGTGATAAGGCAGAGACTTATTCCTGGAAAAAAAAAGAGAGAGAGATAGTTGTAATGAGGAACTCTGATAAAACAAGAAAAATATGAAAAAAGAAAAGTTTGGTGCTCTGTTTAAAAGTGAACATATATCTGAAGCTCCAATTTGATTCAAAATGATAGTTGTTTGAAATTGATTATTTACTATAGCTCTTGAAATATCCTTTCTTTGAATTTCCATACCTTAAATTTTCACCCCTGGCCTCATTACAACCTTATAAAAGTCCCCTTGATTTCAAAATTGTCTATAAATCGTTAGTCGAGTCTTGGTCTATCGTCAAGCTTATGGTAATGCTTTGTCTATGAAAAAATTGTCTGAATTCTCCTTACCCATTGATACACTTGAGAGATTAAAAGGGAGTGACACATTCTTGGTTGGTTTGATTTCAAAGGTGCTTATTTTTCTAATTATCCAATCAAGTGAAAAATATTTCTCTCAAAGAGATAAAAAGCCGTCTTTTAAAAACATTTGCTTTGCCCCATTAATTGGTCAGCTATTATTGATAAAAAAAATTGGAAAATCAAAAACCAATTACTTTGCTTGATGGCAAGCAAAGCTCAAGTGTGGGGGAATTGATAACACCAATATTGCATCATTTTTATAAGGATATTAGAATGTGATTTGAATAATTATTGAATATTATCAATTGAAATTCACTCTCTTTTAATATAAATTGTGCAGAAATGAAAAATTAGGCAAAGTGGTCAAATACAAATTTGGGCTTGAAATAGGCCCAGAATGCTAAGTACGGCCTTCGCATAATATAATGAAGCATGTCCATGCTTACCTGAAGCAGCAATTAGCCACGAGCGGGCCTCACGCGCGTCCACGCGCTCCCCGGATAGCTGGTTGGTATTTTAATCATATCTGGAGCTGTAGATATCGGATTAAGGCGTTCTTGATGGCGTTGAAAAGCTAAGAGAATTTCCTACAACTTTGTCACAAATTGGATGAAGCACGGCCTCTTCATCATGGAGCACGGCCGTGCTCAACCAAAAATATCAGAAAATCATGTCGGCAAGGTCGGTGCCGCGTAAACAGGCTGTAAAGGGAGCACAGCCTTGGAGCACGGTCGTGCTGGTGCCGTGAACCCAAAATTTTGCCTATAAAAGGAACGCTCAGCAGAACATTTGAAAACTCCCCCGGGATTGATTCTCTCACAATTCTCTTCTTCTCTTGCTACCTTCTAGTCTTATTTTTTTTGTTTCTTATATTATGTTGTGTAACTAATCCCGTCACTGAGGTGATGGGGATCTTTTACTTTATCTGTGGTATCTTTATGATTTATAATATGAGTGTTTAAATCATTTTGATTAAATTATTCCTGGTGATATTTCTTTAATAAAAGAATTAGCTACTCTTTACACAGTTAATTAAGTGTGTGGCGATCGTACCTTCAATTAGTTAACGGAACTCTAGGGATAATTGAATCTGCATGCTCTGCCGGATCAAGGATTGCGTGCTCATTTCCAGTCAATCATTGAATTGGTAAATCTATTGATGCTTTATATGCTCTTTCTATTTACTTGCTTTGAATGATCAAACAAAGTAATAAATTAGGAGGAAGACTGTTAACATTACATGATGATTGGGTGTTAATAGCTTTTGAATAGATGATTGGTAATCAGTAATAATTGTTACTCATGTTATAAATGAATCAAATACACAGATATAAGTATTAGTGAACTCATTACCTTAGTGCTTTTATTATCTAATTCCTTTCTTAAATATTTTATAATTTCTTTTCTACTTATTTTTATGCACTCTTTGTTTAAAGTTCACCTTAAACCATTTGTCTAAATAATAAATTGATCTAAGTAGAGCAGTAATCATTTCAATTCCCATTGGAGACGATAATCTTTTATACTATAACTTGACGAGATCGTATACTTGCGATTTTGACTGAACAATATGATGATGGAAAGATAAATGGTGTAATAGAAAATGTAAGAAAAATAATAGAATTGAACAACAATAATAAGGATAAAGATTGTGTTACACCCCTCATTGGGGTGTGAGAGGTGTAGAGAAACAAGAAAATGTAAAAGAAAATGTTAGATAAAATGAGCGTAAAAAAATTCAGTATGCAAGTAACAGAATAATGGACTTATCGTTACTTCTGCTTAACCAGTTTTTGATTTGTTTTATTTTCTAGGTCTTAGACTCTCGGAATTCAAAAGTCATGTTAAACCTCCAAACTAATTTAACCGGGAATTCTTACACCTAGCTAGTTTTGACTCTCTCAGTCCCATAAGTGCCTACCGTTCGGGCCCCCCCGGGAGCGCTGATGCAGGGGGTTCCCTCACTCTCTTTGCCCTCTCCTGTCGCTAATTTCGTATGTGATTGCAGAAACCTTTCGCAAGACATCACGCACGTGGTGAAAGAGATTGAGCCTCGCCTCTCTCTTTCTAGGGCGCTGAGCATGGCCTGGGACTGGTTATGAGGGTTGGAACTCGAGCAACCCCTAGGTAGGTTAGAATCCTACCTGACGATAGGCCCTGGTTCCCGTGTCTATCGAGAAAGGACGAGACGACTGCAATTGGAAGGTGCGGGCAGGATTGCTCGGCTGCCTTAGCCCTTCCGCCAATAAGGAGTGGTGACCCTAATAGGCTATACCGATAAATGAATAAAAGAGTTTAACAATTTTACAAAATTATTCCTATTAACTATTGGATATTAATTCAGTCAAAAAAACCATTGGATATTAATCATTAACATAAATGAATAGTGGAATATAATGACTTGCAAGTGATGCGCACATTATTAATTTATGAGTAAAATGAGAAAAAAATAATTAATATTATATTATATTTAATATTATATTAAAAAATAAAACGACACTTATTTTTGGACTATTTTTTTCTTCTAACACGAAACTGTTTTTGGACCAATAGTATTTGTAAGAGTTGAAACATTTATTAAAGAAAATTAAATTCCACATCACACTCAAAGTACCAATTGGTGGTGCTTCAATATTACTTACCAATGAACCACAATTAAAGGTTATATTTTTACTTAATTGCCTTAGTACTTACCGTAAATAGGCATATTTACGGTAGGGAGTATCTTTTAATAAAGCCCAAACAGCTCCTGTACGTGATATTTTTACCAAATGTCTCAATTTCCTGTCCTATCTGACAACTCCTATTATGCTGCGTTATTGGTATCTGAGAAAAAATTTTGGTGCTTTGCAGTACACCACAATTATTGTTAATAAAAATTATCACAAAACATATGTTAAATTTTATTAAATTATCCAAAAATTATTTGCTGAATTTATTTATTTACATAAATTATCCAAAAATGTATTAATATTTATATATTTATGTGTATTTTATAATATTTTTATTTATTTGTGATATTTATGTAAACAATTATATATAAAAAAATATATACAAAGATAAACAAATACATATAAAAAACTAAACAGTTATATATAAAACAAACAAAAATTACTACGCAACAAAAATAAAAAGCAGGTAACCAAAAAAAAAAGAGCAGGTAATCAAAACAAAAATGACTACCGTAAATTCACTAATTTACGGTTTATAACTTTTTCAAACATATATACCGTAAATTAGTCAATTTACAGTAGGTACTTTTAAAACGCATATCTTAAATTAACCAATTTACAGTACATATATTTGAAAAACTAATATACCGTAAGGTTAATTTACGGTATTGAGTGAAAAAAATACCATAAATAGACTTATTTATGCTATGCAAAATATTTTTGAGTACCGTAAATAAGCCTATTTACAGTATGGAGATTATTTTTTTTCAATTCTCCGTGCTCCGAAGATACGGTGATACTAACATGCACAAGCGGACTAAATGAAGAGATTGTATTGTGTTCCCAAAGTTTTAAAATTTGTCATTTTGAAAATAATTAACTACTTATATTTACAGTACTACTAATGGAATTAATAATTTGGAACCTGAGTAAACAATAATTGGCTCGCCAAGATGCATCTCAGTTAGCACCGCTTGAAGGCCTTTTAAGACATGAAAATGATGTTGACGTGGCGGGTTTAATCCTCCAATAAGCCATTCGTAATAATAATAATAATAATAATAATAATAATAATAATAATAATAATAATAAGCTCAATAAAAACGTTATTTCTGCCTACATCTATAACTCGGTGTTTCTATTTACATTCTTACTAAAGAACTAAAACTAATGGGGTGTTTGTTTCACGGATAGAAAACATAATCCTGGAAATAAAGGCTGTGAGTGCAATATTTTCACATTTGTTTCAAGTTTTTAAAAATTGTTTTCAGACATTTTTTATTCCTAAGAATCCACTTTACACATATTTTTCTCATATCATATTCTCATGTTGAAAAGATGGGTATATTTTATTCCTATGGGAATAGATGTTATTTTTTAACTTTTTCAATCATAACTTTCCATTTTCACTATATTTCATCTTATTTATTATATTTTTGAATTATATTTTATTATTTAAATTAAAAAATTTGAAAACATTCAAAAGAACGATAAATATTTACCAAACATTTTGTCGGGAATAATATTCCTGATAATAAAATTCTTAGGAATATAATTCCCGAGAATCATTGAACTGGACTGTCAACCCGTAATAAATAATGTCCTTGGGGATCTTTTTCAAACACTGAGCTGAGTTATATTCTTTCTTATTGTAAAGCTAGGCTAGTTACTCAAAAAAACCGTGAGGTTAGTTTCGTTAGGCGACAAGCTAATTTTGTGACTCATACGCTTGCGAGGGTGGTAAAATTCCATGCTAGTCACCAAGTTTTTGACATAGCACTAACCTGTATTGCGGATTTTATTATTAATGAATGAAATAAAATGAGTATGTTATTATCAAAAAAAAAATAAAGAATACAATTCTCGGGAATATAATGAGAAACCTTGAAACAAACGCCCTAGGATTGAAACGCCAGCGCTGATATCATTGTAGACTCATCTAACTTATCGTGTCTCACGAGGCTATTTCTGGTTTTAGAAAGTTATGATATTCAAGTTGAGTCATCTCTCCACCAAGCTCTGGGTCAAACTGACATCGGTAGAAGCTGCACAGAACAATCAACTGCAGATCATTAACATGAACGGGACATAAACGACCAATTCATAGTAAGCATTTCAAATGTAAAGCAACAAGGAAAACACGCATACATAACAGGAGGAATTTGTTTGAAGAGAGCCAAGGGCTTTCATTTATTATCTTCTCTATATGGATTTGCATAATTTTCAAAGATAACAGCTATTTCAGCTATTTCAGCGAGATTTTGATTATAAGCTATTTTCAATACAAAATAAGTCGCATGAAAAAAATAGAACCGTTCATAGTCACAACCTACAGCATCAAAGATCTATTTCAGCGAGATTTTGATTATAAGCTATTTTCAATACAAAATAAGTCGCATGAAAAAATGGAACCGTTCATAATCACAACCTACAGCATCAAAGATAACAAAATAGCTGTCAACGACACCTAACAGAAAATCACATTTAGTCATTTTCTCAAATATTACCATCCGTCCATGCCAAGAATTGTGACCGTATTCTTTTGGTCGCCAAATGCAACAGCGTAACGAGAGCCATCATGCAAGCGAAACTGAGCAACTGACCACTCAGAATCGAAATACTTTGGCAACACTCCTGCAATGCAAGCGCAAAGTCAACACAGGATAACAAGGAAAACATGAATCATGAATTATTCTCTTTCGATTATAAGCTATTTTCAATACAAAATAAGTCGCATGAAAAAAATGGAACCGTTCATAATCACAACCTACAGCATCAAAGATAACAAAATAGCTGTCAACGACACCTAACAGAAAATCACATTTAGTCATTTTCTCAAATATTACCATCCGTCCATGCCAAGAATTGTGACCGTATTCTTTTGGTCGCCAAATGCAACAGCGTAACGAGAGCCATCATGCAAGCGAAACTGAGCAACTGACCACTCAGAATCGAAATACTTTGGCAACACTCCTGCAATGCAAGCACAAAGTCAACACAGGATAACAAGGAAAACATGAATCATGAATTATTCTCTTTGTGACACAGCCAAATATCATGAAATAAATACATATATTGTTAGACCGAAACCATGAAGTACTGCATAAACCTTCAACATCAAGTCTCGGGGAAACACAAACATATGGTAACAGAAAAGTAATTAGCTACATAGGTGGCTGCCAAGACTAACTGCATTAAATTACATGAAAGTAGGTTTATGTAACACATCGAATTACTTACCAACACAGTGCATTTCAAATAAAAAATTGCCAAAACGGTGTAAAAAAAAGTACAAAACTGGTGCAAGTCATACTGAGGTAACAATACTGATTTGCAAGTCGTATATGGCAGGAGTTGGGTATCCCATCCACGACTTCTTCAATTTTTTAAATTTTTATAACAAAAGTCATAGCTTCACAGATTGTATAGTTTGCGTTCCCGTTCATAATTATAATGTTCACTGTTTGTGAGATTGCATCCATAGTAGATATATTCAGCAAAAGTTTAGTTTTCTGGATGACGGAAAGATACTCCACAGAGAGCTGTTTCAATGGATTACACTGCAAGCAAGGAGAACTAACTCTAATTTTTATTTATTTTTGTTAACCGTTGACTGGTGGCTTTGGAGGTGGTGTAGTATTCTCCTTCTCGACAAAAAACAAATTGGATATGAACTTGGTGGGGTTTGGACTGTGAGTTCAAGAATGCAAAGCAATAAATTCTATAAAAGTCCTAGATTCAACTTACAATATTAGTGTACAAAAATAAAAACAAAGCTTTATGACTTATTCTAAAAAAATTGAGGAAGGTAAGTACAGCTTACACTTATTAGGTAATTTCTTTTTCAGCTGCACGATTTCAGTAATTTATCATTCAAATTGCACTATGTTGGTAAAAGAAACTAATACAGCCAAGCAAGAAAAATATAATCCAGTATGCAATAATTTTGATGATAACTATTCAAATTAAAATTTGACCTCAATTAAAGATCGGTCAACTGTTGGGAGTCTTTTAAACACTCAAAGTGATATATAAAACAGAGCTGGATGGGAAAAGGTGTATCTTCTATCTAGAACGCAATAGTACATCATAACATCAGAATTTGAGATGCTTCAGCTTCATATATGATACTCCATTGTCAACAGTGTAGTCAATTCTATTGTCAACAGTGTACTCAATTCCTCCTTTCGTATGAAACGTATATTCCATGGTGAATGGCATTGGGAAGAAATGGGGTTGAGTTTTGTTAGGGTAACTTGAGAAGCAGAGTTAGCTCAGTGCCATTAATTTAACATTCTCGTATTTTTTTACAGTTTAACAATTTCAGTCAAAATTTACCAGTTCTAATACCAATGTAGCATCTTGATTATAATAAAATTACATGTTCATACATAAAAACAACAAATGAAAACACATACTCAAGTTACAACAAGCATCAAGATATTTTACCTTTGAATTTAATGAATGAGAGAGATGAGCTGGATGGTGTAATGGAAGCATCAGAATTGGATGAAGTTTGTGACTTTTCATGCTCCGTGTCGCTAAAATTAACCCTAAGGCAGAAAACATGGATGGTACCCTTGTCACTGGAGACTGCCAACCACTCAGCAGTAGAAGAGAATGCCAAACTGTAGATCTGTGCTGCATTTGCACCCCTTCTTACCTAAATTTTATCCCAAAAAATTATACATCTTAAGGGATTAAAAAGCTAAATTATCCATTTTACACAAGAACTTTTACATATCTATAGCTAATAAACAAAGTTATTTAATAAATGAGGATATGCCAATTTGAGGTTTAACTTATCTTTTCTTTTCGTTTTTTAAAAAAGAAGATTCTTCGATATATTTTAACTGTGGAGTCTTTCCCAGACTACTGAATTATGGATTTCAGATGTGGATGCTGGAGAGTATACCATTATTAATAGCAAAGATTCATAACCTACACTACACAACCAGTTAGTTCTATGCAAAAAAACCATTAATTTAATGACGGGAAGAATCTTGATGAGTCCAACATGAGAAACTTATTGCTGAACATGCATTTTGATTCCCATACGAGACTAGAAAACAGTATTCACTTTAAATCATCCAACTAATCAACACTACAACCTCGCCTAGTACTTGTCAATTCAATTATCCTTAAGCACTGTCTTCATCATACTAACATCTTAATTAATGGATAACATTAGTTATAACAAGAATTTGAATGTATTCAAATATGTAATTCAAATGTATTTAAATGTATACAAATAGGTTTAGATAGGATACTTGGAGCCTCCTAGCCGTAAGCTGTTAGTTCAACGGCTCTCCATTAGGTTAGCATTAGTTTAGCAACTAATTACCCTATATATGTAACATTCTATACGTTGGTTAATTTAAGATTGAAAACCACTCTTCAATACTCTTACATGGTATCAGCAACTTTTGCTTAACAGCATATCATATCGATCCAAACCCACCACCATGACAATCTCCTCCACCACCAATGCAAATCATCAAACAATCCCTGTACCTGACTCCAACTCGATCATTGCCTTGAATACTCAAGCCTCTATCAAGCTGACCAGCATCAATTTACCTGCATGGAGAGTTCAATTCAATGCTCATTGATGGCACCAAAACATGTCCATCACCAACTCACGCAGACTACACTATTGGAAAAGACAGGATCAATTGATCCTCCATGCCATTATTTCATCAGTTGATCCAAGTGTGATCACTATGCTAGGCAATGTCAAAACATCCAAACAAGCTTGGGATGTGTTGAGCAAGATGTTTGCTAGCAAGACTCGTGCTCGCATTATGCACCTGAAAGAGCGTCTATCTCGAGTCAACAAGGGAACAAAGTCCATGCCTGAATACCTTCATGGTATCAAGTCACTCTCAGATGAGCTGGCAATTATCACCACACCATTGGATGGTGTAGATCTGGTCATCCACACATTAAATGGTCTTGGTCCTGAATACAAAGGTCGCTGCAGCACTACGCACCAGAGAAAATCCCATCAACTTCGAGGAGCTACATGACCTCCTCACTAACTATGAAAGCTACATGCAAAGAGATGCTCCACAACAAGACACCACCTATAGCCACGGCCCATGCTGCTCAAAAAGGAAGGCAACCATTTCACAAGAAAGGCTACCAACCCGGATGCACTCCAAATTCTAATACCTCCACTGGCCGCTCCACATCTCCAGGCACATCCAAGAGAGTGCTCTGCCAATATTGTGACAAGCCGGGACACACTGCCAAGGTGTGCTATAAACTTCATGGATATCCTCCCAAGCGAAATAATGCTCCCTCTGCTCATCATGCTAGAGCATTATATCCAGGAGCAAAATCATCTATTCGATCATCGACTTAGGAGCAACTCACCACATTACAAATGATCTCAATCAATTGCATGTGAGCAACCCTTATCATGGCACAGATCAACTTTTAGTTGGAGATGGCTCGGGACTCCCAATCACCCACACTGGTAAAACCATTCTAAAAACTCCTTCTCATGCACTTCAACTCAATAAAGTGCTACATGTTCCAACCATTGCTCAAAATCTATTATCTATTTCTTCACTATGCAAATCTAACCCAATTTCTGTTGAATTCTTTTCTGACCATTTTCTGGTGAAGGATCTGAAGACAAGGGCTCCTCTTCTCAAAGGACAGCATAAAGACGACATCTACCACATGCCCCACAAACATCCACTCCAAAAGCACTTGTCAGTCCACTACCACCAACCATCCACCATGGCATCATATATTGGGACATCTACTTTCCTTTCATCAAATAAAGAGCAATCACTCTCTATGCATCTCGTGCAACAATGTCAAGAGTCATAAACTGCACTTCTCCACATCAAGTGTCACTAGCACAAAACCTCTTGAACTTGTATACACAGATGTTTGGGGTCCAGCTCCAATTAGATCGTTAGATGGTTTTCTTTATTATCTAGTTTTTGTTGATCATTTTTCTAGGTATATTTGGTTGTACCCAATGAAAAATAAATCAAATGTCTCGCTTTTATTTCCAAAATTCAAAGTTGTTGTTGAAAAGTTTTTTAATTAACCAATCAATTCTCTTTACTCCGACAATGGGGGCGAATTCATCAAATTCTCCTCATTCCTCAATTCACATGGCATATCACATTTTACCACTCCCCCACACACACCGGAGTTAAATTCAACAGTTGAACGCCATCACAGGCACATTGTAGAAACAGGCCGAGCCCTCCTTCACACTGCAAACCTCCCCCCAAAATTTTGGTCCTATGCCTTCCGCACTGCTACTTACTTAATCAACAGACTACCAACACCAATTCTTAGCATGCACTCCCCATTTCAAACTCTCCATAAAACAGAAACCAGCCTCTCCCATTTACACTCATTTGGTTGCTTATGTTTTCCTTGGCTGCGTCCCTACACCTCAAACAAACTTCAAGCACGGTCTCAAGCTTGCATTTTTATTGGTTATGCAGATTCACAGTATGCTTACCATTGCCTTGATCCCGCAACAAAAAAAATATACACCTCTAGGCATGTCAAGTTTTATGATCATATTTTTCCATACACCTCCCTTATAAACCAACCAAACCCCACGACCTCCTCAAAATCATCAGAAATCCAACCCCTACACATCACCTTACCTGTCAACCATGTCTCGGCCTCAACTTCACAACCCCCAGCTGTCTCAATTGTTCCAAGAGAAGAGGCCTCATTGAATTCAGATTCTCCATCAGGTAATGTTCTAAACTCTTCCCCTCCCTCTCCTCATCATATTTCATCTACCACTAACCCATGTCCAGAGAACACAAATACTACTCGCAGCCACCCCATGGTGACCCGCTCTCAAAACAACATCTTCAAACCTAAGCGTGCTCTATCAACTTCCAAACATCCTCTGCCAGAGAATCTTGAGCCCTCAAATGTTCGTGAAGCAATGAAGCATGCTCACTGGAGAAAAGCCATTGCTGATGAATTTGATGCACTCATTAGGAATGGTACTTGGTCACTAGTCCCTCCTCCAAAAGGCAAAAACATAGTTGGCTGCAAGTGGCTCTTCCGAATTAAAAGACACTCTGATGGATCTATAGCCCGCTACAAAGCGCACCTGGTTGCAAAAGGATTCACTCAATGCCCTGGATTAGATTTCAAGGAGACATTTGCACCGGTGGGTCGCCCACAAACCATCAAAATCATCTTGACACTTGCTCTTGCACACAAGTGGCAGATGCACCAACTTGACATTAACAATGCATTCCTCCAAGGAGACCTTCAAGAGCAAGTGTTCATGGCTCAACCTCCTGGACTCAAAGATTCACAACATTCGAATCATGTTTGCCTACTTCACAAAGCCGTCTATGGCTTACGACAAGCCCCCAGAGCTTGGCATGATGCCTTGAAACAATTCATATTGACGCGTGGTTTTCACACAAGTGGCAGTGACCCCTCTCTGTTTATATTTGCATCCGGTGGCATCCAAGCTTACTTCTTGGTATATGTTGATGACCTTCTCCTCACTGATAATGATCCACAATTCTTGCAACAATTCATTGAGGCACTATCAAAGAGGTTTTCATTAAAAAACATGGGGTCTCCCCATTACTTTCTGGGTGTCGAACTCATACCAAACCCATCTGGTCTCTTGCTCTCACAACACAAGTACATTAGAGAGCTCCTTGAAAGATTTGATATGGAGGGGGCGAAGCCAGCACCAACTCCATTGTCCTCTTCAGCTACACTTCAACTCCACGATGGCACTCCCTCCACTGATTCCACATAATATCGCAGAATAATTGGCAATATCTCAACCTCACTCGGCCAGACCTCTCATTTGCCATCAATGAACTATCTCAGTTTATGCACAAGCCTACCAATCTACAAATCCAACATCTGAAGCGTATTCTCCGTTATCTCAAGTCCACAATCAATTATGGTATTCTTCTCCAACGTCCAGCTTCACTTGATTTACTTGCCTATACAGATGCTGATTGGGGAGGCAATTATGATGATAGGACTTCAACCTCTGCCTTCATAATTTACTTTGGTGGAAATCCAATATCCTGGCTATCTAAAAAGCAACGAACAATTGCGAGATCTTCCATGGAAGCTGAATACCGTGTCGTTGCAACTGCTGCCACTAAAATCATGTGGCTCAAAGGCCTTCTCAGTGAACTACAAGTGTCTCTCACTACACCTCCAAGATTACTGTGTGACAATGTGGGTGCCACATACTTATGCTCGAATCCGGTCTTTCACTCTCGTATGAAACATATCTCTCTTGACTATCATTTTGTGAGGGAACAAGTTCAAGCTAAAAATCTCCAGGTCTCTCATGTCTCAACCAAGGATCAGTTAGCGGACATCTTAACAAAACCGTTGCCAACTACTCGGTTCCGTGATCTTACATTCAAGATGAAGGTTTCTGATGGCACCTCCACCTTGAGGGGGCGTAATGGATAACATTAGTTATAACAAGAATTTGAATGTATTCAAATATGTAATTCAAATGTATTTAAATGTATACAAATAGGTTTAGATAGGATACTTGGAGCCTCCTAGCCGTAAGCTGTTAGTTCAACGGCTCTCCATTAGGTTAGCATTAGTTTAGCAACTAATTACCCTATATATGTAACATTATATACGTTGGTTAATTTAAGATTGAAAACCATTCTTCAATACTCTTATATTAATGCCAAATTAATATACACATTTTTTGAACCTAAGCCTATTTAGCTTTCAAGTCTTTGATTTCGTAGCTCTCAAGTAACTGGTTTTGAACAACAGCAAAGCATAAAGCCGTTGCGTTTCAAAAAATAACAACCAAACACGAAGCTAAAAGAACAGAACATACTTCCTGAAGCAGAGGACCATTGGCCGTATCGAAGACCCGGATGAGCGTGCCCCTGGTGCTGGCGGTGGCGAGAAACTTTCCATCAAGCGTGAGAGCGAAGCACGCTAAACTCGAATCATGAGCCGAAACGAAATTGGTCTTCTTCTGCGCATAGTGTTCCACACGTACCTGACCCTTCTGCAAACCTGGGCACGCCAACACCATTGAATCGGCGAGCTGCGAAACCGCGCAGAGCCCCTTGGGGTTCGCAACGGTCTCGACCTGACGCAGAAGCTTCAAGTCATCGAAATTGTACACGAAAACCTTCAACTCCAGTGCGACGACGATCCAGTCCCGTCGGAGAAGGACGCCGCGAACGAGGGATCGGAAGGAAAGCTCGCCGAAGCACCCACCGCGGTAGTCGTCCCAGAGCATGACCTTGTTGGGAGGGAACTGAGGGTTGGACCCACCCCCGACGAGGGCGAGTATGTTCGACCGGAAAAGCATCTCGACGTGTTCGAATCCGCCGCCGGAAGAGCTGCCGGAAGGGGTTGCAGCTGTAGACGAGGAAGCCAGTGTCAGTGGCGGCGGCGAAGCAGGTTTGGTCTTGGTTGAAGGAGAGTCGGAGGAGCGAGGAGGAGGGAGATTCCTTTGAATAGGGTTGGGATTGGGGAAGCATTGCGAAGGGTTTAGGATTGGGCGGGCAGACAAATGGGTTAGGGTTTGGGCATGGAGGTGAAGAAGAAGAAGAAGGAGAAGAAGAAGAAGAGTGGCCGTTCGAAATTCAAAAATAGTACGCGATTGCGATTTCGGTTCCAAAAGGATTCTAGCAACACCAGGACTTCGCTTCCGAGAATTCGAATCAAAGCGGAGGGCTATTCGTCTTTGTAGTGTTTCAAAATTCTACAATACATGCATTAATTATTACTTAATAGACCTGCAGTCAAATAGTGTTTTGATTATTGGTTGAGTTTAACTGAACTAAGGTAAAGTTCCACGTACTCCTTCTTCCCAAATCAATTATAAATAAAAGTTAATTAATTTACGGTTATTAATATAATTAGTTAATCATATTTAATTTATATAATTTTTATTAAAAAATTAACTCTATTATCTAAATTATTTTTTATGACTAATAAATCGGTTTATTAAAAATACAAAAAGTTAAATTAAATGAGACGTATTTTAGAGATACTATCATTAAATAAGAAAAAAATAATTAATATTTGCTTATATTTTATTACAAAAAACATGAGATAAAATTTGCTTATAATTCATTCCGGAAGGAGTATGTGGTTGGTGTTGTTCTTCTAACAAAATATAATAAAAACTGTTTTGATAGTGGTAGTATTTTACGAAAGGTTAGAGATAATAGGAATTGATAAAGAGAGAAAAATTTATCTATTTTTATGAGAGGAACACTATAGAACCTTATCAAACTTATCTAAGTTTTGTCCTTAATCTATTCTATCTATCTATCTATCTATCTATTACTAATAAAGCAAGGTTTTTAAGGGACACGTGTCACTCCCTCAAAAACTTTGCTATTTTATTATTTTATTATTATTACTTTATTATATATATATATATGTATTCACTTTTTTATTTTTATCCTAATTTATTTCCCTTTTTATTTTTTTCTTACTTTTTTTTATTTTTTATTTTTATTTTTTATATACTTTTTCTTAATGTTGTTTTATCTTTTTATTTTTTTAATTTATAGTTTTTAATTTGAATTTTATTTTTATAATTTTGTTAACTTTCTTTTTGTTTTTTTAATATTTTTATTTTTTTAATTTTCTTTATTTGTTTAATTTTTTATTATTTTAAAATACTTTTAATTTTTAATTTATTTTTTATATGAACAAAAATGTCTTTATTATTTATAAATGATTATTTTTCTTTTTAGTCCATACGATAAACATTACTTAACACATCAAATTTATAAATATTTTTATTATTTATAAATGATTATTTTGTTTTTCAAGAGAAAACATTAGTAAAGGTGTACGAACCACTTATAAACATGCATTCATATTTTCTTAAAATCAATACTTACAATAATGACAATAAGATTGGAACTAGAAGAAAAGCACGTAAAAGAATGAGAAATAAAGGAAAGCTTGTCAAAAACTTTGAAAGAAAAATTGCTGCAAAACTAACTAACAGAATTCAAATATAAAGTGTAGAAAACTAAAGAACATATATGTTAATGAGAAAAGTGAAATATATAACGAAATTAGTATGCAAACAGAATGAAAAGATAAACTATGCAGGAATCATTTGAATAATCCTGAATGTAAAAGAATGTAAAAACTGGAAATTAACAGTGACAAGAATGATGAAAAACTTAAGTTTAAAAAGGAAAGTTTTCAGTAAATGCGAATGACTAAATGCCTTGCAGAAATGTAAAGATATACGTCATGCATGAGTAATAAACAAAATAAAAAGAATTTCATTGTCAGAAATGTGAATAAAAGGGGTGGAAAGCATACTTGATCGTATTTCCATTAATCTGTTTCGACGTGAGATGTTATGAATTTTAGACCAAGTATCCAACCTTTATTATATCGTCTGAACTACTATTTATAGAGAAAAAATAGAAAAAACTACCTATCATCCGACCTGACACGTGTATGGACGTATAGTCGGCAGTTATATTTTCTAAGTTACTACTAATTAAACTCGACAGTAGCACTTCCTGTCAAGTTTTTACACATGATCCTAAAGAATCCTAAGTTTAATTTGGCTAAGTCCCTACGCTTACATCTTCGACACATATTTTGTCTCTTCGAATCATCACAAACTCTTCAATTCCGTAGACTTAACTTATTCTTTCATCTTTTGACCTGGAATTGTGCTCTCCGCTCGTCAAGCTTTTTGCAATCTGTCAAGAATCCAAATTTTAAATTTGACACCCAACACATTCCAAAAAATTGTGCGTTGGCTTCCTAGGGCTCTGGCTCTGATAACATTTTTTTAAATACTTGTAATAGTTCAACTGGTTTTTTCTCTCACTACTAGACCATTAGACCTTGAGTTCAAGTCCTACGAAGGCATTCTTTTTCTCTTGCATTTTTTTGTTATTTTAACTTGCGATGGTCATTAGTTGGCCGAATACTAAGTGTATGTTTGGCCCGGATTTTTTTTAGCTTTACTTCTCCTTAAAAGTAGAAGCTGGGCCAAACACCTTTTAATAAAAGCTCTTAAAAAAAATAAGCAGCTTATTTTTATTGTACAAAACTAAAGAAGAAGTAGCTTTTGGGAAAACTACTGCGAGGAGCTTTCTTCTAACTTACACGGAGCTTTTATCTCGAACCCACTCTTTGAATCCGCTGGATACCAACACCGAACCTTATTATCTTGTTTTCTTAGAGTATCTCCAACGGGAGATCGCAAGCTGCAGTTCGACAAGCTGGCACCATCGTGGCACCCTTGCGATTCGAGCCAAGCAGAGTTCGCCGTTGGAGACGCGGTTCGCCAAGTAGCTGCCACTGTGTCGAACGGGTTCGATAGCAAGCAATGGATCACAATGGGTTCGCGCAACATTGCATGATCGCAAGGGTTTGCCGTTGGAGTGAAACGCGGTTTGCCAGGTCACCGTCGTTGGGGCCCACCTAAGGAAGACAACGGTATTCGCCGCTGGAGATGCTCTTATATCACGTTGAAGCACAGTCTTACGTCAAAACAATTTTTTGCACGCATTCCAAGGGTCCAATTATTTTGGTTCATTGAAGCAAAGCCTTACAGATAATTCTTTCATGGGTATGGATTTTTCCTTGCAGATATTTTTTGTACACATGGTTATTTGTATTTATAAACAAATGTATTTATGGTTTACTGTTAGATTCTTTAAAAAAGTTACTCTTTTAAAAAAAATATTTTATTTTTTTAGTAATATGTAGATGTTTTTAATTAGATATCAATTATACTTGTAAAAAAATTAGATGTCATTTAGGTAAATTTAAATAAAATGAAAGCTTTTGTGAAAAAATTTATCAAACAGCTTTTATCTTAAAAGAAGCTTTTAAGGGGAAAAAAAAAGTAAAAAATATCAAACAGCTTTAGCTTAACTTTTGAAGCTCTTTTTTATAACTTTAACTTAAAAGTAGCTTCTAAGCCCGAAAAAAGTTGGGCCAAATGCACCATAAATAGAAGAGACCAACAATAATATTAGGTTTCTTTTTAGATTCTAGTTTATAATTTAAGCAGTAATAATATAATTTTTTAGTCTTTATAGTAGTATTTTTTTATTGTTGCGCCCTAGGATGAAGTTGTGGCTCCATCCTTGGTTGATCGAGATGGTGGTAATAAAATCATTAAGTTAGCTATGAAATTAATCTTCAATTCTAGACTTAGTCACACTTAAAACTCTTTCGATATGCTCTTTAAAAATGTGTTTCGAGGACATCGAACATTGATTCTTCCACTACAAGCTCGAATCGTATGGCCATTTGAGCCACAATCATTAGATACAAATAATTAATATTTTAACCAACCCACAATCAACTTTTTTGTGGCCGTTTAATGAGAAAATCCAATCAAAAAAATCCATTGGGACATCAATTATGTTGGGACCCATCAATTATGTTGATTTGATAAATTTCAAATTCTCTCGAAGTGTACAGCCAGGTAAAAGTTTTACATGCCAAACAAAATCAGACGTGGATAATTTGTCCCCAGTTGGATTTAACTCGTCCTCGTGCAACTTGTGCCCTCGTGGCAACGCGGCAATTAAGTAGCTGGACTATCCATGCAGGAAAATTTCATTTGTGTCTTATTACTTATCTATATCTATATTTACATAATTAAATTTTAAATTTTAAATTTAATCGATGAAGATTTTATATCACTATATAATTGGTAAATCCTACTATTTACTAAAAATATATAAATTGAAAATAAAATTAGATGTTTTATTTTTTAAATAATATTTTTATTGACCAATACATGAGTGAAGATTTCATTCAATCAAAAATATTTCATAAAATATTTTAATATCTATATTACTCAACGGAAAAAATAATCTGTTGGCTGTTGCTCATTGGTCGGTGATTACTATCCTTGATTTTTGTCATGTGCGTGACTTGTCATTTGTGAGAGAGTGTTGATATTCACTTGTTAAGAGAAATTAAATGGATGTCAAATTAAACGTTTTCTGAGTCCGTTCGTATAAGCAAACCAAATCATCAAGATGTCTTCAGAAGTAGTGGAAGTGGAGGGCAGTGGAAACAATGAAAACACAGAGCAGAACCATCAGCAAGTTTCTGATCATGATCATCCTAATGGCCTCGCTGGGAAGAAGCTTTCATGGCGAAAGTTGCGAAGAAGTGATTCTCTCGACATGGAATCCCGCACCTTCCCTTCTTCCGCTCATGCCTATAAAGTACTATCATGCATTATTTTTTTGTTGAAAAAACGAACAAGTTTATATTTTTTATTTTCATGTTAATTTCGGTGCTTTTTTTAATAAAACAGAGGACCTTATTCGTGACTTTTGAATTGCAATTTTCTGTTTACGTAATGGAGCTGATTTTTTTTTAATATCATATGTTTGTTTTAGGGGCCATCAATCTCAGTGATTATGCATCTAGCGTTTCAAAGCATTGGAATAGTTTACGGAGACATAGGAACATCACCATTGTATGTGTATGCAAGTACTTTCACGGATGGCATAAAGCACAACGATGATATATTGGGGGTTCTTTCTTTGATCTTTTATACCATCACTCTCGTTCCTCTTATTAAGTATGTCTTCATTGTCTTACGGGCAAATGATAATGGCGATGGTACAAACGCACACACCATCTTATTCATCGATCCCTCTCAGTTCTTTAATTTATTTTCTTATTGTATGTAATAATATTTATAATTTGTATTTTACATATTTTTAGGAGGGACTTTCGCTTTATACTCTCTAATATGTCGTTATGCAAAAGTGGGACTTATTCCAAATCAACAACTTGAAGATGCAGAAGTGTCTAATTATCACCTGGAGTTGCCCAAAGATAACCGTATAAAGAGGGCTTCAAGGCTTAAGTCTAAGCTCGAAAACAACTACTTTGTCAAACTATTCCTCTTGCTAGTTACCATGCTTGGCACTTCTATGGTTATTGGGGATGGTGTTCTCACTCCTTGCATATCCAGTTAATCACATATTTTATAAATATTTCTTTGTTTGTTGGCCATGCAATTCGTTTCTCATAATTAATTTTGCTATTTTATTTAACTCTTAATTATTCCAATAACATGAATAATTTAAATCTATATAATGATCATTTTTTTCACTGAGTCAAACATATATATGAAATAATAAATAATATTTCATATGGTTTACAGTTTTGTCTGCTTTGGGAGGGATCAAGGATGCTGCACCTGCAATAACTAATGGTAGGCTTACTACACTCTTTTTTTTTTTTTTTGAGGGAAGGCTTACTACACTCTTTAGTATTAGTATGTACTCTTTTGTATACTTTTTTTTTTTTGCCTAGATCAATTTTAATTTTTTTGTACTTTAATTTTACATCCACTTTACACCTCTTGATTTCTATCTTTATTTTGTTCCTATCATATTTATCAATTTTTTCTCTTTTTTTCCTTATCTTTCTATTTCCTAATTCCTTGGAGCTATATCCATCCCAAGGGTGTGAAATAAAAAATACTGTGTTTTTTTAAAGAAGGCCTCTGAACAAAGCTATGGGTTGTTTTTGTCGTTTGGATGGATATGGTAATAAAACAAGGTCTCGTGTTAAAAGAGAAAGTGAAATTAGGAATGGCAATGGGTACTCTCTGGGCAGGGTATTATAGTGCCCGTCCCCATACCCGCATTTGAAAAAAGTGCCCGAACCCGAGTCCATACCCGCATGGGCAGCAACTTTAGTGCCCATCCCCTTGCGGGCTGGGTACCTAAGTGCCCGTACCCGCACCCGCTACCCGTATTTTAACTATGAAAAATCAATAAACAACGAAAAGAACATCATTACTTAATTAAAATACGATCCAAAAATTTTTCAAATCAATTCTAAAATATTACAAATCATAGTATTTAGCCAAATATTGGACCATCCTACATTTAGTATATGCTTCTTACTATTGCTTCTTTGGGTTGTTCAATACAGATCAAAATAAAAAATTCAAATTCAACTAGCAATAGTCAATTGATGAAAAACCCCAATAATAGAAGACAATATATATACCATCCAGAAAAATATTACTACAAAAATTGCAACAAGAATTTTGTGGTTCTGTTGTTGAAGGTTTTATGTCCGCTAAAGTATCCTTAAAATAAAGATAATATTACAGGTCATGAGATTCACAAAAAAAGGACAAAAAAAAACACTTTCATAAAAAGCCAAACAGATCCTGAAATTCACAAATGTAGGCTTGCAGAACATGGATATACCTGAAAAGTGAGAAAAAGAGAGTGATAATCAAAGAAGCAGAAGAAGTGCGATTAGAAGAAACTCGTCAGAGGAACTCGCGACCAATGTATAAGAACAGAAGAAGCAGCGCGATCAGAAGAAGCGGCGGCACACAGTGCAGAGCAGAAGAAGCAACGACGCAGTAAGGGTCGATGGGGAAGGAACAAAGAAGCAACAGCGCAGTGAGGGTTAGATTTTAGTAAATTTTTAGTTCTAGGTTTAGAAATATTGGTTTGGTTTTGGAATTGGAAGTAGCCCTAGGTTTAGAAATATATTAATAATTTAATATGACTATATATATATATATATATATATATATATATATATATATATGTGTGTGTGTGTGTGTGTGTGTGTGTGTGTGCAGAGTAAATTTAGTCTTAGAGTGTCCGTACCCGCACCCATACTCACTCAAAATTGCGGGTAATTGCCCAGGCCCAGGCCCAGGCCCATAATGTGGGTAATTACCCTACCCATTGCGGGTTTTTTTTGCGGGTACCCAGTGGACCTGGGTCTAATTGCCATCCCTAAGTGAAATTCTATGTATTGTTAATGCAATTTTTTTTTTTCGCTTTTTTGGTGTATAGATCTGGTTGTTGGGATGTCCATTGGTGTCCTGATATTCCTTTTCATGGTTCAAAGATTCGGAACTGATAAAGTGGGTTACAGTTTTGCTCCTATTATTTGTGTGTGGTTCACCTTCATCGGAGGCATTGGTTTGTACAATTTAATCAAACATGATCCAACAGTCATCAAAGCAATAAATCCAAAATACATTGTAGATTATTTTAGGAGGAACAAGAAAGATGCTTGGATTTCTCTTGGTGGCGTTGTGCTGGCCATAACAGGTTCATATTTAATATTTTTTTCATCTAAATGTATATAATATAACTCCTAATCTGTTTGTAATCTTTTGATTTATGGGAAAAATTGTAGGAACTGAAGCACTATTTGCTGATGTTGGACATTTCACAGTTCGGTCCATACAGATAAGCATGTGCTCTGTGACATACCCTGCTCTCATACTTGCATACACTGGACAAGCCTCCTTTCTTTGCAAAAACAACGATCTTGTTTCAGATACTTTCTATAAGTCCATACCACGTAATTCATTTTATCCATTTAAAGTTAAAACCATTAACATGCCCATAATCCCATTGTTCCAAAAAGGGGAAAAAACAAATTTGTATAATAGCAAACAAGTAAACTACCAATTTTGCCCTTGAACTTATACACTCTCTCCTACTTCGCTACTGAAGTAAAAAAAAAAAAAATAATAGGTAGTAACGTTTTGTCACACTTGTCCTGTTAGTCCTTGTTTATATATATAGGATGGATTTGATAAAACTTAACTTGACAAGTTATTTTATTATTTTTATTTACTTGAGTGACGAAGTAAAAAAAAGGAGAGTGTAAGGGTCCGTTTGGCCTAGTTTTTTTTTGCTTCTCTTTTCCTTTTAAGGAAAAGCTGGGCCAAACACTATTTAAAAAAAAACTCTTAGGGTCTGTTTGGTTCAAACGAGGGGAGGGGAGGGGAGGGATTTTAATGGAGGGGAGGGAAGGGGAAGGGAGGGGAGAGATTTAATTTGATTTTGTGTTTGGTTGAGAGGAGGGAGGGGAGGGAGGAGAGAAGTCTTTGCTTGTTTGGTTCGGGAGGGGAGGAGGGATTTTAATGAAGGAGAGATTAATTTACTAGTATATCCTTATAGTCTTTTATATTATGTTATATATAAGGATATTTAAGTAATTTTATTTTAAATAATTTAATCTCCCTCCTCCTCCAAAACCCACTTTGGGAGGAGCTAAAATTGGCTTAGGAGGATTTTGCTCCTCCTCCCTCCTCCCTTTAAAAAAATTGAACCAAACAAACATAATTTAAAATAACTCCTCCACTCCCCTCCCCTCCCCTCCAAAACCCCCCAATCAAACACACCCTTAAAAAAAGTGGCTTATTTCACAAAGAAAAAAGTAGAGTAAAATAAGAGCTTTAAAAAAGCAGCTGAAAGTAACTTTTCCATAGCTTCTCGGTGGCTTTTTTTGCACATCCTCCGTTCGAAT
Organism: Calophaca sinica; assembly: GCA_037113605.1. NCBI lineage: Eukaryota > Viridiplantae > Streptophyta > Magnoliopsida > Fabales > Fabaceae > Calophaca > Calophaca sinica. Next base: position 26,027,964 of record CM073730.1, on the reverse strand, counting down.
CGTGCTGTACGCAATTTATAGGTTTATACGCCTGTTTTTTTTCTCTTTATAAAACGCTACATATCTGACGAGCCAAACCATTTTTCATATCCAGCTGTATATCCCTTAATGCTTGACTTCAATTATTGATTACCACTGTACCATTGACCATATTTATTTACTCACGTTTTTTATATCCAGCAAAATACTGTTTGTAATTGATTGATTTAAACTTTAGTATAATATAAAACTTATAGAAAATAATAAATAAACAACTTATAATCAACATATTTTTTTTAATTTTAAAATAATTGTAACTTTATAAGTTTTAATTTATTTATTTTAAATTGTTTATCAAAGAATATTTTCACTTTCTTTAATATAGTTTGTAAATTTTATTTGTACAATAAAAAAATTAAATAGAAATTTACAATTACATCTCTTTCGTAGTAATTTTTTAAGAAATTAAAGCTTTTATAAAAATATTTTATCAAATAACTTTTAACTTAAGAGTACCTTTTAAGCTATTAAAAAAGCGAGAAAACCAAACAACTTTAACTTTATTTTTAAAGCTTTTTTTTTAACTTTAGCTTAAAAATAGCTTTAAAGCCAAAAAAAGCTAGGTCAAACATAACCTAAGTTTAGAGATGAAATTGATGGTTTACTCAATAGAAAATTAACTAGTGATGGGTTAATATTTTGCAGATCCTTTATATTGGCCAATGTTTGTTGTTGCTGTTCTGGCATCAATCATAGCTTCTCAGGCCATGATCTCAGGAACTTTCTCTATCATTCAACAATCTCTCTCACTAGGATGTTTTCCTCGTGTGAAAATTGTACATACATCAGCCAACTATGAAGGGCAAGTCTACATCCCCGAAATCAATTTCATCCTCATGTTTGCATGTATCGCTGTCACTGCTGGATTTAAAACCACCACACAAATTGGCAATGCTTATGGTAATAATTGCCTAATCTTTTTAAACACTCAATTTTTAATGAGAAAAAAGGACACTAATGGATAAATTAATTTGTGCATCCAGGGATAGCAGTGGTGTTTGTAATGACACTCACATCAGCTTTGCTTGTGCTAATTATGATCATGATATGGAAGACTCATATCCTTTTGGTTATCAGCTATGTCCTTGTTATCGGTTCTCTTGAGCTTGTTTATTTAAGCTCAGTGTTGTACAAATTTAAAGATGGAGGGTACCTTCCTCTTGCCTTCGCTGTGGTGTTAATGACCATCATGTATGTGTGGAATGATGTGTATAGAAGGAAGTACTATTATGAATTGGATCATAAGATTTCTCCTCAGAAGCTTAGGGAGATTGCTAGTGGCACAAACTTGCTTCGAATACCTGGCCTTGCAATGTTCTATTCTGAGCTTGTTCAAGGTATCCCTCCCATTTTCAAGCATTATGTGGAAAATGTTCCTGCTTTGCACTCTGTTGTCGTCTTTGTTACCATCAAGTGCTTGCCTATTAGCAAAGTTCCCGTGGAAGAGCGGTTTCTTTTTCGTCGTGTGGAACATGGAGAGCTCAACGTGTTTAGATGTGTTGTTAGATAAGGATACGCTGATGTGCGCAACGAGCAAGAGCCTTTTGAGGAATTGCTGTTCAAAAGGCTGAAGGCATTTATTTCAAACCAATTTTTGGCATCACACAGAGTAGTGCTAGGTAATGATGAAAAAGCTGAAGAAAAAATGAGTGGGGGTGGTGGTAATGAGGACGATGGGCTGCAAGAAACTGGTAATAAAGAGAGACTGATGCAAGAGGCAATTGAAAAAGCTGTGGAAGCGGGCATTGTTCACTTGATTGGTGAAAGTGAGGTTATTGCTAGCAAAGGAGCCGGCATAGGGAAAAGGATTTTGATAGATTATGCTTACAATTTCATGAAAAGGAACTTGAGGCAGAGTACTGACAAAGTGTTTGATATTCCTCGTAAGCGTATGCTCAAAGTGGGAATGACTTATGAACTTTAAAGAACAGAACGGTGCACAATTAATCAAATGAAGAAAGACACTTGGGAAAGAATCATAATAATGATGAGTGCGGAATTCGCTCGTTGTTTGATCAGTCGAAATCGAAGCCGGCTAGTGTTGTCGCTTTAAATTTTGACAAAAAATTTGTTAAAACAAAAAGCTTTCTTAATATCTTATACTGTTATAATTTTTTTCCCTTTTTTTGTTCTTATAATCCTTTCCTTTAGAAATAACTAGTTTGAGACTCGCTTGTTGCACAATTGTTTGTTTGTTTTTTTGTTACAATTGTTTGTTTCTTTTATTAGATTAGATTTGGAAGTTTGATTTTTCTAACGCGTACAACTTTGTTTACGTTATGCCTCATTAAATGTCCAAATTTTCAACTAATCTTCTATAGTTCATTATTTATGATTCCTTAGGGTGTGTTTGGTTGGGGGGTTTTGGAGGGGAGGGGAGGAGAGGGGATATTTTAAATTATGCTTGTTTGGTTGATTTTTTAATAGGAGGAGGGAGGGGAGGGAGCAAAATCCTCCTAAGCCAATTTGGCTCCTCTCCCAAAGTGGAGGGTTTTGGAGGGAGGAGGGAAATTAAATTATTTAAAATAAAATTCTTGAAATATCCTTATATATAATATAATATAAAACACTATAAGGATATACCAAGTAAATTAATCCCTTCCTCTATTAAAATCCCTCCCTTCCCTCCCGAACCAAACAAGCAAAGCGCTTCCCTCCTCTCCTCTCCCCTCCTCTCAACCAAACACAAAATCAAAGTAAATCCCTCTCCTCCCTTCCCTCCCCTCCCCTCCATTAAAATCCCTCCCCTCCTCTCCTCTTATTTGAACCAAACAGACCCTTAAAAAATATAATTGGTTCTCTCATATTTACTTTATGGATTTACTTCCCCTGTAATCTCTCTCTTTCAACCTAAAAATAGTAACAATTTGTCTCTCTCCTATATTTCTCTATTTTTATGATTCTTTTTTTTTATGAGAAGGAGGAATTCAATTACTTAATAACTGGAGACATAGAAGCACCTCTACAATCGTTGGACAATAACAAAGAAAGCATAGGGAAACTCTGATCAAACACAATTCCATCAAGATTAGAAGAGTGCCCCTTGTTAGCCAAAAGATCCGCACACTGATTAGTTTTGGGGTAAGTATGAGTCACTGAAGTTCTCTAGTCAAGATGGTGGGGAAGAGATATGACCTGTTAGAGGAAAAGAATGTGAGTTGACCCCTTATGAATCATGTCAACCATCACTTTAGAATCCATCTCAAATGCCTTTCCTTAAAGCCTATAATTCGGCCCAAGTTGCATTACATATTTTAAAAATAATACTATATTTATGTCGGAAAAAAATACTATATTATTTTATGGATGACGTTAGAAATAATAAAATATTAGTTTACTACTTTAAAATTAGTTTATTGAGCATATGTTTACGACAACGAAAAAAATTGGCTAACGATTTTATAACTACAATGTTGTGCATATGACACTTTCTTTTTATTTACGGGGCTTATTTCACTTTCTTATAACTATAACATTAGGAGTTTATACTGTAATGGTACTTTTTTTTTTTATAGAATAATACCGGTACTTTGGGATATATTATCTCTTTTTTTAAAACATGATAACTTTTATTTATTTATTTATTTATAATTCTTAACATGTAATCCTTGCCTTTTAAACATGATGTTTCAAATACCCAAACTGAAATCATATAATTCTCAACATATAGAAGTAAAAATAAAAATTCCATTTCATAATTATAATCCCATTAAATAAATAAAAAATTGAAATCTTGTCATTATACTATAGAATAATTCAATGAGTTGTAAAAAAGTTAATTCAATAAAGTTAATGAATGGAAATAAAAAAAGCAAGTAAAAAGGGAGGACATGAATTATTATAAATTTTTTGATGAATACATGAATTATTATATTTTATATACTAGGGTTATTGAAATTTGAATGGATGCAACCAGAAAAAAAAAACAAATCAGCTCATTGTTTGGTCAAAGCTCAAAGGCAGTGGGATCCAATGACGTGACTCTTAGGTGATGTTTGGCTCCAGGGAAAGTTCCAGGAAAAAAAGAGGAGGGAGAGAATGGTTGAGGAAGGGAGGACTTTCCATCGCTTGGTATCATTGCAAAAAGGGAAGCAAATATCACAGTAAACAAAGACGCATGCACGCCAACACCAAGTTGCTCAAGCAAGACCAATCTCCTCCACGCAAACGACAACACCTAGAACTGTAACGGGTTGGTTTGATTCGGATTTGGGGAGAAAAAAATCCAAACCAATAAAAAATGGTCGGATTGGTTTGGTTCGATTTTGACAAAAATATATACAAAACCCGAACCAAACCAAACCAATGAAGAATGGATTGGTTCGGTTCGGTTCAATCAGATCGACTATTTTTTAAAATTAAGAAATTTGTTGTAAAAATTCTAAAAAAATTTTAGAATTTTTTTCCAACATTTTAAATTTAATATATTATAAAAATAAATACATAGACCAGACAGGAAAACAATAAATGATGAATAAAAGAATACATATATATAATACAATATTTAAGATATCATTACTAATAAAAGGGTGAAATAAAAATAAAAATAATAAAATATATAAGTTTGGTTCGGGTCACGGGTGATCCATTTTGAATGTTGAAAAACCGATACCCGAACCAATAGATATCGGGTTTGTTTGGTTTGGTTCGGTTTGGATCCAAACATAAAATAAACCGAACCAATTTTATTGGTTTGGATTGGATTATCGGGTCGTTGGTTCGGGTCATACACCCCTGACAATACTGCCGCTGCGAATCGCTGAACAAATTTCCTTGTAAATAAAATACTTGTTAATATCACAAAATTTCACGCCATTTTGACGGCTCTACACCAAGCTTCTCACCTCTTGTTTCTGATTATTGTGTCGCACCAGTGTGTGCCTTCCCTGTCTTTCATGAGTTTGTTGCAGTAGTGATGGTGACAGACTCTGTCACGATAAGCACTTTTGGGTAGCAACTACTCCCTCTGTTTCTTTCATTTCTGTTTTTTAGAAAAATTTTATTTCTAATTATTTGTCGTTTTTAAAGTTCAATGTCACATTAACTACTTATTTGTCAAATATATCCTTACCTATTTATTATAGAGAGAGAAATATGTACAATGGAGTAACGAAAAGTTAAGGGTATCACATGTAAAAAGGCTAATAATTTTATAAAAAACAATAAAATTTATTGATTATCTTGATTTGTGTAAAACAACCTTAAACGACATGTAAAAAGGAACGAAGAGAGTAGAGTTTGCAATGAGTATTATTTTCCATTTGTATAAATTTTAAATCATCACCTTATCTAGCTACTATCTATATATGAATTGTTTAGACTAGATTACCAAATTAGATATCTTAAAATATTGACACATCATTATTTTTAATGCTAAAAATGATAATTCATGTCCTAATATATCTCTATATTATTTTTCACCCTTTATTACACAACTCTCAACAAACTTTCAGCTTTCTCTCTTCCTTTCACATTTTCCAACAACACACACACACACACACATATATATATATATGAATTGTTTAGGCTATAAGATTACCAAATTAAACATCTTAAAATATTGACACGTCATCATTTTTAAAGCTAAAAATGACAATTTATGTCCTGATATATCTCTATACTATTTTTTACCTTTTATTACACAACTCTCAATAAACTTTCAACTCTCTCTCTCTCTTCCTTTCACGTTTTCCAACAATACAATATTATATGTTTCTTTTAACATTTTAAAAAAAATTCTTTTTTGTGTGGCTTTTCTATCTCCTTATTATAATTTTTTATAGTTTAATATTTTTAAAGTTTTTTTAAAAAATTTCTTTTTAATTTTTACTTTTATTTTTTTATGACACTACTCTTTATAAACGTTTTTATTATTTGTAATTGGTATAATTTCATCGTATTTGACCATATATCAATTTTATGTTTATAAATGTTTTTATTTTTTTATAAATATTTATTTTGCTTTTGAGTTCCGTCGGGAAAACATTACATGTTAATTAGTATAATTTGGTTGTCTTTTAAAACACAATTTTTTTATAATTGTTCTTATCATTTATAAATGAATATGTTACTATTGAGTCTCGACATGATACATTACATGTCGTCGGCATAATTTTATCATCTTTGAACATATCAATTTATATAATTTTTTATTTATTTATAAATGATTATTTTGCTTTTGAGTCTCCACGGAGAAATATTACATAATGTCAGTATAACTACATCATCTTTGAGAACATATCAATTTTATATATGCTTTAATTATTTAGCTTTTGAGTCATGATAGGTAAATATTACATGTTGTCAGTATCATTACTTTTTATGTTTTGTCTTTATAAATGTTTTAATTATTTATTATTTATAAATAATTATTTTACTTTTGAGTCATGACGGGGAAATATTACATGTTGTTGGTATAATTTCATCGTCTTTAAGCACATATAAATTTTAAAAATTTCTTAATATTTATAAATAATATTTTTGCTTTTAAATCTTGACGGGAAAACGTTATATGTTGTCGGCATATAAATTTTATAAATTTTGTTTTTATAAATATCTTTATTTTTATAAATGATTCTTTTGCTTTTGAGTCCTGACGGGAAACATTACATGTTGTCGGTATAGTTTTATTGTCTTTGAACACAAATCAAGTTTATAACTTTTTTTTATTCATAAATGATTATTTTGCATTAAAGTCTCAATGGGAAACATCACATGTTGTTAGTTTAATTTTATCATTTTTTATAACATATCAATTTCAGAAATGTCTTAATTATTTATAAATGATTATTTTGCTTTTAAGTCTTGACGGGAAAAAATTATATGTTGTCGCTATTATTTCGTTATTTTTAGCACATATCACTTTTTATAAATGTTTTTATTATTTATAAATGATTATTTTACTTTTGAGTCTCGACGAGGAAAACTTTACATGTTGTCGGTATAATTTTATTGACACAAATCAATTTTATGAATATTTAAATTATTTATAAATAATTATTTTGCTTTTGAGTTGTGAAGGGGGACATTACAGATCCACATAATTACTTTTTATATTTTATCTTTTTAAATGTATTTAATTTTTATAAATGGTTATTTTGTTTTTGAGTTCCGACGGGAAACACTACTTGAATACATATCAATTTTCATAAATGTTTTTATTATTTATAAATATTATTTTACTTTTAAGTCTATGCAGGAAAACATTACATGTTATCGGTATAATTTCACCATATTTGAGGGTGAATCAATTTTATAAATGTTTTAATTATTTATAAATGATTATTTTGTTGTTGAGTCATGACGGAAAAATATTACATATTGTCGGTAAAACTTATGTCTTTGAGCACATATCAATTTTATGCATGTATCTCTATCTATCTATCTATCCATCTATCTATCTAATCTATTTTATTATTAATAGTAAAACTATTTTTTATTATAAATGTCTTTATTTTTTATAATTGATTATTTTGCTTTATTTTTTTCAATGATAATCAAAATATATGTTCACAATGACAGAGATCAGAGATCTTAAAAATTTTAGTATTTCATATTTTCTTTTCCTATAGAAAACAATAATTTTAGTAGTCTAGCAAGTTGGATTTTGTTTAATTATTATCTCTACTTTAATAATCAACATTTTTAGAGAATTAAATTAAAACAACTAATTATATTTATCACAATATAAAACTTTAATTTTATAAACATATTTATTTCAAAATGCGTAAGAACAGAGTGACCCGTGCAGGTATCTTGCTTGTAAAAGTTATATATTACAAACATGACACCGAATTTACCTCCTATTTCTGGTCACTTTACTGGTTCATGGATGAACCACATGGAATACTTATTTACCCTATAAGCCACAGTCAAAAATATCATCCGCGTTTTTTTTTTTTGAGGGAAAATATCATCCAAGTTAAAACTTGTAATCAAATTGTTTGATTTTAGCGGCATTCTTTGATTGGATATTGATAGCTTTGACGTTTCCCGAGAGATGGAAAAAGTGGAAAAAGATGTTGCAATAAAATTGCAAGCGATGAGCAAAAAGGGAAAATAATCACGCGAATTTAACAAACTGGGAAGTGTTTGATGCGTACACAAAGTATTGTTTCGTCGGAGAGAAATGGCGGAGAGGGGAGAAGATGAATTATTTTAAATTTTATATATTTAGTTTAATTTTTTGGAGAAGATGAAAGGGGAGCAAAATTCCTCCCAATTCAATTTTATCTACCTTTCAATATTTGGAGTTTTTTGGAGCTAAGGAGAGAGAAAATTAAATCATTTAAAATAAAATTATTTAAATATCTTTATATATAATATTTAATCAAAAAATAAAAAATTTGCTACATTATTTTTATTTTCTACTAATAAATGAAAAATAGCCGTTCAAAATATTACACCTCCTATTTTTTTTAATAGTTTGTACTATTGTTCAAAAGTAAAAAACATTTTTTATTTCTTTTAGAGGTGTCCTATCTTAGGTGGATAATAATTTCATATCTCTTGCGATTAAAAAAATAACCATGGAAGCTTTATATCTCGGAATACTCAATATTGAAAGAGTCGTTGATTTCAGCTAACTCTTTTGTATTCCTTGTTTGCAGTGTAGACAAATATAGATATGGCTTTTATGCGTAGTACACTTGAACACGTCATTCTTGAGATGTGTGATATGGAATTGATCTATCATACACAAACTTATTCTCAAAAGATCAGACACACATGAAGTTTGTTTGTGGAAGTAGACGTATTGATTTTGTCTTGCTTCATTCTTCTTGTCTTCTCGTGATTTTCTCTGAGTGAGGATATTAAACTAACCCAAACACATTTCTTCCTTTGATTAGACTCAATTGTTGATTTGATATTGAGCATGTGTTGCTTCTGACATAGGTTTTGAACTATTTTCTTTCTTCATTTGTAACCCTCATGGTTGATGCGTGATGATCAAGTCTTTCCATCCGTTTTGGGATAATAGCACAAACTTCTTCAAGATCTTAATTTGTCTTTGGGTGTAATAACACGTATGCAACATTCAGATGAACCTTTGGATTATCCTTTAGACATATCTTCATAAAGACTGGATAAGATATTATTTAGTGTTTGTATACACCTTTCAAACGCTAGAGGGCCTATTTTTCTTTTAGTGCTTTAACTCTTTCTTTCAGTTTGTTTATGCTAATATAGCTTTCCTTTCACTATTTAAAAGCTTGCCAATATAGCTTTCATGTTGTAACGCCCCGACTCTAATCAGAATATTACTTACTAACTTAACAGGAATATGAGTTAAACGTAGTAAAATTTTCGTTTAGAATACTAAACAATGGAAGGTAAAGCTTTTGAAATACAATGCTATGGCTAAATAAAATATTTGAATACACTATGACATAAGGGCATTATAAAACAAATTCGCTAATAAAAGACTTTTATAGAAAATTACAACCAATTTCAATATAACACAAAAGAATCATAGTGAATACGACTCGACTCGTGATCCGACTTCGACATATAAGAAAGTCTCGCATAAATGCAAGACCGAGCATCAAGGCATGCTCTCTAATTCTCCATGAGCTAATAGTACCTGAAATAACGCCACCAAACATAGTGAGTCACAAGAACTCGGTAACATAGAATTTAGCAATAAAACATTTTACCGTTGTTTCAGCCATACTTGGTGTACTAAGTATGGAAAACTCATCTCTAGCATTCACAATCGTCATAAACATATTTGGCGTTAGTATAACTCAAACATGCATCTAGTTCTAGCATCATTAAAATCATGAAATCGCATTCAAAAAATAGGGAAAAGTACGAAAAATCCGTATTGGATACTCATCTAAGTCTTGACAGACTCACAAAACACACCATGGAGTTTCTAAGCATTAAACTTGGATTTTTGACAAGGTGTTGTTACCTTGGACTTTGATGCGGGCTCGGTAATTTGGACATACCTAGAGCTATACTAACCCATTCAAACTAATATTTGTCTCTTTAGAAACCTAAGAATGTTATCTATAACTTTTGTGTTGGCTCAAAAATCTAGTTTGGCCATCTAGAATGTGCTAATTTATGACGAACTCAACGCTGTATTTTTATCGCGGTGGCTGACATGTGTTCAGTATTTTGGGAATAACTAGAGCTAAAAACCTCCTTTTGAGTTGAAACTAAAGCCATTTATTAGCTAACATCTAGGGCTGCAACTCTTATGAATACATGGAATCCTAATTCTATTGTCTTCTAGGTCGTTCAGGCATATTTGAGCCCCAAGCGCTTCCAGCGCTAGTTGCAGCGCTTCCAGTGCATTTCCATCCTTTCTCTCGGTCTGATTTGCGCTTAAAGAGCTACCCCAAGCACTCCCATCGCATTTGCTGCAGAATTCAGTAGAACTTGGTTTTTAATGTCTCTAAACTTGGGCACTTGCTTTCTTGGTCTTAGGGACTCTACTTAGATGACTTTGGAGCTCAAAATCAACCATTTTGGCAAGGGAAAACAGGCCTTATAAAAGACTATCATCAAGACATACACAACACAAGTTCTTAGAGGCTTAAAAACTCATTCCCCAACTTGCTAGGACCTCCACCTTGGTGAAGTCTCCCATGAGCCAAAACTCTATCTTGACTCCTACCTCACTTAGCCATTCTCCACTCTCATTTCCATCACTTCTATTAATCCCATGCAAGGTACAAAACATAAAGAGGACATTCCCATATGCAGAACAATCACCAAAACATAAAAGGCATTGAATCCATTCCTTATCATATCTTATTGTTTCAATCTTCCAACAATTAAGACTTCATGAATATTAGTCAAGCAACTCAAACAACATTCATTTTGATAAGAAAAATAAGGATCATAAATCATGCATCACACTCAAATCAATACTTTCATGAAAACTTGCAAGCATGCTTTTCACTCACACAATCCTTCAAACACATAGCATACCTTTCTACTAATTAATCTATATTCTTATCCCTTCATCAAACATAATCATCAACTTCAAGAACCCAATAAATCCTAAACACACCCTAAAGAGAGGTTTTTAAATGGGAAATTCCTATGTTACCTTAGGGTTTGGAGTGGATGGTGGTGAAATCCCCCATTTTTAGGGCTTGGGTCTCCTTCTTCACCTTGGCTCCAAGCTTTTCCTCCATAGAAGCTTGAGTTCAAGCTTCAACTCCAACTAAATCTTCCTTTTTCCTTCAATCTTCCACCTTTGAGCCTTGATCCTTCTTCTTCTTCATCAAGCCTCACATGAAACTTGATCTTTGAGAGCGTGACCTTCATCTTCCTTCTCCTCTCTTCTTCTTCCTTTCTTCTTCTTCCTCACGGTCCCCATCTCTTCTCCTTTTTTTTCTTTTTCTTTCTTTCTATTACGGGTGTGTGTGTGTGTGTTTAAAGGAAAAAGAGAAAGAGAGGGTACTAAGGTGGGTTATCAGAGAGTAGGGTGCATGGTGGGGGAGAGGCAATGTTATGTTAGAATTTGGCTAATAAGTCCTTATTTAATCTCACAATTTACTCTTTAATCCTCACTAGAACCTTAGGTAAATTAATCAATTAAAAACTACTCATCCTTAGTAAATAAATCTCCTTTTTACTTATAGTCTCTAATTACTAAGCTTAGGGGAGTTGGGGTGTTACACATGCACACTTAACTCATAAGATTAATTATTCATTCTTATGACATCTTTATTATCATCAAAACTATAAGAGTGTCAAATGCAATTGTTGATTTTGCTTTAACAAACATATGTAAATTTCATAATAGTTTTTGGTTATAGCCTAAGTTCAAAGGTGTCAGCTTGGATGGGAGCATTTGCTCCTCTATATTCTGTATTTTTCTTACAATTTTAATTAATTAATTATTAATAGTACATTCTCCCTTATTCAATAGGAATTGTTCCTATCAATTGATGATTTTTATTGAGGACGTTACATGGTTTTGTGAGGATTGTGAACCAAAGTCGATATTACCATATTGTATCATAAAAAAGATGCACAGTCATCATCAACTTGTTGGTTACACAAATCTTTCTGGTCTTCAGTCTCGGTCTCGTAGAGAATGAACTCTATGATCTAGATTTGGATGCCTTTAGAAACATGACTTCAATTGAAACTATTAACCTTTCTAACAACAACGTGAGTTCAGTTCAATTTTTGTTGGTTAATTGAGCCAAAATTGTCAATCTTTTTTTGGAGGCAATGCTCTAACGTTGTTGCGGGTCTCCCTTGTAGTATAACAACAATTTTCACTCTAAAGTATTTTCTTCTTAAAAATAACTTGACCATGTCTCTTCCTAATTATATTGGAAATTTGTCAATCTAAACACCTTGATTATTTCTTCTAATAATTTTGATGGTGTTATTCCTAGGAGTATTGAGCAACTAGTAAGCCTAGAACTAGAAAACCTTGATGTTTCAGAAAACTTTCTCAATGGTACAATCCCTCAAAATATTGGCCAACTTTCAAAATTGCACACCATGTAAGCTGTATCTAAGCAAAAATAATTTGCATGGGAACATTTATATTTTTATTTACACACATATGATAATAATTATTAATTAATGTTAAATAGTTTACCGATACGCCACTGAGGAGAAGGGGAGGGGTTGGACGGGGGTGGTGGGCAAGAGGTGGGGGTGAGGTGGTAGAGGATTTAATAACACTTGTGTTTATTGAAAAATCATTTTGTATTGTGCGTAACACATTCTCTTTGGGAATTGCTAAGGGCACCCCCAGAATTGCTGGGGGCACCCCACATTGGACTGTGATGACGATTTTACCCCTATTTTATTTTGTTCTAATCACAAAAACGGTTTTTGCGAATGAAGAAAATTAAAATTTTTGATCACTTGCAAAAATTTTTGCGAGTGAATAATTTTTTTTAATTTTCTTCACTCGCAAAAACCAATTTTGTGAGCGAAGGAAATTTCAGATTTCCTTCACTCGCAAAAATGGTTTTTGCGAGTAGATCCTTCCACTTGCAAATTTGGTTTTTGCGAGTGAAGAAAGTTTTTTTTTTGTTGGTTGGGTGAAGGAAGGTAATTACGGAAATTCGACACGCGCTAAATTAATAGTCGGGTGGATTTTTTTGTGAATCATACACAGTGAAATATTAGCGTACACTGGTAAATATAAAATCACAACAAACAACAGGAAGCAACATGTTTTATTAATCAGTCATCATCTAAGCTTACACTACCCTAACCTATCCTATACTAGAAAACAGAAAGCATACCGCTTAATAACTAACTAACAGAAAACACAAACAAAAATAACTAACTGCTAATCTATTTGTTTACAACCAACATGTTTTATTAATCAGTCGTCATATAAGCTTATTGGATTGTATTCATCATGCTGTGAAAGATTAGGTGTTGGAAATATTGAACTCCATTCTTGCAATCGACTAATATATGGTGTTGGCCATGAATAAGCCTCAGGACGACAAAAAGTACGCTAATGTGATTCTATGGTAGGCAGTGGACAACCATCCTTCAAAAAAACCCGAAATAACGCAAATACAATTAAATTAATGACTAACCTAACTAAACAATAACAATGGAAAAGATAACAATATTAAATCAATTATCTGTACCTAGTGATTACCGTTGACAAAACCAATGCAAATGAGTTGATGGTTTGGAGTTTATGCACCTCTAAGGGAAAAAAATGTCCAGCACGTCAAACTGGCAGACGATAAAGAGACTAGGACCAACTTACATTTGGTTGCTATCACATGACCCATTTTCGGTAGTGTCATCGACTTGTTTCTTCCCCATACACCTTGCATGTCCCGTAAATGTCAACTCTGTTGAAGTAACACCAACAATTTCAAGCAGTGGCAGCCTGTACTTATTGGTTTTGTAGGTACTGTCAAGGATGAGGACAATGTTAAAAGTATTCAACAAATGGACGGAATCTGCATGTGCCCAAAATATATCTTTAACAACGTCCAAACCTTCTTGTCTTCTATACCAAGACACATACCGATCTTGATGTATTAAGTTCAGCAACTATTGCATTTCTGTTCTAGGGCCTCTCTGAGATGATCGGTACTTCTGATGCTCATTGTAGATGTGTTTAATTGTAGACAAGTTTTCCTTATCCCGGCCTTTAACCGTCAATAGAATATTTCTTGGCTTTACATTATTCTTCGTCATTTCATGAACAAGTTCTTCTCCTCTTCGCTTAAACGACCAACATAAGAATGACCCACCAATGTTTCAGCTAACCGATGGTAGTGTAATCCACATATTACTTTAACCATCCATCCTTCCATCGTTCCGTCAGTCGTCGATAAAGGTATTCCTTTAATTCTGAACGGACATCACACTTTCGAGTACCAGTTGACTTAGAAGATGCATGCTTTTTAAGCCTATACTTTCCACTCCTTTCACAATCTAAAATTAATTTTGTACGTCTTCCTGGTTGCCCTGTCTCTGTGTCTGACCTCGCAATCACAATAGCAAATCCATTTTGCCTCCCAACCTCTCGAGTCCACAACAATAAATCATCCCGTGTAAGAAATATCTCCCTAGTAGTGAATGCTTCTGTATAATCCACCTCTATCGTTTGCTCAACCTCATCAGCATCTCGCATATTACTGTCTTCCATCTCCAATAGCACTAGAATCAAACAAACAAAATAAAATAAATACCTAATAAATGCAAACAAACAAAATAAAAACCTCATCAGCATCTCGCATATTACTGTCTTCCATCTCCAATAACACTAGAATCAAACAAACAAAATAAAATAAATACCTAATAAATGCAAAATACGTAAAAAAAACAAAATAAAAAATAAATAAATACCACTCGCAAATTTGGTTTTTCTTGAGTGTAAATTTGCACACTCATAAATTTTTACACTATAAAAACCAAATTTTAGTAAAAATGAAATTTGCGAACTTTATTTCCAAATTTGCGAGTGACACGAAAATTGTGGGGAAAAACTGTGAGTAGTTGTAAAAAACTTGACTTTTATTAAATGAAAGAGGGGCATTTTGGGAATACGAGGGTGCCCCAGCAATTCTGGGGTGCTCTGGGGGTGCCTTTAGCAATTCCCTTCTCTTCTTGTATGATAAACATTGCCTATGTTTAATAAAATTTGACATAACACTACATATATTTAAATAAATTAATATAGTATAAATAAATTAGTATTTCACATACCGCACATGGTTAACATGTGGTATGCGAAATTCAAAAATATTAATCACCTCTCAACTAAAAGGAATAAAATATAAAAATATTTAATTTTGATTCCTAAAATAATGCTCTCATTACTATTGAATTTTCAAAATTTGTTTTAGTAAACACTCGAACACTGCATTTTAATTGAACGTGTTTAAAATTCTTCTAATTCCTTACCAATATGGTATTGGTTGAGTGGAGATGACATACAGATAGGTTGAGTAAACAAGATATTGAGAAACAAATATGTAAACACTCTGGGAGATTTACGAATCGGGGGAAGGGGAGATTTGATGAAGGAAGAGGTATATTAAAAAAACACATGTGTTTAAAAAAATATGTAAACACATGTATATATATTAACCATATATATATATATATATATATATATATATATATATATGGTTAACAAAATTTCTTTGAACCATGGTGACGGTAAGGATTCTAAAATGTTGTACAATGTACACGAGAGAAAGTCGAAACGTGCCTCTTCACACGGTGCTTGGGAAAAGGGTTTAAACTAAATGCAGCAATCTATTATAGCATATTTTAAAAATTCAATGAATTACATAATAAAAATAACATGAAAAATAAAATATAAACTGAAAAAGAGAGTTATATCCCCAAACGAGCTATTCACGGGCCATTAATATCGAGCCTGTAAAGATTGGGCTTCACTCATTTAAATAATCGGGTTAATCTCAAGCTTGACCAAAAAAGCTTGAGTTTGTTTATTTAATTAAAAAACGAGCTTGACCGAACATTTAACGAGCCGAATTCGGATATTTTACGAATATCTCAACTCATTTACATCCCCGGGACAAACAAAGTCATGTGTTTTTTTTTTAATTTAACAACCACATAATTATAGTAGTATTATATTTGTGCATTCAGTAACTTTTTGTCTTTGATAATATAGTTAAATTTCAATTAAAGCTATTAACTCGCAATTTTATTTTTACAAATAATTTATCCAAAAGACTTCCATAATAAATTTTTACATATACTTGGTGTTGGACCTATATATAAATAGTCTATTTTTCAATTTTATATTTTACTTATTTAAGTTGTGTACCTTATATTATGATAAATAATAAATTTCTTTTATTTATCAAAAATATTAATAATGTTCTTTTTCTTATATGTATATTTCTTTCTAGGGAGGGATCAAATTACACCGGTGTAATACTTAGGTAATGTTACACCATTCAATAACTTTGAACCAAATATATGTATTACAAAACCCACCGACCCTGGTGTCCTGCGGCTTTCAAAATGGATGCCCGATTTTAATCCTAGGCTGCAGAAACAAACCAACTTTCAATGTTGGATCAGAATTTATGATTTGCCACAAGAGTATTGGAGGACTAGACTTTTGTTTGAAATAGCTTCAAGCATTGGAACCCCTATTGCCATCAATGATATGACCCACAAGAGATTTTATGGACATTATGCCTGGGTGTTGGTTGATTTGGATATTAACACTGACATTGTTTCTGAGCTTCTGGTGGAAAGAAATGATCATGCATTTTATGTGGGAATTGGCTATGAAAACCTGCCGGAAATTTGTAACTATTGTCAAGCAATTGGTCACTCAGAGGATCAATGTAACAGGAAGCACAAGCAGCCTCATAAACTGCCTCCTAGAAGCAAAGAAGTGTTTGTGTCAAGAAACAAGACTCATGCAGCTCAACAAAATCCACCAATAGCAACTGAGAATAATAGAGAGGCAGATATAATTGTTGGAGAAACTCAACTAATTAGAGAGGAGGACATAATTGTTGAGGCAGAAAACAATGACAATGCAGCAGCAAATCCTAATGTTGAAGAAGCTACTCATGAATGTGTAGATGAGGATGAAACCTTGGCAACAAATCTCAATGATGAGAATGATCCTAATGATTATGCAGAGGACACAAAATCTGTGCAGACAGTCTTTGATGAGAAAGTGATGCCTACTGCATCTGGCACTGGCATGGTGCATAATTCAGGTACTGACCCTAATGAGACTTATGTTTCTGATACACCTGAGTTAGTGGCAGCTACTATTTCTAGCCACAATGAACCAACTCCTCAAGTGCACGAAGAAATGGAGATTCTTGCCAATCTTTGGAGTGACCAAGTGGAGCTAGAGCAACAAGAAAATGTTGTGAAGCAGCCACAGGCAGAGCTGGATGCTGACTCAGGAGATGGCTCTTCTCAGCAGCAATTTGAGAAGGCTTTAACAAAATTTCAAAGAAAGAAACTTAGACAAAGAAACAGAAATGCTTCTAAGCCAGTGCTTCATAATACCCGCAACAGGGCAGGGCCTAGAAACCTTGCTTAATGAAGATCCTCTTTTGGAATGCAAGAGGTTTGGCCAAGCCTCCAACTAGATTGGTCCTTAAAAAGCTTTGTGTTCTTCACAAGCCAGATTTTGTTTTCATCTCAGAGCCGTGGATTTTGTTAAAGGATTTTCCTACTAATTTTTGGGATTCTCTTAATCTTAAGTCTTTTGCTATTTCTTCTACTAACCCTTCTAAGTTATGGTGCTTCTGTTTGAAACAGTTAATTTGACCCTACTGTTATTGCCGCATCAAAGCAACATGTCTCTTTCTCGATTGCCTGGGATCATGCCACTGTCCATGTAGCTGCAGTGTATGCCAGCACTTCCTATCTCAGTAGAAGGGTCCTTTGGATTGAATTAAACAACTTGCAACACCTTCATCCGAGTCCTTGGTGTTTCAATGGAGATTTCAATGCTGTGCTGGGTGTCCATGAGAGAAGGGGAGGCAATCTTCCAGTTCAAATTTCTTGTGATGAGTTTAAAGATTGGACAGACAGCAATGATTTGATTCATCTCAGCACTAGGGGTGCTCAATTTTCCTGGTCTAATGGCAGAAGAGGTTTAGCTTTTGTTGAGAAAAGGTTAGATCGAGCCATTTGCAAGATTCATGGCTCTCTGCATGGATAAGCACTACTTGCAGCACTTTGACTAGAAGCAAATCCGACCACTATCCTTTGTTGCTTACCATGAAAACAGGTACTCAATCTTATCCTTCCCATTTTAAATTTATGAAGATGTGGCTGGATCATCTTGATTGCCAAAGGCTGGTCTCAGAGGTCTGGAGCAGGCCTGTGATAGGCTGCCCAATGTTCGTGCTCTCACAAAAGTTGAAAAACCTGAAATTGGAATTAAAGTCTTGGAACAAAGACATTTTTGGAAATGTGTGGCAGTAGGTGCAGCATGCTATGCAAGCTGTGGACTCTATTCAATCTCAAATACAAGCCAATGGTTGCTGCGATTCCTTGTTGGACCAAGAGAAATCTGCTCAGTTGGACTTGCAAACAGCCCTGCACTTTGAGGAGGAGTTTTGGAAAGAAAAATCTAGGATAAATTGGCATAAAAGTGGTGATAGGAACACCTCTTTCTTTCACAAGATTACTAAGATTCGTAATGCTTCTAAGACAATATCAGTCCTAAACAATGGCTCTACCATTCTTGACAACCAGTAAGCTATTGAGCAACACATGCTTGATTATTATCAATCTCTTTTTACCTCAAAAAATTCCTGCTCTTCTAATGATATAATTGAGTCTGTCATTTCTCCTCAAGTTACCCCTGCAGACAATAGCATGCTCACTAACATCCCCACTAGGGAAGAAGTCAAGGAGGCTGTCTTTGGCATGAATAGCAGTGGCGCTCCAGGTCCGGACGGGTTTAGTGGATGCTTCTACCAGAAATTTTGGAGTATCATTGAAAATGATGTGTTCAACTCGGTTGTGCAGTTCTTTACCCAAGGTTGGTTAATCCCCAACCTTAACTCTAATCTGGTGGTCCTAGTTCCTAAATTTCCAGGTGCAAACTCCATTGAGAACTTTTGCCCAATTGCCTTGGCAAACTATCAATTCAAAATAATTACAAAGGTGCTGGCTGATAGGTTAGCATCCATTGCTCCAAAAATCATCTCTGACCAACAAGAGGATTTTTAAGAGATCGTCACATACATGATTGTGTTTGCATTGCTTCTGAGGCAGTGAACATGTTGGACAAGAAGGTGTTTGGTGGAAATTTAGCTCTTAAAATCGACATCAAAAAGGCATTTGACACGATTGATTGGAATTTTCTTCTTCAAACTCTAACGGCTTTTGGTTTTGATAGCAAGTTTTGTCACTGGATCAAAATCATTCTACAATCAGCCAAATTATCCATCTTAGTCAATGGACACTCGGTTGGTTTCTTCAATTGTAAAAGAGGTGTGAGACAAGGCGACCCTCTCTCCCCTTTACTTTTTTGCATTGCTGAGGATGTGTTAAGCCGAGGGATCTCTAAATTAGTCAGTTCTGGAGCCCTTCTCCCTATGGCCTGCTCTAGGGGGTACCAAACTCCTAGCCATGTTTTGTACGCAGATGATATTCTAATTTTTTGTAGAGGCACTCGAAAAAATCTGCTAGCCTTAAAGAATTTGTTTACTTCATATGGTGAAGCCTCAGGGTAATTGATTAACTTTTCTAAGAGAAAATTTTTCTCTGGTTCCATGTCATCTTGGAGATTAGCCTCCATTGCTTCCACTTTGGGTTTTTCAGCTGACAGATTCCCTTTCACTTATCTTGGTGTCCCAGTTTTCAAAGGAAAGTCGACTAAGGCTCTTCTCCAACCTATTGCTGACAGGGTTAAGATTAAATTAGCTAGTTGGAAGGGCTCAATGCTATCTATCATGGTTCGTGTTCAATTGGTGAAGTCCGTCATTTATGGGATGCTCTTGTATAGTTTCTACACATATGCTTGGCCCGTCTCCTTACTTGACTCCTTGGACACATGGATAAGGAATTTCATATGGTCCGACGACATTAACTCTCGTGAGATTGTTACTGTAGTTTGGCATAAAATTTGCACTCTGTTTGAAGAAGGTGGCTTGGGCTTAAGATCTTGTAGGAAAATCAATGAAATTTGCATCTTTGAAGCGATCTTTGGGAATTTGTTTCTGCTAATGCTGATTGGGCTAATTTTCTCAGGGCTAGATTTCTCCGAAATGGCTTACCCTGTAACCATTATATCAAGTCTTCCATTTGGCCGGCTTTGAAAGCTTTCTTTCCTATGGTTCTCGACAATGTTGTTTGGAATCTGGGGGATGGCAATTCCATCAACTTTTGGCATGATCATTGGCTACTAGACACTGTTATTTCTTAGCTGCAGATTCCACCCTCTTTGCACCATCTATTTCACTCCCGAGTTAGTGAGTTTATTTCCAATTTTAATTGGTGCATTCCTCCTCTGCTAGCCCATCACTGTCCAGACTTGGTTGCTGTAATTCATCAGGTTTCTATTCCCTGTGTTCCAGCCCTTGATCAACTCCAATGGTCCAACACTGCTTCAGGTTCTCTATCGGCTAAAGATGCTTTCAAATTTCTTAATCCTAGAGGGCAGGTGAACAGTTGGTGCAAGCTTTTATGGTAGCCTTTCATTCCTCCTACAAAAGCATTCCTAACTTGGAGACTTTTTCACCACAAGCTCCCCACTGATGAAAACTTAATTGCTAGAGGTTGTGACATTGTCTCTATCTGCAGCTTATGTGGCAAGGCTGCTGAGACTTCTTCTCATCGTTTCCTAGAGTGTGCTTTTTCGATTGATTTATGGAATTGGGTTAAATCTGTGATTACATGTGACATTGATCTTAGCTCTATCCCATCTATACTCTCGGTCTGTAATAGAAATTGGAGCACTCAAGTTAGAGACACTCTATTGGCTCTCATATTGAATGTGTTTCACTCCATTTGGTATTGCAGAAACAGTATTGGCTTTGATGACAAGCAGATCCCTTTCCGTCAGCTATCAACTCAATTGTTGCCTCTGTTTCTTTGTCAGGTTTCTTCTCAAAAGGCATGATGCCATCCTCCATGCAGGAATTCACTATTCTTAAGACCTTTGCTGTGTCTGGTCATGTTTGCAAAGCCCCTTCTATTAAGGAGGTTATTTGGTCCCCACCTGCTTGTAATTGGGTTAAATGTAATTCAAATGGCGCTTCTAGGGACAACCCGGGTTGGTCTGCCTGTGGTGGTATTTTTCGGGATTACAGGGCGGCTACTATTGGCTGTTTCGCGGCTAATCTTGGAGTCACCTCTTCTTTGCAAGCGGAGCTAATTGGTGCCATGTCTGCAATAGAACAGGCTGTTTTGATGGATTGGCATAATCTCTGGTTAGAATGCGATTCTGAATTGGTAGTTACTGCCTTCTCCAATCCGGGCATTATTCCCTGGCGACTGAAAAATAGATGGAGGAATTGCTTGCAGGCCACTAGGAGTATGAATTTCGTAGTCACTCACATTTTTAGGGAGGAAAATTCTTGTGCTGATAAGTTGGCCTCTCATGGCCTTACAATTCAGGGTTTCATTTGGTGGGACAACATCCCTTCTTTTATTAGAGAAGACTTTTTCCGCAATAGGTTAGGTCTTCCGTTTTATAGATTCAGATGATTCTTTTCATGGGTCATGTCCTTGCCCCCCATGTCATTTTTGTATTCTGTTTTGACCTTTTTAATATATCTTTGACTTGTTGCAGATGATTGGTAGGCTCAAGGGTGCCAACATAGTTGGGATTGTTGAGCTCTACAGTGATGCTTTTGCATGTCAATTTTGCTTAAAAAATAAAAAAATTACAAAACCCACCGTTGGATGGAAAGATACTATCACATAGATCATATCTGTAAAATGTTTCTTTAATCTAAGATCATATGATGTGCCATTAAGATACATCAAGATTAACGTCGTTTAGTAAAAGTGCGTAAGACATTAATGTTGATGCATCTCAATGATATATCAAATGATTTTAGATTAATATAAACTTTTGTAGATATGATCTACGTGATAGTATCTTTCCATCCAACAGTGGGTTTTATAATACATGTATCCGTTACAATGTTATTGAGTGGTGTAACATTACCCAAGTATTACACCGGTGTAATTTGATCCCACTCCTTTCTTTATACATAGAAAAAAATTTATAACCCTCCATACTTTATTGATTTTTTAAAATATTTCAATCGATCGGTTAACACAGTCTACTCAAGAAAAAAAAAACTGTCTCAATATGATTCTTTTGTAATAGCAATATGATTCTTTTGTAATTAATAATTGAAAGAATAAAAATGTCAAGAAAATCAGTATTTAACAAATAAATTAAAATTAAAATTTTCCTATTATTGATTAAAATATAAAATGGTCATATCAAGTAAAATTTGAAAAATGGAAATTCCTATTTGTAAGTTCAACTAAAATGTTCAAGCAATTCGTATTGTCTAAAAAAATTATTTAAATTCGGATAATTAATTGTCTTTCCATAATAAGTTATATTTATTTCTTTGTTATGAATAATATTGAAGATGGATGTCCAAGAGTTACATAGTATAAAGAATATTAGGAGACACTCATTTATGTGGATGTTAATGTGTATTATTATTCCTTATGATGATGCTTGTAACTCCATGTAATATTGACCCTATAAATAGAGGGTGTAAGCCACTTGAGTTTGACACACAAGAATAGAATGTAATATTCTTTACTTTCTAGTTTCTCCTTCATCTCTTGAGTTCTCTATGCTTTCTTTTATATAGTTCTTCTCTTTCTTTTAATCTCTTATACTTAGTTTTATAACACGTTATCAGCACCAGTCTCTACCATATGAGTGATGGCTTAATCTGCTTTGGTGTTATATTGCAAGAATGCTTCTTCTTCTCCCTATTGTTTGGTTAATCTAAATTCATGATCATGTTCTTGTAGCTTTATATTTCCATGTTAATCTTTTTATATTTCATATATAGAAATTTTATTGTGATTTTTTTTACCTAACACAATTATATTTTGATTATTATTGATAAATTCTGGAAGAATTTAATATTCATGCATCCCTGTAGGATTGCACAAACAATAATTTTCTTGGTCATCGTTTATATGAAGATTTGTGGTATAGTTCTTGAAGAACTAACCCTTTGGATCATTGTTGAAATTTAGAAGATCTATTTGATCTTATTTAGTACAATTTTGAAACTAAGAAAAGTGAGAGAAGAATCATATATTTTATGTCTCTCAATGCTCCTGGAGTAGCAAAAATGAGAAAATATTTTCAAGAATATTTTAAATTAAGCTTATGCATTATTGTGATTAAAAGAAGAATCACAAGCCACTCAATGAATTGAACTTCATTCCCAGAAGTGAATGAATTACATTATAATTTTGGGTATAACAAAAGTTGTGGTCATGGTCATTGATGTGGTAAAGGTTACCATTATCCTACTTAAATGTCATTAGTATGATTTGTTGTTATGACATTTGCTATTCCTAATGATCTAGTAATTCATACATTATAAGAAGTGTAACATCTCTCCCTTCTTATACTTGGAATTCTATGTAAAGACATCATTTCAAAGAAAGAACAAGAAAATATTTGTCGTATGACTAGTTCATAAAGAATTAGACACTTCTATTTTTTTTTCTTTGTCCTAACCTCTAATCATCTTCTCTTCTCATGTTATCTTAATATTGTAGCATGTATGAAATGACATTGTTCATATCTATTACATGTCAAAGTTTTGCTAAGAATTACAAACAGGTTTGAATCAAGGTAAATATGAATGTTTGTCTCCTAAATCTTACAGGTGAGCTACAAGTTATTTTTTGTTTATTTGTGCAATTTCAAATGAACACATACACATTTTCTCTTATTTTGATTTAGTTTATAACTACGTAAATAAAATATGTATGTATTGTTTCTAAAGTTTTATTTGTTGAAGAAAATAGCATTTTCCCAATTCTTTATATATAAATGGTAATATCTGTTATGTGCATGGTAATGCTAAAGGTAATAAAGTCTCTAGAATAGTTTCTATATTTTGTTATTTGGATGATCAAAGTTTAATAAATTATTTTTATTCATTATGAGTTCACATAGACATATTAAATTATTTTTACTCATTATCAATTCACATAGACATATCTGTAATTAAAATTATGTAAGGTAAACCAGAAGTTTGCATACACACATAAAAAGTACTATATTGTTGTAAACCTGAAGTTTACTAGTCTAAATAAATTTATTATTTGGTAACTATTCTAAATTTTTGGAATATACTTAGGATGATATTTGTGCAATTTATAATAAACCATGTGTACTATAATTTATATAGTTATGACAAGAATTCATATCGTCAGGTATGTACTTATTATCAACTTACAACCAGAAGTTTGCAAATATAATTGAAGGCTCTATACGAGCTAATATATTGTTGCTTGGAGGAACAGAGTTGCACACTAATAGTGCATTATATTCTAAGTCTCATAGAAACTTATTAAGTTTCAAGGATATCCGTTTAAATGGATACCTATTGAAACAACAAATGAAGGAAATGTTGAATATCCGTATATTACGAGACTTACGATAAAAAAAGGATATTGAAAAAATTATTCGTTTTTCCTCCAATTTGTACTAAACACATATTAGTATAATCGGAACACATATTATCATAGACCCGAAGTTTATTGATCATAATAAGTTTATTGTCTGGCATGACCGGTTGGGTCATCCCGAGTCTTTATGATGCGAAACATAATTGAAAATTCATGTGGACATCAATTGAAGAGCCAGAAGATTCTTCAATCAAATAATTTTCATGTACCACTTGTTCTCGATGGAGGTTGATAATTCGACCATCACCAATAAAAATTGGAAGTGAATCTCTCAAATCATTAGAACGTATACAAGGTGATATTTGTGGACAAATACACCCACCCTGTGGACCATTTAGATATTTTATGGTTTTAATTGATGCATCTAAATGTGATAATTTAGATGGTCACATGTCTGTTTATTGTCAACTCGCAACCAGATGTTTGCGAGATTGCTTGCTCAACTAATTTGTCTAAGAGCTCATTTGTCTCAATTATCTAGTTAAGAAAATACGCCTTGATAATGCTGTTGAGTTTGCATCTCAGGCATTTAACGAGTATTATATGTGTATTGGATTGATATTGAACATCCTGTAGCACATGTTCATACACTTGCAGAATCATTCATTAAACGTCCAAAGTTAATTGCAAGATCAATACTCATGAGATCAAAACTTTCAATTTCTACTCGGAGACATGCAATCTCGTATGCTACAGGATTGATTCGCATCAGACCAACACGTTATCGAAAGTTCTCCCCTTAACATATGGTTTTTAGTCAGAAACGTAATATTTCTTATCTAAGAATTTTTAGATGTGTTGTGTATGTTCAAATTGTTCCCCCCACAACACACTAAGATGAGTTCTCATAGAAGTTTGAGAATATATGTTGGATATGAAATCTCTATCTATAGTAAAATATCTTGAATCAACAAGGCGTTATTTATTTACAGCTCGGTAAGCTAATTGTCATTTTGATGAATTAGTGTTCCCAATTTTACGGGGAGAGAATAAGCAGTTGAAAAAGGAGATTAGTTGGAATGCACTATCATTATCTCTTATTGATCCTCATAGAAAACAATGCGAACCAGAAGTTCAAAAGACAATTTATTTGCAAATCATATCAAACCAGTTACCAAATGCATTTGTCAGCTGCTAATGCTTCAATCAAAATTGATGTTCCTGTTGGACAATCTAAAATGAGTCTCAACCATGCATGGAGCGTGGTAGACCTATCGGTTCCAAAGATAAAAATCCTCAAACAAGAAAAGGAGCTAAAAAGAAAGATAGCCCAAGTGAGGATATGAAAACTCCAAAAGAGTCCTTAGACATAATTGATATTTCAGTTCCAGAAGAGACTGATCAGGTACCTAAAATTTGTGAAAATGAAGAGATCTCGACGTATTATGTCATGAATGGAATATGATGGAACCGAAACAAAGTCAACGTTGACGATGTTTTTGCATATGATATAGCGCTAAATGTGATAAATGATAATGAGGATCATGAACCAAAATATATTAAGGATTATAGACAAAGCAACACGATTGGCCAAAATGAAAAGAAAAAAAAAGCAATCGAAGCGGAATTAAACTCACTTTGCAAGCGAAAAGTTTTTGGACCTGTAGTCCAAACACTTGAAGGCATGAAACTAATTAGATACGAATGAGTTTTTGTGATAATGAAATGAGAATGGTGAAATAGTGAGATACAAAGCTCAACTTATTGCTTATGGTTTTCTCAAAGACCTGATATTGATTTTGAAGAGACATGTTCACTTGTGGTGCATGCAAGTATTTTTTGATACTTAATTGGTCTTGAAGCAAATGAAATACCTTAATTTACATGTCATGGATTTGAAGGTCGAACCTGAGAATGACATCTATATGGAAAATTCCAGAAGGATTTAAAATATAAAGAAATATCTTTAAAAGAAATATTATTGGAAGACAAAATTTGTCTCGACCTGCAGATCGAACAATTAGCTAATTAATTTTTTGTCTAGCAAGTTATAAAGAACTAGTTCTTAAGTGAGTCATGATAAATTATATCAATTGAGTGCATGAGTTGTGTGTCTAGAAGATAACAAATATTTTGGTCCCGAAGACCATACTTTGTGCTATAAAAGCATACGCGCGTATTATTAAATGCTATATGGCTTGATATAATAATATTTTGTGATACTTGTTAGTAAGATCACCAACCAAAAGGTATTGGAACAAAGTGAAATATATATTTCTTTTATATTTTCACAATACAATCAATGCAATTATTTTATAATTATATGTTCAGCAAATTAACAATGCAGATGCAAGATATTTTCTGATTGACATGAAGTTATATCCCAATCTGTTGTTATTTACATGTGGAGGTATTGTTACACCATTATGATCAACAAGGCAATCTAAAGTTGTCACATCTTCATACCATGCTCAAATAATAACAATTCAAGGAAGAAGTTCTGAAGATAGTACGACTTGCGAAACTCAATTGAAAGGAGGATATATCACAAGTGGCAGAGCGAAGTATATTGCTTCAAATGCTTCAAGAGGAGAAAATTAGAATATTGGAATTCATATTCTTAGGTGATGCTTCTAACAGGGGGAGAAAACTGTACTTTTTTTTCTTCATCGTGGTTTTGTCCCATTGGTTTTTCCTGACAAGGTTTTTAACGAGGCAGTTCCCACACTGAGGATATTGTACTCTTTTTCCTTCACTAGGATTTTTTTTCCCACTGGGTTTTTTCCTAGTAAGGTTTTTATGAGGCATATCCTTAATGGACATCCAAGGGGGAGTGTTATGAATAATATTGAAGATGGATGTCCAAGAGTTACATATTATAAAGAATATTAGGAGACACCCATTTATGTGGATGTTAATGTGTATTATTATTCCTTATGATGATGATTGTAACTCCATGTAATATTGACCCTATAAATAGAGGGTGTAAGCCACTTGAGTTTGACACACAAGAATAGAATGAAATATTCTTTACTTTCTAGTTTCTCCTTCATCTCTTGAGTTCTCTATGCTTTCTTTTATATAGTTCTTCTGTTTCTTTTAGTCTCTTATACTTAGTTTTATAACATTCTTTATTATTTATGATTTGTTTTGATATGTTCTTATTTATGATTTTCTACTATAGAAATTAGACTTACCAAATATAGACAATTTTATTTGTTGTATGTTCTTTCTGAAGTGCAGTCATTTTTATTTTATTTTTGGTATATCGATCACAATCTTTTAAGGTTGTTAACAATTTGATGTTGCAATAAAAAATGAGGGAGACAGCTAGCATAACAATAACGGGTGTATTTTTACTAAATAAATAAATTTTGAGAAATGTTATTTCAACATTAAATTTGAATATTAAAATCGACAACAATTTTGCTGTTTAATACAGTTCACATACGTGGTTAATAAAATGTTGAACATGGTTAATGGATATACTAAGGTGTTGTAATTCGTTAACCATCAACTAAATTTCATTAACCACAAATTTGAACGTTATTAACCATATTTTTTAGGTGTTCAAATATAATCTGCTACATGTATATTTTAACACCTAAAAATCATGGTAGATAATGTTCAAAATAGTGGCTAATAAAGTTCAATTGATGATTAATGAGATGTGACATCTTGGTATATCCATTAACCAAGTTCAACTCTTCATTAACCAGTTTGTGAACTGTATTAACCAGCAAAATTGATGTTCATTTTTTGTGTCCCAATTTGATGTTCAAATAATACAACCGTAAATTTTGGGTAAACATCTTAAATTAGATAATTTTTAAATCGATTAGATGTTAAACTAGGCATATCAAGTTATAATTTAAATGTTTATTTATATTGTATATGAATAAATATTATTATTTCCAATATGGATTTGCATCATTTTAAGATGAGAAGCGCGGGCAAATGCTCTCTTTTAAACACAATCTCTCGTATTGGTTGAAATTCAAATGGATCTCATGGTTATGAAAATAAGTCCCACCAAATAAAGTCGCTTGAATCTCATAATATATATATATATATATATAAGAATTTCAATTAATAAGAGAAAATGTGTTAAAAATATAGTGAGTTGTCGGCATTTACCTTTTGAGATTCGATTGAGATCTACGTTGAGAAGCGCGGGCAAATGCTCTCTTTTAAACACAATTTCTTGTATTGGTTGAAATTCAAATGGATCTCACGGTTATGAAAATAAGTCCCACCAAATAAAGTCGCTTGAATCTCATAATATATATATATATATATATATGAATTTCAATTAATAAGAAAAAATGTGTTAAAAATATAGTGAGTTGTCGGCATTTACCTTTTGAGATTCGATTGAGATCTACGTTTATTTTTCCTTTAACAGCCCTCATCTCCATAAGTTCATCATCACATTCCTACGTGTCTCATATACAATTTTTTTTTCATATTAAAATTTCATTTTATATTTATTTATGCTTTTATAAATATTCATTAATATTAACATGATCTCTCTAAAACTCTATTGTTAGTAACTAGTATAGTAACCCGTGCCATGCACGGGTATATAATGTTCTTTGAATAGTTGTATAAAATTATTTAACTTTTTTATATATTTTTTTGTTAAAATAAGTTTGAAGCAATATTTACGAAAAATTATATTAGAGTATTTTAATTTCAATAATGCATCACAAAGTATAATAATCTTTAACATAGTAGTTACTATTGTCCATTATAAAGAATTGGTTAAAAATATGGCTGGTTATCATATTTAAAATTAAATATAATGGAAAAAATATAAATTATTGCTAACTTAAGAGAATAAAAAATCATCATGAATTTATATTCTTACCAAACTAATGTGAAAGTTCATAGTAAAAAACAATAAACAACATTTTGTAAAATGAAAATTTCAAATATAATAGACTTGACCCATGTGATGCACGTGTTATACATCGGGATATGAATGAGATGCACTCTATAGTAATATATATATATATATTGTATGTTAACTTGTATTACACACGGTGTATATTAAAAAATTATAAATAAAAAAGATCAAGGGAAATTTCTTAAGAAATTATTTAAAATGTACATAAAATATGTTTACGATGAATTTTTTTGTATAAAATATTCATTCTCGTCTATTATATTTTATCTATTGCTTCCATGTTAAATATTCATTATTGTGTATTGTATTTTGTATGTAATTTGTATTTATATATTGATCAATCTATATATAGATATAAATTTATAAATCTATCAAAAAATATATAAATTTATAAAAGAGAATCCAAATTTGCTTAGATTAAACTAAAACTTCAATAAATCTAAATTTGCTTTCATGTAAAATGTTATTCCCACATGTAATGTTTTATCTATGATTTCTATACTAATCAATTTACATATAGATATTAATATTTTTTTGCATAAAATATTGTGTTTAATGTAATTTTTCCCTATATTTTCTTGTAATATATCCATCATTGTATTATACTAAAAGAAAATTGAATCTTCTTAGACAAAAAAATGATTGATAATTTTTTTATGGTATATTTGTAGGCCCGTGCTTCGCACGGTATATATTTAAAAAATTATAATCATATAGCAATATTCTTGTGCATTTAGATAAAAATTACAACTAATTTTAGATAAAAATTACAACAAATATATATATATATATATAATAATATAATAATGTGCATATAGTTCAAAAGCTTCCCACGGGTTATACGTCGGGGTACAAATAATATGCATTCTATAGTAACAACATATCTATTGTATTATGACCCATTAAAAAAATATAAACAAAAAAGATCATGGAGAATTTTATAAGAAATTATCTAAAACATAAAGTATTTGTAATGAATCTGTTTTTCATGTAAAATATTTATTCCTGTATATTATATTTTATTGATTGTTTTCATGTAAATTCCCAAGTATTATATTTTGTATTATATGTTATTAAAAAAACGTTGTTTATTTGATCATGGATGACATAATTGTTAAAAATGTTGATAATTATGATATTTAAAATAGAATGGTGAAGAAAAATAAGCTAAAACTATGATTTAGTCAGGAGAATATTTTAAATCATTCCATCGATATATATATATATATATATGTATATATAATATTTTTAGAACCAAAATTGTTACATACATATATATTGTGAATAGTAACATAATACATTTAGTATATTTTAATATCAAATTTTATGTAAATAATGGTAATATATGTATAGTTTGAATAATAAAATTTAAACAATTGAAATGGTAATTTGTGTGTGTGCTTGTGTATATATATATATTTAAAATTTTACAATGTAAATAATTTTTATATATATATATATATATAAATAAAAATTATTCCATAAAAACTAAAATTTTTCACGTAAAAATTTTAACACTACATGTTAAGTGTAATTTTCTCCATATGTATTTTCATATAAAATATTTTTCCCTATGTCTTATACATATTTTTCTCCATATTAATACTTTATGTTAACCATTTGTAACCTTGAAATTAAAATCACTTATTTGAATATTTGAATCCTCATTATGGAACAACTTGAGCTGCTACCCTTCGTCTTGGTAGAGCTATCTCTAGTGTAATATGGGATAGTGAAGTTCTCACAAACTCCTATAGATGCATATGTAGTCTACACCAGCTCAATGCACTAGCAAAAGTATTTTTTAACAGTCCTGCTATATAGTGCAAGAAATATTATAAAAACATATATGGGTAGATGTCATGGGTTCAAGTAGTGATAATGATTTATATATATATAAACACATTAAAACTTATTAAATACTTGTAAAACACATGAGACATTCTTCTGTGTTTTGCACTTGCTATATCTAAAAACTAATAGACGAAACTTTTAAATTTTTATTTTGTTGAATTTATTTGGGTTAAAATGGACAGTGTAGGAGGCCTTAACTACTTCACCATTGCCATTATTAGGACATCAACAAATAGAGTATCCTGTGGGATCTCAAAAAGTGATCTTCCAACAGGACCATAAGCAATTTGGACCCCATATCTTATACTCCTTCCTGTCTGAAATATAAGCAAAAAGTCTACGTATTTAGTTCAAAATTTGGACCATATACCTAGATTTTTTGTTATATTTTAAAGACTTTTTTTGCTTATATTTTCATACTGGATAGAGTAGTTGCTAAGGGATGAAAATAGGTGGCCTTCCACCATCATGATCATTGTTAATATCAATCTTTGATTATTATGAACCTAACAAACATGTATTTTAAGACATTTATTTATTCAAGAAAACGGGTATATGGCAATTACATATTAATTGGAGAAGTGATTGTGGCTTGTGAAATCAGTGGCAAATTAGATGATCATAATTGATTAGGCAATATAAATCCTCAGCACACAACGCCATGAAAATAATCGTTTTTTATTTCTTGCTTGCCATCATTTGAATTTAGTATTCCTTGACAATGAGTTTTATTTTGCATAAGTAGATTGCTTTGTCAAAGTTTGGCTCCCTTAATTTTTGCCGTTTCAGAAGATCTTCTTGTAATATGCCTTTTTTCAATTTATTGTTTGTAGATAATTATATATACACACAGATATAGTTGATGACACTTAGAAGCATTGAGATTTATATAGAAATCATACTAATGTATTCTTCTCTTGATCTCTTCCTTGTTCCTTTTAATAAGCGTATATGAGCTTTTCCCATGGAGAAAATAAACATGTAAATAGGAAAGAATGAATTTTATAGTGGACATTTTCAGCTGCTATCAACTTACTGAAATGAAACAATGGGATTGTTGCAACTTTTGAAGAGATAATTACTGGTAAAATTGTAGACTAAATTACATGTAGTGGTGCTGATATATAAACAAATATGAGACGGTGCTTATACAAAATCTTTAATGTTTATGAGAATGCACTAAATATAACCATATATTAATGTTTACGAAAATAATGTGTTTTCAAGTTTTTTTTTTGTTTTCTTGGAAAAGAAGGGGAGGAATTGCCTTCAATCATAAAACTTGGAAGGAATTGTCTCAATACACATAAAACACTCGATTCTGTTCAAGCTTGTTGTGGTTGGATAAGCGCCTCTTGCGGCTTGTGATTGGATAGGCTTCTCATATGAAATAAGAATAAAAACAACGTTTTGGTGGAGACTCAGGCCATAAAAATGTCATTATTGTAATCAGAAGATAAATAACAATGTGCTAATTAAAAATTAATTTAATAAAATGATTACTGAATATAAATTTAGATAAATAACCATATAAGAAAGTGAGTGAAGTTTAGTGATTGCATTTGTGATGAAGGATACTAAAGACTGTAGCATGAAAAGCCCGATGCTGAGCTTTTCTATGTTTCTTTCTTCTTCTTTTCCACTTCTTCACACACATGCATTCCTTCATCACTATTGAGCACGTCTCATAATAAAATAGGAAAAAAAAGGTGAGGGAAGGGTGCAAAAACATATTCGTGCCCAGAATAGATACAACCGTTTTCAATAATTTCATCGTATTATATAGAGCAGGAGTTCTGTGTCAACAATATATGTGACTTAATGCATAAAAGTTAGATCCTGAGATATCAATCTAATTAAATTTTATCACTTGAGTTGATAACCATGGTTAGAGTCATTTTAAGTAAGTTCTAGTTAATTTGAAGAAAAAGTATATTGACCTTCATCCAAATATCAAGGTAGTTTGATATGGAGATTACTCTTATGATTTCTGCTTTGATACCTCTTGGTGAATTCCTAATCTATAATGGTCCATTAAACTAAATTTGGTAACTTAAATAAAACTATAACTTTACCATAGAAGAGACAATACATAAAAATAAATGAAAGCCAAGTAAAAATCTTTAATATCAAGAAAATTTTTAAGAAGGGAATGAGGTTGAGGATCAGGGAGACAAAATGGTACCCCAAGAATTGTCCATCAAGTCAAGAGTAATGATCAAAGTTCCATCTATAATGGTTAAAATGTAAGGCATACATAATAAATTCCTTCTACAATACTTCTGTAGCGAAAAAAATAATAATAATTAAAAGAAGCTATGGTAAGTGTAAAATCAAATCCATTAGGATAATCAACATAGGCAATTAGTAGAAAATTACGCAATCATCATATTTTTTTAGCAAAATCCATAGTGAAATGAAATTTTTATAATTAAAAACTTACAGAGGACTGATAGTGTCTTTGTGCAGCTAGCCTTGATGATGAAAAAGATTATTCTGGAAGTCACTCAATGCCTTGTCCATACAGACTTCAGTATAGGCTTCTTCGCACCTTTGTCTCCTTATGGTACAAAAATAGGATATTCCAATGGTCAGTTCTCTTTAAATAGACGGGGTGAGCAAAATGAAGTGATGGAAACTTATATTGCAGAACCAATTATTTCAAGCATAATAGAAGGCAAATACGATTTCAAACAAAGATTAAAAAAAATATGATACCTGTATATTTCACGTGTTATGATCTTTCAATTGACCAACATAATATTCCTTCTCACATAGCAAGAACAAATAAATCAATGCTTCAGACAAATATTTTGTGATATGAATAAAAGTATATTGAATAATAGTAAAAAGTATAAACTACATAAAAGTATATCGTGGTACAACAGCATAAACTACATAAAATCAGAGCTCCAAAAATTAAAAGTAAAAAGTGTATTGAATAATATGATTGGCATGGTTGCTAAAGAGGTCATCCTTAGACATGATTCTTCTTGGAGACGAATCTGGAAGGAAAAAACTAATCAAATATTATGATTGGCACAAATAAATAAAAATTACCAGTCTATAACATTCCATTTATTGAAAAATCTCATATATACCATGAGAAGCTGACAGTCAATAAAAGTTTGAGAATACATGATCTGAAGAGCATGAAGTCATATTAAAGACATATTAGAGGGGTTCCCTCAATCAATTGCCACAACTTTTCTCATATCAAATGCTAATGATTAACAAACAATACATATCATTTATTTAATAACTTAATACCAAATTCTGACACCTGAAAAGCATCTGCTGTGACTTTGAAAAATTCTGAAAAAAATGAGGAACAATAACATGGGTAGAGCAACTAATACATATAACAAAAAAATTAAAATTAAAATAAAAAAACCAAAATATGATCATTCTAGAAAGCTTTCCTGTTTGCTCTTCAGTGGATTGCAGTGGAGCCATGCCTTCTTGCGTCTATGTGATCTGCAACCAAGATTTTTTGGGTGCTAAGTGCTCTTCGATTTTGATCCTAAAGCTTCGCTCTGGGTTGGAGTTGTAACACCCCAAATTTCTAAGCTAAGTTGAGAATAAGTTATGAGAAGAATTGTGTGATTGTATTAAAGCTTAAATTGATTTTTAAGTGAGTGAATATAATTACACAAGGTTTTGATAAGAAGGTTAATGGGTTTGAGTTGAGGAATAAGTTGGATTTAATCCTAAGATGGTTAAAGGTGTTGATATGTAGTTATGGAAGTTAATTTGAGAAGAAAGTCTCAAGGTTTGGTGTTAGAACTAAGTTTTCCTGGTTTTTCTGCAGTGTGAATCGATTCATATAGCTTAGGAATCGATTCACAGCATTAAAACTCCATTGGCATCAAATTCTAGCAGTGGGAATCGATTCACAGAGCCCAGAATCGATTCACATAAGACAGGCCACTGGGACTCGCATGCAGGAATCGATTCACTCATTAAAGCGCAATTCAGCTTTTTACACTTTGTGGGAATCGATTCACACTATCTTTGTGAATCGATTCACATTTGCAGAGGTGTATAAAACGCTGCTTTCAAATGAAAGGTAACGAAATAGAGAAAGAGGAAAGGAAAAGAAGAGAAAGGGAAAGGAGAAAAGGAAGGGAGAGCTAGGGTTTCATCCTTTGAGAAGGATTGAAGAGATTCATGTTAGATTTCTTCAATCACTTGCCTAAATGGAGAGTTTGAGAGTTGAGATTTGGATATTTGGAAGATTTGGGTTTGAACCCTAGAAAGGAGAAGAAGAAGCACGAATTTGGAGAAGAATGAGGGGGAGAAGATCAAGCTCCAGCAAGGATGGCTCAAGTTCTTGGATTGAGAAGGAAGATTGAAGGTTGAAGATCAAGATTTGAGGAGTATTTGGAGAAGCCCTAAGTTGAGCAAAGAGGGAAAAGCTAGAAGAGGAGCAAAGAGTTCAAAGTTCAACCTTCCTAGCTCAATATCTTGAAGAATAGAGGTGAGTTCTTCAACCCCTAGGTGATGGGCACCCATAAGTCCCACATATAGGAATTTCTCTTCCTTTAGTAACATATGAACCTTAGGTTCAAGTTAGGTTTTATATACCTATAAGAGATTGAGTTATTATTGTTATGATTGTTATGATTGTTATGATTATGTAGTGGGCTTGATTAAAAGAGGTTGGCGACTGCCCCCAACCCCCCACAGTTGAATGTATGCTTGATGTTTTCTCTCTTGAGAACTCCATAGAGTTTCAAGGGATTAGTTAATGTATGTGTTGTCCATTAATTTGGTGAATTGTGAGGCTTGTCAACGAGCCATAAGCTTAAGTCATAGAGGTCAAGAGAGGACCCTAGGAAAAGGATGTAATTAGGAAGAATGTATGTATTAGTGTTCATGATTGGGAGTCATTAGATAAAAAGGGAATGCTATTAAGGTAAGCTTGATTCATAGAAATAGTTGTAATTTCCTTGAATAGTTATGTAATGAGGATGATGTTAATAAATCCTAGTTAGCTAAGTTGCATTTCTATGAACATGCATGCAATCATAAGCATAAGAATATGCATAAGCTAAAGTCCATGGAAAGACTCCTCTATTTAAAGGAGTAGATCGGTTTTGTTAGCCAAGTGGGACGCCCTTGGAGGGTTATGACGTCTAACCACCATTCCGAAAGTGTGTAATTGGGGTCTAGGGACTGAAGCCTACGACACTACCCAATAACACAAAATGCATTACATTGCATAGCCTCATATTATATATCTCCTTATGAATGGTATAATATGTGAAGTGATGTTAAGTTGATGAATGTTGATGAATTCCTTGTATATATATATATATATGTATTCGGAATTAGCTTAGTTAGTTGTATGGAATCTTGGATAGCACATCCCTAGTCGCTTAATCATCATATAGTATTGAGCATGGTGATTAGATCACTTAAAGGATAAGCAAGCTAGGTCGATTGGGATTTGTGGTATAGAGCATAAAGCAAAGTCCAATAGCATAAGGAAAAGCAAAGATGTGTTAAGCATAAGCGAGTAAGTAAGAACAATACGTTCTTAGTTAATAAGGTTGCAATTTACATTGTATTGAGGTTAGTCGAGCTAAGTATAGGTTAAAGAATGGATATTTATAAGATTGATGTGGGTTTGCTATACATTTATGTGTTTAGTTTAATCACAAGTTGATAAGTGGCATATTAGTCCTAGGATTACCCTATGGTATAATATACTAAGTTTTTAACTCAAGTTATCGCCTTCTAAATCATCTTAGCTTAGGGAGATCAAGAAGTTCAGGTCAAGTCCTTATAGTACATAGAGAGAGTACGTCTAGGTTGAAATGCCTAAGTTAGTCTTCTCAGCCTAGAATGTTCCGAGGAGCGAATGGTGAGGAGTCCGTGAAGGGCTCACTGAGATTTTATAATCTCACCCTTTTTCCTTTTGTTGTTTTTCAGATAAGCAGGTACTGAAGACGATGAGCCGAAGCTCCAAGCTTGGGACCCATAGGCTAGTTTTGCATTGAAGTGGAAATTTTATATTCCAAGTTATGTGTAAATTGTAATCTATTTATTAGATTAATGAATTAAGTTTAATTTATGACTTGGATTACTGTAATCAAGTTGTAAATGCTTAGTAATTCCTGTGCCTTAATGTAGTTTATCGTACTTTCAATTATGTTGAGGTGCGGGTGTTACAGGAGTCATGTCTTCTTGCATCTCCCATTTATTGAGCTTCCCACTGTGAGTCATTTGTCACCGCTTGATTGAGGATTGTCGTCGGTGGAAGAAGTCTCTCAAACTGCAACTTAAGAGAGAGAACAAATTAGAAGAATAAAAGATGGAGAGAAAGAAAATATGACAAATATGCGAGAGAGGAGAGAGTTTTTGAAGCAGGAAATGCTTGATGATGAAAATGAATGGATGGAGAGAAACATAATCAACTTGATTGATTCTAAATTCAAAATTAAATAATCTTTTTAGAGAGAGAGAGAGCATGCTAATTGCAACTTGAATTCTCGCTCAATACCAACAACTAAATAAAGTCCGCATTAAATTTATTTGCAAATTTGTTTTCTGACTTTTTTTTAAGATTAGGAAAAATAATTAAAAAAATGACAACTAAATAGAAACTAAATAAAAAATAAAAAAGGATTCAAAAGTTTCTAAAGATGGAAAAGTCTACGAGAATTATTCGGGAAGCCATTACACCAATACTAATGAAATGCATTAATGATAAATTTGTTGTTACCAATTGATTGATAAAAAAGGAATTTTTTTGAATATCATTGATTAATTGTATTATTGTATTATTTTTGCTGTAGTTATGTTTCTATTTTTAATTTCTTTAATGTTAATTTTTTCGAATTTGATTGTAGCCGGTTTTTTATTCGAATTTGATTGTTGCCGGTTTTTTATTTTGTCATTACCATTTTAAATTTTCAATTATTGTGTGTTAGAAATATGATGAACGTATACTGAATTGTGTACTATATACATTTTTGAAATACAATCATTAATAAACAAAATATATTAATACACTGACACATTATATATATTTTTTCAGGCAATGTTTGACAGATGACAAAGAAATTGACATGTGTAAGTGAATTAATAGTGATTTGTATAGGAGATTGACACATGGATAAGAAATAAATAGGTTGGCACCTGAAAACGCATTCAATAAGCTTCATTCTTAATTGTATATAATATTAATATTGATATTGATTTGTGTCATACGTATTTTATAAATAACACAAAAAATAATATGTTGATATGTATTTTAGTTTTAATTTAATTTTTAATGTGCTATCAAAATTATGACGTGTATAATATCACATAAAAAAAGTAATGTTAAATATATTAAAATTTACTTTTAAATGATATTATTCCACTTGTAAACTTTTATTTTTGTATTAAATTTTAAAATATTCCACGTAATAGGTAGCTTTTTTGACACTTGTGCATCTGATGCATTACACATATAAATTATTTCTTTAAATATTGTTACACATGGATAGTCATTTATTGAGATGTGGTGAATAGGATGACTCTTAGAGTCATATTTAATGAGCTTTTCATGTGAGGGTGACACTTGGATGTATAATCAATGAAATTTATTGTTAATTGTATATAATATTGATATTGATTGATTGGTCGGTGATTTCTGTCATTGATTTTGCCATGCGTATGACTTGTCATTTGTGAGAGAGTGACAACAAATTAAACGTTTCTCTGAGCCCTTTCCGTTCGTGTAGCCGAGCCAAATCAACAAAAGGTCTTCAGAAGTAGTGGAAGCGGAGGGCAATGGAAACAATAATGAAAACACAGAGCAGAACCATCGTCCTGCAGGGCCCACGGGGAAGAAGCTTTCATGGCAAAAGCTGCGAAGAAGTGAATCTCGACATGGAAGCCCGCACCTTCCCATCTTCCGCTCGTGACTATAAAGTAGTACTAGTATATTCCATACATCATTTTTTGTTGAAAAAACTCAACGATTTATAAGTTTATATATATTTCTCATTTTCATGTTAATTTCACTGCTTTTTTTTTTAATAAAAAATAGATGGAACTTATTCGTGACTTTTGAATTTCACATTTTTGTTTATGTAACAAATTGATTATTATTATTATTATTATTATAATAGGGGCCATCGATGCTAGTGATTATGCATTTAGCGTTTCAAAGCATCAGAATAGTTTACGGAGACATAGGAACATCACCATTGTATGTGTATGCAAGTACCTTCACGGATGGCATAAAGCACAACGATGATATATTGGGAGTTCTTTCTTTGATCTTTTATACTATCACTCTCGTTCCTCTTATCAATGTCTTCATCGTCTTACGGGCAACTGATAATGGCGATGGTAAGCATTGTAACACCCGTTTTCGTAGTGCTACAGTATAATAAAAACCTTAAACGAATAACTAAGCAATATAGATATATTGAAAATAATATTTTATTAAAATTGAATAATTAAACAAGTACATATTTTACGGAACTCGTGTCTTGGGCCCACAAGTTGTATAACATATATACAGACTCTGACTTATTTACTTTGACTCACTGGCTATAACACGTAACTGAAGAGAGTTACTCACACTGAGTACCCTCTCTACACTCCACAATGCGGCTAATATCTTCATCGGATCCAAGCTTATCTGTTTTATATGAAGAAAGAAAGTACAAACAAGAAAAACAGAAGAAATGAGCTAAGAAACACATTACACATTATAAAATTGGGAAGCAGGAATAGAAAGCATGTACAAATGGCACACACAGAGACAAGTACAATCAACTCTCGTTTTTACCTAGATCACACTCATTATCTTTTAGGTTTGCACTATTACACCTAAGCCCAGCTCCACCTACTTCCTTCTCACATCCTATAGTCTTCTACATATTTTATTTATAATTACTCCACACCGTCACTAGCTAAACTATCAATTCTAATCTACCAGCTAAGGCCTAACAGTATTCTCTCGATGCTCCTATCATATCCATAGATCATCACAATCACAGACAAAGTCAACAAACACCATCAAAGGATACATCAAACTAGCACATACATCACATAGATCAATCCTAACGTCGCTATAGGCGACCACTGACTAACATATTATTCAACAACACAGTCACACAAATACCAATAATCATATCTAATCAGAAATCATAAAGTAATCATAAGTTGTCTATCCTAGGGTTTTCACATATTAGACAAGTCACTCCTATGGTTGATACACCCCTGACAATTGTCCTTAGCTATCATAGGTCACAAGCTCTCTCCTGAAGTGTTGCTGTTATCAACCTCTAGTAGGGCTTGGGTCACCCTACACACATCTATACATACTACTATATCCTATAATTCCAAGAGTGTAAGGTTTCTTGCTCCCACCTGGTTAGAAGACCGTTGCAGCTGTTGTCACCTTTCGTGTCCATGCAGCTCCTGCTATCTTACCCCTACTTCAGAATACTCCTATTTAGCCTACTAAGCCACTCTCATCCTCTCTTCTTAGTGAATTACCTACTAAGGGCTTTTTGATGCACAAGATCCTCTCACGAGGCAAGTGCAGAGCATACTTGCTCCTTAGTGGCCCTCTAATTTCTCACTCCTATTCTCAATCTCTAGGATTACTTACTAAGGATTTTCTGATGTGTCAAATCCTCATTAGAGGCAAGTACAGAGCATACTTATTCCTTAGAAGTCCATAGAGAGAGAAGAGTTGAGAACGTACCTGGCTTAAAAGACCGCTGTCACTTGCGCTCCCTCACTCTTCCACTTCCCCGAGCTCCCTTCACACCTCCAATGACCAAATGGAGAGCCTTGCGAAATGGAGAGGAAAGAGCTCTATATATAGGCAAAACTTGGCTACGTCACGTTGCGACGGTGTAAGACACAGTTGGCCATCGTGTCGCGATTAGGCCACGTGTCACGCACTCATTGGTTGCGTCCACCGACTTATTGGTTCCAAAATCTTCCCATCGCGTCGCGATGGATTTCAGTTCAATCTCGGTCGCGTCGCCACCGTACCTAAGGACATATTTGTAATTTCTTCCATTCTAGACATTTCTAGGATTTCTAGATCCTTTCTAAGGGTATTTTTGTCCTTTTGAATGTTTCTATAACACATTTAAGCCTATTTCCTTTCTAATTAAGGTTTTTAATCTCCA
This sequence comes from Calophaca sinica, assembly GCA_037113605.1. Classification (NCBI taxonomy): domain Eukaryota; kingdom Viridiplantae; phylum Streptophyta; class Magnoliopsida; order Fabales; family Fabaceae; genus Calophaca; species Calophaca sinica. The sequence continues at coordinate 25,986,432 of CM073730.1, read as the reverse complement.
TTTTCTACTTAATTACCAATCTGATTTATACTTAAAAGATTATCTAAAAATCAGGATGTTACAAGCATCATGTTTGTGACACTCTCTACCCCGCATGTTATCGTTACGAAAATAAATTAAGAAAAATGTAACTGCTGAAAAATACAGTCAAATAAAATTTTCATAAATAAAGGTAGAGTCGTCACGCTCTTACAAACTTGCGGAAACAATCAATTAACAATTACGAATAAAATTCAAATGATAAAAACTCCCCGATGTCACAACGTCTCAGAGCTGACCTTAAGCATTTATTTCGGAAATAACAACAACGATAATAACTAAAACACCGAAAATCCTAATCTACGGTGACCGCGCCCACAGATCACTCCTCAGCCATGTCGCCATCCTCACCTGCAGTCTCATCGTCTAAACATACACAATGGTGTATGAGTAGCCACAGCAAAAAGGGGTTAGACATCATATACAATCATAGCACAAAACGGCAAAGGACATAGCTTAAGCAATGCGCATACCACATGTTAACTTAATCAACACATAACATGAATGCTTGACTCAACGAGTACTTATGCAATCCTAGACAATGTCTAATTCACCGAACATGTGGATCCAAACCAACTCAGATAAGCAAGTGAGAAAACATCATCACTCTTGAGTACGAACAATGTCTAGTCAGGGTAACAGGTATGTAGCGACCGAAAAATCCGGAGGGATTTGTTCGAGTTTAATGGAGCCGCCACCAATAATTTATTTTTGCGGAAAATATTGGAAAAACCCCTTTTTGAAGAAAATGGTCCTTGAGACCAGATTTGGGTTCGGGAGTCGAATTATGCATAGGGAAGGTATTAGCACCCTATGATATCCTTTCGAAAAAGGTTACCTCTATTAATTGTGCAAAATTATATTAACTTCTAAAAATATCTATTTCCCTTTTATTAAAAAAAGACAAGAATTAACAAAGATAAAAAAAGAGGACTTAATAAAAGTTGTTTATTTTTGCGCTTGACAGGAATGGGCTCCTGCTCCTACGTATCTCCGGGTGCAGTGGAGAAATCAAAGGCTACGTAGTTCTTGGGTAGAAAATGATTGTGTGTTGGTTTGTTTTAATTGTACATTCTTTTATGTAAAAAGGTAGGTTTTCGTGGGGACCAACAAGGAAGCAATCGAGAGTGGTCATTACTAATAACCCATTTTGTTTAGAAAGTTAAGGTGTTCGTAATGATCAAACGGGAAGCAATCTCGAGTGATTATTACTGGTAAAAATAACTTGATTTTATTTTTATAAAGAAGATAGGTTTTCGTGGGGACCAAACAAGAAGCAATCAAGAGTGGTCCTCATTAACACCTCATTTTTGTTTAGAAAACTAACGTTCATAATGATCAAACGGAAAGCAATCTCGAGTGATCATTACTAGTAATTAATCTTCGTAGTTTTATTATATTTTTTAAGAAAACATAGTCTCAAAGTTTGTATGATAAATTGAAATTTAGTTGAGTAAAATTGTCCTAGTGTAACTAGTAAAAATAGGGTGTCTATGCTTATTTAGTAAAGAAAATAAATGGGCTGAAGCCCAATACTTACAAACAATGTTACCAATTGACTTCAAACACAAGAGGGGGGTGAATTGTGATAGCGGTGCTTATATAAAAAATTACAGAAAATAAATGACCGAATAATAAATAAAGAACAAAAATAAATAAAGTGCTTGAATGATAAAGAGACAGAGAGCAAAGAAGAGCACGCAGGAATTTATACAGGTTCGGCCACCAAACACCCCTGTGGCCTACGTCCTGTCCCCAAAGCAAACCACTATGGGATTTTCACTAAAACACTAGCTTTTAAATCAGGTTATTTAGAAACCTTTACAACTCTAAACCAGAGCAATACGTTCAAGAGATATCACCTCTCTATGAACACCTTGGGATTCCTACCCAAAAATAAATGATTTTCTCAAATAAAATGAGACGAAAAAGATACACTCAATAGTGCAGATATAACAAATTGAAGCTCAAATAATACAACTCAAATTTTGTAGAATAAAAAGACTCTCAGAAAATTGTGCTCAAATAAGTGTGAGTGATGAAAAATATTTGACAGAGTTTTTGGCACAAAAATTAAGCACTGCGTTGTTGTATTTTCGTGTTGTGAGAAAGAGCACAGCGTTGTTTATATTTATAGACCGACTGAGGAGCGTTTGCCCGTTGAGTTGATTTGTCCGTTGGAAGATTTGACCGTTGCACAGGGATCTGTCCGTTGGAATGAATATTAAAAGGATTTGTCGTTGCAGGAAGACAGCTAGGCAGACGACCTCTGAAGACAGCTCGGCAGACGACCTCGCCACACAGCTCGACAGACGACCTCGACACAGCTCGGCATATGACCTCTGAACAGCTCGGCAAATGACCTCGGCACACGACCTCGGCACACAGCTCTGTATACGACCTCCTCATCAGCTCGGTCCTCATAGCTCGGCACGCGACCTCATCAGCACGACACGCGACCTCGGTAAGCGACCTCATCAGCTCGACACGGATCATCAGCTCGGCACGCGACAAGAGCTCATCACGCGACCTCATAAGCTTGACACGCGACCTCCTCCTCAGTACGGCATACTACTTCCTCAGAGCTCAACATCCGACTTCCTCCTCAGCTCGACATCCGAATTACTCAGAGCTCGACATACGACTTCCTCAGATCTCGACACGCGACTTAATCCTCAGCTCGACATCCGAGCTCCTCAGTTCGACATCCGACACGAGATATGCATGTCAAAATATTTTGTGCGTGTGTGATTTAATTTTAATTGAGAGCTTTTTATTACTACTTACAAATTGTCTTAATAAAGATAAATAAATACCCAGAACCCAAAGACTTGAGAAACAATCATTCTTGATACGCGTCTTGGTATTCTTTTCCACTTTTTGCACGGTTGACTATTTGCAAAGCTCCCTTTTGTCAATCATCAAAATCATCCTGTCAAGGCATGTATTCACAGACTCCCCCTTTTTGATGATGACAAACATCTCATGGAGGGAATTTAGTAAAATATAATCATGATATAGCAATGAGATATAAGCATGGTTTTTCAATAAAAGATATCAGAGTTTAAGCACAATATTTAGAATAACTCCCCCTCACAATAGGCAATACTTAAAAGATCACTCCCCCTGAATCATGCATTCATGTAACTCTCCCCCTTTTGGCAACATCAAAAAGTGGGAAAGACAAATAAAGCAATGCATATATTCAGGATTAAACAAGCATATTTTGATAGTTACGTGATACCAAGCTTGGTGTGTGACAGATGGTTTGGTTGGACATGATTAGCTAGTTGCATAAGACAAATCGTCACCCACTCATTATTAGTACTTAAAGAAAATGGAAGGGGAAAAGACACGCATAAACTTCGTTAGCACACTCAAACGCCCAAGTTAGAATTTATTCAAAAAGAAAATGCAATCACGGCGATCCTCAATGCATGATTGGTCTAAAATTCCTAACTCGGTTCTTATAAAAAAGAAGCTTTCTTTAGGCAAAGGTTTGGTAAAAATATCTGCAAGTTGTTTAGATGTTTCCACAAACTCAATCACACAATCTCCATTTTGAACATGATCTCTAATAAAATGGTGCCTAATTCCACAAACATGATCTCCATTTTCAATCACACTAGTATTGTCGCACTTAATTGGAACAGTTTTCAGATTAATCCCATAATCATTCAACTGTTGTTTCATCCAAATAATCTGTGCGCAACAACTACCTGCCGCAACATATTCCGCTTCGGCAGTGGACAAAGCCACACTGGCTTGTTTCTTACTATGCCATGAAACCAAGGCATTCCCAAGTAAGTGACATGTCCCACTAGTGCTTTTTCGGTCCATTTTGCAACCCGCAAAATCCGAATCCGAGTACCCAATAAGTGTGCAGTCAGCACCTTTGGGGTACCATAAACCCATGGTTTGTGTGCCAGTGAGATATCTCATGATGCGTTTTACCGCTAAGAGATGTGATTCCTTAGGATTTGCTTGAAAACGTGCACACATACAAACACTAGACATAATATCAGGACGACTAGCAGTGAGATAGAGAAGAGATCCTATCATACCTCTATACTTACTTACTTCGACCGACTTACCACCTTCATCTTTGTCAAGATAGCATGATGTGCTCATGGGAGTTGAGATTTCTTTGGCGTTGCTCATTCCAAATCTTTTAAGCAACTCCTTGCAATATTTGGATTGATTTATAAAAATTCCTTCTTTTGTTTGTTTGATTTGAAGTCCAAGGAAGTAATTTAGCTCTCCCATCATTGACATTTCAAATTCACTTTGCATGATATCGAAAATTCCTTACACAAGGATTCATTAGTAGCACCAAATATTATATCATCGACATAAATTTGAACAAGTAAAATGTCATGCTTTTTGTGTTTAATGAAAAGAGTGGTATCAACTTTTCCTCTTTCAAAACCTTTTTCAAGTAAATATTTGCTCAACCTCTCGTACCAAGCTCTCTGAGCTTGTTTTAAACTCATATAAAGCCTTTTTCAATTTGAAAACATGATTTGGAAATTCAAAATTTTCAAAACCGGGGGGTTGATCAACATATACTTCTTCTTGAATAAAACCATTTAGAAATGCACTCTTAACATCCATTTGAAAAAGTTTGAAATCCATGATGCATGCAAATGCGAGAAGCATGCGAATAGCTTCTAATCTAGCCACGGGTGCATAGGTTTCATCGAAATCTATGCCCTCTTGTTGATTATAGCCTTTTGCAACAAGTCTAGCTTTATTTCTAACAATGATACCGTTTTCATCAAGCTTGTTGCGAAAGACCCATTTGGTCCCAATGACTAGGTGATCTTTAGGCCTAGGGACAAGTTCCCAAACATCATTTCTCTCAAATTGATTTAATTCCTCTTGCATAGCAAAGGTCCAATGCTCATCAAAGATGGCTTCATTGACGTCATTTGGTTCAATTTGAGAGACAAAGGCCATATGATGACATGCATGATTAAGAGAGTTTCAGTCGTTGCCCCTTTTGAGATATCACCTATTATGTTGTCAAGAGGATGGTTCTTTGAGACTCTCCATTCCTTTGGAAGATTTGAGTGAGAGAGTTCTTGAGAGGGTTGAGGCAAGGACTCTTGATCCTCCTTTTGAACTTTTGATCTCTCTTGTTCCTCTAAATAGGTATCTCCAAATACTTCGCAAGATCATCAACACTTTCTTCTCTTGAAGATTTGGGGTTAGATTCATCAAAAGAAACATGCACAGATTCTTCAACAGTCAAGTTCTTTTATTAAAAATTGAAAAGCTTTACTAGAAGTGGAATATCCAAGAAATAAACCTTCATCGCCTTTAGCATCAAATTTACCAAGGTTATTCTTACCATTGTTTAGGACAAAACACTTGCATCCAAAACGTGAAGGTGGGAAATGTTGGGCTTCCTTCCTTTGTAGAGTTCATACGGTGTTTGCTTAAGGATCGGCCTTATAAGAACTCGATTCATCACATAGCAAGCGGTGCTCACTGCCCGCCCAAAAGTACTTAGGAAGGTTAGTCTCATTGAGCATCGTCCTCGCTAGCTCTGCAAGAGACCGATTTTTCCTTTCAACCACTCCATTTTGTTGCGGTGTCCTTGGAGCGAGAAAAGTTGTGATCGATGCCATTTTACGTGCAAAATGCTTCAAATGCTTCATTCTCAAATTCCCCACCATGATCACTTGAATGGAAGCAATGTTAAGTCCCTTCTCATTTTGTATAACCTTTGCAAGTTTTCGAAAAGCATTAAAAGCATCATTTTTGTGAGAAATAAATAAAGTCCATGTATAACGAGAATAGTCGTCCACAATAACAAGAGCATAGTAATTGCCACCAAAGCTTTTAGTTCTAGAAGGGCCAAATAAATCCATATGTAAAAGTTGTAAAGGCCGGTTTGTAGAAACAATATTTTTAGATTTGAAAGATGCCTTTACTTGTTTTCCTTTTTGACATGCATCACAAAGTTTATCTTTTTCAAAACGAAGCTTTGGCAAACCAATTACTAAGTCTTTACGAACCAATTTATTAAGATGATCCATGTGAATATGAGCCATTCTTCTATGCCATAGCCAAGATTCATTCTCTTTACTAAAAAGACAAAGATGCATCATTTGAAGGTAGTCCATCTAAATCAACCATATAGATATTTCCAATTCTAGATCCAACAAAAAATGTACTTTTATTAAAAGAATTTACGACCATGCATTTTGAAGAATCAAATATAACATTATTGCCTTTGTCAGAAAGTTGACTAATACTTAGCAAGTTATGTTTCAAACCTTCCACATACAGGACATTCTCTATAATGGGATTAGGACTCTTACCAATAGTACCAATCCCAAGAATTTTACCTTTATTATTATCACCATAATAAACATAACCTTTATTTTTGGGTTCCAAAGAGGAGAACTTGCTTTTGTCTCTGTCATGTGCTTTGAGCAGTAGCTATCAAGATACCAATTTGAATCTTTGGCTTTCAAGCACACCTACAACAACAAATCATATTTTAACCTTTGGTACCCAAACCATCTTGGGTCCATATGAGTTAGTCTTGGGCAAGGTGCCCTTTGGAATCCACATATTTTTGCCAACTACATTTTTATTCTTTCTAATATTGCAAATAGAGGCAGTGTGACCATTTCTACCACAGTGAAAGCATTTAATGAAAGGACTACTTGAGGGTTTGTTGTGATTGAAGAGTTTAAAAGATTTTTCATGAATTTTTGGATGATAACCTAAACCTGACTTTTCCAAAAGTACCTTTTTGGTTTCCTAACATAATGTTTAGATTATCTCTTCCCATCGTAAATTTTGCAAGAGTGTTATTTAAATCCTTAACCTTATTTTTCAAAACACTACACTCATTGCATTTTAAAACTTCATCCTTTTTATTTTCACAAGATATGGGAGGAGAAGTTTCAATCACAAAGAACTTGTTTTTGTTTATGAATCACTTTCTTTTTGTTTAAAATTTCAATTTTTGATTCAAGAGAAGAGATGGTTTTCTTAGAAGAAAGAACAATTTTTCCAAGTTTAATCGTTTCATTATTTAATTCTTCACAAGCAATAAGCGACTCATCATAAGTTAAAGGAGATTCGAGTTCAAGAGCATTTACCTCATCCTCCTCGTGTTTTGCCATGAGACATAAGTTGGCCTCGGTAGTACCTTCATGGGTCAATAGAAGGGTGTCCCACATTTCTTTAGCAGATCTTGCAATTTGAGACCTGTAGAACTCATCGTAGCTTAAAGCGAAGTGATGATGTTCTTAGCTTTCAAATTATATTGGACCTTTTTCTTATCATCTTCGGTCCAAAGTGATCTTGGTTTGTCTACCAACGTGCATCATTAATTGATTGAGTGTGGACAAATGGACCATTTTCCACACCATCCCAAATATCAAGATCAACACCCTCAAGAAAGATTTCGATTCTATCCTTCCAATAACCATACCCCTCACCATTGAAAAATGGGGTCTGTTTCATGGAAGTTCCTCGTAATTGTTTGAAGTCATTCTCTTGAGGCGGTTAAGTCCTTTATACAAGAGTCTAGCTCGATACCAATTGTTACCAATTGACTTCAAACACAAGAGGGGGGTGAATTGTGAAAGCGGTGCTTATATAAAAAATTACAGAAAATAAATGACCGAATAATAAATAAAGAACAAAAATAAATAAAGTGCTTGAATGATAAAGAGACAGAGAGCAAAGAAGAGCACGCAGCAATTTATACAGGTTCGGCCACCAAACACCCCTGTGGCCTACGTCCTGTCCCCAAAGCAAACCACTATGGGATTTTCACTAAAACACTAGCTTTTAAATCAGGTTCAGCTAGAAACCTTTACAACTCTAAACCAGAGCAATACGTTCAAGAGATATCACCTCTCTATGAACACCTTGGGATTCCTACCCAAAAATAAATGATTTTCTCAAATAAAATGAGACGAAAAAGATACACTCAATAGTGCAGATATAACAAATTGAAGCTCAAATAATACAACTCAAATTTTGTAGAATGAAAACTCTCGAAAATTGTGCTCAAATAAGTGTGAGTGATGAAAAATATTTGTGAGTTTTTGGCACAAAAATTAAGCAACTGCGTTGTTGTATTTTAGTGTTGTGAGAAAGAGCACGGCGTTGTTTATATTTATAGACCGACTGAGGAGCGTTTGCCCGTTGAGTTGATTTGTCCGTTGGAAGATTTGACCGTTGCACAGGGATCTGTCCGTTGGAATGAATATTAAAAGGATTTGTCGTTGCAGGAAGACAGCTAGGCAGACGACCTCTGAAGACAGCTCGGCAGACGACCTCGCCACACAGCTCGACAGACGACCTCGACACAGCTCGGCATATGACCTCTGAACAGCTCGGCAAATGACCTCGGCACACGACCTCGGCACACAGCTCTGTATACGACCTCCTCATCAGCTCGGTCCTCATAGCTCGGCACGCGACCTCATCAGCACGACACGCGACCTCGGTAAGCGACCTCATCAGCTCGACACGGATCATCAGCTCGGCACGCGACAAGAGCTCATCACGCGACCTCATAAGCTTGACACGCGACCTCCTCCTCAGTACGGCATACTACTTCCTCAGAGCTCAACATCCGACTTCCTCCTCAGCTCGACATCCGAATTACTCAGAGCTCGACATACGACTTCCTCAGATCTCGACACGCGACTTAATCCTCAGCTCGACATCCGAGCTCCTCAGTTCGACATCCGACACGAGATATGCATGTCAAAATATTTTGTGCGTGTGTGATTTAATTTTAATTGAGAGCTTTTTATTACTACTTACAAATTGTCTTAATAAAGATAAATAAATACCCAGAACCCAAAGACTTGAGAAACAATCATTCTTGATACGCGTCTTGGTATTCTTTTCCACTTTTTGCACGGTTGACTATTTGCAAAGCTCCCTTTTGTCAATCATCAAAATCATCCTGTCAAGGCATGTATTCACAAACAAAACCCAAATGAATGAAATAAAAAAAATGATAAGTAAAAAAAAAGGAAAGGGGTGCTTCACATTGAGTTGCATTTTGAGTAACCCTAAATGCAAAGAAAACAAATGGGCTGAAAATAAAAAAGAATTGGTAAATAAAAGAAAAAAAAAGAAACAGATAGGATCAAAATAAAAAAGGGGAAGGGGGTGTTTTATTTGGGTTTCAATCTGGGAAACTGTTAAGGATTTCCGGCAAGTGTACCGAATCGTATAAGTAATAAAGTGATAAGTGAGTTATCGTTCCCACGAGAATTGAGAGTTTTGATAATCAACGTAAACAAACTTGTTACTAATTGAACTATTGAACCAATATTGATGTGTTTGAAATATTTGTGACTTGTGTTAAAAATAGAAACAGTAAACAACCAAAGAAGAATTTGGATTTTAAGGATATGTAAAATTGACTAGGTATCGAATCCTCTTGTTTTCACTATTATGCATTTAATCTACAATCAACGCAAGTTATTCCATATAAAATTGAAGTTCGAATCAATGATGTTATATTAAGAACAATTCCTTGTCTCATAATCCCTTTAACTTAACCAAAATTCCCTAATTCCTTAGGTAACCCATGATAAAGATAAGCATAAAAATCAATGATTCATAAGAACACATACTCATAAGGTTATATTCCTATAATCCTCATAAATATGGCCAACAATCCCCTTTTCAAATTCAAAACCCCAATTTCTCAATTGTGAGATGAACACAAAATCAATTTGATAAAGATCAATTACCAAAAGCATTAAGAATAGAGATGAAGCCTCAAGTATACATGAAATAAACTTGCATTGAAATGAGTAAATCAAACTACATAAGAGTTTCCACAAGGTTCAACTTACCTAGTCTAAGGAATTTAGCTACTCATAGAGAATAAAGTAGAAAACCAGAAAAGTGGATAAAAGGAGGAAGAAAGCTCCATGGAAGATTCAAAACCTTGTTCCCAAGCTTAAATCCTCTTTGGAGATGGAGGAAAGTGAAACACTAGCACCCCTTGACAAGCCCCACGGCGTTTTAGGTCTTTGAAATGGTAAAGAATGAGCCAACCCTTGAAAAACCCGAGTTTTAAGTGATTCTAGCATAACAGACACGCTCCAGTGACCCCAAAATGCGCGCCAGCACGTCGAGACAGAAACAAAATGATCCAAAAGCGCTTAGGCGCGCCTCAAGCACATCTCTGCACATGAATTTTTGGCTTTTGCTGCCTTTTTCACCTCTGTAAAGTCTGAATTAGCTCAAGGTGTCTCCATGAAAGTTGAAACTATGGGTCTTAGCTTTCCAATGGCACCAGTTTCATCTCATTTGGACACCTAAAACTCCAGATATGATTATAATATCGAACAGGTGTCAGGTTGGGACAACATTACCTTATCAACTTGTAGCACAAATTACCCTAATTTAGAGATTGATTTAGGTCTCGGTTTCTTCCTCAAAGTTGTAGATAATTATTCTATCCTAAAAGACCAAGATACGATGCTGATGGGGGAGATCACGAAGTGTAGGGGTAAAAGAAGGGAGACATGAGAGAAGAGGTTGGGGGAGAGGCGCGACTCGCACGCCCTGTCCTTGGCTATGCGCGGCCGCGAGCGAGGAAGGGGGTGGGTGCGAGAGGGAGAGGCTGAGGGGGAGAGGAATGTGGTGCGTGCCAGATGGAGAAAACGAACCAGAGAGGGAGGTCGCGAACTAAGAAGACGCGAGCGACAGTCCCGGTGCGACGGTGAACAGTGGTTCGTGGTGGTCTGGTGAGGAAACTCTCTCTTTTTCTATTTTACATTTTTACTCTTTAATTCTTCTCCTTGTTATTCTGATTCTTCTCAAATCACTATTTCTTTGCTCTTTGATTTTTTCCTGGTTCCACTCTTCCTATTCTTTTCTATTGTTCATTCTATTGCTCTCTGATTTACCCTTGTTTGATTTTATCACTGTTTCGTTTTTTCCTTGAAAACCTTATTAACACGCTATGGACAATGGCAAGAACAACTACTCATACAACATTCACGGCACAAAAATATTCAATAGACCTACCTGGATTCCAAGTTCTTTAGAGTGGGAAGAGATGTGACTGCAGCAGAAGGTAATGATACTGATTTTCTCTTCTCTACTACTGCGAATCCCTCTTCTCTGCTACTGCTTTTGTTGCCTTTCTTAATACCCAAGTCTCTCTTTTTTCTCTCTGTGTTTGAGTTGAATTAGGACTCCAATGTGAACTCTCTAATTCTTTGATTGGTGGTAGAAGCCTCAGAAAATTCCCCCTCTCTCTGTTATTCTGTTGTTGCATTTATGGGAGTAATTGGTGGCGCAGGTGGAATGCTTGGAGCAGGGGAAAATTGTTGGATGGAGATTTTAGAGGATGCAAGATGGTGCCTATAAAGCTGCTTGGTCTTGGCAAAAATAGGAATCAGGCTAGGAACATGGAGAAAGGCACACTGACTTTTGTAACACCCCAATTCCTCAAGCTTGGTTTGATGTGTGTGCATAAACTTAGTATGGCTTAATGATGAACTTTAAGTGATTTTTTCATTGATTGTTATAATTGAATATGTGAATATTGTGTTTGGTGATTTTTGCCCAGTGTGAATTGATTCCCAGGCCCTGTGAATCGATTCAGGGCTGTTGGCTTGCTGGGACTCGATTAGGCTTGTTGTGAATCGAATCTGGGAGCTGCAGAAATCGATTCATTCACTTAAAACTGCGATTCCTGTCATTTTTACACTGAGTGAATCGATTCACCTAGGCTGTGAATCGATTCACAGCTGCACTAAAATAGAAAAACTCAGTAGAAAAAGGACAGAACACGATTTGAGAGAGGGTTAGAGAGAGAATGCGATAGAGAGAAGGAGGAGAGGGGATTAAACACCTAGGGTTCACATTTTAAGGGGAAAACATGGATTCATGCTAGATTTATCATCAATCTTAGCTTGAATCCAAGTTGGGGAGTATTCACTCTTGGTTTGGAAAGTTGGAAGGAATCCCTAGAAGGAAAGCTTGAAGGAGAAGAAGAGGAAGGAGCTGAACTCTAACTTTGGGAGCTCGAAATCTTACATTGATGTGAGTTCTTCCTTCTCTTAGGTGATGGGCACCCATAAGTCCCACATTAGGGTTCTCTTGAAGAAAACCCTTGAACCCCAAAGGGTTCAAGGTTAGAATTTCCCAAATCCCTCTTATTTTTACAGTTTTTAGTGTTAAATAGCTATGCATGTGTTATTGGGACTGACTAAGGGGGTTAATGTTGTACCGAAAACCCCCATAAACTGTGAGATTGATGTTTGACCATTGGGAACTCCATGGAGCTCTAATGGAAGTGTGTCTTGTCTTGATATATTTTCCTTGACTGAGCATGATATATGTTTCCATTTGAATATGAAATGTATCTTTTTACATGAATATGTTCAGTTGCATGTGAAATTAGAGGAGCACATAATTGTATTCCTATTTTTGAATAAGGCATGCATTTAAGGATATAGTTTGTGAATTAAATTCCCTAAAAGACGCTAAGATGCCTCAAAAAAGGGGTGATCGATATGGCTAGCCGTGTGGGACGCCCTCGGACGGTTAAGACGTCTAACCACCATATCGAAAGCGTATTTATGGGGTTGTATGGACGTAAGCATACAACGCTACCCATGAATACGAGCCAAAGATGAATTAGAAATTCATAGTAAGAATATGCATTGCATAAATGTGTGATATTAAGTTTTGACTGATAGTTCATTATATGAGTTGATGGTGAGGTGTCGAAGGGAGGATTCACTGAGATTATTATCTCACCCCGCTCCTTTATTTAATTATTTTTACAGATGCACAGGTTTCAAAGGAAGGTGTGACAATTTGCTAGCTCTTGGAATCTTGTTTATTTTGTAGTAGCCTTAAGTAATACCTTGAATATGTAATTTCTAGAGTTATGTATTGGTGTTGTACCGTCATGAAACTTATGTATTTGAGTTTTAGTCTTTTGTGGTATTTGGACTTAATGTTGGACTTTAAGTTTGAATTAATATTGGGAAGACTGTACCTAATGATAATTATCCTATTTTCAAGTTAATGAAAGTAAGGTGTTACATTATGGTATCAGAGCAGTTCGATTCTAATCGTACTGTAGGGATTTCTAGGAATAGTTTTGTGAATTTCTTGAGTCTGCTGTTGTTTTCTACTTATTATGCTATGAGATATTGAGCTTGATCAACTCACTGCTTGGTGCATTCTATGTAGAATTATGGCTTCAGGTTCTGGAAGGCGCGGGAGACCCAGGAGGAATGCTACGATGCCTCAGAATCCACCAGGATCAGAGCATGTTGCGATACCTCCGAATCCGCCAGGACAAGAGAATACTTGGCTACAAGGGATATTGCAGGCTATTCAGAATCAGAGTTCCTCAAGACGAAGCCACCAACCTTCAATGGAAAAACAGAAGCCATGGCATCCCAACACTGGCTGGAAGCCGTGGAGAAGAGTTTTAAGGTTGTCCATTGTACCGAGGAGCAAAAGGTCGACCTAGCTACTCATGTGCTCATAGAGGATGCTGAAAACTGGTGGAAGGGGGGCCGAGCTTATATGGTGGTTCAAGGGACACCAGTAACTTGGGCGAACTTTCAGAGGGTCTTCTTGGAGAAGTACTTTCCACAGACTGTGAAAGATATGATGGATAGAGAGTTAGTCCAACTTCAGTAAGGAAAATCTACTGTTTCAGAGTATGTGAACAAGTTTGAGGAGTTGGTAAGATACTCATCTGTTGCTCAATTTGCTCCAAATGATAATAGGAAAATCAAGCAGTTCAAGTGGGGACTGAGGCCAGACATCCAGAACAACATTTCACAAACTGAATTCATCGAGTTCGCCAAGGTAGTCCATCAGAGCTACGTGGCTGAAGCAAGCTTGAAGAGGATGTATGAGGATAGGCAAATGAGGTGGCAAGATAAGAACAAAAAGAAGGATGAGGATAAGAGCGCTCAACACATGAGACCGAAAGGAAATCTTTTCAAGGGAAAGCAGGTTCAAACCTCCGAGTCTGCTTATCATGCATGCTCGAACTGTGGGAAGGTGCATCAGGGAGAGTGTATGAAGGGCAAGAATGTTTGCTTTGTTTGTCACCAACCAGGGCACATGGCTAAGGAGTGCCCCCAATACACTAAGGGAAAAGGAGCCAAGTCTGGTGATCCTAACCAAGGGAGAGTCTTTACTCTTGACGCCAAGAAAGCAAAGGGAGCGGAAAATCTGATGAAAGGTACTTGTTTCTTTCAGGATGAACCTCTAGTTGTTTTGTTTGATTCGGGAGCAACCCATTCCTTTATCTCTTGTAAATGTGTTCAAAGGCTAGGGTTGTATCTTACTTCTTTACAATTTCAGTTGCATGTGTATACACCCACCGAAGGTAGCATTTCTACTTCCTTGATATGTGAGAATTGCCCTCTCATAATTCAAGGGAGGATGTTTTTAGTAAGCCTTGTGTGTCTACCTCTTGAGGGAATGGACATTATCCTGGGTATGGATTGGCTTTCCGCCAATCAAGTTGTTTTGAACTGTTTCTGTAAAACGATTGAGTTTCCAAATGTGCATTCTATTATTGAAGAGTCAAGTTATGTTACACAGAGTAATGATTTTCTATTGAGTCGCTGTCTAGTGGAAGGTCTTGCAGGATATATGATCTTACTTTCTTTAACTGTAGAGGTTAGCCTAGATCTGGACACTATCCCTTTAGTGAATGAATTCTTAGATGTGTTTCCTAACGAGGTAGCGACCTTACCCCCTGAGAGAGAAGTGGAGTTCTCAATAGAACTGGTTCCCGGAACGGGACCAATCTCCATGGCACCTTATAGGATGTCACCCCTAGAGTTGAGGGAACTAAAAACACAGTTGGAAGATTTGATTGCTAAGCAGTTTATTAGACCTAGTGTGTCACCTTGGGGCACTTTGTCCTTTGGTAAAGAAAAAGATGGGAGTATGAGGTTATGTATTGATTCAGAAAAATCAATAAGATCACGGATGAAGAATAGGTACCCTTGCCGGGATAGATGACTTGTTAGATCAACTTAGGGAGCTTCGGTTTCTCTAAGATTGATCTAAGATCTGGTTATCACCAGATTAGAGTTAAGGTAGAGGATGTTCCAAAGACGACATTTAGGACTAGATACGGGCACTATGAATATTTGGTTATGCCTTTTGGTCTGACCAATGCTCCAGCCGTATTTATGGACTATATGAACCGAATTTTTAGGCCTTTCCTTGACAAGTTTGTAGTGGTCTTCATAGACGATATCCTAGTTTATTCTAAGGATCCTCGAGAGCATGAGGAACACTTTAGGATTGTTCTAAGTACCCTTAGAGAAAAGAGCCTCTTCGCAAAACCTAAGAAATGTGAGTTCTGGCTCAGTGAAGTTAAGTTTCTTGGTCATGTGATTTCTAAAGCGGGAGTGTCGGTTGATCCTAGTAAAGTAGAAGCAGTCCTTAGTTGGGAACGACCAACCACGATCCGCAGTTAGGAGCTTTCTAGGATTAGCCGGTTACTACCGAAGGTTCATTAAGGGATTTTCGCAGATGGTACTTCCCCTAACAAGGTTAACCCGAAAGGGGGAGCCTTTTGTGTGGACTAAGAGCTGTGAGAGTAGTTTCCTAGAGCTTAAGATCAGGTTGACTTCCACCCCGGTCTTGATTATCCCTGACCCAGCATTGGGATTTGAAGTTTATAGTGATGCCTCTAAGAAAGGGTTAGGATGTGTTCTCATGCAGAATCGACAAGTTGTAGCCTATGCATCTAGGCAGTTAAGGCCCCATGAGGAGAACTACCCTACTCATGACTTAGAGCTCATGACCATTGTCTTTGCTCTAAAGATTTGGCGACACTATCTGTATGGTGCTCAGTTTGAAGTGTTTAGTGATCATAAGAGCTTGAAATACCTTTTTGATCAGAAGTAACTTAACATGAGACAGAGAAGATGGGTTGAGTTCCTAAAAGATTATGACTTTGAGTTGAAGTACCATCCGGGCCATGCGAATGTGGTCGCTGATGCCTTGAGTAGGAAATCCTTGCATGTGTCTTCACTGATGATAAAAGAAATGGAGTTGTTGGAGTCTTTTAGGGACCTTAATCTTGGAATTTTCCCATCAGTGAACAGTCTCATGCTTTACCATCTAGAAATTTCCTGCAATTTTAGGGAACAAATTAGACTTGCCCAGAGCTTAGATGTAGAGTTGCAGTCTAGCAAACACCGCCCCGGTTTTTCTGAAGCTGAGGATGGCACTTTATTGTTCCATCAGAGAATCTGCATACCAAAGGATAATTCCATTAAGCAGCAGGTTCTAGGAGAAGCCCACAAGAGTGGATTCTCGGTACACCCTGGCTCCACCAAGATGTATCAGGACCTTAGACAGAGGTATTGGTGGCCAGGCATGAGGAATGATGTGGTAGAATTTGTAGCTCAATGCTTGGTTTGTCAGAAAACCAAGATAGAACACCAAAAGCCTTCAGGTTTTCTCCAAATTAGAAATTCCCGAGTGGAAGTGGGATAGTATAGCAATGGACTTCGTGGGAGGGTTACCCTACACTCAGTTAGGATATGACTCTATATGGGTCATAGTGGATAGATTAACCAAATCTGCTCATTTTTTCCCCATAAAGTCCACTTACAAAACTGCCCGGTTAGCTGAGATCTACATCAGAGAGATTGTTAGACTCCACGGAGTTCCAACTAACATTGTCTCTGACAGGGATCCAAAGTTTACCTCTCGGTTTTGGAAGGCACTTCATCAAGCCTTAGGGACGAGGTTGAGTCTTAGCACAGCTTACCATCCCCAGACAAATGGCCAGTCGGAGAGAACCATTCAAACTTTAGAGGATATGCTCAGAGCCTGTGTTTTAGAGGATGGCGGTAGTTGGAGCAAGTATTTGTCATTAATTGAATTTTCATACAACAACAGCTATCACTCTAGCATAGGAATGGCACCGTACGAGGCTCTCTACGGTCGCAAGTGTAGGACTCCTCTATGTTGGTTTGAAGTGGGGGAGAAACAATTGTTAGGTCCCGACCTTGTTCAAGAAACCACTGATAAGATTCGTATGACTAGGGAGAAGATAAAGACTGCTCAGAGTAGGCATAAAAGTTATGCAGATCGTAGGCTCAAACCCCTTGAATTTGATGAAGGAGAACATGTATTCCTAAAAGTCACCCCCACTGTAGGTGTTGGTAGAGCCCTTAGGGCCAAAAAGTTGACCCCTCGGTATGTGGGTCCTTTCCAAATCCTCAGTCGAATTGATCCTGTCGCTTACCAAATTACCTTACCTCCTTCTTTGTCAAATCTCCACAATGTTTTTCATGTGTCTCAGCTTAAGAAATACATTCCGGATCCATTCCACTCTATAGACCATGAGTCTATACAACTTAGATCAGATTGCACGTACCAGCCCGAACCGGCCCAAATAGTGGACCGAGCTTCCAAGGCACTCAGGAATAAGACTATCCCTTTGGTCAAGGTGATTTGGGAAGGATCCACTCCCGAAGAAGCCACTTGGGAACTCGAAGATGAGATGCGAAGCCCATATCCACAACTTTTCCAATAGGTATGTAAGTTTATCAAATTTTGAGGACAAATTTTTTTTAAAAAGGTGGGTAGTAGTGTAACACCCCAATTCCTTAAGCTTGGTTTGATGTGTGTGCATAAGCTTAGTATGGCTTAATGATGAACTTTAAGTGATTTTTTCATTGATTGTTATAATTGAATATGTAAATATTGTGTTTGGTGATTTTTGCCCAGTGTGAATCGATTCCCAGGCCCTGTGAATCGATTCAGGGATGTTGGCTTGCTGGGACTCGATTAGGCTTGCTGTGAATCGAAGTGTGAATCGATTCACAGAAAGTCAGTTCCCTGTGAATCGAATCTGGGAGCTGCAGGAATCGATTCATTCACTTAAAACTGCGATTCCTGTCATTTTTACACTGAGTGAATCGATTCACCTAGGCTGTGAATCGATTCACGGCTGCACTAAAACAGAAAAACTCAACAGAAAAAGGACAAAACACGATTTGAGAGAGGGTTAGAGAGAGAATGCGATAGAGAGAAGGAGGAGAGGGGATTAAACACCTAGGGTTCACATTTTAAGGGGAAAACATGGATTCATGCTAGATTTATCATCAATCTTAGCTTGAATCCAAGTTGGGGAGTATTCACTCTTGGTTTGGAAAGTTGGAAGGAATCCCTAGAAGGAAAGCTTGAAGGAGAAGAAGAGGAAAGAGCTGAACTATAACTTTGGGAGCTCGAAATCTTACATTGATGTGAGTTCTTCCTTCTCTTAGGTGATGCACACCCATAAGTCCCACATTAGGGTTCTCTTGAAGAAAACCCTTGAACCCCAAAGGGTTCAAGGTTAGAATTTCCCAAATCCCTCTTATTTTTACAGTTTTTAGTGTTAAATAGCTATGCATGTGTTATTGGGACTAACTAAGGGGGTTAATGTTGTACCCAAAACCCCCATAAACTGTGAGATTGATGTTTGACCATTGGGAACTCCATGGAGCTCTAATGGAAGTGTGTCTTGTCTTGATATATTTTCCTTGACTGAGCATGATATATGTTTCCATTTGAATATGAAATGTATCTTTTTACATGAATATGTTCATTGCATGTGAAATTAGAGGAGCACCTAATTGTATTCCTATTTTTGAATAAGGCATGCATTTAAGGATATAGTTTGTGAATTAAATTCCTAAAAGACGCTAAGATGCCTCAAAGGGGGTGATCGATATGGCTAGCCGTGTGGGACGCCTCGGACCAGTTAAGACGTCTAACCACCATATCGAAAGCGTATTTATGGGGTTGTATGGGCGTAAGCATACAACGCTACCCATGAATCTGAGCCAAAGATGAATTAGAAATTCATAGTAAGAATATGCATTGCATAAATGTGTGATATTAAGTCTTGACTGATAGTTCATTATATGAGTTGATGGTGAGGAGTCGAAGGGAGGATTCACTGAGATTATTATCTCACCCCGCTCCTTTATTTAATTATTTTTACAGATGCACAGGTTTCAAAGGAAGGCTGACAGCTGCTAGCTCTTGGAATCTTGTTTATTTTGCAGTAGCCTTAAGTAATACCTTGAATATGTAATTTCTAGAGTTATGTATTGGTGTTGTACCGTCATGAAACTTATGTATTTGAGTTTTAGTCTTTTGTGGTATTTGGACTTAATGTTGGACTTTAAGTTTGAATTAATATTGGGAGGACTGTACCTAATGATAATTATCCTATTTTCAAGTTAATGAAAGTAAGGTGTTACAACTTCACCCTCAAAATGTCTTTGTTGTTGTTGCTACTGTTTGGCAGGATGCCGTGCGCATCCCTGCCAGTTTTTTTGTATTTTTGTAATTTTATTGTTGGACTTGTAATGGACACTCATTTGTATTTTGGGCCTGTGCCTTGTAATAGCAATTTGTAACAAAATGCCAACTATTTTTACCTCTTTTTTTTTAATCGCAATTGGGTTGGAGGTAGCCCGAAAGAAATAACACAAAAAATGAGTCCAACCATTATATCTAAAAATAAAAGAAAAAATTAAAAGAGGTGAGTGGACAAAATTGGGGTATAACACGGTATATTTACTGGTCACGCCCTAGCTGTGGTAGCTATCCACCGCCTTTATATAAGACGCTCCTACCGGATTGACCCCCAAGGCCGGGTATCTTGCCCATCATGGCCGATACTATATCGCATCATCGTTGCTCACCCCCAGTAATGTTAACTTAACAAGACACATATGATGCATGAACACAAACCAAACAAGTGTCTAACAACAACAACAACTCACCAATCATCTCATCAAGCGGTCGGCTACAACTTATCAACTCACCAACCATCTCATCAAGCGACCGGCTACAACAACGTTAACAAGGTACTACTCGTCAGTAAACTGACAAGTTTCCCCCAATCTTGGAACAAGTCCAAGTTATCAACTTACCTCACAACACTAAGTCTAAGCTAGCTTAACTTAACTTCCAACTCTTAACTCAAGTGTTTCAACTTACTTAATTTGACTGGACGTATTGTACTACTTCCCTAAAATTATAGGACACTATCCTAAAGAGTTTGGGTCAATACTTATTATATCTTGAATTTAAAAAATTCAATTAGTGAGACTTTGCTAAAACACTTCCAGACTTAGTCATTTTTCTGCATAACTATTACTCTAAGTTGTCAACTATGCTCAATCAAGCTCCTAACCACTCAAACCTCTACCACATAAAGATCATCATCATTATTAAGTTCTAAGACTCCATTGATCATAGCTTAACCATTAAAAGTACTAATCTTTCCTTATCAAAATTCTGCATAATTCATTCTTAGCCTATCATTCACAATTTCTACAAAATCACTTCCTACACTTACTAACTCCAAGTGACACCATTCATACATCATAAAACTTCTACACTTATCAAGCTATCAATGCTAAACAACACTTAGGAGCATAACACAAGTCATGAGACAACATACCAACCACAAATTAACACTTAGGAATAAAAGCAATCAACATCACACTTTGCATACTTGACACACCATTATCACATTAACTCAAACAACACATTTTAAGACAAACTCAATTAACAGAAACATTATGACAGAGATTAATATCAAGTCTTCCCATCACAGTGGCAATGGTACTTATCTTGCACAACCGCACTAAGTCTAGGGACCATGGGACGTCCCTATTGCCTAATTATATCCATAAGCCCACTAATCTTGTATCTATCTTCCCCCTTACCTCAATAAGAAGTTCGCAGTATCACAAAGAAGAAGAGAATTGCCTACAACGACAATTTGAGCACCAAACGAGCACAGAATAAAATTTACGGAAGGAGAAACGCGGCTGGAAAAATAACAATTAGTATAATATATATTTTTTTGAATTTTTAAGGATGAAACAAAATTAAAAAGAAGTAAAAAGAGTGACCGGAGAACGCCGGACCGAGACAAAGGGGTTATAAGGGGTCCGGCGTCAACTTCACCGAATCGAGCAAAGGAGTAGTGGTTTCTGAATGTTTTGACGTGAGGAATACGAAAATGATGTCCGTTTTTCCAACCGAAAACTGTGGTGGCCAGAAAAGTGAAATTACAGTTCGCCCCGCAAAAATAAATGCGACGAACAGAACTGCGGTTGAACGAACAGAGGTCGGAAACGTGTTCCTTGGTCGATTTTGAGTTGGGTGGTAAATTTTGGAATTTTTCCGTGGTCTAGGGAGTGAGAACAAGAGGAGAGAAGTTTAAAATGAGGGTTTCGTGGAGGCACTGCACGCACGATTTCTCTTTGGAAGGAGATGATGAACAGTTATTCAACATTGAAATAAGGACTGGGTGCTTGGGTGTTGGACCAAAACGTGGGCTGTTTTTTTCTTTTTTAAATCAGCGTTGCACTCTATGTGCTTATATATATATATATATGTATGTATGGCGATTGCTTCTTTTTTTTATTTTCTTTTACCATTTTATTGTTTGTAATAACATTTATAATTTGTGTTGGACATATTTTAGGAGGGACTTTTGCTTTATACTCTCTGACATGCCGTTACGCCAAAGTGGGACTTATTCCAAATCAACAACTTGAAGATGCAGAAGTGTCTAATTATCAGCTGGAGTTGCCTAAGGATAACCGTATGAAGAGGGCTTCATGGCTTAAGTCTAAGCTAGAGAACAGCTACTTTGCCAAGCTATTCCTCTTGCTAGTTACCATGCTTGGCACTAATATGGTCATTGGGGATGGTGTTCTCACTCCTTGCATATCCGATAGATTATATATTCTATTTTTATTTTTTGTTTGTCTAGCAATTAGAATGAATCCTTATAATTAAATTTATTTTTATTTAATTTTCATTATTCCAAGAACATGATTAATTTAAATCCATACAATCATTTTATTTTCACCGTGCCAAACATATAGATGAAATTTGAAATAAAAAAACACTATATATGGAATAAATAATATTTTATTGGGTTTGCAGTTTTGTCTGCTTTGGGAGGGATCAAGGAAGCGGCTCCTTTAATAACTAACAGTAGGTTTACTACAATCTCTAGTCTTTACTCTTTTGTATACACTAGTACATATATCCGTGCAATGCATGGGAAAAGAAGTAGTAGAACTAATATATCATCTCGATAAAAATGTAAAACAAGAGCATGATGATTTTCAGCAACTGTAGATTGTGTGTGCACGTGCATGCACGTGCGCGCATGTGTGCATGTGTGGGGGTGGGGTGTGTGTGCGTGCACGTGCCAAAATTCCATGTTCATTACAAAATACTCAAAAAAATATGAAAAGGAGTCCCTAATAACATTTATACATCATGGAATAACACTCGGAACTAATAAACATGATAATGCACATGACAAAGTCTGCCCAAATTTGTGTCAGTCATCAAGTTATATCCAATAAACACAACATTTATCGAACCAATCCAATTGAGCACGTGAACATTAAAATAAGAATTGTTACTTATCTTACAAATTATATGTAATTCATTTTACAACATATATTTGAGACATGAAAATATAAAGAAGTAAGTCTTACCTATCTTAGATTTTGAATGTGACAATTTTTTTTAATTAATTCCGTTTTCATGGAAATTAATAATTAATATGAAATGAATTTTCATTGACATATCAATTAACAAATTGCATTATAAAGGAAAGTGATTAAATGTGCATTCAATTTGAAAATTATGTTCAAAATTACAATCAACTATTTTAAATGAAATTGCCAATTTTTAAAAGGATAACAACAATTCTGGGATTTACACTATGCACTCAGGGTACGATAAATTATGGAGGAAATTGTTGATAGGGAGCACTTGAAGATAGCTGGGCCGTGGAAGCGCCTGTGGCAAGCTAAAGTACCGCAAACATATAAGATTTTCCTGTGGCAGGTAATGAGGAATGTGTTTCCCACTCGTCAGAATTTAAGATGCAAAGGAGTGAACTGTCCTGTCATATGTCCACATTGTGACCTTACAGATGAGAACTCGTGGCATGCGCTGTACTGCTCTCCAAAAGCCAAGGAATGCTGGGAAGTGGGAGGTTTGTGGGAGAGCATCGCTGATATTATCTATGGAACTGAAGGCTTTTATGAAGCATCTTGTGAGATTCTAATGAAGCTGACAGCACCCCAATTGAAGGAATTCTTCTGCATAATGTGGTGCATTTGGCGAAGGAGAAATGATAAGGTTTGGAAGGGCTTGGAGGTTAACATCAGAACAGCAATCGAGCTGTCTCGTGAATTCTTTCACAGCTAGAGTAAGGTGCAGACCAGCAAAGAAGACAGCCCGTGGCACATATCAAATGTTGTCGACCTCATTTGGCTGAAACCAACACCGGGAAGATTTAAATACAAACCTGATGCAGCGTTGTTCGTCGCAGAAGGGGTATTCGGAGTTGGTATTTGTATACGTGACAGTGGAGGAGTGTTTTGTAAGGCGAAGACATTGTGGTTCCCTGGGGCACCCACACCAAAAGAAGCTGGGGCTATAGGGTCGCTAGAGGCCATCAAATGGGTTCATGAGGAAGGATACGTGAACATGAGCTTTGAGCTTGACTGTAAAGCAGTGGTGGATGACATTCTCAATATGCAATTCTATAACAATGAGGTTGGATCTATTTTTGACAATTGTAGAGAGTGTTTGAAGTTGATAAAAAACTATGAGGTTAGTTATGTTAGGAGGCAAACAAACTTCGTTACTCATAATCTTGCTAGAGCATCTAGGCTTTATGCTAGCCACCAAGTTTTTAATTCAATTCCCTCTAGTATTTCTGCATTTATTATGAATGAAATGGCTTAATTTTGTTTCCATAAAAAAAAGGATAGAATTACAAGGTCAATAATAATAATGTTGATTGCGTCAAAAAAAGTATTGATCGTATGATATTTCCCGATCTTTGCCACTAAATTTGAGTGGCAGAATTTTATTTTCTTTTCAAAAAATAATATATTCTATTGCATGACAATGTATTTTGTACCAATTCACATTTGTTTTGGAAAATATTAATGACGTTATCAATTATAAAAGGACTTTTATGAGTTCAATACGAATGATATTGTGATTTTGACAAAAAACACGTCACATAATGATTAATAATAAAATTACTTTTTTTATATAAAAATCAATAATGCATATTTCTCGTTAGGGTTATAGAAAGAGAGAATAAATGAGAATTAAATGAGTTAGAGAAAATTAAAGAGAAGAGAGAAAGAAATTGGGGTGGTGCGAAACGACGATTTTAAATAAAATTATAGGGACCAAAATGGGTATTAACCCTTATTATGATTATATTTTAAGGGTCATCGATGTCAGTGATTGTGCATATAGCGTTTGAAAGCATCGGAATAGTTTACGGAGACATAGGAACATCACCATTGTATGTGTATGCAAGTACCTTCACGGATGGCATAAAGAACAACGGTGATATATTGGGGGTTCCTTCTTTGATCTTTGATACTATCACTCTCGTTCCTCTTATCAAGTATGTCTTCATCGTCTTACGGGCAACAGATAATTGCGATGGTAAGCATCATGTTCATCCTCTGTTCTCTTTAATTTATTTTCTTTTACCATTTTATTGTTTGTAATAACATTTATAATTTGTGATATCCCGTTACGCCAAAGTGGGACTTATTCCAAATCAACAACTTGAAGATGCAAAAGTGTCTTATTATCAGCTGGAGTTGCTTAAGGATAACCGTATGAAGAGGGCTTCATGGCTTAAGTCTAAGCCAGAGAACAGCAACTTTGCCAAGCTATTCCTCTTGCTAGTTACCATGCTTGGCACTTCTATGGTCATTGGGGATGGTGTTCTCACTCCTTGCATATCCGGTAGATTATATATTCTATTTTTATTTTTTGTTTGTCTAGCAATTAGAATGAATCCTTATAATTAAATTTATTTTTATTTAATTTTCATTATTCCAAGAACATGATTAATTTAAATCCATACAATCATTTTATTTTCACCGTGCCAAACATATAGATGAAATTTGAAATAAAAAAACACTATATATGGAATAAATAATATTTTATTGGGTTTGCAGTTTTGTCTGCTTTGGGAGGGATCAAGGAAGCGGCTCCTTTAATAACTAACAATAGGTTTACTACACTCTCTAGTCTTTACTGTTTTGTATGCACTAGTACATATATCCGTGCAATGCATGGGAAAAGAAGTTGTAGAACTGATATATCATCTCGATAAAAATGCAAAACAGGAGCATGATGATTTTCAGCAACTGTAGATTGTGTGTGTGCGTGCGTGCACGTGCGTGTGTGGGGGTGGGGTGTGTGTGCGTGCGCGCGCTAAAATTCCATGTTCATTATAAAATACTCAAAAAAATATGAAAAGGAGTCCCAAATAACACTCATACATCATGGAATAACACTCGAAACTAATAAAAATGATAATGCACATCACAAAGTCTGCCCAAATTTGTATCAGTCATCAAGTTATATCCAATAAACACAATATTTATCGAACCAATCCAATTGAGCACGTGAACATTAAAATAACAATTGTTGCTTATCTTACAAATTATAAGTAATTCATTTTACAACAAATATTTGAGACATGAAAATATAAAGAAGTAAGTCTTACCTATCTCAGATTTCGAATGTGACAAATTTTTTTAATTAATTCCGTTTTCATGGCAATTAATAATTAATATGAAATGAATTTTCATTGACATATCAATTAGCAAATTGCATTATAAAGGAAAGTGATTAAATGTGCATTCAATTTGAAAATTACGTTCAAAATTACAATCAACTATTTTAAACGAAATTGCCAATTTTAAAAAGGATAAAATTACAAGGTCAATAACAATAATGTTGATTGCGTCAAAAAAAAGTATTGATCGTATAATATTTCCTGATCTTTGCCACTAAACTTGAGGGGCAAAATTTTCTTTTCTTTTCAAAAAATAATATATTCTATTGGATGACAATGTATTTTGTACCAATTCACATTTGTTTTGGAAAATATTAATGATGTTATCAATTATAAAAGGACTTTTGTGAGTTCAATACGAATGATAATGTGATTTTGACTAAAATCACGTCACATAATGACTAAAATAAAATTGCTTTTTTTTTTATAAAAATAAATAATGCATATTTCTCGTTAGGGTTATAGAAAGAGAGAATAAATGAGAATTAAATGAGTTAGAGAAAATTAAGGAGAAGAGAGAAAGAAATTGGGGTGGTGCGAAATGACGGTTTTAAATAAAATTACAGCGACCGAAATAGGTATTAACCATTATTATTATTATATTTTAGGGGCCATCGACGTCAGTGATTGTGCATCGAGCGTTTGAAAGCATCGGAATAGTTTATGGAGACATACGAACATCACCATTGTATGTGTATGCAAGTACCTTCACGGATGACATAAAGCACAACGGTGATATATTGGGGGTTCTTTCTTTGATCTTTTATACTGTCACTCTCATTCCTCTTCTCAAGTATGTCTTCATCGTCTTACGGGCAGCTGATAATTGCGATGGTAAGCATCATGTTCATCCTCTCTTCTCTTTAATTTATTTTCTTTTACCATTTTATTGTATGTAATAACATTTATAATTTGTCATATGTCGTTACGCCAAAGTGGGACTTATTCCAAATCATCAACTTGAAGATGCAAAAGTGTCTTATCATCAGCTGGAGTTGCCTAAGGGTAACCGTATGAAGAGGGCACCATGGCTTAAGTCTAAGCTAGAGAACAACTACTTTGCCAAGCTATTCCTCGTGCTAGTTACCATGCTTGGCACTTCTATGGTCATTGGGATTGGTCTTCTCACTCCTTGCATATCCAGTAGATTATATATTCTATTTTTATTTTTTGTTTGTCTAGCAATTAGAACGGATCCTTATAAATAAATTTATTTTTATTTAATTTTCATTATTCCAAGAACATGATTAATTTAAATCCATACAATCATTTTATTTTCACCATGTCAAACATATAGATGAAACTCGAAATAAAAAAACACCATATATGGAATAAATAATATTTTATTTGCTTTACAGTTTTGTCTACTTTTGGAGGGATCAAGTAAGCGGCTCCTTCAATAACTAACATTAGGTTTACTACACTCTCTAGTGTTTACTCTTTTGTATACACTAGTACATATATCCGTGCAATGCATGGGAAAAGAAATAGTAGAACTAATATTGCATCTTGATAAAAATGCAAAACAGGAGCATGACAATTTTTAGCAACTGTATATTTTGCGTGTGCGCGCGAGCACATGCGTGCATGTGTGCGTGTGTGGGGGTGGGGTATGTGTGCGTGCACGCGCCAAAATTCCATGTTCATTATAAAATACTCAAAAAAATATGAAAAGGAGTCCCAAATAACACTCATACATCATGGAATAACACTCGGAACTAATAAACATGATAATGCACATCACAAAGTCTGCCCAAATTTGTATCAGTCATCAAGTTATAACCAATAAACACAACATTTATCGAACCAATCCAATTGAGCATGTGAACATTAAAATAAGAATTGTTACTTATCTTACAAATTATATGTATTTCATTTTACAACATATATTTGAGACATGAAAATATAAAGAAGTAAGTCTTACCTATCTCAGATTTTGAATGTGACAAATTTTTTTAATTAATTCCGTTTTCGTGGCAATTAATAATTAATATGAAATGAATATCAATTAGCAAATTGCAATGTAAAGGAAAGTGATTAAATGTGCAATCAATTTCAAAATTACGTTCAAAATTACAATCAATTATTTTAAACGAAATTGGCAATTTTTAAAAGGATAAAATTACAACGTCAATAACAATAATGTTGATTGCGTCAAACAAAAGTATTGATCGTATAACATTTCCGGATCTTTGCAACTAAACTTGACTGGCAAAATTTTCTTTTCTTTACAAAAAATAATATATTCTATTGCATGACAATGTATTTTGTACCAATTCACATTTGTTTTGGAAAATATTAATGATGTTATCAATTATAAAAGGACTTTTGTGAGTTCAATACGAATGATAATGTGATTTTGACAAAAATCACATAATGATTAAAAATAAAATTGCTTTTTTTTTATAAAAATCAATAATGCATATTTCTCATTAGGGTTATAGAAAGAGAGAATAAATGAGAATTAAATGAGTTAGAGAAAATTAAGGAGAAGACAGAAAGAAATTGGGGTGGTGCGAAATGACGATTTTAAATAAAATTACAGGGACCGAAATGGGTATTAACCCTTATTATTATTATATTTTAGGGGCCATCGATGTCAGTGATTGTGCATCGAGCGTTTGAAAGCATCGGAATAGTTTATGGAGACATAGGAACATCACAATTGTATGTGTATGCAAGTACCTTCACGGATGGCATAAAGCACAACGGTGATATATTGGGGGTTCTTTCTTTGATCTTTTATACTGTCACTCTCATTCCTCTTATGAAGTATGTCTTCATCGTCTTACGGGCAACTGATAATTGCGTTGGTAAGCATCATGTTCATCCTATGTTCTCTTTAATTTATTTTCTTTTACCATTTTATTGTTTGTAATAACATTTATAATTTGTGATATGCCGTTATGCCAAAGTGGGACTTATTCCAAATCATCAACTTGAAGATGCAAAAGTGTCTTATTATTAGCTGGAGTTGCCTAAGGATAACCGTATGAAGAGGGCTTCATGGCTTTAGTCTAAGCTAGAGAACAGCTACTTTGCCCAGCTATTCCTCTTGCTAGTTACCATGCTTGGAACTTCTATGGTCATTGGGGTTGGTGTTCTCACTCCTTGCATATCCGGAAGATTATATATTCTATTTTTATTTTTTGTTTGTCTAGCAATTAGAACGGATCCTTATAAATAAATTTATTTTTATTTAATTTTCATTATTCCAAGAACATGATTAATTTAAATCCATACAATCATTTTATTTTCACCATGTCAAACATATAGATGATACTTGAAATAAAAAAAACCCCATATATGGAATAAATAATATTTTATTTGGTTTACAGTTTTGTCTGCTTTGGGAGGGATCAAGGAAGCGGCTCCTTCAATAACTAACATTAGGTTTACTACACTCTCTAGTCTTTACTCTTTTGTATGCACTAGTACATATATCCGTGCAATGCATGGGAAAAGAAATAGTAGAACTAATATTGCATCTTGATGAAAATGCAAAACAGGAGCATGACAATTTTTAGCAACTGTATATTTTGCGTGTGTGCGCGAGCACGTGCGTGCATGTGTGCGTGTGTGGGGGTGGGGTATGTGTGCGTGCACGCGCCAAAATTCCATTTTCATTACAAAATACTCAAAAAAATATGAAAAGAAGTCCCTAACAGCACTCATACATCATGGAATAACACTCGAAACTAATAAAAATGATAATGCACATCACAAAGTCTGCCCAAATTTGTATCAGTCATCAAGTTATATCCAATAAACACAATATTTATCGAACCAATCCAATTGAGCACGTGAACATTAAAATAACAATTGTTGCTTATCTTACAAATTATAAGTAATTCATTTTACAACAAATATTTGAGACATGAAAATATAAAGAAGTAAGTCTTACCTATCTCAGATTTCGAATGTGACAAATTTTTTTAATTAATTCCGTTTTCATGGCAATTAATAATTAATATGAAATGAATTTTCATTGACATATCAATTAGCAAATTGCATTATAAAGGAAAGTGATTAAATGTGCATTCAATTTGAAAATTACGTTCAAAATTACAATCAACTATTTTAAACAAAATTGCCAATTTTTAAAAGGATAAAATTACAAGGTCAATAACAATAATGTTGATTGCGTCAAAAAAAAGTATTGATCGTATAATATTTCCTGATCTTTGCCACTAAACTTGAGGGGCAAAATTTTCTTTTCTTTTCAAAAAATAATATATTATATTGGATGACAATGTATTTTGTACCAATTCACATTTGTTTTGGAAAATATTAATGATGTTATCAATTATAAAAGGACTTTTGTGAGTTCAATACGAATGATAATGTGATTTTGACAAAAATCACGTCACATAATGACTAAAATAAAATTGCTTTTTTTTTTATAAAAATAAATAATGCATATTTCTCGTTAGGGTTATAGAAAGAGAGAATAAATGAGAATTAAATGAGTTAGAGAAAATTAAGGAGAAGAGAGAAAGAAATTGGGGTGGTGCGAAATGACGGTTTTAAATAAAATTACAGCGACCAAAATAGGTATTAACCATTATTAATATTATATTTTAGGGGCCATCGACGTCAGTGATTGTGCATTGAGCGTTTGAAAGCATCGGAATAGTTTATGGAGACATACGAACATCACCATTGTATGTGTATGCAAGTACCTTCACGGATGACATAAAGCACAACGGTGATATATTGGGGGTTCTTTCTTTGATCTTTTATACTGTCACTCTCATTCCTCTTCTCAAGTATGTCTTCATCGTCTTACGGGCAGCTGATAATTGCGATGGTAAGCATCATGTTCATCCTCTCTTCTCTTTAATTTATTTTCTTTTACCATTTTATTGTATGTAATAACATTTATAATTTGTCATATGTCGTTACGCCAAAGTGGGACTTATTCCAAATCATCAACTTGAAGATGCAAAAGTGTCTTATCATCAGCTGGAGTTGCCTAAGGGTAACCGTATGAAGAGGGCACCATGGCTTAAGTCTAAGCTAGAGAACAACTACTTTGCCAAGCTATTCCTCGTGCTAGTTACCATGCTTGGCACTTCTATGGTCATTGGGATTGGTCTTCTCACTCCTTGCATATCCAGTAGATTATATATTCTATTTTTATTTTTTGTTTGTCTAGCAATTAGAACGGATCCTTATAAATAAATTTATTTTTATTTAATTTTCATTATTCCAAGAACATGATTAATTTAAATCCATACAATCATTTTATTTTCACCATGTCAAACATATAGATGAAACTCGAAATAAAAAAACACCATATATGGAATAAATAATATTTTATTTGCTTTACAGTTTTGTCTACTTTTGGAGGGATCAAGTAAGCGGCTCCTTCAATAACTAACATTAGGTTTACTACACTCTCTAGTGTTTACTCTTTTGTATACACTAGTACATATATCCGTGCAATGCATGGGAAAAGAAATAGTAGAACTAATATTGCATCTTGATAAAAATGCAAAACAGGAGCATGACAATTTTTAGCAACTGTATATTTTGCGTGTGCGCGCGAGCACATGCGTGCATGTGTGCGTGTGTGGGGGTGGGGTATGTGTGCGTGCACGCGCCAAAATTCCATGTTCATTATAAAATACTCAAAAAAATATGAAAAGGAGTCCCAAATAACACTCATACATCATGGAATAACACTCGGAACTAATAAACATGATAATGCACATCACAAAGTCTGCCCAAATTTGTATCAGTCATCAAGTTATAACCAATAAACACAACATTTATCGAACCAATCCAATTGAGCATGTGAACATTAAAATAAGAATTGTTACTTATCTTACAAATTATATGTATTTCATTTTACAACATATATTTGAGACATGAAAATATAAAGAAGTAAGTCTTACCTATCTCAGATTTTGAATGTGACAAATTTTTTTAATTAATTTAGTTTTCGTGGCAATTAATAATTAATATGAAATGAATATCAATTAGCAAATTGCAATGTAAAGGAAAGTGATTAAATGTGCAATCAATTTCAAAATTACGTTCAAAATTACAATCAATTATTTTAAACGAAATTGGCAATTTTTAAAAGGATAAAATTACAACGTCAATAACAATAATGTTGATTGCGTCAAACAAAAGTATTGATCGTATAACATTTCCGGATCTTTGCAACTAAACTTGACTGGCAAAATTTTCTTTTCTTTACAAAAAATAATATATTCTATTGCATGACAATGTATTTTGTACCAATTCACATTTGTTTTGGAAAATATTAA
Organism: Calophaca sinica; assembly: GCA_037113605.1. Classification (NCBI taxonomy): domain Eukaryota; kingdom Viridiplantae; phylum Streptophyta; class Magnoliopsida; order Fabales; family Fabaceae; genus Calophaca; species Calophaca sinica. The sequence goes on along the minus strand of CM073730.1, from coordinate 25,954,419 downwards.
TGATGTTATCAATTATAAAAGGACTTTTGTGAGTTCAATACGAATGATAATGTGATTTTGACAAAAATCACGTCACATAATGATTAAAAATAAAATTGCTTTTTTTTTATAAAAATCAATAATGCATATTTCTCATTAGGGTTATAGAAAGAGAGAATAAATGAGAATTAAATGAGTTAGAGAAAATTAAGGAGAAGACAGAAAGAAATTGGGGTGGTGCGAAATGACGATTTTAAATAAAATTACAGGGACCGAAATGGGTATTAACCCTTATTATTATTATATTTTAGGGGCCATCGATGTCAGTGATTGTGCATCGAGCGTTTGAAAGCATCGGAATAGTTTATGGAGACATAGGAACATCACAATTGTATGTGTATGCAAGTACCTTCACGGATGGCATAAAGCACAACGGTGATATATTGGGGGTTCTTTCTTTGATCTTTTATACTGTCACTCTCATTCCTCTTATGAAGTATGTCTTCATCGTCTTACTGAACAGCGATAATTGCGTTGGTAAGCATCATGTTCATCCTATGTTCTCTTTAATTTATTTTCTTTTACCATTTTATTGTTTGTAATAACATTTATAATTTGTGATATGCCGTTATGCCAAAGTGGGACTTATTCCAAATCATCAACTTGAAGATGCAAAAGTGTCTTATTATTAGCTGGAGTTGCCTAAGGATAACCGTATGAAGAGGGCTTCATGGCTTTAGTCTAAGCTAGAGAACAGCTACTTTGCCAAGCTATTCCTCTTGCTAGTTACCATGCTTGGAACTTCTATGGTCATTGGGGTTGGTGTTCTCACTCCTTGCATATCCGGAAGATTATATATTCTATTTTTATTTTTTGTTTGTCTAGCAATTAGAACGGATCCTTATAAATAAATTTATTTTTATTTAATTTTCATTATTCCAAGAACATGATTAATTTAAATCCATACAATCATTTTATTTTCACCATGTCAAACATATAGATGATACTTGAAATAAAAAAACCCCATATATGGAATAAATAATATTTTATTTGGTTTACAGTTTTGTCTGCTTTGGGAGGGATCAAGGAAGCGGCTCCTTCAATAACTAACATTAGGTTTACTACACTCTCTAGTCTTTACTCTTTTGTATGCACTAGTACATATATCCGTGCAATGCATGGGAAAAGAAATAGTAGAACTAATATTGCATCTTGATGAAAATGCAAAACAGGAGCATGACAATTTTTAGCAACTGTATATTTTGCGTGTGTGCGCGAGCACGTGCGTGCATGTGTGCGTGTGTGGGGGTGGGGTATGTGTGCGTGCACGCGCCAAAATTCCATTTTCATTACAAAATACTCAAAAAAATATGAAAAGAAGTCCCTAACAGCACTCATACATCATGGAATAACACTCGGAACTAATAAACATGATAATGCCCATCACAAAGTCTGCTCAAATTTGTGTCAGTCATCATGTTATATCCAATAAACACAACATTTATCGAACCAATCCAATTGAGCATTGAACATTAAAATAACAATTGTTGCTTATCTTACAAATTATATGTAATTCATTTTACAACATATATTTGAGACATGAAAATATAAAGAAGTAAGTCTTACCTATCTCAGATTTCGAATGTGACAAATTTTTTTAATTAATTCCTTTTTCGTGGCAATTAATAATTAATATGAAATGAATTTTCATTGGCATATCAATTACCAAATTGCATTATAAAGGAAAGTGATTAAATGTGCAATCAATTTCAAAATTACGTTAAAAATTACAATCAATTATTTTAAACGAAATTGGCAATTTTTAAAAGGATAAAATTACAATGTCAATAACAATAATGTTGATTGCGTCAAAAAAAAGTATTGATCGTATAACATTTCTGATCTTTGCCACTAAACTTGGTGGCGAATTTTCTTTTCTTTACAAAAATAATATATTCTATTGCATGACAATGTATTTTGTACCAATTCACATTTGTTTTGGAAAATATTAATGATGTTATCAATTATAAAAGGACTTTTGTGAGTTCAATACGAATGATAATGTGATTTTGACAAAAATCACGTCACATAATGATTAAAAATAAAATTGCTTTTTTTTGATAAAAATCAATAATGCATATTTCTCGTTAGGGTTATAGAAAGAGAGAATAAATGAGAATTAAATGAGTTAGAGAAAATTAAGGAGAAGAGAGAAAGAAATTGGGGTGGTGCGAAATGACGATTTTAAATAAAATTACAGTGTCCGAAATGGGTATTAACCCTTATTATTATTATTATATTTTAGGGGCCATCGATGTCAGTGATTGTGCATCGAGCGTTTGAAAGCATCGGAATAGTTTATGGAGACATAGGAACATCACAATTGTATATGTATGCAAGTACCTTCACGGATGGCATAAAGCACAACGGTGATATATTGGGGGTTCTTTCTTTGATCTTTTATACTGTCACTCTCATTCCTCTAATGAAGTATGTCTTTATCGTCTTACGGGCAACTGATAATTGCGATGGTAAGCATCATGTTCATCCTATGTTCTCTTTAATTTATTTTCTTTTACCATTTTATTGTTTGTAATAACATTTATAATTTGTGATATGCCGTTATGCCAAAGTGGGACTTATTCCAAATCATCAACTTGAAGATGCAAAAGTGTCTTATTATTAGCTGGAGTTGCCTAAGGATAACCGTATGAAGAGGGCTTCATGGCTTTAGTCTAAGCTAGAGAACAGCTACTTTGCCAAGCTATTCCTCTTGCTAGTTACCATGCTTGGAACTTCTATGGTCATTGGGGTTGGTGTTCTCACTCCTTGCATATCCGGAAGATTATATATTCTATTTTTATTTTTTGTTTGTCTAGCAATTAGAACGGATCCTTATAAATAAATTTATTTTTATTTAATTTTCATTATTCCAAGAACATGATTAATTTAAATCCATACAGTCAATTTATTTTCACCATGTCAAACATATAGATGATACTTGAAATAAAAAAACCCCATATATGGAATAAATAATATTTTATTTGGTTTACAGTTTTGTCTGCTTTGGGAGGGATCAAGGAAGCGGCTCCTTCAATAACTAACATTAGGTTTACTACACTCTCTAGTCTTTACTCTTTTGTATGCACTAGTACATATATCCGTGCAATGCATGGGAAAAGAAATAGTAGAACTAATATTGCATCTTGATGAAAATGCAAAATAGGAGCATGACAATTTTTAGCAACTGTATATTTTGCGTGTGCGCGCAAGCACGTGCGTGCATGTGTGCGTGTGTGGGGGTGGGGTATGTGTGCGTGCACGCGCCAAAATTCCATGTTCATTACAAAATACTCAAAAAAATATGAAAAGAAGTCCCTAACCGCACTCATACATCAAGGAATAACACTCGGTACTAATAAACATGATAATGCCCATCACAAAGTCTGCTCAAATTTGTGTCAGTCATCATGTTATATCCAATAAACACAACATTTATCGATCATTAAAATAAGAATTGTTATATCCAATCCAATCCAATCCAATCCAATTGAGCATGTGAACATTAAAATAAGAATTGTTACTTATCTTACAAATTATATGTAATTCATTTTACAACATATATTTGAGACATGAAAATATAAAGAAGTAAGTCTTACCTATCTCAGATTTTGAATGTGACAATTTTTTTTAATTAACTCCGTTTTCGTGGCAATTAATAATTAATATGAAAAGAATTTTCATTGGCATATCAATTACCAAATTGCATTATAAAGGAAAGTGATTAAATGTGCAATCAATTTCAAAATTACGTTCAAAATTACAATCAATTATTTTAAACGAAATTGGCAATTTTTAAAAGGATAAAATTACAACGTCAATAACAATAATGTTGATTGCGTCAAAAAAAGTATTGATCGTATAACATTTCCTGATCTTTGCCACTAAACTTGACTGGCAGAATTTTCTTTTCTTTACAAAAAATAATATATTCTATTGCATGACAATGTATTTTGTACCAATTCACATTTGTTTTGGAAAATATTAATGATGTTATCAATTATAAAAGGACTTTTGTGAGTTCAATATGAATGATAACGTGATTTTGACAAAAATCACGTCACATAATGATTAAAAATAAAATTGCTTTTTTTTTTATAGAAATCAATAATGCATATTTCTCGTTAGGGATATAGAAAGAGAGAATAAATGAGAATTAAATGAGTTAGAGAAAATTAAGGAGAAGAGAGAAAGAAATTGGGGTGGTGCGAAATGACGATTTTAAATAAAATTATAGGGACCGAAATGGGTATTAACCCTTATTATTATTATATCTTAGGGGCCATCGATGTCAGTTATTGTGCATCGAGCGTTTGAAAGCATCGAAATAGTTTATGGAGACATAGGAACATCACCATTGTATGTGTATGCAAGTACCTTCACGGATGGCATAAAGCACAACGGTGATATATTGGGGGTTCTTTCTTTGATCTTTTATACTATCACTCTCATTCCTCTTATCAAGTATGTCTTCATCGTCTTACGGGCAACTGATAATGGCGATGGTAAGCATCATGTTCATCCTCTGTTCTCTTTAATTTATTTTCTTTTACCATTTTATTGTTTGTAATAACATTTATAATTTGTGATATGCCATTATGCCAAAGTGGGACTTATTCCAAATCATCAACTTGAAGATGCAAAAGTGTCTTATTATCAGCTGGAGTTGCCCAAGGATAACCGTATGAAGAGGGCTTCATGGCTTAAGTCTAAGCTAGAGAACAGCTATTTTGCCAAGCTATTCCTTTTGCTAGTTACCATGCTTGGCACTTCTATGGTCATTGGGGTAGGTGTTCTCACTCCTTGCATATCTGGTAGATTATATATTCTATTTTTATTTTTTGTTTGTCTAGCAATTAGAACGGATCCTTATAATTAAATTTAATTTTATTTAATTTTCATTATTCCAAGAACATGACTAATTTAAATCCATACAATCATTTTATTTTCACCGTGTCAAACATATAGATGAAATTTGAAATAAAAAAACACTATATCTGGAATAAATAATATTTTATTTGGTTTGCAGTTTTGTCTGCTTTGGAAGGGATCAAGGAAGCAGCTCCTTCAATAACTAACATTAGGTTTACTACACTCTCAAGTCTTTACTCTTTTGTATACACTAGTACAAATATCCATGCAATGCATGGGAAAAGAAATTATAAAACTAATATTGCACCTCCATAAAAATGCAAAACAGGAGCACGATGATTTTCATCAACTGTAGATTGTGTGTGTGCGTGCGTGCACGTGCGTACATGCGTGCGTGTTTGGGGGTGGGGTGTGCGTGCGTGCGTGCGCCAAAATTCCATGTTCATTACAAAATACTCAAAAAGATATGAAAAGGAGTCCCTAATAACACACATACATCATGGAATAACACTAGGAACTAATAAACATGATAATGCACATCACAAAGTCTGCCCAAATTTGTATCAGTCATCAAGTTATATCCAATAAACACAACATTTATCGAACCAATCCAATTGAGCACGTGAACATTAAAATAAGAATTGTCACTTATCTTACAAATTATATGTAATTCATTTTACAACATATATTTGAGACATGAAAATATAAAGAAGTAAGTCTTAACTATCTCAGATTTTGAATGTGACAATTTTTTTTAATTAATTCCATTTTCATGGCAATTAATAATTAATATGAAATGAATTTTCATTGGCATATCAATTAGCAAATTGCATTATAAAGGAAAGTGATTAAATGTGCATTCAATTTTAAAATTACGTTCAAAACTACAATCAACTATTTTAAACGAAATTGCCAATTTTTAAAAGGATAAAATTACAAGGTCAATAACAATAATGTTGATTGCGTCAAAAAAAGTATTGATCGTATAATATTTCTGATCTTCGCCACTAAACTTGAGTGGCAAAATTTTATTTTCTTTTCAAAAATTATATTTTCTATTGCATGACAATGTATTTTGTACTAATTCACATTTGTTTTGGAAAATATTAATGATGTTATCAATTATAAAAGGACTTTTGTGTCTTCAATACGAATGATAACGTGATTTTGACAAAAATCACGTCACATAATGATTAAAAATAAAATTGCTTTTTATAGAAATCAATAATGCATATTTCTCGTTAGGGATATAGAAAGAGAGAATAAATGAGAATTAAATGAGTTAGAGAAAATTAAGGAGAAGAGAGAAAGAAATTGGGGTGGTGCGAAATGACGATTTTAAATAAAATTACAGGGACCGAAATGGGTATTAACCCTTATTATTATTATATCTTAGGGGCCATCGATGTCAGTTATTGTGCATCGAGCGTTTGAAAGCATCGGCATAGTTTATGGAGACATAGGAACATCACCATTGTATGTGTATGCAAGTACCTTCACGGATGGCATAAAGCACAACGGTGATATATTGGGGGTTCTTTCTTTGATCTTTTATACTATCACTCTCATTCCTCTTATCAAGTATGTCTTCATCGTCTTACGGGCAACTGATAATGGCGATGGTAAGCATCATGTTCATCCTCTGTTCTCTTTAATTTATTTTCTTTTACCATTTTATTGTTTGTAATAACATTTATAATTTGTGATATGCCATTATGCCAAAGTGGGACTTATTCCAAATCATCAACTTGAAGATGCAAAAGTGTCTTATTATCAGCTGGAGTTGCCCAAGGATAACCGTATGAAGAGGGCTTCATGGCTTAAGTCTAAGCTAGAGAACAGCTACTTTGCCAAGCTATTCCTCTTGCTAGTTACCATGCTTGGCACTTCTATGGTCATTGGGGTAGGTGTTCTCACTCCTTGCATATCTGGTAGATTATATATTCTATTTTTATTTTTTGTTTGTCTAGCAATTAGAACGGATCCTTATAATTAAATTTAATTTTATTTAATTTTCATTATTCCAAGAACATGACTAATTTAAATCCATACAATCATTTTATTTTCACCGTGTCAAACATATAGATGAAACTTGAAATAAAAAAACCCCATATATGGAATAAATAATATTTTATTTGGTTTACAGTTTTGTCTGCTTTGGGAGGGATCAAGGAAGCGGCTCCTTCAATAACTAACATTAGGTTTACTACACTCTCTAGTCTTTACTCTTTTGTATACACTAGTACATATATCCGTGCAATGCATGGGAAAAGAAATAGTAGAACTAATATTGCATCTTGATAAAAATGCAAAACAGGAGCATGACAATTTTTAGCAACTGTATATTTTGCGTGTGTGCGCGAGCACGTGCGTGCATGTGTGCGTGTGTGGGGGTGGGGTATGTGTGAGTGCACGCGCCAAAATTCCATGTTCATTACAAAATACTCAAAAAAATATGAAAAGAAGTCCCTAACAGCATTCATACATCATGGAATAACACTCGGAACTAATAAAGATGATAATGCACATCACAAAGTCTGCTCAAATTTGTGTCAGTCATCAAGTTATATCCAATAAACACAACATTTATCGAACCAATCCAATTGAGCATGTGAACATTAAAATAAGAATTGTTACTTATCTTACAAATTATATGTAATTCATTTTACAACATATATTTGAGACATGAAAATATAAAGAAGTAAGTCTTACCTATCTCAGATTTTGAATGTGACAAATTTTTTTAATTAATTCCTTTTTCGTGGCAATTAATAATTAATATGAAATGAATTTTCATAGGCATATCAATTACCAAATTGCATTATAAAGGAAAGTGATTAAATGTGCAATCAATTTCAAAATTACGTTAAAAATTACAATCAATTATTTTAAACGAAATTGGCAATTTTTAAAAGGATAAAATTACAATGTCAATAACAATAATGTTGATTGCGTCAAAAAAAAGTATTGATCGTATAACATTTCCTGATCTTTGCCACTAAACTTGACTGGCAGAATTTTATTTTCTTTACAAAAAATAATATATTCTATTGCATGACAATGTATTTTGTACCAATTCACATTTGTTTTGGAAAATATTAATGATGTTATCAATTATAAAAGGACTTTTGTGAGTTCAATACGAATGATAATGTGATTTTGACAAAAATCACGTCACATAATGATTAAAAATAAAATTGCTTTTTTTTGATAAAATTCAATAATGCATATTTCTCGTTAGGGTTATAGAAAGAGAGAATAAATGAGAATTAAATGAGTTAGAGAAAATTAAGGAGAAGAGAGAAAGAAATTGGGGTGGTGCGAAATGACGATTTTAAATAAAATTACAGTGACCGAAATGGGTATTAACCCTTATTATTATTATTATATTTTAGGGGCCATCAATGTCAGTGATTGTGCATCAAGCGTTTGAAAGCATCGGAATAGTTTATGGAGACATAGGAACATCACAATTGTATATGTATGCAAGTACCTTCACGGATGGCATAAAGCACAACGGTGATATATTGGGGGTTCTTTCTTTGATCTTTTATACTGTCACTCTCATTCCTCTTATGAAGTATGTCTTTATTGTCTTACGGGCAACTGATAATTGCGATGGTAAGCATCATGTTCATCCTGTGTTCTCTTTAATTTATTTTCTTTTACCATTTTATTGTTTGTAATAACATTTATAATTTGTGATATGCCGTTATGCCAAAGTGGGACTTATTCCAAATCATCAACTTGAAGATGCAAAAGTGTCTTATTATTAGCTGGAGTTGCCTAAGGATAACCGTATGAAGAGGGCTTCATGGCTTTGGTCTAAGCTAGAGAACAGCTACTTTGCCAAGCTATTCCTCTTGCTAGTTACCATGCTTGGCACTTCTATGGTCATTGGGGTTGGTGTTCTCACTCCTTGCATATCCGGAAGATTATATATTCTATTTTTAGTTTTTGTTTGTCTAGCAATTAGAACGGATCCTTATAAATAAATTTATTTTTATTTAATTTTCATTATTCCAAGAACATGATTAATTTAAATCCATACAATCATTTTATTTTCACCATGTCAAACATATAGATGAAACTTGAAATAAAAAAACACCATATATGGAATAAATAATATTTTATTTGGTTTACGCTTTGTCTGCACTTTGGGAGGGATCAAGGAAGCGGCTCCTTCAATAACTAACATTAGGTTTACTACACTCTCTAGTCTTTACTCTTTTGTATGCACTAGTACATATATCCGTGCAATGCATGGGAAAAGAAATAGTAGAACTAATATTGCATCTTGATGAAAATGCAAAACAGGAGCATGACAATTTTTAGCAATCAGATATTTTATGGTCTTGGCGCAAAGCGTGCGTGCATGTGTGCGTGTGTGGGGGTGGGGTATGTGTGCGTGCACGCGCCAAAATTCCATGTTCATTACAAAATACTCAAAAAGATATGAAAAGGAGTCCCTAATAACACACATACATCATGGAATAACACTAGGAACTAATAAACATGATAATGCACATCACAAAGTCTGCCCAAATTTGTATCAGTCATCAAGTTATATCCAATAAACACAACATTTATCGAACCAATCCAATTGAGCACGTGAACATTAAAATAAGAATTGTTACTTATCTTACAAATTATATGTAATTCATTTTACAACATATATTTGAGACATGAAAATATAAAGAAGTAAGTCTTAACTATCTCAGATTTTGAATGTGACAATTTTTTTTAATTAATTCCATTTTCATGGCAATTAATAATTAATATGAAATGAATTTTCATTGGCATATCAATTAGCAAATTGCATTATAAAGGAAAGTGATTAAATGTGCATTCAATTTTAAAATTACGTTCAAAACTACAATCAACTATTTTAAACGAAATTGCCAATTTTTAAAAGGATAAAATTACAAGGTCAATAACAATAATGTTGATTGCGTCAAAAAAAAGTATTGATCGTATAATATTTCCTGATCTTCGCCACTAAACTTGAGTGGCAAAATTTTATTTTCTTTTCAAAAAATTATATATTCTATTGCATGACAATGTATTTTGTACCAATTCACATTTGTTTTGGAAAATATTAATGATGTTATCAATTATAAAAGGACTTTTGTGTCTTCAATACGAATGATAACGTGATTTTGACAAAAATCACGTCACATAATGATTAAAAATAAAATTGCTTTTTTTTTTATAGAAATCAATAATGCATATTTCTCGTTAGGGATATAGAAAGAGAGAATAAATGAGAATTAAATGAGTTAGAGAAAATTAAGGGGAAGAGAGAAAGAAATTGGGGTGGTGCGAAATGACGATTTTAAATAAAATTACAGGGACCGAAATGGGTATTAACCCTTATTATTATTATATCTTAGGGGCCATCGATGTCAGTTATTGTGCATCGCGCGTTTGAAAGCATCGGAATAGTTTATGGAGACATAGGAACATCACCATTGTATGTGTATGCAAGTACCTTCACGGATGGCATAAAGCACAACGGTGATATATTGGGGGTTCTTTCTTTGATCTTTTATACTATCACTCTCATTCCTCTTATCAAGTATGTCTTCATCGTCTTACGGGCAACTGATAATGGCGATGGTAAGCATCATGTTCATCCTCTGTTCTCTTTAATTTATTTTCTTTTACCATTTTATTGTTTGTAATAACATTTATAATTTGTGATATGCCATTATGCCAAAGTGGGACTTATTCCAAATCATCAACTTGAAGATGCAAAAGTGTCTTATTATCAGCTGGAGTTGCCCAAGGATAACCGTATGAAGAGGGCTTCATGGCTTAAGTCTAAGCTAGAGAACAGCTACTTTGCCAAGCTATTCCTCTTGCTAGTTACCATGCTTGGCACTTCTATGGTCATTGGGGTAGGTGTTCTCACTCCTTGCATATCTGCTAGAGTATATATTCTATTTTTATTTTTTGTTTGTCTAGCAATTACAACGGATCCTTATAATTAAATTTAATTTTATTTAATTTTCATTATTCCAAGAACATGACTAATTTAAATCCATACAATCATTTTATTTTCACCGTGTCAAACATATAGATGAAACTTGAAATAAAAAAACCCCATATATGGAATAAATAATATTTTATTTGGTTTACAGTTTTGTCTGCTTTGGGAGGGATCAAGGAAGCGGCTCCTTCAATAACTAACATTAGGTTTACTACACTCTCTAGTCTTTACTCTTTTGTATGCACTAGTACATATATCCATGCAATGCATGGGAAAAGAAATAGTAGAACTAATATTGCATCTTGATAAAAATGCAAAACAGGAGCACGACAATTTTCAGCAACTGTAGATTGTGGGTGTGCGCGCGAGCACGTGCGTGCATGTGTGCGTGTGTGGGGGTGGGGTATGTGTGCGTGCACGCGCCAAAATTCCTTGTTCATTTCAAAATACTCAAAAAGATATGAAAAGAAGTCCCTAACAGCACTCATACATCATGGAATAACACTCGGAACTAATAAACATGATAATGCACATCACAAAGTCTGCTCAAATTTGTGTCAGTCATCAAGTTATATCCAATAAACACAACATTTATCGAACCAATCCAATTGAGCACGTGAACATTAAAATAAAAATTGTTACTTATCTTACAAATTATATGTAATTCATTTTACAACATATATTTGAGACATGAAAATATAAAGAAGTAAGTCTTACCTATCTCAGATTTTGAATGTGACAAATTTTTTTAATTAATTCCGTTTTCATGGCAATTAATAATTAATATGAAATGAATTTTCATTGGCATATCAATTAGCAAATTGCATTATAAAGGAAAGTGATTAAATGTGCAATCAATTTTAAAATTACGTTCAAAACTACAATCAATTATTTTAAACGAAATTGGCAATTTTTAGAAGGATAAAATTACAAGGTCAATAACAATAATGTTGATTGCGTTAAAAAAAAGTATTGATCGTATAACATTTCCTGATCTTTGCCACTAAACTTGACTGGCAGAATTTTCTTTTCTTTACAAAAAATAATATATTCTATTGCATGACAATGTATTTTGTACCAATTCACATTTGTTTTGGAAAATATTAATGATGTTATCAATTATAAAAGGACTTTTGTGAGTTCAATACGAATGATAATGTGATTTTGACAAAAATCACGTCACATAATGATTAAAAATAAAATTGCTTTTTTTTGATAAAAATCAATAATGCATATTTCTCGTTAGGGTTATAGAAAGAGAGAATAAATGAGAATTAAATGAGTTAGAGAAAATTAAGGAGAAGAGAGAAAGAAATTGGGGTGGTGCGAAATGACGATTTTAAATAAAATTACAGGGACCGAAATGGGTATTAACCCTTATTATTATTATATTTTAGGGGCCATCGATGTCAGTGATTGTGCATCGATCGTTTGAAAGCATTGGAATAGTTTATGGAGACATAGGAACATCACAATTGTATGTGTATGCAAGTACCTTCACGGATGGCATAAAGCACAACGGTGATATATTGGGGGTTCTTTCTTTGATCTTTTATACTGTCACTCTCTTTCCTCTTATGAAGTATGTCTTCATCGTCTTACGGGCAACTGATAATTGCGATGGTAAGCATCATGTTCATCCTCTGTTCTCTTTAATTTATTTTCTTTTACCATTTTATTGTTTGTAATAACATTTATAATTTGTGATATGTCGTTATGCCAAAGTGGGACTTATTCCAAATCATCAACTTGAAGATGCAAAAGTGTCTTATTATCAGCTGGAGTTGCCTAAGGATAACCGTATGAAGAGGGCTTCATGGCTTTAGTCTAAGCTAGAGAACAGCTACTTTGCCAAGCTATTCCTCTTGCTAGTTACCATGCTTGGCACTTCTATGGTCATTGGGGTTGGTGTTCTCACTCCTTGCATATCCGGAAGATTATATATTCTATTTTTATTTTTTGTTTGTCTAGCAATTAGAACAGATCCTTATAAATAAATTTATTTTTATTTAATTTTCATTATTCCAAGAACATGATTAATTTAAATCCATACAATCATTTTATTTCACCATGTCAAACATATAGATGAAACTTGAAATAAAAAAACCCCATATATGGAATAAATAATATTTTATTTGGTTTACAGTTTTGTCTGCTTTGGGAGGGATCAAGGAAGCGACTCCTTCAATAACTAACATTAGGTTTACTACACTCTCTTGTCTTTACTCTTTTGTATACACTAGCACATATATCCGTACAATGCATGGGAAAAGAAATAGTAGAACTAATATTGCATCTCGATAAAAATGCAAAACAGGAGCATAATGATTTTTAGCCACTGTAGATTTTGTGTGTGCATGCATGTGTGCGTGTGTGGGGGTGGGGTATGTGTGCGTGCACGCGCCAAAATTCTATGTTCATTACAAAATACTCAAAAAATATGAAAAGAAGTCCCTAATAACACTCATACATCATGGAATAACACTCGGAACTAATAAACATGATAATGCACATCACAAAGTCTGCTCAAATTTGTGTCAGTCATCAAGTTATATCCAATAAACACAAAATTTATCGAACCAATCCAATTGAGCACGTGAACATTAAAATAAGAATTGTTACTTATCTTACAAATTATATGTAATTCATTTTACAACATATATTTGAGACATGAAAATATAAAGAAGTAAGTCTTACCTATCTCAGATTTTGAATGTGGCAAATTTTTTTAATTAATTCCGTTTTCATGGCAATTAATAATTAATATGAAATGATTTTCATTGGCATTTCAATTAGCAAATTGCATTATAAAGGAAAGTGATTAAATGTGCATTCAATTTGAAAATTACGTTCAAAATTACAATCAACTATTTTAAACGAAGTTGGCAATTTTTAAAAGGATAAAATTACAAGGTCAATAACAATAATGTTGATTGCGTCAAAAAAAAGTATTGATCGTATAACATTTCCTGATCTTTGCCACTAAACTTGAGTGGCAGAATTTTATTTTCTTTTCAAAAAATAATATATTCTATTGCATGACAATGTATTTTGTACCAATTCAAATTTGTTTTGGAAAATATTAATGATGTTATCAATTATAAAATGACTTTTGTGAGTTCAATACGAATGATAACGTGATTTTGACAAAAATCACGTCACATAATGATTAAAAATAAAATTGCTTCTTTTTTTATAAAAATCAATAATGCATATTTCACTTTAGGGTTATAGAAAGAGAGAATAAATGAGAATTAAATGAGTTAGAGAAAATTAAGGAGAAGAGAGAAAGAAATTTGGGTGGTGCGAAATGACGATGTTAAATAAAATTACAGGGACCAAAGTGGGTATTAACCCTTATTAATATTATATTTTAGGGGCCATCGATGTCAGTGATTATGCGTCTAGCGTTTGAAAGCATCGGAATAGTTTACGGGGACATACGAACATCACCATTGTATGTGTATGCAAGTACCTTCACGGATGGCATAAAGCACAACGGTGATATATTGGTGGTTCTTTCATTGATCTTTTATACTATCATTCTCGTTCCTCTTATTAAGTATGTCTTCATCGACTTACGGGAAACTGATAATGGCGATGGTAAGCATCATGTTCATCCTCTGTTCTCTTTAATTTATTTTCTTTTACCATTTTATTGTTTGTAATAACATTTATAATTTGTGATATGCCATTACGCCAAAGTGGGACTTATTCCAAATCATCAACTTGAAGATGCAAAAGTGTCTTATTATCAGCTAGAGTTGCCTAAGGATAACCGTATGAAGAGGGCTTCATGGCATAAGTCTAAGCTAGAGAACAGCTACTTTGCCAAGCTAGTCCTCTTGCTAGTTACCATGCTTTGCACTTCTACGGTCTTTGGGGTTAGTGTTCTCACTCCTTGTGTAACACCCTAACTCTAATTAGGGGATTACTTACTAATTTAACTTGAGTTAGAATATATACGCTAGCAATTTTTCGCATACCAACGAATAAAAAGAATGATTCCTGTTTTTCAAATACTGCACTATACTTTAGTTAGTAAAACTCCTGGATACATACACGTACAAAAATATGTTAATATTATAGTCGACATAATTTAGAATTTCGAAAGCGGAATTAACTTTAAGTATTACAACTTCTTTTTCAAACGAATAATAAAGTAAAACAGTTACAAATACACATATTACTAGGACACAACCTAAGACTTAGGACGCGACTGGTAATCCGGTGACTCGGGTCTCATAGATAAGCGAGACCGAGCACAATCCAATGCTTTGAACCTCATCAACAGTTGTACCTGAAAACAACGCCCCAAAGGTGAGTTTATAAAACTCAATAACATAGACTTAGAATAAAAACACTTCTACCATTATTCTCAGCCATATGTGGTGTGCGACATATGGAAAATCCTCCCCATAAATATATACATATTTATTTGTTCACTATCCTTAATCAAACCTCAAACATGATAGTGCAACTAAGTTTCCAACTCCCAAACACACATCAGCACATAACCTAAACATAACACGATCACTTTTCACCAAGCTCATTTCATAATCACATATTTACAAGCAAATTACAATTCATAGTAATGCAGTTGACATCTTTAAAGAGAGAAGCAATTGTAAACAAATGTCCAAAGGACCACAATGAATGTCCCCACTTGACCCAGCCCAATTGCAGAATGGGTAAAATCCTATATATAGAAGGATAAAGTCAAGGGGCCCCCAACGGCAAAGATGGTAGCTAATCACTTACGATGGGGTTGCAGAGCAAATTGCAAACATTCCAAACAATTCCTATCAGAGGAATACAAGCGCCTTATATTGTAACAACCCAGGTATACTCCCCCAGCCTCCGCCTATATGGGGTGACTGGCTCGGATTAATCAAGGATATATTACTCACATGACTTCACACACAATTCTATCAAGGAGCACTAATTAATAATGCAATACATATCACAAGAATCATAGAATGTACCCACTTGGCAAAGCCCAAAGATCAAAATGAGCAAGGACCTATAGAAGTCCTACCAAGGGGTCCCCGCCATCGAAAGTGACCGAAGTACCTATATGATGGGTTTGCAGTTAAAACGCAAACATCCTCACACATAAACAATTTTCAATCCAATCCAAGATGATTTCAACAAGGATTTCAAAGCCACATACACATGTATTACTTAGGAATCCAAAACATATTAAGAAACCAGGATCATTAGGTAACTTAAAATGTGTAAAGAGGATTAATACCCTTATCAAAGTATCGTCTACACTAAGCGAATACATATATCTTAGTGCATGCGAATTCAATCTCAAATAACTTATTGCCTCAAAATCATACAAATGGGCTAGCTCGAATGTCGGGCCTCAACAAGACCGAAATCATACATATTTAACATACAAGATAACTATATTAAATATTCCGATTAGAGCTCAATGGAACTCGCAATAGTACAAACATCACACATTGGTTTAGGGGGGTTGGGGGCAACCATCCAACCCTATTTCATTCAAACCCCATACAAGACCATTCAGTATGACTAATAAACTAATTATGGAACTAATAAATTTAATAGTAAAGCCTAGCACACCCTAAGGGAGGTTTTGGGGGAAGTCTATGTTACCTGAATAATCCCAAATTAGGGATTTCAATTCCAAAAATCCTCTTTCCCCTTCTTCCTTCACTTTGAGTCCATAATCATCTTCCTCAACACTTAGAAGCCACATGCAACCCCTTTTCTTCTTGCCCAAAACCTTAACCTCCATTAAAGCTTGAACCAAGCTTCCAACTTCTTCAATCAACCCCAATCAAGCATGAATCATTCTTCACAACCATTTTCGAGTTCCATCTTTTCTGAATCTCTCTCTCACGAACTCTCTCTCTAACCCTCGAGCTCTCTCTCTCTCTCTTTCTCTCTCTCGAGTTCCCTCTCTCTCTCGGCCTCTTCTCTCTCTCCCAGCCGTGAACAGTGGCGCGGCCACCACCGCTCCATTCTTCTCCCTCCTTCCTTCGATCGCCCCATTTCTTCTTCCTCTTCTTCCACGCACGCCCTTCCCTTCTTCTCTCCCTCTTTCTTTCTTTCTTTTCTTTCTTTTGTTTTTTCTGTTTTTTCCTTTCATTTTGCTTCTGCAGATCGAAATAAGGGGAAGGAATAGGGAGAATGAGAGGGTGCCAGGGTGCAAGTAAGTGGAATAGGGAGCATGGTGGGGTGATGGTCAATGGTTTAGTAAAAAACTAACTTATAGGCCCTTACTCAATTTCACAATTTAACCTTTGGTTCTTAATAAAATCTTGAGTAATTTAATCAATTAAAACTACTCCTAAATAATTAGTCCCACATTTCCTAGTTTATTGGGTAAAATTACTATTTTACCCTTTAGTTACAAATTGGTTTTAAATTACTAAATTAAGGCTATGAACTATATTTAATCCTTAGGATCAAATCCATTTTCACTTAGGATCTCTAATAATTAGGCTTAGGGAATTTGGGATGTTACACCTTGCATATCCGGTAGATTATATATTCTATTTTTATTTTTTGTTTGTCTAGCAATTAGAACGGATCCTTATAAATAAATTTATCTTTATTTAATTTTCATTATTCCAAGAACATGATTAATTTAAATCCATACAATCATTTTATTTTCACCGTGTCAAACATATAGATAAAATTTGAATTAAAAAAACACTTTATATGGAATAAATAATATTTTATTTGGTTTCCAGTTTTGTCAGCTTTGGGAGGGATCAAGGAAGCGGCTCCTTCAATAACTAACAATAGGTTTACTACACTCTCTAGTCTTTAATGTTTTGTATACACTAGTACAAATATCCATGCAATGCTTGGGAAAAGAAGTTGTAGAACTAATTTTGCATCTCGATAAAAATGCAAAACAGGAGCGCGATTATTTTCAGCAACTGTAGATTGCGTGCATGCGTGCGTGTGTGGGGGTGGGGTGTGTGTGCGTGCGCGCGCCAAAATTCCATGTTCATTACAAAATACTCAAAAAAATATGAAAAGGAGTCCCTAATAACACTCATACATCATGGAATAATACTCGGAACTAATAAACATGATAATGCACATCACAAAGTCTGCCCAAATTTGTGTCAGTCATCAAGTTATATCCAATAAACACAACATTTATCGAACCAATCCAATTGAGCACGTGAACATTAAAATAAGAATTGTTACTTATCTTACAAATTATATGTAATTCATTTTACAATATATATTTGAGACATGAAAATATAAAGAAGTAAGTCTTACCTATCTCAGATTTTGAATGTGACAAATTTTTTTAATTAATTCCGTTTTCATGGCAATTAATAATTAATATGAAATGAATTTTCATTGGCATATCAATTAGCAAATTGCATTATAAAGGAAAGTGATTAAATGTGCATTCAATTTTAAAATTACGTTCAAAACTACAATCAACTATTTTAAACGAAATTGCCAATTTTTAGAAGGATAAAATTACAAGGTCAATAACAATAATGTTGATTGCGTCAAAAAAAAGTATTGATCGTATAATATTTCCTGATCTTCGTCACTAAACTTGAGTGGCAGAATTTTATTTTCTTTTCAAAAAATAATATATTCTATTGCATGACAATGTATTTTGTACCAATTCACATTTGTTTTGGAAAATATTAATGATGTTATCAATTATAAAAGGACTTTTGTGACTTCAATACGAATGATAATGTGATTTTGACAAAAATCACGTCACATAATGATTAAAAATAAAATTGCTTTTTTTTTATAAAAATCAATAATGCATATTTCTCGTTAGGGTTATAGAAAGAGAGAATAAATGAGAATTAAATGAGTTAGAGAAAATTAAGGAGAAGAGAGAAAGAAATTGGGGTGGTGCGAAATGACGATTTTAAATAAAATTACAGGGACCGAAATGGGTATTAACCCTTATTATTATTATATCTTCTGGGCCATCGATGTCAGTGATTGTGCATCGAGCGTTTGAAAGCATCGGAATAGTTTATGGAGACATAGGAACATCACCATTGTATGTGCATGCAAGTACCTTCACGGATGGCATAAAGCACAACGGTGATATATTGGGGGTTCTTTCTTTGATCTTTTATACTATCACTCTCATTCCTCTTATCAAGTATGTCTTCATCGTCTTACGAGCAACTGATAATGGCGATGGTAAGCATCATGTTCATCCTCTGTTCTCTTTAATTTATTTTCTTTTACCATTTTATTGTTTGTAATAACATTTATAATTTGTGATATGCCATTATGCCAAAGTGGGGCTTATTCCAAATCATCAACTTGAAGATGCAAAAGTGTCTTATTATCAGCTGGAGTTGCCCAAGGATAACCGTATGAAGAGGGCTTCATGGCTTAAGTCTAAGCTAGAGAACAGCTACTTTACCAAGCTATTCCTCTTGCTAGTTACCATGCTTGGCACTTCTATGGTCATTGGGATAGGTGTTCTCACTCCTTGCATATCTGGTAGATTATATATTCTATTTTTATTTTTTGTTTGTCTAGCAATTAGAACGGATCCTTATAATTAAATTTAATTTTATTTAATTTTCATTATTCCAAGAACATGATTAATTTAAATCCATACAATCATTTTATTTTCACCGTGTCAAACATATAGATGAAATTTGAAATAAAAAAACACTATATATGGAATAAATAATATTTTATTTGGTTTGCAGTTTTGTCTGCTTTGGAAGGGATCAAGGAAGCAGCTCCTTCAATAACTAACATTAGGTTTACTACACTTTCAAGTCTTTACTCTTTTGTATACACTAGTCAAAATATCCATGCAATGCATGGGAAAAGAAATTATAAAACTAATATTGCATCTCCATAAAAATGCAAAACAGGAGCACGATGATTTTCATCAACTGTAGATTGTTTGTGTGCGTGCGTGCACGTGCGTACATGCGTGCGTGTGTGGGGGTGGGGTGTGCGTGCGTGCGTGCGCCAAAATTTCATGTTCATTACAAAATACTCAAAAAGATATGAAAAGGAGTCCCTAATAACACACATACATCATGGAATAACACTAGGAACTAATAAACATGATAATGCACATCGCAAAGTCTGCCCAAATTTGTATCAGTCATCAAGTTATATCCAATAAACACAACATTTATCGAACCAATCCAATTGTGCACGTGAACATTAAAATAAGAATTGTTACTTATCTTACAAATTCTACGTAATTCATGGCAATTAATAATTAATATGAAATGAATTTTCATTGGCATATCAATTAGCAAATTGCATTATAAAGGAAAGTGATTAAATGGCCATTCAATTTGAAAATTACATTCAAAATTACAATCAACTATTTTAAACGAAATTGCCAATTTTTAAAAGGATAAAATTACAAGGTCAATAACAATAATGTTGATTGCGTCAAAAAAAATTATTGATCGTATAATATTTCCTGATCTTTGCCACTAAACTTGAGTGGCAAAATTTTCTTTTCTTTTCAAAAAATTTTATATATTCTATTGCATGACAATGTATTTTGTACCAATTCACATTTGTTTTGGAAAATATTAATGATGTTATCAATTATAAAAGGACTTTTGTGTCTTCAATACGAATGATAACGTGATTTTGACAAAAATCACGTCACATAATGATTAAAAATAAAATTGCTTTTTTTTTATAGAAATCAATAATGCATATTTCTCGTTAGGGATATAGAAAGAGAGAATAAATGAGAATTAAATGAGTTAGAGAAAATTAAGGAGAAGAGAGAAAGAAATTGGGGTGGTGCGAAATGACGATTTTAAATAAAATTACAGGGACCGAAATGGGTAATAACCCTTATTATTATTATATCTTAGGGGCCATCGATGTCAGTTATTGTGCATCGAGCGTTTGAAAGCATCGGAATAGTTTATGGAGACATAGGAACATCACCATTGTATGTGTATGCAAGTACCTTCACGGATGGCATAAAGCACAACGGTGATATATTGGGGGTTCTTTCTTTGATCTTTTATACTATCACTCTCATTCCTCTTATCAAATATGTCTTCATCGCCTTACAGCAACTGATAATGGCGATGGTAAGCATCATGTTCATCCTCTGTTCTCTTTAATTTATTTTCTTTACCATTTTATTGTTTGTAATAACATTTATAATTTGTGATATGCCATTATGCCAAAGTGGGGCTTATTCCAAATCATCAACTTGAAGATGCAAAAGTGTCTTATTATCAGCTGGAGTTGCCCAAGGATAACCGTATGAAGAGGGCTTCATGGCTTAAGTCTAAGCTAGAGAACAGCTACTTTGCCAAGCTATTCCTCTTGCTAGTTACCATGCTTGGCACTTCTATGGTCATTGGGGTAGGTGTTCTCACTCCTTGCATATACAGTAGATTATATATTCTATTTTTATTTTTTGTTTGTCTAGCAATTAGAACGGATCCTTATAATTAAATTTAATTTTATTTAATTTTCATTATTCCAAGAACACGACTAATTTAAATCCATACAATCATTTTATTTTCACCGTGTCAAACATATAGATGAAATTTGAAATAAAAAAACACTATATATGGAATAAATAATATTTTATTTGGTTTGCAGTTTTGTCTGCTTTAGAAGGGATCAAGGAAGCAGCTCCTTCAATAACTAACATTAGGTTTACTACACTCTCAAGTTTTTACTCTTTTGTATACACTAGTACAAATATCCGTGCAATGCATGGGAAAAGAAGTTATAGAACTAATATTGCATCTCGATAAAAATGCAAAACAGGAGCACGATGATTTTCAGCAACTGTAGATTGTGTGTGTGCGTGCGCCAAAATTCCATGTTCATTACAAAATACTCAAAAAGATATGAAAAGGAGTCCCTAATAACACACATACATCATGGAATAACACTCGGAACTAATAAACATGATAATGCACATCACAAAGTCTACCCAAATTTGTATCAGTCATCAAGTTATATCCAATAAACACAACATTTATCGAACCAATCCAATTGAGCACGTGAACATTAAAATAAGAATTGTTACTTATCTTACAAATTATATGTAATTCATTTTACAACATATATTTGAGACATGAAAATATAAAGAAGTAAGTCTTAACTATCTCAGATTTTGAATGTGACAATTTTTTTTAATTAATTCCGTTTTCATGGCAATTAATAATTAATATGAAATGAATTTTCATTGGCATATCAATTAGCAAATTGCATTATAAAGGAAAGTGATTAAATGTGCATTCAATTTTAAAATTACGTTCAAAACTACAATCAACTATTTTAAACGAAATTGCCAATTTTTAAAAGGATAAAATTACAAGGTCAATAACAATAATGTTGATTGCGTCAAAAACAAGTTATAGAACTAATATCCATGCAATGCATGGGAAAAGAAGTTATAGAACTAATATTGCATCTCGATAAAAATGCAAAACAGGAGCACGATGATTTTCAGCAACTGTAGATTGTGTGTGTGCGTGCGTGCATGTGCGTACATGCATGCGTGTGTGGGGGTGGGGTGTGTGTGCGTGCGTGCGTCAAAATTCCATGTTCATTACAAAATACTCAAAAAGATATGAAAAGGAGTCCCTAATAACACACATACATCATGGAATAACACTCGGAACTAATAAACATGATAATGCACATCACAAAGTCTGCCAAATTTGTATCACCATCAAGTTATATCCAATAAACACAACATTTATCGAACCAATCCAATTGAGCACGTGAACATTAAAATAAGAATTGTTACTTATCTTACAAATTATATGTAATTCATTTTACAACATATATTTGAGACATGAAAATATAAAGAAGTAAGTCTTAACTATCTCAGATTTTGAATGTGACAATTTTTTTTAATTAATTCCGTTTTCATGGCAATTAATAATTAATATGAAATGAATTTTCATTGGCATATCAATTAGCAAATTGCATTATAAAGGAAAGTGATTAAATGTGCATTCAATTTTAAAATTACGTTCAAAACTACAATCAACTATTTTAAACGAAATTGCCAATTTTTAAAAGGATAAAATTACAAGGTCAATAACAATAATGTTGATTGCGTCAAAAAAAAGTTATAGAACTAATATCCATGCAATGCATGGGAAAAGAAGTTATAGAACTAATATTGCATCTCGATAAAAATGCAAAACAGGAGCACGATGATTTTCAGCAACTGTAGATTGTGTGTGTGCGTGCGTGCATGTGCGTACATGCATGCGTGTGTGGGGGTGGGGTGTGTGTGCGTGCGTGCGTCAAAATTCCATGTTCATTACAAAATACTCAAAAAGATATGAAAAGGAGTCCCTAATAACACACATACATCATGGAATAACACTCGGAACTAATAAACATGATAATGCACATCACAAAGTCTGCCCAAATTTGTATCAGTCATCAAGTTATATCCAATAAACACAATATTTATCGAACCAATCCAATTGAGCACGTGAACATTAAAATAAGAATTGTTACTTATCTTACAAATTATATGTAATTCATTTTACAACATATATTTGAGACATGAAAATATAAAGAAGTAAGTCTTAACTATCTCAGATTTTGAATGTGACAATTTTTTTTAATTAATTCCGTTTTCATGGCAATTAATAATTAATATGAAATGAATTTTCATTGGCATATCAATTAGCAAATTGCATTATAAAGGAAAGTGATTAAATGTGCATTCAATTTTAAAATTACGTTCAAAACTACAATCAACTATTTTAAACGAAATTGCCAATTTTTAAAAGGATAAAATTACAAGGTCAATAACAATAATGTTGATTGCGTCAAAAAAAATTATTGATCGTATAATATTTCCTGATCTTTGCCACTAAACTTGAGTGGCAAAATTTTCTTTTCTTTTCAAAAAATTATATATTCTATTGCATGACAATGTATTTTGTACCAATTCACATTTGTTTTGGAAAATATTAATGATGTTATCAATTATAAAAGGACTTTTGTGTCTTCAATACGAATGATAACGTGATTTTGACAAAAATCACGTCACATAATGATTAAAAATAAAATTGCTTTTTTTTTATAGAAATCAATAATGCATATTTCTCGTTAGGGATATAGAAAGAGAGAATAAATGAGAATTAAATGAGTTAGAGAAAATTAAGGAGAAGAGAGAAAGAAATTGGGGTGGTGCGAAATGACGATTTTAAATAAAATTACAGGGACCGAAATGGGTATTAACCCTTATTATTATTATATCTTAGGGGCCATCGATGTCAGTTATTGTGCATCGAGCGTTTGAAAGCATCGGAATAGTTTATGGAGACATAGGAACATCACCATTGTATGTGTATGCAAGTACCTTCACGGATGGCATAAAGCACAACGGTGATATATTGGGGGTTCTTTCTTTGATCTTTTATACTATCACTCTCATTCCTCTTATCAAGTATGTCTTCATCGTCTTACGGGCAACTGATAATGGCGATGGTAAGCATCATGTTCATCCTCTGTTCTCTTTAATTTATTTTCTTTTACCATTTTATTGTTTGTAATAACATTTATAATTTGTGATATGCCATTATGCCAAAGTGGGGCTTATTCCAAATCATCAACTTGAAGATGCAAAAGTGTCTTATTATCAGCTGGAGTTGCCCAAGGATAACCGTATGAAGAGGGCTTCATGGCTTAAGTCTAAGCTAGAGAACAGCTACTTTGCCAAGCTATTCCTCTTGCTAGTTACCATGCTTGGCACTTCTATGGTCATTGGGGTAGGTGTTCTCACTCCTTGCATATCTGGTAGATTATATATTCTATTTTTATTTTTTGTTTGTCTAGCAATTAGAACGGATCCTTATAATTAAATTTAATTTTATTTAATTTTCATTATTCCAAGAACATGACTAATTTAAATCCATACAATCATTTTATTTTCACCGTGTCAAACATATAGATGAAATTTGAAATAAAAAAACACTATATATGGAATAAATAATATTTTATTTGGTTTGCAGTTTTGTCTGCTTTAGAAGGGATCAAGGAAGCAGCTCCTTCAATAACTAACATTAGGTTTACTACACTCTCAAGTTTTTACTCTTTTGTATACACTAGTACAAATATCCATGCAATGCATGGGAAAAGAAGTTATAGAACTAATATTGCATCTCGATAAAAATGCAAAACAGGAGCACGATGATTTTCAGCAACTGTAGATTGTGTGTGTGCGTGCGTGCATGTGCGTACATGCGTGCGCCAAAATTCCATGTTCATTACAAAATACTCAAAAAGATATGAAAAGGAGTCCCTAATAACACACATACATCATGGAATAACACTCGGAACTAATAAACATGATAAAGCACATCACAAAGTCTACCCAAATTTGTATCAGTCATCAAGTTATATCCAATAAACACAACATTTATCGAACCAATCCAATTGAGCACGTGAACATTAAAATAAGAATTGTTACTTATCTTACAAATTATATGTAATTCATTTTACAACATATATTTGAGACATGAAAATATAAAGAAGTAAGTCTTAACTATCTCAGATTTTGAATGTGACAATTTTTTTTAATTAATTCCGTTTTCATGGCAATTAATAATTAATATGAAATGAATTTTCATTGGCATATCAATTAGCAAATTGCATTATAAAGGAAAGTGATTAAATGTGCATTCAATTTTAAAATTACGTTCAAAACTACAATCAACTATTTTAAACGAAATTGCCAATTTTTAAAAGGATAAAATTACAAGGTCAATAAAAATAATGTTGATTGCGTCAAAAAAAAGTATTGATCGTATAATATTTCCTGATCTTCGCCACTAAACTTGAGTGGCAGAATTTTATTTTCTTTTCAAAAAATAATATATTCTATTGCATGACAATGTATTTTGTACCAATTCACATTTGTTTTGGAAAATATTAATGATGTTATCAATTATAAAAGGACTTTTGTGACTTCAATACGAATGATAATGTGATTTTGACAAAAATCACGTCACATAATGATTAAAAATAAAATTGCTTTCTTTTGATAAAAATCAATAATGCATATTTCTCGTTAGGGTTATAGAAAGAGAGAATAAATGAGAATTAAATGAGTTAGAGAAAATTAAGGAGAAGAGAGAAAGAAATTGGGGTGGTGCGAAATGACGATTTTAAATAAAATTACAGGGACCGAAATGGGTATTAACCCTTATTATTATTATATCTTCGGGGCCATCGATGTCAGTGATTGTGCATCGAGCGTTTGAAAGCATCGGAATAGTTTATGGAGACATAGGAACATCGCCATTGTATGTGTATGCAAGTACCTTCACGGATGGCATAAAGCACAACGGTGATATATTGGGGGTTCTTTCTTTGATCTTTTATACTATCACTCTCATTCCTCTTATCAAGTATGTCTTCATCGTCTTACGGGCAACTGATAATGGCGATGGTAAGCATCATGTTCATCCTCTGTTCTCTTTAATTTATTTTCTTTTACCATTTTATTGTTTGTAATAACATTTATAATTTGTGATATGCCATTATGCCAAAGTGGGGCTTATTCCAAATCATCAACTTGAAGATGCAAAAGTGTCTTATTATCAGCTGGAGTTGCCCAAGGATAACCGTATGAAGAGGGCTTCATGGCTTAAGTCTAAGCTAGAGAACAGCTACTTTGCCAAGCTATTCCTCTTGCTAGTTACCATGCTTGGCACTTCTATGGTCATTGGGGTAGGTGTTCTCACTCCTTGCATATCTGGTAGATTATATATTCTATTTTTATTTTTTGTTTGTCTAGCAATTAGAACGGATCCTTATAATTAAATTTAATTTTATTTAATTTTCATTATTCCAAGAACATGACTAATTTAAATCCATACAATCATTTTATTTTCACCGTGTCAAACATATAGATGAAATTTGAAATAAAAACACTATATATGGAATAAATAATATTTTATTTGGTTTGCGCTTTGTCTGCGCTTTAGAAGGGATCAAGGAAGCAGCTCCTTCAATAACTAACATTAGGTTTACTACACTTTCAAGTTTATACTCTTTTGTATACACTAGTACAAATATCCATGCAATGCATGGGAAAAGAAGTTATAGAACTAATATTGCAACTCGATAAAAAGGCAAAAGCAGAGCACGATGATTTTCAAAGAATCTGTAGATTGTGTGTGTGCGTGCGTGCATGTGCGTACATGCGTGCGCCAAAATTCCATGTTCATTACAAAATACTCAAAAAGATATGAAAAGGAGTCCCTAATAACACACATACATCACGGAATAACACTCGGAACTAATAAACATGATAATGCACATCACAAAGTCTACCCAAATTTGTATCAGTCATCAAGTTATATCCAATAAACACAACATTTATCGAACCAATCCAATTGAGCACGTGAACATTAAAATAAGAATTGTTACTTATCTTACAAATTATATGTAATTCATTTTACAACATATATTTGAGACATGAAAATATAAAGAAATAAGTCTTAACTATCTCAGATTTTGAATGTGACAATTTTTTTTAATTAATTCCGTTTTCATGGCAATTAATAATTAATATGAAATGAATTTTCATTGGCATATCAATTAGCAAATTGCATTATAAAGGAAAGTGATTAAATGTGCATTCAATTTTAAAATTACGTTCAAAACTACAATCAACTATTTTAAACGAAATTGCCAATTTTTAAAAGGATAAAATTACAAGGTCAATAAAAATAATGTTGATTGCGTCAAAAAAAAGTATTGATCGTATAATATTTCCTGATCTTCGCCACTAAACTTGAGTGGCAGAATTTTATTTTCTTTTCAAAAAATAATATATTCTATTGCATGACAATGTATTTTGTACCAATTCACATTTGTTTTGGAAAATATTAATGATGTTATCAATTATAAAAGGACTTTTGTGACTTCAATACGAATGATAATGTGATTTTGACAAAAATCACGTCACATAATGATTAAAAATAAAATTGCTTTCTTTTGATAAAAATCAATAATGCATATTTCTCGTTAGGGTTATAGAAAGAGAGAATAAATGAGAATTAAATGAGTTAGAGAAAATTAAGGAGAAGAGAGAAAGAAATTGGGGTGGTGCGAAATGACGATTTTAAATAAAATTACAGGGACCGAAATGGGTATTAACCCTTATTATTATTATATCTTCGGGGCCATCGATGTCAGTGATTGTGCATCGAGCGTTTGAAAGCATCGGAATAGTTTATGGAGACATAGGAACATCGCCATTGTATGTGTATGCAAGTACCTTCACGGATGGCATAAAGCACAACGGTGATATATTGGGGGTTCTTTCTTTGATCTTTTATACTTTCACTCTCATTCCTCTTATCAAGTATGTCTTCATCGTCTTACGGGCAACTGATAATGGCGATGGTAAGCATCATGTTCATCCTCTGTTCTCTTTAATTTATTTTCTTTTACCATTTTATTGTTTGTAATAACATTTATAATTTGTGATATGCCATTATGCCAAAGTGGGACTTATTCCAAATCATCAACTTGAAGATGCAAAAGTGTCTTATTATCAGCTGGAGTTGCCCAAGGATAACCGTATGAAGAGGGCTTCATGGCTTAAGTCTAAGCTAGAGAACAGCTACTTTGCCAAGCTATTCCTCTTGCTAGTTACCATGCTTGGCACTTCTATGGTCATTGGGGTAGGTGTTCTCACTCCTTGCATATCTGGTAGATTATATATTCTATTTTTATTTTTTGTTTGTCTAGCAATTAGAACGGATCCTTATAATTAAATTTAATTTTATTTAATTTTCATTATTCCAAGAACATGACTAATTTAAATCCATACAATCATTTTATTTTCACCGTGTCAAACATATAGATGAAATTTGAAATAAAAAAACACTATATATGGAATAAATAATATTTTATTTGGTTTGCGCTTTTATGCTTTAGAAGGGATCAAGGAAGCAGCTCCTTCAATAACTAACATTAGGTTTGCTACACTCTCAAGTTTTACTCTTTTGTATACACTAGTACAAATATCCATGCAATGCATGGGAAAAGAAGTTATAGAACTAATATTGCATCACGATAAAAATACAAAACAGAGCACGATGATTTTCAAAGAATCTGTAGATTGTGTGTGTGCGTGCGTGCATGTGCATATGCGTCGCCAAAATTCCATGTTCATTACAAAATACTCAAAAAGATATGAAAAGGAGTCCCTAATAACACACATACATCATGGAATAACACTGAACTAATAAACATGATAATGCACATCACAAAGTCTACCCAAATTTGTATCAGTCATCAAGTTATATCCAATAAACACAACATTTATCGAACCAATCCAATTGAGCACGTGAACATTAAAATAAGAATTGTTACTTATCTTACAAATTATATGTAATTCATTTTACAACATATATTTGAGACATGAAAATATAAAGAAGTAAGTCTTAACTATCTCAGATTTTGAATGTGACAATTTTTTTTAATTAATTCCGTTTTCATGGCAATTAATAATTAATATGAAATGAATTTTCATTGGCATATCAATTAGCAAATTGCATTATAAAGGAAAGTGATTAAATGTGCATTCAATTTTAAAATTACGTTCAAAACTACAATCAACTATTTTAAACGAAATTGCCAATTTTTAAAAGGATAAAATTACAAGGTCAATAAAAATAATGTTGATTGCGTCAAAAAAGTATTGATCGCATAATGTTTCCTGATCTTCGCCACTAAACTTGAGTGGCAGAATTTTATTTTCTTTTCAAAAAATAATATATTCTATTGCATGACAATGTATTTTGTACCAATTCACATTTGTTTTGGAAAATATTAATGATGTTATCAATTATAAAAGGACTTTTGTGACTTCAATACGAATGATAATGTGATTTTGACAAAAATCACGTCACATAATGATTAAAAATAAAATTGCTTTCTTTTGATAAAAATCAATAATGCATATTTCTCGTTAGGGTTATAGAAAGAGAGAATAAATGAGAATTAAATGAGTTAGAGAAAATTAAGGAGAAGAGAGAAAGAAATTGGGGTGGTGCGAAATGACGATTTTAAATAAAATTACAGGGACCTAAATGGGTATTAACCCTTATTATTATTATATCTTCGGGCCATCGATGTCGTTGATTGTGCATCGAGCGCTTGAAAGCATCGGAATAGTTTATGGAGACATAGGAACATCGCCATTGTATGTGTATGCAAGTACCTTCACGGATGGCATAAAGCACAACGGTGATATATTGGGGTTCTTTCTTTGATCTTTTATACTTTCACTCTCATTCCTCTTATCAAGTATGTCTTCATCGTCTTACGCAATCGATAATGGCGATGGTAAGCATCATGTTCATCCTCTGTTCTCTTTAATTTATTTTCTTTTACCATTTTATTGTTTGTAATAACATTTATAATTTGTGATATGCCATTATGCCAAAGTGGGACTTATTCCAAATCATCAACTTGAAGATGCAAAAGTGTCTTATTATCAGCTGGAGTTGCCCAAGGATAACCGTATGAAGAGGGCTTCATGGCTTAAGTCTAAGCTAGAGAACAGCTACTTTGCCAAGCTATTCCTCTTGCTAGTTACCATGCTTGGCACTTCTATGGTCATTGGGGTAGGTGTTCTCACTCCTTGCATATCTGGTAGATTATATATTCTATTTTTATTTTTTGTTTGTCTAGCAATTAGAACGGATCCTTATAATTAAATTTAATTTTATTTAATTTTCATTATTCCAAGAACATGACTAATTTAAATCCATACAATCATTTTATTTTCACCGTGTCAAACATATAGATGAAATTTGAAATAAAAAAACACTATATATGGAATAAATAATATTTTATTTGGTTTGCAGTTTTGTCTGCTTTAGAAGGGATCAAGGAAGCAGCTCCTTCAATAACTAACATTAGGTTTACTACACTCTCAAGTTTTTACTCTTTTGTATACACTAGTACAAATATCCATGCAATGCATGGGAAAAGAAGTTATAGAACTAATATTGCATCACGATAAAAATACAAAACAGGAGCACGATGATTTTCAGCAACTGTAGATTGTGTGTGTGCGTGCGTGCATGTGCGTACATGCGTGCGTGTGTGGGGGTGGGGTGTGTGTGCGTGCGTGCGCCAAAATTCCATGTTCATTACAAAATACTCAAAAAGATATGAAAAGGAGTCCCTAATAACACACATACATCATGGAATAACACTCGGAACTAATAAACATGATAATGCACATCACAAAGTCTGCCCAAATTTGTATCAGTCATCAAGTTATATCCAATAAACACAACATTTATCGAACCAATCCAATTGAGCACGTGAACATTAAAATAAGAATTGTTACTTATCTTACAAATTATATGTAATTCATTTTACAACATATATTTGAGACATGAAAATATAAAGAAGTAAGTCTTAACTATCTCAGATTTTGAATGTGACAATTTTTTTTAATTAATTCCGTTTTCATGGCAATTAATAATTAATATGAAATGAATTTTCATTGGCATATCAATTAGCAAATTGCATTATAAAGGAAAGTGATTAAATGTGCATTCAATTTTAAAATTACGTTCAAAACTACAATCAACTATTTTAAACGAAATTGCCAATTTTTAAAAGGATAAAATTACAAGGTCAATAACAATAATGTTGATTGCGTCAAAAAAAAATATTGATCCTATAATATTTCCTGATATTCGGCACTAAACTTGAGTGGCAAAATTTTCTTTTCTTTTCAAAAAATTATATATTCTATTGCATGACAATGTATTTTGTACCAATTCACATTTGTTTTGGAAAATATTAATGATGTTATCAATTATAAAAGGACTTTTGTGACTTCAATACGAAAGATAATGTGATTTTGACGAAAATCACGTCACATAATGATTAAAAATAAAATTGCTTTCTTTTGATAAAAATCAATAATGCATATTTCTCGTTAGGGTTATAGAAAGAGTGAATAAATGAGAATTAAATGAGTTAGAGAAAATTAAGGAGAAGAGAGAAAAAAATTGGGGTGGTGCAAAATGACGATTTTAAATAAAATTACAGAGACCGAAATGGGTATTAACCCTTATTATTATTATATTTTAGGGGCCATCGATGTCAGTGATTGTGCATCGAGCGTTTGAAAGCATCGGAATAGTTTATGGAGACATAGCAACATCACCATTGTATGTGTATGCAAGTACCTTCACGGATGACATAAATCACAACGGTGATATATTGGGGGTTCTTTCTTTGATCTTTTATATTATCACTCTCATTCCTCTTATCAAGTATGTCTTCATCGTCTTACGGGAAACTGATAATGGCGATGGAAAGCATCATGTTCATCCTCTGTTCTCTTTAATTCATTTTCTTTTACCATTTTATTGATTGTAATAACATTTATAATTTGTGATATGTCGTTACGCGAAAGTGGGACTTATTCCAACTCATCAACTTGAAGATGCAAAAGTGTCCTATTATCAGCTGGAGTTGCCTAAGGATAACCGTATGAAGAGGGTTTCAAGGCTTAAGTCTAAGCTAGAGAACAGCTACTTTGCCAACCTATTCCTCTTGCTAGTTACCATGCTTGGCACTTCTATGGTCATTGGAGATGGGGTTCTCACTCCTTGCTTATCCGGGAGATTATATATTCTATTTTTTTTTTGTCTAGCAATTAGAATGAATCCTTATAATTAAATTTATTTTTATTTAATTTTCATTATTCCAAGAACATGATTAATTTAAATCTATACAATTATTTTATTTTCACTGTGTGAAACATATAGATGAAATATTAAATAAAATAAAAACTATATATTTTATAAATAATATTTTATTTGGTTTACAGTTTTGTCTGCTTTAGGAGGGATCAAGGAAGCTGCTCCTTCAATAACTAACAACAGGTTTACTACACTCTCTAGTCTTTACTCTTTTGTATACACTAGTACATATATCCGTGCAATGCAAGGTAAAAGAAGTTGTTGAGCTAATATTGCATCTCGATAAAAATGTAAAACAGGAGCATGATGATTTTCAGCAACTGTAGATTGTGTGTGTGCACGCATGTGTGGGGGTGGGGTGTGTGTGCGTGCGAGCGCCAAAATTCCATGTTCATTACAAAATACTCAAAAAAAATATGAAAAGGAGTCCCTAATAACACTCATAAATCATGGAATAATACTCGAAACTAATAAACATGATAATGCACATCACAAAGTCTACCCAAATTTGTATCGGTCATCATGTCATATCCAATAAACACAACATTTATTGAACCAATCCAATTGAGCACGTGATCATTATAATAAGAATTGTTACTTATCTTACAAATTATATATAATTCATTTTACAACTTATATTTGAGACATGAAAATTGAAAGAAGTAAGTCTTACCTATCTCAGATTTCGAATGTGACAAATTTTTTTAATTAATTCCGTTATCATGGTAATTAATAATTAATATGAATGAATTTTCATTGACATATCAATTAGCAAATTGCATTATAAAGGAAAGTGATTAAATGTGCATTCAATTTGAAAATTACGTTCAAAATTACAATCAACTATTTTAATTGAAATTGCCAATTTTTAAAATGATAAAATTACAAGGTCAATAACAATAATGTTGATTGCGTCAAAAAAAAAGTATTGATCGTATGATATTTCCTGATCTTTGCCACTAAACGTGAGTTGCAGAATTTTCTTTTCTTTTCAAAAAATAATATATTCTCTTGCATGACAATGTATTTTGTACCAATTCTCATTTGTTTTGGAAAATATTAATGATATTATCAATTATAAAAGGACTTTTGTGAGTTCAAGACGAATGATAATGTGATTTTGACAAAAATCATGTCACATAATGATTAAAAATAAAATTGCTTTTTTTGATAAAAATCAATACTGCATATTTCTCGTTAGGGTTATAGAAAGAGGGAATAAATGAGAATTAAATGATTTAGAGAAAATTAAGGAGAAGAGAGAAAGAAATTGGGGTGGTGCGAAATGACGTTTTTAAATAAAATTACAGGGACCAAAATGGGTATTAACCCTTATTATTATTATATTTTAGGGCCATCGATGTCAGTGATTGTGCATCGAGCGTTTGAAAGCATC
The DNA here is from genome assembly GCA_037113605.1 of Calophaca sinica. Taxonomy (NCBI): domain Eukaryota; kingdom Viridiplantae; phylum Streptophyta; class Magnoliopsida; order Fabales; family Fabaceae; genus Calophaca; species Calophaca sinica. The sequence goes on along the minus strand of CM073730.1, from coordinate 25,920,383 downwards.
GGAATAGTTTACGGAGACATAGGAACATCACCATTGTATGTGTATGCAAGCACCTTCACGGATGGCATAAAGCACAACGGTGATATATTGAGGGTTCTTTCTTTGATCTTTTATACTATCACTCTCGTTCCTCTTGTCAATTATGTCTTCATCGTCTTACGGGCAACTGATAATGGCGATGACAAGCATCATGTTCATCCTATGTTCTCTTTAATTTATTTTCTTTTACCATTTTATTGTTTGTAATAACATTTATAATTTGTGATATGTCGTTACGCTAAAGTGGGACTTATTCCAACTCAACAACTTGAAGATGCAAAAGTGTCTTATTATTTGCTGGTGTTGCCTAAGGATAACCATATGAAGAGGGCTTCACGGCTTAAGTCTAAGCTAGAGAACAGCTACTTTGCCAAGCTATTCCTCTTACTAGTTACCATGCTTGGCACTTCTATGGTCATTGGGGATGGTGTTCTCACTCCTTGCATATCCGGTAGATTATATGTTCTATTTTTTTTTGGCTAGCAATTAGAAAGAATCCTTATAATTAAATTTATTTTTATTTAATTTCCATTATTCCAAGAACATGATTAATTTAAATCCATACAGTCATTTTATTTTCACCGTGCCAAACATATTGATGAAATTTGAAATAAAAAATAATATATACGGAATAAATAATATTTTATTTGGGTTGCAGTTTTTTCTGCTTTGGGAGGGATCAAGGAAGCGGCTCCTTCAATAACCAACAGTAGGTTTACTACACTGTCAAGTCTTTACTCTTTTGTATACACTAGTACATATATTCGTGCAATGCATGGGAAAAGAAGTTGTAGAACTAATATTGCATCTTGATAAAAATGCAAAACAGGAGCATGATGATTTTTAGCAACTGTAGATTGTGTGTGTGCGCGCGTGCACGTGCGTGCATGCGTGCGTGTGTGGGGGTGGGGTGTGTGTGCGTGTGTGCGCCATGTTCATTACAAAATACTCAAAAAAATGTGAAAAGGAGTCCCTAATAACACTCATACATCATGGAATAACACTCGGAACTAATAAACATGATAATGCACATCACAAAGTTTGCCTAAATTTGTGTCAATCATCAAGTTATATCCATTAAACACAACATTTATCGAACCAACCCAATTGAGCAGGTGAACATTAAAATAAGAATTGTTACTTATCTTACAAAATATATGTAATTCATTTTACAACATATATTTGAGACATGAAAATATAAAGAAGTAAGTCTTACCTATCTCAGATTTTGAATGTGACAAATTTTTTTAATTTATTCCGTTTTCGTGGCAATTAATAATTAATATGAAATGAATTTTCTTTGACATATCAATTAGCAAATTGCATTATAAAGGAAAGTGATTAAATGTGCATTCAATTTGAAAATTACGTTCAAAATTACAATAAACTATTTTAAACGAAATTACCAATTTTTAAAAGGATAAAATTACAAGGTCAAGAACAATAATGTTGATTGCGTCAAAAAAAATATTGATCGTGTGATAATTCCTCAACTTTGCCACTAAACTTGAGTTGCAGAATTTTATTTTCTTTTCAAAAAATAATATATTCTCTTGCATGACAATGTATTTTGTACCAATTCACATTTGTTTTGGAAATTATTAATGATGTTATCAATTATAAAAGGACTTTTGTGAGTTCAATACGAATGATAATGTGATTTTGACAAAAATCACGTCACATAATGATTAAAAATAAAATTGTTTTTTTTTGATAAAAATCAATAATGCATATTTCTCGTTAGGGTTATAGATAGAGAGAATAAATGAGAATTAAATGGGTTAGGGAAAATTAAAGATAAGAGAGAAAGAAATTAGGGTGGTGCAAAATGACGATTTTAAATAAAATTACAGGGACAAAATGGGTATTAACCCTTATTATTATTATTATTATATTTTAGGGGCCATCGATGTCAGTGATTATGCATCTAGCGTTTCAAAGCATCGGTATTGTCTATGGAGACGTAGGAACATCACCATTGTATGTGTATGCAAGTACCTCCACGAATGGCATAAAGCACAACGATGATATATTGGGGGTTCTTTCTTTGATCTTTTATACTATCACCCTCGTTCCTCTTATCAAGTATGTCTTCATCATCTTACGGGCAACTGATAATGGCAATGGTAAGCATCATATTCATCATCTGTTCTCTTTAATTTATTTTCTTTTACCATTTTATTGTGTGTAATAACATTTATAGTTTGTGTTGGACATATTTTAGGAGGGACTTTTGCTTTATACTCTCTGATCTGCTGTTACGCCAAAGTGGGACTTATTCCAAAGCAACAACTTGAAGAAGCAGAAGTGTCTAATTATCAGCTGGAGTTGCTTAAGGATAATCGTATGAAGAGGGCTTCATGGCTTAAGTCTAAGCTAGAGAACACCTACTTTCCCAAGCTATTCCTCTTGCTAGTTACCATGCTTGGCACTTCTATGGTCATTGGGGATGGTGTTCTCACTCCTTGCATATCTGGTAAATTATATATTCTATTTTTAATTTTTTGTTTGTCAAGCAATTAGAATGAATCCTTATAATTAAATTTATTTTTATTTAATTTTCATTACTCCAAGAATATGATTAATTTAAATCCATACAATCATTTTATTTTCACTGTGTCAAACATATAGATGAAATTTGAAATAACAAAAACATATATATGATACAAATAATATTTTATTTGGTTTGCAGTTTTGTCTGCTTTGGGAGGGATCAAGGAAGTTGCTCCTTCAATAACTAACAGTTGGTTTACTACACTCTCTGGTCTTTACTTTTTTGTTTACACTAGCTAGTACATGTACCCGTGCGACGCACGAGAAAATAAGTTACTGAACTAATATTGCTTCTCGATAAAAATGTAAAACAGGAGCATGATGATTTGTAACAACTGTAGATTGTGTGTGTGTGCGCGCGTGCGCGTGCATGCGTTTGTGTGTAGGGTTCAGGGTGTATCTGTGCGCGCGCGTGCCAAAATTCCATGGTCATTATAAAATACTCAAAAAAATATGAAAAGGAGTCCCTAATAAAACTCATACATCATGGAATAACACTCGAAACTAAAAAACATACACGGAAAAATAAGTTGTTGAACTAATATTGCATCTCAATAAAAATGCAAAACAGGAGCATGATGATTTTCAACAACTGTAGATTTTGTGTGTGTGTGTGCGCGCGCGCGAGCGTGTGTAGGGTTTGCGTGCACGCGTGCCAAAATTTGATGTTCATTATAAAATACTAATATTTTTTTGAAAAGGAGTCCCTAATAACACTCTTACATCATGGAATAACACTCGGAACTAAAAAACATGACAATGCACATCATAAAGTCTGCCCAAATTTGTGTCAGTCATCAAGTTATATCAAATAATCACTACAATTATCGAACTAATCCAATTGAGCACCTGAACATTAAAATAAGAATTGTTACTTATCTTACAAATTATATTACAACATATATTTGAGACATGAAAATATAAGGAAGCATGTCTTACCTATCTCAGATTTTGAATGTGACGACTTTTTTTAATTAATTCCGTTTTCATGACAATTAATAATTAATATGAATTGAATTTTCATTGACATACCAATTAGCAAATTGCATTGTAAAGAAAAGTGATTAAATGTGCATTCAATTTTAAGATTAAATGTGCATTCAATTTTAAAATTACGTTCAATATTACAATCAATTATTTTAAATGAAATGGCTAATTTTAAAAAGGATAAAATTATAAGGTTAATAACAATAATATTGATTGAGTCAAAAAAAAGTGTTGATCGTATTATATTTCCTTATCTTTGTCATTAAACTTGAGTGGCAGAATTTCTTTTTTCTTTTCAAAAAATAATATATTCTATTACATGACAATGTATTTTGTACCAATTCACATTAGTTTTGGAAAATATTAATGGTATTTCGTAACTACGTACATTGTAAACTTGCTTATTTAAAAGTTTTTTAGTGTGCACTTTTGTGAGGTTTTCTCAAATTATTATTTACTTAGTTTTATACTAACTGTATACTGAATTCTAAGTACTTGTATGTTTGATGAACATTGTCTACAATTGATTTTGGTTTTAGGGTTGAAAATTAATATCATGATGCATGGATCTATGACAATAGCAATACCTTAGCTTCATAGATACTGGTTTTAAGGCACAACAATGTTATACTAAATAATTAGGCGAAATTACATTTTCAGTCCCCCTATTTTGACCAATTTTTTATTTTAGTCCCTCCATTTCTAAATTCAGACATTTAGTCCCCCTATTTTTAAAATTTCAGACATTTAGTACATCTGTTAATTTGCCATCCAAAATCAGTGACGTGGCTCTCACTTAGCTTAGCTGGCATCTGACTGTGTCCCCCTACTTTGGTGCCATGTCATCAAACAGGCCATGTCATTACCCTAATTTAGAAATTGGTTGATAATAAAAAATAAAACCCTAAAATCCCACAAATTGAAAAAAAATCCCTAAAATCGAAAATTACTCCCAGAAATTGGAAGATTCGGAACGAACATTTCATCCACCAACTCCCACATGAGATCAAATTTCTTGGATTTTCCCAAGATGTCAACCATCAAGTTGTAGAGTTCAGGAGAATACTGATAAGGTGTTTGCGTTTTTGCCCATTTGAAAAAACCGAAAGCCAGGACCCAATCGTTGTTGAACCTCTTCAGGATCTAAAGAACCAACTGATAGAAACCTAAAAACCACCACAGACATCGTCGAGTGCCTGAGCAACTAGCTCAGGGGAAGAGTCTAAGGAGAGTTCCTTTAGAACAGTGCTAATTGCTTCAACATCCACCACGTACTCCAAAGTTTGCTTTACAACTTTGGGCTTGGCATCAAGAAGGATGTGGGCATCAACCCAATGAGCGAGAGACGGGATAACAAAGTCGTCATTGTCTAAGTTCGAATTTGGAGGGGTTGGGTTGTCGAAGAACATAACCTAAGTGGGAGTTCAGGTGATTCGGGTGTCAGTTCGCAGATGTATTAACCAAAAATCTTTGTTCCATTCAATCATATCGCAGGGTGCCCCAAAATAAAATGTTGTCCAAGTTCCGAATCCTGCATCTCTTCACTTAACGTCTGCTTTGTTCCCAGGGTTTTGTCTGCTTTGTTCATTCTGAATCTTCCAATTTCTGGGAATGATTTGGAATTTTAGGGATTTTATTTTAATTTGTGGGATTTGTGGGATCTTAGGGTTTTATTTTTTTTTATTATCAATAGTTTCTAAATTAGGGTAATGGCATGGCCTATTTGATGACATGGCACCAAAGAAGAGGGACACAGTCAGATGCTAGCTAAGCTAAGTGAGAGCTACGTCACTGATTTTGGATGACAACTTAACAGATATACTAAATATCTGAATTTTTTAAAAATAGAGGGACTAAATGTCTGAATTTAGAAATGGATGGACTAAAATCAAAAATTGGTTAAAATAGGGGGACCAAAAATGTAATTCAACTAAATAATTACTTATTCATGATAATGTTTCAAGCATTTTTTTTTTTTTTTGCTTTTTTGGTGTATAGATTTGGTTGCTGGGATGTCCGTAATTGTCCTGATATTCCTCTTCATGGTTCAAAGATTCGGAACCGATAAAGTGGGTTACGGTTTTGCTCCTATTCTTTGTGTGTGGTTCATCTTCATCGGATGCATTGGTTTCTACAATTTAATCAAGCATGATCCAACAGTCGCCAGAGCAATAAATCCAAAACACATTCTGGATTATTTTAGGAGGAACAAGAAAGACGCTTGGATTTCTCTTGGTGGTGTTGTGCGAGCCACAACAGGTTCCTATTCAACATATTTGTTCATTTTTGTGTAAAATATATTATAACTCCTATTCTGTTTATAATCTTTTGATTTGGGGGGAAAATTGCAGGAACTCAAGCACTCTTTGCTGATGTTGGACATTTCACAGTCCGATCCATACAGATAAGCATGTGCTCTGTGACATACCCTGCTCTCATACTTGCATACACTGGACAAGCCTCCTTTCTTCGCAAAAACAACGATCTTGTTTCAGAAATTTTCTATAAGTCCATACCACGTAATTCGTTTTATCCTTAAAAAACATGAAAATAGTCAATCCCATTGTTCCAAATAAGAAAAAAAAATTATATTTAATTGTTAGGATTTTGGCAAGCGTACCAAAATACCGAAGTTGACAATGATAAGTAGGGTTGTCGTATCCTCAAGAAATCGTGTGATACTTGATTAATTCACAATTATCCTAGTTAAGTTCTAAAAATATCTATGTACATTTCTATTCACAATATTTTCATTTTGTTGATATAAGAGTTTCAAAGATGCAAATTATAAGTTTTGAGTAAAATAAACACTAGCAAGTAGAGTTAATTGATAACAGTATTAAAAGAAGTTGGGATTGGATTTCATCTAACCTTACTACTTATGGAATTCAACACTCATATATGACTATTTTTCTTATCAATGATATTACAAATAATGTTCACTCAATTACCAATTCCTTAGTAAAATAGATTCTAAGATCCTCCCTTTAAATACCAATTCGTTGATTATCCAAAGAAAGACCTTGCATTAAGATTATCATTCAAAAGTAACTAATGAATCAAGTTCTATTCCTAGTAACAAGACCCAATAGGTGATTTCATTCCAATCTAGAATTAGAGAGTATATTCCAATCAAATTCCAATTCACAAATCAAGATATGAATGATCAAAACATATCAAGCATTAAGAACAGAATTAAATCACTATCATTGATAAGAAAAGATAACATATATTCATAAAGAGATTACATAAGAGTTTGGTTGATTACATCCAATTCCCAACTACAAAAGAGATTAGCTACTCATTGTCATGAGAGCCACTCAAGAAATACCGTAAGAAATGAGAGAAGTAAGATGAAAATCTGTCTTCCTTCGATCCCCAAAGGTTCTGATCTTCAAGTCCTTCGTTTTTCCTTTCTTTTCAAGTGTGTCTTTTTAAAATGATATGTTTTTTCCTTTTATATCCACTTCTTTTCGCAAAAACAGAGTATTTGACCGCCAAGAATTCGCTCAGCTCCACAAAATTCACTTGGCTGAAGCAGAAATCTTCATGCTGAAGAAACTCCATTCGCTTAGCGCAAGATTTTTGCTTAAGCGAATCGGTGGCTGCCAAAACATGTGCTGCAGAGAGAAATTCGCTTTCCCTGGCTCAAGCGAATTTTTGACTGCCTTGTTTCCTTTCCTCAATCATCCTTATTTCATCATACACAAAAATACAGGGAATTTTAGATGAAATCTCACAAGATTAAAAATCCTATTGTCTTAATAAAAATATTTACAAATGCTAACTTGTCGTAAGAAAACACCTTTCAATTCACAAAATTGAGTTATAAATGCCATATTAGGCTCTAGAATTGTAAATAAAATTGGAACTTATCAACTCCCCCAACTTAGCATTTTGCTTGTCCTCAAGCAAAAGTCATCAAATCAAAATATAGTTATCATGACCCAAACTATTTACACTAAAGAAGACATGGTTTGAAAACAATCAACTACAACAACAATTTTTTTACTGCTGGAATGATCACTTTCAAATTTTTCTAAATGGTGTCTTCAACTGAAAACCATAACCAAGATACATTTGCACAATCCTGTTAGTAGTCAATGAGTTCACAATCTGCAGTCAGGCAATCAGAGAATGACAAATTTTCCGCGCATCAAAGTGTTTCACTCAATAACATGTATCAAGGTGAGTGTTTCTCTCATCCATACACTGCATCCACACAAAATCAAAGTTGTTTTTCATCTCAACTATTGTCACAAAGTATATAATCAAGCATGGATCACTAAGGTCTTTCAAAGGTTGTAACGTGGCCTGGCTACAAAGGAATTTTGGTTTTTCTGGATAAAACTATCACCTTAAAAGATTAAGAGAGCATATGATATCAACATTCTTCCAAGATAACCCTCTATTCTCTTGAGCACAACTCTAACCAAATATGTTTATTTCCTTTGTTTACATTCAATTCCTTCTTTCTCTCTCTTTCTCTCTGTTTTTCTCTTTTTTTTTATAAGAACATATGTACAGACTTAATAAAACATACAGAGAGAAAAGCAAATTGGTGCAAATCCACAATTAGCAACCTTAACATTTATTCCTCTTACAAATGTTTCCCTAACTTGTATACAATAAAATAACCATCAATTCAGTCCATAGTAAATACCAAATGCTCTCTTCATCCTATTAGGTGTGGGTGAGAATTTGGTTTTTCTTTTAAGCTCACACGGGAATTTGTCCACATGAAAAACACATTTCTTTTTAGGCTCAAAGGGATTTATCAAGGGATATTATCATTTTATGGTTAGCTATTTGGCTCAGTGGTTCAATCACAAGAAAAAATTGCCTTGATCCTTTCCATGCATCATATATATAGAGTGACAATCAGTGAATTAAACAAAATCTACTAGCATGAATAACAGTGATGACTCTCAATGCTTTTAACTCTAAGATGCTCACAACTCACAGGCTTAAGGTTCGTGCATTCATCATTCCCTGATCTGTGACTATTTTCATGCTACTTTTACTGACTAACCATTGGACTATGCAACAAGTATCAAGGTTATATTAATCATGCATTCTGCCATTTTTCTTTTTTCTTTTTCAATCCAGACTCAAATCATTATCATGCACATTGATTTTTTTCAAACCATAGTCACAAAAAATTGGGTCATCAAACAAGTACCAAAAGTTACAAAAAGTTAAGTGCTATAAAAAAGCAAAATTTAAAAACAAAGCATAGACTACAACTACTAAAAGCAACATAAAATGAGTAGGGATAAGATGTTATCAGTCTCCAAGGATCTCGTCAATGAAATCCTGCTCATTCAGCTCCTCATCACCACCATCTCCAGCTTCTCCTTCATTTCTGGCATTTCTTTCAGCTTCTTCATCCATATGCTCCACCTCCTCCGGAAGAATTGGACCGTCCCTAGGCCATGCAACATGAGCAACAAAAGTATCTGGTGTGGGCCATGGGAAAGGATTAGAATCTCCTTGGTGCTGATGCAATGTGAACCGGTAGAAGGAGTCGTTCAAGTTTGTGTAAGCCCTATAATTTGCAGCCTGTTGCTGCTCTATATGAGTGAGATGAGCAGTGAGGCGAGTCTCCATTGGAGTCATTGGAGGCTGCCTAATAGGTGCAGGGTTAGATGAGCTTTCCTCAAGGTGTTGTTCAGCTGGATTGACACAATAATTTTTAATAAACTTTTCATTGATTGGCATTCTCAGCTTTGTTTGTGGATGATTTGGAATATTGACACCATGGGCCATGCACAAGGCAGTGATCAATGCTGGAAAACCCAATGGTTTAGAGGCAGCTGCATTCTGAGGCGGTGTTGAAAAGACAAATTGATGAATTTTCGCCGAAATTACATCAGCAATATCCACAGACATTTGTTCGATGATAGCATAGATGAGAAAAGCTCACTGCATTGTAATGTCAGAAGTATGAGAATTAGGAGCTATGTTGGAAAGCCTGAAGCTAGTCCAAATTTGGGTAATTGTCTTCATATCAGCCCTTTAAATTCTCAAAGCTTTGCCCTGCGAATTGGCCACATATGTCTTATTGGGAATACATAATGCCTTAGCCACTTTCCACTCTGTGAATCCATATAACCCCTGTTTCAGTTGCAGTTTATTCTGATATCCACACAGCTCGCCTTCTTTTGGAGTAAGGGGATTCTCCAAAAGATCATTGATTGCCTTTCGGTCATAGGGAACCCACTTGCCTCTTACCCAAGATTTTCTGGTTGTGGCTCCTTTTTTCATTGGCTAGGCATTTGCGTAAAATTATTTGACAATTTAGTCATTTACCCGGTCAAGTGGTTCAGCCAATTTCTCCCACTTTCTTCTTCTGATCTCGTTCTGGAATTCATCATATTCCCCAACATCCAATTTAACCTTACGCTCACACAAAATATCCCGTGTCTCAAGCATCATGAACCTTTGTTGTTTGGTACGGTTCACGAATCTTGACCTATCAAGTTGTTCCACCGGCATTTGAGGAAGCTCAAGTTGTTCTTCAACTAGTTCATCTTGAGTATCCACTTCAGAAGCTTTCCCTTTTCTTTTCTTGCTTGCCGGAATGGTGTGAGTTGCTTTTCTTGGAGGCATCCTGAAATGATTAGAATCAATGCAGAACAACATTTTACCCATTAGAACATTTAATCAAACAGTAAGCATTGCTACCAAATTTGACATTTCAGAGTTTTTAACATTATGCCATAATATCAACAACACTATCAAGCAAATGATTATTCCAACAATACTGCCAACATTTCAGAATTTTCTTGCACAGTAACTATAAATTTGCTTAAGCACATGATTATTCATGCTTTTCAACAACACGTGGGTTGGTTTGGTTCATAAAAAAATCAATTTCAATCCAAAACCCCAATTGAACCGACATTCTCGCAACACCTTGCAATCCCTATTTTCAGACTCAACTCCCTAATTTCACATTTTTGCCCCAAACCTAACATAATTTCAGAAATTGGAAAAACATGCATGTGGGTTGTGGGAATCCAAACAAACATTGAAGCATGAGCAAAGTGAAATAAGAGGAAAAATACATCAAAACATTCTAACAATATTCACAACAACAACAACAAAAAATCACGACACCTACTTACTTGAAGAACTGAAAACGGTGAGAATGATGAAATGCAAAGGAGAATGATGGGTTGTGTGAAGTGCTGAGTGTTGATGAGGGAGCCAGGTGCAAGGAGAGAGATGATGAGAGAGATGAGAGGCTGTGCGAATGAGAGGAATGGGTGTGAAATGAGAAATGTGAGTGTGAGTAAAATGGGGTGAGTGACCTATGCGCTTAAGCCCTATTTTTAAAAAAATTAAAACTTTCATTGATTCGCTTAGCTTCTGAAATTCGCTTAACCGAAATTTACGCTGCCCAAAAATTGAATTTATATGCGCTGAGGGAATTGGTTTTGCTTAAACGAAATTTGCTCTGCCAAGACTGTCCAAAATTTTGAAATGATGCGCTGAGCGAATTGGTTTCGCTTAAGCAAATTTTACAGACAAAAAATCAACGCATATTCCTGCTTAATTCGTTTAAGTGAATTTTTAAGGGCTGAGCGAAATTTGGTCCGAGTTGCAGCCTTTCCAAAACTTCAAAAAAAAAATCTATTTTTCACATAACCATTCAAAACTCATCACCACATGTTCCTCAACAGTTTCAAACATTGAAATTAAGCAACTCATCCACCAAAAATCACTAAGAAAACACATAAACTAACAATCAAAACACTTATGCTAAAAGATTAAAAAGGGATAGAAAACTGGGTTGCCTCCCAGTAAGCGCTTCTTTAACGTCATTAGCTTGACGTTGAGTGTGTCCTCAAGGATCAACTAGGTGAATCACAGTGGTGAGCCTTTCAACTTCACCACCTAAGTAGGGCTTGAGCCTTTGCCCGTTCACAGTCCAACTTCTTTTTGTTGATGGATTCTCCAATTCAATTGCACCATATGGTCTAACTTCTTTGATGGTAAACAGTCCTGACCATTTTGAGTTCAGCTTTACAGGAAACAATCTCAACCTGGAATTGAACAATAAAACTTGTTGGCCTAGCCTGAATTCCCTTTTTAAAATTTTCTTGTCATGATAAGCCTTGACCTTTTGCTTGTAATGCTTGGAGGATTCATAAGCTTGTAATCTCATTTCTTCAAGCTCATGAAGCTGTAATTTCCTCTTTTCTCCAGCAACCTTAGGGTCAAAATTGAAAAACTTTAGAGCCCAAAATGCCTTGTGCTCTAATTCAACCGGGAGATGACATGTTTTCCCGTACACCATCTGAAAAGGAGAAAGGCCAATAGGAGTTTTGAAAGTCGTCCTATAGGCCCACAAAGCATCATCCAACTTCATGACCCAATATTTTCTAGAAGAAGCAACTGTCTTTTCCAATATTCTCTTGATTTCTCTGTTTGAAACCTCAGCTTGGCCATTGGTTTGAGGATGATATGGAGATGCTACATTGTGCTTAACACTGTAATGCTCCAAGACTTTCTTCAACTGCTGATTGTAAAAGTGAGATCTGTAACATCCCACCAAAATTGCCTAATTTGTATAATTTGCATAATTGTATGATTTGCTTAAATTGCCTAATTTGCCTAATTTAGTTAGTTAGCTTTTAAATTAGGATTCATATGGGTTATTGTTAATTAATTGAGTAGAATACTTTTGAGGTGTAATGTATGATTTGTGGGGTGTGAATGGAGATGGCTATTAGTAAGATGAGTCTTAACCAAGGGTAGGATAGTAAACCTACATTAGAAGATAAGGGATAATTGGGACCACACACCTCTAGATTACCTCTCATTTCCTCACACAACACACATTCAGCCCTCTCTCTACCCTCACCCACGATTTCTTCCTCTCCATGCCCTAGGGGAGAAGAAAAAAAAATAAGCTGAGTCCTGCACCTTGAAGAAGAACAAAGGAGAGAAGGAAGCACTCTCATATTTTGGTCCTTGGGTAGAAGAAGGTTAGGACTGCAACCTCTTTGGTGGACCAAACTAAAGTTGAGTGGAGAAGAAGGAGTTCAGCTCGAAAATCACAAGGAGGAAGAGGAAGGATAGGAAGTCTTCCAAGCCCTTGATTCTTCTTCTTGATTTAAGGTGAGTTCTTCTCCTTTAGGTGGTGGGCAACCAATAAGACCCCCATTAGGATTTTATTTCCCATTGCATGTGGCCTTGTTGGTCTAAGATTGAGATTTTTGAGTGAGGGTTTGAGGTTGAACTTTGTAGAAGTTTGGGTTACAACCTAGTGAACTTGCATGTTAAAACTGCCTCTGGTATTTCGAGGGTAACTCTCTCTTTAGACCTTGGATTGAATTGGTTTTTTTTTTCTGTGTAAACTAGACTGGAGGGCTTCATTTTAGACACAAGAATCACTGGAAAATGTTAAGAAACGAATTAGATATAGAATTTACAAGTTCAGGTATGAATGTTGTCCTGTTTTCTGACACTAGTGGATTGTTTGTTAAAACTGCACTAATCTGATGGTTATCTTCCAAAATAAAAATTATATTCATAAACTAGATATCCTAAGCTTTCCAATGAGTGGTCGTTTGCCCAATTCCGACTTCGTTTGATATGTTAGTAAAATTCCCGAAGTTGATGCTCTGCTGCAGAAATTCTGCAGAAGGCCTGGCACGGCCGTGTTATGCAGCACGGCCAGGCCGTGTTTCAATCTGTTTCCTAGGCTTAAAATGCTTAGTTTTGGACCATTTGACTCCCTTAAACATGCTAATATGCTTGCTATGCTTAGGTATTACCCTTATGTATCTTTATATGAGATCATGAGGAATGTGTTAGAGCTATACACAATTTGATAATGACTTGTGATTTGTTATGAGTTAATGATTTATGATTGAGTTTGGTTGAGGCTGAGGGTGTTTGCAATTGTATGGCAACTCGTTTTTGGTTATATAGGGTTTTTCCACTGACGAGGACCCCTTGGTGGAGCGGTATATAATTGAATAGCTCTCACTCTTTTCTTGGGCTATTGAGTGGCACCAAGTGGGTACATCCTTTGTGATTATGATTTGTGACTTGTTTGTAAGCAATACTTAATAGATGTTTGTATAGATATATTAGAGGTATAAATGTGACTTGGAAATTACTATTACATTTGCCTAACTTGGACATTATGTTTTAAGGAGGTAAGTGAGGTGAGGGGTCCGTGGAGGACTCACTGAGATTTCTTAATCTCACCCTTTCATTTAATTGTTTCAGATAAGCAGGTGCAGAAGATTGACTAACTGAAGGGATTGCTTATCCACTAGTTTTATGTATTTTGTTTAAGTGATGTATGTGGGCTTATGGACCTTACCTTTTGTAACCTTTATGATTTATGATTATATCTTGAGTCTTAAGTGATGTACTAAAACTCGTGAGACAAGTATTATGTATGACTTATGACTTGTGTTCTATCAGGTTTAATTTATCCTTGTGTCGATATCTGATAATGTATAAAATGCTATGATTCGATGTGAAAATTGAATTAGGGTGTTACAAGATCCTCCATCACTTATTAAAACTCTTGGAGTGCCAAACCTGGTGAAGATATTTTTCTTTAAAAATCTAATCATAGTTTTGTCATCAGCTTTAGGTGCAGCCAATGCTTCAACCCACTTGGAAACGTAGTCCATTGCCACAAGAATATATTCATTTGAGTAAGAGGATGGCAGAGGTCCAACGAAGTCAACTCCCCAAAAATCAAACACTTCCACTTCAAGAATGTTCTGGAGTGGCATTTCATGTCTTCTTGATATGCTCCCAGATCTCTTACAGTTGTCACATCTTTGCAAATGATCATGAGCATCCTTGAATAAAGTGGACCAATAAAAACCTGATTGAAGGACCTTTGCAACAGTCCTTTCACCATTGTAATGCCCTCCATAAGGAGAGTTATGACAATGCCATAAGATATCCCTTGATTCTTCTTTGGTCACACACCTCCTTAACAAATTATCAGCTCCAAGTTTGAATAAAAAAGGATCAACCCACACAAAATAATTGGCATCTCGAAAGAATTTCTTTTTCTGGTGCCAATTTAAATCTTCAGGAATTACACCAGCAGCCTTAAAGTTTGCCATGTCTGCAAACCAAGGTCTTTCTTGCACTGTTAAAAGTTTTTCATTAGGAAATTCTTCCAGAACCTCCAATTCTTTTGTGGTCACCTCATTATTCACCAATCTGGATAAGTGATCAGCTACTAAATTCTCACTTCCTTTTTTATCTTTGATTTCCAAATCAAATTCCTGCAGCAACAGAATCCATCTAATAAGTCTTGGCTTAGAATCAGTATATATAATGACTTTGGAACCAATGAGATAAGATCTAAATTTTTCCAAAGCATACACTATTGCAAGCAATTCTTTTTCAGTTGTTGCATAGTTAACTTGAGTTTCATTCAAAACTTTGCTTGCATAATGCACAGCATGAAAAAACATATTTTTTCTTTGACCAAGAACTGCTCCCACCGCATAATCACTAGCATCACACATTAATTCAAAATCATATTTCCAATCTGGAGTTATGATTATGGGTGCAGAAATCAGTTTTTGTTTTAAAAGCTCAAAAGCAGTAAGGCATGCATTATCAAATTTAAAAGGAGTGTCCTTATTGAGGAGATTGCTCAATGGTTTAGCAATCTTGGAGAAATCTTTAATGAAGCGCCTGTAGAATCCTGCGTGTCCCAAGAAGCTTTTGATTCCTTTGACATTTGTTGGTGGAGGAAGCTTCTCAATGACCTCTATCTTGGCTTTGTCAACTTCAATACCTCTTGAAGAGATCTTGTGGCCTAACACAATGCCTTCTGTCACCATAAAGTGACATTTCTCCCAATTTAGAACCAGATTAGTCTCCACACACCGGTTTAGTATGGTATTCAAATTTGCCAAGCAAGATTCAAAGGAATGACCGAAAACAGAAAAGTCGTCCATGAAAACTTCAATGCACTTCTCAACTAGATCAGAAAATATAGCTAGTATGCATCGTTGAAAAGTGGCTGGTGCGTTGCAAAGCCCAAATGGCATCTTTCTGTATGCAAAGACACCAAAAGGACATGTGAAGGCTGTCTTTTCTTGATCCTCAGGATCCACTACAATCTGATTGTATCTCGAGTACCCATCCAAGAAACAATAATAAGCTTGACCTGCCAATCTTTCTAGCATCTGATCCATAAAGGGTAATGAAAAATGATCCTTTCTAGTTGCTTGATTCAGCTTCCAGTAATCTATACACATTCTCCATCCAGTGACAGTGCCTGTTGGAATTAATTCATTCTTTTCATTATGGATGACCGTCATTCCTCCTTTCTTTGGAACTACTTGAACTGGGCTTACCCAAGCACTATCAGAAATGGGATAGATCATCCTAGGTTCAAGCAATTTTGTCACTTCCTTTCGAACTACCTCTTTCATGGTTGATTGAGGCATCTTTGGGGTTGAGCCACCGGCTTAAAGTCCTGTTCCATCAAAATTCTATGCATACAATAAGAAGGACTTATACCTTTAAGGTCAGAAAGATTCCAGCCAATTGCTCCTTGATTCACCCTCAACACTTTAATCAATTCTTCCTCCTCCTTGCTTGATAAAGAGCTGCTGATAATCATTAGTTTGCTGCTCCCTTTCTCAAGAAAAACATATTTTAAATGTGGAGGCAACATTTTCAGCTCCAACTTTTGATCTTGCAACTTGCCTTCACCCTTCAATTCTTCTATCACAACTTCATGCAAGGGCACCTCTTTGAATGTGTCAAGATCTTTCAAACACTTTTCAATCTCCTTTTCTTCTTCCTCTTTCATTACATCAAAGGCATCAATTAAAGCTTTCTCCAAAGGGCTTGGAGTATGCAACTCCTTACTTGCCTTCAAAAACATTTCATCTAGAACATCCACTCTAAAACATTCCCCATTATCATTGGGATGTTTCATAGCTTCGAAAACATTGAAATTGACTTCATCTCCTTGAACTCTCACTTTCAACTTGCCATCATCAACATCAATTAAAACTTTGGAAGTTTTCATAAAAGGCCTACCCAATATAAGAGGAACTTCCTTATCTTCCTCCATATCCATCACCACAAAGTCTACTGGAAACATGAATTTATCTACCTTCACTAGCACATATTCCACCGCACCATGAGGCCGTTTAATTGATCTGTCAGCCAACTGCAGTGTCATCCTTGTAGGTTTGATTTCTACCTCACCCTCACCAATTCTTTCTAACATAGAGAGAGGCATAAGATTGATGGTTGCACCTAAGTCAAGGAGTGCCTCACCAACAGATAGACATCCTATAGTGACAAGAAGAGTAAAGCTTCTAGGATCCTTTGATTTTTGAGGCAATGATTTCTGAATAATTGCACTGTAACCAGCTTCTAGTTCAATTGTTTCTTCTTCTGTAAATCTTCTCTTTTTAGTCAAGAGTTCTTTCATGAACTTAGCATAAGTGGGCATTTGCTCCACGACTTCAGCAAATGGAATGTTGATTTGCAGTCTTTTGAAAATATCAAGAAATCTTGCAAATTGCCTTTCTTTCTCCTTTCTTGTTGGAGCATGAGGATAAGGTAGATGTTTGACTGGAGGACTCTTCAATTTTTCCTCCTTAGCTAGCTGACTTTTGTTTTTCTTCTCCTCATCTTGCTTTTTCTCCAACTCTCCTCTCTTTTCTTTTTCACTCTCTTTTTCTTTTTCATTTTCTTCACCCTCTTTATTCAACTCTCCTCCTTTTTCACTCTCATTTTCTTTTTCTTTAACAACCATCTCTTCTACTTCTAAATTTTCACCAATACCCTTTCTAATCACAGTACCCCTCCTAGTTATAATGGAATTATACTGCTCCGAATTACCTTTCTCCTTTGGATTCACTTGTGTATTTGCAGAGAAGTTTCCTTGATTCTGTCCAGCCAGCTGCTTTGCCAATTGTCCCACCTGTACTTCAAGGTTTTTGATAGAGGCTTCTGTATTTTTCTAATTATTCATGGAGGCTTGCATAAATTGGGTAAGAGTTTCTTCCATCTTAGACATCCTATCAAGTTGAGGAGGTCTATTTGAAGATCTGGCATCTTGTCTCCATCCAAGGTTAGAATTTGGATTGTTCCTCCAACCTTGAGAGTAGTTGCTTGAATAATTACCTTGCCTTCCTTGATTGCCCATGTAATTTGCTTGTTCTTCTTGTATTGCATCTGGGGTTGGACAATGGCTAATTGGATGATCTCCTTGACAAAAATCACACCTTAGAACCTGTTGAGAAGGAGTGTTCTGTATACCCTGCAGTTGTTGTGGTAGCTTAGACATTTGCTTCGTCAATGCTTCAAGCTGTTGAGTCATAAGTTTATTCTGAGCTAGAATATCATTCTAAGTGTCCAGCTCTATAACTCCTCTCTTGTGAATGGGACTTCTGTCATGTTGGACTTGATGATCACTGGTAGCAATAACATCAATAATAGTTATTGCTTCCTCAGAGCTTTTAGACATCATTGATCCTCCAGCTGATGCATCCAAGATCATCTTTGATTGAGGTCTTAATCCATTGCAAAATATGTGCAGCTGAGCTATATCATCAAAACCATGATTAGAACATTTTCTCAACAAAGATTTATAACGTTCCCATGCTTCACACAATGGTTCATCAGCTCCCTGCGAAAAAGTAGCAATTGCAGATTTTGCACTAATATATCTAGATGGTGGGAAAAACCTGGCTAAGAATTTTTCTTCAACATCCTCCCATCTGGAAAGACTCTGATTTGGATGAGATTGAAGCCATGTTTTGGCTTTTCTTGTCAATGAAAATGGAAACAGCCTCAAATATACAGCTTCTTCTTCATCTTCTGCAAATCCCATTGTACCACACAACTCATAAAAGGTGGAAAGGTGAGTGTATGGATCTTCATGATCTAAGCCTGCAAACTGATTTGAATTGATCAAACTTAACAAAGCTGGCTTCATTTCCATGGTATTGGTTGATGGTCTGGCAATCCTAGAAAAATGTCTGGGACCTTGCTGCTGAGCATAATCTCCCAGAGTTCTTCTCTGATTATTCTGATTGTTGTTGTTGTTGTTCCCTGGTGGATTGTTAACATTGCCTGGTGGATTTTGTAGTTTCGCCATTTTCCTTTGTGGTTGTTGCTGTAAAACTTCAGAATAACTAGGAGTAGAAGGGACTTCTTCTTGTTGCTGTAATTTGTTTAATAACTTCTCTTTCCTTGTCCTGCTGTTGTTCCTCCTTGTTGTCTTTTCAATCTCCGGATCAAACAACAATTGGTCTTTAAGAGTTTTACCTCCTATAGACAGAACAGATACACTAAACAAAGAGTCAGCACAAAACAAAAATAAAAAGAAGATATATTATAACTATACACTAATGAAATTAGAATTAGCAAACTTAACAAGTAATAAATGTGAATTTGTTAAGTATCTGACACAAAATTCCCTGGCAACGGCGCTAGAAAACTTGTTAGGATTTTGGCAAGCGTACCAAAATACCGAAGTTGACAGTGATATGTAGGGTTGTCGTATCCTTAGGGAATCGTGTGATACTTGATTAATTCACAATCATCCTAGTTAAGTTCTAAATATATCTATGTACATTTCTATTCACAATATTTTCCATTTTGTTGATATAAGAGTTTCAAAGATGCAAATTGAGTAAAATAAACACTAGCAAGAAGAGTTGATTGATAACAGTATTAAAAGAAGTTGGGTTTGGATTTCATCTAACCTTACTACTTATGGAATTCAACACTCATATATGACTATTTTCCTTATCAACGATATTACAAATAATGTTCACTCAATTACCAATTCCTTAGTAAAATAGATTCTAAGATCCTCCCTTTAAATACCAATTCCTTGATTATCCAAAGAAAGACCTTGCATTAAGATTATCATTCAAAAGTAACTAATGAATCAAGTTCTATTCCTAGTAACAAGACCAATAGGTGATTTCATTCAAATCTAGAATTAGAGAGTATCTTCCAATCAAACTCCAATTCACAAATCAAGATATGATTGATCAAAACATATCAAGCATTAAGAATAGAATTAAATCACTATCATTGATAAGAAAAGATAACATATATTCATAAAGAGATTACATAAGAGTTTAGTTGATTACATCCAATTCCCAACTACAAAAGAGATTAGCTACTCATTGTCATGAGAGCCACTCAAGAAATACCATAAGAAATGAGAGAAGTAAGATGAAAATCTGTCTTCCTTCGATCCCCAAAGGTTCTGATCTTCAAGTCCTTCGTTTTTCCTTTCTTTTCAAGTGAGTCTTTTGAAAATGATATGTTTTTTCCTTTTATATCCACTTCTTTTTGCAAAAACAGAGTATTTGACCGCCAAGAATTCGCTCAGCTCCACAAAATTCGCTTGGCTGAAGCAGAAATCTTCATGCTAAAGAAACTCCATTCGCTTAGCGCAAGATTTTCGCTTAAGCGAATCGGTGGCTGCCAAAACATGTGCTGCAAAGAGAAATTCCCTGGCTCAAGCGAATTTTTGACTGCCTTGTTTCCTTTCCTCAATCATCTTCATTTCATCTTACACAAAAATACAGGGAATTTTAGATGAAATCTCACAAGATTAAAAATCCTATTGTCTTAATAAAAATATTTACAAATGCTAACTCGTGGTATGAAAACACCTTTCAATTCACAAAATTGAGTTATAAATGCCCTATTAAGCTCTAGAATTGTAAGTAAAATTGGCACTTATCAATAATAAAAAAGTTTTACACGTTCATCCAATCATACTCACTATAAAGATGTTTGTAGAGCCAATTTGTTATATTACTTCCTAAAACATCTCTACAAATACATATATATCGTGGATATGATTGGATAACTCTCTAAAACTTTTTTACACCATCATTACATTACATAGTCGTTGAACTCTTTATATAATAGTAAATTAACTATTTTGCAGATCCTTTATATTGGCCAATGTTTGTTGTTGCTGTCTTGGCATCAATCATAGCTTCTCAAGCCATGATCTCAGGGACTTTCTCTATCATCCAACAATCTCTCTCACTTGGATGTTTTCCTCGTGTGAAAGTCGTACACACATCAGCCAAGTATGAAGGACAAGTCTACATCCCCGAAATCAATTTCATCCTCATGTTTGCATGTATTGCAGTCACTGCTGGATTTAAAACCACCACACAAATTGGCAATGCTTATGGTAATAATTGCCTAATCTTTTTAAACACTCAATTTTTAATGAGAAAAAACAAACACTAATGGATAAATTAATTTGTGCATCCAGGGATAGCAGTGGTGTTTGTAATGACACTCACATCTGCTTTGCTTGTGCTAATCATGATCATGGTATGGAAGACTCACATCCTTTTGGTTATCAGCTATGTCCTTATTATCGGTTCTCTTGAGCTTGTCTATTTAAGTTCAGTGCTGTACAAATTTAAAGATGGCGGGTACCTTCCTCTTGCCTTTGCCACCCCTACTAATGACCATCATGTATGTGTGGAATGATGTGTATAGAAGGAAGTACTATTATGAATTGGATCATAAGATTTCTCCTCAGAAGCTTAGGGAGATTGCTAGTGGCACAAACTTGCTTCAAATACTGTTAGAATTCAAGTATGAGTGGTTAGTCTCACATTGACTAGGATTGGGCTAAGTGAAGGATATATAAGAGAGGTGACCCATATACCTAATGTCTTAAGGTTTTGGGTGGGGGTGGAGATGTGATGTCTGAGTCTCTTAGTGGTCTTGGTCTTTAGCCAGTTGTTGCTCTCAGGTGCTCCCCGGACTCCCCAACAAATGTCTGGCTTTGCAATGTTCTATTCTGAGCTTGTTCAAGGTATCCCTCCCATTTTCAAGCATTATGTGGAAAATGTTCCTGCTTTGCACTCTGTTGTTGCCTTTGTTACCATCAAGTCCTTGCCTATTAGCAAAGTTCCTGTGGAAGAGAGGTTTCTTTTTCGTCATGTGGAACTTGAAGAGCTCAACATGTTTAGATGTGTTGTTAGATATGGATACACTGATGTGCGAAACGAGCAAGAGCCTTTTGAAGATTTGTTGGTCAAAAGGCTGAAGGAATTTGTTGCAGAACAATTTCTGGCATCGCATGGAGTACTGCTAGAGAATGAAGAAAAAATTGAAGAACAAATGAATGGGGGTGGTGATAATGAGGATGATGGGGTGCAAGAAGCTGGTACTGATGCAAGAGGCAATTGAAACAGCAGTGGAAGCGGGGATTGTTCACTTGATGGGTGAAAGTGAAGTGATTGCTAGCGAAGGAGCCGCATAGGGAAAAGGATTTTGATAGATTATGCTTACAATTTCATGAAAAGGAACTTGAGGCAGAGTACCATTCCTCATAAGCGTATGTTCAAGGTGGGAATGACTTATGAGCTTTAAAGAACAGAACGGTTGGGAGAGAATTAGAATCATGGTGAGTGCGGAGTATACCCGTTATATCAATCGAAATTGAAGCCGGCGGGTTGCCAAGTTCCTACCTCTACAGTTTTGGCAAAAAAGTTTGTAAAAACAAAAAGCTTTCTTAATTTCCTGTACTGTTGCGATCCTTAATTTCCTTTTGAATTAAATTATCACTTTTTATTTACGAAGATTATAAAATTTATTAAATAATTTTAATTAAATTTAGGAAAATTTAAATTTATCTAATTATGTTATTCTCTCATTCTATTAATATTTCCTCTGTTCAAAATATTAAAAGATGAAAATTAAGTTTAAAAAGTAATAACTTAATTGTTTAAAATTAAAATTAAAATCAAATGATGTGAATCCAAATTATACTCGAACTGCTATATACGTATCATGGATGACCCAAATTACGACATAAAAAAACAGAGACGACCCAAATTAACAACCTCTGTGAAAGTGGTTTGGAAATAGTCATCACTTTCCCCAAAAACTAGTTGGCAAAATATTTTGGTTTATTAATAATTTTTTTTACAACTATTTTGGATTATTAGAATTGTTTTTTGGACAACTGTTCTGGTTTATTAGTAATGGTAGCTAATAAATTTGTAGATATTTACTTATATTTTTTTTTTTGGTTACATATATTTACTTATATTTTCTAATATCATATATTACATCAAAATAAAGTAATATTATGAAATATTAAATAATCTTTAATAATATAAAATTTAGTAGATTTGATTTATTTAATGAGAACTTTTATTTCAACCTCTGAATTGGTAATTTATATTTTATATTTTAAAAAAATATTAAATATGCATGTATTTTATATTTGACATTTGGTATTGGAATTGGAATATGTAACAAACAGAGGAAAAAAAAACGATCGTAAATTTGCACATGAAAAATATTTAAAAGAAATTAATTCTATAAAATAACGGTAGATGACTCACAATAAAATAAATAAAATGAATTGTGTTAGTTGATACAACAAACAAATATTGAATATAAAAAGAGCTAAGTGGTATGAATTATTCTTATTAACACGAATACTAAAAAATCTATGAAGTTGTATATTTGTCACATATAAGTCAATCAATTTTAAAAAGGTTAAATTATACATTTGGTCCTCTATGTTTATTTTAGTTTTTAATTTGGTCCTCTACGTTTTATTTGTTTCGTTTTGGTCCTTTACGTTTCAAACATTACAATATGTTGATCCTTTCCATCACTAAAAGTCAATTGTCCGTAGGTAAAAGTCCATTTTGAAACGTACAAGAAGACCTATATTGACGAACAATTGGCTTTCAGTGACGGAAATGACCAACTTGTTGTAACGTTTGAAACGTAAGGGACCAAAACGAAACAAATAAAATCTAGAGGACCAAATTAAAAACTAAAATAAACATAGAAGACCAAATATATAATTTAGCCTTTTAAAAAAGCATGCCATACAAAGATATTTTGAGGCAACGAATTAGCGTAGGCCGCATGCATTGGGCTGGAGTAGATTAGGCAAAAATAATTAAACCCATTTTGACATTTCTACTTTGGTGTTAACCTCCTACTGGAATTTGGGTCTGAGTTTAACTCAATCTCAAGAGTTAATTTATGGGATGAGGATTACGTTAACTTATACTACTAATCAGACTTAGACTTCTAACACTCCCTCTCACTCCTCAGTAACATAATCACGGCTTAGTCAAAGTCTTAACATTTTACAATGTTCTTGAAATTCAAAGCAATGTTCACTGTTCAAATTAAATTGACCCACACGCTGTGCGGCTTAGTCAAAGTCTTAACATTTTACAATGTTCTTGAAATTCAAAGCAATGTTCAATGTTCAAATTAAATTGAAGACCCACACGCTGTGCTAGTAGATAATGAATTTATAATATTATTAAAAATTTGTAAATCCTTGCTGCTTGAAATCATTAAAGTCTGAACAAAGTTGCTAGAAGTTACAAATATTTGCTCGCATACATGAGACTTAACTATACTTTTAGTTCATCCGGCGTTGGCTCAACATCCTTAGAGGCCTTAAGCAAAAATTCAGAGGCCTTGTTTCTTCAAATAGCATTATAAATTATTAGGAACCTTGTTGGGACCTAAAGCTATGGTTTTACTACCTTTTCCCTTGGAGCGGCCTTGAGTTCATCTATATTATAGTTAATGTGTGATTTTGGTTTCTGATCAATACTTTTTTGTGTAATTTTTTTTTGTGTTAATTTAATTCCTCAATATTTTTAATTATTAAAATTAAGTCGATTCGTCACTTTTTTTAAACTTTTAAATTATTATTTTCTACTCAAAATATCTTGACAATTGATCAAATCAATTAAATCATTTGTAACC
This sequence comes from Calophaca sinica, assembly GCA_037113605.1. Lineage (NCBI taxonomy): Eukaryota > Viridiplantae > Streptophyta > Magnoliopsida > Fabales > Fabaceae > Calophaca > Calophaca sinica. Next base: position 25,896,020 of record CM073730.1, on the reverse strand, counting down.
TCTAGAATAAAGCTGCACTACAGACTCAGAAGTAGAGTTTCATATAAAGTAATCCAAGATAGAAGAAAATTTCTATGTTACTGACTTTACCTTGAAAAAAATTGCCCTATGCTTTTGCAAGGATTGAGCAATTTCTATTTTCTTTGTATTTTCACTAATAGTAGTTCACTAGTTCTACTCTGATCTCTGCTATTATGTGATGAAAGTTAAACCAGTGAGGTTCATAACAAAAGTATTTGATTATTTAACTGTAATTCAACTTGGACATGAAAGGGATCATAGACTTGCTTGAGGAAAATGACCATACACTACCAAAAAAAGCGGCGATTAGCTACGGTTAAAACTGTGGCAAACAAGTGATTTTGCTACGGCTAAATTGAATGTCAGCCACGGCTAATTAGAGCGTGGTAACATTTAAATAGCCACGGTTAAAGTTTTATATAGCCACGGGACAACCGTATCTATTTTTTATTAAAAACCATTTAATTTTTGTCATCTAGACACGGTTTAACCGTGGCTAACGGGGTTTTTTAGAATAAAAAAAATAGCAGCTCTTATCGATTGTTCTCTTCATACATAGATCTCAATTGTTTTACCAAGTCTTGAAACTAAATGGCAACATGCTAAAAATCCATTTCATGCTTTCATATAAAGCACAGTCAAATTTTTTTTTGCAATGCTTTAATAATGTCAGGTTAGAGGCTAGAAAGAAACAAAATAACAATCCTTAAATCTTTTGCATCCAAAATAGTTCAGCACTATACACATACCAAGTCAATTTTGAAAAAATATAAATAGAACATGTGCTTTATTTTTTTTCGGTTAAATGAGTATTTACAATGTTGGCTTTAACATATGCTATATCACTCTAGGAATGAATACTCAGTGCTCGATCACAGCAGAAAGGCACACTTCCAATCTCTTAGACATCATTAATGTATTGAACGTAACCTCCTATCATATTGAAACACATCTTAATGCTTTTCTCTATATCAATAAATGTTGTTACAAAAGTTAAACCCCTTAAAACTATCTCATTCTACAATCATTCAAAATATCCAGAAGGAAATTTCTTTGGTACAACACAATATCCCATTTTGAGACAATTGACCAAATGAATGCAATAGAAAAGTAAAGGTTTAAAAGTTGAACACAAAGATAAGTAAAAGAATCATAAACTAAACATTACTTTAGGCAAATAAATTACTTGCTTCCTCGGGTGGCTTTGAATGGTCAAAAGAAGCTATATGAACTTCAGTAGCAGGATCAATGCCTACGACGCTTTGATTCTTCAACACTCTGCAAGCCAATGACTACAAAACCATTACTAAGCATATTTTCTTTCCCAAACTTCAGAAAACAACTTAAGAAAAAAAAAATCATCTGCATAGTGCCATGTTTCTTCTTTTATAAATAGATAATAAAATATACTAGGTAAAAATAAATGACGAGTCTTGTAACACCTTTGGACTCTGTTCAGCAGCTCTAATCATGAGTCTTGTTGGGTATGAGTTTCGGTTGACTTGGAAGCGCAGACGATGAAAACCCAGTTATGAAACAAACCATGATTTTACGAGTGAGAATCCAGTGGCAGTGGAACCTAACTGTAGAAAAGGTGACCAAACAGAAGATACTCTCAGTGTCAGAATCAGTGACATACTGGGTTGGCTGCATAACCTCAACAAATAAGAATAAAAAATAAAAAACAGAAGCTACCTTATCAAAAACGCAAAAATAAATCAACAATCAAAACAAAAGGACTTATAATAAGAGTTTAAACATTTGAATACTAACAACTCCAGCAATTTGCAAGCAGAATGCCACATCTTTTTATGTGTTCATGTTGTTCATTTTCACTCACAGAGAGAAAGTAATTGTTGTAAAAGAGACTTGACCTCCTGCTAAGGAAGGTAACAACTTAATAGAATATAGCAATCCCCATATAAAATTCAAAAATAATGAAATCCACAAAAACAATGGGAACCAAACAATGTGCTTGCTCCATGTAGGAAAAAAAAAATCAGAACCATTAAAACTCAATATGGCATAATGCATCTAACTATAACATTTACACTCTAAATCATGAAAATTTGTTTGTAGGAGCAATTCAAACTTACCCCATTGCGATTGGAGGGGTGCGAAGCCAATTTCTTCTTAGTGACAATGTGACCCTTTTTCAATCCAACAAAAGACCTGCAATTGGCTGCTTATGGGCCCTTCCCCTGTTCCAAAATCAACAACAAAAACCCCACAATTCAAAGATCAAACAACTACTTTCACAATTGAAACAAGAGACAAGAGCAACATAAAACATGAAGCATGAAATGTGATTCGATACATTAAGCATTTGGATATGATTAAGTTTTTTGTAAAAAGAAAAAGGAACCAGCTTTCGAAAAACAAAATTTAGTAAACTGCAAACCAACAACCTGCTCAAACAGTACCACTGGTCCGACCTGCAAGACAGGGCAAAGCATCTTCGACGACGACGAGCGACTGGGGCTAGGAGAAGACGACGCCGTTGTCAACAGAGACGTAGAAGGAGGGCGTATACGGACGAGTTAGCGGCAGGAGGGGAGTAAGGGGATGACGTAGAGGCAGAAAGATGGTGCCGCCCGTGGAGAAGGGTCGGAGAGCAACATGATGAAGGAGTCAGTGCTTTTGATTGGGGTGCCACAGTCAATATCGTAGAAGAGGAAGAAAGTGAATTAGGGTAGAAGATGAGAGACAAAGGGTTTTTTTTTTTTGAATGAAGACAAAAAAGGGTTTTTGATTTTGGGAAAAAGAGCGAAGGAAAACGAGGAAATAGATGGAGGGAAAGACGAAAATAAATGAAAAATTCGCGGCCCGTGTTTGCCACGGCACTAACGTAGCAAACCAGCGCCTCTGCTATGTTTTAGCCACTACTATAACAACTGTGCATAATTGACCGTGGGTAACAACCGTGTTTTTGGTAGTGATAGTGTGTCTCCATAGTCTATATCTCAAGAGACACAAGAAATGGTTAGCTTGTACCCGAACACACTAGAACAGCAATCTAAGTCACATAATATTGTTCATGCGGTCATTGTTCTATAATCATAGTGCACATACATTTAAAATATGTTACCTTGGCTCTTTTTATTATTATGATATATGGTTAGATTGTTCTGTTGCATAAGAATCCTATGTTTGTTTGAACCTTGTGGAAACAAATCACATCTCTTCCATACATGTGTTGTCTAAGCCCAAGTTTTTCTAAATATATAACTATTCAAGAAATATACACACACTTGCAAGATTCAATTGTAGAGTTGATACTGATATGGATACAGAAGGTTGGTCTTGATTCAATTGTACTGGTGGTAGTAAATAACTATCTCACTAACTATAACTTTCTATCTCAAAAAGAATGAATCATCTTTGTTATTGGGGTGTTGGTGTTCAATGATTGTGATAAGAGTTAGGTATTTGTCAGGTCTGGGCTGCACTAGACAGGTATATGTCAAGAAACAAAAGCAAAGAAATTATTGTTTCTACTTTTCCTTTAAATACTAACCATTCACGATGATGATGTGACTCTATTACTTCTCTTCCAAGTTCTAAGCCAATTGATCATATATGCAACATCATATCCAAACATATCTCAGTCACCACCAGAAAAGCAAGCTCCATGGCCTATAGCTAAACTTACATAGTTTTAATGTATCACATGCCATTAGGTAGCAGCACTGGCATTTGAGGATATGTTAGTATGTTGGATGCAAGAAGGTGGCCAGGTAGGTAAGTTCATTTTTGTTAGTAGTTTTGTTACTTTTATTTATCCCTTCTTTCATGTTATTGTTCACAAGGTTTAATTTCTTTTTAGGTTGGGATGTTTTATGCCACAAATAGTAACAAGAAACAAAGAAACACTCTAATGATGTTGAGACTACTTAACCCCAGTTATTATTAACCGTTATTTAACTGTTTTGGTTAGTTAGATAGTTGAGTTAGTTAGGCACTTAGTTGTTCTTAGCTGTCATTTATTCTACAGCTGATGAGTTGTATAAATAGCATAGTAATCTGTACATTTAACTAGTTGATTCATTTACAGTTTAATCAATGCAATGAGCCAAGTTTGCTCTCTATCTTTCGTCCCCCTCAGTTTCAACATGGTATCAGTCGCTTTTTGGGGACACTTCCGCTTTGCATGCTTCGCTTGAATCAACGATCCTTTGTTCTTTGACGGTTTCCTTCTATCTCTTCTTGATTCCTCTTTGATTTGCGAATTCTTCTTCAATTCGTGCTTTTTTGTTCATTTGCAATTTGCGATTTGCGATCTCTTACGATCTCATGTTCATTTGCAATCTTCTGTTTGTTCGCGATTTCTTGTTTGTTCACGATCTCTTGTTCTTTCGCGATTCTTTGTTCGTTCGCGATTCCTGTTCATTCGCGATTTCTGGTTTGTTCACGATTCATCGTGAATCGTCGTTTCTTGTTTGTTTGAATCTTGATTACGATATCTTCTTTGCAATTTCTTGCAACAATTTCTCTCCATGGTTGTCGCATCTGATGCATCGGTTGTCAATGAGGACATCCAGGTCACTACTCCTCCACCTCTCAGCAATGGTGGACCTAATGGCCATCGCGGATACCAGCAAGATATGCTTGATCCCTATTTCATGCATCCTAGTGATAATCCTGGAATTGCTTTGGTTTCTCCTCTGTTGACAAATCAGAATTATCATTCTTGGTCTCAATTGATGTTAGTGGCTTTACAATCCAAGAATAAGATTCGATTCATTGATGATACTCTTCCTCGTCCTGAAACCAATGATCGGCAATCATTAGCTTGGGATCGCTGTAACACAATGATCATTTCATGTATCACACATTCTGTTGAACCAGAAATTGCTCAGAGTGTGACGTTCACTCCCATTGCTGCTGAAATTTGGCAAGACCTCCGAAATAGGTTCTATCAAGGTGATGTTTTTCACATATCTGATTTACAAGAAGAGATTTACAACCTTAAGCAAGGTGATTCCTCTATTAATTCATATTTTACCAAACTGAAGAAATTATGGCAAGAATTGGAAAGTTTTAGACCTATTCCCAATTGTACTTGTACTGTCAAGTGTGCTTGCCTATTGATTCCCAAGATCAAAGAATACCGTGAGGGTGATCATGTGATTCGATTCTTGAAAGGTCTTAATGAGCAGTATTCCCCTGTTAGGTCTCAACTCATGTCAATGGAATCACTTCCTGACATCAACAAGGTTTTCTCACTCTTAATTCAACAGGAAAGACAATTCTTCCTATCTGCTAATACTACTCGGGTACTGGCTCAATTTTCCAATTCTAACAGAGGTGGTAGGACTTCTGGTGGAAGATCTTTCGGTGATCGTGGTGGTAAATCTTCTGGTGGCAGAGGCAGAAGCATTCCTGTATGTTCTTACTGCCATAAGACCGGTCATATGATAGACACCTGTTATAAGAAACATGGTTACCCTCCACATTATTTTCAAAAGTCCTTTGTTGTGAACAATTTTGTTGCAGATTCTGAAGAAATTGATGAGGAAACTAAATCCCTCAAGTCTGCTTGTCATGAGGAGGTGTATGAGGATCCAGGAAAGTTAGCTTTCACACCTGAGCAACACAAAGCATTGTTAGCCCTTCTTCAAGGTCAAAGCACATCTCAGGCTCATTCTCTGAATCACCTTACCACCACTCCTTCAAACCCAGGTACATCCTGTATCCCTTCTAAATCTCCTAGGCCATTTCATTGGCTCATAGACACTGGAGCAACATATCACATCTATTACTCCCGCAATTCCTTTCAATTTCTTAAAACCATTAATCCCATTTCCATAAAGCTTCCTAATGGTAATTCAATCATTGCAACATCTGCAGGCACTGTTATGTTTACAAATGAATTTTACCTTACAAATGTTCTGTTTATTCCTGACTTTTCTTTTAATATCATTTCAGTGCCCAGACTTGTTGCCACTTTACATTGCAATTTAATCTTTGATGTTGAGCAATGTATGATACAGGATATATCTACCCAGAGAACGATTGGAGCAGCCAAACTGAAGAATGGACTTTGTTTCTTGACATCTCCATCTGTACAAATTTCTCATTTCCCTGCTGCTCTTACTTTTGTTAATGCCCTTGTGGATACTAGCTTCAATTTTCCCATTACCAATCACTGTAACATTTGGCATATGAGACTTGGTCATCCTTCCCAGGAAAAACTTGTTCACTTCAATAAAGATTTTTCTTTTGTTTCTTCTACTAAATCATCATCACCTTGTGATACTTGTTTCTTTGCTAAACAAAAGCGGTTATCTTTTCCCCTTAGCACTACTATTTCTGAAAACTATTTTGACTTAGTGCACATGGACATATGGGGTCCATTTTCTATTCCTTCCATGCTTGGTCATAGATACTTTCTTACTGTTATAGATGACAAAGGCAATTTACATGGATATTTTTAATGAAATTGAAATCTGAGACTTCACAGTTAGTTCAAAGTTTTGTTTCTATGATTCAAACACAATTTCATACCACTGTTAAATGCAGTCGCTCTGACAATGGTAATGAATTTCTGATGAAACAATTTTATGCTGAAAAGGGGATATTGCATCAAACATCTTGTGTTGGGACTCCTCAACAAAATGGTATTGTTGAGAGGAAACATCAACACCTATTAGGTGTTGCTAGAGCTATTCTTTTTCAAGCTCAACTTCCATCTTGTTTTTGGGGCCATGCTATTAATCATGTTGTTCACATAATTAATAGACTGCCAGCAAGTATTTTGCAATTTTAAATCACCTTTTCAGATATTACACAATAAGTTACCTGATTTTAATTTTTTCAAAGTATTTGGGTGCTTGTGTTTTGCTTCAACACTGTCGGCACCTAGGCAGAAATTTGATCCTCGGTCCAAGAAATGTGTCTATCTTGGTTTCCAAAATGGAGTTAAGGGTCACATTCTTTTTGATTTACAAACTAGAAATCATTTTATCTCTCGAGATACTATTTTCTTTGAATCTATTTTTCCTTTTTCTTCTGCATCTGTTGAACATTCTTCTACCGTTAAACATCCTACCATATGCATTCCTCACACCTCTCCCACTTATGATTTTCTTGATAACACTTCTGCTGATATTCCACTCAACAATTTCTTACCAATACATACCCCTGTTGTCCAGAATACTAATACATTACCTTCTCCAACTATCCAAAATGTTGCCCCATTACCTACTTCACAAATTTCTGATCCTTCACCTGTTCTTATACCACCTGTACAGCCTGTATAGCCCTATAGACATTCAATCAGAACCAAGAAACCTCCCACATACCTTTAAGACTACCATTGCTCAATGTTAACCAGTAAAGTCCATAATTCAGAAGCTTCTTCTTCAGCTCCTTTTGGTTGTAAGTTTCCCCTATACAAGTTCTCTCATATGATAATCTATCTTCTTCTCACAAACATTTTTGTCTTTCTATTTCCTCTGTTTCTGAACCATCCAATTATGAGACTGCAATGTGCAATGACCACTGGAGGAAGGTTGTTCAATCTGAATTAAACTCTCTTGTGAAGACTAACACTTGGGAACTCACTACTCTTCCTCCACACAAGAAGGCAATTGGATGTAAATGGGTTTTCAAATTGAAATTCCATGCTGATGGCTCAATTGAAAGATATAAAGCCAGGCTTGTAGCCAAAGGCTTTACTCAAACTGCTGGAATTGATTACTTGGAGACCTTCAGCCCTATTGTCAAAATGACAACCATTCGGACTCTGCTGGCCCTAGCTTCTTCTCAAAATTGGTATTAACAATGTGATATTAACACTGCATTCCTCCATGGTGACCTCAATGAAGAAGTCTACATGAAAACTCCACCTGGCCTTGATGTTCCCAACAGAAATAATGTATGCAGACTTAAGAAATCACTCTATGGCCTTAAACAGGCCAGCAGACATTGGAACTTTAAATTAACCCAAACATTGCTCCATTCGGGTTATTCACAATCTAAGTCTGATTATTCTCTTTTCACCAAGTCCTCTTCCACTGGTTTTACTGCCATACTTGTTTATGTAGATGACTTGGTTCTTTCGGGCACTGACATTTCTGAGATTGAGCACATCAAGCATACACTGAACTGCAAGTTCAGCATTAAAGATCTTGAAACATTGAAATATTTCTTGGGATTTGAAGTTGCTAGATCACGAGCAGGCATTTCTATTTGTCAAAGAAAATATGCTCTTGATTTAATTCAAGACACTGGTCTCTTAGCTGCAAAACCATGTTCCACTCCCATGGAATCTAATGCTAAGCTTCACAGAACATCCAGATCACCTCTTGCTGATCCCCTGTCTATAGACGTCTCATAGGGAAGCTTCTTTATCTCACATATACCAGACCGGAAATTTGCTATGCTGTCAGCCGCCTAAGCCAGTTTCTTTCCTCTCATATTGATCTTCATCTTCAAACCACTTTGCGCATCATCAAGTATCTCAAGGGCTGTCCTGGAAAAGGTTTATTTTTCAGAGTAGATTTACCCCTCACTCTTAAAGGTTTCAGTGATTCTGACTGGGGTGCTTGTCCTGACACTAGGAGGTCTATCACGGATTTTTGCTTCTTCGTTGGATCTTCTTTGATTTCTTGGAAAAGCAAGAAACAATCTATTGTTTCTCGGTCATCATCTGAGGCAGAGTATAGAGCTTTAGCGCACGCAACCTGTGAAGCATAGTGGCTCATATACTTACTGCGTGATTTTCATGTTGCTCATTCAGCACCAGTTGTTCTTTTTTGTGACAATAAATCTGCTCTTCACATTGCAGCTAATCCGGTCTTTCACGAGCGCATGAAGCACATAGAGATTGATTGACATGTTGTGCGTGACAAGCTCCAATCTGGCTTACAACATCTTCTTCCCATCAGCACCAAGGAACAATCTGCTAACATATTCACCAAGCCTTTGTAGCCTGGTCCATTTACGTTTCTGCAGTCCAAGCTTGGAATGATGTCCATACATTCCAGCTTGAAGGGGGTGTTGAGACTACTTAACCCCAGTTATTATTAACCGTTGTTTAACTGTTTTGGTTAGTTAGATAGTTGAGTTAGTTAGGCACTTAGTTGTTCTTAGCTGTCATTTATTCTACAGCTGATGAGTTGTATAAATAGCATAGCAATCTGTACATTGTAACTAGTTGATTCATTTACAGTTTAATCAATGCAATGAGCCAAGTTTTCTCTCTATCTCTCATCCCCCTCAGTTTCAATAGATGAAGAAGGCTAAGGGACAATGCAAGGTAGTCACAGATGAGCATTCTTATCTACCCCGTTGTTGTCATCTTGATTCCTTGATGGCAGCTGCATGTTGATTTTGGAATAAAATTGCTTCTGATGTAATGTCAATTCTTGGTCTTTACGGGATGAGTCATTCAGCATTTTATATTTTATTGTAATAGCTTGATGTGTCTTTTGAGGGAGAGAAACATTCTTTATTGTCAGATTTGTGAATGGAGAGATTGTCCAGAGAACACTTGAAAGACAGAGAAGGGTGGAGTGGAGCCGCAGCCACAAAGGCATCAAGACAGACCAACAAATGTGAGTATTTGTCATGAATCACGATGTTGACTAAAATATACCTAAAAATGGACATTTGTCGATTAGAGGTATCTTAGAAGTTCAAAATCATTTTCTTCCATTTCTCTTATGTCAGGGTGCTGCAACTGCAAAACGTGGATATCATTGTTTACATATCTTTAATCTTTTTTGCCCTTAGTTTGTATAAACATATTCTTTAGTACTTCATATTGAAATAACTGAAGTTGGAGTTATGTTATTTATTTTATACTAATGCATTGCTGAAATTTTGTGAACCATCATGCAGATTGGAAGATTTAGACTCGGTTACTAAAATTTTTGAATCATGATAATTATGATATGATGTTGATGTGTCCTACGTCGGTGGTGTTATTTACTTAGAGGATCTTTACTCAACAAGCGGTCATATACCTCTATTTTTTAAAATTTATATGTTTGATAGATTTCTGGAAACAAGGAGGTTTAATGTTGAAAATTTTTGTATTATAGGATTTTTTTACTATATTTCTTGTGATAATGTACTACAGGATTTTTATTTAAATAGGCATATTTCTTGTATATTAAAAATTCATTACAATGTGACTTTTACTAAATGTGGTATTTACATTTATTAATGCTTTATTCTGAAAATATTTGTATAATTTTTATTATATATTATTAAATATATTATTAGAAGCAAATTTATATATTTTGTAATAATAATAATAATATCAATAATTTTATTAGTATTTGATAAACTAAATAAAATATTTATATTTATATAATATTAACAAAATATACAAAATATTAATTTTATTACTATTTATATTAAAAAGCTTTTAGAGTGTATAAACAAAATAAATAAATATTTTTTTTCAATTTTCCTGCAGTTTTTCTCCGGAATTACCTACGAATTCCAAATCCGCAGGTAAGTTTCTTGCGGATTTTGAAATTCGCAGGAAAATTTCCTGCGGAATTAGCTGCGAGTTTTTTTGCAGGAAATTTCTTGTAGAATTAAAATTCGCAGGAAAAAAATTACCCACGAAGGTATTACCTGGGAACTAAAATCAGCAAGAAAATCCGCAGGAAATATAACACCTCAACGTAAATTGAAAGTACGATAAATTACATTAAAATACAACAGTTACTAAAATTTATAAACTTATTTACAGTAATCCAAGTCATAAATTTAAAACCTAAAACATAAATCTAATAAATAGATTACAACTTGAATAATTATTGGAATATCAAAACTTAATTCCAACATAAAACACTAATCTAAAAGTGCCAAGCCTGGAGCTTTGCCTTATCTGCCTTCGATACCTGCTTATCTGAAAAGTAACAAGGAAAGAGTGAGATAAAAAATCTCAGTGAGCCCTTCACAGACTCCTCACAATCTCTCGTCGAATCATACTATTTTACTAAGACTAGCTTATGCATTACATGCCTAAACATACTCTTCCTATATATTATAAGGACTTGCTTTGAAAACATGTTAAGCACCTTAAGCAAGAATACCTTAGAATGCGATAACTTGAATTCATAAAAATGCAATGCAACTCTTTAACTAAGAACCTATAGTTCTTTTTTACTTTGTGCTTAGCACATCTTATTATTCTTCTATGTTATTGGGTTTTTGTCATATGCTTCATTCCATAGACCCCAACCAATTTAACTTGCTTGTCTTTTTAAGTGATTTATCACAACTCTTATATCTTTAATGCATGATTACAATAAGGCAATTTAGCAACTAAGGATTTTCAATCCATAACATATATCTTTGAGAATTCATGTGACCAGGACAATGCAAACACATATCAAAATCATCCACAATCATAAACTCATACATCACTAAACTGATAGTCATCTTTTCTTTGCTATTAAGCACGACTGAACTATTCCCAAAGGTCAAATCGGTATTCAACCGGGAATCTCCGTTACCGGGTTTTGTCGTAGGTTTTGATCCCTAGACCCCGATCAACGTAGCTACGATATGGTGGTTAGACGTCTTAACCCCCAAGTGGCGTCCCGCAAGGCTAACCATACAGATCTCTCCTCTTCTGAGGAATATTGTGTGTCTTTTAAGAATCTTAATCCTAACTTATGCAATATCAATGCATACATAGCGAAATGAATACAAAAGTATAATTCACTCATTCATAAACAACTCTTAGTTCTATCAAGCATATACATATATATATATATAGTCAAAATAGAATTTCCTATTGATGAGGAGACACAATCATGTTATAAGCCTCATCCAAGAATAGCATTTCGAGCATAGAGACAATTCTATCACTCATAACTAAACATACATTTTCACTTAATTCTTGTGCTCATTTCGAGGCACCTTGAGTTTAGCTTCTCATGAAGCAATCCCTATCCCAATTGGAGCTCTGTGGAGTACCAATGGGGCAAGCATCACACTTATACTTGTTGGGGGGTTGGGGATAGCAATCCAACCCTTTACCATCCCAACAAAAGATAATTACTTCTACTCAATTTAAACTAATTTCTCATTTAATCATCAAATTTACATCATTCTTATTGAGACTTGGACTCCAACTCAAACATTAAACATAATAATATTAAAACATCAAGTTATTTAATCATGAGAAATCATGAATAACATACTTCACCTATTCTGGAACTCAATCAAGCATCAAAACATGACCCATTGACTGTACAACTCATCAAATTATCATCATCTCAAACTAACCATTTTTCCTTCTCATGTTATCCTAAAGAAATCCAAAAATAGAAACCAAGGAATCAAACAAAAGGAAAGGAAATAGAAACCCTAATGGGAGTCTTATGGTTGCCCACCACCTAAGGGATGAAGAACTCACCTCAAATCCAAGAACTTGAGCCAAACTTTGAAGAAGCTTGATCTTCTTCCTCTTCTTCTCCTTCAAATTCGGTTTTCCCCTTCCTTCTTCTAGGATTCCACCAAATCTTCCATCCAAGCTCAATCTCAACTCTTCTTCTCCTACATCAAGCAAGGAATTGAAGGAATCTCACAGAAATCTCTTTGATTTCTTTCAATTCCCAAAACCCTAACATTTCCCCCCTTTTTCCCTTTGATGAAATAGAACGCGAACAAGAGAGGGAGGAGGGAGGAGAGGGCTGTCGAACAAAGGGAAAAGAAAAGGAGATGAGAGGTTCAATTGATGAGGTCTACTTCTCTTTATCCTCTTCTTCCCTCTCCTTTTCTTCTTCTTCTTATTTTCCTTTTCTTCCCTTTTCTCTCTTTCTTCCCAATCTGATTCATTCTGCCACGATTTTATGCATTTAACAGACTGTGAATCGATTCACAACTTAGTGTGAATCGATTCATCCACGCTAAAGGCAATTAGCGCATCTTCACCACTTCCCATTGTGATTCACAGAGGCATGATTATGGCTTGGATTCATATGTGAATCGATTCAGGATAGCATGAATCGATTCATGCAGCCCTAATTGTAGAAAATTTGAATTTCCATATCAAATCTTGGAATTTTCAACTTAAACCTTATTCAATAAATTCCTACTCAACATTTCCCATCACTTAACAACCAAATTCAACTCAAGATCAACAATCTTCACGTTAAAAACTTTATGTGATCATATTTACTTAATTTGAAAATCAAATTAAGGCTAAACACAATCACCCATCTTCTTACGACTTATACTCAAACTAAGCTTGGGGAATTTGGGGCGTTACAGGAAACGCCGAAAATTCTAGTAGTATTTTTTTACTCTGTCTATTTTGTCCATTAAGTCATTGCTAGTCTTAAGAAAATTCATAGAGACTTCTTCTAAATTAAGGGTAGGGAAAAAAATTCTTTAAGTGAGGTGGGAAACTGTATGTCAGGGCCGTGTATGGCTTAAGGCAACTAAGACAACTGTCTTAGGCTCCAAAATATTGTTATTCACTGATATAATTATATTACTTTCGAGAGTGTAGGCCTCACATTTTTTTCACTTGATATTATTATATTGTACTTCATAATTTAGAATTAATAATTGATATAGTTATTAATATTTATGGTTATATATTTTATCTATTGAGTATCAATATATGTTTAATGTCTAAGTCGGTAAACTCTTTGAGGTGATAATTATTGCATGCAACCCCATTTTGAATACTACATGTTTACTAGTTACTATACTTTTGATGTAAAGTTTATAAACTAAAGGTATCAAGTTTACAGTCTCAATATTGCTCATTGCTTCTCTGTTTACTAACTAGTTAAAATTACTTGATTATAAAACTTCAATAAATGGTTTTGTAGCTGATAAAGTTAAAATACAAACAATGAGGATTGATAATTTATTTTTTATTATGCCTCTTTAATTGTCTAAGGCCTCAAAACTTTTTAGACACGACATTGTTGTATGTAAAGAAAATAAAAAAAAAGAGCGAAAAGGGTTAGGGATTAAAGATTTAGAAAATTTTAACCTTGCTCTTTTGGGTAAATGGAAATGGAGGATGTTAAATGAAACATGTTCTATGTTCTTTGTAGTGTATAACAATACCACCAAAATATGGGCCTTGGTATTTATATGTAGATGATGGTGGAAGTGAGAATTCCTTTTGTATAGGTCCTCTATGATGGAGAGATTTAGGAAGGATTGAGAGAGGCATTCTGTAGAATGAGGATTGGTTTAAAAGGGGTTTAATAAAAAGGTAGGAAATGGGAGAGACACTAAATTTTGGAAAGGTTCTTGTTGGGTTGGGGAAGGGAGTATGAAGAATAAGTTCAGTAGTATGTTGTTGTCGATAAAGAGGCTAAGGTAAATCAAATGGGTTCCTACAAAGATGGAGATTGGGTTAAATTGGAGCATAAGGTGGAACAAAGAATCATTTGAATGTAAGAAACCTCTCATTGAAAATGTACTAAACTAGATTCAGGTGCATGATTGGCAGAGAATCAACAGGATCAGTAGATATGGTCAGCTAAACTATCAAGTCAGTATTCGGTAAAATCTGCTTACAACATCTTGTAGAAGCTGACAGATCTATTAGAGAAGCAACTATACAACATTATGGTTAATTTATTTTCCTCTAAAGATGAAAGTGTTTGCTTGTTATTTAAAATTCCAACTAGGATAAATCTACAAAGAAGACCTTTGGCTAATATGGACCACAATAATAGGTGGTTCATTGTGGGTAACCACTTTTTTAGCATTGGATTTATTAATAAAATAATTATGGACCAAGATGAGACACCGTATACTGGTACTGCTCACACGCTGTTGACACCAGGGACGGAGCCAGAAGTTTGGTCTAACAGGGGCTAAGACCAAAAAATCATCTTATGGAAATTAAAAACACATTATTTTTATTAAATATAAAAATAAATAAATAAAATTCAAATAAATACTTGATTTAAAAAGTCATAGAGAAATCATCTAATAAGTTATCTGCATCACAAACTACATCTTTCAGCTCCTTCATTACTAATTTGATGGTTTTTGGCCTTGGCCTCAGCATGGAGGAGCACAACTTTTATAGTAAAGATGGTGTTTTTCATTCTTTGGATATCATCTTTGAGATTCCAAATGATTCCAATCTCTCAGTGTCATGGCTACTATCTTTTGGCAAATGAAGTTTAATACAGGCATGAGTAAAACTAATCCTGGGGTCACATAATTTTAATGGATTTAGATCCTCTTCTGTTTTAGAGTAATTTTTTCTTTTCAATAGTATAATCAATTACCGTGAGTTGGTGAATTTTTTCATTAAAAAAATTCTTACTTTTTCCAACAAGATCATGTCCTATTCTTGTTATTCGAAGACAAAGAAATGAGCTAAATCCAATGTTAATTTCCAATGAGATAAATGGACCTTGTTAGGCCACAATCATACTTTATGATCGAACAAACATGGGTACTGATGTTTTTACTACCATTTACTACCGGTGTACCCAATGTGTAATTACCCAACGTGTTGAGCTACCATTTATGCTACCATGAGCTACCATCATGTTTTAATTCATCCATTTATGTTATTCTTAATTACTAGTATATTATAATATTAATTAATTGTTCTGATGAAGGCTTCATTTGAATATCTGTAATTCAACCACATTTGGCGTAAGATTCACAAATGGGTATAATGCCAAAGTCTTTAAAAATACATCGGAGGCCTGGGCCCTTGGAGACATACAAGTCCCTCCGTCCTTGGTTGACACATAACATAATTACATTTTTGCCCCCACACCTCCACACCCCTTTACCACCCTATCCGCATTGTTACTGGTGAAAACCAACCCCGAGCCTCAATGGAAACATGGACTTGGATTAAGAAGAATGATAAGCCCATTGGACTCGAGCCACTTCCATCTGATAGAATTGGGCCAACGAATGCAAGTCAGCCCAACAAGTACAAGGCCTGGACATGTAAGAAAGAGGCCTATTTGGAAAAAAGCTTACAACTAAGCACATTTGGTCACACGGTGTAATTCCCGTAGGACTTCCCATTCTGTTAGAAAGAATCCCACACTGTTATTTACATTATCATCACTTACACTTGGCACGAGATCGGCCAAAATAGGGAACTGACTCATCTATAAACTGATTTTTAAGAAATAAAAGAAGGCATAGCTAGAAGAATTTTTGTTGTTCAATTCTATCCCTCTCCCCATTTCTGGAGCACACGCTAGGAAGTATGCCATTCTTTTAATTGGTGGGAGAGGAATCCAATTGTGCGTTTAAAATACAGGCTGAGTTTGGTACACAAACAAGCATACTCAAAGTTGAATTTTCTTAAAGTATAGTAGACCGTGCTCTTTCGCATTGGGAGGAGTTCAAGGAAATTCACCTTCTTCCTTGTCGTTAGTTGTGTTTTTATTTATCGTTCATTTTACCATATATATTTACATTAATTACTTATATATATATATATATATATATATATATATAAAAGCCAAATGTGATAGGGTCGAAGAAACTTTTCCTGTTCTATATGGTCCCTAATATATATATATATATATATATATATATATATATATATATATATATATATATATGTACTAGCCTTACCAAAAGAGGAGAAGAAGTCATCACTAACACTATTAAATATGGTGAACCCAATGTAACTAGTCAGCGAATCTTAAGCCCGGGTTTGATGGATATCTTTGAGGAGTGACCAAGACATGACCCCAAAATATTCTTGTCCTTTTATATAGTCAATGTATGCATATATGATTATCCCTTTCCATCTCATTTCCTTTTCATTTTGGTTATTGTTGGAAGAAATCATAATTTGATGTTGGGGTTTTTTTTTTTTTAATGAGAAGTTGAAGACACATCGTTTCATTACAAAAAAAAAATAGTTTTATATATGTATATGGGTTGAAAACTTTGCCTCATAAAATGTGGGTTTATGGTATTTTACAAAATTTGTTAATTATTTCCACAACTCATATATATTTTGCATTCTTTCTCAGATCTTATTAATTAGGCGTTTTAATCATAAAATCATCTGCTTAATGCTAATTAATGTAATAAAGAAAAGCCAGCAATTTCATTTTGATATTGCTAGCCACGCAAATCGGAAAACCTATCATTTTTTTCAGTAGATGAAAACCTATCAATTAAGACTATTGAAATAATCTTTAATTTTTATTCTCACATAAAAAGCATTACACATCAGAAAAAAAATTTAACAATTAAAAAACATCAATTTTAAACAGAAAAAGATATTTTTAATGAAATGTTATATTTTTTTCCGGAAAAAGGAAATGTGACATAAAAGGAGAATATTGATTTTAATCCCACTTGTGCATAAATTGTGTTAAGCTAATTAAAAAACTAATTTAAACCCCCCCCCCAAAAAAAAAAACCCACCCCAAAAGGAGCTAAATACTAATATTTTTTATCAATATTAATTGGCTTGTCTTTTTTTAGTTTTGTCGTTTCTGTAGCTTATATATGTAACAATCGTTTTCTACCAATGAAAATAATTGAGCTAGACATATAATAACATATATAGAATGATAATTTCTTCATGAAAATAACAGCAAATTATATTTAAAAAAATAATTTGAAAATTTTATTCAATTTATTGATATTTCAAGTGGTATTCGAATGTATGAAGACATATAAAGAATTCGTTAGTTTTAGAAAATATTTCTTTTTTACTAATAATAATGTCACTTTTTTTAATTTTATTTCTTGTTTCCAGAGATATTTAAAAGAAATTATGAAATCAACATAAAATATTTTCTCAAAATTAAATAAATCTTAAATATCATTATCCCTGTTTTACTTCCTTTTTTATGAGAATTTCTTCCCCATATACTGGTTAATTAAATTTAATACTATAAGACACAATAGATAATTATATGCTTTTTATATATTAACCTAGCTCATTTTTTATTCACATTCTCGTTTATTTTAGCAACTTTAAATTTCATTGAAGTAAACTTCAGTATACCAGCTGTGAGAAAGTACAAAATAGGAGTGCCTTGCTTCTCTACCTTGTAGTTGTCCTCGTTTCCGAGGATGTAAAATCTTCCAACAGACTTGGACAGTTTCATCCTCACTTTGTTCCAATATGCTCCAAAATCTTCTGAATATTAAACGTGTCAGGTTCAAAGAGCCCAGCCAGCAAATTAGTGGATTTCAAATCCAAAATACGACAAATCATGTGTGGGAGTGGGAGTGGGAGGTAGAGCCAAGAATAAGTGGTCCCAAAATTTCACTAGGGTTTGAATTTCATCTACATATGAACACATCCTCAATATACCCAAATGGATTTATATCGGAAACCTGACTCTGTTAGCAACTGATGAAGATTCCGACAAAAGTCAAGGAATGGAGACAAACTTCAGCCACGTGGACACACAGGCTTGTCTTTAATGTTGTTTCCCATTTTCAATTATCACACACACATATATAAGGAAAGTGTCTGTTAGATATATTGGATTTGGATATCCCAAAAAGTATATAATAGTATACGTACAGTTAATCAATTTAATAACAACAATAATAAAATACAATTCAACACATATAAAACTTATTTATATTTTCAATCTATAATTATTAAATTTTACGGTTAATTTGAAGAAAAAATACAATCTTGTGAACTTTTAGTCTTTTATAACAGACTTTTAAATTGAGAAGTGTTGCCAATACACTCTCTTTAAGATTGGTTGAAATTTATACGGATTCACGAAAATTTCAATCAATTATATATAAAGGAAGTATTGAAAAGAGTGTATTACGGACACTTCTCTTTTAAATTTTTATTTCATCTAAATTGATTATATCATTGTTATAAATTCATAATAAGCTCTTCCATTAAATTAGAGTTAAATCCTAATGGAGAATATTTGTCAAAAAAATCCTAATGGAGAATAAATTTCAATTCTAAATTTTAGTTAAGCCTCAATCGTTATTTATTATATTATATTGATTTCTAAAATGTAAAAAGCGAGAAAAAGAAAATCAAAAGAGAAAAACAAAAAAAAACAGTCATATTATATTTCTTTTGTCTCATAGTTTGACACGAAGCAATTAGTGGAAATAACAATTAGACGCTTTGATTTTGAGAAGGTTTCCTGTGAGGGGCGTACTCACTTACGGAATTGAGAAAAGATAAGCATTAAAGAATCAATGACTTGTTTAATTTGAGAAAACATTTTCTGTTTTTAATCTTAATTTTAAAATTGTCTTCTTTTTTATCCTGTTTCTTGTTTTCAAATATTTGTACAAAAAAATTTGAAAACAAAAAGAAAAATTGTCCTTACAATTTTCGTAAAACTCTTTGAATACAAGAAACAATACAATGAACAATATTGTAATAAAAGTTGAAAACATGATTTATTAATTTTTTTTGAACAGCTTACTTTTTTATTCCTTTGCAGGGGTCGAACTCCTACTTAACTCCTGGTGTCCTCGGCTACCAATTGAATTGCCTAGTTGAGACAAAAATGAAAACATAAAATTCTTTTCTCAAACCAAATATACCCTAAAATTCTCAATTTTACTGTTCGGCATCCTTGTCTGCATTCTTTTTTTTTTCTTCTTCTTCTTCTTCTTGTTGAAGGGGAAACACAGAATAGAAGTCAAGAAAATTGATGTTATTTCCCTTAATTTAACTCAAAACACACATAAAATGGTTGGGGAATTTCTACTTGCTATATAATGCTAGCTTCAGTAGTGCTTATTCATATTCTCCCTCCACATACACCGTGCCATGCGAATAATAATTGTGCCATCGTTAATATATTTAATCAGTAAACTAAATTCTTACGTATTCTCAGAGCACAAAACAAAACCCAATCCAAAATATTACTGTATTACAAGCCCATATACTACAGACAATCTCACTCAATTGGAGCTACTAACTAGTCTTTGAGTGTTAGGGAATCTCTCTGGAGAGGGTTTTAGTGGTTTTTGGAGAGATTTGAACCCTCGGTTATGGAGAGGTGAAAGTCCTAATATAAATCCTAACAGCCCATAAATAGTTAAAGCTTCCATAAAAGCCAGATTATAACCACTTGAACTAACTCTCATTGGAGTGTTATGATCCATTGAATCATAAATATTTAGATTTTTATTTTATAATTCATTTTTCTTTTGTTACGTCTCATATGACTACTTTTTTAAAGCATATATATATATATATATATATATATATATATATATATAACATTCATTGTTTAATAAATCAAATATTCTTAGAGTTAGGTTAAATAAACCTCTCAAGAAATACTTATAAAAATTAAATATTAAAATAAATTTACAAGTAAGAATTTTCAAACAATAATTTAATTATCATAAAATTTAAAATTAGCTGTTACTCCTCAATTTTTTCAGAAACTCCCTCTTATTTTTTTATAAACATCTATAGATATAAATTTGTAAAAACTTTTAATGAATGAATAATTATAAATTTATTTTAATTGAACATATATCATAAATGAGTAACCAATTCAAACTGAACCTGTCATTTATATTACATGGCATACAGCTAAAAAAAATTTCTTGCTCGCTCCAACAGTTTCAAAAATTTATGCCACCAGAACACAAAAACATGCTTGTAAAGATTTCGAATTTTGCTTTTTTTTTGTTTGTTTTTTTTGTTGGGGGGTGGTGAATGAGCATTTTTATGTTGCACTATGTCGTAAAAGCTGTATATATTTCAAAAAAAAGTAACCTCTTCAATTGTTCTTTTTTTGAAATGGCAAAATATATATATTTATGAAAGTTATCATAGAAGTACAAGGGGTACTCCAACCCGTTACAATACATAGCACCTCATTAAGTGGAACAAACACCCCCCATTAAGCACTCCCCAGAATAAGGAACCAAAAATAGGGGCAACAAAATAAGGAGGACTACCTACTCAAGCAGCTAATAGGATTAGAGAACCACTCATAGAAGAGGCAAGAAGCTGATTTTTCCCTTGCAAGGAACCAACGCCAAGAAACCACATGAATTCTCTCCAAGAGCTCTTCCCGATGAGTTGGCTTATTTGAGAAGATGATGTTATTACGCAACTCTCAAATAGCCCACAAAACTGAATGTCAGATTAGAGCCAGACCCGAAACAGTCCTCGACCAGCCCCTAAGGAGGACATGAGAAGATACAGATGACAGAAATCCCAAGGCAGTACCAATTGATAGCCCAACCAACAAAAGATGTCGTACCACACCCTCGCTGAAAAGTCACAGGTAATAAACAGATGTAAAGTGCACTCCCAGTGGACCCCACAGAGGGTGCACATAGTCCTAGAGGCATCAGAGATGATCTTCCTTCGGAAGAGATTCAGTCGAGTCGGGATCCTATCCAAGAGTAGCTGCCAGGAGAATACAATCACTCTGGACGGCGCCAGACTCTTCCAAATCTTTTCCATGACGGAAACCTCCAAGTCAAATAAACGAAAAACATGGGACGAATCAACAGATAGAAGAGTGTAATAAGCAGAAGGGGACAGAGTAAACACCACCAACCTCTCTCATCCAAATCCACTTGTCCCCCTCCGAAGTCGGTGTAGAGGGTGTAAGTAGGCTCATCAGCTTCTGTAGTAGGATCCTCCTCCCAAACAAAAAGCCTCTGTCGCCATTTAAGCCCCCACACCCAACCTTCGCCCTCCCACAAAATTGTATACCACTCTTCAATTGTTCTTACAATGAAAGAAAATCAAAAATCCACCTCATTTCTTCTCTCTTCAATTTTTTTGTTTTGTTTCAATTCACATAAAAAAAATTCCTGTACCAGATCCAGGAATGTGGTCTAGTTGAAAGAAAAGATTTCTTGTAGCAATCGTCACTTATATAATTATCAAATAGGAAGTTTTTGTGAGCTTCCTAATTACCATTTTATTGTTCATATTGAAATAATATATAAATTATGACTCGAAATTAAGAAATTGTTGAAACACGAACAGATAAGCAATACGATTCGACAATAAAACAACAACCCTAGGCATCGATTATAGTTATACTAATTGCGTCAAATAAATCAATAAATCCACAAAAACTGTTATGTCTGGTATTCATATGTACAGGGCAGGAGAAAATATATTTTCATCTTCTTCATATACTTGATTATTAATTAGGGCAAACACAAATCAGTTTATGAAAGTGATAGCATCTAAATAGTGTTAAGTGATTACTAATTTTTGTTTTTAGATTCATTTTTAGTAATTTTGTTAGTACTTTTCACTTTTTTAAATAAGATTTTAATTTATTTTAATTTTTTTGACAGAAAATCATCACTGCATTTATTGAATGCTTAGGTGCCAGTGTAGTTTATTTTAACGCTTAGAATTTGTTTCTGCTTAGGCGCCGATTGTCCATCTACCACAACAGTTTGCAACAACTCAGACTCAATTCAATGACAAAGGTGAGTGATGAGGCCAATTCTTTGTCGAGGAGGTTTAGCTCTTCCGAACCTCCATCACTTGGCAGTGGGAGTTCAAGAGGAAGAGGATTTTCTTTGTATGGAAGAAGCTTTGTTTGGTCAATTTCTACGGCTCCTTGACTCGGTTACTCTATCATACAAAGAGGACAAGTGGCGTTTGTAGGGCAGTGATGGAGGTATGTTCTCAGTTAAATGTGCTTATTTTTTTTTTGATAAGCAAAGTAATTTATTAAAAAGATGAGTACAAGGGGTACTCCGAACCTATATATACAAATGGTCTAGGGAGGGCGTGCCTCGTTAAAAGAAATTTCCTTCCTCCCGGGTTTGGTGATGGGTAACCTAGCTATGCCCCCTCTAAAGTTATAGCTTTTCATGGCAATTGCTATTAAAAAGGATTCATACCCGCCTTAATATGTTCTGGAGGAGGGTCATTGGGGATGTAAGTGCAACTTTCCACGTTTTGTGTTCGACAGAAATCAGAATTACATCTGTTTGTTAGATGTGAGTTTTCTTCTGTGGTCTGGTTTAGGTAGGGATGGTGACATGTCGAGCAGTTTATTTTCTTTATTCAAGGTATTTGTTTCTTTGGGGGTTAGGGGTAGGTAAGAAGGGTTTGACATTGATATGGTACTCGGTGCTCTAGGCTATTTGGGAGTTGATGAACAAATGTATTTTCTCTAATTCAATGCCTGATGTCACCATGATTGTGGAGCATGTCAAGGTATTGTCTTGGAGATGATTTCTGACTAGGGTGGACGAAGGTCGGCTTATGTCTTTATTATCAGTTAACCGTGTGGATGCTTTGCTTTCCTTTTATTAATGTTGTTTGGATTGGTTTGATCCCTTGTTGTGTATGGGTTAGAGTATCACTTACTCTTTTTGTTTATATATTCTCCTATTTGCTGCTTAAAAAAAAACTAGTAACCGACAAAGCATAATCACATAGGAATGGTATTTTATATTACGTATAGGACTTAGTGCACTTGTCAATATCTTAACAATTAGCTGACAATTACATATAGATCACTAATAAGATCCAAATTAAAGAAAACAAGTTAATATTTTAACAACGTTTACTATGATTAGTTGTTGTATCGTGGTTCTCTGATGCTCAAATTAAACTATCTCGTACTCTAAGTTCAGCCACAAGCATAGAGATCAGTGAGTAGTACACAACTATTTTGCAAGTACTTATCCCTTTGCAGTTGAATTTGGGATGATGGAGAGCAAAGAGTATCAGAAAACTAGGATGAACCTTAGCTAAAATCAAATCAAAACACACAAATTCCCAATTCAAAAGTCAAGACGATGGGGAGAACAAGGATGCAACATTGGCTAAATATTAAGATCTTAAAATTCCCAATTTACAAGTAAAGTGATGCATTCAGGACTTCTTAAAACAAATCTTAGATCTTTGGTCTAACTCAACCCTACAAAATCGGTTTGTAAGGTAAAGAGTGTCATTTCTTTACAAACTCTTTTCATAGTTTATCTCTAATTTACGGGAGACCTGGGTTTTTCTCTAATAATAAAGCTCATTATTGGACAGACAATTACAAAGATTAGCTATAGCTCACATGATTTCTCAAGCTTCTATAACTATATGTTCATCAAGTATCAAACCCAATAACTTTAGACCCACAAACAAAAGATCAGCATTAAAATACATGATTCTACGCGTATTAATTCCTCACATGCTCACATGATAAAAGGATAGATCTCAAAGGTTAGGAGAAAAAAAAACAAGAAAATCAACAACAACTAGAAGCAGTTTCAAAATCCCCGAGACTGATGAGGGCCACTGCTCCGATCAGTCAAATTGAACCTTGGAGTTGGTAACTTACCATCATAATTATAAGCTTCAGTAACATTTTCATCATGGTTATTGTTACCCTTATTTTGATTAACTCTCTCCCCATCCAATTCCCTATACTTTTGCAAATACCTTTTGAGTGGCTCAGCAAAGTCATCAAACCCTAGATTCCCCAAAGCCCAGCAAACATCATCACCGTTCACGGTCTTGCGCTTCTCCTTGTGACACTTGTCAGAAGCTTCCCCAGTTACAAAGCTAACAAACTCAGATACACACTCTTGCATGGTTTCTTTAGCTTCTTTGGAGATTTTGGCGTTAGGTGGAAGGATTTGCTTCATAATCCTCCCAACATTAGCTATTGGAAGCAACCGATCTTGCTCTCTTATGATCCCACCTTGAACAAAGTTATCACTTGCTGTTGCAGCAGTGAAATCGTACTTAAAGCCTTCTCTCTCTGAGACTTTGCCTTTGTTAAGGTTTTCACCCATTTGTTTGTGTGTGTAAAGAAAAGGGTCAACTTTAAACCTCTCAAACACAGACACGTTGCTCTCAGATGTGGTCAAGTACCCTATTTATATTGGATTTGGCGCGTGATATGAAAAAAAACACCAATGAAATTACAATAAAAACCATATGTTAACATATAATATAATATATTCGATGGTCATAACATATAAAATATATTCGAATTCCCTTCCCTTGCTTGCAAAATATGCATGTCTATGTGATGTGTCTATGGGAAGTAGTTATCTGTATTGATGACGTGGCATCTAATGAACATAACCAGGTAAGTTTTATAAGGGACAGAGTGGCAAGCAATTTCCCTGTGTTGCTGTGAGTTAGGTAAGGTTTGTATCTTTTGATATGACACCTTATACATGTTGTTCTCACTTGCTTCGTGGGTCAATCAACTTCTTGATATCCTTAAAGAAATTGACTTAAAACTTACGAATTATAGAGAGTGGTCCCCCTAATCTACCCATCACTTTCCTTTTATATCTTTGTAATATTTAATTAATTTCTTTAATTAATGCTGTCCATAATTTTGAACTAAGTACAGTAAATATTGTAGTAAATTAATTTGAATTTGAACTTGCGGACAATAAGAGTACACGTTGCTGTTTTGTTGTGCACGTAACTATGATCTATAAGACCTAAAAAGAACACATATTTTTTCTTTTCTTTTTTTTTTTTCACCTAAAAGAACACATTGATGCTATACTAAACTCCCTGACGTAGTCCCCCACTGTTAGTTGTTTTGGCAATTTCAGCGATATGGGGACGTCGGGACCAGAGTTCGAACCCGGGTATTGTCGTTTAGATGTGTGTATGTGTTTGTTGTTTACCATTACTACTAGCTGACCAAAAAAAATACTAAACTCCCTGACGTGATCATATTACCATCCACTTGCATAATGACGAGTCTAATGTGTTCCATATTAAAAAGATATAATAGTTATATCTTTTCATTCACTTCAATTATTATTTAAAAATTAAATAAATGGTAACTTTATAAATTTTAATCATATCCATCCGTAATTTTTTACTATGATCTGATAGTTATCTATGAGAAAATACCAGCGTATACCTCTTTAACAAGGGAAACATTCTAAAATGAAGAATTGATAGAAATTTCAAATATTTTATGAATATTTTTATTTTATATAAATATTAACTAAAACTTTCTAAAAAACTATAAAAATGTATAATTAATCTAAATAGAATCTAATATATATATATATGTGTGTATGTATGTATACACACACATACATACACACACACACACACACAAATATTTCAAATAAAAAAATACAGAAAAAAATTGTTTAAAAAATTTGAATAAATAATATAGATTTGATTATAAAAAAAATTAATAAAATACCTTATTTAAAACTATAAACAGTTAAAATCTAAAAGAAAGAGGAAACTTTAGCTTTCAAAAAATTAAAGTGATTAATAACTTGAGAGTTTTTAAAAAACATGTAAAAATTTAAATAATGATAAAGTCTTGTGTCTTTCAAAAGAAAAAAAATACAACGAAAGATATCTTTACTTTCAATAACTAGAATCTCTTTATATTATCATTAAAATTTTTCAAGTATAGACTACTGAAAAATTGAATTAGTAATGGAAAATAAAAACAGAAAAAAAAATGAAATTCTTTGGTAATTTCTTTGTTACTAAGTTCAGTGGCAAGTCCCGATTGTATAGCTCATGTGGTAAGAGTTTAGGACATAAAGTGATGGAAGGAGGAGGGCCGAGATTCAAACCATAGTAAAGGAGAAAATACTAACATAACAACTGATAACTAATATTTGTCATTCAAAAAAAAAAACTAAGTTCAGTGACAAAACTGAAGATAAATTTTATATTTTTCGTCTCTAATTCCTATTGCTAATTCAATTTGTAGTTATTTGAGGCACCCAAACCTAGATTTTTTTGAGAGGAAAATAAATTATTTAAATAGAATATAAAAATACTCTAATCTCTATACAAAAGTATTTAGCCACAGGCTCAACTACATACAAAGAAAGCCGTTCCTAACCTAGAATTAGATGAGTGAAAATTATCAAAATGACATTGACCATTGTAAACAATTTTGTTTTAATTTTTTTTCCACCATAAGGGTATCTTTTAATTAAACCTAAAATGGACTATATTGTTAAATATTTTTAAAAAAAATTAAAAAAAATAATATATATATATATATATATTATTTTTCTAAAAGTTCTAAATCAAATTAATTTAAAGTATTAATATATCAGTGATCTTAATGTTATTTTACAAAATTAATCACCAAAGTTAAAAAATATGTCATCAAATTAATTTACATAAAAGACTACAATATTGATAAAATGACAACATTATTGTATATTTTATAAATTAATTTAATAAAAAACTATTATATATGCTGCCACTTTGACTTTTAAAGCATTGATTTAGACATAAAATCTTTATAAAATTAATATAATGACATATCAATTTTTGAAGGAAAAAATTAAAAGTTCAATCATTGAAACAATCAAAAGTAAGTGCACATACTATTATGATTTAATGTTAAAGAAATTATTTCTTTCAATATATTAAAAGAGTATATAAGGAATACTTCAGTCCTAAATAATTGATAATCATAATAAAACTTGTGATGTTATAGAAGCATTGGTCAATACATTGAAGATAATCTAATTTTAATAACTATGGAGATGAGAGAGAAAATCAAAAAATTAATTTACATGAAAATCGCATTTTTTATAATCTTAAATAAACGATCCCTTTGCCTACATGTGATTTTTCTCCTTTAATTTTTTTGAGTCAATTAAATATCTCTATTTTTTTATATAAAATTCTTAAATTCTAAGTTTCTATTAAAATATTTAGAGATTTAAGATATATCATGATATGTAAGAATATAGTAAGTTTAAATGTTAAAATATAATAAAAATTTGATAAGTTTTGAAAGATTCTATAAAATCTGAGATTCAGGTTCGAAGTATTTTCTATTTTGATTGAGATATGATGTTTTTGTTTTGAGTGGTTAAATAATTTAAATATATTTACTCAATTCCATATTTGTGAAGATTTTGAGTAAAAATGATAATTTAGTAGTTTTAAGTAGAAAAAAAGATAATATACATAATTGTAACAAATAATTTAATAGTGCTCAACTATTACATTGGTGTAATACTTGAGCCCTATTACCCCACTCAATAACTTTTTACTAGATAATTTTGTTTTAAAATTCATCGTTGGATTGAAGTTACCATCATATATATCACATTTATAAATTTTTACGTTAATCTAAAATCATTTGATATATTGAGATACGTCAAGATTAACACAATTTGTATTATCAATTGATTTTAGATTAGTATAAAAATTTATAAATTTAATCAATATGATAGTAACTCAATCCAACGGTAGATTTTAAAATAAAATTATCTAGTAAAATGTTATTCAGGGATGTAATAGTTGTCGGAGTTCTCATCTCAATCGTGATTCTTCAACCCCCTCCTCCCTCTTCACATTTGTGGGGGACCCCTTTTCACATTCTACATACATGAAAATGACACAATAATTCTGACTTCCATTAATTTGAGAAGGTATGTTCCTAAAGAATTCGGTCACTCCTAGGTTACCATTTATTTGAAGGAGTACCTATCGCCTAGATACTTGTTTTTCATGTCAGGTGTTATACCCCAATTTTGTCCGGCCAGATTTTCATTTTTTTGTCCACCGAGTGGGGAGGTCGCAATCGAAATGAGGTCAAGGTCGCGAAATGTGCGTGAGAGGTCGATGTCGAGTCAGAGAGGCCAGACGCCGAAATTGTGGGGAGGTCGCGACCGAAATGAGGTCGCGCGTCGAGCCGTGGGAGAGGTCGCCGCACCGAGCCGAGGTCGCGGCCGAGCCGTGGAGAGGTCGTGACGCCGAGCCGCTGGGAGGTCGCGCGATGAGGTCGCGCGGCCGAGTCAGGAGAGGTCGATGCGTCGAAATGGGAGATCGTGATGTCGAGCCAGGGATAGGTCGCTTGGAAATAACGGCTGCCTGACACCAAGTGTGTTCAGAACTCATTTCCAGATCCGTTTCAATTTTTTAATGCCGCAATCCGACAAATCCCTTTAATACCGAATCTGACAAATCCTCATAAATTATTTTGGGCCAATTTTAGCCCAATTGCACCCATTACAAGCAAGTTATTAACAAAAACCTAAAATTCAAAACTCGAAAATCAAAGTCGATTTCCACACTTCACCCTTCACAAAGTCATCTCAGATATCTTCACCAAAGTCCTCCAGATATCTCCTCACCCACTCTACAAACTATGTCTTACACTATATGTTCATAGGCCCTTGCTTTTTTCTTCATCCGCCAACCAAGTTTGACAAACAATAATTTAATTCAAAAAGGAGGAGTAATCGCTGTTGAAGTCACTACTGATTGCAATTTTTTCAAACCATTGATATCATCTCAGACTTTGCACATGTTACCATCTCCTCAAAGATCATTTTAGCACACACTTATATACAAGTTGCAACCTCAAGCTGATAAACTGAACCTTTTTTTTTATATAAATAGTAGAGCAAGAAGAAAGAACAGGGACGGAAGAAAATTGCACTTAATTTCAGCACCTGGATATCTCATTCTGGTACCAATTATACACAATAATTTGAGAGAAAATTGAGAGAAAAAAGAGAAGAACTAGAAAAGAAAAAAAACGCAGTAAGAAGCAAATGTAAGAAAGAAGAAGCGTAAAAAAAAAAAAAGGTTTCTTCTTCCTCCTTCACCTTCCCTTGTTCCTCCTTTCTCTCCCCCACGATCTCCCCACCTGCCTCTCTCCCTCTCTCGTGACGCCCTCCAGCCTGTCAAGACGCTGGCCAAGGATCGATACACAAGTGGCCGCCCCACCACCCTCCTCCCAAACTTCTTCTCTCTCTCTCTCTCTCCTTCCCTCCTTCCCCTCCCGCTTTCTTTTCTTTCTTGGTAGCTAAGGGCCAAGCTTTCACTTTTGATTGTGTTTTTATGTGTGTATGTGTTTCACTTATTAGGTTTAGCATCCCCTTTCTTTTTTTTTTTTAATTTTCCAATCCTCTCCCTTTCTTTTCATGCGATCGCTTCTTTTTATTTCCTATTTTATTTTTTTGTTTTTTTTTTTGTTATTTAAGTGTCAGCCCATCCTTTCACCTTTTTTTTTATTTTATTTCTTTTTTTATTTTATTTGTTTCTTTCTGCTTTTTTAGTGGGTTTTATTTGTTTCTTTTATTATTTTTTTAGTGGATCACCATTTATTCTCCTTTTTACTCTTTGGGCTTTAGCCCACTTAACTCTCTTTTTTATTTGTCAAACCCTTTTTCCTCTATCATTTATTCAATAAATATGAACACCTTTTTTACTAGTCAAACTAATACGATTTCATTCAACTAAATTTTGCATACCAGTTTTGAGACCCTATTTTTCTTGAAAATCACGTGACAAAACTCATGAAAATTAATTTATTAGTGATGATTACTCGAGATTGCTTCCCGTTTAGTCATTACAAGTATCTTAATGTTCTAAATAAAATTGGGCAGAGTGAGGACCACTCTTGATTGCTTCGCTTTGGTCCCTACGAAAACCTATCTTTTTATTAAAAATAAAATTAAGTTTTTTTTACTAGTAATGATCACCGAGATTGCTTCCTGCTTGAACACTACTAATACCAAGCTTAATTTTATAAACAAAAAAAGGTTATTAACGAGGGCCACTCTCTTGATTGCTTCTGTTTGGTCTCTATAGAACCTACCTTTTTATACAATTAAAATCAACCAACACGCTAACCATTTTCTACACCAAGTTAACTACGAGCCTTTGATTTCTCCATCGCATCTGAGATACGAGGAGCAGGAGCCCACTCAAACGCAAAAATAAACGACTTTTTATTAAGTCCTCTTTTTTATCTTGGTTAAATTTTTTTATAAAAGGGAAATAAATATTTTTTAGAAGTTAATAAGATTTGCACAATTAATTAGAGGTAACTTTTTTCGAAGGATGTTGTAGGGTGCTAATACCTTCCCTACACATAATCGACCCTAACCCAACCGTCTCAAGGACCATTTTTCTTCAAAAAAAGGTTTTTTCCAATATTTTTCCTATGAAATAAATTATTGATGGCGACTCCATTAAACTCGAATGAATCCCTCCGTGATTTTTCTTGTCGCTACCGCGACTTTAATCGGGAAATCAGAGAGTCAAGCCTAACATGATTAATTGGGCCAAATAATTAACTTCATTTTTTTTGTTATTCTTTTTTTAATTCCCCTTCTTTTTATTCTTATCTTTATTTATTTATTTATTTATTTATTTATTTATTTTCTTTTGTAAATATTTATTTATTATTTATTTGTTTAATTTTAATTTGTTGTGAATATTGAACATTAGGATAGACGACTATATCCGTGATGCTTTGTTTGTTTTGGCACTTGGGTAGTGTTAGGTGTTGCCTTCTCACACACCGCACTCTACACGCTCGCACACACATGTGAGCAAGGCCCTATACCTGGTCGTGAGCAAAGCTTAAGCTGAGTGGAGGTTCGTGATGGTCAATTGGAATTTGCTTTCCTTCCTGCTATTAAGTAGAACTTCATCTAGAGGTGTGCTCCTCCGAGTATTCAAGACCGGATAGTTATCTATCGTTGTGGTTAATATTCAGGAGGAGACTTTAGCTCTAGAGGCTTTTGGTGAGAATGTGAGTAGAGCCACCATGAGATATATCACTCAATACAAGACTATAGACCCCTTAGGTTAGAAAATCTCTAATTTTAGGTTTAACCCATTTAGGGCACAAGGGGCATCATATCATTTTTGTTCTTCCACCAAAAATTTGTTATATCATGTCCATGCATAAAAAAGGGTCTACAAAAACACATATCTTCATGCATTCATACGCCAAAAAAAAACAAAAAAACACATGTTGAAAATAAAGAAATAATATCATTCATTCGCATTTCATTTTAGGTCGCCAGAGAATCGTAGGAACTCAAGAGCTTGGCTGCAAGTATTTTGTGAAATAATATGAGATCAAATTGTGAAACAGTTTCAAAGAAGCTCATACATGTCAAAACAATGAGGCCTACGATTCCTTGGCACAAATAAATAGATTCATGCATCCACATTCATTCATTTTTCTTTTCTTACATACTCATATCATTTTTTTAAAAAATCAAAAGAAAATAATCAAACAAACTGATTCCTCGACACCCTTATCGAACTCCGCCTCAATCAAAGATCATGGATGACCAAGAGGTGAAAGAGGACGCCAACCAAATTAAGGAACAGATGAGCAAAGTTT
Source organism: Calophaca sinica (assembly GCA_037113605.1). NCBI lineage: Eukaryota > Viridiplantae > Streptophyta > Magnoliopsida > Fabales > Fabaceae > Calophaca > Calophaca sinica. Next base: position 25,863,966 of record CM073730.1, on the reverse strand, counting down.
TGGAGCTTCCAGAATCCCTAAACAAAGACAAGGTCAGCAGATGGGGCTTCTCCAAAGAGTTGAATGATGAAAGTCAAGCTACACCTTCCCACCCACTGCTTTGGTCCTATGCAGCTTGCAATATGGTCTCAATACTCAAGTGGATGATGGTAATTTTGTCCAATTTTCCCCAAGCAGGTCCTACACACTCACCTGCTAGCAACCCTCGTGAATCCAAGTACCACGCTTCCACTTTACGGACTCCGGTTACACGCCACCTATGGCCAATGATGATACCGCAAACCATAACCCCAAGGCCCATGTGCACAACAGCTCCCACTATTTGGTCTCCCGCCTACACACCGCCAAAGTGCTAACAATAACTCGCAGAATCGATTCCCAAGCACTTGTTGTGCAAGATGTAGCCTCAAGGATCTGGCTCCGTGATCAAACCATACCGCCAAAGCTCAACTCCTGGCTTCATGACATACACCTTTCCACCGGTTATGCACCATCCCATCTCGAATACTAAGGAGTCAAGATGCCCGTAGTGACCCCCGTGGTGAATCACCGACCATTTGGTTACCCTATTATATTCAAGGAAATCCATTGAATCCTCAGACTAACCGCATTGCCTGCTCGGTCTCCAAATGGGAGGACCCAATCTAAGCATCCCATTGGAATCACCGGGTTCGTTCATACGGTTGCAAATCCTCAAGATAGACTAAGAGTCGCAGTAGAGTAAGTTATCCTGGTTCAAGTATCGCTCAGATCTTTGTCTCGCATCGGGATGTGGTTGTACCAAAGTTCAAGGTGCCGACTTTGACAAGTATAAAGGGACAACTTGCCCAAAGCCACTGACCATGCATCGTAGGGAAGATGGCGCCCTATGCACATGATGATAAACTGATTCACTTTTTCCAAGATAGTTTAACAAAGGCCACGAGTCAGGTATACACACCTCGAGCGATCTCATATTCACTGCTGGAAAGATTTGGCGGATGCCTTCACAAAGATAAGCATAACATTGATATGGCTCCCGATGTTAACGCAATTGCAAAACATGGCTAAAAGAGACAATGAGACCTTCAAGGAATATACCCAACGATGGAGAGGATCGCACAAGTGGAACCGCCTCGATTGAAAAAGAAATGGTGGCCATGTTCATGGATACTTTTCAATCACCCTTCTATGACAAAATGATCTAAGTGTATCATCAAACTTTCAGATATGGTCATCGTAGGGGAAAGAGTTGAAGTAGGAATGAGGAATGGAAGGATTGCCCAAAGTTTTGTCGAAACCAAGAATATCAAGAGACTCCCAACAAACTTCGTAAAGAAGAAAGAAGGGGAAACCAATGTCCGTGATGACGAGCCCGGAGGACAAGCACAAGGAAAACCACCCCACCTCTTTACCAATTTCCCACATCCTTTCCATACCCTACTACCCACCTCCATACATCGCCTCTCATAATCCTAGCTCCCTGGGCCAAACCAACCGATGATGCCCTTTCGACCACCTTCCCCATCCAAACACAAGCACAACTACTGTTCCCACCCAACCAAACTAAAACCGTAAACAACCAAATGACCAAGAAAGAAAGTACCAATTTGATCCTATTCCCATGACCTATACGGACTGCTCCAAAGACCTCATCAAAGAATTCGGTCTCTCCATCGCCAATGAAACCACTTCAACCTCCTTCCAAGAGATAGCGACCCAAAATGCCAAGTGTGAATTTCATGCAAAGCGTGAGGTCACACAACCTGAAAATTGCAAGGCTTTGAAGTACGTGGTTCAAGATCGATCAATGCCAAATGGTTGAGTTTAAGGAGGATGGGCCTAATGTGGGTAATAATCCTTTCCAGGTCATGGAGGTCCAAAGAATAATGCCATTATCGAGGAGTTTCGGGACCAACCCCGATAACTAGATCGAAGGCGTGGAGCCAAAAGATGAGAGTATCCCCATCTGCGGACATCGTGCAAAGCCTTTGGAGTGCAAGAATGTTGAACCCAAAACAGTATAGCAATCACAAAGATGATCGCAGTTGTCAAGACAACATCGCCAACCTTGTCCACCCTTCAGTCGAGTGAAAAACTTGGAAATTTGGAAATTGTTGAGTTTCCGTGATGTTTGATTCATAATAATTTTGTAATGCAAATCCTGCTGTTTCGCTAAGGCTTTAGGATGATTTATTGTCAAAAGCGGCGACATGTTTCATTTCAAAGATCTTTATCAATAAAATGCTTTTGAATTTTCTAATCATTTCCTTTTCTTTTTTTCATCTTTTCCATTCCCTTTCTTCTTTTTCGCTTTTTCTTTTCGCTGATTTTAACTAATGCATTTAAAAATATTGTCTTTGAAAATGACGATGTCATGACTCATACTATAACTTTGACTACCCCACGAGGACAATTGGGAAACTCCTTCGAACCGATGAGATTGATGGAACAAGAGGTAAAAGTGATACAACCCTACGAGGAAGAATCAAATAATCAAACCGACTAATCGAAGTGACAAAAGTAGTTAATAAAAATAGAAAGAAAAGGTAAAGCAAATGCACAATTTGCCAAAATTAAGTTTTATGAAAATTTGAGCAATGAGGTTTGAGATGAAGTTTGACTTTTTTTCTCTATCCCAAAAATAAAAATGTATATCCCTTTGCTACCCCTTTTGAGCTCCTAAAAATTTCATTCAAATACCCTATACAAGGATCACTCATCCATTGGAGGTCAAGACAATAGTCTATTCAATTTCATCCTGGCTAAAAAAAAAAGGCAAAGCAAGCAAGCAAGCAAATGGCAAATACAACGATCAAAGACGCTTGCAAGAATAAAAAAATCGCAAATAAAAATGTCAAAACAAAACAAAAGCAATTGTGCTATAACCATCAAAGTGCATCTTTGCACTAAAAAATCCTTGTTAAAAAAAAAAGAAGCCCTTAAACACCTTCGAGCCCTGAAATATCCTTTCTTTTGGACCTTCAACCCTCGCCACAAGCATACAACCCTAATAAAGTATATTCCGATCAAAATCAAATTGCTCATATTTTTTCAAAACTTGATTTTTGGAAGAGAAAATCCATATAAACTCCTCATTGCGCTTTTTTTTTTGCCAAAATGTGGTTGTCAAGTCCATCAAAGCGGATTCTGATCCGCCGCCACTGGCCCCGCCAAATAAGATCATCACCGAGCAATGGGACTAACCTCGAATAACAAGATGATGAAGAGCTGTGGTAATAACTTCAAGATCCAACATCATAATTCCTCACCATGCCGCCTAAAGATGAATGGGGCAAATGAGGCCGCAAAACAAGAACATCAAGAAGATTGTCCAAGATGGTTATAACATTTGGAGACCGGCACGAATGCCTCTTTGCCTTGCACGATTATCGAACTCGTTCGCGACTTCAACCCGGGGCAACCCCTTTCTCGCCGGTTTATGGAAGCAAGATTCCCATTGAAGTCTAGATCTCCTCGCTGAGGTATTGATGGAGACAAAACCGAAGAGGCAAAACGGGTCGCTCTACCGGATCAATTAAACTTTATTGAAGAAAAGAGAGTGATGGCCTTATGTCACGGACAACTATATTAGCACATGGATGAAGAGGGCTTACGAGAAGAAAGTTCGCCTGAATTTCAAGAAGGAGACTCTAGTACTCAAGAAGATTTTGCCCATCCAAAAGGATTCTCGTGGAAAATGGACCCCAAATTATGAAGGCCCGTATGTTGTCAAGAAAGCTTTTTCTAGAGGGAGCCTTAATCCTCACAAGGATGGACGGTGAAGATCTCCCACTCCCAAAGGAACTCGACGCAATCAAAAATATTATACCTAAAAAGAAAAACATATAAAAACTACAAAGTGAGCTCGCTAGGTTGAAAACCTGAAGCGGCGACTAGGCAAAAATTAGAGCGACCCGCTGGATTGAAAACTTGAAAGAGCAATCCAAGCAAAAGTTAGGGTCTGAATCTGACATTGAAGAAGGTGATGCATCGGGCGGCTCCTACCCAACCGCGCTTTATATATTTTCGTAAGTAGTAATGAGTAATCAAAGTTATGGATATGGGAAGTCAGTATTTGTTCCTTTACAAAGACACAAACTATAAAATATCTCGCTAGTTATTGTCTTTCTTTGTTTCTTCTTCTTCTTGCATTTTTCTTGATGTATCTTCAAGTCTCTGTAACTTCGCCTCAGACATGACTCTTTTGAATACCAAACACCTCCGCTTTGTATTTCAAAATGTTGTTTTATGATAATAGGCACTGAATTGTGAAACATGTGATGATATGGGAAAGCATTACGGTTATTATATACATCTTAAGAATCACGAGGAAACACCAAATCTCAACAAATAAGTTTCAAAAAGGGCAAAGGGATTACCTTTAAAAAAGTAACTAGTGCTGCATTGATAACTCGCGCTCTCTCCCAATCGAAGCATAGCATGAATGAACCCGATGAACCTCGGTCTGTCCCATGTCTTTAAGCACTAGAGATCATACGGGATGAGGAACCAGTGCAATAAAAAGAATAGCCACATTGCATACATGCATCATATACCATCTATTCATGCATCATCTTCATATCACCACCATTTTAATCAAGCGGTTACACTTGGTCCATGCACCAAGTGTTGATCCTTCATTATTGTTTTCAAAAACAATGCGCCGAGCATTGGTCCTTTATTTTGCTTTCTAAGCGACGCTACCAAGTATCGCCTCCCTCTTTATTGCTTTCGACACAAGCACAAGACTGACCTAGCGGTAATCCCTCTTTATTGCTTTTTGCTTTCTAAGCGACGCACCAAGTTTCACCCCTTTTATTGCTTTAAGATTATCACACAATACCCACCTGACCGCTGTAGTCCTCATTATTGCTTTTAACCAACATATCAGTTCCGACCTGATGTTGATCCTTCTTTATTGCTTCCATCGACGCCACACAATACCCTACTTGGCGCCGAACCTTCCGATCACCGTAAGTACCCGACCCGGCTACGATCCTTCTTTATTGCTTTCCATCGACGCCACAATACCTTATTTGACGCCAAACCCTCTTTATCGCTCCGATCACCGCCAAGACCCGACCAAGGCGAGATCCTTCTTTATAGTTTTTTGATAAACGCGCGCCGTTAATCCTCATTATTGTTTCTTCGATCACCGCACAAGACTGACCGCTGAGATCATTCTTTATAGTTTTTTGATAAACGCCGGCGTTAATCCTCATTATTGCTTTCGATCACCGCACAAGACTGACCGGGCGAGATCCTTCTTTATAGTTTTTTGATAAACGCGCTGCCAAGCTAATCCCTCATTATTGCTTTCGATCACCGCACAAGACACCGACCGCTGAGATCCTTCTTTATAGTTTTCGATAAACGCGCCAAGCGTTAATCCCTCTTTATTGCTTTTAGATTACCTCGCCAAGACCGACCGTCAGATTCCTTCCTTATCACTTTCCGATTAAACGACGTTGCTGATCCCTCATTGTCATTCCTCACGCCAAGTTCAAGACAAAATTAGTGTATTTATCTTTAGCTCTATTTTATGACAAAAATATAACAACCATTGTTGTTTGCATTTTTCTAATAAAATATAACTAAAGAGGGGCATCGTTATACCCCAATTTTGTCCGCCATATTTTCACTTTTTTGTCCACAGCCGAGCCTGGGGGAGGTCGCGCATCGAAATGAGGTCGGTCGAGCCGTGGGAGAGGTCGATGCCGAAATGCGGGAGAGAGGTCGTGACGCCAGCCGTGGGGAGGTCGCTGCATCGAGCCGAGGTCGCGTCCGAGCCGCGGGAGAGGTCGCGCATCGAAATGAGGTCGCGTGTCGAGCCGGGAGAGGTCGACGCCGAGCCGTGGGGAGGTCGCGCATCGAGCCGAGGTCGCGATGGCCCGGTCATGAGAGGTCAGATGCCGAAATGGGAGAGATCGTGATGCCGAGCTAGGGATAGTCGCTTGAAATACGATGCCCTGACACCAAGTGTGTTCGAGAATCATTTCCGTATCCGTGTTTCAATTTTTTAATGCTGCAACGGACAAATCCCTTTTAATGATGCAACGGACAAATCCTCATAAATTATTTTGGGCCAATTTTAGCCCAATTGCAGTCCATTACAAGCGTTATTAACAAAAAAACCTAAAATTCAAAACTGAAAATCAAAGTCAGATTTCCACACTTCACCCTTCACAAAGTCATCTCAGCATATCTTCACCAAAGTCCTCTCTGATATCTCCCTCACCCACTCTACAAACTATGTCTTATTTATATGTCCCCCATAGGCCCTTGCTTTTTCTTCATCTCACAACCAAGTTTGACAAACAATACAATTTAATCAAAAAAGGAGGAGCACCGTTGTCAAGTCACTACTGATTGCAATTTTTTCAAACCATTGATATCATCTCAGACTTTGCACATGTTACCATCTCCTCAAAGATCATTTTAGCACACACTTAGCATACAAGTTGCAACCTCAAGTTGACAAACTGAACTCTTTTTATATAAATAGTAGAGCAAGAAGAAAGAACAGGGGACGGAAGAAAAATTGCACTTAATTTCAGAATTGGATATCTCATTCTTGGTACCAATTATATACACAATTTTGAGAGAAAATTGAGAGAAAAAGAGAAGAACTAGAGAGAAAAACGCAAGAAGCAAATGAAGAAAGAAGAAGCGTAAAAAAAAAAAAAAAGGTTTCTCTTCTTCCCTCCTTCACCTTCCCTTGTTCCTCCTTTCTCTCCCCACGATCTCCCCACCGCCTCTCTCCCTCTTTCGACGCCCTCGCTGTTTCGAAAGCCATGGCAATACACGCTAAGGACTGATACACAAGGGCGCACCCACCACCCTCCTCCCAAACTTCTTCTCTCTCTCTCTCTCTCTCTCTCTCTCTCTTTTCCCTCCTTCTCGCTTTCTTTTCTTCTTTACATACAGCTTTCTCACTTTTTGATTGTGTTTTTATGTGTGTATGTGTTCGCAGCCTTATTAGGTTTAGCATCCTTTTTTTTTTTTAATTTTCCAATCCTTTCTCCTTTCTTTTCATGCTAACGCTTTTTATTTCCTATTTTATTTTTGTTTTTTTGTTATTTAAAGTGGGTCGCAGCCCATCCTTTCACCTTTTTTTATTTTATTTCTTTTTTATTTTATTTGTTTCTTTCGCTTTTTTAGTGGGTTTTATTTGTTTTCTTTATTATTATTTTTTAGTGGCTCAAATTATTCTCCTTTTTACTCTTTGGGCTTTAGCCCACTTAACTCCTTTTTTTATTTGTCAAACCCTTTTCCTCTATCATTTATCAATAAATATGAACACCTTTTTTTTACTAGTCAAACTAATACGATTTCATTCAACTAAATTTTGCATACCAGTTTTGAGACCCTATTTTTCTTGAAAATCACGTGACAAAAGTCATGAAAATTAATTTATTAGTGATGATTACTCGAGATTGCTTTCCGTTTAGTCATTACAAGTATCTTAATGTTCTAAATAAAATTGGGTTATTAGTGAGGACCGCTCTTGATTGCTTCTCGTTTGGTCCCTACGAAAACCTATCTTTTTATTAAAAATAAAATTAAGTTTTTTTTTTACTAGTAATGATCACTCGAGATTGCTTCCCGTTTGAACACTACGAATACCGTTAATTTTATAAACAAAAAAAAAGGTTATTAACGAGGGCCACTCTTGATTGCTTCTTGTTTGGTCTCTATAGAACCTACCTTTTTATACAATTAAAATCAACCAACACGCAACCATTTTCTACACCAAGAACTACGTAGCCTTTGATTTCTCCACTGCACCCGGAGATACGTAGGAGCAGGAGCCCACTCCTGTCAAACGCAAAAATAAACGACTTTTATTAAGTCCTCTTTTTTTTTATCTTGGTTAAATTTTTTTATAAAAGGGAAATAAATATTTTTTAGAAGTTAATAAGATTTGCACAATTAATTAGAGGTAACCTTTTTCGAAAGGATGTTGTAGGGTGCTAATACCTTCCCTACACATAATCGACTCCCGAACCCAAATCTGGTCTCAAGGACCATTTTTCTTCAAAAAAAAAGGTTTTTTCCAATATTTTCCCTATGAAATAAATTATTGGTGGCGACTTCATTAAACTCGAATGTATCCCTCCGGATTTTTCGGTCGCTACATCAGGTATGAAGCCTTTTTTTTTTTAATGGAAGGTATGAAGCATCTTAAGTCTCAGAACCAACACTCAGAGAAATAATATCAAAAGATAAATAAAAAGTGGGGAGAAATTGTTTCATGCCATAAACCATTGCCTCCAAAAGGAATATAATGTTAAAAGTTTGTCTCCATTATTTTTTGTCAAATGATGTCTTTAAACTGGTGTATAACCTAGAAAAAACTAATTAAACATAAATACTTGCAGTTTTGCATGTTCACGGGCATATGATCACATAAGTGTTTTAAGTGAACGATCGATATGCTGATAACAACAATGTCAATAATAATAGTATAGAGAAGATCTCCACAACTGTCACATTAGCTTCTTCATGGAAATCTTTGGCATGCATATATTATAATGTACCACATAGACATCTCATGATTATTTTCGCTGGGAATTGAATTCATATAGGTTTATACATTAAAGAAGCCAGCTGATTTAGGAATACTCCCCCCGTCCCATTATATATATATATATATATATATATATATATATATATTATTTTTTATTTTTTTTAATGACAAACATATCTATTAATATGTATAAGGGATAAGTAGAGTACTAGAGGTACTCCACCCAACCCAATAGAGCCATACAAAATACCGATGGGACTCAACTCCCCAACCAAAGAAGAACGGAAAACAACCCAAAGAAGTTAGTGCCTGAGAATACATCCAAGAGGGTTTACATACCACTTATAATACATACATGACAGGGATTTCCCACGTGCCAGAAACCAACGCCATGATAGAGACCTAATACGAGCAACAACATGCTCAACGTCAGGCACTATCCCTGTGAAGATGTACCCATTCCGGAGATCCCAGATGACACAAAGGACAGTATGCCAAATCAGTATCAGACCCTGTGTACACCTACCAATAGAGAAAAAGAAGGAGAAGAGAGTGAAGAGGTCAGGCGACAGCACAAAATCGCACCCCAACCAATTCACAATGTCGTACCACACCCTGCTCGAGAAAGCACATCTAACAAAAAGATGAAGAGCAAACTCCTGCTGGCAGCCACACATAATACATACCGCACCTGAGTGGTCAGGGATAACCCCCCTCTTGAGCAAGTTTGTCCGAGTCGGTACTCTATCCAGAAGCAACTGCCAGGAGAAGCACTACTAGAAAAATTGAAATTAGAGAAGGACAAAATCCCTCACTAAACATAAAAAATCCGTCACAAACCACATTAGCGACGGATTTTGTGACGGACACGAATTCGTAACTAAATTTGGCGTCGCAAAAATTTTAGCGAGGGAAATTAGGATCTGTCGCAATTTGTGACGGAAAATATCCCTCACAATTCTATAAAATCCGTCACTAAAAAATAGACACAAATATCGCATTTTCTGTCGCTAACAGTGAGGGATTTAATCCCTCTCTATTAGTGACGGATTTTTTTCCTTGCTAATTTGCACTTTATTATAAAAAAAATTAATTGATTATTAGCCGGTTTTCACGTTTTCCACCAAACAGCAACAGAACCATGAACAAAATATGCCTTGAACCATCCTCCATCAGACCTGGCGCCGTCCCCCAATTCCTTCGCTGTTAACTCTTGCTAACTCAAACCACCATCCTCCATCAGACCTCTGTTGCAAGCTCCACACTCCTAATCTCCCTTGCCATTATTCCTTACCCTGTCTTCAATTCCCAAATGCAACCCCAATTTCACCTTATGAACCCAATTCGAAACCCCAACCTCATTTCCCCCAATTTTACTTTAGTCATTGCAACCCTTCGTACTTGGTATCACTGTATCTCTAAAGGAACCAGAGATTCCCGATCGTTGCAGATATTTTGTGTACTATCTCAGCTCCTCCATTTTTTTCACCTTGAACTATTTTTTTTCACCTTCTCGTTCCTTTCTCACCCTCCTCCATCAATAGAACCACCAACAACAGAACCTTACTCGTCCTCCATCTCAGATCCACCATCACAGAACCACCAACCTCGCGTCTAGAAGAAAAAATAAACCCAGAATAAGAGAAGAAAATGGATCCACCAACAACAGACCACCACCAAACAAATCTGGCAACCAGAAAATCAGAAAATCAGAACAACTAAAATCAAATCACGATCTTCATTTCGCCCTAGATGTAGATATCAGATCTCGCACAAAAACCAGAAAATAAAATCTCAGCCTAGATCTCGCACATTCCAGAATAGTGGGGGAGGGAAACCGGTAGATGGAGTCGTGCGATGCGAGGTAGTTGGCGGTGAGAGATGGTTAAGGCATAAACGTCGAAGGTTCGCGGTGGATGGTTAACGACTGAGGAAGAGGTGCGATGGAGGGATGAGATCGTGAAAGACTAAGACGCCGTTGATGGCGAGTGCTGCGCTTGGTCGTTCGCGGTGGAGAACTGAACCTGCGTGTGTGAGTTGCGCTATGGCGAAGTGGGTGGTCGCGTGTGAGGCCTGTGGGGAACACTACAACAAAAATAGGCAATAAACAGCGCTTATTTTTGCCTAAAACAGCGCTTAAAAAACGCTGTTTATTTAGGCGCTGCTAATTGTCATTCAAAAGAACAACGTTTTTAAAGCGCTGTTGAAAACTGACAATAAACAGCGCTTCCTTAAGGAAGCGCTGTTTATTGTCAATTTTCAACAACAATAAACAGCGCTTCTTTGTTATTGTCATTTTTAGCATCAATAATCAGCGCTTCTATATAGGAAGCGCTGCTTTTGGCCCTATTTTTTTTCCCCAGCAAACACAGAATTCATGCGACGTCTTTTTGTTTTGAGACTAAACAGAAAACACATCCAATCCAATCTCATCCAGAAAATTCAAACAACAAAAAAAAAGGATTTATAGCATATTTCATAGGCAAATCTCGATCATACAATCCCAAAAAGAGAGAATAATCCATCATAACATATACAGAGAGATCAGAAGGAGAAGAACATATACAGATGCCCCAAATCGAATTTACAAAGAGGAAACTAAAACCCTAAAACGAAAAATTGAGAAATTGACAAAACAAAGAACTCTCTAATTTACTCTGTTACACTCTCCCTCTGTAGCTTCCTTTTCTTAAACCCAGCCGAAGCAGAACCAACTTACAGTTCCCACGTCGTCCAGGCCCAGTCGTTGTTACTCTCACTCCCTCTTGTTTCGTTCTCCTCAGTCGTTGCCCCATCTTCAAATCTCGTTCTGCTCCTTCTTCAAATACAGGTCTGAAATCGAGAAATTGGGGTTAGGGTTTGGAGAAATTTGGGGAAATCAACATAAACATGATAAACGTCAACTCACCATGTGAAAGAGAAGGCAACGCGGTGGCTTACGGTGGTGGTGCTCCGAAATCGAGCTCCAAAGAAAAGAACGAGCCAAACATCTTCAGCGCACGATCCACTTCTTCCCGTTGGTGAGAAACGCGAGCTGTGTCCGGAGATGTGAAACACAACGGTGAAGGATTTGAAGTGCGAGATGTGAAACGGTTGATGGAGAAGAGATGTGAAACGGTTGATTTGAGCTGCGGCGCTAGGGTTGATGTGCGAACAAGAGAGAGGATCGTGCGAACAGGGAGAGAAATGACGCGGATTTATTAACTCTGTTGTCCAAAATCAGCGCTTCCCATTTAAGCGTTTTTTATTTAATATTTCGTTGAATTTTTTTTTAGGCCAAAATCAGCGCTTCAAATACGAAGCGCTGTTTATTGTTTAAGACCAAGACCAAAATTAGCGCTTTATAAAAGAAGCGCTGTTTATTGTGTAGGACCAAAATCAGCGCTTATTATTAGAAGCGCTGTTTATTGTGTAAAACTAAATTTTTAGCACCAAAATCAGCACTTAATATAGGAAGCGCTGTTTATTGTTTAGGACCAAAATCAGCGTTTCATATAAGAAGCGCTGTTTATTAGCAAAAGTAGCGTTTTTTTTATTAAAGCGCTGCTTAAAGTGGCACTATCTTTTACACATTTTGTTGTAGTGGAAGGAAGGAAGGAAGGAGGAGAGGTGGCCTGAGGGAGAGAAGTGAGTGAGGGAGATGAATGAGGAGGGGAGGCCGCCTTAGGCAGAGAAGTAAGTGGCGATGGGTTTCTGGAAGGAAATAAATGAAGTTTGAGAAATGCCAAACCCTAAATGTATATTGGCAACCCCAAATTTCCCACTCAGCATGAAAAAACAAATAATCATTTAAAAAAAATTTAGTGACGGACAATATCCCTCACTAATTATTAAGTTAAAAATTCCTCACAAAATCCGTCACTATTAGTGAGGAAAAATATCCCTCGCTAATCATTGAGTTAAAAATCCCTCACAAAATCCGTCGCTTTTAGTGAGGGAAAATATTCCTCGCTATTTGTGACGGATTTTGTGACTAAATTCGTCACTAACTGTGTCTTACAAATTTTGTGACGAATTTAGTGACGGAGGAGTTAGAGAGAGTATATTTCCGTCGCAAAAATCCCTCACTAAATATATTTTAGTCAATTTGTGACGGATTTTGTGACGGATAAATTAGCGACAGATTTTTTCCGTCACTAACTCCGTCACAAACTAGATACAACTTTAATCCACCTGATAGTTTATTTTCCGTCACTAAATCCGTCGCTATTAGTGAGGGATATGTGTCCCTCTCAAATTTCCCTCTCTAAAATCGATTTTTCTAGTAGTGAAGGCAATGACCTTAGATGGAGCAAAACTGTTCCAAATCTTGCCCAACACCTGGACTCCGTGGTCTGAAAGACGATCAATCCGAGATGAGGACTGAGAAAGGAGACCATATTGGCTAAATCACACAGTTTAAAAAAAATCAATAAATGAAAGAAAGAGTACACCAATTTTACCAAATTAACATTAACAGAAACCATTTAATATTACGTGACATTGGGAGAAAGAATACAACAATTTTACTAAATTAACCTTGACCGAAACCATTTAATATTACGTGACATTGGGAGAAAATATTTAATATTAGGGGTAAAATTGACAGAAAACATTTAATATTACATTAAAAATAGAAAATGACGAGATAATTTTTTTGTAAATGTGATATATATATATATATATATATATATATATATATATATATATATATATATAGGGATCAAATGACTCCAGGAGTAACTATTGTCAGAGTTACTCTGCTTAATAACTCACTATAGATATTGAATTTCATCAATCGAACTGTCAAATTAAAAGTTTTTATTAAGTAAATCAATTCCATAAAATTTTAAAAATATTTAATACTTCATCAAATAACTTTAATTCAACGTATAATATATTTTTCAAAATACAAGTAAAATGTTAACCATATGATTACATAGCTACGAATGTCCAATTTATTTAAAATTTGTATGCATGATCGTTAATGTAATATGATGATATTCAACGGTTGGATTAATAAAATTCAATGTCTATAGTGAGTTATTAAGCGGAGTAACTCTGACAATAGTTACTATTGTAGTCATTTGATCCCTCCTCATATATATATAGGGGCCATATCTAGTGAGATGGTCTTTTTATGTGAGATTGAGAGGAGCAAATCTAGGCCATACAAACCATACATGGATGGCCAAGATTAAAAGTTAGTTAGAATTTAAAAAAGTCACATGTCAACTTAAAAAAGTCACATGACTTTTAATATTGACCATTCATGATTGGATCTAATGGCTATGATTTGCTCCTCTCACTCTCACATAAATAAGACCCTCTCACTAGACATGTCTCATATATATATATATATATATATATATATATATATATATATATATATATAAAGGAGTAAGAATTAAAATAAATACAATCAGAACGGAATGAAACCGACAATAAAGTTTCTAAATTAATTGGGGAATCAATAAGTTGTTTCCGTGAGACCTCCTATAGATTAGTTAGGCTCAAAGAGTTGACAGATAAATAAAATATTGAAATTTTAGGAAGCTTCCCAAATACTCGGGAAAAAGATAAAAGGAACCAGACTCCTTTTCTGGTTGAAAACCTAAATCCCTACACATAAATTTAAAATAAATATGTTTGTATATTTTAATCCATTACACATTCTGGAGTATATACTTTATCCCCGCATAACTGATCTCTTCCTTTTATTTTTCTTGTTTTTTTTCTTTTTGCTCTCACGAAGATAAAAAATTGTCTTCTTTGTATCTAGAAATACAGAGTAAGAATCCCAAGTCGTTGACAAAAAAAAGGGTAAGAATCCTTTTTCATGTCAAACATTGCATAATTAGGAATATATTGATTTAAGAAAGTGTCATGGAGATGGTTTATTTCTAGGATGACATCCGGTCATTGCCTCTATTATGAGTGGTGTGTTGATCCGATTGGTTGCCGTAATTGTTGATAGAGTTTGAGATATCTTCTTGTGTTGGTCTTTTTTCACCTTCTCTTATATATGAGTTGTAGTATCTTTTGTACTTTTTTTTTATATATATTAAATGTGTAAACCTATAAAGAAGCTTTTGTGTGAAACAAATTAAATGTGCGGTAACATATGTGACTTGTGTAAGGATGAATTAGTTTTGTTTTTCAAAAACAAAAAAATGTAGCATAGTAAGTAGTAAAAAGAGTGAATTTTAGTTCTTAAAATTTTAGGAGTTGGACAATTTAGTCCCTAAGATTAACAAAATTCAATATAATTTCTGAAATTGAAAATCTTTAATCACATTAATTAGTCCCCTCAAGACAATTTTAAGGACTAAGTTGTTTGACCTAAAAGAACTAACCTTGTCGAGACTTTTACATTCCAGGGGTTATTTTAAAATTTCTTTAATATTAAGGAACAAATTACCCAATCCCTTACAGTTTCAATGACTAAGAACCTATTTGTTTGGGATCTTCAGGCCTATGGTATCAATTCCACCATAAGCAGTCTCATAGTTGCTTTAGAAAAAATTGGATAAATGTGCTTCGAAATCCATTTTTTCAATTTTGCGTTGGAGCGAATGTCAAACAAACAAGCTCTAAAACGGTGATTCGCTCTAGTAAAAGATAAAAAAAACTACAATAATCATTTTCCTAACAATGATTAACATGGACCGTGATTAAATTCCTATAAAATTAAATAAAGCGAAAGTATGTGCAGTGTGATTATCGATGCCTTTATATATACTTATTCTGATTAAAATTCTCCCACAAAGAGGATTTATAGCTGTGGAATATATCCCATCTACTCGAGCTTTATACTTATAGGGCCAAAGCAAAAAAAAAAATTCCATCTAACTGTACCTCTCGGCGTGAAAATACTGTTGGGAGAACATGGTGTGTGGTCCTGTTATTGGGCCTTGATATATCTTTAAATTAACAATAGAAAAGTTACGCTTACGTGCAGTACTGATGAATGTTTAAAATATTGAGAGGTAGACAATCGAAAAAATCAAAAAACACACTTGGGGGTATGACTCTAGTGTGGATCAGATACCGTACGCACAAGTCATGTAACTATGCTAAGAACTCACCGGATTTAAAAGCATAAATTGCCAAGTCTTTCTTAAGAATGGCTTTTTTATCCTCTAACGTTTAAGAATTCATGACCCAAAAAAACATTTAAGAATTCGACTTATTATATCTGATGTTTAAAATTAAGGCTTTTATTGGTTCAAATATGTGCCTAGCTATACATGTTCCCTTCTGTAGTACTCTTGTGCAGAAATTAGTGATTAGCTAGTTAATGAAAAAACATTGATTGATAAAAGTTTACGACGAGAGATGGCGTCCCAATCTGAAGATGAGAAAACCTTCAAGTATATTGAGTACTTACGAAAGGACCTTAATGGGACCAACGGGACTTAAACTGCAACATGTCGATCGGATACATGTCATGTCATGTCCCATTAGGTCAATATCTTAGGGTTCACGATTTTTCTTTCCGTGTTGGACCTAAGAAATTGCGATATTGGGTGCATACATAAAATTATACCGAAGTGTCATTTAAACACAAGCACATAAGGCCTGCAACTAAATAGTAATCGTTAAATGGACTAATTAATTAATAATTACTAATAAAGAAATAGATACAGACCAATAATGAATGAATTAGACTACGATTTATTTAGTCGAGGATTCTTTGTCACAACTCGGGACAATAAACAAATATAAACCTGAAAGTGTGTGTAGGCACATGAATGGGAAAGAGACTTTTGTTTTTGGGTACAGAACTAGAAAAAAGGAGACAGAGAGAAACCCAAAAGGGTTAATAAAGCTTTCTATGATGGACCTAAAGAAATCCATACATTCCCACTTTGGTTAGGATTCTCGGCCCTTGACCTCTAACTAGTTCCCACTCATTTATAGTGGGCATCTTTAATTGCTAATCAGATCATTGCTAATCAGATCTTAAATAAGTTCTTTTTGAATCTGCCACAACGGCCAACCCTCACCATTGAATGTGACAAACTACTATCAATTTTTTCAAAAAATTGTCTAATCTAAAAATATAAACCTTTTATAAGAGTTCATTTATGATATGATATCTTAATTCTATAAAAAATTTGTTTAAAAGTTTGATCTTAGTTTGACATCCTTATGAATTCTTTTAATTAAAAGAAATTTTCAGCATAAAATTCCATGAAACTATTGCACGATGCCTTAAGCTATAGGAGTGTTGGTGCTTAATTTATTTTAAAAAACATAAAATTGCAGTGTTTTTTCTCTCATTGAACAAAACATCATTTTCAAGCGCATGCACTTTTTTGTAGTGTGAATTTAATTAGTAATTCATTAGTCTAAAGTGACTTCATGACAAGAGTGACTAGAGTCCAAACTACACATATAAATACATGATTAACTTTTGTCAGCAAAATTAAATTCATTTCTTTGATCCATCGTAGCTTTTTTCCTACTCATTTTTTCCATGCATTGTTGGTGACATTTATAAATGATTTATGCAATTACATATTATACAGAAAATGTAAAAAAATATATTAATAATAACAAAATTATGTACGATGTTATTTATCTTTTATGAAAGCCAAGTACAGTGTTCTACGAGCAATGTTTTTTTTTTTGATAAGCAAAAATATATTAAAAACTGGAGTATAAGGAGTACTCCGAACCCATATATACAGATGTTCAAGGCAGGGTGTGCCTCGTTAAAACCTCTAAAGGCCAAAACCCAGTGGGAAAAAGACCAGAAGAGGAAAAAGAGTACAACACCCAGACCCAAAGATGAATATAAAACGGCAACAAACTGACAAAAATTCATAGTGTCACAATTAACAAACCAACATTTGCTCAGCTGACAGAAAACAGATAACAGCAACTATCCTAACAAACCAGCCCTTCTACTCCTACACTTAACAATAGTAGCAACATTTGAGTTCCACCCCAAGCTTCAAAGTCCACTAGACAGCAAACCAAACAGAATTAACGCCTCCACAATCTCAACCAAGGCACATTAAATCAGCCGAAGACAGTAAGCACATGCCAATCCACATGTTCACCACAAATCAAAAAGGCCCACAATCACACCTCCATGCCAATTAAAAAACCAGCGCAGGCCACAACAGCATCACCTTTGTACCACCAACCATTGAGTCACTCTTCAACCCACACAGACTGGAGCCTCCTATGATTATTCTACATCAATACACCAGCACCAACATAATACAAACTTTTCCACTTCCTACAACAAAAGCAACGCTCCTTGACTCTCCCAATCCCAAGACCAATCACTGCAGACCAAAGCTTGTTTGCATATTTATTAGCACCATCATTATACTGCATCAGGACCAGTAGTCATACCATAAGCACCTGCACTCTGCATCTAAACTAAGTCCAGCAACGCATCAGCCTGCAGTAAACAACATGGTCATTAAATCCAACCGTAATTGGGCAGTCAGCCTCTCATGCAAGAAATAGGATTACTACACCATTCGGCAAAATTCTTGCTAGAGTTTCTGCCTTCCTTGAAAATAAACCAACCCCAAGACGCTGCTTTAATGTGAGCCAATACTGAGGAGAAGCTGGCAGTATCTCCATGAAATATTATTCTGTTGCGGGCATACCAAACGCACCACACCACTGCTGCCCATATTAGATATCTCAGTTTTCTGACTTTCCGTCCTCTCAGCTGGCCGCCGTGTATTAGGAAATGCTGAATAATATCATTATGTAACACACCTGCAAGCCCCATCCAAGCTTGGACCTGTATCCATATATTGTATACAAAGTTGTAATTGAAAAAAGTGTGTGCAGCTGATTCCTCATTATGAGAGCAGAAAACGCAATTGAGCTGATTTGGGTCCCTGATCACACCCCTCCTATAGAGATTGTCCCTTGTGGGCAGCCTATTTAGCAGCAACTTCCATACAAATGCAGCTACCTTTGAAGGGATAGAACATTTCCATAAGTCTGTCAACGCTTTCTGTAAAAAATGATCCAACTCCGAAGACATTGATGCATTCAGTAAATGAGTATAAACAGATTTCACAGTAAAAACATTCCTATCATCTAGCAGCCAAGTCCACTTATCAGAGCCTGTGTTTGAAATATTTTGACTGGATAAAATCTGTTGCAAGTCTCCCAGTAAATCCTCTTCCCAATTAAAAAGCTTCTTCTCCATGAAATCTTCCACACCCATGATCCATTAAGCCATTCACCAGATTCACCAACCAGTATTAATTCTTTATTTTGAGCCACTTGAAACAGCCTAGGGAAGCTGTCACATAGTGCAGAGCCTCCCAACCACTTATCCTTCCAAAACCGTGTTCGCAAGCCAGATCCTAGCGTCAATTTAACAGCATTTGCAAACCAATTGGCATTGCATGACGTCAGATCCTTCCACCATATAGAGGCATGTTTTGCGGGAGTCGGTTCACCGAACACCTGTCAGGACAAACAACCATATTTAAATGTTAGTAATTCAAACCAGATTGTTTTTTCATCATGGAGACATTTCCACAACCATTTAGCCAGAAGGCTTTGATTGAAGAGTTAACCATTTTCCTTAGGCTTGCACAACGAATCCCAACTCACCCATTTTATGCTGCGTTTTTCACTGTAGCCCCCCCACAGAAAATTTCTCTATATGCTTATTAACTCAGATATAACCTTCTTTGGCGCCTTATAAAAGGAGAAGAGATATAGAGGTAAACTGGACAAAACAGATTTTATGAGTGTTATCCTCCCTCCGAAGGACAAGTGTTTCCCTTTCCAACTAGCCAGCCTTTTCCTCATAGAATTCACCACCGGGGCCCAAGTAGTGGATCTCCTTGGTTTTGCACCAATGGGGACTCCCAAGAATTTGAAGGGCCATTTCCCAATACACAGGCAAGAAAAGTAGAAGCAGAAACCAGGAAATCCTCCTGCACGTTTACTCCGAATAAGTTACTCTTTGAGAAATTCACCTTTAGGCCAGAGACTAATTCAAAACCGCGTAGAATTGCTTTTAAACCCCACACATTTTGCCAAGTAGGCTCAACCATGAAAATTGTATCGTCCGTGTATTGTAAAATGGGAAAAGAGATGTTCTGGCTAACCTTATAACCAGTCAACATGCCCACCTCGGTAGCTTTTGATACCAGCACAGCTAACCCTTCAGCCGTTATTAAATAAAGGAACGGGGCCAGTGGATCACCTTGTTTCAAGCCCTTTTTAGCTCTGAATTCGGCCGTCGGACTACCGTTAACCAGAATTGAAACCGAACCAGAAGAAATACATGACATAATCCACTTTCTCCACAGAGAATCAAACCCCAACCTTTTCAACATATACTCCAGATAATCCCAGCTTACAGAGTCGTAAGCTTTTTCGAAGTCAACTTTCAAGAGTACACATTTTTCTTTACGCCTTTTCGCCCAGTCAACCACTTCATTAGCAACCAGAACTCCATCAAGAATTTGTCTGCCAGCGAGGAAGGCCGACTGACAAGTTGAGATAACATTGGCTAAAACCCTTTTAAGCCTTGAGGCCAACAACTTCGCCACAATTTTATACAAACTACCAATTAACGATATTGGCCGATATTCTCTCAGACTCTGTGGGTTATCAACTTTCGGTATTAGAGCAATAAAAGATGCTAAAATGGCTTTAGGTAATACCGCCGTGTTATGAAATTCCTGCACAAAAGCACAAACCTCATCCTTAATGACATCCCAACAGTGTTTGAAGAAATTGAAGTTGAACCCGTCAGGGCCCGGACTCTTATTGCCCTCACAGCTCCACACAATATCCTTTATCTCTTCTTCAAGAAACGGTGCAGTCAGCATTTGGTTATCTAGATCTGAGATTCGAGGCAGTTGGACGCCATCAAGAACCGGTCTCTTAAATTTCGCTTCTTCGAAACAGCTTTGGAAGTGCCTCCTAACTTCATTTTTCACTTCCTCCACATCCTCAACCCAACCTTCATCAACCTTTAACGCCAAGATTTGATTCCTTCTTCTTCTTGCATTAAGGCATGCATGGAAGTAACGTGTGTTTGCATCACCCTCCATGATCCATTTTGCTCTTGATTTCTGAAAGAGTAAACTCTCTTTATAGTATAATTGTTGCCAGAATTTCTTCACCAACAACTTCCTATGTTCTGGATCATTTAAATTGCCTTGTGCCGCCGCTTCATCAAGAACATTAAGCTCATCCACTAAACTCTCAATCTTCAAGTCCACCACCCCAAAGGTTTCTTTATTCCACACCTTGAGTTTCTCTTTCAGCATCTTTAATTTTTCGTTGACAACATAACCCTTCCATCCATCAAACTTATGAGATTTCCAACAATCGGTTACCAACTGTTTGAATTCCTTATGTTCCACCCAACAATTGTTAAAGCGGAAAGGTTTAGGCCCCCAGTTTTGTTCCGACCCTTTTAACCAAATGGGGCAATGGTCAGATATATCTCTATTGCCCACCCACTGTGCTGTAACTTTCCATTCGCTAATTAGATCTTCAGAGAGCAAGAATCTATCTATTCTACTCATTGCGGATCCATCACTTTTGTACCAGGTGTATTTTTTCCCAAGTACAGGGATATCAATTAGTTCCATATCATTGATAAACTCTTGAAACTCCTCACTCTCCCCAGCATTCTGCTCCATTCACCCTTTTCTTTCTACATTTGAAGTAACAGCATTGAAATCACCCCCAAGACACCAAACACCAGATGGAAATCCTCTTTTGGACATAATCAATTCACTCCACAATTTTCTCTTCCCAGCCAAAGTACAAGGGGAATATATATTAACTAAGTAATACTTGGTGTCTGAGGTTTGCATTGAAATACAAATACCAAGGAATCCATCACCAGAGAATTTAAAATTAACTACAAACAAACCCTTCTTCCAGATAGTAATTAGGCCACCAGATAGTCCGATCGCATTTTTCACTTCCCATTCACAAACAGAGTCCCCCCATAAACTTTCTATTACTCTGCTATCTACTACATCACATTTAGATTCTTGCAAAAAACAACAGTCAAAATTACCTGACACAATCAAGGATCGAATACGTCTTCTTTTTCCTCGATCCTTCAACCCTCAGGCATTTAGAGATAAAATCTTCATAATTGTGCTTTTTTTAACTCCGTCTGCCTCTGAGCTTCAACATCTCTAAGATTTGCTTCTTCAATCTCTGTAATATACAAAGCTTCATTTTCTCTCCCAACTACACCAATACCCTGCACTGCCTTCCATATTTTGCTGGCAACCTCCTCGTCCAGCCTTGCCCAGAATCGTGAATTACCTTGGTTCATTCTGATGTTGTAATGGAATCACAGCATAAAACGGAGCCACCAGAGAATTCGGTCACAAATAGCGACAGGGACGATGAATCCTGCGTCCTTGCCACCACCTGTATCGGGTGGTCTTCAACCCTAGCTGCCCTAGGATTCCTCATTCCGCTTCTACTTGTGGCAACCTTCGAAGAGCTCAAATGAGATGCTGGACCAGGTTGGTCTTCTACGCTAATACCTAACCCCGAGTTTCGTTGATCCAAGCCTATGTTTGCCAAGCTCACACCCAGACTTGGTTCGTTGGACCTCCTCTCCCCGTTCTCTGTTTGAGCAGGAGCTGGGCCTTCAACGTTGTCTTCGACTTGGACAGGCCCATTTCTACTCGTTTGGCCCACACAACCGTTCTCACTATAGATAGCAACATTAGTTATCAAGTTACCAACGCCATAGTTATTATTATCATCCCTGAATCCATTATTGTGGCAGCAATCGCCCCCCGCATTTGCCTGCTCGATGTGCCGTTCTCCATTCTCCAAAAGCAACATCTCTCTAGAATCACAACAATTAGCCGCCTCACTCATTGTTGCATTAACACCACCGCCAAAGTCAATCAATTCCTTATCGCATTCCAAGTCATCCCCATTTATTTCAGCCTCTGACCTTTCATCTTCCCTGTATTCCACAGAACTGACTTCATCTTCACCGGATTCATCGTCCGAGTAACACTGTGACGGCGGATTTCCAGCTGGAGCAGGCCACCTCATTGGGCCATACCAGTCTTCAAGTATCTTGATGGAGTATATATCATCACTGATCTTCATTCTTACTGTGCGATTCAACACATCATGCACTTTTGTTCGATACATAATCCTGGCCACATCCATGCTGCATTGTTTCCTTGTATTATCATCCATACACACAAATTTGCCATAAGGGGATACGAGGAACTCAAAAAAATCTGCGCTCCAGGCATGTGCCGGAATGCCGTAACACCGCAGCCACGCCACTTTTTCATTATCTACATCCGCTGGTTTCCACGGCCTCACCTCCTCAAACCACTGTGCGAACCATTCCTTTGCCTCACCCAGAATCACTGATAGTTCTTCCTCATCTCCAGATTCCAGGAGCGCCAAATTTGAACCCAATGGTGTTACCTTGACTGCAAAAAAGCCTTGGCGGGCAAACTCTTCCTGAATATTATAGGTAGACCCTAGTGTAATAACTTTGCCAACAAATGCCTTCTCCAACTTGGCGACATGATCTTCATTAACCCTGAACTCCATATGTGCAAAAGGCTCCTTACTATATTTTCTATTCTTTGTGTTGTCCGTCTCAACCCACCTTTTTTCTATTCTTCTGGTCTCGCCGGTTTTCAGCTTTTGTGGGTATCCATTTTTTGTAGCATGTGCGTATGTGACTCCTGGTTTCCTATGTTTTGCATAAGCAGCTATTTCTTCTTTTCTCTGGCTTTGGTTGCTAACTTTTCCCATATCCTGCATACCATCTCCACTATCCTTCCTTGCCCTTTCATTTTCATTGTTCCTCTGAAAGCGAGGAAGGTTGGCAAATATCTTCCTGCTTCCAATTATAATGTTGTCTATCTTCATTCCGAAGTATTCAGGCTCCTTAATATCGAAAAATCTCATGAAACCAAATCTTCTGCCGCTTCTGTCCCTTTTTGTTGGAATGATCACCTCATCCACTGCCCCATATTTTTTGAATATATCAAACATCTCTTTCGCCCCATGAGTATCTGGTATCTCGGTGAAAAAATATGTGGTAGTTTCCTTGCCATCTCTATGAGATTCCTTATGTTTTCCTCTAATCTCTGTTTCGAAATCTGCCACCCTTCTTCTGAGCCCTTCGCTTTGTCTTCTCTTCCTTCGGCTGACCACTCTCCACTCACTCTCTTCCATGTTCTACAAGCTATGTTGTACTCATGTCTTAACGTATTTGTTCCATGGGTATTTCTACGATATCCTCTCTGGTTAGAGGAATTTGGAACCCTCTCTGACGGCCCAATAGAGACCGAACATGTATTCAAAAAAATGTCACGTCTTCACTTGAGTCGGTGTATATAGAATAAGTATATAACTCAAACAACCAAAAAATGACTAAAATATACTTTATATCACTTAAATTGTTGAAAAATAATCATTACAATAATTATGCATGGGCGTGTGTATAAAAGTGTAAGTTGAAATGTTTATTTGATTTGCGAATTTTTTTATCTATTTATAAAAAAATAATTTCAAAAAATATCATTACAATAATTATGCATGGGCGTGTGTATGAAAGTGTAAGTTGAAATGTTTATTTGATTTGCGAATATTTTTATCTATTTATAAAATAATAATGTTATATTTATTTTATGTCTGTTGAAAGAAATGGTAATATCGTTTAATTATTTAAAAAAAAATCAGCAAACAAACTTTTAAGTTCATGTTCCTAAACGAAAAATAGGCAAACACCATCGTTTTTTTTTTCACAGGTCTCCTCCAACGGAGGCAATCCTGTTCGAGGCGCGTCGAGTACTAAATGTGGGAACCTCTCCCAGTGGGTATTCGAACCTTGGGAGGTGTTCCGGTGTTGGGCGGTGGAGGGGAGGTGGCTCCGGTCAGTTTTCCGATGGTGAGGTGGTGGAGAGGGGATGGGAGGAAGAAGCAAGAAGAGAAATATGAATTTTAGGTGAGTGGAGGTATTTTGGGGAGGTGGTGGTGGTGGAGGGTGGTGCTCCGGTGATTGGTGGTGGAGGATGGCGGTGGGGAAGGGATGGGACGAAGAAGAAGAAGAAATGGGAGGGGGAAAAAACAATTTTTGGTTTTAAGTAATTGGGGGTATTTTTGGGATTTCAGAATTATTAGTGGAGTCGGGGTGCTGGCAGCAAACATGTGGGGTGCTGGAAGCAAGCCCCAAGAAAATTTGGGTTGAAGCTCATTCCTTTGTTGGATTGGAGTGACATTTTCGTTTGGGCCATTTTTATGTTTAGGCCATTATTAAATGCACCCCCTACCTGGTAGGTACACCCCCCGAATTTGCGAATTTTTCAAAATACCCATACTTAAAATCTTAGTACCGAAAATTCGCAATTTTCGGAATACAAAAAAAAAAAAAAATTACCGAAAATTTGAATTTTCGGTAAAATAAATTTTTTTTTCTCTTACCGGAAATTGGAATTTCCGGTATACAATTTATATACTGGTAAAAAAAAAACTTATTCACTTCTCCGGAATTTCGAATTTCTGATATACAAATTGTGTTCTGGAAATTAGGAATTTCTGGTAAACACAAAAAAAATTGTGTACCGAAAATTCCGAATTTCCAGTACACAAATTTTTTTGTGTTTACCGAAAATTCCTAATTTTCGGAACACAAATTTTGTGTGATGTGAAAGGCGTTGAAACTAAACGGTCCAGATTACAAGCATATATATAATATCACGGTACAGATTACAACAATACCCCTAAATCAGATCAGAAGGCGAAGGAGCTTCACTACGCTCCGCTAGCTCACTCCTCACTTTTATTGATACTGAATCATATGAGTCATACTCAACAGATTCTTTCACCAATTGCTTGTTTTCCTCGTTTCCCTCCTTTGCCACTGATTCTTCAATTCTTGGGCTATTCCATTTCCAGACTCCATCCTTTCTTCTGTTTCTGTTCTGTCCATTTGTATGGAGGAGTTGTCTGGTAAACGATCCTGAACATCTATAAGTATTTTATACCGGAAATTCTAATTTCTGGTAAGAGAAAAAAAAAGATTTTTTTTTTTTTTGCATTCCAGAAATTGCGAATTTTCGGTAAGATTTTTTTTTTTTTTTGCATTCCAGAAATTGCGAATTTTCGGTACTAAGATTTTAAGTAGGGGTATTTTGAAAAATTCGTAAATTGGGGGGTGTACCTACCAGGTGGGAGAGTGCATTTAATAATGGCCTATTTTTATTTGGGTTGAAGTTCATTCCTTCGTGTATGGTACTTTTGTACTGGGCACGGGCAAAGGAGGAGTTTGCTATATGCACCTCTATTTTTTCTGACACACACCCTAAACTTTTCCCATTGTTTTTGTCCAAAATATCCCCTGTCGGAAGTTAACTTTAGGAACTCATTCTCACACTTTTCAGAAGTTAATTTCCGGAAACTCTCTCCAATCTCTGTCCATTCCCTCTCCTTCTCCCTACCCCACTGACAATGTTTGCCTAATACTGAAACATCCTTAAAGCTGTTATGAAAATGGTATACAGCATTTGACGCAATGATAACTATTAACACTCCTATTTTTTCTAGTAATATGCACTACACACATTTTTTTTTGTTTTTTCCCCCAAAATCTCTCTGATTCAAAAGTTAACTTCCATAAGCATTATTTTTTATACTCATTTTACTTTTTGGAAGTATATTTTTGGACAGTCCAAAAGTAAACTTTCGGACTGTTCCGAAAATTAAACTTTAAATTAGGCTTGAGAACTTAAATTCTAAAAAAGAGTGTATGTTACAGAAAAAGGGAATTGTTATTGTCACTCTACAATTTTGAGTGACACCCCCACATGTTAACCTATTGAAAAAAATACCCTCCCCCAATTTTGTGTTTGGTAGTTGAAAATATTGTTTACGATATATATATATATATATATATATATATATATATATATATATATATATATTTTAAAAAAATATACCATAAACAACTTGTTTATGGTACGTAAAAAATGTATATCGTAAACAAGTTGTTTACGGTATATATATGATGTCAAAAAAAATGGTATATATATTTTTATACCTTAAACACTTAGGGCCTGTTTGATACACTTTTTAAAAACAGTTTTTCTGTTTTTTTAAAATAGACAAATAATACACTTTGTTCTTGTTAAATTTTTTAAAAATAGAAAACTGTTTTAAAAAAGTGTAATCAAACAGACCATTAGTTTCCGGTATATAAATAAGGGTATTTTAGTCTTAATAAAATAAATGTGGTATTGTTACAGTACCATATTGGATTGACCGACTGGAGGCAGAAGGACTCAGACATATGACCAGACACCAAATTCAGGCTGACGGTTATGAGGCAAGCATATAACCGACCGAACAAGGATGTAAGCATTTACTTATGGGGTCTTCGTACTTGGATCGGTCGGTCAGTCTTTCCTTGGATTGATCATCCATCATGGGCCCAAACATGAGACCTATGACCAGACCTATTTAGTAACTATATAAAGACACTCACTCACAAAGACAAGGTAACTTTAC
The DNA here is from genome assembly GCA_037113605.1 of Calophaca sinica. Taxonomy (NCBI): domain Eukaryota; kingdom Viridiplantae; phylum Streptophyta; class Magnoliopsida; order Fabales; family Fabaceae; genus Calophaca; species Calophaca sinica. Next base: position 25,836,938 of record CM073730.1, on the reverse strand, counting down.
TACCCTAATTACTCTACTATATGGAATGGGGACCTAACTTTGGTATCAGAGTGGCTTTGTAGGTACCCTCATGTTCCACTCGAGAACAGTCACTTAAAATTTGCGGGCGCCTTTAACAATTCCCTAAAAAAAATGGGGTGTTAATAGTTATGCCCTTTATTGTACTGGATGTCAATATCCGTCAAAAGTCCAAACGTTTTGATTTTCATGGACCCAACTTAGACAAATGAGGTCCATTTCCGCAAGTTGAAAGATGGGATGGACCGCGTCACCGTGTGTCCAAGGCCGGAAGGGCAGTTCTGTCATTGAACATGCGTTTTCTCTCTTCGTTGTTCAACAAAGGCCCAGAAAACCCTAACCCTAATTATATGCTTCTGTCTATATATACTGCAGAATCCTACATCCTCTGTCCGCGTTTTCGCCGAACAATGATATAACCTCCCTCTCTTTTTGCGATTTTCTTTTCAATTTCTGTACGCTTCGCCTTCCCAGTTTTCTTCGTCCTATCGCTATTAATATCTTTTTCCTTTTTTCTATTCAGCATATTTTAGTATTTTTTGGAGGCTATGATGCTTAGAACTACCTATTTTATGAGGGAATAGAGAATTTCCCTTATGATTACAAAACTACCAATGGATCCTTCTGAGCCTCCCTCTCTTTTTTTTTTTTTAAACATATATTGGTTTGGTCTTTTGATAAAAGAATTGAGCGTGGTGGGTGTGGTGGAAGACATAGAGAATAGAATGCCATTGGTGTGATGATATCCTTTTCTGAATTTTATAAATGTTGTTAATATAATCAGACTACAATTATCTGATCAATGGCTTTCCTTCCTTATATTATTTTTAGGAGGAATTAAGAAAACCTTTTACTTCTAGATTTCTCTTTCTGCCCAAGATTAATATTTTAGTTTATACTTACTTTTTTGTTACAATTTGAAAGATGCTTCAATCAGTTAAGGTCAATTGTTAGCAGAACCGTTTTGATTTTTAGCAGTTTCAACCGCTTACAGCTAGAGTGTGAGTTGTTAAAATTAGCCAATTTACTGGATTGCTAATTATTTTAGCAAGAAATTATTTTGAAACAAAACATTTTTCAAACTTTTTTTTTAAATTATTTTGTTAAATTTGTTCAATTCTTGTAGTCCAGTGCCAAAATGAATTGAAAAACGTGGTCTTAACCCAAATAAGTCGAATCAGTTTTAAATGAAAAACCAAACGAAATTACTTGTGTTCGTTAATGATCATTTGACAACTCAATAAGGAGGATTCTAACCTTTACTTAAAGCCTAAATGATACGTTGCGAGAAAGTGAACTAAAACACATGGATAATTAATTAAACTATTATCCGCAAGGGGCTAAAGTGCTAAACTAATTGGATACAATAATAAATTAATGGATGATTAACTATTTGGCACGGTGACAGAAAAGTATGGTCAAAATGGTGAATTCAACCATTCGTGACTTATGAATCTCAACAGCACTATTCTTGACACTTATTTTCCCAACTCTTTAGCCATCTCATTATTAGAAAGAATAGTTCTCTCATTGTTCATATTTAATAAGGTGCCAATGTTTCAACGTTGGTATGCACTTAACCAACTGCAAAAATATCATAGAATAGATTAAGGACTCGCTTGTTAGGTACCAAAAAAAAGTAATTGCTAACATTGGGTTGGTAGAGAAGAAGCAAAATTATTTAATGCTAATCAACGGAGCAGGGAGGACATATTTAGGTTTGATAAAACTTTCAACTGAATAAATCTGCCGTTAAAAAGGGTCACCTCCAGTCTCCAGCAGGTTAATAACCGAATTCAGAAATTTTACACACTGAGCAATTTTTTTTTTTTACAGTGGTACAGTAAATGATTGTCACAACATACAAATAAAACACGTCCAATGGGCGCAAATAAATTACTTCATGTTTTTAGCAGGTCTTCTTGGTCTTTCGCCTCAGTTGAACCCTCAAAGGAATTGCCGAATTGGCTATTGAATTGTATCACTAACTGGGTATGAGTTGCATTGCATTGCAGCATAGCAATGTTGCAATGTTAGTCTATTTATCTTCAACCATACTAAGAGGATGCACAGAGTTGCAAAAAAAAAAAAAATTGTTTTCCAACTTGTTGGATGATTCTAATCATGACTGATATGTGGAAATGGTCGCCCCAGACGTAGCTGAATGCCAACATGAATTATATTTGACATAGCCTTCAAAACCTCTCTTTCAGCTTTCTCTGCCATTTCCATTGCATGTCTGTGGGTAAATAAACATATGTTGCAATGAGAGACTGACCCATTTCACAATCAACATACTGAAGCTAGACAAAAAAAAAAATTACCGAATTGGAATATCAGGTGGCATGGAAACCTCAATTTGAAGAACAATCTTGCTTTGAAACATGTGGCGTGTTATGCGCTCAACTGACATCTGAAAACCAGCTAAAGACAATTAAAGATTGAAAACACAACGAATTCTAACCCATCTTTAAAATCCAAATCCACTTCCATTGACAATGGAACCCTCTTGCTTTCAGCCACCTTCACTTAATATTTAAACAGATAAATCTGTGCGACACATGAATATAAAATTAATTGCACATCTTTGCACTGTGATACCAAAGTTCAAATTTTAAGGCTTGAAAAATTGCAAGATAATTTGTTTGCTCTAACCAATAAAACAAACAAATCCCCAATAGATGGAAGTTTAAAAATTATGATGTGATTGATTTAATTCAAGATGAGCATGTCATGTGCTAGTGGTCCACCTACCATGCCTAGGCACAACCAATTCCAAACGGAAGCTTATTTTGACTATCTTCTGGTTTTCATATAAATACGTTACCTGTGGAAAGTTAGCTGAGATGATATCAGAAACAATTCCTTCAATGTTACTATCTTCAGCAGGAGCAATACTTTTCTGGTCCATGTCTCCACTCCAACTATCTTGCCGATTTGTTGTGCTGGGAGATGCATGTGACATTGCAGGATCTACAAGAAAGAAAAAAAAATAAAAAATAAAGGATACAAGGTATCAGAACTAATGACATACACTACAAAAATTGATTTAGATATCAGAAAACCTCATCACAATAAGATCACTGGGAGCAAATGAATTTTAGTTGTCATAAAGGCTGCAATTTGAAACTAAAGGAAGCATGAATATAAAATTAATTGCACATCTTTGCAATGTACATACCTCTAGTCTGTGACATAAGATAGACAGAGACTGGCCTAAACAAAAACAGATTTAAATCTGCCTTTTGAGACTCATAATAGGCTTAAGCATTTCTCTACATAAGCAATGGTTCAACAGTTACTATTTTTTTTTTTTTTTAAAAAAAGGTTACTAGTATGGACAAAATAAATTTCAGAAGACTCAGTTATATACTAAAGACTTCAATTGTCAGGAGTGTCCATCCTACATCAGCATTTACATGTATCATAAACAACTTGTATTTGACGTTCAACAGACAACAAAACTCGGCTTCCAGCAAAGTGAATAGTGCTTATAGAATTTGAAACCTGTGGACAAGTACAACTCTTGCAGAGTTTAGTATTGTTGACTAGTATTTATTACTCATGCAGATACAAAAAGCAATTTCCTGTATATTAGTTTTACATATACACATGATATTAAGAAGTGAGCACATTATTTGGATGTGAAAATGGGCACAAAGCAAGGATGGATACCAAATAACTAAGATTCTGTCTCTGCCAATGTAAGAAATTTATAAAGCCATGCAACAGACCTATGTGTATAAACATTTCGGCCACAGTAGGATGGGAATTGTGAATTTGATGACGGACATTTTCACCAATGTCATGTGCAGCACTAACACTAGAGAAAGGATCGACCTGTAAGGTAGAACTAACAAGTAAATCCTGGAGACTTGGTTCGTTCATGAGTTCATCACACATAATGCATGTAACAAAGACAATATAAAATTCAGGAGAACCAAGTCAACCAACCTCAATATTTACATCAAGATAGAGAGATGAACCAGCTCTCCTTCCTCTTAAACGATGGCATCCCTGTATACAAATTCAAAAAAAAAAAAAAAAAAAAGAATGACTGAATGAATTGAAATGAATATCATCAAAGTTCATATATTCCTATGCGAAACAGCAGTAATTAATATCTGGTTGAAGTGCATGCAAAATTGAAGCATAAATTAATATATAAGTAAAAGGATGACACTAGAAAAAGAAATCATATGTGAAGTCCAAGGATGCAAAAATAGTATTTTAAGACAAATATGGATAAAAATACCTTGACACCATCAACTTGCAATATTGTTCGTTTAATAGGATCCAGCTGTTGTGCCGGGATTGCAGCATCCACCAGTTCCAAGATACTGATAGTTGATCAAAAGCAGCAAGCTAATTAGAAGTAGAAGTTTGGATATAGTCAAAATTGCCAATAGATACTTCTGGAGGTGGAGAAACATTTTTCCAACCCCACTGGTTTAGGAAGAAACGGTTTATCCCCAGTGGTTACACATTTTAAGTCACATTGCCCCCATATACGTATTCTCTATTATCCTAAATTCCTAATAATTTTCCAAGTCACGATTTTCATTAAGCATTGACAAGGAGGTTGTAAAATCTATACTTAAAATTATTAAATAATTATAATAACCATCATATTTATTAGCACTCATTAGTATGTAGTAAAGAAACAACCCATCAATTTACACGCCGTGTCAACTATTAAGAGATCAGGCCAAAATGGAAAAGCTGTTCATCGAACAGAATAATCACACGTGTCAAGTCTCTCTATGGAAAAACAAGTATACCCATTGCATTTAGATGCCATATTCAATATATTGACGTATGTAACTTTTCATTTACAAGATAAATATAATCTAACTTATAGGTATCCAGCACATGTCTATGTCCAGAATAGGTGTGTTCAATATTCTGTTCTATCTTCGTATGAGGGTCACACCAAGTGCCTATATGCTCAACTTAGGTGCCAAATGTGCTTGACATGGATATATCAGGGTAAAGAAAACATATTCGAATTTCAATCACATATATATCAATGAGTTAAAACTTCCAAGCAATGAAGACAAACTGTGGAGAAACAGATGAAAATAAATAAGGTACCTTTGGTAACCAGTTTCAGCTCCAGCTTTTAAAATCATGACCGAGACAAGAAGTCCAGCAAGGGGATCTAAAAACTTCACTCCAAGAATAGAACCTCCTAACATGGAGACAAAACTCTATGTCAAGTTAATGTTAGCAAGATACATGACAAAAATGGATCAACTACCCAGAAACAAGGCCTGTGCAATGCAAAGGCTACACACTTATTTAGGGGCATGGATAGCATCTTACAGCATGCAGTCGTCATGGAAGACCAAAAGAAAGAAACTTTTTAGTCCCTGAAAGAAACATCCGTTATCAATTTTATCTCTAAGGAATTAATTTTACTAACATAATCCCTCAAACTTCAAAGCCCTAATAATTTAATCCCTCCATCCATTTCAGTCTAACACTGTTAACATAAAGTTTGAAGTTTGCATTCAGAGATTCGAATGTTAGCCTATAATATTCAAATACTATGCTGCTGCATCAGCGTCTGTATTACAGGTCAGCATTTTCTGGAAACAATGTTAGGCTTAAATGGATGGAGAAACTAAATTATAGGGGATTTGAAGTTTGAGAGATCAAATTTATAAAATCAATCTTTAAAAGGACTAAATTGATATTGGATGTATTTCAGGGACTAACACTGAGTTTTAATTAAAATAAATAACTAGAAGCCCTTGGACGGTAAAATATGATGTAATATCAGATAATTGTCAACAATGAAGATACTATGATAATGTTGAAGAAAAGTAAACAACTCAAAATGAGTGAATTAAATAACTGAAACATTAATGATGGATTTTAGACATTAAACACAGTATATATTACATGTTGATTTTTTAAAATATCTTCCAATGTTAAACAAAAACTGTAGCATCTATTTTATTTCAACTAAATCAAATGTGTTGAGTATATAAGAAAACTTGAGCTCAGAGCCACTGTCTGACGAGTTAAACAAAAACTGTAGCATCTGTTTACACAACTTGTACTAGAAGCCAGTATCATGGTAATAGCACATTATACCTAATAAACTGGCCTATTGGTGACCTTTCAAAGAGCCAAGTTCCTTACCAACTCCAATGAGAGCAACAAATGATGAAATTGCATCTGCACGATGATGCCATGCATTTGCTTTCATCAATCCACTACCTTGCCTCTCACCAACTCGTTTTGTTATCCAATAAAGCCTACAGATTTAGAAAGCAAATATAAATATTGACATATTGGAGAATAAACAATATGCTACCTCCTAAATAGTAAAATGAAACACAAAACCTAGTAGTGGGCATATTAATCAAAGCATAGAGGCCATCAATAAAAGACAGGATCAAAGGAAAGGAGCTCAAATTACCGGGCTCTGATGTCAGAAGTCCAACCAAAAAAAGAGATTTAATTTAGACCCCATCAAGTGAGGGAAGGTCAAGGAGTCGAGGCCAGAGCGACACATTCCCTGGGAAAGTAAAGTGTTTGGGCTAACATAACTACAAATCTTTGCAGGGATTTATTTAATTAAACTTTATTTTCTAAAGTTTTAAGGTTTCTTATTTGGTGATTGCCCTTTTGTATCTTCCTTACTGATTTGAGATCACATCAGATTCTATTCATTTGTATCTTATACTCAAGTTGGAAAGAATCAGATACTACCTAATTAGAGCTTAATCAAATTCCGCATGCATAAAATAGTGGCATAGGCGACTAGAATAAACGTCAAGAATACTAGGACCTCTTCACCCTGTTGCATTACAATACTAAGTAATGGTGTTACCCTTCTTTAACGCCTATGGACACAATAGTCATGTTCAAGGCAAGTATAGGATGATCCATGTCAATTCCATGGTGATGTCCAACATGTCCCTGGCTATGCACATGACCATGTGCCAACGCTTGACTAACGATTTCAGGACCAGACGAGAAGAACCCCTGCATGTGTATAGTAATAAATTCTAAGCATAAGAAAGATGACATAGGATCTACTATCATACCTACTACCTAGTCTAACAAAATGCTCAGTTGAAGTTTCTTTAAATTATGTTGTTCATGGGAATGAGTGAAGCAATAACGAATTTGAAGTTTGAGTTTCACTACCATCAAAATATCTACAGCGTGCCATGCAATGCCCCCCCCAGTCGCCAAAAGCATACACGAGATTCCAAGAGCTCCTAGAGTCTCAAATTTACCATGTCCTGAGATACAATGAAAGATAAATATAATCATAAAAGACATAGAAACCTTTCAGAGAGAAGTAATCATAAAAGACATAGAAACCTTTCAGAGAGAAATAATATACCAATGGCAAGCATTAGATTTGACTAATGAGTAATCACAACAAAATAACAGGGGGGAAAAGGAGCATTATATGTAAATTAACTCCTAGACTACATCTAGTGATGAATGAAATGTTAGCATCCAGAATATCTAATAAACAGTAACTTAGTGCATAAGAGATAAACGGAGCAGCGTGTAGATACAGATCAAGTGACCATATGGGTGTTCTTTATCTCTTGGCGCATTGGCAACTTTAAAAGACAACAAAGCTATGCCACTGAGAACCTGCAACACAAAAGACATAAACGACAGTGATGGAAATTGCTTCCACTAAAAATTGCGAGCAATCGAGAAGAGGGAGTGAGTGTCACCACATACCACATCAGACATGGAATGGGCAGCATCGGCGATGATGGCGGTGCTTCCGGAAAGGTAGCCGGTGAAGGCTTTTCCGGTGGCTAAAGCAACGTCGGCGGCGAGACCGAGCCGGAAAATGTTTTCTCCTTCCTTTTGATGCTGAGGGAGGTGATGATTGTGGTGGTGATCATGGTGAGAATGGCCCAAATGCCATCTCCTGGGGATTTTGAATGCGGGATTTTCGGGGTAAATGAAAGAAGCATCTGATGGAAAGAAATTCGGCGGTTCAAGGACGGGAGGGAGAAATTTTGGAGAGGAAAGTCTTGTAATGCATGTTCTGTATATGGGATTCAGATTGTTGAATCTAAATCCCATTATTGTCGTCTTTTTCTTCTTCTAATTCAAACTCTTGTTTAGATTTTCCTAACTTCGAGCTCTCTCCTGACCAAAGCACAGTTTCAGCCGTAACGGAATCGCGTCGGATCTGATGCTATAGAACGACCTGAAATTTCACTTCCATCTCTCTGTCCTCTCACGCAACTATGCGGAGTAAGACACGTGTCTCAGATTCACCAAAGCATAGCACGCAGCCACGTGCCGATCGAATTTTCATTGTCTGTTCCACAAGGGTAAAATGTAAAAGAGAGATTAGAGCTTGGTAATTTATGGTACCTTTAACCTTTTAAATTTATGAAATTTACCCCATAAATAACAAATCTTAACTCAACCCTACTCCACCGCTCCCTTCTTTGTATCCCGCTTAGCTCGACTCGGTTCAACTCCAACAATAATAGCTTCAGTGGAGATTGTAGATTAGCCAAGGTGGCTTCTTGGGTGAAGATCATATCATATGGTTCATTGGTGAGCCAGCGAAACAACTGGCTAGAGTAGGTATAACACGGTGAGAGCAGGTTGCTTTAGCACTTTACCACAAATTTTATAATTGCAGTTCGGGTCTCTCGTGACACTTTCGTTTTTTGGAACAATGCCAGTACCAAGAATCAACCCTGCACGCGTGAGATGATTTTTGTGGATCGGCAGCGACTCAACCTATCGTTCCAGATCTTTCTCCTCCCCTTCCTCCCCTTTCATTCTTTCACAGAGAAACCCTTTTGAGACTGAGTCTCCTTCATAGCATCTTCTTATTGTAACAAACTTGTTGAGAGATAGTGTTAATTCAGTTGGAAATTCAGTTAATGATGTGGCAGTTATTGTTAGTTAAAGTAGTTATGAGTTCGTTTGTATGTTGAGTGAATTTGTATTCAACGTGGGACTTGTGATAGTGTATAAATATGTGTATCATCGATCAATAAAGAACCCCGAGTATTATACAATTTGTATTTTCCTCTCTATCCTCTTTGTGATATTGTGTGTGAGTGTGTGTGTCATATTTCCCTAGTCTAACATTTGGTATCTAGACCCAAATCGGTTCTAAGCCAAAAGGGTGAGTGACAATGAGTGATTCACAAATAGTGAGAGTGTGCAAATCGATCGAGTTTGCAATAGAGAAAATGAATGGCAATTTCGGAGGGAATCTACCAGTTCTTGATTCAAAGAATTGGGATCGCGGGAAGAATCAAATGGAGGTAATCTTTGGGTTTCGGGAAGTGATGGAGGTAGTGAAGAATGGGGTTCAAGATCTGGTGGCCAACCCCACTGACGCTCAAAGAACCACTCATCGGGATTCAAAGAAGAAGGACTACAAAGCCTTATTCTCGATTCACCAATGTGTGGATGCTGCGAATTATGAGAAGATTTCCATTGCGAAGTCATCAAAGGATGCCTGAGACATTTTGGAAAGAAGCCATGCGGGTGATGGCAAGCTCAAAAGGGTGAGGCTTCAAACAATGAGAAGACAACTTGAGTTACTGCAAATGAAGAATTAAGAAAAGGTGGCTGACTATTTCACAAGAATCGTGACTCTGACAAATCATATGAAGGCATGTGGAGAGGTGATTTCAGATCAGCAAATAGTGGAGAAGGTGATGAGGACTTTGGCTCCAAAATTTGACTACATTGTAGTAGCAATTGAGGAGGCTAAAGACCTTACAACAATGAAGGTTGAAGAACTCCAAAGTTCTTTGGAGGCTTATGAGCAACGAATCAATGAAAGAATTGAAGTGAAAGAGAAGACTTCAGATGTGGCGCTACAGGTGCAACAGAACAATAAGGATAAGAAAGGGAAGGGAAAGTGGAAGAGTAGCAGAGGAAGGGGAACTACAACAATGTTGGGAACAGAAATCATCAAGAAAATCACTCAGGGAATGATACAAGAAGTGGTGGCGACAATGGGTCACGTGGAGGTACAAGGGCTTCTGATAGAGGAGGCAAAGGATCAAGAGGGAGAGGTGAAAGAAAGAAGTTTGATAAGAGTAGCATTCAATGCTACAATTGTCAAAAATGGGGGCATTTTGCTAATGAGTGCTATAGTGATAGCAAGAATCAAGTAGATGAGGCTCGGCTAGCTCAAGAAGATGATGATTCCGAACTAGTATTGCTGATGGTGATTACCAAAGAAGATGAATGCAGTGCCAACCAATGGTACCTAGACACAGGCTGCTCAACACACATGATTGGGAGGAAAGATTGATTTGTGAAACTAGATGGATCAATGAAGAGCAAGGTGCGGTTTGCTGATGATAGCACACTCAAGGCTGAGGGTGTAGGAGAAGTGCTGATCAAAAGGAAGGATGGGAAACAATCTTTAATCTCTGATGTTCTTTTTGTGCCAGGGATGAAAAGCAATCTGCTAAGCCTTGGTCAATTATGTGAGAAGGGATATATGATGGAGATGGAGCATAACTCTCTAAAGGTGTTTGATAGCAAGAGAAAACTAATCTTGAAGGCACTTATGTCCAAAAACAGGACCTTCAAGATTGGAATTGATGTTATGGAGCATAAATATTTGGCCACAAATGCAAGTAGAGAAGAATGGATTTGGCACTACAGATTTGGTCATCTGAATTTCAGGGACCTAAATTTGTTGAGTAAGCAATAATTGGTGAAAGGGCTCCCTTCAATTCAACTGCCAGATGAGGTGTGTGAAGACTGTATTCAAGCCAAGCAACATAGGAACTCATTTGCCTAGTAAATGGAGGTCAAATCCAGGAGAAAACTTGAATTGGTATATTCAGATGAACTCCCTTGGTGAAAATAGGTACTTTGTATCATTTGTTGATGACTTTAGTAGGAAAATGTGGACCTACTTGATTAAGAAGAAAAGAGAAGTATTTGAAGTGTCTAAGAAATTTAAGGCAATAGTGGAAAAACAAAGTGGTCTGTCAATTAAGAAACTAAAAACAAATGGAGGAGGAGAGTATGTGTCAAATGAGTTTAGAGACCTATGTGAAAAAGAAGGAATTGTGCATGAAATGACTCCACCTTATACTCCACAACACAATGGTACAGTTGAAAGAAGGAATCGAACAATCATGAATATGGTTAGAAGTATGCTAAGGGGAAAGAATTTGCCAAAGTTCTTACGGAGGGAGGCAGTGTCCACTGCAACATACATATTGAACATATGCCCTACTAAAAGTTTGAAGGGAGTGATACCTGAGGAGTGTTGGTTAGAAACTAGACTAAATGTCAGCCATATGAAGGTATTTGGCTCAGTTTGCTTTAGACATATACATGATCAACTGAGAAAAAAGCTTGATGATAAAGGAGAGCAGCTAATTTTGGTGGGCTATATCATGCTACTGGAGGGTATAGACTGCTTGACCCAGTGAGCAAACAGATTGTGGTTAGCAGGGATGTAATTGTTGATGCGATGAAAAGTTGGGATTGGACTGCTGCAAAGGTGAAAAATTCAGTGAGCTTGATGTTTGATGAAGATACAGGTGATGGCCCTGATTCCCAAAGTGAAGAAACAGACTTGAGAAGACCATGATGCCTCAAAGACTGCAAGAGTGTGAGATTGTATCTGATTCTGCAGTGGACACTGATGGAGAGCTAGTTCATTTTGCCTTGTACTTAGAGGTAGAACCAGTAAGTGTTGAGGAAGCTTTGAAGGATCCAAAATGGATAAGTGCAATGAAAGATGAGGTGGTATCAATTGAAAAAAATACTAGACATGGGAATTAATTGATCTGCCTCCTAATAAAAGGGCAATAGGAGTGAAATGGGTCTACAAACTCAAGCTAAATCCTAATGGTGATATAGTGAGGCATAAGGCCAGATTGGTGGCCAAAGGTTTTCTGCAGAAACATGGTATAGACTTTGAAGAAGTGTTTGCTCCTGTGGCTAGACTTGCAACAATTCGAATGGTGGTGGCCCTTACTAGTGCTAAAGGTTGGTCCTTGTTTCAAATGGATGTGAAGTTAGCATTCTTGAATGGACCACTAGATGAGGAGTGTATGTTGAGCAACCCCCTGGATTCATAGGGAAGCAGTAGGAATCAAAAGTGTTAAAGTTAAGAAAGGCCGTATATGGCCTAAAACAAGCTCCTAGAGCTTGGAATAAAAGAATTGATGGATTTTTAATCCAAGTTGGTTTCATTAAATGTGTAGCTGAAAATGGAGTGTATGTGAAGTATGGTTCTAATACTGGTTTGGTGATTGTATGCTTGTATGTGGATGACCTTTTGGTCACAGGAGACAATATAGGTGAAATTGACAAGTTCAAGAAGAAAATGATGAATGAGTTTGAAATGACAGATTTAGACCACCTCACTTATTTCCTTGGAATTGAATTTCAAAGAACTAGAAGTGGAATTGTGATGCATCAGTCCAAGTATGCCACGAATTTGTTGAAGAGATTTGATATGCTTAATTGCAATTCGAAGCAGTAACACCTGCTGAAACTGGTTTGCAATTGTTCAAGGAAGGTAGCGATGCAAGAGTGGATGCAACTCAGTATAGAAGAATGGTGGGATCACTGAGATATCTATGCAATACCAGACCATCTTTGCTGTTCAGTGTTGGGTTAATAAGAAGGTTCATGGAGTGCCCGAGAGTTTCTCACCTACAAGCAGCTAAGAGAATCCTATGGTATGTGAAGGGGACCTTGGTTATGGAATTCTGTTTCCTAATCAAGGGACTCAATCAGAAATTGTGATGCATGGATTCTCTGACTCCGACTGGTGTGGAGACAAGGAAGACCAGAAGAGCACAACAGGGTATATTTTCTTACTTGGCACAGCACCAATCTCTTGGTGCTCAAGGAAGGAACCAGTTGTTACTCTCTCTTCTTGTGAAGCAGAGTACATTGTAGCCTCTTTAAGTGCTTGTCAAGCTGTGTGGCTTGATGATTTGATGCATGAGCTAAAGTGCAAGGATCTTGGAGCAGTGACTTTGTGTGTGGACAACAAATTAGCAATTAACCTGGCCAAACATCTGGTAGCTCATGGAAGAAGTAAACGTATAGAGACAAGATTTCACTACTTGAGGGATCAAGTAAACAATGGAAGATTGTTTTTGGAGTATTGCAGAAGTGAAGAACAGGTAGCTGATATCATGACAAAACCGCTAAGAGGAGATGTGTTTAAAGGATTAAGATGTAAGCTAGGTGTTATGTCTGTTACCAATCTGAATTAAGAGGGGACTGTTGAGAGATAGTGTTAATTCAGTTGGAAATTCAGTTAGTGATGTGACGGTTATTGTTAGTTAAAGTAGTTATGAGTTCGTTTGTATGTTGAGTGAATTTGTATTCGATGTGGGACTTGTGATAGTGTATAAATATGTGTATCATTGATCAATAAAGAACCCTAAGCATTATACAATCTGTATTTTCCTCTCTATCCTCTCTCTGTGATATTGTGTGTGAGTGTGCGTGTGATATTTCCCTGGTCTAACAAAACTTTGCCCTCCAAGATAAACATGAACTATTATTTTGTTTATGTGATCTTATACTGATTCGAGATTTTTATAATTATTATATACACTGTCCTGTTTGGTTATGTCTATAATATACATATTTAACGCAAGCAAATTGATATGGAAATGATAACTTTTAATTGAAATAAGTTATCCAGAAATGGTGCCCTTCAACTTTTAAGTTAAAGGTGTCGTGTTGCATTCTATAGATTAGTTCTAGCAAGGCTTTTCATCGTTATCTTGTAAAGTGTTTATGGTGGACTGCTTTGGACCATATAATATTGGTAATAATAGAGGTAGAATAAATACTCATTCTTAGAGGTCATGCTATGTTGGCATTATGTCTTCAAGACATAAATTTTAAGATTAATTATGAGGAATCCAGAATAATGGAGTGAAAAATAATCAAACAAGAATTCCAAACATAATTAGTTTAAATGTTACTTCCAATAGTATGCTTCCATTTTATTTCTATTCTAAGGGTGCGAACATTGCTCTTTTGATGTTATACTTGATTTTGTAGTTATTCGATAGTGTATAAAGTTTGAGAACATGTTTGAGCTTTTGGCATATCAATTGATGTCAGTCAATGATGCACCAGAAAGGGATTCAGTGGGCTCGTATCGACTTTGGGTTAATTGCTGAAAAGATAGCTTGCCATATAATTGCCATTTTTTTGTGTGGATCGGCCTATATTCCCACCAATGTGATCTCCATTACTGATGGACAAATCTGTTTGGAAACAGAGCTCTTTTATCGCGGAATTAGACCTGCTATTAACGTCGGCTTATCTGTCAGTCGCGTCGGGTCTGCCGCTCAGTTGAAAGCTATGAAACAAGTCTGCGGTAGTTTAAAACTGGAGTGTTTGCACACTCTTCTTGTTTGCACATTTTGCAGAGGGAAATAAGCCCTATGAAAGGTTGACAGGGATGGTTTTCCTCACAACCTGGAAATCATTCAAAGAGCCAAGAGTATTAGGCATTATGGTGAGAAAAAAATGAAAACATGGCCATAAAAATGGGAGAAAAATCAGATCTTTAAACGTGTTCAGCTCTGCAAAATATGCTGAGTAAAAAAAATGGGGGAACCCTGTGTTTTATAAAAAATGAGCTCACCTTGTAGAAACTGATAGAGTTGAGAGAGAATGAACTCATGAGGAGGTTTGTGAATTGATCGAAAATGATCAAACTGAATTCATTGAAACAGAAACTACTTACAAGAAGTCTATTTATACTGTTAAATTACATAAGAAGCTAACAGCTAGACTAACTAACATAACAGCTGGAAAACTAATTTAATCATAAAATTAATTACAAGTAATACCCCCCTCAAGCTAGAATGTATGTCAAGCATTCCTAGCTTGGATTCACAAGAGTTGAAGGGACCCGGATGCAAGGGCTTAGTGAATATGTCTGCAGCTTGATCTTTGGATGAGATTGGGAGAAGATGTAGAACTCCAGCCTGAATCTTATCACGAACCACATGGCAATCGATCTCGATGTGCTTATTTCGTTCATGGAAAACGGGGTTTGCAGCAATATGAAGTGCAGAACGATTGTCACAGTAAATGATGGCAGGAGACTTGTGAGAAATCTGCAGATCACGCAGAAGATAGAGGATCCATTGGGCTTCACGAGTGGCTTGGGCTAGTGCTCTGTACTCGGCCTCAGAGGACGAGCAAGAAACAATAGATTGTTTCTTACTTTTCCATGAAATCAATGAGGAACCAAGGAAGAAGCAGAATCCAGTAATAGACCTTCGAGTATCAGGACATGCTCCCCAATCAGAGTCACAAAATCCTTTCAAAATAATAGGAGATTTGGCACTGAAGAACAAACCTTTTCCAGGATTCTGTTTGATGTATTTAAGTACCCGCAGCCCAGCTTGGTAATGCTCATTAGTAGGTGAAAATAAAAAGCGGCTCGGTTTTCCCTCTTTGCATAACTTCGGCTCTGGCCAGAGTGTGAGTAAGGTCTGCAGCCTACCAATAAGCCTTGAAGGAGATGGGTCGATAAAACAGTACTGCAGGCTTTGTGAAGCTTAACATTTGGGTCCATAGGTGTAAGGCACGGTTTGGCTCCTAGTAAACCAAAGACTTGCGATAAATCAAGAGAATATTTGCGTTGGCATAAAGAAATGCCATCCTTATTGCGAGCTACTTCAAAACCCAAGAAATATTTGTGATCCCCAAGTCTTTTATGCCGAATTGGTTGTCCAAAGTTTGTTTAATGCAATTGATTTCATGAATGTCATTGCCTGCAAGGACTAAGTCATCCACATAAACCAATATTGCTGTAAAATTAGATGCAGAAACTTTGGTAAACAGAGAATAATCGGACTTGGACCGCATGTAACCAGAATTAAGCAGAGTAGCAGTAAGTTTTGCATTTCATTGACGACTTGCTTGCTTTAAACCATAGAGAGAGCGTTTCAGCTTGCAAACCAGTTTCTTATGAGGAAGATTAAGTCCCGGAGGTGGTCTCATATAAACCTCTTCAAATAAATCGCCATGAAGAAACGCAGTATTGACGTCAAGCTGATATAAGAACCAGTTATGAGCTGCTGCCAGGGCCAAAAGTAGCCGCACAGTGGTCATTTTAACCACAGGACTAAAAGTCTCCAAGTAGTCAAGTCCCGCAGTTTGAGTAAAACCCTTAGCAACCAAGCGAGCCTTATATCGTTCGATGGATCCATCTGCATTATATTTGAGTTTAAAAACCCATTTGCACCCTATTGCTTTCTTATTTGGAGGTAAAGAAGTAAGATCCCAGGTGTTAGTTTTCACTAAAGCAGACAACTCAACTTGTATGGCTTTACTCCAATTCTCATCACACATGGCTTCCGCATAGGAGGAAGGTTCAGAAACAGTAGAAATATGAAGGGCAAAATGCTTATGATATGGAGAAAGCTTGTCATATGCAATGTAATTTGATAGAGGATAGAGATTACCTTTGGTTGATGATTGTAGGACAAATTGAATTATGGACTTTGTTGGTGAGTAAGTCACAATGGTAATCCTTCAAGTAAGAAGGGTTTAGTGGCCCTAGAGGATTTTCTAGGAGCAGGTATAGGTGTGGGAATGGAAGGCACAGATGGAGAGGAAGAAACAATAGGATTAGGAAGGATGTGGGGATGTGGTGCTGAGAATTTGTAATTGATGCAGGTGTATGACAAGCAGTCATGTCCATAATTTGAGTGATGCACGAGGTAATAGAAACGACCATGCGAATTTTGTGGAATGGAATGAATATCAAAAATGGAATCATGATGAATGTATGTAGGAACAGATTTATGAGGTTGAGATGAATCTGATGTATGAAATGCAGAGAAAGGAAAGATGTTTTCATAAAATGTGGTGTCTCTAGATAAGAAAAGTTCTCTAGATTTAAGATCTAGGAGAACATGTCCTTTGACACCTGATTTTGTGCCCAAATAAATGCATTTTCGAGACCGTGGATCAAATTTCTTTACGTTATGTGACAAGGTAGATGCAAAACAAAGACAACCAAAGACCTTTAATGCGAGAAAAAGCGGTGGTCTTTGAAAAAGAACCTAAAATGGTGATTTTTGACCAAGAAATTTGGTTGGTAATCGATTTATCAAATGTCTTGAATGAGTAATGACAAAGATGTGACCAAAAGGAATGAGGCAAATGAGCTTGAAACATTAAGGCTCTAGCTACATTAAGTAAGTGTTGGTGCTTCCTCTCAACAACACCATTTTGTTGAGGAGTACCAACACAAGAGGTTTGATGTGCTATGCCTTTTTCAGAATAAAAATCTTTAAGTAAGAACTCATTGCCATTATCAGTTCTTATGCACTTGATAGTGACATTAAACTGAGTTTGAACCATTGCTACAAAAGATTTAACCAAATTTGAAGTTTCTGATTTTAATTTCATTAGAAAAATCCAAGTATACCGGCTTTTGTCATCAATGACAGTGAGAAAATACCTATGACCAAGCATAGAAGGAGTTGAAAAAGGTCCCAAAATGTCCATATGGACAAGGTCAAAACAGTTTTGAGAAATAGTATGACTATTAGGAAATGGTAAATGTTTTTGTTTTGCATAAAAACAAGCATCACAAGGCAAATCAGATTGGGTACATTTAACAAAAGGAAAATCTTTATTGATGCATACAAGAGTATCATGAGATGGATGTCCAAAGCATAAATGCCAAATATTACAAGGGAATGAAGTGTTATGAACTGCAGTATGCATTACAGAATTGGGTGTATGAATGGTATTAACAAGGCTGTTTACAAAATGCAAAATAGAATGATAACTAGGTAATAGGCTAGGTGATGATGTCAGAATGTAAAGTCCATTGTGCATATCAGCTGCACTAATCATCTTCCGAGTAAGCAAATCCTGAATCAAGCATTTGTTTGCATTAAACAAAATTTCACAATTAAGAGAAGAAGCTAGTTTAGGAACCGAAATCAGATTGCAAGAAAAATCAGGAAGATATAGCACATCAGTAATATACAGTTTTACAGAAAATATAACAGTGCCTGCAAGATTTGTAGATACCTTTGTGCCATTTGGTAAATGAACAGAAATGGGAGAAATGGTTCTTAGGAATTGAAAAGAAGACTTAGAAGTACAGACATGGTCTGTAGCTCCTGTGTCTATAATCCAGGAATGCAATGTAGGTGATGAAGAAAAGGAACAAATTATACCTGAAGTGTGAGAAGGAATGGTAGTGAGATGGTTTACACTATGTGGCTGCGATGTGGTAGGAGTTTGAAGTAAAGCCAAAATAGCCTTGTGCTGCTCAGCAGTGAATCCCAACTTTCCAGAATCCTCAGCACCTTCACTGTATACAGACTTAGAGTCATCATCATTGTCTTCAAATTCAGCAATGCAGTTGTTAACCGAAGCATTCTTCTGGTTTTGATAATGAGGTGGATAACCATGTTTCTTGAAACATGTATCCACAGTGTGACCTGGTTTGTTGCAGAAAGAACACATGCGAAAACCTCTGCCATGACCACCAGAAGACCTTCCTCCACGATCTCCTCTGCCTTTTGTGAAGCCTCTACCAGAACCAGTGTTAGCAGCACCATTATTAGAAACTTGAGCAACAAATTTTGGATCATCAAGATTGGTGCTGTATTGACGTTCTTGCTAAATCAATAAGGAAAACACTTTGCTGAGATTTGGTAGAGGTTCCATGAGCATAATCTGTGATCTCACTGGAGAATATTGTTCATTCAAGCCTTTTAAAAATCGAATTACACAATCACCTTCACGATATTCTCTAATCTTAGGCAACACATGACATGTGCATTTCATATCACAGATACAATTTGGAATCGGCCTAAAATTGTCAAGTTCTTGCCATAGTTTCTTCAAACGAGTATAGTAAGTAGTGATAGAGCTATCACCTTGTTTGAGACTGTAGATCTCTTCTTGTAAATCAGAAATTCGGAAAACATCACCTTGATAATATCGATCCTTTAATTCCTTCCACACTTCAACTGCTGTGTCAAGAAACAGGACGCTCTGCGCGATTTCAGGATCAAGGGAATTGGTGATCCAGGAGATGATCATCGTGTTGCAACGATCCCAAGCCAAAGAGTGACTATCTGTGTCAGGAGGCTTCGACAAAGAACCGTCAATGAAGCGAATTTTGTTTTTGGAGCGTAAGGCAGTGAGCATCGATCGAGACCAGGAGTGGTAGTTTGTGTTTGTTAAAGGTGAAGAAACGAGCGCAATGCTAGGGTTATCACTAGGATGCATGTAATATGGATCGAGCATATCATATTGATAGCCGCGAGAAACAGAATTTGAATCGCCATGGCGGTGGCAAGAAGAAGGACGATGATTCCGGTTAGAATCGTTGTGACTTGGAACTGCAGAATGAACAGAAGCGTCATCAGAAGAATTATCGTCGTTGAATTGGCCATTGAGTAAATGCAAAGATCAAATGTAGAAACGATTGATAGAACAGTAGATCGCGAGAAACAGAATCGCAATGGAAAAAGAATGCAGAAATCAGAGTGCGACAGAAAACCCTAAGATTTCGCCGAAAATCGCCAAATGCAATTCTTGAAATCGAATCAAGAATCAAAAGACGATGAAGCAAAAGACGATGAATCAAGAAATCGGATCTTCAGAATGCTTCAAAGAGCAGAAGCAAAAGAGGAATTCAGCTGATACCATGTAGAAACTGATAGAGTTGAGAGAGAATGAACTCATGAGGAGGTTTGTGAATTGATCGAAAATGATCAAACTGAATTCATTGAAACAGAAACTACTTACAAGAAGTCTATTTATACTGTTAAATTACATAAGAAGCTAACAACTAGACTAACTAACATAACAGCTGGAAAACTAATTTAATCATAAAATTAATTACAAGTAATACACCTTGAAATAACTGGATAGAGGAGAACAATGTGGATGAAACACACAGTGAAACCGGTGGACAATAGATGGTGGAGGAGCAATATGTCTTCTCTGCGTGAAAATAGAAACTTAAAAACTGTCCACCTCCTTAAACCACAATGCGAACATGATGCAAAAAAGGGAGAACCCAATCTACTCTGCTCAGTCAAGGTGAGCACATTGTTTATCAAACATTGTGCAGTAGCTATAAGCCAAAGAAGGTAAGTTTCCAAACAAAAGGCACCGTGGCTTGCCTACGGTTCTCGCATGGTGCCCCCGTCTTCTTCCTATGTACAACTGAACTCTGTTACCCCAATACAAACTTCTGATGTACCTATGATGAAAAAAACATAACCTTGATGGGAGCTATTTGCAATTTTTTAAGTTTGTATGTAAGCCACACACCTGACGGGTTACATATGTTACCAGTCAAAGATATGAACCACTCAAATAAAATATATTAAATCAACAGTGCAAAACAACTGGTTCACCGGTGAACCACTTAGTTAATGGTTCACCGTAGATGCCACTATTAGCCAATCAATCATCCATTTACTTCTATTTCAAACCGAGTTGAAGTCAAAAATTAGGTTTATAAATGTCCCCAACTGAATACCGAATGAGAGCCATATTCAGTTTTGTTGTGCCAACATCAGTTTTTTTTGGGGGGGGGGAGTCTCTAATCAGGGGCGGAGCCAGGATTTTGAGCAGGGGGACCAAGACTAAAACACATTACTTAATAAGTAAAATTAAATTTTCACACATCTAACATATGCAAGAAATTAATTATATAACTGATACTTACTTGCTCTATGGCTGACCCTATTGGTTGTTCAACTTTATCAACCATTTCAACATTAGTATCTAAGCTTGGAGTTGGTGGTTGAGGCAAAGCTTGTGCTCCTTCATTATCTCTATCTTTTCTCTTAAAAAATGAGTCAATAGTTTTTTTCCTATGCATCTTTCAACCTAAAAGAAATACATCAATATAAAATCATAGAAATTGACAACAATCAGTTCCAAATAAATTTAGGGAAAAAGAAATTTTGTATACAATATTTTCAATTTAAAGTAATAAGAAGCCTGAATGGGTGATTCCCGTAGTAAGTACCTTAAAGACCGAAATTAATTTATAGCTTATACTAGTTAATGTGTATAATTTTTACTCATTATATTTTTAGGTGCCTAAACAAAATAACGGTTATGCATGTGGATACTATGTCATGCAAAATATGTTGACTATTGTCTCCGCAAATATTGTTTCATCGTGGAAGGAAGTAATAGAATTTTTAACCTTTTATAATTCTTCATTTTTGGACTAGATATTATCTTATTGGTCTTATTACTAATAGTTAATTATGTTTTAACTTTGCAGACATTCAAAGACAAGTCACCATTGGAACTTGCTGTAATGCAAAACCTTCGTAAAACTTGGGCACAATTTTTTATAAATATGTATGGGGCCTTGACCAAGTAACTTGGTAAAACCAAGGCGATTAAGGAAATCATGACTACTTGATTCTTAGATATGTTTTTGTTGTTAGAAATGACTATTTGTGATTTACAAATGACTACTTAATGGTATTGTTATTTTTTATATTACTTCGTATTTTGGTGAAGTATTATTTAGCTCACAATATTGTTTGAAATGTAGACTTTTGTCTGTTTTATAATATGGCAATTTTGGTGCCAATTATGGTTTTGAATGGTGTAGTTTACCATAGTTTGTTCTTCAGGTTGCTGTAACGAGTGCACGCTAGAAAAAAATTAAAAAAAAATTTAACTTTTTAAATCGGTTATTAAGAAAACCGATTTAAAAAGTGTGACCATTTAAGTCGGTTGTACAAATAACCGAGTTAAAAAGATTGATCTTTTAAGTCGGTTTTAAGGAAAACCGACTTAAAAACCGACTTTTTAAATCGGTTTTATGGATAACCGATTTAAAATAGTCACACTTTTCAAGTCGATTTTTCAAAAAACGTATCTTTTTAAATCGGGTTTTTTAATAACCGATTTAAAAAGTGAGTTTTTAAGTCGGTTTTTTAACCGATTTAAAAACTTGATACATACTAAGTCTGCTGAATATAAGTCGGTTTCAAAACCGACTTAAAAGGCCCATTTTAACCGACTTAGTATCCCAAAACTGCACTAGTGACATTTACTTCCTAACAAGCTTTTTCAAGAAGTCTAGAGAGAACTATTGAAGTTGCACAGCGCTGGAACTGAGACAGAGAGGACGGGCGAATGAGGGGGACAGTGTGTTAGGGTTCTCTTGATATTTTGGGTAGAAAGCAAGTTTTTGTCTCTTCATAATCAATTAAAAGGCCAAGGCCTATCAAAAAAAGATAAACGGTCAAGGCCCAAGGAGCCCAATTAACATATTTTATATGGATCATTATAAAGAGTGGACCACAGCTTCCATAAAATTTTATAGTAGTATATTACTAAAATTAAAATTAAAAAAAGGGGGGGACCACAGCTTCCAAAGGTCCCGTACTCCCTCCGCCTCTGTCTCTAATGGCAATCCAAGCACACACTTAACCATTTATTAAATTAGCTTCAAAACATCATCGCTCAATGCAATAGGTGCAATTAAGAAAGTTGTCTTCTTTAACAACGCGAGAAAATGGTCACCAAGAATCATACCAAGCAAAACTCATGAAGCTACAGAAAGTGTAGGTTGTCGATAACATGAAACCCGTCATGTGTTGTAGTTAAACATCTGAAGTGGTTTGTGACTACAACAGTTAATCCTAGCTACCTCGTATATGGTTCAACGTGAGTTTCTAGATTGCATTTCGTTATGAGGTCATATATTATTGCCTTGAAAACATCTAAAATAGCTTTGGATTTAAGAGTTTATCTTAAGATGTCTGAAGTATTAAGATCTCAAAGTTGTGATAAAACAAATAGTCCATGGGTGGATGAATTAAAAATGAGTTTTAGTGTGTGTAGCATTAAGCAAATCAGATGATCAAATATAATAAAGTAAGTTACAATGACCATAGGTACCGTTAAGAACATGTCCTACCATAGCGACAGAAAAATCCATAGATTCTTCCAAAGCAATGGAGTCACCACCAAAATTAATTTGTTAGGAAAAAAAACTTTGCAAAACTCCTTTTTATTTTGAGTGCTGATATTTTGACATCTAAAAAATGGACACCGTAGTCCGCATTGTATATATACACACCCAGATCAGTTTTTGATTTGATTGGGAGAGAGAGAAAAAAGTGATAAAAAAAGCAAAAACGTAATGAGATATGGTGTCTGACACCTCTTCAGGTGTCAAAATATCTTTTCTGTTTTATTTTTGTCTTCGTTTTACTAATTCCACAAAGAGTGCTGTTTTTTTTTGACAACTATGCTTACACTGTATACTATACGTATAGTACTGTTCACGTACAGACGACACTATTCATGTGGACAAGCACTGTTTATGTACGGACAAACGCTGTTCTGGAAAAAAATAATTCTCTTTCCTATTAACCACCCACTAAAAATTACATGGTTAGTACAATACAAATACTTGGTTAATTTAGTTTATTACGTGTTATTATTTGCAACTCATTAACCACGTAATGAACTGCATTAACCAAGTATTTGTAAGTCATTAACCATGTAGTATCAAAATAACTCATTTACCATATAATTTCAAAGTAACTCATCAACCACTTAATAAACTGAATTAACCAAGTATTTTCAAGTCATTAATTAAACATGTAATTTTTAGTGAGTTGTGAAAAAAAATGAAATTAATTGTCCAAAAATAATAATAATCAATTAACCACGTAATGGACTAAATTAATCGACCATTTGCACTGCATTAACCATGTAATTTTTATTAGGTTGAGAAAAATATGAAATTAATTCTGTGCATAAAAAAGTTGCAAGTCATTAAACATGTAAAATCTGGTTGTCAAAAAACATTTCTCTTCCACAAATGAAGTAATCAAATAGTAGATAGTAAAAAATAAAGTAAATGTTAAATCTTTTAATCATTTAATATTAAACCAATTTCTAATCTATAATTTTTTAATCAGGTAGAAAACATTATTCAAAATTATAGGATATATCTTGCACTCACCGTTAACTTGGAATTATTTTTGCTTCAGATGGACATATTTCAGTCAAATATTACGAGTACAAATATATTTGAATAATATGAAATCAATTTTTATTTATTCTATTGCAAAGATTATTTGTAATCGAAATTTTCAATCAAATTGAATAATATTAAATTTGAAATCAATTTTTTTTTTGACTGGAAATTTGAAATCAAATTGAATAACATAAACTATAATGTTAAATATATGTATGCTTTTTAGTCAACACCGTGCAAGGCAGGGCAATTACACTAGTATAGTTATATAATTGAAATTTGAATTGAGTTCAAGGTTAGTTAGCTGCATAAATCTTTATATTTATAAAGCGGATTGTGGCTCCCGCCCAACCCTCCCGCCCTCTTCTTCCTTTCTTCCTGCTTCTTCCAATCCTGCGCTTCTTCCAATCCTGCCACATGTTGCAAATGTTTTGCGCACACGCCACCTGCTGCAAACCTCCTGCGCATGCTTATTGCCCATGGTTTCACGAAAGTGGTTTCAGCACATGGTTTTCAACCTAATACATTGCTTCCAGCCTCACAACACAGTCCACTCTCTCCCTTCCCTAACCCACTCCACTCTCTCTCACAGAGCAACACCGAGCCGCAAGAGAAAAAGAAGTAAGAAAGAAGGGGGAGCGGAGAGAGAGAGAAAATCTGAGTGAAACGGGGACGGTGGCCATCGCGGCCACCTGCGACGGTGACGGCGGAGCTGTTAGCCCGCGGCGGAGGTGAAGGATGCCGCACTGATGGCGGTGACGGCAGTGCCATGGCTACAGTGTGAGTCCCTCTTTTCTCTTCATTCATATTATCTTCGTCGTTGCTGAGTTAAAAGGTTCCTACCTTCCTTTTTTTTCTTTTTTTTTTTGACAAAAGGTTCCTACCTTCCTATGCATCGAAATCACCTGTCTGTAAACATGCATGTTTTCTGTTTCAGTTATCTTTGGCTGATTCATTTCTGGACGGTCATGCGACCGTGAAAGTGAGGTGAGCCTAAAAGGTGGGAGAGAGATGAAAACAGAGACGAAGCGGTAGTGGGCCTGAAACTCCAGCACGGTGATTGCAACTTCTGGCGTGGTGGTCGCCGGAGCTCGAGTGTGAGGTAAGTTCCGTGCTTTTCCCCCTTCATTTGTTTTTTTTTTTGGCCACTCTGTTTGGCATCCCCAAAAAGGAGAAAATAACAAAGGTTTCGGTTTTTTATTTTTATTATTATAAATAAAGCTTATTTGCTTTTGGTGGAGGATGAGATTTGAAGGATCACGCTGAGGTTCTCTCCCTCAACACTCGCCCTCGCATTGAATTCTCTTCCATTTTCACCATGGTCGTTAAATCTCATTTCTTTTTTATAATATTCTCCCAAATTGGGGTAACCCCATTGTTGATAATGCTCACAAAAAAGGGGATGCTGCAGTTAAAGAGTTGCTACTTCTTAATTCTTCACTCTCTTTTTTCTTTTTCTTTTAAATTTGAATTGGATTAACATCTTATCTCTTCTCTTATTAGTTTGATTTGTGTTTCTGTGGTGTGCATTTTTTCATGTCTTCTTTGCCTTTTTAACTTAAGCTTTGGTTTTTTTTTTGTAGGTACACTTCAAATTTTGATAAAGTTGATCTGGATAAGATTGTTGAAGTTGCCTCGGATCTCCCAGACCCAATGGTATGTTTTTTTTGCAATTGTTGAAGTTGTGTGTGCCTTTATTACGATTCCCTTTTTTTATTTTTATTTTTATTTTTATTTTAGTGAACTCAGTCATGATTGAGAACAAGGCTGTGAAGAACGAAAACAAATGAAATGAAAGAGTGTGGATTGGAGAAGCTTGAAGCTGCAAGGAAAATCATCATGGGTTAATAGAAGTACTCGAGGCATGCAAGGCCAAATACTGGCAAAACTGTTCATGTACGGTTTTTGCGAATTCTGTCAATATGTCAACTGCAGTAGATACTGCCAAGTGCATATCTAGAATGGTGATTCTGGAAACTATGGTAGTAGCTTCCTTTTTTTGGGTGGGGGTGAAATGAGGAGTGAAGGGTGCAGCTGGACATTGAGGTCTCGAAGTCCCATGCAAATATCTCATGTCCATTGGTGGTTATGTCCTGTGAGAATATATTGACTAGAATTGATAAGTAAGTTCATGATTAAAATAACGTGCTCTTTTGTTGTGTTATAGCTTTTGGGAAGCCTGTTGTTTTTTATCTGAGCTCTTGAACCTAATTTCTTGATTTATTTGATTATATTAACACTTGATGGTGTTTGTATTTACCTATGCCTTCATGAGCTAAAATAACGGAAAATTGAGGCCTATAACAATAGTTCAATAATTTTTTGTAGTGTTTTTGTTTTTATCATTTTGTTTCTGTGTGGAAGATGTGTATATTTTTTTGACATAAAATCCATCTTTTGCTAATTCTAGAATGCTTGCTGATATGAAAGTTGAGGCACTTCAAACTCACACTGTTTTTTTAAGTGGTTCTTATGAGATGAAGGAAAGATTTTCTTTTGATGATGAAGGAATGATTTTCTTATGAAAATTGAAGCACTTCAAACTGTCACTGAATATTGAATCACTGATTGGAGCACGGTTTTTTTGTAATGATTTTCTTTTTTGTGCTTGAATCTTGGGTTGAGAAGAAATAGAACTTGAATCAAAGGAACTGCTGCTGGAATATGATGTTGCGGGTCTGCTATTCTTGCTTTATCCTTGCATATGCCTGCAAACATTCAAGTGTTCGTGAAATTTCAACAATGATGTTAATGGCATACCTATTCTACATGTTGGCAGAGGTATTGAAAGCTCATGTAATTTGTATGCTATTGATTTGGCATTAGTTACAAGGCTAAAGAACTAAATGGGTTTGGATTTGGTCAATATGAAGTTGGCTAAGGTTATGGAGATTTTTGCTTTATTATGTTTTCTTTTACTTTTCTTCATTCTTTTGAATTTCTGCCCCACCCTTACCCCTTCTCTCCTTCTTGCCTTTCTGATTTTTTTAAGATGGGAGGAAGGGGTGGCTGCAGCACATGTGTTCAAAGGTGGATTATAATGCAGTGTGTATTTTCACAAACTTTTATTGGTTTCTACTTCTTCTCTTTGGGTTTTCCAAATTATTTTATTGTCATTCTCATATTTTGTATTAGGGATTTTTTGGTTGTGATTTTTAATTGCCCACAGGAAGTATATTTTGCAATAATAGGTACTAATAATCAAAATTGGAAGCAACAAACATATAGTGATCACGCAAGTGAAAATGAAATGTAAAGTGTTCTTGTTAGAGAATCCATGGCAATTTATAACAAAGTGTGAGTTTGTTAGAAGTTCCGTAAAGGTTAAATTTTGTTAATTATTTATCAAGGTTTGTTATTGTCGGTTTGATACATCTAGGGTTCTCCCATTGCTTTGCCTCCCTTTCCTCTAAAGGTAAAAGGTTATTCTCTCTACTTTCTCTGATTGGGTCACTAAAGATTCACTTAGATTTGGGGTTTTGAAATTTGCTTTAATACTGTTTTGTTCTAAAGGTAAAAGGTTATTCTCTCTACTTTCTCTGCGTAATTTAGCTTTTAGTTTCTTAATACTGTTTTGTTTGAACATTTTAATATAATGGTTTATGCAAGATAGAGAGTGGAAAATTGTCTAATAGTTGCAATTAAGCTTAGCTGCACTTGATGGACAAGTTGGCGCACTTGATGGACAAGTTGGCTTGACCATATTTTTGCATGGTATTTGTAATTTTGCAGTTACAGTGCAAAGTCATGATCAATCATGACCAAGTGCTCAAAACTCTAATAGTCTAATTTTTAATATTTATAAACTCTATATTTTTCAACAATATAAACTTTTGAATTTTTATATAATTAGTTTTCAGATCTGTGATTGATCTAATTGGTCTATGTATATTGCAGCTTCATCAATCATGCTTGACTATAATGTATGCTGCAGTTTGATGTATATCTATGATTCTCTTTGTGAAGATGGTTCCTGTTACTTCAGAAGAGGTAAGAAATCTAATTTCAAATAAACATTCTTGCTTTACAACTTGCTTGAATTATGCAACCAGTATAGTGAGTCTGGTAGAGAGTAAGGAAGCATCTGACATGCCACCTGCTCAGGGTAGAATATTATCTCTCTCCAGCTTGATACAAATTATCTATTGCAACTGGATTATTGTGAATGATAAAGAGCAATGAAGCAGCCCAATATAGACAGTCTAGCTATAGCCTATGGTCTCATAGCCTTTCGTAGTGCCAATTTCGTTTTGCATATGTAAGCATTTTCTATTTCTATGTATATATGTGATTAATTTTATAATGCATGGGTGTTTGTAACATCCAGTGCTAATAGATTACAATCTTGCCAAATTACTTAATACAATGAAAAGAAATTTCCAAGTCCATTTCCACTTAACACAATGTCAATGGTTATATTACTCCTTCAAATGATGAAAATTCAATATCGGGGAACAAAATCAAGATGAAGCTTTCCACCTAAGGTGTCATCCAAGTTCCGAAACTCCAAACATGTTTTAATTCTGTTTTTGCTTAATGATATTGCTACTTCTAATTTTGTATTTCTTTTTTGTTAAGGTGCTCCATCTTTACACATACTGAATTTGTCATGGGTTTTCATATTAGGCATGCGGTTATGTTCTTTTCTATTTCACCTAAATTGATATGATATTGAGAATGATGGTGCCAATGAAAAATCTAATTTCGAGTTCTTCAGTAGATGTTTGAGTCGAGCTTTTCAGGAAATGTTTAGCTGTTCTTTAAAATTTTTTGAATTCTATTCCATGCCCTGTTCTTTGGGAACTTCTTTTGGCGATAAGCTCTTTGATTTTTGTTATTCTAAGGTACTTAAATGAATCCTATCAAGTTTTAAAGTCATAAAAGCATAGCCAATTTTTCATTTTTGGAGGGTTTCATTTCCTGTCTTTTGTCTTTGGGATTTGTCGGTTTATCTTTTTGGGCTTTTTCATTCATTACTTGGGCTGTCTTGATTTTCAGATTATGTCTTGAAGAGTCATTAGTTGCACACCATGACTTTGGAGTACAGGAGGGAGTGTAGCCAGAACTATGTGATGCAGTCCTTGACTGATGTGTCTGAAGTAGCAGCCCTAAGGTCACGTAGCAAGATCTTCTTTGTCTTTGAAGCCAGGTTGGCTACAGCAAGGGAGCAATCTCAGTCTGCTCAGGAGGAGGCTGATGAGTGGAAGTGAAAGTATGACATTGTTATTAGAGAAGCAAAAGCTGCTTTAGAGTAGGTGCTACTCATTGGAAAAAGTATATGTTTATATGGCAACAGCTCCAGATGATAATCGTCTCCATTGGTAGCCACCTCCTCTTTCTTAATAGACAATCACTATTACTTGGTTTTTTTACTTGCTGTAGCTTAGTTTTGGATATGCATTGCTTGATTCTGATTGTTTGTAGTTACTTAATTCTGACTTTTAGCCTTTGTTATTATGTCTAATAGATATTTAAAAATTGGATGATTGTAATTTAGTCTTTGTTATTCTGTGATTTTTTTTGTTTCAAAAGGCATAGAGGATGTCTGAAGGGTATTTGTTCTTCAATTTTTATTCTCAAGAGTTGTGGTTTCAATTCAACTCAATTCAAGCTGCACAGCTAGCTTGACACGCATCCTCACTATGCAGAGACTATCATCACAAATTGAAGAAATTGAAGATCTGAATTTTATTGGTTGATCAATTAAGTGTGTAACCATTCTATTCCTTTGCTTTATTAGACTTTTTCCCCTCCCAAGCACACTCACTAACATATAATCTATTATTAAAATTGATGGATTAAGCTCATTTCTACCATTTTTTTCCAGGTGATCAACAACTTTAGAAAATTGAAAGAACAACTAATGGGACAGATCAACAGCTTCTTTAGAAGGATTGATCTTATGGGTTATCTTACCTTTAACAAGTTCCAGCAAAAAACTCTCTTTTTAGTCAAAGCTCTGAATAGATTTATAGGATTTATGGGTTTATGACTACCTCATGTTTATGTCCAGAATAAAAGATAGTAATTAGACCATTACCTTATTAAAAGTTAGCAGTAAATACTTATTCTATAATGTTCTTTAATTATTTTGATTTCAATGATATGTTCCTTCAATTTCAGTAACATTACCACATCCTTATAGTAATTATGCTGAAGTTAGAGTTATTACTTCTAAATTCTTGACTGTTTTTCACTTCTTTTTATCATTATTATCTTCATTGACCAGAAGCAATGCACTGCATAATCACTTGCTGAGTTTGTAAATAAAGGATGAGGTAATGTTTGAGGTTTTGAAGCCGTGTGATGTAATATTTATGAAAGAGAAGGCACTCAGATATTAACATGTTTGTGTAGCTTCTAAGGAAACATTGTCTCCACTCGGACATATCACAAATAGCCATCCTGCACCAGGATATCTTTTTTTTTTGGAAGTATTTAATGTAGGGTAGACTTTACTAAGGTAATCACTTATTTAGCATCACTATTATTGAAACTAAGATAATCAATTTATACCTCTTAAAAGAAATGTGAAAACACAAATACAGGCATGACTCTGCATTATTGTATATTGTTACTTATTTGCTTATTTTTTTTTCTTTCTACCTTTTAACTTTTGCCCTTTTACAAATTCTCCAAATATGTTTTGATTCAGGTCGCTTTGCAAGATTTGGTGGACACCAATCTTAGCTATATTCAGGTTCCGAATTCTTCAAACTTCAGTAATATTGTCATATTATATAACCCGCATGGAATTAGCATATGAATGATTTACGTTGAATCCAAAGCTAACAAACTCCCCATGTCAAGCCACATGGTGTATATCAATCTAATTGTCTTTGGTAATATTGTTCCTTTGGTGAATGTTTTTCATTATTTTTCAATCTAATTGTCTTGGATTAGATAATGAAACAGACAACAATAGTAGAGAAGACCAATATCTTTAAGAGAATGCAAAGTGGCTGAAACAATGTGATTGCCATCGCCAGAGTTGTTTTTGTCTCTTAATAACATGTTTAGGATCTTTACAGGTCTTGCAACTGTTTCTATTTTCTATTTTCTTGAACTTTCCTATGGTTGACATTATTTGGTTTTATCCCACCTTATCAATCTTCATATCATCCTAAGTAGTTTCTACATTTTGCTATTATACTACTTTTTCCCTCGCTTTTTATGTTTGGTCTGTGTGATGTTGAATGATGGAATATTTTTGTTACAAATATATCATATCAACAATGTCACCTTAAAAAGTTAATTCGATGGTATGTACTATGTTGGTTTTTTCCTCTTTAATCATGAATAAGAATTATGAAATTCTTACATATATTCAATTTTTTATTCTCATATGTAGATGAAGAAGAGTTATGAAATTCTTTGCAAAACATTTAATGATGAAGCTAAAACTATTTTGGACGTAAAGCACGAAAAGCACCATTTGATTGATATTTTTACAATACTATCACTAAACTTTAAAACCTCATCACTTATGAGCAGATTGTCTAAATTCTAAATCAACCAGTTTTCAAGGTTTTTATCATTATACATTATTCATTGAATTACATAAAACATATTCCCCTACGAGCTACTTTACTAGATCTCCATTTGTCTGTTTTTCCATAGCTATTTTTTGTCCTTCACTTTTTCGAAACACAACACAAGCATTAACCACGTGAGCATGCATGTTCAGTACAACATCAGCATGTTTGATAAAAATAAGAATAAGAGATATTCTTCGGTTTTCTAATGGTGGAGATCTCACTCTACCTTTTGGAGGTAAGGTAGTAGTTTTTGGGGGAGATTTCAGACAAATTTTACCTGTTATACCTAAAGGGACAAGGCAAGAGGTGGTTCATGCTTCTGTTAACTCCTCATATCTTTGGGATTCTTGCAAGGTCATGACTTTAACTACAAACATGAGACTCCTTTCCACCAATATAGATTCTGATGTCGAGAAAAGAAAGCAATTTTCAGACTGGGTCTTAAGTGTTGGTGATGGTACTATTGGAAAAGTAGATGATGTCAATATGACTATTCAAATTCCACAAGATTTACTAATAAGAAGTAATGGTGACTCAATTGCATCTATTGTTCATGAAACTTACCCATTTTTCTTCGATAACATGAACAATCCATCCTTTTTCCAGGATAGGGCAATATTAGCTCCTACAAATGATGTTGTTGATAAAATCAATGATTATATGTTATCCTTGCTTCCTAGTGATGAGAAAACCTATTTGAGTTTTGATAGTCCTTATTCAGCCAGCTTGGATTCTTCTCAAGCAAATGACATCCATACTCCTGAATTTTTAAACACACTTGCTCCTTCAGGGCTTCCAAATCATGTCTTGAAACTAAAGGCATGGGTTCCTGTCATGTTGCTCAGAAACGGATTCCTTTTAAGTTTCAAAGAAGGCAATTTCCTTTGGTTCTTTCATTTGCAATGACTATTAATAAAAGCCAAGGACAATCTTTAAGGCATGTTGGAGTCTATCTTCCTCGATCTGTATTTTCACATGGGCAATTATATGTTGCCATATCAAGAGTCACATCAAGAAATGGATTGAAGATATTACTCACTGATAGTGAAGGTCAAGATACAAACATCACTTCGAACGTTGTCTACAAAGAAGTATTTCGCAATTTATAACACAGGTATATTTCATAGAACAATTCATATTTTCATCAAGGATCAATATTTTCTTTACATGTTAAATTTATAATCTGAATCATAGAAATACAATTTCTTACTTTCTTTACAGATTTCCAACGTGCTACACTTGCGAAATCAAGAAGTGGTTTGAAGAAACAATATGCTTGAAAGAATGGTTGATGAAGGAGTATTTTGCAATTACAAAGAAATATGCTCGAACTACCTATATGATGTTTTTGAGATACTTTCTTGCCTTATAACTTATATTTCTAATAGTATTCCAATATAAATTACATTTTTTACAGTTTTGCATATAAAATTCTTTTTAAATAGTATTCTTGGATAATGATAGAACTCAATGATTTAATATTCGAAATAGAGGAGTTTATTGATGAATTATGGGACTTATTAGCCCAAAAAGGAAAAGAAGACAAGCTACCAGAGCCTCAGCTCCTACCAGAGAGTAAGGTACTCTCCTAAACCCTAATATTCAAATAACAAAACTGACTGACTCTACTCCTCCTAGACTCCTTATATATCTTATTAGTTAATAGATTGTCCTATAATTTAGGAACAGATCAATAACTAATTAGATACTCTTATCTTATCCTATTTTCTTTCTCCTAGAGTACACTTGCCATATAGGAGGCTTTTTAGAAACCAAACCTAATCCTATTTTATCTCTCCGCCTGTACCCTATCACTACTCCCCCCTGCAATAGCAGCCTTGTCCTCAAGGCTGAGATGAGGAAATTGGCTCTTGAGCAGGGACTCATCCTCCCACGTAGTGTCTTCCACAGCTCTGCCCTTCCATTTGACCAACCATTGCTTGACAACCCTGTCTCCTTCCCAAATGTCCCTAGAAGCCAGCAGCTCCTCTGGTTCCTCTGTTTCCTCCAGCTCTACTTCCAGCCCTTCTGGTAATTCTGCCTCAGTGGAATAATTCCCAACTGCCTTCTTTAATTGTGAAATATGAAAAACTGGGTGGATTCTAGCCGTGTCTGGTAGCTTTAGCTTATAAGAAACCACTCCCACCTTCTCAACAATTGGAAATGGCCCAAAATACCGCGGAGCTAATTTCTGATTAATTCTTCTAGCCACAGTTTGTTGGCGGTGAGGCCTCAACTTCAAAAATACCCATTCTCCAATTTCAAAAGAGCAGTCCTTCCTTTTCTGGTCTGCATACTTCTTCATCAGCTCTTGTGCCCGCAACAAATGATGCTTTAATTGTCTCAAGGCTTCATCACGATCCACTAACTCTTCAGCCACTGCTTCTACTCTAGTCTCTCCCGAGAAAACCGGATCACAGTAGGTGGTTTTCGACCATATACCACCTCAAAGGGAGTAGTACCAGTAGAGACATGATAGGTAGTGTTGTACCAAAGTTCTGCCCACGAAACCCAATAGGACCAATTCTTAGGTTGTTCTGAAGCAAAACACCGCAGGTATGCTTCTAGGCACCGGTTCACTACCTCAGTTTGACCGTCCGTCTCCGGGTGATAAGCAGAACTCATTTTTAACACTGTGCCCTGCAAACGAAAAAGCTCTTTCCAAAATAAACTGATGAACAGTGGGTCTCGGTCACTCACTATGGATTGAGGAATACCATGTAAACGCACAATTTCCTTAGTAAACACCTCGGCCACCTTTCTTGCCGTATATGGGTGCTTTAATGGCACAAAGTGGGCATATTTTGATAACCGATCCACCACAACAAACACCGCTTCAAACCCCTTAGACTTGGGCAGCCCGGTAATAAAATCTAAGGATATGGCTTCCCAAATTTGCACTGGAATTGGCAATGGTTGAAGAAGGCCAGCAGGTGAGGATGCAGAATATTTCTGTCTTTGGCACACATCACAACTCTTAACAAATTCTTGAATTGAACTCTTCATTCCCAACCAATACAAGTTCCCTGCTATCCTTCTGTAAGTTCTCAAGAAGCCCGAGTGACCACCAACTGGGGAAGAGTGAAACTCCTCAAGTAACTTAGGAATACAAGCTGACCCCGCTGATAATACCAGCCTATTTTTGTAAAACAACACCCCCTGCCTCATGCTAAATCCTGGCCTAGAGGTAGGATCCCTTTGGATGTCCTCAATTATCTGTTTAAGATGGGGATCAAGGCTGACTTCTTGCTGCACTTGCTGTTCCTGCACCCACACCGGGGAGGAGATCAAACTTTGCAACTCAGCTTCTTCATACATCCTGGATAGGGAATCTGCCGCCTTGTTCTCCGGACCCGGTTTGTAAATCACCTCAAAGTGGTAGCCTAAAAGCTTGGCTATCCAACTTTGTTGGTCAACACTCGTAATCCGTTGTTGCAACAAGTGTCGTAGGCTCTTCTGATCCGAGTACACAACAAATTCCCTTCCCAGAAGATAGGGACGCCAATGTTGAACCGCCAAAACTAAAGCCATCAACTCCTTCTCATAGGCTGATTTACTCAAGTTTTTTTTTGACAAAGCTTTGCTAAAATAGGCAATGGGCCTCCTCTTCTGCATAAGGACCGCCCCAATTCCTCTCCCGGAAGCGTCACACTCTATTTCAAAAGGCTGGGAAAAATCGGGCAATGTCAACACCGGAGAAGTTACCATCACTTGCTTCAATTCTTCGAAAGCCTTAAGAGCCTCAGGCCCCCAATGGAAACCCTCTTTCTTAGTCAATTCTGTTAAAGGTTTGGCAATTTTCCCGTACCCGGCAATAAATTTTCGATAGTAACCAGTCAGCCCCAAGAATCCCCTCACTCCTTTGACATTGCGAGGAACCGGCCAATCAATTATGCTTTTTATCTTTACTGGGTCTACGGCTACCCCTTTTTCTGAAATTATATGGCCCAAGTACTCAACCTGTCGACTGCCAAACACACATTTCTTCTGATTCGCAACAAACTCATGGTTCTGAAGTACCTTCAAGACCTCCTCCAAGTGTTCCAAGTGCTCATTCCACCCCTTACTGTATACCAGGATATCATCGAAAAATACCAACACGAATTTTCGGAGGTAAGGTTTGAAGACTCGGTTCATCGTTGATTGAAAGGTAGCCGGGGCATTGGTTAATCCAAACGGCATTACCAAGAATTCGTAGTGCCCCTCATGCGTCCTGAAAGCCGTTTTGTGCACATCTTCTTCTTTTACTCGTATCTGATGGTAGCCGGACTTTAAATCCAACTTAGAAAAATAGGTTCCTCCGTGTAATTCATCCAAGAGCTCTTCTACCACGGGAATGGGATACTTGTCAGGTACCGTCACTTTATTCAATTCCCTATAATCAACACACATACGCCAAGAAGCATCTTTCTTTTTAACCAATATCACAGGACTAGAGAAGGCCTTTGGGTGTGCCTAATGATTCCCTGGTCCAACATATGTTGAACTTTGTTTCTCAATCTCTTCTTTATGGTGGTAAGGGTAACGGTAAGGTCGCACACTAACTGGACCAGACCCTTTGTTTAATTCAATTGAATGAACAATGTCTCTTTGAGGTGGCAGGCCTGTAGCTTCATGGAATACCCCCCGATATTGACCCAACAGCTGCTGCAATTCACGCTGTTGTTCTACTGTCAAGGCAATCTCTTCCACCACACCTACTCCTGTACGTTCCTCCTTCAGTAAACTATGCAGGGATGATGTTTGAGAGGGCTCATACTTAGTCTTTAGGCCATGTAGTGTTACCGTTTCTCCCTTCCAAAGGAAACTGAGAGACATTTCATCCCAATCAAAAGTCACCCTACCAAACCTTTTCATCCACGCCCCTAAAATCAAATCGAGGTCACCCAGTTCCAACACATAGCGTCAACGAGCGTAGTGAAATTTCCCAATTGAACCTCTATACCAGAGCATTTTCCCACTGTGGAGACTCTGTGACCATCCCCTAATCGGACTCCTAGCGATTTACTCTGT
Source organism: Calophaca sinica (assembly GCA_037113605.1). Taxonomy (NCBI): domain Eukaryota; kingdom Viridiplantae; phylum Streptophyta; class Magnoliopsida; order Fabales; family Fabaceae; genus Calophaca; species Calophaca sinica. The sequence continues at coordinate 25,800,356 of CM073730.1, read as the reverse complement.
TCAATTTGCAATCCCAAGGCTGTTGCCACTTGAGGAGCAATAAAATTGTGGCTAGCTCCACTGTCTGCGAGCACCTGAATGGATATCCCCATCATCTTCCCCTCTAACCTCAGCGTTGAAGCCTTACTGAGTTCTGTGACTCCGAACCAACCCATGGAGTTGCACTCCACGACCGCTGCTTCTTCCTCGTCTTCCTTGAGTTCGATAGCGATTATTTCTCCTTCCGTGTTTACTGTTTCGTCGTCCCCTAGGATGATCAAGCGCAGTTGTCTTTCAGGGCACTGATGTAAGGGATGATACTTCTCATTGCAGCGGAAACACAGGCCACGAGCCTTGCGATCCATGATTTCCGAGTATGGCAGGTGCCTCACCTCATCGCTCGCCGATCGCTCTTCTTCCCTCATCTCTGTTGTTTCCTCTGCTATCGCCGAATTAGGGTTCAAATTGGGCCGCCCATTTTGTTGTGATTCGCCCAAGATTTCCTTTAATTGGCGTCGGGTTGTAATTTGACCTGCACTCCACTCCTTCCACTTGGATTATATTGCGACCCGAATCCTCCCCTGCCAACCGATTCGGTCTCTTTTCCTCCTTTCCACGATCGCGCTCCACCATTGCTTCTAGAAACCAGAGAACCACGAAGTTCCGCCTCCACGTCCCTCGCGATCTTCATAGCTTGCACACGAGTTCGAGGATTGAAGGTGCGAACTCTCAGGCGAAGCTCCGATTTGAGACCACCCATGAAGTAACCTAGATACTGCTCTTCGGGAAGAGACATATTCAAATTCAGTGATGTAGTCATCAACACTCCCATTCTGCCGTAAGTCCATCAATTCTTCGAAGGGCTTGTCACTCTTCCTTCCTCCATACCTCTCAATTAGCGCTTGTTTCAGTTTCAACCAAGTTAGATTGTCCTCTGTCTCGCGAAGGAGGTTGAACCAGTGAATGGTCGTTCCTTCCATGCTCGTTTGCTATTTGCACCTTCACTTCTTGAGATGATCCTTGCACCTCAAAATAGGTTTCTGCGCGTGTTATCCATCCCACAGGGTCTTCTCAGTCAAAAGATGGAAGCTCCACCTTTTTCGCCATTGTCTGAATTCACCACGACTTCATCGTTAATCACCGAAATTTCGCTTATCCCCGCTAAGTGGGTCTTGTGTCTTGATGAATCCTTCCATTGCCTCCTTCACAGAATCCGCAATGGCCTGTTTTAGAGAGTTCTCCCAAGCCTTCACCCTCTCCTCCAAGGCATCCATTCGATCAGTCATCTTGGGTTTCCTTGGCATGAAACAACGCTAGCTCCGCCTCAGTATCCGGCAGGTCGGACCAATGATAGAACTCAATGATTTAATATTCGAAATAGAGGAGTTTATTGATGAATTATGGGACTTATTAGCCCAAAAAGGAAAAGAAGACAAGCTACCAGAGCCTCAGCTCCTACCAGAGAGTAAGGTACTCTCCTAAACCCTAATATTCAAATAACAAAACTGACTGACTCTACTCCTCCTAGACTCCTTATATATCTTATTAGTTAATAGATTGTCCTATAATTTAGGAACAGATCAATAACTAATTAGATACTCTTATCTTATCCTATTTTCTTTCTCCTAGAGTACACTTGCCATATAGGAGGCTTTTTAGAAACCAAACCTAATCCTATTTTATCTCTCGGCCCAGGTACCCTATCAGATAACCCGCGTATCGCGCGGATGCACCGTCTAGTTAACATCAACCCATTAGAGCATGTGTTCCCACTCCCCACAAGTTTTGAACATGTGGGGTCACGTGTTTTCTGCACAACATGATTGTGGCCACCGTCTTTCCACACCTGCACTAATGATATTTGACTTTGTAGTCTTTTTCATCCCTGTGTGTGACAGTGTGAAAAAGAGAAAAAAACCTCTTTTGCTATGGCTGTCCCATTTGTAATCTTCCCATTTTATATGGCTGCCACGGAGATATATACAATGCTTTTGAAGTTTTTAGCTAAACCAATTATGCCTCCAAGGTCCATAATTGATTCTTCACACAACCGTTTCATAATTGATCCATAGTATAACTTTAATAGAATTCTTCTTTATGACGTGATAGAGTTAGAAACTATTATCCTATTAGTTTTATCTACTGTAGTTTTCACAACAAAAGCTACTTTTCAATATTTTTATAAAAGAAAAAAAGAAAAAATGTATACTTAGCCATTATGTGTTGGCATGAATGCTTATATTATTAATGGAATGCTAACTGAGGAAATGGTTGAATATCATTTCCGGTATAAGTTTTGTTAGGGTAATGAGAGATCTTACATGTCTCCTTGTTGGTATGATATTATTCATTTTGGGCTTTAAGCCCTCATGATTTTACTTTTGGATATTCCCCAAAAGGCCTCGTATCAATTGAGACATTTTTTTTCTTATAAACTCATGTTCTTTCTCTTGTTTAGCCTATGTGGGACTTTGTTTGCACCTTAACAAGTTTAAATAAACTCGAAGATGTTAATTGTTATGTGATTCCTATGTCTCCAGACTTGATAGAAGAATGTCACATACCTTAACCTGAAAATCAAATATCTAACAAGAAAGTGAAAAAAAATAAAATTAGTAGCACCCAAGGGGAAAAAACACTAGTTTTTCTCATCACAGGAAATAAAAAACAGTTTAGCCAAACTAAATCATAGTATTGCTTTGGGATCTCAATTTTTACCTTTGACACGTGGTGCACTTTGAAGTCAATAGGGAGCATAATTGGCATGGAGGAGGAAAGGATAAAAAGTTATGCACATTTAAGACTCTTTTACTATGCTGCTTGGTACTTAGACAGGAATAAATTGCAGAGTAACATAGGACCACCTGCCAGCTGTACATATTTCAATGGAAGGAGAAGCTGTAAAGGCTGTAACTTTTGTTCAGATGATCAATTGATCCTTTTCTAGAAATTTAAAAAAATTATCAGACTCAAAGCAATAGAATGAAATGAAGACCACAGCTGTTTAAATTGTATTGAATTGCTCATTACCTACCAGCCTACTCAGCCATATAACAAAACAAATTAATGGCCTCATCATGACCACCAGATCAATGTAATCTAAGGTCATGATTATTCCAACTGTTGTCACATCGAGTAATTGTGATCAAGTTTTAAATAACGGTCGCGGTCCCGGTTGCAGTCGCGTCATTGATCATTGATATTGTGGGGAATTATGATCAAATGCGGCCGATGAGGCCTCAACCGCGATCGCAAAGACATCGAAAACCATGACGTCGCGGCCCAGATCGCAGTCGGGAACTTTTATTTAAAACCTTGGCTGTGATACACATTAGTGTCTATATCATGAGTTGATATGACACAAATTTTAATACGTAATGTGTATTGGGGATGACACAAAGTGCTGCTTAATATGCCATGGTTCTCATTATATCATGTAATTCAACTCATCATTCAATTTCTACTTTTGTGACTTTACACATAATAGGAGTTAATGTATATGCTAATACTTAAGTTAAGTGCGTAGCTTTCACTAGCCATTATTACAACTCCTAAAAGCACTGCAACCCTTCCGGATTCCTGCAATTTCTTATGAAAAAACCAGGTAAAAAAACAGAAAAGGTCCACTCACTCGCTACCTTTCACCGAAAAGTGAAAGCACACCAGCGTTTTCCTTGACCTTAGATTAAATTTATTATATACACTCATAAAATATGTTTCAAAATCACCTCCGTAATCCTATTGCACTGCATGAACTCATGTTACTTTGGCTTCTCTACAACTTTATACAGATAGAGAAGGAAAAGAGGCTGAAGAAGTGGTCCTCTCAACATAAAGAATCAACCAAGAGAATGACACAGTTTTCTTTTAACAAAGTCGCTTCACTGACAGAGTGACAGTTCCTTATTAGTGGGGTGCAGAGGTATCACAATTGGCAGGTTTTGTGGAAATGGGAGTTGTCACTGTGGGAGAATTTAAGCCTAGCATTTCAGGGAAGAGGACCTTTCGTCCAAGTTCAAGCATAAGGCATGCCACTGAATGGTAATTTTCTATTTCTTATGTATGTGATGTGAGTGTGTTTGTGTATTTTACTTTTCATTTTGGTTGTATTCAGTGTAGTTTCAATCCTGTTTTGTTGTTCTTTTTAATATCAGCTGCCAGCATAATTTTCTAAGACCACGAATTTGCAAGTAGCAATTAGATACATCCGGGGGAACTTTCTTTTTTTATGAGGCAAAGTGAATAATTAATTGCAATGGGGATTCAATGAATGTGCAGAAATTGATCTAATGACCCACCATAAACTTTAAAAGCAAATCTTCATTTTTCCCTTTGAACTGTCATGATCACAAACCTACAAGTAGATTTTGATCTTAAGATTTGATTAAATAATTGGAATCAAGTTCTCCAAGGTTAATGCTCAGTGGTTTCATATATTTTGTGGGTCTCCTAATGTAATGTCCCTTTCCTATATATGATTCTGAAGGCACCAGCTAAGAAACTTTTCTTTTGTCTTGTCGTGTTAGTTCACCTCATGAGTTACATTCTCATCTGACTTGGTTATTATCACAACCTATGAAAATTTATGGTAGAAAAAGCATTGACCTTGATGTAGTTCTTCACTCTTTGGACAGAAGTATGGTGCTGGATGGTGGATGTCAAAATCTCATGTGTCTTGTATGAAAACGCCATATTTGTCTGCAATTATTCTAGTTTTTTTATTATCTTTTTAGCCACTAAGGCTATGTTTTGGAGATGCTGTAATAAGAACTCACCGACTATGGGGAAACATTTTGGCTGTACATAGCCTTAAACATCAATGTGATTGATAGTACTTCTGTGGCTCAGAAGGTTTCCCTTTCTTATGTGTGATGGTCACTCATCAATGATTTGGACTAATGGGGGGTTCCACTACACTGGCATAACCTATCCTACAATATTCGACTGGACTTACCAACGGGGATTGAGTCTAACAGAAGGGGCTACTCTCCCACGACGTGGCGAACCACAGTCCGAGTCCCTGTTGGGAGAGGTGTCCACATTTAGTGTCAGACTGTGCCTCAAACAGGATTGACTCCAATGGAGAATACCTATATATATGGGAAACCAAAAAAAGAAGTGGACTTTAACCCGTGTGACAATATTGTCTGAGTGAGGTACTACTAGAGTAGTCCCACTCAAATTATGTATTTATTGAGCTGGGGCCTTTCTCATCTATGTACTTGATCTTGGAAGATTACACTGTCTTTCAGTTTGTGGTTCACAAAACACATCATTGAATACCACCTTTTATATTAAATTGTATATACATGCTGCAGCAAAAGACTCTTCCAAGGTCTCTCATAATATCATTTTGGTAATATGTATAGTTGCAGTTGTTGCTGCTTTATATTGAATTTTCCATGTCTAGCACATGCAATTATTCAGCCAGGTTTGTGTATTACAGGCCAATATCTGATGTCTCTAGTGACCTGACCATCGAAATAGGAGCTTCAAGCTTTGCACTTCACAAGGTAAAATAACAAGCTTCCTTTCTCATAGGTGTATATAAATACTAAATGGCTTTTTTCTGTGTGAGAATATACCAACATGTATACATGAATATTGATTATTTATGCATGAGTAACACCTTTGAAGAGAATTTCAAGATCAACATTAGTATACTACTATACCTTAACATGGCAGTGACAAAATCAAGAAAATAATGCTCCATGCATCATTTTTTTAAAATAAAAAATTAATGAAAAGGGGAGAGACAATATTGCAAGTCCTAAGTTGTCTGCAATTTTTTTTTTCCTTTCCTACAGTTTCCTCTAGTTTCTAGGAGTGGAAGAATTCGGAAACTGCTGTTAGAAGCAAAAGATCCAAAAGTTTCACGCATAAGTCTCCCAAGTGTGCCAGGTGGTGCAGGGGCATTTGAGTTGGCTGCCAAATTTTGTTATGGAATCAATGTTGAGTTCACTCTCTCCAATGTTGCTATGCTAAAATGTGTAGCACATTTTCTAGGAATGACAGAAGAATTTGCAGAGAAAAACTTGGAGACAAGAGCTGAAGCATATCTAAAAGAGACAGTGCTCCCAAATATTGCAAGCACAATATCTGTTCTTCACCACTGTGAAACTCTCCTACCAATTTCAGAAGAGATTAACCTTGTTACCAGGCTAATCAATGCAATTGCAAATAATGTGTGCAAAGAACAGCTTACTTCTGGTTTGCAAAAACTAGACCATAACTTCCCTTGTAAAACAATCTCAAACATGGAACCAGAAACACCCTCAGAATGGTGGGGGAAATCTCTCAGTGTTCTTAATCTTGATTTCTTCCAAAGAGTTTTATCTGCAATGAAGTCGAAGGGACTAAAACAAGACATTATCAGCAAAATTTTGATAAACTATGCACATAATTCTCTTCAAGGGATGGTTGTTAGGGACCCTCAAATAGTCAAAGGAAGTTTACAAGACTTAGAATTGCAGAAAAAACAAAGGGTCCTTGTTGAAGCTATAACTGCCTTACTACCAACTCAGTCAAGGAAAAGCCCAGTTCCAATAGCATTTCTCTCAAGTTTGTTGAAAGCTGCAATAGCATCATCAGCATCTACTTCTTGCAGATCAGATTTGGAGAGACGGATTGGTCTACAGCTTGACCAAGCAATTCTTGAAGACATCTTAATTCCAACAAACTCACATCAAAATAACCACAGCACAATTTATGATACAGATTCAATTGTGAGGACTTTTTCCATTTTTCTTAACTTGGATGAGGAGGATGAGGATGAGGATAGGAGGTTGAGAGATGAAAGTGAAATGGTGTATGACTTTGACAGCCCTGGATCTCCAAAACAAAGCTCAATTCTCAAGGTATCCAAATTGCTGGACAACTATCTTGCTGAAGTAGCACTAGACTCGAACTTGTTGCCATCAAAGTTCATATCACTTGCTGAACTACTTCCAGATCATGCACGTATTGTAAGTGATGGACTCTATAGAGCTGTTGACATCTTCCTTAAGGTTAGTAGTGTTGCTTCTCTCTTTCATAGTCTAATTGAATTCAAGGTTTTTAAAAAAGAAAAAAATAGAAATAAAGGAAAAAAGTATGCGGTCGCAATCTGGGCCGCGCTCATTCCTAAATAGGAAATAAAGTGCCTTTTCGATTCTTCCTTCCTGCTTGTGTGCTTTCCCTAGGAAAATGGACTCATTCTAGCTCTCCTCTACTTCAACCACTAAGCGCTTCGCTCCTTTAATTAAGAATCGTGATGGCAACGCGACCGCGATTGAAGTCGCATCAGCCGTGAGTCGCTGCAATATGCCAATATCGAGGATCGCGACGTGATTGCGACCGCAATTTAAAACCATGGTCTGATTAAAGTGTATTATTATGGTTAGTTCTATAGTTACCAATTTGTTGGTTTTCTACCTTTCTCGTCACATAGGTTCATCCAAACATAAAGGACTCAGAGCGGTACCGGTTGTGCAAAACCATTGATTGCCAGAAACTGACACAAGAAGCCTGCAGTCATGCAGCACAAAATGAGAGGCTACCAGTACAGATGGCAGTACAAGTTCTTTACTTTGAGCAAATAAGGCTTCGCAATGCGATGAATGGAGGGCACAATCAATTGTTCTTTGGTGGACTCACTGGTCAATTCCCTCAACGTTCAGGTAGTGGTGCAGGAAGTGGAGCCATTTCCCCTAGAGATAACTATGCATCAGTAAGAAGGGAGAATCGAGAGCTGAAGCTTGAAGTTGCAAGAATGAGAATGAGGCTGACTGACTTGGAGAAAGATCATGTTTCTATGAAACAGGAGCTTGTAAAGTCCCACCCTGCAAATAAGCTCTTCAAATCATTCACCAAAAAAATAAGCAAGCTCAATGCATTATTTCGGATCAACGGTATTAAGCCAAATGGTGTTGGTTCAGAGAGCCGGTTCCCTTTTCCAAAGAGAAGGCGTCACTCAGTTTCATGACTACAGATACAGAATGTGTAACATATATCATAATGTATAGTATGTATGATACTGGGCGTGATTGTGTTTATTTTCCAGTCCATAGTTTTTTTTTTGAGTATTGCTCTTTTGGGTTGATTTGTTCGGTAATGTTATGATGACCCAAACTTTGGCTGGATTATTTTGAGGGTGGGGTGGGATGCTCTATTTTAAAACTAGGATCATCTGATTTAAGAATATTAATTAACAACGTTGATATTTATGAGCTAAACATCTGAGGAACTAGGTAACAACTTTTGGGTTGCTTTCTCAAATGCCATCATCCTCAGCTGCTGCAATTTTCTTTCCCTTCCATCATTCAATTGCTTTCATATTTTGGGAGTACTTTTTGTTTGATTATTAGTTCCATATAATAATTTTTATTGACATTAAATTTAATCAATTTAGTGGCTGATTGTATGGCCAAATTAGCTTTCGATTCTTCAAAAAAAAAGGTTGGTTGGTGGGTGGGGTTACAAGTTAACTTTTTTATCCCATGTCATGAGAAAATAACATACACATTTCTTGCCAAGAAAATACAAATCAAGCAAATCGTAGCAATAATCACTTCTACATAAACCAATGGCGTTCACAAAACAAATATACAAAGACACACACACACAACATGGGAATATCAAATTCTCAAAATTCGCCTTGTAAAAATAATTTAATATACTTAAAATAAATGCATCTAGATGAAAGAATATAAGTAATAGCATGCATGGTTTCAGGTTTCACACACGCTAGAGGCAAAGTTAATGGTTGAGTTACAATTGTTAACTTCACTTGTGTCATGAGAAAATAATACATACTTTAATCAACAAAATGCAAAAAAAAAAAAAAACACATGGGAATATTACTTTATGTGAAACGATACCAATAATATTTACAAATTTATTATTTCAAATATTATACTAAACATGAGAATATCATACTCTCGATATTATAAAAAATAAAAAATAAAAGAACAATCTTGAGAATAAATGCATCGATCCTTGAGGGAAAAAATGTAACTATCAGATATGACTTTATTTTTTTACAGCAAAGCATTTCATTCATAGAAACAAAGAGTCATCACAGGTCCCAGAATAGACAGTCGAGTGGTAAAGTGCTGCGGGACATTGTTGGGTTTAAACCCGCAACGCTCCACTTCCCTCTTCTCATACCCCGTCCCCCAACCAATTATACTGAGGACAAAAAAAAAAAAGAGTCATCACAGATTAAGGAAACAATAGGATCAAAAGACATTTCCCACCCAAGATCTATATCCTAGATTTCTAGCAACGACCAGATATGACTTTACACATACTTTAGAGATACCATTAATTAAGCAAATATACATGGTTAAGTACTAATGAGTAAAAGGGAAGTCAAAATAGAGAAATGATACTAATCGATGCATTTTTATTTATATCCTTCGATGAATTATAATACATACTTCGTCAATTTTCGCTTACCCAAACTTTCTAATGTTGTATCATATTTTAATTGAATATATAATTGACAATACAAGATTTGTATCTTAAGGAGTACTTACTCATCAAATGCGACTCCATGGCCCAATGGATAAGGCGCTGGTCTACGGAACCAGAGATTCTGGGTTCGATCCCGGAGTCGTTCTTTTAAAATAACGCATATTTTTTAACAATTTTATGTCTCTTGTACCAAACGGTGCGTTTTTGCAGTTGCAGGGTAATGAGGGGAACTGTCAAGTTTATCTGCTCCCGCCTCAATCCTCGTCTCATAAAGATTCTTTCTTTCCACTTGGGTATGTATGTCTTCAGTCTAAAACTACCCTCTCCCCTCAATAGCATGTATTTTTTTTTTAATTAAAATATTATGACTGGATGGAGGACTAAATAAATGTACCATTACCTGTAACCTAATAATTAATTGATTAACTTAGCCCTCTCTCACTACTGGCGAGATTTGAACTACTCAGGATCCCGAGCGACTATGACATTTTCTAATCAATTGTTGGTTGTACGAGGCTGCTTGTGATGAGGTGTTGAGCCTATTTGTTTGCATGTATTTCAATGGGACTTTCATTTCAATGTTTATACATCGATGATGAGTTGGTAGATAGCATAAATTAAAAACACAACTTTGGGAACCATGGTATTCATTATGTAATAGCAATGTTTACTACTACAATACCCCTTGAGTCTCATTTATAAGCAACAAACACATTTTTAAGTTCATTGAATAACTCATGTATCTGGTCTATAATATAGACCAGATACATGAGTTATTTAATAAACTTAAAAAGGTATCTGTTGCTTATAAATGAGATCGGAGTAGTACTACGATATGTGGCAAGAAAACTTTTTTCAAGATGAAAACGAAGCCATGCCATGACACATATACAAGCAAATTAAAAGAATAATTATTTTTGAAAGCTCAATTATTGTTGAAGTGAAAAGTACTCTCTCTGTCTAGCTCTAGAATTTGCGTTTGGAGAAATAAGTGGAGATCAGAAAATGGTAGTGGGTAGTGCTGCGAGGTCAGCTCTTCGCATCGCAGTGGGGACTGTGGATTAATCCTCGACATCTGTCACGTGAACGTGATGCGCATATTTATATTCTCTTTTCTCCTTTCACTCTCTCCCTCCTATCTTGGGATTTTTCACGTGCAATGCAAGTCGAGGAATATATATGTATGAGGAATAGCTCTGCTATTGGCTCCTCTATCACAGATAATAATAAACCAGTGTTTTGGTACTCTGCATTGGAACCACTTTATTGATAAGAATTTGAGGTAGATATAAGGGCATAATATAAGCCGGTGAATAACTTCATCTTAGCTAGACCACTTGTCACTTTGGTAACAAGAAGTTGTTTCATGCATTGCACATATAGATAATTGTTTGAGTTTTTAGCGCAAAGAAGATTATTACAATCTAAGAACTCTTAAGGAAGAAGTTTCTAAATAAAAAACTTATCCCACAAATAGGGTCGTGTTTAGAATATTTGGGGCCTTAGGTAAAACTATCAGAGAGACTTAATATAATCTAAATTATTAATTTTTATATTATTTTTTTTTTTTAGCTTTTTGAGCTTCAAAATCATTTATTAAAGTTTTATATGTTGAGTCATTTTGTTCTTATTAGTTAGTTAGTTAACTAAGGTGTTGACCCTGGTTATTGTTTAAGCCAGTTAGTTAACATGATTAGTTAGGCAGTTGGTTATGCTGGTTATTTTCTGTTTTATAGATCGAGGCTCTATAAGAGCAATTCTGTTATTCAATGAAACTCACTTTTGTCATTCAAAGTGTCTCAACATTTTGGCATCAGAGCTCCGTTTTGGGGCCTGGAAAATTTCACAAGAATCGTAATTTCTTGATCGTGAACAATGGCGACTGAAAAGAATGAAGGATCATTTGTGCAACTGGTGATCCCTCGCTTTGATGGTCACTATGACCATTGGAGTATGCTGATGGAAAACTTTCTGAGATCCAAGGAGTATTGGTCTCTTGTTGAAACGGGATTCACGACTCCAGCAGAAGGAGTAGTTCTCACCGAAGCTCAGCAAAAAAGTCTTGATGAATCGAAGCTCAAAGACTTGAAGGTGAAAAATTACTTGTTCCAAGCAATCGATAAAGAAGCCAATTTTGCTGAATTCAATGAGGAAGAAATGTTGCTTTTGATGGCTAAAGAGGACACTCCGTGCAAGAAAAGGGAAAATGCTTGGTTTCTTGATTCGGGTTGCTCAAACCACATGTGTGCAAGCAGGTCTTGGTTCAATGAGATTGATGAGAGTTTCAAGCAAACTGTGAAGCTTGGAAATAATTCCAAGATGGAGGTAGCTGGAAAGGCAAATGTGAAGTTGAAAATGAATGGCTTGATTCATATTGTTACGGATGTGTAGTTTGTTCCAGAACTCAAGAATAATCTCTTGAGTATTGGGATACCATGCAAGAGTGGCCCCGACAGCTGATGTTTCAATCCAGCAGAATGCAAGATCTACCATCCCACAAGGGGTTGATTTTGAGATCGAAATGACAAAGAACAGAATGTTCATTCTGTTTGCACAGAATCCAGTCTCAAATGAATCTTGTTTTCAAACTGATACTGAGGATCCCTCACACTTATGGCATTGTAGATATGGCCATTTAAGTTTGAAGGGATTGAAGATGTTGAAAAGCAAAGAGATGGTCCAAGGTCTTCCTCCTTTGTCATAAAAAACAAAGGTGTGTAAAGATTGTATGAAAGGGAAACAACATAGGGATGCAATTCCAAGAAAGAGCCAGTGGAGAGCAGGGCAAAAGCTAGAGCTAGTTCATGCAGATTTGTGTGGACCAATCACACCTTCCTCAAATAGCAACAAAAGGTATTTTCTATGTTTTATAGATGACTATTCTAGAAAAGCATGGATATACTTTTTAGCTGAAAAATCTGAAGCATTTTATCATTTTAAGTGCTTTAAAAATCTGGTTGAAAATGAAACTGATTTGAAAAACTAAATGCTTATGCACTACGATGTGGGAGGAGAATTTACGTTGAATTTATCGAGTTGTAAATTGGTCGGAATTAAGAGTGCGATTAACTACAAAGATATACCCTCAAAGAAATGGGGTAGCAGAGAGAAAGAATAGAACTATAATGAATATGGTTAGATCTTTGTTGTGTGGAAAGGGAGTTCCTAAAAGTTTTTGGCCCGAGGCTGTGAATTGGACAATGTATGTCTTGAATCGATCCCCTACTCTAGCTGTTAAAAATAAAACTCCAGAAGAGGCATGGAGTGGTAAAAGACCTTCTGTTTCACATTTCAGGGTGTTTGGATGCATTGCATATGCACACATCCCTGATGTTAAAAGAACTAAGCTTGAGAATAAAAGTTGCAAGTGTGTTTTGTTGGGCATGAGTGATGAATCTAAGGGTTATATATTATATGATCCTGTGGCAGAGAAAATAATTGTGAGCAGAGATGTTGTTTTTGAGGAGGAAGCTAAATGGGATTGGAATAAAACTCATAAGAATGAAGAAAAATTTACGATCCGAATGGGAAAAAATGAAGAAAATTTTGATGATCAAGAATCAAGTGAAGACAGTGGAGAGTCAAGCAATGAGAAGGAGATGAATCCACATAATGACAGCAATGATAGAGCAGAAACTGAGAATAATGATGTGAGCAGAAGTAGACATTCACCTGCTTGGATGGATGAGTTTGTAAGTGGAGAAGGACTCTTTGATGATGAGGAATTGGCTAATATGGCTCGGATAGACAATGCTGACCCTAAAACATTTGAAGTGGCTGTGAAAAATGGAGACAGGCAATGGATGCAGAAATTAATGCAATTGAGAGGAACAAGACATGGAAGTTGACTGATCTACCTACTGGAGCTAAAAGCATAGGGGTTAAATGGATTTACAAGACTAAACTAAATGAGTTTGGTCAAGTAGATAAATACAAGGTAAGGCTTGTTGCTAGAGGATACTCTCAAAAGTATGGAATAGACTACACAGAAGTGTTTGCCCTCACAAGAGGTTTGATGAGAATGGTAATAGCTTTGGTGCCAAAGAGGATGGAGTTTGTATCAACTTGATGTGAAATCACTTTCTTGTATGGAAATCACAAGTTAAGTCTATGTGGATCAACCAAGAGGATATGTCAAAAAGGGAAGTGAGCATAAGGTGTATAAATTGTACAAGGCTCTTTATGGGCTAAAACAAGCCCCTAGAGCTTGGTTCAATCGAATTGAGGACTATTTTATCTGTGCAGGATTTTAGAAAAGCAGAAATGAACAAACCTTATTTCTGAAACATGGAGCAAAGGGTGAAATTCTCATAGTTAGCATTTATGTGGATGATCTTATATTCACAGGAAATGATGAGGCATTGATCACTGATTTTAAGAATTCCATGAAGAAGGAATTTGAAATAACTGATCTAGGAAAAATGAAATACTTCCTAGGAATTGAAGTGATTCAACAAGAGCAAGGAGTGTACATCAGCCAAAGAAAGTATGCGATGGAAGTTTTAGAAAGATTTGGGATGCAAAACAACAACTCTGTGAAAACTCCAATGGTGCCAGGCAGCAGGTTAGTCAAGGATCCAAAAGGAGAAAGAGTAGATGAGACAGCTTACAAGCAATTAGTGGGATGTCTCATTTACTTAACTGCTACAAGGCCAAACATGATGTATGCAGTAAGTCTTCTCAGCAGATTTATGAGTAAACCGACTCAATTACATCTTCTAGCTGCAAAGAGGGTGCTTAGATACTTGCAAGGAACTGTGAATTATGGGATTCTATACAAGAAGGGAGGGAAGAGAGTCATAGCATACTCGATGGTGATTATGCAGTGGGATTTGGAAGATAGTAAAAGCACAATGCTACATCTTCCTCATGAGCAATGGAGCAAAGAGTACATGGTCATCTAAAAACAACCAATCATGTGACCTTATCAACAACTGAAGTAGAGTTTGTATGCGATTCATTAGTCAAGCTATTTGGATGAGAAAGGTCTTGAAGGAGCTGAAGTATATATACACAAGAAGATTGTACTACTATATGGTGTGATAATAGTTCCACCATAAAGCTCTCTAAAAATCCTGTTATGCATGGCAGGTGTAAACATATTCATGTCAGATATTGTTTTCTGAGGGATTTAGCTAAATAAGGAGTTATTGAAATGGCATATTGTAATACTAAGGAGCAGCTTGCCGATCTTTTGACAAAACCTCTCAAGCTGGATGTGTTTTTGAAGCTTAGGAAGCAACTTAGAGTTTGTGAAGTTCCTAAAATTAAACTAATTGCTGCTGATAAGTAATTAGTTTAAGGGAGGGAATGTTGAGTCATTTTGTTCTTATTAGTTAGTTAGTTAACTAAGGTGTTAACCCTGGTTATTGTTTAAGCCAGTTAGTTAACATGATTAGTTAGGTAGTTGGTTATGCTGGTTATTTTCTGTTTTGTAGATCGAGGCTCTATAAGAGCAATTCTGTTATTCAATGAAACTCACTTTTGTCATTCAAAGTGTCTCAACATTATAATCAAGTAATTCTAATATTTCACTTTCAATAGGTAATATTTCTAATTCATTCAATCTATCACGTAGCATTGTTGATCTAAGATAGGATTTGATCAATTTTAATTTTAAAAACCTTCTTTCAGCACTAGCAACTGTTACCGGTATTGTCAATTTATATAAACAATGCATTCAACCTGAAAATTGCACGTGAATAGAAAAAAAAATAATGAAATGATAGAACTTGAAAATAAAAAATTGCACGTTGATATTAGCTACCGCAACAATTTGATATGGTTATCTTTCTTGAAAGCTCACTTCAAAATAATATGAAAAGAACATGAAGATGTGGAGGGCAAAAAATCGAGAGAGCAAAACAATTTGAAAAAAAAAAAACAATTTGAGTTGATAAAGAATTGAGAATTATTTGAAGATGTATCAGTTATAAATGTTTATTTATTTGACTTTGTAAAATTGAAAATTTGGGTTGCACTCATCATTAGTGAAGTGTGTCTTCTGTTTTTCCCAAAATGCATTCAATTAAGCCTAATAAATGATAATAGCGAAATGAGGCTATACAAATTGCATCTGTTGAGATATTTTAATGTGTAAAATAGACCTAATCTATAAAAATGAAGGACTACTGCACCCAAATAAATTACTCAAATAGGCAATAAATTAAACTTCGTAGTAAAATATTTAGTACTATTACTAACTATATCACAAAGTGGGGCCTAAGGCAATGGCCTTAGTTGTCTATACTGTAGCCACGACCCTGCCCAAAAATTAATAAATATTGCATATCTACTATATTATATAAAATGAAGTTTTGCCACGTTGGATTATGCCACGGGTCACCACTCTTTATTCATCTATTTTTTCGTCTAAAACAAAATTTAATTTTTAATTATTATTATTTTAAGATAGTCATTATTATATTATCTCAATTAATTGTCATTAACAATCAGAAATATTTTTTCTTAAATGACTTACTTATTTTAAATTATATATCATTCATCTTTATCAATCATCATTTATTATATTCAGAACTAATAATAAAATAATTATTAACATACCTCACAAAGTTAATAATTACTATTATATATTGTATGACAACGATTATTTTTTGTGCATTATTACCTAATTTAATTAATTAGTACCCGTGTAAGGCATGAGTAATTTCACTGGTTTACTTAACGAGACACTTTTTTTCATATCTCAAAATGGATGGAAAAGCTCTGCCTGGATTTTCTTAGGTACACTAATTCCACTTTCCCCTTTCTATGAACAAGGATCCTTCGGTGATTAACTTGATCATGGGTCAAGCAATCTAAATTGGCTTTATCAGTTTGGTTTAATGAACTAAAATACATTAATCTTGAACTTAATTGAACTGAGATACCTATGTTTAATATATTTATTAAATGAGTACAACCCAAATACAAAACAATTTCATTATAGAATAACAAGTAAATGTCTAAATTGGTCCTTTAGAAAAAATATAGAGACCTATTTAGTCATCTAAAATTTCAATTGTAGGCCAAATTGATCTTTAATGAAACTAAAATGTCCTTAAAAATTATCTTAAAGATGACTAATTTATCCAATATTTAAAATTTTTGAGTAACAAATTGATACTTTTCATTTCTCTGGCATCAAATATAGGTGTTCGTGTTTTTTCTTGAAGAATAGTTTGGGTCCTTACTATAGAATAATTGCTTTACCTTTTGTCTGAATTGATAAAAGTTTATTTTAAACTTTTTCTATACAGAAGGCGTGTTTGTTAACCTTTTTGTTAACCTTCACTTATCAAATTAAGTTGCAATCTGTTATTTATTTATGAAACTTAACTACACTAAAGACATGTATTTCAACTAAAAACTTAACTATACTGTAATTTCTGTTTTTTCTTCGCCACCCGTACTGAGCAAGGGTTCTCTCAACTATTTTTGTGAAAATCACACAACACAGACACACATATTGTAAATGAGCCTTGCATTTGATAATACGTGCATGTCATGGCCATATTGCATTACTCAAAAGCAAGAGTGCAGTTCTACACCAGTAACAGAAGACGTACTAAGAATAATGAAGAGTACAAAAGCAGGCTATAACAAGCTCTAAGAGCAACTTTAACGGGGTAAACTAAAAACTCCCCAACGTTTCTTAAAATTTCCAGCGTGCTTTTTGTCTTCCGTGTCAGCAACCTGGCAGCATTGCGTGTTTAATTTTAGTTGCCGTAAACCGCAAAAATGACGGAAACAAAGTTAAGCAACGCACTTTTTCACTTTATGCCCACATAATTTTTGTAAGACACGGCTAATTAGATTACGCCACTGTGGGTGCTTTAATACTAGCTAGACACTCTCATAGTTTTCATATCTAGGAACTGCAATATATAGTAATATCATGATCAGCTTTTAGAAGATTATTAGAACCTCCTTGTTTGATTTGATCCTCTGAGGTAATTAAGTGTGCAATGCATGCATGGTTATGGACCCCAGATAAAAATAGCTCTAGCCCTTAAAAGCAACTGAGCAAGCTTGTTTTGGATATTGAGGCTTATGACTTTATCAGCACCACCTATAAATTGTTGTCCTATAAACACTGCCGGTACACTAGGGCGGCAACCCAGCTGAACCAGTGCCCTTTCTATTTGCTCACCATTCACCATTTTGTCAACCTCAATTACTGTAGGGTTCGCACCAAAGCTGTTTATCAAAGCCTTCATTGAATGGCCCATGCAACAAGTGCTCTTGCTGAATATCACCACTGGCTTGTCAGCAGTTAAAGCTGCCACCATATCCATTGCTAGAACAATAATTAGAAAGAGTGAGATGAATTTTCTTTGCTTTGCTTTGCTGTGCTGAACTTGAGCTACTGAGAAGGTCTATTTATTTGAGCTTCTTAAGCTGATTTGTTCTGGTAGATGACAATGGATAGTTGTACATCCAGCTAGAATAACATCTAAAAGAGAATAAACGTTGTAAAAGTTATGTGTGATCAGTGGATTCTAAATATTCCCTCTCTGATGGCTTGATAATAACCACCCATATGCTTTTAAATAGTGAGTGAATGAATGAAGAGTAACTTATTGGTACCTCTTTGTATCCAACCCAACATCTTGGCTATGTTAGGATTAATTAGCTTTGTCATTTACCATTGCCAATTTGACATGGAATGTTAACCAAGTTCATTTGCAAATTGCAAAGTCAAAATCATCTCAGGATAAGGTTATATTATCTCAAACTTATTAATCATTGCCATGTTGTTACAATATACTCCTTCTCGGTTTTTCACTTTTTCCTTCTTCGTATTCCCATGACAGCAACTTTGTGCTGCCTATTGCATATGGCCCTCTGATATCAAAAGCTGAGTTGGAAGATTATAAAAAGATATAAGTGGGGAGGGGAAGATGCTGATTTAAAGGTAATCTATGCCTTTATTATAGCATTTGTTTGTTCTAATTAATCTGGCCCTTCATATCATGAAAATCTACACTATGACCGTACAGAAAAGTAGAACAGAAAACGCTGCTCTTGGAAATGGATACCCACTGACCTTTCCATTTTTCCCACATTGTACTATAAGCTAGTTTAGACAAACTTCTCAACAACCACTTATAGGAGAAGAAAATAAAATGAATCAAGAGGGTAAAATTACTCAAAATTCTTTTGTAAGTTTAAATTAATTTTATTACATCAAACTTATCTGAAACCAAAGGGCGAGGCTTGACGTAACATTAAAGTTATTGTCTTGTGATTTGGAAATCACGGGTTTAAAACTTGGAAACAGCCTATCCGCTTATGGGGTTAAGACTGCGTACATTTACCTTTCCCAAATTCCACCTAGTGGGAGCCTCGTATACTGGACTGTACAAACTTTTCAGAAACTCTCTCATCTAATTTCACCACAAGCAGCTGTAAACTTAAGTTAATATTTGTTTTTAGAAATCAAATACTTATCTCAATTAAAAATCTCTCATAAGTTGATCCAAACTGGTCCTACATAGGGAAAGGTACTGAGAAGATGTGTGCCTAGAGCATATGAAATTATGAATTTTATTGAACAGTCACAAGCTTGTGGTGTCTTCCTTTCAATGGATGGTATTTCTTGATTATTTAGGCAACAAATAGAGAATTACTAGGTCAATAGTATGTGGTGCAAATACAAGTGTCAAAAGTATTGGATGTGAGTTAGTTTTTATTATTTGCTCCCTCAATAAATTTAGGAAATTATACAAGGATCCATAACCCTTAAGCATCTCTTTTTTACAGGTGTCATAATAAACTTATCAAAGCACCTTTTACCTTATGCAAAAGTTTAATAAAGCTCAAAATCTATTTCACAGGTAACTCTGTTCGCTGTTCTTAACACATGTAAAAACATAACAATGTTTCATCAAGAACTCAAGGCCGCTTAATTTGTTGGTTATTTTTCCCATTACTTAACGTTAAAAATGCCATCAGATAACAATAATAACGTTAAATGGACTAATACTTGGTTTAATGTAGGGTAGGAGGTTATCCACACAATGTCAGCAGTTGGTGTCATTATTTCGGGAAGTATTTCTCAATGATAATAGAGAAAGCGAAGCAAGAAGTGATTCCTTTGCTATTTGGTTGCACTTAGAAAAAGAGAAAGAGAAACTAAAAAGAGTCTATATGTCGATTTAGATTTGCATCCAATCGGAAATCACTTTTCTTTCTAATTAAGGCATTCCATTACTTGGCAACAATAAAATCACATTGTCATATGTAGACATTATATTCGTATTCTTCTAGTAACAGAATTTTCCACGTGGCTGCAGCTTGGAAAAACAACCCTTTGGTTCCTTGTCCCAAATTATGTAGCTTAATATTAATTAATATGTTCCAAAAATGAGAATAAATGGCTCTAAAATAAAGCAAAGGGTCATTTTATCTTGATAATGTTGCCATTTTAACTATAGTTGAGGTTATCTGCAGACTATGGCGACCCAAAAAGTGCACAAGCATCAAATCGCGATATTATCTTTTCTTTTCTCTTAAATAATATTTTAGACTATGCGCTTGACACAGATGAAAATCTTTCGTCTCACTTTTCTGTCACATTCTCTATTTCTCACCAATGACAATTTGACACATAATAAAATAAAATTATAATTTATTAACACATATGTATATTCTCAGTCTTTGATTGGTAGGAGACAAGGAGACACCATTTTCTGAGACAACAGATGTTTATTCGCTCGACACTCCGCAGTAAAGAATAAAATGTACTACATAGAAATGAAAATTGAGATGAGTCGGTTAGTGTCTGGTAAGGAGGAAAAACCTAATTGATGTTTTTCACAACTATTGCTAATTGGAATATTATATGGATAACATAAAAAAATTAGTATGCCTTTTGCAAATTCATCCTACACTTGTTTGAAAAGGTGAAAAATTTGAAAGAAAATCACTTCGCACTTGCTGAAATAAAAATATAAGTAGGTTTTTTATTTTTTGACGCAAAAAAAATATAAGAAGGTTAAAACTGCAGTACGCATTATTTACACTCCTATCTCGTAAACTTCGTCCACTACGGAATTGAAAGGGCACTGAACCGAAGATAGGCCTACCGTGATCTCACAGCCCAAAGCCTGAATACGGCCCATTAGGCTGAACAGATGAAGTCTCAGCTCAGCTGAGGCAAGATTCGAATATGAGAAGGGTTGCTTTTTGCACTCTTTTTTTTCTTATACGCCCCTCCATGTGCATTTTATTCTTCAACCTACCCCTTTTCAGAAACTTATTTCCAGAAGTGATATTTTGGTATTTTCAAATGTCTTCCGGAACTAAATTTCCATTAATAAGATATTCATACATTATGGAATCAGTATGTTATGTAAAATTAGTTCCGGAAGGTGTGTAAGAAAAACCATCTGGAATCTAAATTCTAGAATCTACAAATTTCAGAAATCGCGACGGAGTCAACGACGGCAGCGGAGAAATATGAACTCGTGATGACGATGATGAAGAAAAAGAAGAATGAGTGTGAGATGGAAGAGATAGAGGGAGTGAGAAATTTGAAGTTAGGGGAAGATGGAAATATGGATGGAGTGTGGGATGAATTGACAGGTGTATATAAATTACGTCTGAATTCTGGAACTTAATGGCTCAGGAACAAGAGAAAAAAACTCTCTAACTCAAAATACTCAATTTCTCATAAACTTCAAGATGCCAATACATGAGGTTCTTGCTCCTATTTATAGCATTTCTATGAGCCAAATCTTAGCTAGATACATGTCAGTAATCCATCGGAATACAATGGGTAATCAAAACAAGTTGTAAAGAAAATCAATGGAAATGTAAATAGTCAAAAATAGTGGTTTCCACTTGCATGGTCGTTGAAGGTGCACGATGTGCTCAAGTGGAAGCTTCGATTCATACTCCCGTCGAGAGAACTCGCCGAAGTTTAATTCGCTTCATCATCTAAATATGGTGAAATGTCACCGATGTTGAAAGTTGCAGAGACACCATATGCTCCTCGGCAGTTCTACCTTGTAAGCATTGTCATGATTTTCTCGCACAATTTTGAATGGTCCATCACTTTCTGGGGACAACTTAGCATTTGGTTGATTTGAAATCGTTTCTTTCGTGATGTATCCAAACCAAATTCGACTTTAAAAAATTTGTCGCCTATGTTTGTCACGCTGAGCTTTATACCTTGAATTCTCGCTGAACTGGGCTCTCGAACGTGTTCATGCAGCCTTCGATCTCCTTGGCTCTACTTTCTGCATCCAACTATATTGTTGCTTATCACCGAGGGAGTCAAGTCAAGTTTGACTTAGCGACGGCGCCGATACTACTTCAAAAGCGGCATTTTCCGTTGGCTTGATTAGTCGAATTGTTGTAAGCAAATTCAACTTCAGTGCAAGAATAAGATCCCATCCGCCTGATTTTTACCGACAAAGCTTCAAGTAGATTTCCCAAAAGTCCGCTTGATAGATTCTGTTGCCCATCACTCGGGATGATCGCACTTCATCAATTGAAGCTTAGTACCCATCTTCTTCCACAAGGTTCTCCAAAAGTGGCTTTAAGAATTTCACATCTGGTTTAAGTGATGGTTTTTGGAATTCTATGTAGACGAACAATTTCTTTGAAATACGACGATCAAGAATCAACAACATCGCTGGTCTTCTCGGCAAGGAATGAAATGGGTCATCGAAAATCGTTTACTACAACCATGATGGAATCTTTCGACGCTGATTTCAGGGGGAGTCCTAGAATGAAATTCATGCTAACATCTTCCCACGGTGCTTCGAACTGGAAGCATATATAATCCAAAGAGCTGGGTTTTGCTTTAGACTTGGCCAAATGATGATTCTACATCTTTGTATGCCGCTGACATCTCTTTCCAGCCTTGGCCAATAGAAATTTCTTTACTAAAGCCACGCTTTATCTCATTCAAAATGACTCGCTAATCCTCCATTATGTGTTTCCCAAATAATAGCTTCTCGAGCGAGCATATCGAGGAATACACAAGGTCTTTCCTTGAATAAAAATCCTCATGCCTATAGTAGTCTTGTGAAGAATGAAACTCGGTGGCATTCCAAATTTTCCGGAGGTCGATCATCCTGATACAACTCTTTAATTGTTTCAAAGCCAACTACTTTTGTTTGTAGGTGGAAAGTAGAGTATGACGCCATCGAGGCATCTCATACAATATTTTGAACTCCACCTTATGTCGATCGAAAGGGAAAAGGTCAGAAATACTACTCCAAGCAAATGTCCGCGACTAATCTTCTGTTGAGAGTTCAAATGCTTTAAGGTTTACGATCGTAATAAAGAATGAATTCCTTATTCAACAAGTAAAGTGGTCTAATGTTGCAAAGTACCTAACACCTGCATAGAACTCCTTTATCATATGTAGAATATCTGAGTTTAGCATTGTTGAGCTTCTCATCAAGAAGGATATGGGATGACCTTCTTGATTTAGTAACAAGACCAATTTGTTGGAAGTGTCACGGCCTAACCGAACACTTGATCAAAATCAAAGGGCTAACACCGTGCTTCACCAAATGTTTCTTCGGTCAAAACTTTTCTGGCGACTCACGCTCCCATTGAAACTTGTCTCCTTTTATGCAATCTGTGAGTTGAGTGGCAATTGAGCTGAAGTTCTTGATGAATCTTCAGAAAAGCGAGGATAATCCATGGAAACTTCACATCATGGATTGATTTTGAACGTGGGCCAACCGCTGATTGCTTCTATCTTTTTCCGGGTCGACTCGATGCCTTCTGGATGTGATAATATAACCAAGAAAAGTAACTTCATTGGTTAAGTTAACATTTCTTTAAGTTGGCATAGAGTCTAATCGGAGAGTCCGCAAAGACTTGTTGAAGGTGCTCTAAATGTTCTTCTTTGTCCTCAAGATTAGAATATCATCAAATAGATTACAACAAATTTACCAATAAAAGGTCGGACTTGGTTCATCAGACGATAAATGTACTGGGGCATTGGACAACCCAAAAGGCATAATACCCATTCATAAAGGCCATCTCCTGGTTTTGAAGGCAGTCTTCCATTCATCTTCGCCCTAGCCTGATCCGATGGTATCCACTACGAAGATCAATCTTTGAAAAGATAAGTGGCACCATGTAATCGATCCAATAAATCATCAAGTCCTGGGTATGGGAAACCTGACTTGATGGTAATCTTGTTGACGAAATGACTATCAACACACATTCTCCAACTTCCATCTTTCAAGCACTAGACGGGCAAGTGAAACCGCATACCTGACTAATGCTTTCCGTATCAATCCTTTCTTCAATAATCCTTCAACTTGCATCGATCTCAAAGATGCTCCGAGGACTCATCCAGAGGCCGGTCTGCTCTAATGACCGCTCCAGAATAAAGTCAATAAGATGGATATCTCGTGATCGTGGTAGTCCGGTGGAATTTCTCCTGGAACAACATCTGAAATTCGCAAGTAGCTTAATTTCAATCGGAATAATTGTCTCCTCATTTGACTCGAACAAAGCAGAATAAAACTCATGGTCCGAATTTCCTCATAGCCTTCTTAAGTTGTTCTTCAGGATTAAGGACACCAATGGCTTGACTTGTTTTTTGCCTTTATCAAGCTCACTGCATGGGTGGGAGTTAGCTGACCTTTACTCCATCTTTGACAAAGGAGTAGGTGTTGAATAACCATCATATAATGCATGACGATCATATTGTGGTGGTCTTCCAAGGAGGAGATGACAGTGCATCCATAGGTACAACATCACACGCATTTGATCCTGGTATTTCCGGCCACGGAAAAGGTCACAAGGCATCGCCACAACCTTCACTTCACTTCTTGCCGAGCCAATGCAACTTGTAAGGGTGTGGATGCGCTCTGGGTAGGAAGTTCCACTTTCCACCATGTAGCTTGGAAACTACATTTTCACAACTTCCACTGCGTCTATATTAACATCACAAACTTTTCCAACAAGTGCAACGAGCGTGGAAAATATTGTGCCTTAAATCCGTTCTTTCTTTAATCGATATTGTATGCAAGCTTCGGCCTGATCACTAAAGATTCACCATGGTCGCTAATAGTGAGTTCTTCATCATAATCGCTCAACTCCTCTTCTCCTTCAGTCCTTCTCGAACCTCTTCTGCTCTCGATAGCTCATAAGCTCGATGATGGTAATGGTTCTCCGTGTCAAGCAATCGAGGTTATATGACCAAAACCTTGGCACTTGGAAACATTTGATGGCCTTGGTTTTGTTTTCTTCGGTTGTGATGGGTTTGATGGAGGCTTACTGATGAAACCGGGTTGATCTGTGGGTGTTTTATGGGGTAAAGGAGGATTATTAGTGAGGAGAAGTTTCAGAGCTAGACTTTGGGTAATCGCTTCTCCACTTTTGTAGCAAGGCTAATAACATCTTCTAATGTCCAATATTGTTGAAGTTCAACAGTTGGCAATATCGTGGTTTAGTCCTCCAAGGAAACCGCAATTGTCAAGCCTTCTCTCTGAACATCACATTGCATCATCAACTTCTCAAATTCTTCATGCATTTCTTCAACCGACAAATTCTTTGACGAAGATTTTGTAGTCAATGAAAGCTTTGTTGATAATATCGAGGAGGTAAGAACTTTCCGATAGCTTCTCACTGCATTTTCTCCCATGTTCGATCTTACTCTTCCCTTCTCGCTCGCTTTTTAAGATTTTCCACAAGTGGAAGCATGTTTCTTTAGCTTCACAAAGAATAATTTTTACCTTCTTTTCTTCAGGAATCTCCTTGTATTCGAACACCCTTTCAACACCAAGCCAATCAATAAATTCTTCCGTTGGAAGTCTTCAAAATATGGAATGTCTACTTGGCGTCATCACGCCTGACCGGTTTCTGGGATCGCCTGGTTCCTGGGTGATGAGGAATCACCGGTACTTTGATTCATCGCTCAATGCCTAAGCATGCTCATTCAACTGAGCTTGTTGGGCTGCACGGTTTTGTAATTCCTCTATTTGTCTCCTCGCATGTCTTCCATAGTAAAGTCATGCATGTAATCAGTTGTCTTCAGGAGGCATTTGGATGTAGGAGAAAATTTGAAGTACGGGTTACTCTGATTAGAGATTGTAGTTTTATAATTAGAACACCAAGGAAGTTCCCGTGAAAGAGAGCGCGTGTCGCATTTAATAACCTTGTTTCCTTACCTGCACCTCTTGAAATGCACCTTTTATAATTCCACAATTTCTTTTCCAATAACAAAGAACAATTTGGTACTTTGTGTGGGGAAAAATATAAAGAGGGTAATTTTACAATTTTGTAGGGGTCAAATTGCAATTTACAAAAGGTTAGGGGTCAAAATACATTTTTTGAAAGTTTAGGGGTCAAATTGCAATTATACAAAAGTTTAGGGGTCAAAATGCAATTTTTTAAAGTTCAGGGGTCAAATAGCAATTATACAAAAGTTTAGGGGTAAAACTGTAAATACAGAAAAGTATAGGGGCTTATCTGTAATTTTAGTAACTTTGGACAGCGAGACAGTTGACTGGTCAACGTGACGCGTGGCGATTTCTGGTTGGTTGGTGGTGAGGTGGCTGTTGAGTCAAAGGTAGACTTTTTGACCTGATGCTGCCTCCCTCGACACGCTGGGCTACAAGAGAAAGCTGAAGGTGACACGGTTCCGTGACGCGACGCTGACGTGGTCGCCTTCAACCTCAGATTTTCCCGGCGACCGCAACTCCCGCATGGTTCTGAATTCAGCACGGTGGTTTTGCAGTAACACCGGCAATGCGAATGGGGGCTTTTGGCGAACTTTCCAGGCGACGCCAAGGCGCTGGAGGTCTCCTTTGGTCGCGAAACTTTGGTTCCCAAGGTTTTGGCCCTTCCGACGCTGATGCGTTAGTTTATAAAATGGTCAGCAAAGTGGGAGTTTCTGGCGGACAACTCTCTTGCTCACCAAAACACAACTTTCCGTTGATTTTGTCACTCAAACTCAACTCCTGGGATCTAAGAACTTGCTCGATACCAAAATGGCTCGTGAACAAGAGAGAAAACTCTAACTCAAAATACTCAATTTCTCATAAACTTCAAGATGCCAATACATGAGGTTCAAGCCCTATTTATAGCATTTCTACGAGCCAAATCTTAGCTGATACAGTCAGAATTCATCGGATACAATGGGTAATCAAAACAAGTTGTAAAGAAAAATCAATGGAAATGTAAATAGTCAAAAATAGTGGCTCTCCACTTGCATGGTTGGTGAAGGTGCATGCATGTGCTCAAGTGGAAGCTTCTGATTCACTTAATATCCAAACACAAATTTATACATTTCTGAATCAAACTTTTGAAGTTTATAAATATTTCAGAAATTAAATTTTGGAAAGTAATAAAAAATAGAAAAAATTACTACCAAGTTTCCAGATAGAGGTACTTCGGGAAGAAAAAAATATTTTGCACCGAGGGGTGTATAAGAAAATTGGGGGGGAGGGGGTGGGGGGAAGCATTCCCAGTATGATAGAGATAACAATGTTTATGGCATGAGCCGTGGGACATTGTCATTGGTGAAAGACAGAGAATGTGACAGGAAAGCGAGACGAAAGATTTTCATCTTGAGCCGTGTACTATATAATATATGTGTATCGGAAATGCTGATCAATAGCGCAAAGGATATTCATCACGAAACTCACAAATGCTTAGGTGACAACTAAGGACGAACCCAGAAATTTTTGGTTCTGGGGGCAAAACTCTTCTATAAATTTGTAAGATTAAATAAATCATATATATCATCTTTTTAAAGTATTAATATACATAATAATTGTTATATACGAGTTTTTATATTTTAGAAATATTGAATAATTCTCTCATTTTCAACATTCTCATAAAGTTCTCTCTATATAAGAGGTGTTTTGAATTTATAAAAGACACCTCTTGGCTCTTGGATATAGTAGCATTTTTATTTAAATATATAAAAATATATTATAAATGAGTTTAATTTCTACGCATAAAAATATTTATACATGCATCCAATGATGTGTTTCTACATTATTTAATAAGTTTAAAAACACATGACTTGTCATACTCATTAAATGGTGTGGCAAAATGTCATTGGATGCATGTGTAAAATATTTTTATATAGACAACACATTTATGAGGTGGTTGAAATACAAATAAATTAGGGTATTATCAGAAAAAAGTAATTAATACACTCTCGATATACCAAAGTGACAAATAATTCGAGACATACAAATATTACTTAATATGAGACACAGAGAGTAAAGAAGATATGTCATTAAAGAGGTGAAGAAGAAAGCCATATGGACTATTACGTGCAACATTCAGTAATGTTTTAATAAAACATATAAATATAAATTTAATATAGAATATTTAGAAATATTTTTGAGATTTTAGTGGGGTCAAGTGCCTATATAGTACCTTTATGTGTAGGTCCGTTCTTGGTGGCAATAATCGATGCGTGCTTGTGAATTTTGTCACTTACACGATGTATTTTTTATTTTTGACTCAAGAAAATCAATCAATTTCATTACAAATGACCTGCTCAATATATGTTGGAATGTCATTACACCATGTATGGTTAAAAACGTTTTTATGGTTGATTTGTAATTCACGATAGTTTCACAAGAAAACTCTCGTGATAGAGCTCGTTAATTATTGTTATTGTTAAACACAAAGCAATTTGTGAAATGATTTTCTCAATTTCATTATGAACAGAGTGTTACATTATATACACAAATCACTAACTGCAGTTAACAAACTAACTACTAACTAACTAACTAATTAGCTTGCTGACTCACCATAAAATACAGTAAATTGATTTATCTTAACACCCCCCTCAAGCTGGACTATGAATATCAAGCATGTTCAGCTTGGAAAGGAGTGAAGAAAAAACAGAAAAAAAGAGAGCTTTGGTATGCAAATCTACCAATTGATCCTTAGAAGCAATAGGTAGCAGATGAATTGTGCCATTTTGAACTTTGTCTCTGATAAGGTGACAATCTATCTCTATATGTTTGGTTTGCTCATGAAATATTGGATTTTGAGCTATCTTGATAGCCGATTGATTATCACAATATAGAGAGATAGGTAATGGAACCGGATGATGTACATCATTAAGGATATAGATGAGCCATTGAAGTTCACAAGCTATGACAGTTAAAGCCCAGTACTCAGCCTCAGATGAAGATCTCTAAATGGTTGGCTGCTTTTTAGAATTCCAGGACACAAGGGAAGAGCCAAAAATTATAGAAAACCCAGTAATTGATTTCCTAGTTTCAGGACAAGCAGCCCAATCACTATCACTGAAGGCCTTCAATTTAAAATCACTGGTAGATGAGAAGAATAAACCCTTTCCTATACTGCCTTTGATATATTTTAGAATATGATGAGCAGCATCAAGAATATGTAACTGAGTAGGCTTGGAGATCTATTGACTGAGTTTATGTACAGCATAACATAAATCGGGTCTAGTGTTTGTAAGATAAATGAGCCGACCAATTAATCTCATGTAACTGGTAGGATCAGCTAGAACATCTCCTGAAGTTGCAGAAAGCTTAGAATTGGGAACCATAGGAATAGAAACAGGTTTGCATGCTGATAGACCTGCATCTGTTAGTAACTCTAATGCATACTTCCTCTGTGAAAGATTAATTCCTGACTTGGATCGAGCCACTTCCAAGCCCAGAAAATTTTTTAGATCTCCCAAATCCTTGATCTTGAATTGTTGGTCCAGAAAATGCTTAACAGAACCGATCTCAGCGAAATCATTACCAATTAATACTATGTCATCAACATAGACTAAAACCATGGTGAGCTGAGAATTCTGAGACTTAACAAAGAGAGAATGATCCGAGGGAGACTGATGAAAACCCAAGGAAATAAGAGCTGCAGTGAGCTTGCAATTCAATTGCCTGCTAGCTTGTTTCAAGCCATACAAAGATTTTTGTAACTTACAAACCATGCCAGGCTTAGGAGTAGAAAAACCAGGAGGAACTTTCATATAAATCTCTTCCACCAAATCACCATGGAGAAAAGCATTGCTTACATCCAATTGATGTAAATGCCTATGCTTGGCAGCATCAAGTGCCAATACCAACCAAACAGTGGTGAGTATCACAACTGGAGAAAATGTTTCTCCACAGCCTTCTCCTTCGAGTTGAGAGTATCCCTTAGCAATCAATCTGGCTTTAAACCTTTCAACGCTACCATCAGCCTTTCTCTTGATTTTGTAAATCCATTTGTAACCTATGGGCTTTTCCCAGGGGGTAGGGAAGTGAGAATCCATGTATGGTTCTTCTGTAATGCTATAACTTCTTTATCCATAGCTTTTTTCCAACAAGACTGCTTGATGGCCTGAGCATAACTTGTAGGCTTAGATATAGTAGATAAAGAAATGAGATAAGCAGCATGAGAAGAAGATAAATGGTGCAAAGAAGTAAAATTGGATAAAGGATATGGTATACCTGAAGAAGAACTAGCATTGCTAAGAGAATAAATGAGGTTATATTGATAATCATCCAAATATTTAGGAGGACATCTAATTCTAGCATAGATTCTGTTAGGAACAGATTCAGCAGCAGACTCAGAAATTGGGTCAGAATTGGGAGAAGGATCAGAAGGTATATCCTGAGAAGGAGAAGAAGAAATAATATTGGAAGGTGTAGGTGAAGGAGTAGTCATGAAAGACAAATCAAAACCTTCCCAAGAGGCAGGAAGAGGTGTATGAGACACAGAATCTTGAGAAGTAGAGATTTTATGGAATGGGAAGATAGTCTCATAAAAGATAGTATGTCTAGAAACTAAAAGTTCTCGGGTGTGAAGATCATAGAGGAAATACCCCTTGGCTCCAGAAGAATAACCAAAGTGAATACATTTCATAGGACGAGATTGAAACTTAGTTCTATGTGCTTGGAGTGTAGAAGCAAAACAGAGTGCACCAAAGATTCTAAGTGTTTGAAAATCAGGATCAACATTGTATAAAATGGAATGAGGAGATTTTGTATGTAAAATCTTAGAAAGAAGCATATTTATGATGTGAACATCATGAGAAACAGAAAAGGACCAAAAAATCAAGGGAAGATGAGATTGAAACATTAATGCCCTTCCTATGTTGAGAATATGTTGATGTTTTCTTTCAACCACCCAATTTTGTTGAGGTGTCTCAACACAAGATGTTTGATGTATGATTCCTTTTGATTCATAAAAAGAAGGCATAGAAAATTCAACACCATTGTCACTTCTAATGACTTTTATGGATTTTTGAAATTGAGTATGAATCAAAGAAATAAAATTCATAAGATGCTGTCTAGTTTCACTCTTTGATTTCATGAATCTTAGCCATGTGTATTTTGATTTATCATCAACAATAGTAAGAAAGTATTTATGGCCTTGAATAGAAGAAATGGAATAAGGTCCCTAAATGTCTACATGTATTAAATCAAATACACATTCAGTGAAAGAAGTGCTGGAAGAAAAGGATAAGTGCTTTTGTTTTGAAAAATGACAAATGTGATAAACTTTATGAACGTGAACACAAGAAGGGGGGGTTGAATTGTGTTCAAAACTTTTCGCAAACTTTATGTTAAAAACACTTAGAATAAAAGTTTCTCAAAACTGTTTGATAATCGGATGGTGAAAATAAACCGCACGCTGAAAATCGCAGGAAAACTTGTTTTTAACACAACAAGATAGAAATGAATTGAAAGCAGCAGAGACACAATTTATACTAGTTCACTACCAAACTGGTAGCTACGCTCTAGTCCCTTCGTCTCAAGGATTTTCCACTATAATTAGTCCGATTACATTTCCTCAAGAGTATTTTACTGTCACAACTTGACAATACTCTCAACTTCTCAAACGACTCAAGATACTGAGCCTTTGAGGATACAAACTAAACTAGGGCCAAAATAAACTTATACAAGCGAGTTGAAATTGAAAATAACTCTCACTAGAGAGGATAAAAGATTAAGCTCAACTAAAGAAAACTTTCTTAAAGAAAGGGTGGCCTGATCAATTCGCCAAGAGTCCAGAGACTTGATTGCTCACAAAAGCAAGTATGTTCTCGCCAGAATTTCAAGCAAGCTTTTTCACGTAATCGTTCTCTCTATTCTTTCTTCAATGGATACCATGAGGTATATATAGGAGTTCCAAGGATATGACCATAGAGTAAAAAAATGGCTCCTAACCATTGACTAGAGTAAATTCAAAAATGATGTCTCTATCTTGCTTTGCAGAGAATGTCCCAAAGAGTCCATGTTACCGCTTTTTCTTGTCTGCACGATTTTTGTCTTGTAGTTAAAGATTTCAACTTTGATATCTCGTGACCTCGATTTTAGCGCCAAGATCAATTTTGAGATCCGGTTCTAAAGACTTCCGAGAGGTAGAGCAAAGAACGCGACTAACACGTGATTTGAAGTGAGGTTCAGACGCTCGCTCAGAGTTGGAAGTTCGGACGCTTGTTCAAAGTTGGAATTTGATAAGCATAGTGTATAAAGAGGAATTTCCAGACGCCACTAGATGAGCCGGATCTTTGACAAATAGAATGAATCCTTCTCTTGAGAATTACTTTCTTCTTGCTTGAGTGGCTTAGAAAATACATATTATTAGTATCTCAGACACTTCAAAAATGTTAGAACATAAATTGTTCTTGTGAATATTTTGTTATCATCAAAATTAATGAGGTCTAAACATCTCAATCGCTTTAGGTTCCAAATAATCTCCCTTTTTGATGATGACAAATATCTTAGGTTGATGAACAATTTATTTTCAAAAAGACATTAAGTGGTCTCCCTCAATTTAACAAATTAGATATATAAGAACAATTCAGGTTTTAAGGTTATTGTCGATAAACAAATTCATTTAAGTGATTACTTAAAAATTGTGAAATGTATCAGATATATATTTAATACAAAGTGAGATCGATAATTAAATAGATTGATTTAATCAAATTATATTTCATTGTACCAAATAAAAATTTATTAAACAAATATAAGAGCACTAGATCAAAGAATATTAGCGATACAGATGCTATGTATTAAGTGCTATGCATGATACTTTTAGTTCTAGTGTATCCATCTGACGGTGGATAATCGGATGGTGGATAATCGATTCTCACGTGTTCATTATACCTTTCTTTCGTGTTCATCATACCTTTTCTTTTACTCCCCTTTGTCATCGTGACACAAAGAGGTAAAAACACATCATAGTCAAAATACTACTTAGAAAAATTTGAGCAAAAGGCGATAATTAGATCAAAAATGCTATATATATATATATCAACCAAATAAAACATATTTTATATCACACACAAGAAAAAATTCAAGGGTTTTGAAGAGGTAGAGGTGGGATATTGAGACGCTCAGAGAGTAGCCTTCAAGTATGGTTTCACTGAAAGTAACTTTCAAGTTTGTAGCCTTCATTTCTTCAAATTCTGGCCTGGAATGGTGACCATCTCAACCAGTATAGAAGTAGAAGGTCCACTTTGGTACGATGCAGACTTCATTTTCTCGATGCTCGCAAGCACCCGCTGACAACTCAGCCTCAAATCCTTCTTGAGCTCTTAAGAAGAATCCATCATTTGGTATAACCCATTTGATGAAGTTTCGAGTCTTCTTAGCTCAGATTCTGTCAATCTCCCATCGATGCTGACATCTTCCTGGATACAAAGAAATCATGAAGATGGTTTCTCTATGACAAACAACATCACCGGTGTAAGAGTCAAATCTATCTCCAATAGTCTCTCCCCATAAGTTTCGGGATAAAGACACTCAAAGCTTCATAAGTTGAAGGAGAGTGCTTCATTTTCTCGCCAAATTCTTCTCAGATTTTCCTCGCCATATTCTTCAAGCACAAGGGGGTCGAGACGTGGTAATAGGGCTTTGGCTTTCCACGATTCAAACCATTGACTCCACGTGAAACCCAATATCAAGAGTTTAGTCACAGCAGCCCATTGGTTATTGATCATGCAAATGCAAGCGGTCCGACATCGAGCATCCGAACACATCATCAAGTATACGTCTGGTTGATGTCAAGAATTTTGCCGATTTTCCCAACAAGAGGAATAGTGGCCTTTTCAAAGATTCAAAGAGCTTTGAGGAGCCGCTTCTCCATTCATCTTGCTTCGCAGGTCGTAGAACCTTCCGGCGTGATCCTCGTAAATCTTGGCAATAGGAAGCTGTGAGAAATCCTTAATATTGTACTTTGTAGGTGCCTTCTCATATTCCTTTAGCCCTATCTTGCCGAAGGTCGCCTCCTCGAGCGGTTCCTTCCTTTTTCCTGCAGAATGTACCAAGGTAGCCACCTTGTCTATCCGGGTACTATCTCACGTAAACAGATGATGGGTCTCGATATTGCCTTATAACTTCAAGCCTTTTCGCCAAGGCAATGTACCATGAAGGCAACTTCATCATCGTTATCCACCTTCCACATTCTTCCAATGTGAGTGGTTCGTGATCGAGGAAGGGATGTGAGGAAGATCGACAGAGAAGCGGAATTGCCTCGCTTCCTCAAGTCCTGGTCTCAACCTTCCTTTGAAGGACATTTGACGCAGGTCATCTCCATCCTTGAGGGTTGCACTTATAGGATCGGCAATCTCCAACTGACACCCAAAAGTGAAGGTTTTTAGATGCCAGGTTGAGGGACATTAGATGCCGTTATATATATCTCATAATTTACAAACCGAGGTTTGTATGAGATATTTTTCTTTTCACCAGCGCTGGTTTTATGGTAAGGGTAAGTAAGGTGGGGTGGCTTTGTGATGTTATAGGCTTCGTGAGTATGGTTTGAAGCGGATTTATGGGAGGTGTTTTGAAAAGGAGGTTAAATGGATGAGAATGAAGCTTAGAAATGTATGTAGGAGTGAAGTGTTTGGGAAAATTTGGGGTAGGTTAAGATTGAGGTAAGGGATGATGGTTGATAATGGGGTTTTCGTGTGCGGTTTGATGTTGTGATGGTTGTGCAAAGGATAGTGGTGGAGCAGGAATAGTATCAGATGCAACAACAGATACAGATTCATCAGGAGAATTCAGTACCTTTGGTTCAGGTTCAGATTGCCTGACCGATCTTTTGAGCTTCTGTCTGGGGGCAGATGCTGAATGTCCTTCTTCTGTAGTCCGGATGCTGAGACTGGCTTCTCAGCTTCTGGTTTGCTCCTCTTCCTCAGAACCTGACTGATGGGAACGAGGTCCTCATCTTCTGGTTCCTCAACAGTAGGTGCAGGAGCCACCTTCTGTTTTGTTCTTCTGGTCTCTCTCGAAGGAGACTCAGCGTGTCTTTTCTCACCAGGCTTTGAGCTTCTGGTGGTTGTCTTTTCCGTTTCCTCTTCCTGTTGCTCAACTTTCACTTCTTTCATCATCATGGACCCAAAGAAGCAATTTCATTCTTACTAGGTCATGACTCCAAAAGTGTCGTGAATCACAATGTTATCAAGACCAAAATACTTTGCCTTTACTTGATCTCGTAAAGTCACGCCTTGTTTATGACCAGTGATTCTTGTCCATCATTTCGTGAGTAAGACACCATACTGAATGAACTCAGTAGGTGTTCTTCTTGTCGCAACACCTTTTTCTTGAGTTGACAAGAGAATTGACCAGGTTATTGTAGATTAACCTTGGCAAAGTTCACCTTGTTGCCCGCCATGAAGTGTCTCTGTGATGAATTTCGTCCAGAAGTTGACAATATCACTAGAGCCAAATTTTAACAGACGCTTGGTGATAATCTTATGAAGAACTCAAATGACTTTTCAGATTCTTGGCAAGAGGTGTTACACCGCATTCTTCATTCTGGTAGTTCTCAAATGCATCATTGTTGACCTTCTCAATCCCATGGAATGCGTCACCATTCCTAATAAGACGATGCCTTCACACTGACACTCAAAGAACTTCGTAAATGCTTTTGATGGTAAGGACAAACTTGAATCCTTTCACTGCTCCTTCAATGATACCACCTTTGTGTAGCCGAACATTTCCCTGCACTTCTTAATCGCCGCCACTAACCTCAACCGTTCCAAGAAGAATATCGCCACCTTACCCCATTGCCTTGAACTCCTTTGAAGAAGTCGGCCGTAAAGTTTGAAGCTTTCCAAATCGAATCGATTTTCCATCAAGACTTTTCCTTCGCATATGGTGTTATGATATCAGATATTCGTTGATACTCCACCCATGAGTGCACTTGAGAAATGGAGGCGGCGAAGGTTTTAGGGTTTAAGCACACAGAGAGAGAGAGAGGGGAAAGAGAACGAGTACGCCTTTAGCAGAAAAACAGAGAGTTGGAGCGAAAAGAAGTGGAGTAGTGGGAAGGATATAGACAAGAGTACAAAGATTTCTTTCAAAAAAACCGCTACGTATT
This sequence comes from Calophaca sinica, assembly GCA_037113605.1. NCBI lineage: Eukaryota > Viridiplantae > Streptophyta > Magnoliopsida > Fabales > Fabaceae > Calophaca > Calophaca sinica. The sequence continues at coordinate 25,764,620 of CM073730.1, read as the reverse complement.
TCCACATGAAATTTAAATCAAAAAGAAAATAAAATAAAAATTCGCTTTTCATTAAATGCAGACGCCAAAATAAAAGTAGAAAATTTTATCAAGAACGTGAAATAATCATGACTCAAGAGGTATGATGAGACGCTTGAGTCCGTAACACGGTGACACGTGTGGGTGTGCTCTGACGCACGCAACGACTTTACCGGATGATGAGTTATGATGCGATGACAAATAAGATGCAGATGCACATACATGCTACGCCATATCGATGTGAAATTTAGCTTATTATCGACACGAGATTAATCATTCTTTTATAAGATGAAAGTTTAAATTCTTCTTATAAAATTGAATCTATCTTCAGCAAGGGGTTTTGTAAATATGTCACCTAATCGATGATCGTGTCTACAAATTTTATTTCTAAAATACCCTTGAACATAGTCTCTTATAAAATGATGCTTAATCTCAATGTGCTTTGCTCTAGAATGCAATATTGGATTTTTTGTCGACATATGGGCGTATGTATTATCACGTAAGATAGGAATGTTACTCTTTTATCAAGTAGTCTTCAAGTTGATACTCATCCACGTGGCTGAACTCGCAGAACTGTCAGCCGAGATGTATTCACTTTCGCGCTGAGAGTGCTATTGTACTTTGCCTTTGCTTGACCAAGACACAAGATTAGCTCCAAGGAATTGGCAGCCTCCACTTGTGCTTTTTCTTTCAATTCGATCTCCAAAGTCAAGATCACAGAAACCTACTAATTGGTAATCTTTTGATTTCTTTATAAAGCAAAACCAAGATTAGTAGTTCCTTGTAAATATCTAAATATTCTTTTAACAAAGACTTATGTGATTCTCAGGATCTGATTGAAACCTAGCACACAAAGATCAACATAATATCGTGTCTCGTCAGAAGATAAAGTAGAGATCCAATCATACCTCTCAGATAGCTTCGATCTACCTTCTACCAATTTCATCTTTATCGAGAGAGTGTAGGATGCATAGGCGTTCATCGGCTTGCAATCCAAAGATCTTGAATTTCTTCAATAATTCTTGATGTATTTGCTTTGATGAATATAAATACCATCATTGCATTGCTTGATTTGTATTCCAAGGAAGAACTTCAATTCTCCCATCATGCTCATCTCAAATTCAGCCTGCATAAGCTTAGAAAATTCTTTGCAAAGGCTTTCATTAGTAGCTCCAAAATAATATCATCAACTTATATATTTGGACAAGTATGAAATGCTTGTTTGAGGTTTTTCCAAAAGAGTCAGTGTCAACTAAACCTCTAGTAAATCCATTTTCCATTAAAAAGGAACTTAGTCTATCATACCATGCCTCGGGAGCTTGCTTAAGACCATATAGTGCCTTTTTAAGTTTAAAAAACATGTTCAGTGAAATTCAATATCTTCAAAACCGTGAGGTTGTTTGACATAAACTTCTTCGCTTATAAAACCATTTAAAAGCACTTTTCACATCCATTTGATATAAAGTTATCTCATGGCTGCAAAAGAAAGTAAAATGTGAATTGCTTCTAATCTTGCAACAGTGCAAAAGTTTCAAAGTGAAATCAATACCTTCTTCTTGTGAGTAGCCTTGAGCAACTAACCTTGCTTTATTTCTCACAACCTTACCGCCTTCATCAAGCTTATTTCTAAATACCCATTTAGTGCCAATAGCTTGCTTATCTTCCTGGGTAGAGTGATTCTAGCTTTCCAGACATCATTTCTTTGGAACTGATTTAACTCATCTTGCATGGCTAGAATCCACCCTTCATCTTCCAAGGCTTGATCAATCGCCTTAGGTTCCATCTCGTAGAGAAGTGCTAAGTCAAGATGCTCTCTTGAAAGAGGATCTGGTTCTCAGACTTTATCACCGTTTCTCCTAAGATTTGATCTTTTGGATGATTGGTCTTGTACTTCCACTTTTTCTTGCTTTCGCTTCCGCTGGGTAGAATTCTTCGCCTTTTTCACCACCGGATGATGAAGATGTATTTTCACCGTCCTGGCTTTTCACCTAGGTTTAAATCTGAAAATAACTCATCTAGCTCGACATTGCGTTGTCGCTTCTTATCATCAAACTTGACATGAATGGATTCCTTCAATCACAAAGTTTGTTTTTGTTGTATATTCTAAAAGCTTTAGATCTTCGTAATATCCCAAAAAGATTCCTTTGTCACTTGAATCAAACTTACTAAGTCGATCTTTAGTATTCAAGATATAACAAATACAACCAAAAGAATGAAAGTAAGAAATGTTTGGTTTTCTTCCTTTCCACAATTCATAAGGAGTCTTATTCAAAATAGGTCTTATATAAATTCTATTTTGAATATAACAAGCTATGGTTTATCGCTTCGTCACTAAAAATGTTTCGTGAATATCGCCTTCATTGATCATGGTCCCGGCCATTTCGGAGGGACCTATTTTTCCTTTCTACAACACCATTTTGTCGAGGTGTTCTAGGAGAGGAGAAATTGTGGGAGATGCCGCTTTCTTCACAAAATTTTTGAAAGTTCTCATTTTCAAATTCTCCCCATGATCACTTCTAATAGAGGAAATGCAAATGCCTTTTTCATTTTGAACCCGATTTGTAGAAAAACAAGAAATACCTTATAAGACTCATCCTTGTGGACAAGGAATTTAACCCATGTCCATCTAGTAAAATCATCAATAATGACTAAACCGTATTTCTTTCCAAATAAAGAGGTTGTCCTTGTGGGACCAAAAAGATCAAGATGTAAAAGTTCAAGGGTCTAGAAGTTTTGAAACAATATTTTTTAAATGAAAGCGAGGTTTTAACTTGTTTTCCTTTTTGACAAGCTTCACAAAGGGCATCGATTTGTACTTAAGATTTGGTAAGCCTTTAACAAGATTGTGCTTGTTTAACTTTGAGATTAACCTCAAGTTGGCATGACCTAATTTTTTGTGCCAAATCCATCGCTTCATCTTCAATGCACATAAGACACTTGACATCTTGTTTTTCAAGTTCGTAAAGATCAACTTTATAAACATTTTGTTTCCTCTTTGTCAGAAAGAATATTGATCCATCATTTTTGCTCTTACTAAACATCCAGCTTTCAGAATATGACTTCATAACCATTGTCACATAATTGACTTATGCTCAATAGATTATGTTTCATTCTTCAACATATAAAACATTATCAATAAGGAAGAGAGCCTTTACCTATCCGACCAATTCCAACTATTTTACCTTTCTCGTTTCCTCCGAAACCAACGAATCCACCTTCTCTAGGTCTTAGTTCTTGGAACATATGCTTTTCTCCCGGCCATGTGACGCGAGCATCCATGCCTCAAGTACCAGGATCGTGTGTTGAATTTGTTGCTAAGCATGTCTCAAGAACATAGATTATTTTATCTTTAGGTACCCATATTTTTTGGGTCCTTTCTTGTTAGTTCTAGAAGGAGGCTTATCCTTCTTAGTTTTAAAAACATTACATGCACTTTTCAAATGACCGCATTTATTGCAAAGAAGTACAATATAAGCATTTACTACGGCTATGGGATTTATCGATGCTGAATTATTTTCTAAAATGGTTTCATCCTGGTATATAGCCAAGACCATGAGTTGTCGCTTTGATCGACACCTGCATCATTGAAGCTTGCTTGCTTCGAAGTTACACTCTCTCGCAAGAAACTTTTGAAATGCTTGTTCGTAGTCATTTGATTTGCAACAGATCGTCAGAACTACGTAACTCTTAGCTTGAGAGCTCTCGGCCTGGTTGCTTGCTAGCTTCCGACGCTGGTTATCCACTGCATCGACCCGATTTTCGCCACTGGTTCTCTTTAATGAGTACAGAGTTTTCATTGGCGTAAAGAATGAAAAAATCTTGTGATAGTTTTAAAAATTTCTTTTTCAAATTCTTGTACTCAAGTAGAGCAAGGGCGAGTCCTTAAGAAGATCATCAAAAGCAAGTTGAAGTTCGCAGTAGGAGTCATATACTATTACCTCTTCAACATCTTCTTCGACTAATGTCCGTGTTCCGCCATGAGAGCAATGTGAGCTTCTTTCTTTATCTTCCTCGAGGAGGATAAGTCAAGATCTTCCATGTCGCTTACGAGACCTTTCTTCTTTTCTTGAAGCGAGCTTCTGTGGACTTCTTAAGATTAGGACACTTGATTTGAAATGTCCAGTTTACATTCATAGCAAAATGACTTGGGCTTTGTCTTTGCTCTCCTTCTTGTCCTTTGAATTTTTCTTCCAAAACTTCCTTCTCAAGTTTCTTTTCTTCCACATTTTCTCGATCTTCTTAGATATGAACGCTAGCTCATCATCCGATTCATCAATCTCCTTCCGGGACGCCCATCGATTCGATTCTTCTTCACCGCAAGGCTTTTGAAGTACTAGTTTTATGATGATTGACTTTAGAGCAATAGACTTACTCTTCTTGGTAGGTTTCTTCTTCATTTTGCTCAAGTTCATGAGCTTTCAACGAACTCATAAAATCTTCAAGTCGAAGAACATTTAGATCTTTGCTTCTTGAATAGCAAAAGTGACTTTGGGTCTCCACCGCTTAGTCAAGCTTCTAAGATCTTTCTAACATGATCGTGTAGTATAGCTTTTCCAAGGGCCTGCAACCCATGAACTAGTGTTTGGAACCTTCCAAACATAGTTTCAATGTTCTCTCCATCTTCCATTTTAAATAGTTCATATCTGTGAACCATCATGCTAGCTTTTGTTTCTCTTACTGGGCAGAGCCCTCATAAGACAAAAACAAGAGAATCCCAGACTTTTTGGCAAAGATCAAATCCTGCCACATTTGTCATATTCTCTTTCTGTTACAGCACGTATGAGAATAAATCTAGCCTCTGGTTTGTTTGATATCTCTTTCCTCGATCATCGCACTGGCTTTCTCTAGGTATTGCAACACCAAGGGCATTAGCGGAGAAATGTATCCGCCTTCAATTATATCCCACAAATCAAGATTTTGTGCCTCAATGAATGCTTTCATCTTATCTTTCCAAAGAATCAAATTTTTCTCCATTGAATAGAGGAGGATCTGGTCATATGACCACCTTCAAAGAGACATGTTCACAATATATAATCTTTTCTTCGACATCATAAGTGCTCAACCAAGAGGCCGAGCTCGATACCAACCTAACATGAACACAAGAAGGGGGTTGAATTGTGTTCAAAACTTTTCGTGAAACTTTATGTTAAAAACACTTAGAATAAAAGTTTCTCAAAACTGCTTTGATAATCTGATGGTGAAAATAAACCAGACGCTGAAAATCGCTTTCAGAAAACTTGTTTTTAACACAACAAGATAGAAATGAATTGAAAGCAGAAAGCAGAGACATGTAAATTTATACTAGTTCACTACCAAACCGGTAGCTACGCCTCAGTCCTTCGCCCCTCAAGGATTTTCCACTATAATCAGCCTGACATAATTTCCTCAAGAGTATTTACTGTCACAACTTGACAATACTCTCAACTTCTCAAAACGACTCAGTATAGTCGAGCCTTTGAGGATACAGCCCAGACTAGGCCAAAATAAACTTATACAAGTGAGTTGAAATTGAAAATAACTCTGCTGCAGAGAGGATAAAAGATTAAGCTCAACTAAAGAAAACTTTCTTAAAGAAAAGTGGCCTGACGTCGAATTCAGTTCCAAGAGTCCGTAGACTTGATTGCCATAAGCAAAGTGTAATGTTCTGCCAGACTTCAGCAGTTTTTCAATGTAACGTTCTCTCTATTCTTTCTTCAATGGATACCATGAGGTATATATAGGAGTTCCAAGGATATGACCGTTAGAGTAAAAATGGCTCCTAACCATTGACTAGAGTAAATTCAAAAATGCTGTCTCTATCTTGCTTTGCAGAGAATCTCCCAAAGAGTCCATGTTACCGCTTTTTCTTGTCTCAGACGATTTTTGTCTTGTAGTTAAAGATTTCAACTTTGATATCTCAGATAATCGATTTTAGTGCTCAAGATCAATTTTGAGATCCGCTCCAAAGACTTCGAGAGGTAGAGCAAAAGAACGTGACTAACACGTGATTTGAAGTGAGGTTCAGACGCCGTCGAGTTGGAAGTTCTGACGCTGCTCAAAGTTGGAAGTTCGGACGCCGTAGCAATTTGATACATAGTGTATAAAGAGGAATTTTGCATCACTAGGATGAGTTTGGATGTCGACAAATAGAATGAATCCTTCTCTTGAGAATTACTTTCTTCTTGCTTGAGTGGCTTAGAAAATACATATTATTAGTATCTGCACACTTCAAAAAATGTTAGAACATAAATTGTTCTCTTGTGAATATTTTGTTATCATCAAAATTAATGAGAGTCTAAACATCTCAATCGTTTAGGTTCCAACACTTTATTCATGATAGATGGAAAATTACATTGAGACTTTTGAATAGTGTCATAACACCATGAAGATGGATGACCTAGTCTACAATGACATACATTGGAAAGAGAAATAGTTTGTGAAACCGAGTTTACAGCAGAAATAGAAGTATGTGGAACAGAAACAAAAGCACCATTTGAAGAGTTTTAGTGAGCTTTGTAACAGAGATAATATTGATAGAGAAATGTTCAACAAATAGAACATCATATAATATCAAGGAATCATTCAAAATAATGGTTCCTCTATACAAAGCAGAAGCAGATTTGCCATTTGGCAATGCAACAGAAATCGGTTTAATGGCTCTGTAAGAAACAAACAAATCTAGAGAATAGGTAAAATGATCTGTGACACTAGAATCTATTATCCAAGAGCATTTACTTGGATCAGGTTGGACAGAAAGGTGATGAGAACTGACTAAATTGGAAGAGCTAACCGCATCAGATGAACCAGTAGCAGTAGCAATGGATTTTACAGCATGTAGCATGGCCATAAGGTTCTGAATTCGGTCTTTACTCATGCTAGACAAAAAATTAGCCATATCAGAGTCAATATTTGGATCAGAATTCTCAGTGGAGACATTATTCACAGCCTTTATAGACTTCCAGCCAAGTGGAAACCCATGCTTGATGAAACATGTGTCAATAGTGTGGTTAGTGCGGCCACATTGTGTACACTGTCTAGCATGACCTTGTTTCGAAGAATTGAATTTGTAATTGGACTTGCCTCGACCCTGAGATGCAGGAGCAGAACTCTGCGAATTCAAAACAGTTGGAGTAGGTAGCACACCAATGTTCAATTGGCATTCTTGTTGAAGAATCATAGAAAAAACTTTATCCAGGCTAGGGAGAGGATCAAGCATCAGAATTTGAGAGGTTGCCGATGTGTAAGAATCATTCAGTCCATTAAGAAAACATAGAACAGTATCATATTCATGGTATTTTTGAAATGTGGTAGCATTTTTGCAAGAACCAGTAGGAGATGAATCACAAGTAGGAGTCGGACAAAAATTGAACAATTCATCCCAAAGAATTCGCAATTTTGTAAAATAACTTGTGACTAAAATATCACCTTGCTTCATGGAAAACAGATCACTGTATAATCGAAGAATTCAAACATTATCTCCCTGAGAAAAACGGTTACGCAATGCGGTCCATACCTCAGAGGCTTGAGTTAACCATAACACACTGGTGGCAATTTCTTGAGAGACCGAATGATTGATCCAAGAACGGATCAAGCTATTGCATCGTTTCCACGAACTGAAATTCAGATCTTGTTCGCTAGGTTTAGAAATGATGCCGTCAACAAAACCTAGCTTGTTCTTCATTTCTAACACCATAATCATGGCCTGAACCTAACCATGGTAATTCGAACCATCAAGAACGGCCGCAACGAGCTTTGTGGAGGGATTCTCGTTAGGATGCACATAGAAAGGATTGGAGAAATCCTGAGCGATGATGCCAGAGGTGGTGGAAGGCGTAACGGTGGAAGTAACGGGGGCAGTAGAAGATGCCATGGGAGATGAAGATGGAAGAATTCACCGAACGAAAAGTTGTTGAAGAAAACGAGAGAAGATTCATGAAGAATCCAGAGAAAACGAGAGCGGAAGAAAGAGAACGATGAGAAAATTCTTTAACAAGCTAATACCATGTTAAACACAAAGCAATTTGTGAAATGATTTTCTCAATTTCATTATGAATAGAGTGTTACATTATAAACATAAATAACTAACTGTAGTTAACAAACTGACTGCATCAGTTAACAAACTAATTGCTAACTAAGTAACTAATTAGCTTGCTGACTTAGCATAAAATACAATAAATTGATTATCTTAACAATTATGCATGCGCATGTACGACAGATATAGAGCGAGATGGATACTGTACACTAGTAGAATTTTCGTCATTTCCTGCGGAATTTCCTGCAGAATTTTGATCCCAGGTAATTAATAGACAAGTATAAGCCGAGACACCAGCTCGAGGCATTATGCAGCCAGCTGCCAAGGATTGCATTTCATTCAATTGATTGTTTTAATTGATTGCATTGATTCGATTGTATTGTGCATATCAGCTGTAATTTGGTCCTTTGACCAAATCTGATTGTGAGCTTTTTTGCCTTGCCTTTCTTAGCTGATATGCTGTAATTAGCATTTATGTTTTGATCTTTTACTGATTTGAATTGTAATCTATATAAGACCACTTTGGCCATGTGAATAAAGTGGGGAATTATCAATGCTATTATGGTATTCAGAGCTCTATATGCTTAACAGCATTATTTTTTGATCCTCTTGCTTCCTGCACCTTTGCTTCTTGCATTTTTTTCTTTTCCCTTCTGCATTCCTTCACCATGTCTGCAGTCCCTAGTATTGAGGGTTTGTTTGCACTGAATGCTCTTCTTCAGCTTCACATCAAGCTTGATGGTGAAAACTTTCAGGCTTGGAGAATCCAATTTCAGGCTTTGCTCACAGGTTATGACCTTATTGGTTATATTGATGGCACAAAGCCATGCCCAGCCCAGCATCTCAGCAACAACTCTGCTCAACCTAACCCTACATTCTTCAAGTGGGTTCGGCAGGATCAGTTAATTGTGCATGCCATTATTTCCTCAGTCACAACAACAGTTGTGACTCACCTTGCCACAGTCAAACTGCCAAACAAGCATGGGATACTCACCATACCATGTATGCCAACCGATCTAGAGTTCATGTGATGACTCTGAAGCACAAGATCTCAACATTCACCAAAGACACCCTCACCATGGCAGCATACCTGCAGGGTATCAAGGCCATTGCTAATGAATTAGCAATCATTGATCACCCTCTTGAAGAGACTGATCTGGTCATCCATACTCTCAATGGTCTTAGCAATGAGTATCATGACATTGCAGCTATCATGCGCAGTAGAGAGACCGATGTTCCCTTTTCTAAACTCCATGAAAAACTCATGGACTATGAATCTATCATCCATCATGACCAGCAACTGATCACATCATTGCTACTGCAAATGTTGTGTCCCACGGTAGAGGCCAGAGTTCCAGGCCATACTTCAACTCCAAGCATCCTGCACAAGCTCACCACATGGAGAACAAGGTGGTCTGTCAGTACTGTGACAAACCGGGTCACATTGCCCACAATTGCTTCAAGATAAAGAGCTACCCCAAGAGAAATGGCAACAAACCAATAGCCAATGTTGCCACTCACCACCCAACACACCAAAATGCAAGCTGGATCATGGATACTGGTGCCACACATCACATTACGCGAGACCTATAGCAGCTGACCCTTTCAAACCCATACCCTGGCTCAGATAAAGTTGTCATAGGTGATGGCTCAGGTTTGCACATAACTCACACTGGCCAAACATCTATATCTACCAAAACAAAACCCGTTTATCTCAATCAAGTTTTGTCTGTGCCTGACATTCATTCTAATTTGCTTTCTGTTTCCAAATTATGCAAATCAAATAATTGCTCAGTTGAATTTTTTCATGATTATTTTGTTGTGAAGGATTTGAATTCGGGTTAAGCACTGATGTGGGGACCTCTTAAGCAAGATCTTTATCACCTGCCCACCCCATCCATCCCTCACAGCTCACCACAGGCATTCACCACCAGCATCCAATCCACCACTACATGGCATCATAAGTTAGGATATCCTTCCCTCAAAATAATGAAGCATCTCGTGGACAACCAGCATATTCCAATAAAGTCACCACCCTCTCATGAATGTAGTTCCTGTCATTGTGCCAAAAGCCACAAGCTACCCTTCTCCAATCACCATCTTACTAGTAGTAGGCCCTTGGAACTCATTTATTCAGATGTATAGGTATCAGCCCCAATTAGGTCCTTAGATGGCTACTCCTATTATGTAGTCTTTGTTGACCATTTTTCTAAGTATGTATGGCTGTATCCAATGAGAAATAAATCTGATGTTTTCACCATTTTCTTGCAATTCAAGTCTATTGTTGAGAAATACTTTGGTTTGCCAATAGTTTCCTTCTTCTCTGATAACGGTGGTGAATTCATGAAATTAAAACATTTCCTTGCTAACAATGGCATCTTTCACTTCACCACACCTCCACACACACCTGAAATAAATGGCTCAGCTGAGAGGATGCATCGACACATTATTGAAACTGGCCGAGCACTCCTTCATTATGTCAAATTATCATCTCATCTTTGGTCATTTGCCTTTGCCATAGTAGCCTACCTCATTAACAGGATGCCAACTCGCACTATCAAAATGCTTAGTCCATATGAGGTGATGTTTCAAAAACCACCTGATTATCGCAAACTCCACTCCTTTGGTTGTTTGTGTTTTCCATGCTTGAGACCCTATACCAAAAACAAACTCCAACAAAGGTCCTCACCTTGTATATTCCTCGATTATTCTACCTCCCAATATGCCTTTGTGTGCCTTGAACCCACCTCAAATAAAATTTATGTCTCTAGGCATGTCAAATTTGTTGAGGACTCCTTCCCATATCAATCACTGATTCAGCCTCTCAATTCACCCAATCTATCACCTATCATTGATCCATCCTTACATTCCATCATTCCTACACCTCTCAACCAAAATAACACTCAATCACCGGACCATACTATCTCAATACCGAGCCCACCTGCAGCCACTGCACAGCCACAAAGATAAGCAGAGTTTTCTGCAGCAGCTCCTGATTCGGTTTCAACTGCTTCCCAAATATCACAGTCAAGTAATCAATCAACTTTGCATACTTCTCAGAATTTAGATCCTACTGACAATTTCAGAAGTCATTCCATGGTGACTAGGTCACAAAACACATATTTAAGCCAAAGACACTGCTTGCGGCCACAAACCATAGCCTCCCTGAGAATCTTGAGCCATCCACAATCAACCAAGCCCTCAAGATACCTCATTGGAGCAAGGCATGTTCAGAGGAGTTTGATGCTCTATTAAAAAATGGCACATGGGCATTGGTGTCTGGAACTAACACTACTAATCTAGTATGTTGCAGATGGCTTTTCAGGATTAAAAGACATCCGAATGGCACCATAGCTAGATACAAGGCCAGGCTAGTAGCAAAATGGTATACTCAACAATCCGGCATTGACTTCAAGGAAACATTTGCACCAGTGATCAAACCTCAAACCATAAAAGTTGTTCTCGCCATAGCTCTAGCCGGTGGATGGTCACTACATCAAATGGATGTTAACAATGCCTTTTTACAAGGCCAACTCTCTGAACAAGTACTTATGCAACAACCTCCAGGTTTTATGCATCCAGAATTTCCAAACCATGTGTGTAAACTCAAGAAAGCCATTTATGGACTAAAGCAAGCACCAAGGGCTTAACATGATTCTCTTAAGTCATTTGTTCAATTCTATGTATTCAAAACTAATCTTACTGATTTGTCCTTATTCATCTATGACAAAGAAAGAGTGCAAGCCTATCTTCTAGTGTATATGGATGACTTACTGCTCACTAGCAGCTCCAGGCAGTTTCTCACCAAGTTTATGCAAGAACTCTCCATTAAATTCTCACTCAAACAACTTGGATTCCCTCATTACTTCCTTGGAATTGAATTAATTCCCACTGTTGATGGACTCCTCCTTTCTCAACATGGTTACATTCGGGAGATCCTAAAGAAATTCAATATGGATGGTGCCAAACCCACACAAACACCCTTATGCTCAACTACATCTTTGAAACTGCATGATGCTTTAGCAGCTACATACTCAAAATAGTTTCGCAGCATCATAGGTGCCCTGCAATACACCACACTTACCAGGCTAGACATCTCCTTCTCCATTAACTAACTGTCCCAATTCATGCATAAGCCCACTCAAATTCATTTCCAGCAGCTCAAGAGATTTCTAAGGTACCTCAGACTCACACTAAACCATGGCTTACATCTAAAGAAACCAACAAATCTGCATTTACAAGCCTATAGTGATGCAGATTGGGGAGGAAATCTGGATGACAGGACTTCAACCTCAGCATTCATCATTTATCTTGGTGGGAACCCGGTCTCATGGTCTCATGGCTATCTAAGCGACAAAGAACAGTGGCCCGGTCCTCAACAGAGGCTGAGTACAGGTTTGTGGCCAATGCAACTGCTGAAGTTATGTGGTTGATTAATTTACTGCATGAACTCGGTTTGAAACCTACAATGCCTACTCTCTATTATGAAAATATTGGAACCACCTATCTATGTGTCAATCCAGTGTTTCATTCAAGAATGAAACATATAGCACTTGATTATCATTTTGTCAGACAAATGGTTCAAATCGGCAAGCTAAGGGTGTCTCATATTTCTACAAAAGACCAATTAGCAGATATCCTTACTAAACCACTACAAAGAGTTCGGTTCATTCATCTTAGAGACAAATTGGTGTAAAAAATGGTGACCCGATTTTGAGGGGGTGTAACATCTCAATTTTTATGAAAATTATTTTATAGTTTTCGACTACTTGAAAATAAATCATAGAGATTGATCACCTCAATGGTTTGTTAAAAGTACGAAAAACTACCAAGATTTATTGTAAACAATTTACTGTTTTAGTAATTAATTCAGATTAACAGACAGTTATGTAGGCGATATCTTTGTTTTTAATATGAATTAATCCCGAAAAATGTGAAAGATTATTGTTTGATTAAAGAAAATTATTTTATTGAAGAGAAATAATTTTCGAGTTTAATAAATATTTTCAAGTCATAGTTTGAATTTTCATGGTTTAGTTATTGTATTAATTATGCATTTTATGTCATATTTAATATGACTATTATTTTAAAGATTTTGTCTTGATAATTTTATTGTTTGAATAATATCTAGTTGATAAGAGAGAGTGAAATTAGTGATCCTCACTAATTTCACGATTTTATTCTTGAGAATTCTATCGAATCTGTCAGTAGTAAACTATTGTGTGTGTTTCTAACTGAAACATGCCCAAAAGTGATCCAAATTTTATAAAATTTGAGATCTTAGCATTTTCCAATATTTATGATTTATTGTAATTTTTCTAGAATTTTTAGGCAACATAATAATATAGGGTGTTTTCTACGCCCAGAACTGCTTTACGGTAGAGTTTTAGCACACAAATCGAGAAAGAGACATTCATAGAAATACTCCTAATATTTTTAGGGAGATTTTGGTTGATTAATAATTTTTGATTATAGAATAATTTATTAGATTTATTTTTGGAGTTTTTGATATAAAAACCTAATATCTGTGGCTTGGCACTGTCGGCGAGCGCTGACAAACGAAATATCTAGATATTTTGGGCCAAGGGGAGATGCATCCAGCCACTTGGGTAGCTGAACCTCATCCTTTAGAACCTTTCTTGACAAGTGCTGCAAGATGATTGGTTAAGTGATAATTGTAGTTAGTTAGTTTAGTTAGTTTGTAACTAGTTGGTTAGTTTCCAACTAAATGAACAAAAATTCTTCCTTCCATGTCCCTACCTGATTTCGTGGCTCTCCCACACAGCCAAGATCAGCCTCATTCACTCCTCCATTGTTGAAGAACTTAAGAAAAAACTTGAAGAGGAAAGCTTGGGTTTTTGGAAGTTTTGGAGATCAAAGTGTGCACCCTTGTTTCCTTTCATCTCCACCCTTGTTCAATCATCATCTATACTCTTGGTAAGCTCCATAAACCTTTCCTCATCTCTCTTGGGTTCCATGATATGGGTTTTGAAGGTTTTAGGAGTTATTTTGGAGTTATGGTGCTTGTTTTGGCTAGTATTGTATGATAGCTTCATAACCCCTTATTTCCTTCCATGATTAACCTTGTTCTTGATGTTTTAATTTTGCAAAACCCTAACCCCTATTCTGGCCGAGCCTAGGGGCTGTTATGAGAGTTTATTCTTGACTTATTTTTGTGGTTTTGGAGTTAGTTTTGATGAGTTATACTTGCTAAGTTTGGAAACTAGTCAATATGCATGTTTTACAAAAGTTTTGAGAAATAAAATTGTTTGATTAAGGGGCTGGAACCGTGGCCTAAATTATGGTTTTGAGGGATGTTTGAACTTGATTTTAAAGTATGTTAGGTGTTAAGGAAGTTAGTTTTTGGTTAAGGATTTAAATCTATAAGGATGTGCAAGTTTAAAGCTTTGAAAAAAATTGTTTGAAACAAAATTAATTTGAGGGCTGTTTTGTGGTTGTGAAAATAGCAACCTTTGTAGTGTTAAATGAGTTTTATGAACTTGTTTTTATGGCTTAAAGGTATTACAATTAGTAGATATTAGCTTATGAGTTAAAGGCTAACAAGTTGGCATGATTTAGGAGTTAAAGATTTGAAAACCTTGAAGTTGTTTTGAACTTCCAAAAATCGTGGCCTTCAAGAGTGTTTTGTAACTTGTTCTTGACTTGTATTTATGCTTGAAAATAGTTGTAAAAGTGGTTGATGATTTGATTTTGCAAAACAATTCAAAGAAGCATGATTTTGGAAAAAGTTTTGGGTTATGTCTTAAGAATTGTTTTAAACTTGTAATGAATTTAATTCTAGAATTTTGTGACATGTTTTAGTGCTTTGAAAAATGGTTCAAAGTTGGCAAAACACTATTCATTTGGTAAAACACTATTCCAATTGGTAAGTTTTGGGTTTTAGTATTTTCTAAGTGTGTAGCTTTTGAAAAAGTTTGAAAACTTGCATAGTTTGAACTTGTTTCATGATATGTGACTAGGTGTGAACCAAATGGGATTAAGTGAGTAGTTCTTAGGCTTGGGAACCTTAGAATCGTGGCTGCCCTAGGGGTATTAGGACTTGAGTTTTAGTTCTAATTGATTGAAACTTGCGTTGTTAAGGTTCGTGCCTAAGGCTCGTGTGGGGAACGACTTGACGATAGTTCGAATCTACCTTGCTTGGATTGTTAAAGCGCCCAAGGTAAGGGAAATTCTTACATAATGAGTTTGGGCTTTTCGCCTTGTGTGTTGTTTGTTTGATTGTTGATTGATTGTGTGGTAGTACTTATAGTAGTACTATGTGCTGTTGAGATGTTGTAGCATAGTATTTGTGTATTGATTTGGCCCTGTGTGTAATCTTTGAATTATATTGTGTGACTTAAATCATATTTGATTGATTTAATTGGACTTGAAATTGATGATAATATGTAGCATGTTCTTGGCCCTGTGTGGCATAATGATTTGTATTGTGTTCCTTCAATCACCTTGGATTTCATTGGAACTTGGTATTGATTTGAAATATGAAAAAAGATTATTGTTGTAATGGATTAATTAACAATGTGTTGATCGACTACTATTGGTTGACGATTTACATCGGTAAATCGATCTGCGATTCCTGAAGCGAATTCGATTTAAGTAAACAAATTGTTAAGAGCGTTTTGATTTAAAAGTAGCGTGAGGGTTTTAGTGCAACTAGCGAGAGCTTGCAAGGAAATTTCAATGGAATAATAGTAGAAAAGAACTTGAAATAAATAGTACAATTTGCAGCGGTTGAGTTAAATGATGCGCTGGGAAAATTACGGCTAGAAAGACTTGGTAATTAAGAGTGTTACTCACTCTGCTTTCACTGGGAATTCTTCAGTGTGTTATTTAGACAACTAGGATTTCAATAACCTAATGTTAAAAAGTATTTTTAGACACATAGGAGTGATGTAAACGGAGAAAGAGATTTCAAAGATCGAGCTTTTGAAAGAATAAAACATAGGGAACCTAGTGTTCCCCCATTGAGCATATGGGCCATGTGTCTGTCTTTGGGACTTAATGTCACGCTGCGTCGCATTTTCTTGATTAAGGATTGGATACAGTGTTCCGTATGGCGTGCCTAGTATCTTAACCTAAAAGTTGAGCCTAGTGTTCGCATTCGTGTCTGAGTTACGATCTAAGATTGGGACTAGCGTTCCGCAATTGAACACCCGGACCTTGTGTCCTGTGTTGAACTCTTAGTTAATTGAGATTTGAACACCCACTAAGTTGAGTGAGTGAGGGTTTGTCGATCCGCGTTGATTAATTAAAGCATTACTCGGGCACTCACTACGGTGAGCATGCCACATTGTAGAATTTGTTTGGATATCACTTGGGCGTTCACTAAGGTGAACATGCCATATTGTTGAATTTGTTGGATATCATTCGGGTGTTCACTACGGTGAACATGCCATATTGTTGAATTTGTTGGATATCACTCGGGCGTTCACTACGGTGGACATGCCATATTGTAGAATTTGTTGGATATCAATCGGGCGTTCACTACGGAGAGCATGCCATATTGTTGAATTTGTTTTGATGCATACTAACCATTGAGCATCGACACTCGGAGCGTTTGATTGGTCTTAAAGACTTCAAAAGACGAGTTGTCATGTCACTCGTAGCGTTTGATTGGTCGTACAGACTTCAAAACGCGAGTTGACACTACATCGCCTAAGTAGAGGCAAGCCAAAGTAGTGGCAAGCCTAAGCAGAGGCTATTTTGTTTGGACGTTGGGAAAGTAGTCCCACACATCTGGCCGACCTATTAAAGTGCCGGTGTATGCAACTCCATCTTGCATTGACATGCATAGCTAACCACATTTATGATATGTGATGAATTGTTTGATGAATTGGATATTGTGATGACTTGATCAACACCATGTTGATAGATTTGCTGCTCCGTGCAATAGTTGATATTATAGTGACTTGATTGTTGATCTGTTGGTTGTTTTGGTTGCTCGCATGCAATGCTTGATATACCATCTTTGATTGTGCGGTCTATTAAATGCGTTATATGTATATAAAAGCATGTTGTTGTATTATATATGTATATATTGTTTGCATGCGACATAGCCTATGATAAACTTCGTGGACAAAGGATTTACCCTTGCCTTTGTTATTGGATTGAATGTCCTTATGGGCGTCACTTCAGATGGAGTTCATGGTATTGCTGATTTAGTCTTCGGGAGCATTGAAGATTGAGCCAATGGAGGAAGATTCCTCTTAGTGCTTAGTGTTATGGTCTTCTTTGAAATTTGTTTCGATGAAGAGTTGTAGTTGTTAACCCGACAGCTTAGGATTTTGTATTTGTTGTTTTGTAATTACTCTTTTCAGAAAACTTTGCCTTAGTGCGAAATGATTGTGTTATGTGAAGTATTATCTTGTGATGCATTATACTCTGATATTTGCGAAAGTCTAAATTGGCATCATTTAGAAAACTGTAGTACTCTATGTCTCATTTTGAAAAGGGTTTCAAAGGAAAGAAAATGAAAAAAAAATTACTCCTATTTTTCCACTGCGAAATACATAAGAGTACTCTTTAACTGAAAGCATACAAGCATTAAATGTTTTCAGTATTAGATTGGGTTGCGCAGTAGCGCTCCGATAATGGGGTGTTACAGGGGGCGTAATAGACAAGTATAAGCCGAGACACCAGCTCGAGGCATTATACAGCCAACTGCCAAGGATTGCATTTCATTCAATTGATTGTTTTAATTGATTGCATTGATTCGATTGTATTGTGCATATCAGTTGTAATTTGGTCCTTTGACCAAATCTGATTGTGAGCTTTTTTGCCTTGCCTTTCCTAGCTAATATTCTCTAATTAGCATTTATGTTTTGATCTTTTACTGATTTGAATTGTAATCTATATAAGGCCACTTTGGCCATGTGAATAAAGTGGGGAATTATCAATCCTATTAGTAATTTCCTGCAGATTTTTTCCGCAGCAAACGCTGGCAATTCCGCAGTAACGCGTGCCCTGAATATTTTTCCTTGTTTGGAACTTTCCTGCGGATTTTCCTGCAAATATTTCCTTAGCAAATTCCACAGCAAATGTGTTTTCCAGGTAAACTGATTTTTTATTTTAGTTTGGATATTTTGTATTTAATACCCATACACGAGCACTTCCTTCGTCCTTCTTACCCTGTCAAGTCTTAATTAGGCTTTTTAAATTCACATATATGCTCACTCCAAAAGACACTCGAATAAACAAAATTGTGTACATAAAAATAATTTTCTAAATGTCAACGTATTTAATATCTAAGTTCCCCTAAAGCTTTGAAAATAATCCTTACAAAACACAATGAAGTAGTAGCATTACAAAATCATAACATATCAAATGTCAAATATATGATATATTCAAATACAATTTAACTTGAAACCTATTCGAGATGATCACTAAAATCATCATTATCGTCTTCATTTTCATTGTTGTAATTTTGGGGCGATGGGGGTGGACGAAAAGATGGTGCAACAAATCCAAGATGTTCCATTAAAGCAGTAACTTGTCTTTTAGTCTTAGTTAACTCTTGTCTCATTTCCATCTTTTCTTGCTCATTTCTTTGGAATTGTCTTTGGAGGGATTCATTTAATGCATGAATTTGGCTCCTTAGAGCATCAACCTCCTCAGAATCTGGCTTCTTTGTTTTACTTGTTGAAGATGGAATGAGTGATTTTGTCACAGAGCCCAAACTAAAGACCCTCCCCTTCTTCTTACTAACTGTATCTACCCATATATCCAAGTCAGATGGCATCTCAATGGATGGTTGACTATCAGCTCCATCGTCTCCCGGAGGAACTGTTAAATTCTGAGAAGATAACCTATTCTTTTTTTGTTCAAATTTATCCTACATAAATGGTATACAACATTCAATCTCAATAAAATAAGGAAGGATATTCAATCTAACAAATAATCTTACATAACTACCACCTAATCATACAAATACATATGTTAAAATTAAGCATAAGACTTACATAAGCAGCTTTAGCATGAACACCCACCCAACTTTGATCTTTTTTCCGTTGAGTACGAAAATAAAAATCAGTCAACGATGGATCGGTCCCTTTTTCCTCCTTCTGCAATTGATAAAATATGTTTTAATATCATTAATTTGAAAACAAATTATAAAATATAATAACATTTTAATAATACCATTCTCTTCCAATGCAAACAATGAGGAATTGATCCATTGGTATGAAGAGATGCACCATCCATAGACTCACGGTTTCTTTGATTTATTACAGACTTCTTTTTGAATCTTGAAGACCCCTAATAGGACTTCAGTTGGGCCCATGTAGCCTCTCGGGATGGCTTGACTTCTTCATAAACTTCATGATGCCATTGAAACAAGCCTGTGACATGTTGTGTTTAGATTTTATACTCAACATTTCAACAGCAACAGACAACTCTGATGCATTTTGACATCCTGAATACAATGGTCGTTGAGCGGAATTAAATATTGCATAAAATTCGGCAGCTTTCATATTTGGAGGTTCCTCTTCATCTAAATGCTCATGAGTTATACTGGCCGCATCAAACACCATATCCTGATGTCTTCCAACATGCTCATAACCCCATCGTTGACTGCTACTACTAGACGCATCCATATCAGTATCAACATTAACACGAGGGAGTTCCTCTCCATGGGATGTCCAATGCCAATATCCAAGTGTAAACCCTTTTTGGTGAATATGAACATTGACTTCTTCCAGGGTTAAGTGGTCCTCATTTTTACATAGCTTACACGGACACCTTATCACACCTTCAATCAAATACTTCTTTTGTCGGCAAGCAAAACCAATAAACTCTTCAACACCTTTTAAAAATGCAGTAGTATATCCCCTTCGGCCGAGAAGAAGCCTGTCATACATCCATGTCCGGTGTGCAGGCACTTCCATTTGCAGCTCATATGAAAAGTAACTGAAAGAATATTTATTAGGGAGTTGTCTCCATTTGCAGCTCATATGAAAAGTAATTCAAACAGAAGTGAGGCTAACCATTCCAAAAAAAAAAGGTACAAATCAAATTTCCAGTTATATGTCTCCTTAAGGAAGAGCATAAATAAAATAAAAAAAATTAGAGAGATAGGATCTCTCTATTAGTGAAAAAGGCAACAAATAATTAACTAATACTCTCATCTTATGCACAGACACACAACCTAGTACAAGCAATGTACAAGCAATATAGTTCATGACAATGCAGTTCAAAACAAATGACACAAATTCATATTTAAACAAGACCTTGAATATACACACACGCTAGTCATTACATAGCACACAACCAGAACCAACTAGATGGTGGGTCATAAAAATCATAATTAGTCAGTATAAATAAAAGGCCAATTCCTTAAAGTGAGGCTAGCAATAGCACAGAAATGGAAACAAGCTATATTAGACCAGCACTTGTATAAATTGCCAATTACAAGCATTTTCTGATTTTCATATTTTAAGTTATTTTATGTTATTTCAATAAAGAAGTGACACACTGATTGGTAAAAGAAAATTGACGAACCTTGAGCTTGAGACAGTGAAAGTGTGGAACTCGCTTAAAGAAAATTGAAGGTCAAGGAGATGAGGAAAAGGAGTAGAGGGCACTGAAAATGGAGGCAGGTGACAATGGCGCTGTCAGCTCGACAGGCTTTGCAGAAAGTATAAACAAAAGAAATGAGTACCGAAGCAAAAACATATTGTCGTACCCTAATTTTGTCCGGCCTCTTTCTTTTAATTTATTTTTGCTTATTAAATTTAGTAGTAGTAATATTAAATAAATAAATAAATAAATAAAAATAATATTTTTAGTCTCATAGAATGAATAAAGAAAATAAAAAAATAAGGCAAAAGAAAGAAATAGAAAAAATAAGGCAAAAGATCATCTTCCATCCCTTTCCTTTTCAGAAAGCATATTTTGGAGAATCAATCAAATCTCCCTTTCTTAATCTCAAACCAAATCACACCAAAATCCCATTTTTTTCGATAATAAGTCTCGATGGAGTGGATTCTGCTGAGAGGAAAACATGGACATCCGGTGACCAAATCAGTGAATGATTCTATTGTCTTCTTCTTCATTTATTTCCTTTATTCAGTTTATTTTGATCCCGATCTTTCTTTGTTTCAGAATGATTCAAAGAATGCTATAAAAGCCTCTCAAAGAGGAGAAAAGGGAGAGGAACGATGACGAGTTTTCATGATCTCGAAAAGAGTCACCAAGAGAGTTCTTGAAGAAAAGATCAAGAATAGAGAAAAAAGAAAAAGAGAGATCTGAAAATGTAAACACTTTTTTTTATTTTCTAGAGTTTCGCTTTTTCTCCTCGTGTAATTCGATCTGTTGCCGAGATAACTATAAACAAGGTTTTTATCTTTTTTTTTCATTCGCTCCAAGTTGCTACCATTCCTATTTCTGTACGATTGTGTATGTAAAAGATTGAATCTTGAGATCTAATACATCATTATCTTCATTATCTATGCTTCTTTCTGATTTTGTATTTTATTTTTAATTTTTTTTATTGCTGTTGTATGATAGGGTTAATTTTGTTTTTTTTCACATAGTTTTATTCAAAATCTATATATTCTTCTAAATTCTACGACAATACTTTCTCTCAAGAAAGTGGTAAATAAAAAAAAAGGTTTTTTCTTTTGATTCTTGTAAACTTGTTTTTTACCTATTATTGTTATTGTTATTAAATTTAGTGGCAAAAATGCTTCCTTTTATTTCTTAATGAATTATAGGAGAAAGAGTATTTAACATGAGTATTTAAATTAGTCACTATAATTACTATAACTAATAAAGAAAGTTCGATTTTTTTCTTATAAAGGAGACATTTTTAAATCTGATTCAAATTAACAATTTTGGCATTAGATCGATTATTTAGCTTTAAGGTAAAATAAAGGTTAATCTTCCTCATTTATGATCTGTTTGTAGAAACCTTAGACTCATGCTTTTTCTTTATGAAATAATTCTTGATAAGGAAAACATGTTTTTTAAAACAATTAAAGGTACCATTTTTATGGGCGTTTTAGGGGTGCTAATTCCTTCCCTATGCGTAACTAACTTCCGAGCTCAAAATCTGGTTCAAAGACCTTCTTTTTTTTATTAACTTCAAAAATATTCAAAAAATAGGTTTTCCAATGTTTCCTATAAAAATAAAATATTGGTGGCGGCTCCATTTAATTTTTAGGGTGGTTGTCACAGCTGTCAACTCCACTGGGGACTTTAGAGAGTTAGACCCCATGATTGTTTATATGATTTGTTTGCCTTATTAAATGAATTATTCCCTTTTTGTTTTTATTCCTATTCGTTCATTTGTATATATGTTTGTATACTTGAATCCTAGGATAGAAAACATGCATTAAAAAAAATCTATTTTTCATTTGTGATTCATACTCTTTCATTTCTTTTTTCTTTCTTGTAAATATTATGTATGTCTATGCACTTGAAACCTTAGGGTAGAAGACATGTATATATATATATATATATATATATATATATATTGTATTTTTATTTATTTTGCAGCAGGTAGTATTTTAGGTTATCGCTCCTTCACACACTTCACTTTATACACTTTTTTTACACACACTATGAGTGGGTGCCCTATACCCGGGTCCGAGTGAACCTTAAGTTAGGAGAGGCTATGTAATGGGTGCTCTGCTGGACGTACGGCCAGTGGGTTCCTATGAAGGCCTCACCTAGAGTTTGGCTTCATTTGAGAAAAAACCATCCTTTAATAATATACTTATTATTGGTGGTAACATTTTCAAATGGGACCCTTGGCTCTGGGGACCTTTTAGATTAATATCTTAAATCCACCCAATGGAAAGGTACATAATATAAACCCTAGATCATTTTAAGGAGCTACCGGCCCATATCACGAAAGGAGCATACCTTATCCCATTTTCCACGTGACAAAAGTCGTATGACCTAAGATCTTAGGAAATACCGGCCTACATCACAAGGGGCACACTCTGCCCATTTTTCCTTCATCCATTTATTTTCCATTCATATTTCAAAAATTGTGAAAGATAATAAATGATATTTTTCTTTAAAAAATATTATTTGTTATTCTTCTTTGCAAAAAAAAAAACACAGTTTCAAAAAAAAAATTCCCTTCTCATTCCTTTTTCCCTTTAAATAAAAAATAAATCTTCAAAAAATGCATTTTCTCTTTTTTAGCAACATCATTGCATTCATTTTATTTTTGTAAAAAAAAAATAAATTAAAAAACGTTTCTCCATTATCCATCATATTATTTTGCATAAAATGTACATAAAAAAAAAACATTCATGACATGCATAATCATGGCATCTTCATAACATAACTCATTTTCCCCCCTCTACAGAAAATAGATACACATAAGCTTTCCCTGCATCCCTACCAGACTCGAGCCCAATCTAGACTCATGGACTTGTTGGAATAGAATCCGCAAGCGATGAGAGAAGAACTCGACCAAATCAATGGTAAGATGGACAAGATATTCGACCTCTGCAGAACTTGAATCCAAAATTGACCACTGATAAGAACCATTCCACCAGCACTAATGAGTATCGAAAGGCTCCCAATGGCCCATCAGGAGACCCCCTAGATCAAGAGTGACTCCAAATTGTGGAAGATATGCTGAAAGCAATTGGATGGGCAAATCATATTGGGTTCAAAGCTTCAGAAGTATGCTTGGTCCTGGACGTGGTGATTCCTCCAAAATTCAAAGTTCCTGAGTTCGTCAAGTATGAAGGCTTAACTTGTCCAAAAAGCCACCTCATCATGTATCGTTGTCAAGATGGCTCTCCTCGCTTCCAAAGAATGATAAGCTCCTAATCCACTTCTTCTAAGAGAGTCTTACCGGCATCCCTACGCCGGTATATGCGCTAGAAAGCGGCAAAATCAACCTGGAATGATTTGGCTAAAGCTTTCATCAAACAAGATAAGTACAATATGGACATGGCTCTGGCCGCTCCGGCTGCAAAACCATGGTAAAAGCGGGCAACGAAAGCTTCAAAGAGTATGCCCAAAGATGGAGAGGATCGCAGTTCCGCGGAACCTCCGCTATCTGAGAAAGAGATGGTTACCACGTTCACTGACACACTTCAACAACCCTTCTATTATCTGATGATGGGAAATGTCTGTTCAAGCTTTTCAGACCTAATCATTGTCGGGGAAAGAGTGGAAGCGGGGATAATAAGCGGAAGGATTGCCAACCTCGATGTTCAAAATCCATCGCGCAGTATGAGCTAAGAGATAGAAGAAGATATAAACGTTGCTCATCACAACATGCCAAGTTGGGGAGTGGGTCATTCAATTGAGAATTGTTGAGGTTTTGAAATACAAAGTGCAAGATCTGATCAACGCCAAGTGGTTGGACTTCAAGAAAGATAACTCTGTTTACTTTTTATGCTTTGCTCCAAGCCCGAGGGCATATCTTGTAAATGGCTCATTATGTTCTCATCTTTTCAGTTCATCAATAAAACTGCAATTTGAATTTTTTCAATTTAGCTCGTAGAATAATGGTAAAGCAAATGCACAAATTATCAAAAGTTAAGTTTTGTGAAGATGTGAGCAATGAGATTTTGAGATGAAGTTTGGCCCTTTTTCTCTATCCAAATACTTATCCCTTGCTACCCCTTTTGAGCCTAAAACGAAATTTTCTTTCAAATACCCTGAATAAGGATCATCCATACAATGAAGAATAGCACAAGTCTCCAATCAAATTTGTCTTTTCATAAAGAAGAAGAGCAAAGTAAGCAATAAGGTATCAAAGAAAATTCAAAGAAATGTCAAAAACGTGTCAAAAACACCTACAAAGATAAAAAAGGAAACCGCAAAGGTGAAACAAATGTGCTAGCAACCAATGAAGTGCATCTTTAGACTAAAGATCCTTATTTCCATAAACCCTTAAACACTTTTTGGGCCTGAAATATCCTTTCTTTCATAACCCTTAACCCCTGGCCACGTTACAACCTTAATAAAGTCCATTCTGATTAAAGTCAAATTGCTCATATTTTCCTAAAACTTGATTTTTGAAAGAGGAGATCCATATAAACTCCTCAGTGCAGTTGCTTTACATAAAAAAAAGAATATAAAATAAAATGCTCGCTAGGCTGAAAACCTGAAAGGGCGGTCTAGGCAGAAGTTAGAGCGACCCGCTAGGTTGAAAACTCGTAAAGAGCGGCCTAGACAAAAGTTAGGGTCAAATTTACAAACATGTCCACCCAGATTGGACCTCACGGATCTAAGCATAAACCAAGAAGCTGGGGGCAAAAGCTGTGCCCATCATCTACAAGCTTCGCATTCAAGATTTTGTTCCAGTTTCAGAACTACGCAAGGTGATCTGTCTCTCAACATAGAACCTTCCTCACATGACTGGACGAAGGCCAAAGGGACACTGAAAAGTCTCTATGGATCAAAGTTGTCGATCTAAACCTCCCATGGGCATTCAATGCACGAAGCTGAAAATTTGAGGATCCATAATATGATCCATCAAGGGGCAAATACGCAAATTGGGTGCATTGCAAAGTCAACCATTTGGACAAGCAAGCCAATAGAAAGTTATCATCCCACGAGTCTAGGGGCAGAGTCCTCAAAAGGAATTCAGGGAAATCAAAAAAATTCAAAACAATAATAATATTCGTGCATAGCATACCATTCATTGCATTTTGCATAATCATTAATACTTTTGGGTCCCCGATCCACCTTCAAAATCATTTCTCTAAAAACAAAACAACATTCATGCATAGCATATCATTCATTGCATCTGGCATGATCATCAATACTTTTGGGCTTCAGACCCACCTTAAAAAAAACATTTCTCTAACAATAAAAATTTCATTTCATGCATGGTATACCATTCATTGCATCCTACATGACTATCAAAGTTTTTGGGTCCATTGACCCACCCTCTCAAATATTACATACAGTTGGTCTGTTGTTACTCAGTAAGAACTAGTACTCAGCCTATTCAATCTATTAGCATAAGTTAGGAACTTGTCCTACACCTTGCTGGGAATCTGACCCATCGCTTTGGGAATCGACCCCAAGCCTTTAGTCGAGAACTGACCCGCCTCTGAATCTTCCTCAATTATGGAAATCGATCCACACCTTTTAACAAGAGTTAGAATCGACCTACACCTTGTCGGGAAACTGACCAATCGCGGTGTCGAGTGACGAGAGCTCATACACCGGACATTCACCTGCAATAGGAAAACAGTCCATACTTTAGCAAAGAGTTAGGATTGACTACATCTTAGAGAATCTTGACCCAAACCCATATGGGATTGCAGAAGCTAATATCTCTGACCTTACTTAAATAGGGCAGCAACACGCATCCTTTTTGCAAGAGTTAAGAACCTGACTTACCCTTGTTGGGAATCGACCCAAACTCGTGTCAGTGGACTAAGAAGTCGCACTCTAAACTTTCCCTAAGTAGGAAGTAATCAATACCAAAGATGTGAGGGTTAGAATCGGACCTATGCCTTACCGAGAATTCACTAGAATCAAACCTAGAATCTCTCATCAATTTTGTAAGAGTTAGGAACCAAACCTATGCCTACCGAGAATTCACTAGGAATCTAACCTAGAATCTCTCACCAATTTTGTAAGAGTTAGGAACTAAACATATGCCTTCTTTGGGGAATTCACTAGGAATCAGGACCTAGAATCCCAAAGCAAAGTCTGGGAGCCAATCTAAGCATCCTCAAACAATTTTGTTCTCGACAAAATTAGAGTAATTTATCCCATAATTACACCAATGCACGAAGACCTTTGAGTAAAATGTAATTAAGGAGGAAGAGTCACTGCATCTAATTTTGTCCTACTTTCTTTTTAATTTATTTTTGCTTATTAAAATTTGTAGTAGTAATATTAAATAAATAAATAAATAAAAATAATATTTTTAGTCTCATAGAATGAATAAAGAAAATAAAAAAATAAGGCAAAAGAAAGAAATAGAAAAAATAAGGCAAAAGATCATCTTCCATCCCTTTCCTTTTTAGAAATCATATTTTGGAGAATCAATCAAATCTCCCTTTCTTAATCTCAAACCAAATCACACCAAAATCCCATTTTTTTCGATAATATGTCTCAGATTTATGGAGATTCGGTTGAGAGGAAAACATGGACATCCAGGACCAAATCAGGGAGTGATTCTATTGTCTTTTTCCTCATTTATTTCCTTTTATTCCCAGTTTATTTTGATCCTGATCTTTCTTTGTTTCTGTAACAGATTCGAAGAATGCTAAAAAGGGGAGAGGGAACCGAGAAGAGTTTTCGAGATCTGAAAAGAGTCACCAAGAGAGCAGTTCTTGAAGAAAAGACTGAAGAATAGAGAAAAAAGAAAAAGAGAGATCTGAAAATGTAAACACTTTTTTTCTTTTCTAGAGTTTCAGTTTCTTCTCTGTGTAATTCCGATCTGGTTGCTGAGATAACTATAACCAGGTTTTTATCTTCTTTTTTTTTTCATTCGCTTCAAGTTGCTACCATTCCTATTTCTGTACGATTGTGTATGTAAAAGATTGAATCTTGAGATCTAATACATCATTGTCTTCATTATCTATGCTTCTTTCTGATTTTTTATTTTATTTTTAATTTTTTTTATTGCTGTTGTATGATAGGGTTAATTTTGTTTTTTTTACATAGTTTTATTCAAAATCTATATATTCTTCTAAATTCTATGCCAATATTTTCTCTTCAGTACAAGTGGTAAATAAAAAAAGGTTATTTCTTTTGATTCTTGTAAACTTGTTTTTTACCTATTATTGTTATTGTTATTAAATTTAGTGGCAAAAATGCTTCTTTTTATTTCTTAATGAATTATAGGAGAAAGAGTATTTAACATGAATATTTAAATTAGTCACTATAATTACTATAACTAATAAAGAAAGTTCGATTTTTTTTCTTATAAAGGAGACATTTTTAAATCTGATTCAAATTAACAATTTTGGCATTAGATCGATTATTTAGCTTTAAGGTAAAATAAAGGTTAATCTTCCTCATTTATGATCTGTTTGTAGAAACCTTAGACTCATGCTTTTTCTTTATGAAATAATTCTTGATAAGGCAAACATGTTTTTTAAAACAATTAAAGGTACCATTTTTATGGGCGTTTTAGGGGTGTTAATACATTCCCTATGCGTAACCAACTCCCGAGCTCAAAATCTGGTTCAAAGACCTTCTTTTTTTTAATTAAATTCAAAAATATTCAAAAAATAGGTTTTCCAATGTTTCCTATAAAAATAAAATATTGGTGGCGGCTCCATTTAATTTTTAGGGTGGTTGTCACACATATTAAACAGGTAATTAAGAAAACCTCACTAACATGTATATTAGATATTCCACTTCTACTGAAATTATCCAAATACTTTGTAATTCATGTATTGAGATAACAATTCTGCAAATTATCCAAAAACTAGTAGCCCTAGTTTTTTTGTTTCATGATAGAAGAATTTAGCATAAGCGAAGGCTGTAAGAACAGAGAGCAATGAGAGGCAAAATATGAAGTCTCAATAATGTTTCCATGGAATTTAGAAGAATGTTTCAATACTATTAACATTCAGAATGATTATGAAAGGCAGAGTGATTACCTATAAAATAATACAAGACCAAGAAAACAAAAGCTTTAACTCCATACATGAACTTCAAATGCCAATGATAGAAAAGCTGTCAAAAGGCACAAAATTAAAACAGCATGAGTACAGAAACTTAATATATCTAAACATTAATAAGGAAAGGCCAAGGAACCTATCTCAAACATTGTATCAAACACATTGAAGGCAATTAGGCAAATGCATGACAAGGTACAAAAAGCAATCCATGCAATTACCTCTTACAATCTTCTTCAGGACTCGTTTCCATTTGCTTACACATTCAGATCAGGGTGATTACATTCAGATCGGCCTCCAAATTTGCAACTATCTTTCAAGCATTCCCTCTACGGAGATGGATTTTGAAAATAGTGCAAAGTTCAACTGAGTTGACGAACCAAAATTGAGAAATCAAAGAATTAGGGTTTGGTTGAGATGAAGAAGTAAAATCTAAGCCTTAGCACTAACCTAAGTTGACGAAGCAAACGCGGATCTAACAGTGCTCACCGGAGAGAGATGGAGAAATGGAGATGAAGTCACAGTGATCGAAGGTTTGGTGGAGATGGAGAATTGTGAACGAAGGTTTGTGTGTCCCGTCACAGTGGATGAGATGAGAGTGCTCAGTGTGTTTCCATGAATGAGCTTGAGAGTGCTCAGGGTATGGTTTATTGTTGTAAATTGATAATTTTCGTGAAATCTTTTAAAATTTTGTTTTATTTTAAATTCTGAATTTGCAGGAAAATCCGCAGGAAAGTTACCTGTGGATTTTCCCACGGGTACTCAAACTGACTCGCTTTCTTGGGGCTTTTTCTGCGGAATATTTTTGCGGATATAATTTGGCAGCAAAATCTGCAAGAAAAAATAAAATATTTCCTACAGATATGATTCCGCAGGAAACTCCACAGCAAACGTAAAATTTTTCTGCGAAGTTTCCTACGAATTTATATTGGTAGAATATTTCCTTATATTTAATAAAGTCGCAATAAAATTCGTAGGTATTTCCTGTGGAAATATTTTGCAGGAGATACCGCAATTTCTAGTAGTGGTAGTACCCATATCAACACTCAAGTTTATATAAGGGGATGGATAGCTCAACTGATTTGAGCTAAGGGTATGAATGAGTTAAAAGTGCAGTGCTCAAATCCTGCCGAAAGAGAAAAAACTAATATAACAACTAATATACTGCCAGCAAACATGCACATCACATCAAACATGCACATCACGTATCTCCTATGCCAAAGTTCCACAAAAACCTTTATAAAATTACCAATGTCCCTCTAGCAGGTAACTTCTCCATCTCTTCTCATTCCCAAATCACGTGGACCTAGCTAGCTAGCTCTTCATTCATATTTAGGTTTCCAGCACTTACCACACAGAACTCTACGGTGATAATAAGTCACTCTATATTTTATTTATTAAAATAAAAAGTCATTCTATGTTCTTTAAACTTATACGTTCAATTCATCACCCTGCTGGAGAGGGTTTTTTTTTTGGTGAAATTAATGGAAGAGATGAAGACCTTCAAAAAAAAAATGTAACAAAGCAATAACACATTAAGTTTTCATTGTTTATATATATATATATATATATATATATATCATAGCATAAGTGCTGACATGACATGCATGCATCCACTAGAAGAAAGAAAAATATGTAGGAAAAAAAAAAGTAAAGGTTAAGCTGTTTAATAGAGATGGACCTCTGCGACAATTTATTTTAGCTAGAGAACTATAGAAATATATATCCGTAAGAACACAGCCTGGTGGTAAAACATACGTAAGAACTGTGTGGATGTTGAGAGCATGGTTCGAACCCGTATTGCTCCACTTCCCCCTTCCTTTTAACTTCCCACTCCCACTAACCATTTATACTAGGACACAAAAAAAAAAAAAAAAGAACTATAGAAATATATATCCGAATGCGACGTATGCTATGCATACTAGATAGCTATAGGATTCAAAACTCTTATTCAACATTGACATATATATTTTTACTTTCGAAGTGGTAGAAATTAATTATAATTACTTGTGCTTCAAATCCATATAGCTCCGGCATTCATCAGCATTGGTACTAACTCATTCCGAAGATGAAGGCTCATGATTCTTTTAGAGCCACCGATGAATTTTGATCCTATAAACACAGTTGGTACACTTGGTTGGCACCCCATTTGAAGCAGTGCCCTTTCAATCTGCTGCCCATTTGTCATCTCATCAAGCTCATAAACAGTGGGGTTTGCCCCAAAGTTTCGCATCAGCGACGTGATTGAGTGGCTCACACAACAAGTGCTCTTGCTGAATATCACCACTGGCCTATCAGTCACCATCCTTGTGATCACATCCATGATTAATTAGCTAGCTAGAATGTTGCTGAAGCAATGCTATGTATGTGTTATATGTGTAGAGGAATTGGCGATGTGGAAACTGGGCTCCATTGTAGGGATATATATAGGCTGATTCATAGTGGTGGGGATTGAAGTGTCGCCTCAGATGTCATGAGATAGGAAAAGAATAAGATCTCGTAAGAGAAAATTCCATGTGTTCTATTCATAACAAGTTGCACATGTATAGGTAAATCTATTGAATCAAAGATTTTGCTCAAGATAAGATTCTTAGGTCGTACTTGAGGCATTTTTTTGTCCGTAGCACATCCATCTTTTCACCATAATATAATATGGTTTGCTATACTCTTGAAGATTACTATTTTGTAGTTATATTGCATTCAAATTACACAAGTGGTAGAAAACTCCAACTGGTCTAAATGTTTTTCAGCTCCGTATGCATGGACGAAGATGATCATTATTGATATTTGAGAGCGCACCCAAATTCGTGTACAGCCAAGACCCAACTTAGGGTCCGTTTGGTTGATGGTTTTGGAGGGGGGAGAGGAAGAGTTATTTTAAATTATATTTATTTGGTTCAATTTTTTTAAGGGGAGATGGGAGGGGAGCAAAATCCCTCCTAAGCCAATTTTGGCTCCCCTCCAAAAGTGGGGGATTTTGGAGGGGAGATTAAATCTTTTAAAATGAAATTACTTAAATATCTTCATATATAATATAATATAGGCTTAAATATGATTTCAGTCCATCAAAAATTTGAAAAGTTCGTTTTTAGTCCCCGAAAAAAATTGAAGGTTTTTAGTCCCACAAATTTGAAAATATTTTTCTGTTAGTGCTTAAATATGATTTTAGTCCCTCAAAAATTCTAAAAGTTCGTTTTTAGTCCAAAAAATTCTAAAAGTTCGTTTTTAGTCCCCTAAAAATATTGCCACATAAGCGCCACATAACGGCGTCAGAGTGAGGGACTAACGGAAAAATATTTTCAAATTTTGGGGACTAAAAACCTTTAATTTTATTTTTTTTGGATTAAAAATGAACTTTTCGAATTTTTGAGGGACAAATTATATTTAAGCCTATAATATAAAAGGCTATAAGGATATACAAATAAATTAATCCCTCCCCTCCTCTCCTGAACTAAACAAGCAAAGGTTTCCCTCTCCATCCCTCCTCTCCTCTCAACTATACACAAAATCAAATTAAATCTCTCCCCTCCCTTCCCCTATCCTCCCCTCCCCTCCCCTCCATTCCCCTCGTTTGAACCAAACATTAAATGTCACAACGCATGGAATTAACACCCCCACCATATATAGTCTTATTTTGTTATTGATCCCACATATCTGGGACTTCTATCATCTGTTTAGTTGGGGATTTTAGAGGGGAGGTGAGGGAAGGAAAGGGGTTATTTTAAATTATGTTTGCATGGTTCAATTTTTTTAGGAAAGGGAGGGGAGCAAAATCCTTCCTAAGTCAATTTTGGCTCCCCTCCAAAAGTGTGAGGTTTTAGAGGGGAGGGGAGAGAAGATTAAATAATTTAAAATAAAATTACTTAAATATTCTAATATATAATATAATATCAAAGACTATATGGATATACAAGTAAATTAATCTCTTCCCTCCCTTCTGAACCAAACATGCAAAGGCTTCTCTCCCCTCCCCTCATCTCAACCAAACACAAAATAAAATTAAATCTCTCTCCTCCCTTTCCCCTCTCTCCCCTCATTTCCATTAAAATCTCTCCCTTCCCCTCCCCTCCACTCGTTTAAACCAAACATACCTAAGGACACGTGACAAAAATTTATTCCTCTATTTTTCTGTCAAAACTATTTTTCCAAATGTGAATTCTGCTTTTTTTTATTATCACCCGTGCTGAGCATGGTTTGTTTCAACTACATCTTAAGTCTCTGACTTATGATATTTTGGTTCTTGAAGTTTGAAACGAATCACTGATAATAGAGGAAATAAAACTGGAGAGTAATGTTTAACAAAAAAATGAAGGTAAACATCGTGATAAGATATGTTGTTAGATAAAAGGTTCCTAAGTTGGTTGGAGGCTACAACAAATTGGACTGCAAAATTGTCCGTTCTAACTTGTAAACATAGTTATGTTATTCTTTTTTTTTTTTTTTGGTTACACATAGTTATGTTATTCTGATCTAACTTATAATGGACAAAACCTAGACTCAGTTT
The DNA here is from genome assembly GCA_037113605.1 of Calophaca sinica. Lineage (NCBI taxonomy): Eukaryota > Viridiplantae > Streptophyta > Magnoliopsida > Fabales > Fabaceae > Calophaca > Calophaca sinica. Next base: position 25,731,505 of record CM073730.1, on the reverse strand, counting down.
ATCATATGTTGTTTTTACCGTTTTTCAATTACAAATTAGCATATGAGTCATGTGTCCAATAGTATAAATAAGAACATTTTGAATTTAGAACCAAGTGAAAAATGTAATCCACTTGGCATATTCTAATTGGTTAATGGCATAAACAGTACCTAGTAGAACAATTTCTAGGTCTAATCCTTTTTTAATTATGGTTTTTATCATTTATAAATGAGCAATTTGCCATAACTTAAAGCTCATACATTAATTTCCTTAATATCAACTCAACCATAGTTTTATGTCCCTTTACATCTGTACGTAATGGTTTTGATAAGAGCAATAGCTATTGAGGAAATTAAAGAGAAAACTAGAAAAGGAATGAGAATATATATATACGGAAAAAGTGCTAGAAGAGCGTGTAACGGACACTATAATCAGAAGCTGAGGACGGTTTTCAGCGTACAGGCCTGGGTTACAGACTGAGGTTTGTAGATATGATTCGTCGCTTTCTGGCGGTTGCGATTTAGATTATGCTCAATTTCAACTTTAAAGTTTTAACCTTTTTCCAGATGCTAAGAGTACTTATATTCCCTGATTATTTGTAGTGTAAGTCACTCACGCGTTTAAACGTGTTAAAATGTATGTGGCTCAAAATATTAGATTATGGTCGGCTCACTCTTTTGAATAGATCACTATATATACAATGCGCAAATCGATGTCAATGGATTCTCAAAGCGGAATCTCAGTATTTAATCTTCACGTGAAATTAAATGTCAGTGGTGAATCTGCATATATATGTTGTCTATATCAGCTATTGCTATTTTAAGTTCACTAAAATTAAAAAAGCTATTGCTCTGATAATGCCATAGATTGAGCATTATTATGATTGGCGAAGCTTTTGATACAAGAAGGAGAATTCTTCTGAAAATAGTTGACTCTGGTCCTTTCATTTCCTTTCAGCAGTTTATATAGCTATACAAATTAGCATTGCAATCAAGCACTAATTTAACAGAATTCAAGAAAAAAAGTACTCATTCCGTCTCTTAATACATAACTCTTTTATAAAATTTTATTGTCTCTTGATATAAGACTATTTTTAAAAACTAATGTATATTAATTATTATTATTTTAAATTACCCCCTATACCAAAGTGTATTAATTCTCTCTCTCTCTTAATAGTCTTGGAAGATGAGAAGGGTAACTTGAAAAAATAGCACACATTTTGTACAAATTTAATACTAATAACTAACAAAACTCACTTTTTTAAAGGGCGTGAAATGGTCAAAAGAATCCAATATTAAAGAACGAAGGGAGTAATAACTGTGAGTGTCAGCGGGATTGTCTCCATTAAAATGCATTTAGATAACCTACATTTAATACTAAAAATAATAATGTATACTCATTAAAAAAGAAATATATAAACAATTAAAAATATATCCTAAAGTATATTTCTCTATAACTAAATTAAAAAAAATTTATTTAATAAAAAAACCACTATATAATAAAAAAGTATTCTACATATATTAATATATTACTAAAAACATATAAATATATTAATAAAAAAACAAATATTCAAAATATTATATATTAACAAAAAATAATATATATCTATTCACACATAAAAAACATATTAGTAGTATGTTAATAAATATATTTATATAATTAATAAATTACTAAATAAATATATAATAAATATTTTGTCAAAAAGATAAATAAATACTACCAACATGTGAGTAAATGATTCCGGTGGTGGTGAGTCCGACGAGGTGGCTTCGGATCTACTAACAAAAAAGGAAATATAGGTGAGTGTACATAATTTTTTATGAGATAGAAATAGATAGATAGATAGATAGATAGATACAGAGAGAGATAAACTTACTGTGATGAGTGAAATGGAGAAGAAAGGGAGAGGGAATGAAAAAAATCAAGAGATCGTAACTATTGATTTTCTTATCGACGAACCTATTGTTAATTAGTTAATCTTAAATGTTAGTTAAAATCTATTGGTGTTAGTATGTTTTTTTTTTTTTCCGATAAATGTGTTAGTTTGTTCCTATTAGTATAGTTAGCTAGGTCTTGTAAAGTTAGTTGGTTTAATGTGTAATGAGTAGTGTAACCGATGTGGGACTAGCTTAAGTGCCTTGTATAAAAGGCTGTGTAACAGAGAGGGAGCCACTTACATAGAAGTCACGAATTCTTGTAAAGAAGTCATGAATGAAAACTTATACCTTCACTTTCTTTCAATTACTCTCTTCATCTCACCATCCAAAGTGTGTGTACAACATCAACTTGATTCTAACAAAGTGGTATCTAGAGCCCACTTCTCAGGGACCTATGAATGAGGAGGTCCTGAGATCAATCTTGCGCAGAAACAGAATGTGAAACATGGTCGATTCAAATGGCTCATTTCCAGCTACCTTATCTGTACTTGAAGGCAAGAATTTTGAACAATGGCATGTGAAGATGGGAGTAATCTTCGGTTTCCAAGATGTGCTGGAAATTATCTAAACTGGAATTCAAGAACTTGAAAAGGGTTTGATCGAGGCTCTAAAGACAGCTTACAAAGATTTCAAGAAGAAAGATTGTAAGGCACTTTTCTTATTCACTTGTGTGTAGACTCTGCAAATTAGGAGAAGATTGCCTCATCCGGTTCAGCAAACGATGCTTGCGATATCTTGGACAAAGCTTATGGAGGTGCTGATAAGGTGAAGAAGGTGAAGCTTCAATCTCTTAAAAGGCAATATGAGTTACTGTTGGACCCTCATTAATTTTGATGATAACAAAGTATTTGCAAGTGAAAAATTCAACTTCTAATAAGTCTTGAAGTCTGTAGGTATTAAAATCATTCATGTTTTATGACTCACTCAAGCAAGAAGAAGAAGAATTTTCACAAGAAGATGAATACATTCCTATGTGTCTGCATCCGGTTCACTCAAACATCTTGTTATATGCACTCTTGGCGAGCATCCGATAGTGTGATCTTATGACACGTGGTTACTCAATTGCTGCGAGCGTCCACTTGATTTCTGAGCGAGCATCTGGTCTTTTATTTGAATCACGTGATGGTCACGTTTATTCTCTCTGTCCTCAGCTTTCCTGAAACGAAATTCGAATTTGATTTTATGTGCTCAATTTGTTGTACGAGGTATCAAAGGTGACACATTTAGAATAAGACAAATTCGTACAAGGCGATTGTGTGAAAAGCAGATAGTACCATAATGGAAATATGTACTATTCTGATATTCTCTGAAAAGGAAGAAAAAGACGTAATTTCAAATTACCTCACCCAATGATTTGGAGCTAAAATATTTGCAACGGTATTATCCTCAAGACTCCTATAAATACCTCAAGGTCTTCATTGAAGAAGGATGCTGGAAACTACATTCTGAAAGAGCTATTACTCAAGTGAGCAATCAAATTTCGTGCCAAGTTTCTGGAAACCAAGAACTGAACTTCAGCGTCTTATATTCTTTCTTTTAGAAAGCTATTGTTTTGAGCTTAAGTTTTTATCCTCTCTGTAAGAGTTATTTGAGTGTATTCCAAACATCTTTGTGAAAGTTGTGTTGCCTAGTTACAGGCTTGGTTCCTCAAAGGCCCAAACGTACTGAGTCGTTTTGAGAAGTTAAGAGTATTGTCAAGTTTGTGACAGTAGAATACTCTTAAGGAATTTGTAATCTGTTGATTATAGTGAAAATTCTTCATGAACGAAGGGACTAGACGTAGCTACTAGTTTGGTGGTGAACTAGTATAAATCTCTGTGTCTCTTGCTTTACTGCTTTGCATTTACTTTTGTCTTGCAAAGAAAAACAAGTTTTCATAAACTTATTTCCAGCATCCGATTATACTTCAGCATCTGATAACAAACAGTTTTCAAAACAAAGTGTTTTTATCTTAAAGTGTGCGAAAAGTTTTTCAACACAATTCAACCCCCTTCTTGTGTTCACGTTCAGTTGGTACCAGAGCTTGGCCTCTTGGTTGAGCGCTTAACAGTGTTAAGAGAAAATATCTTATATTGTGAACATGTCTGCAAAAGGTGGTCACATGAACCGTTATCCTCTATTTACTGGAGAAAAAATTGATTACTGGAAAGACAAGATAAAAGCTTTCTTTGAGATACAACAACTTGAGTTGTGGGATATAGTTGAAAGTGGTTACCTTATTCCCACTAATGTTGTTGGTGTTGCTATAGCTAGAGAAAATTGGAATGATGAGCAGAAAAAGAGATATCAAATCAATCAAAAAGCTAGATTTATTCTTATTTGTGCTATGTCAGAAAAAGAATATGATAAATGTGGTAAATTTGACACTGCCAAAGAAATTTGGGATTCTCTCGTTTTGTCTTATGAGGGCTCTTCCCAAGTAAGAGAAACTAAGGCTAGCATGTTGGTTCTTCAATATGAGCTGTTTAAAATGGAAGATGGTGAAAACATTGAATCTATGTTTGGAAGGTTCCAAACTCTTGTTCACGGGTTACAAGCCCTTGGAAAAAGCTACACCACTCCTGACCATGTGAGAAAGATCTTGAGAAATTTGACCAAGCAGTGGAGACCCAAAGTCACTGCTACACAAGAAGCAAAGGATTTAAATGTCTTACGACTTGAAGATCTTTTGAGTTCTCTAAAAGCTCATGAACTTGAACTGAATGAAGAAGAACTTGTGAAGAAAAGCAAGTCTATTGCTTTGAAAGTCAACAAGCACAAAGTCAGTTCTTCTAAAGCCCTTCAGGCTGAAGAAGAATCAGAAGGTGAAGCTTCAGAAGGAGATAATGATGGAACAGATGATGAGCTCGCATTCATATCTAGGAATATCCAAAGAATGTGGAAGAAAAGAAACTTCAAAAAGAAATTCCAGAAGAAAGATGCCAAGGACAAGAAGAAAAGCAAAGACAAGAGTCAGGTCGTTTGCTATGAATGTAAAAAGCCGGGACACTTCAAGTCTGAATGTCCTAATCTTAAGGAAAAACCTACAAAGAGTTCTTTCAAGGGAAAGAAGAAGAGTCTCATGGCTACACGGGAAGACCTGGACCTATCATCCTCTGAGGATGATAATGAAGAAGAAGCCAATCTTGCCCTCATGGCAAACACTGACTTAGACTCTGAAGAAGAAGTTGAAGAGGTAACAATATATGATTCCTATTTTGAACTTCAACTTGCATTTGATGATCTCCTTAAGGATTCTGCCACTCTCTCCATTGAGTATAAAGCTTTGAAAAAGAATTTTTCAAAATGATCACAAGAATTTCAAGTTTTGAATAATGAAAACTCAAAGCTCAATGAAAAGAACTAGAAGCTGAGAGCTCTGAAGCTGAAAGCTTTGAAGCTAAAGGCAATCCTAAGTGTAAATCAAATGATTATGAATATGCCTTCCAAGAGTTTCTTGCAGAAAGTGTAACTCGAAGCAAGCAAGCTTCAATGATTTGGGGTGTCAGTAAAACGATAACTCAAGGTCTTGGTTACATATCAGATGAACCCACTTTACAAAATGAAAATTTAGCATATGATAAACCCAATGATCACAGTGAATGCTTGCATTTTACTTACTGTAATAAACCTGGCCATTTGAAAAGTGCTTGTACTGCTTTTAAGATTAAGAAGGACAAGTATCCTTAAAGAACTAACAAGAAAGGACCTAAAAAGATATGGGTACCTAAAGATAAAATAGTCTATGTTGCAGACATGCTTAGCAACAAGATCAACACACCTATCTTGGTACTTAGACAGAGGATGCTCGTGTCACATGACGGGAGAAAAGCATATGTTCCAAAACCTAAGACCTAGAGAAGAAGGATTTGTTGGTTTCGGAGGAAACCCAAATGGTAAAATAGTTGGAATTGGTCGCATTGATAAATGCTCTCTTCCCTCTATTGATAATGTACTTTATGTTGAAGGACTAAAGCACAACCTATCGAGCATAAGTCAATTATGTGACAATGGTTATGATGTCATTTTTACAGAAACTGGATGCTCAGTAAAAAGCATGAAAGATGGCTCTACTTTCTTTACTGCAAAGAGGAAACAAAATAATTATAAATTGATCTTTTTGAACTTATAAAACAAGATGTCAAGTGTCTCATGTCTGTTGAAGATGAGCAATGGACTTGGCATAAAAGATTGGGTCATGCCAGTTTGAGATTAATCTCAAAATTAAACAAGCACAGTCTAGTTAGAGGCATACCAAATCTTAAATTCCAATTTGATGCTCTCTGTAAGGCATGTCAAAGAGGAAAACAAGTTAAAACTTCTTTTCATTCTAAAAATGTTGTTTCAACCTCCAGACCACTTGAGCTTTTGCATCTTGATCTTTTTGGTCCAACAAAGACAACCTCTTTAACTGGAAAGAAATTTGGATTAGTCATTGTTGATGATTTTACTAGATGGATATGGGTTAGATTCCTTGCCCATAAAGATGAGTCATTCAAGGTGTTCACTGTTTTCTGCAAATCAGTTCAAAATAAAAAAGGAATTTGTATTTCTTCAATTAGAAGTGATCATGGGAGAGAATTTGAAAATGAAAGCTTTCAAAAATTTTGTGAAGAAAATGGCATCTCCCATAATTTCTCCTCTCCTAGAACACCACAACAAAAAGGGGTTGTAGAAAGAAAAAATAGGTCCCTCCAAGAAATGGCCAGGACCATGATCAATGAAGCTGATGTGGCAAAACATTTTTGGGCAGAAACAGTAAACACAACTTACTATATTCAAAACAGAGTCTTTATTAGACCTATTTTGAAGAAGACTCCATATGACTGTGGAAGGGTAGAAAACTCAACATTTCTTATTTTCATCCCTTTGGCTGCATATGTTATATCTTGAATACTAAGGCTCAACTTGGTAAGTTTGATTCCAAAGCTGACAAAGGTATCTTTTTGGGATACACTGAAAGATCTAAAGCTTTTAGAATATACAATAAAGAAACTTTAATAGTAAAAGAATCCATTCATGTCAAGTTTGATGACAAGAAGCCTGACACTGCCATGTCAGAGCTAGATGAGTTATTTTCAGGGTTAGATATTGGTGGTACACCAAACAGTGAACCTGCATCTTCAGCGTCCGGTCGTAACAACCAGACACAGGATTCTACTCAGGCAGAAGCTGAAGCCAGAAAGAGTTGGAGATACAAAACCAATCATCCCAATGATTAAATCATAGGAGAACCTGGAGTCAGAGTGAGAACAAGATCCCCTTTCAAAGAGCATGCAGATCTTGCACTTCTCTCTGAGATGAAACCTAAGACGATTGATCAAGCATTGAAAAATGAAGGTCGGATTCTGGCAATGCAAGAAGAGTTGAATCAGTTCCAAAGAAATGATGTTTAGAAGTTAGTCACTCTACCAGAAGATAAACAAGCTATTAGTACTAAATGGGTATTTAGAAACAAGCTTGATGAAGATGGTAAGGCAGTGAGAAATAAAGCAAGATTGGTTGCTCAAGGTTACTCACAAGAAGAAGGTATAGATTTTACTGAAACCTTTGCACATGTTGTAAGGTTAGAAGCTATTCGTATTTTACTTTTATTTGCTGCACACCATGAGATAATTCTTTATCAAATGGATGTGAAAAGTGCTTTCTTGAATGGTTTTATAACTGAGGAAGTCTATGTGAAATAACCTCCTGGATTTGAAGCCATTGAATTTCCTGAACATGTCTTTAAGCTTAAAAAGGCTTTGTACGGTCTTAAACAAGCTCCCAGAGCTTCGTATGATAGACTAAATTCTTTTTTAATGGAAAATGGTTTTACCAGAGGTCAACTAGACACTACTCTATTTAGAAAAACATCAAACAAGCATTTTATACTTGTTCAAATTTATGTTGATGATATAATATTTGGAGCTACTAATGAAAGCCTTTGCAAAGAATTTTCTAAGTTAATGCAGGCTGAATTTGAAATGAGCATGATGGAAGAATTGAAGTTCTTCCTTGGAATTCAAATCAAGCAATGCAATGATGGTATTTATATACATCAAAGCAAATACACCAAGGAATTGCTTAAGAAGTTGAAGATGGTTGACTGCAAGCCAATGTCCACACCTATACATCCTACTTGTATTCTTAATAAAGATGAAACTGGTAAGAAGGTGTTGGAACCTAAACGATTGAGAAGTTTATACCCTCATTAATTTTGATGATAACAAAATATTCACAAGAGAACAATTTATGTTCTAACAATTCTTGAAGTGTGCAGATACTAATATTACATATATTTCTAAGCCACTTAAACAAGAAGGAAGAAGCTCTCAAGAGAATGATACATTCCATATGTCAGCATCCGGCTCATCTTAGTAAACTGTCTTCGTGAGCGTCTGGAATTATCTTTTTGTGACACTAGTCTTATCCATTTGCTATGAGCGTCCGATCCTCTGTTCTGAGCGAGCGTCTGAACTTCATTTTATATCACGTTATGGTCACGTTGTTGTTCTTCCTCTCAGAAGCATCTGGAACGGATTTCGAATTTGATCTTATGCGCCAAAATTGTTGTACGAGGTATCAAAGGTGACACCTTTAGCTACAAGACAAAAATCGTACAAGCAATTGTGAAAAGCAACGTAGTACGAAAACGGTAATGTGTACTACTGAGATATTCTCTGGAAAGGAAGAAAGAGATGACTTTTGAAATCACCTCACTCAATGGAAAGGAGCCATTTTTACTGTAACGGTAATATCCTTTATAACTCCTATAAATACCCCAAGGTATCCATTGAAGAAACTGCCGAAACTCTACAAGAGAATATTGCTTCATTTACTGAGAACAAGCTCTGTTGCTATACACTACAAAGAGTCAATACTCTGAAAGCACTGCTTCTGTGAGCAATCAAGTTTCGAGCCAAGTCTCTGGACTACAAGAACTGAACTCAGCGTCCGACACTTTCTTTTAGAAAGCATTTCTATATTGAGCTTAATTTTTATCCTCTCTGTGAGAGTTATTTATACTTGTATTCAACTTAACTTGTAAAAGTTGTTTTGGCCTAGTTAAGGTTGTTCCTCAAAGGCTCAACTGTACTGAGTCGTTTTGAGAAGTTGAGAGTATTGTCAAGCTTGTGACAGAAGAATACTCTTGAGGAAATTGTAATCAGTTGATTATAGTGGAAAATCCTTCAGGAACGAAGGGACTAGACGTAGCTACCAGTTTGGTAGAGAACTAGTATAAATCTCTGTGTCTCTTGCTTTACTGCTTTCTATTTATCTTTATCTTGCTCTGTTAAAAACAAGTTTTCCTGTTGCTTTTCAGCGTCAGGTTTATTTCAGTCCGTTTAACAAACTGTTTTGAAAAAGCTGTGTTCTAAGTGTTTTAAACTTAAAGTTTGCGAAAAGTTTTCAACACAATTCAACCCCCCTTCTTGTGTTCACGTTCAGTTGGTACCAGAGCTCGGTTTCTTGGTTGAGCACTTAGCAGTGTTAAGAGTAAAGATCCTACTGTGAACATGTCTGCTGAAGGTGGTCATATGAACCGTCCTCCTCTATTCAATGGAGAAAAATTTGATTACTGGAAAGATAAGATGAAAGCATTCCTTGAGGCACAAAATCTTGATTTATGGGATGTAGTTGAAAGTGGATACATTTCTCCCACTAATGCCCTTGGTGTTGCAATACCTAGGGAAAACTGGACTGATGATCAGAAAAAGAGATATCAAACCAATCAAAAGGCTAGATTTATTCTCATCTGTGCTATGACAGAAAGAGAATATGATAAATGTGGTAAGTTTGATACTGCCAAAGAAATCTGGGATTCTCTTGTTTTGTCTTATGAAGGTTCTGCCCAAGTAAGAGAAACAAAGGCCAGCATGATGGTTCGCCAGTATGAGCTATTCAAAATGGAAGATGGAGAAAACATTGAAACTATGTTTGGAAGGTTCCAAACACTTGTTCATGGGTTGCAGGCCCTTGGAAAAAGTTATACTACACCTGATCATGTGAGAAAGATCTTGAGAAGTTTGACTAAGCAGTGGAGACCCAAAGTCACTGTTATTCAAGAAGCAAAAGATCTAAATGTCCTTCGGCTTGAAGATCTTATGAGTTCTTTAAAAGCTCATGAACTTGAGCTAAATGAAGAAGAACCTACCAAGAAGAGTAAGTCTATTGCTTTAAGAGTTAATCAACATAAATCTAGTACTTCTAAAGCTTTTCAGGCTGAAGAAGAAGAATCAGATGATGAAGCTCGTAAAGAGATTATGATGGATCGGATGATGAGCTAGCTTTCATATCTAAGAAGATCCAGAGAATGTGGAAGAAGAGAAACTTGAAGGAGGTTTGGAAGAAAGATACAAAGGACAAGAAGGAAAGCAAAGACAAGGACAAAGCCCAAGTCATTTGCTATGAATGTAAGAAGCCTGGACATTTCAAGTCCGAGTGTCCTAATCTTAAGGAAAAGCCCACAAGAAGCTCCTTCAAGAAAAAGAAGAAAGGTCTCATGGCAACATGGGAAGATCTTGACTTATCCTCCTCTCGAGGAAGATAAAGAAGAAGAAGCTCACATTGCCCTCATGGCGGAATCGATCTTGATTCGTAAGAAGAAGTTGAAGAGGTAATAATATATGATTCTTATTACGAACTTCAACTTGCATTTGATGATCTGTTAAAGGATTACGCCACTCTCTCTATTGAGTATAAGAATTTGAAAAGAAATTTTCAAAACTAACACAAGATTTTCATTCTTTACACAATGAAAACTCTATACTCAATGAAGAGAACCAGTAAAAGCGAAAATCGGCGTCTGGTGGATAACCAAAGATCTGAAGCCAACAAGCAACCGAAGTCGAGAGCTCTCAAGTCAAAAGCTCTGTAGTTACAGATAATCCTAACTGCAAATCAAATGACTATGAGCATGCATTTCAAAAGTTTCTTGCAGAGAGTGTAACTCGAAGCAAGCAAGCTTCTATGATTTGGGGTGTCAGTAAAACGACAACTCATGGTCTTGGTTATATATCAGATGAACCTATTTTGGAAAATGATTCAGCATCTGATAAATCTAATAATCATAGTAAATGCTTGCATTGTACTTACTGCAATAAATCTGGTCATTTGAAAAGTGCATGTACTGTGTTTACAACTAAGAAGGACAAGTATCCTTCAAGAACTAACAAGAAAGGACCCAAAAAGATATGGGTACCTAAAGATAAAATAGTCTATGTTGCAGATTTGCTTAGCAACAAAGTCAACACACCTATCCTGGTACTTAGACAGTGGATGCTCGCGTCACTTGATGGGAGAAAAGCATATGTTCCAAGAACTAAGACCTAGAGAAGCTGGATTCGTTGGTTTCGGAGGAAACCAGAAAGGTAAAATAGTTGGAATTGGTCGCATAGGTAAAGGCTCTCTTCCTTCTTTTGATAATGTTTTATATGTTGAAGGACTGAAACATAATCTGCTGAGCATAAGTCAATTATGTGACAGTGGTTATAATGTTGTCTTTACAGAAAATGGATGTTTAGTAAAAAGCAAAAATGATGGATCTTTATTCTTTACAGCAAAGAGGAAACAAAACATTTATAAAGTTGATCTTTCTGAACTTGCAAAACAAGATGTCAAGTGTCTTATGTCTGTTGAAGATGAGCAATGGATTTGGCACAAAAGATTGGGTCATGCTTCAAGAAGGAATATACAAAAGAACCTTCTTCTTTTTCGCATCTCCCAAGTTCGAATGCTTTTATGCTGTTAAAAGAAATCGAATACCATTCGTGACCCAATTCAAAAACGGAGTGACTGAAGACCTCCTCCGCCTATCCCTCCCGCAAGAGAGGACTCGTTCTGGCTTTAAAGAGCCTCTTTTTTAGCAGTCTCGCCCATAAGATAAGAGAAGATTGACCATCTCTTCTTCCAAGCTTCTTTCTGCTTCTTCTCGGCGTAACGAAAGAACTAGATGAGGAGAGGCCTGGTTAATCTCAAAATTAAACAAGCACAATCTTGTTAGAGGCTTACCAAATCTTAAGTTCCAATCTGATGCCCTGTGTGAAACTTGTCAAAGAGGAAAACAAGTTAAAACTTCCTTTCATTTAAAAAATGTTGTTTCAACCTCGAGACCACTTGAACTTTTACATCTTGATCTTTTTGGTCCCACAAGGACAACCTCTTTAATTGGAAAGAAATATGGATTAGTCATTGTTGATGATTTTACTAGATGGACATGGGTTAAATTCCTTGCCCACAAGGATGAGTCTTTTAAGGTATTTACTGTTTTCTGCAAATCAGTTCAAAATGAAAAAGGCATCTGTATTTCTTCTATTAGAAGTGATCATGGGGGAGAATTCGAAAATGAAAACTTTCAAAAAATTTGTGAAGAAAATGGCATCTCCCACAATTTCTCCTCTCCTAGAACACCTCAACAAAATGGTGTTGTAGAAAGGAAAAATAGGTCCCTCCAGGAAATGGCCAGGACCATGATCAACGAAGCTGATATTGCGAAATATTTTTAGGCAGAAGCAGTAAACACAGCTTATTATATTCAAAATAGAATTCTATTAAGACCTATTTTGAATAAGACTCCTTATGAATTGTGGAAAGGTAGAAAACCAAACATCTCTTACTTTCATCCTTTCGGTTGTATTTGTTATATTTTGAATACTAAAGATCAGCTTGGTAAGTTTGATTCCAAGGCTGACAAAGGAATCTTTTTGGGATACTATGAAAGATCTAAAGCTTTTAGAATATACAACAAAGAAACTTTGACAGTTGAAGAGTCCATTCATGTCAAGTTTGATGACAAGAAGCCTGATACTGCTATGTCAGAGCTAGATGAGTTATTTTCAGAATTAAACCTCGATGACAAGTCAGATGGTGAACATGCATCTTCATCATCCGGTGGTGACCAGACGAAGAATTCTACTGAAGCAAGAAAAAGCTGGAAGTACAAAACCAATCATCCAAAAGATCAAATCATATGAGAACCTGGTGATAAAGTACGAACCAGATCGTCTTTCAAGGAGCATGCTGATTTTGCACTTCTCTCTGAAATGGAACCTAAGACGATTGATCAAGCTTTGGAAGATGAAGGGTGGATTCTAGCAATGCAAGATGAGCTAAATCAGTTCCAAAGGAATGATGTATGGAAGCTAGTCACTCTACCAGAAGATAAACAAGCTATTGGTACTAAATGGGTATTTAGAAATAAGCTTGATGAAGATGGTAAAGTTGTGAGAAATAAAGCAAGGTTAGTTGCTCAAGGTTACTCACAAGAAGAAGGTATTGATTTCACTGAAACTTTTGCACCTGTTGCAAGACTTGAAGCTATTCGCATTTTACTTTCATTTGCAGCACATCATGAGATAACACTATATCAAATGGATGTGAAAAGTGCTTTTCTAAATGGTTTTATAACTGAGGAAGTTTATGTTAAACAACCTCCTAGTTTTGAAGATATTGAATTTCTAGAACATGTTTTTAAACTTAAAAAGGCTCTATATGGTCTTAAGCAAGCTCCCAGAGCATGGTATGATAGACTAAGTTCCTTTTTAATGGAAAATGGATTTACAAGAGGTTTAGTTGACACTACTCTTTTCAGAAAATCCTCTAACAAGCATTTCATACTTGTTCAAATCTATGTTGATGATATCATTTTTGGAGCCACTAATGAAAGCCTTTGCAAAGAATTTTCTAAGCTTATGCAGGATGAATTTGAGATGAGCATGATGGGAGAATTAAAGTTTTTCCTTGGAATACAAATCAAGCAATACAGTGATGGTATTTATATACATCAAAGCAAATATATCAAAGAATTATTAAAGAAATTCAAGATGCTGGATTGCAAGCCTATGTGTACACCTATGCATCCTACCGGCACTCTTAGTAAAGATGAAATTGATAAGAAGGTAGATCAGAAAATGTACGGAGGTATGATTGGATCTCTACTTTATCTTACAGCTTCAAGACCTGACATTATGTTCAGCGTCTGCCTGTGTGCTAGATTTCAATCAGATCCTAGAGAATCACACCTAAGTGTTGTTAAAAGAATATTCAGATATTTGCAAGGAACTACTAATCTTGGTTTACTTTATAAGAAATCAAAAGATTACAAATTAGTAGGTTTCTGTGATGCTGACTTTGCTGTAGACCGAATTGAAAGGAAAAGCACAAGTGGAGGCTGCCAGTTCCTTGGAGCTAATCTTGTGTCCTGGTCAAGCAAAAGACAAAGCACTATTGCACTCTCAACAGCCAGGTTGAATACATCTCGTGACAAGTTGCGCTTCTCAACTTACGTGGATGAAGTATCAACTTGAAGACTACTTGATAAAAGAGAGTAACATTCCTATCTTTTGTGATAATACATCTGCCATATGTCTTACTAAAAATCCTATATTGCATTCTAGAGCAAAGCACATTGAGATTAAGCATCATTTTATAAGAGACTATGTTCAGAAGGGTATTCTAGAAATAAAATTTGTAGACACTGATCATCAGTGGGCTGACATATTTACAAAACCCCTTGCTAAAGATAGATTCAATTTTATAAGAAGAAATTTAAACTTTCATCTTATAGAAGAATGATTAATCTCAGCGTCTGAAAATAAACAAAATCTCAGCCTCTGATATGACATAAGCATGTATGTGCATAAGCATCTTATTTGTCATATGCATCATAACTCATCGTCTGGTGAATCGGTTGCATTCGTCCGAGCACATCCACACGTGTCACACGTGTTAAGGACTCAAGCGTCTCATCATATCTACTGAGTCACAATTGTTTATGTTTTTCGATAAAATATTTTTCTTGATTTTACTTTTCTTTTGGCGTCTGCATTTAATGAAAAGGCGAATCTTTATTTTCTTTTCTTTTTGATTTAATTTTTATGTGGAAATACGAAGCGATATTTTGAAAAGTAACTGTACCAATTACAAAACCTTACCACTACTCCTTCTTTTTCGCTTCACAATCACTCTCTCTGTTTCGATCAAAAAGCAGTTTTCTTCTCTTCTCTTATTTGTCCTAAAACCCTAAACCTCCATTTCTCTATCTCTCAACTGCAATCATGTCTGGTGTAACAACCTCTGAGTATACTGCCATTTACGACACCATGGCTGAAGGAAAAGTTTTGCTGGAAAATCGGGTTGATTTAGAAAACTTCAAACTCTATGGCTTCGACTTCTACAGTGGTTTCAAGGCATTGGGTTGGGAACACTACTTCTTTTGGAAACAGGTTGAGGTTCTAGCTACTGCTATTAAGGAATTTTGGGGTAACGCTCGTTTACACCAAGGTGGTATTTTTGAAGGAACTGTGAGAGGTTACAAGTTCATTTTTACCGTTACCAACATCTCTGAAGTCACTGGTTGTCCCTGTGAAGGTATCGTATACTACTACAGTTAGGTGATGCATTTCATGGCCTTGAGAAGGTCAATGAGGATTTGTTTGAGAACTATAAACAGTTGAAAGAATGCGGTGAAACTCCTCATCGCAAAGAATTTGAAGAGTCATTACTGAGTTCTTCACAAGATAATCACCAAGAGTGTAGTTGAAGGTGGCTCTAGTGACATAGTCAACTATGAGCAGTTCATTATGAGGCACTACATGGCTGGTAACAAGGTAAACTGCCAAGATTAATTTACAACAACCCGATTAATGCCTTTGGTTAATTCAAGGAAAGGAGTTCTTGACAAGAAAAACACCTACAAGTGCATTCCTTATGGTGTTGGCTTCACTAAGATGATGACCAAGAATGCGGTTGTAAACAAGTTGACTACTTTGCGGATCAAGAAAAGGTGAAGTATTTTGTACGAAAATGTTGTGATTCTGACACCTTCGGAGTTAACGGCTTGGTCGAATGAAATTGATCACCGGTGAACAAATGAAGAAGGTGAAAAAGGAACAGGGAATAGAATCTGGTCCTCTCTCGTGAAGAAGTCTACTTTTGACAAAACTACCGTAAGTTCTCAGAATGGCGGTGTGAAAAGGACTTCTGATTCTCCAGAAGAGGAGACAAGAAGCAAGGGGCAGAAGGTGGCTTCGGCACCTAAAAGAAAGACTGAAGCAGAAGATGAGGACCGGGTTCCCATCGATCGGTCGATGAAAAGAAGCAAGCCAAAGTTGAGAAACAAGTTTGTTGTCCGGTGCACAAAGAAGGCAATTCATCGTCCGCCTCTAGTCTTGCCCCTGACCAGACGCTTAAGAGATTGGTCAGCGATGCGAACTTGAACCAAAGGTCTTGAATCCTCACGATGATTACGTATCTGTTTTGAAGCGATAATACCATTCTGCTCCACCTATATGTTGCACAACCATCAACCATTCAAACCCGTGCACGAAAACCGAAACACAACCACCTCTATAGCCCTCAAACAACCTACCCAAACACAGACCAATACACTCACCATCTCCTCATCTCAATCCTCCACATATACCTCCCTCACTTCATTCATTTCCAAACTTCATTCTCATCCTTTTAACCTCCTTTTCAAAGTCCCTCCATTTAATCCTTTCAAACCCTACATTCCTCCCAAGTATAATATCACAGTAGTGACACCTAAAACTACTGCCCTAATTCCAAAGAAACCCGTCCCTCTTGACATTAGACCAAAATTTGTCAGATATGAGTCATTTAACTCTATCTACAATCACCCATCTGTATGTCACTTGAAGACCTTCACTTCCGGAGTTTCAAGACTGGAGATATCTCCTCCAATGAATGCTGTCTTCAAGGATGGAAAAGACAATGTTGAGATGTCTTTTAAAGGAAGGCTGAGACCCAAACCAAACAGCAAGGCTATCCCCTTTTCTGTTGATGTACCAAGGTTCCTACCCCAGAATGAACCTCTTACAATAGAGGAATGTGGTAGATGGATTACAGAAGATGAAACCTGTATGATGGCTCGTTGCTATGAGCAGAAAAAGCTTGAAGTCATTGGACAATATAGAGACCTATCATCTGTCTCTATAAAGATTGTTCCAGATAGGCAAAGGTGGTTACCTTGGTCTATTCCTGGAAAAAGAAAGGAAGCTGCACCTGGCAAAATGCCATTCAGTAAGATAGGGCCAAAAGAATATGAGAAAGCGCCCAGAGACTACAAAGTCAAGGAGTTTACCCATCTTTCGGTAAAGAAAATCTCTGAAGATCATGCCAGAAGGTATTATCTAAGTGCTCTGAAGAAAGATCAATGGAGAACTGGATCCTCCAACTGCTGCAATGCCGAGAAAGCCACTATTCCAACAGTTGGCACAATCAGCAGAATTACTGACATCAATCTTAGAACAGTCTATTTCGATGATATGTTCAGATGCTCGATGTCGTGCCTTTGACTGCATGAAGATATATGACCAAGGGGCTGCTGTGACCAAGCACTTCGACATTGGATTTACTTGGAGTCAATAGTCTGAGTCTTGGAAAGCCAAAGCTATGTTACCATACCTCGTTCCCCTAGTGCTAGAAGAAGATGATAGGGAAAATCTGCGAAGAATTTACCTGGCAGAAAATAAAGCACTCTCTTACGCTTGTGAAGCATTAAGAGTCTTTATCAGAAATATATGGGGAGAAGAAGCTGGAAATAGGTTTGATGCTTTCACTGCTGATGTTGTTTTTCACAGAGAAATCATCTTCATGAATATGCTGTATCCAGAAGATGTGAAGTATCAATGGGAAATTCAAACAGCATCTGAGCTCAGAAAACTTGGAAATTTCTTCAAATGGTCTATACCAAATGATGCATTTTTTCTAAGAGCTCAATGGAAGAAGGAATTGAGACTGAAACTATCCAACTGGGTGCTAGCAGAGCATCAAAAGATGAAACCTGCACCCGTACCAGAAGTTGGACCTTCTACTTCTACTTATGCAGTTGAGATGGTCACTATTCCCAAAGCAGAGTTTGAAGAGATGAAGGCCACAAACATGAAAGTCACTCAGCTGGAGACTGCTCTGAAATTACTTTATGAACGTCTCAACATCCCTCCATCACCTCTTCCAAACCCTTAAACTTTGTTTTGCTTTAAATTTGTTTTGGTACTAAGTGATATTTCTTAATTTTGTTGATACACTTATATATATACACTATTTTTGCTCTAATTATCTGACGTATATTCAAATTTTTCTAAGTCTTATTTTGACTATGATGTGTTTTTATTCTCTTTTTGTCTGATGACAAAAGGGGGAGTAAAAGAGAGGTATGATGAACACGTGAAAATCTGACTAACCCACCGTCCGATGTTCACACTCCGATGAATACGCTGGAACTGAAGTATCATGCATAGCATTTCATACATAGCATTTGTGTGGTTATTTATTAATGCGCTAATATTCATTGATCTAGTGCTCTTATAATGATAAATAAATTTGGTACTAGTGCTCTTATAATGATCAATATATTTGATACAATTTGATTAAATCAATCTTTTGGATCAGCATCCGATCTTACTCGGATACATCTACGTATTTGTTTTGCGATCACTTAATTGAATTTGTTTATCAACTATCGCCTTAATACTAGAATTATCTTATATATCAAAATTGTTAAATCCAGGGGGAGACCCTTGATGTCATTTTGAAACTAAATTGTTCATCAACCTTAGATATTTGTCATCATCAAAAAGGGGGAGATTATTGTATGTGTTCGTACCTTTGAGCGAGTGAGAGCTTTCAGATGAGTATATGAGACTTAGAACCTTTGTTATTATGTCCATTTGATGTCCTCTTGTGTTAGGAATCATGTTTAAGTGTTAGGATATCGAGTTCTGGATCGCACGGAAGTCGGAAACGAAGAAATCGCGCGAAAAACGAGCAAGTACACGCAGGAGCGCGTGGCGCGTTCCTGCTGTGCCTATGGATGCACGTGACGTGTGCTGGTGCATGATGGGGCAGCATCATGAGTCAGCTTTGACACGTGGCGTGTAAGCCAATGGGAACACGACATGTGGCACACATGCAGCAAACAACTTCTGGACGAAGTTATCACAGTAGAGCGGTGCGCGTCGCGCGCACTCAAGCGCGTGTGACGCGCATGGAGACAGAGACGTTGTGCAAAGATGTGCATGGTTCACTTTGGGTTGCGCGTGACGCGCACAGTGTAATTGTGAGGGGCGCGTGGCGCGCTCTATGCACTAAGGGTTGCGCATGGCGCGCGCCCAGTTTAACTTTTCTTAGCTATTTAAGCCCTTTGATCCATTTAATCAGATTTTTTCACTTCTTTCACCCCTTCCAGGACCTGAGAGCCTCTCATATCAGGTTTCCACCATTGTTAAGGTTCTTGAGCTTGGTGATCATCATCAAACTCATTCCAATCCTCTGTTTATCAATCCGACGGTGTAAACTCGTCTGTTACCGTTCGGGCTTGTTAGGGCTTATCTCTGATCGTCATTTTGCCGAGTAAATTCTAATCCCTTCTACTGTTCATCTCTATTTCAGTTAGCAATTTCTTAATCTGGAATTGATTCTAGTTCTTAACCCTAATTAGACTGTGTTTTGGACCCCGGTTTGACCGTGCAGGTACCGAACGAGCTAGGGTTTTGCCGGAACTCCCAGAGGACATTCCATGGGTCACGAAACTGAGATTGGAGTATCTGTTCTTCATGTCCCAAATCTGATTTCGTGGATTCCTTGGTTGTTTGGATTGTTCCTCATTACCTGTTCTTCGTATTTTAGGGTTTTGGCAATAGTATGGATACCGATTGACTGTGGAAGCTTGTCTGGAGTTATTTTTGGGTAAGTCTTGTTCTCTGGAGTCCTAGGCTAGCCCGTAGTCGTGGGTCTCTTGGTGTTTTAGTTAGTTTATTAGTTGCCCTAACTCTAATCCGAGTGTGTTTTAGTTAGTTTATTAGTTCGCCAATAAGTATTCCTAACAGAAATGGGGAGTACAGTGACAAAAGAAAGAAAAGATGTCGAAGCGCACAACACAATGATTCATTGAGAGACATGGGATAAGTGGAAGTGGGTAGCTAGGTCATATTTATATGTGCTGGTTTGTTCGGATTGTCAAATCATTCATTCTACTCATGCATTTCCCGCTTTTTGATGATTGTGTTATTCTTACCTCCCTGTGTTTGTATGCTTGTGTGTATATGTATTATTGTATGTTAGACTTTGTTGAAGAGGAGGATGCAACCGCAGCAGCACCCGATGGAGCAGTTTATGCTGATGCACCCATCGATGCTCCTTCCCCCTCGGATCCCCGTGTGGGGTGATTTTGAGATTCAGTATCATGATTTCGACGGCATGGGGTGGGAGATTGACCATGTGCGTCAGGCAGTGATCTATACAGGTACCATCTCCATCTATTTCAGGATTCTAGGTCTTCCTATAGCTAGCTTTTCCGAAGACTTCAGGATATGTCAGAGACTACCTTTTCAGTATATGTGGCAGGCGCCAGGGTTTCCACCAGGTTTTGGTTATGGAGGTTATCAACCGATGCCTCCTCAGCCGATGCCGGTGCGACCTGTTAGCCACCATAGCGAGTCTAGCCACCGTGGACGACAGAGACGTGGGAGAGGAGCGACATCTGGTCCCTCTCACCACATGACAGCTCACGATTACAGATGGTTATTTCTGAGGCATTCGGGATCTCAGAGTGGGAGCTCTTAGTTTCCCCCTCGCTGAGGCGTTTGGTTATCTGTTGGCCAGGAGTCTTGATGCTTATGTTATGTTTTGTGTTTTGTTGTTTTGTTTAGTTGAAGCAATAAGTTAGCCTCACAGGTTTACTTCTTTTGGGATGACTGTATCATTACTATCTACACTACGCACTTTGCACTCTGATAGTACGTACTTATCTATATACCTACATGTGACAAACTTAGTATTACTTCACCGTAGCGCGTCGTAGTCTTATTCGTGTTGCGATTTTAATTCCTTCGTATTTTTATACCCGTTGATTACGCGAGTTAGGCTAATTATTAGAATAAAGCATGAATAGGACTTCGGGGTGTTACATTTGTGGTATCAGAGCCTAGTTCGGCCCTAACCTGACTATAAGGTCATTTAGGATGTTAATTCTGGCTGAGTCTAGTCGTATTCCCACCAAATACGACTATCTTTAGAAGTTGGGTAAAGTGTTCGCGTTATCTTTATTGCCTTAAATAAAGGTGACCAGTTATCAATTCATAAGATATACATCATATATTTCTATGATTCTTTATATCTTATGGACCTCGAGCTAATGATTTCTTTTTCAGGACTTCATGGCTCGTCATGGCAGAGGTACGCGCGAGAGAGTGAATGAAGAAAGGAATGGAGAGACCTCGAGAGTTGGAGGAGGTCATCATTCTGATGAGACCCTTCGATCTGTTAGGGAGTTGGCCACTGTTATGCTTCAGCAGGCACAGCAGAATGCCCAGTTTCTGCAGGCTGCTCAGACTAGGAGGGAAGAGAGGAGTGATGACAATGAGATGACAATTTTCTGAAGGCAAATCCTCCAAAGTTTAACAGGGAGTTTAACCCCGAAAGAGCTGAGAAGTGGATTCAGGAGATTGAGAAGATCTTCGTGGCTATGAACACTCGTGAGGAAAGAAAGGTATCTTTTTCTTCTTTTATGTTGATTGGCAATGCTGAGTCTTAGTGGAGAGGTAAGAAAAGGTTGTTGGAAGAGCAGGGAAGTGTAGTGAACTGGGAGTTGTTTAAAGTGAGTTTTCTGGAGAAGTTCTTTCCAAGGTTGAACCGCAAGGAGAAGGAAAAGGAGTTTGAGAGTTTGAAACAGGGAAATATGACTATAGGTGATTATGCTACACAGTTTGAGGCAGTACTGAAGTATTCAGAATTCTATCGCTTGTATCCTAGCGAGCTGTGGATGTGCCAGAGGTTCCATGATGGACTGAAGTATGAGATACGAAGAACTGTGAGTCTTTTAAAGTTGACGAGGTTTCCAGATTTAATAGAACAGTGTATGGAGCTGGAGAGTATGGATAGAGAGAGATCAGCAGAGGAGTGGTGGCCCTATCAGGAGTGGAAGTGGCGCGAGAGGCAATGCGCATAGAGGAGGTGGTAGACATGGAGGAGGTAGGTTTCAGAGGGGCAGAGCCGAACCCTATTCTAGACCGGCACAGCCCAATGCTATTGAAGGTGTTGGAGCTATAGTGAGAGTTCAGGGATGTTATAGGTGTGGAGGCCCGCATCATTTCAAGGGTTAGGATGTGTTCTTATGCAAGGAGGTAGTGTAGTGGCCTACGCATCAAGACAATTAAGGATTCACGAAAGGAACTACCCTACCCATGACCTTGAACTTGTAGCTATAGTTTTTGCATTGAAGATTTGGAGACATTACCTTTGCGCAACTAAGTTCACGGTATTCAGTGATCATAAGAGCCTGAAATACCTGTTTGACCAGAAGGAGCTGAATATGAGACAACAGAGGTGGATGGAGTTTATTAAGAATTATGAGTTTGAACTGCGATATCATCCAGGAAAAGCTAATGTTGTGGCTGATGCTTTAAGTAGGAAATCCCTACATGTATCAGCTTTGATGGTGAAGGAGTTGGAGTTGGTGGAACAATTCAGAGATCTGAATTTGGGAGTGCAGTTGTTTAAGGACAAGTTATGCTTAGGATAGATAGTGGTGACCAATGAATTTCTGCAAGAGTTGAAGGCGAAGCAAGGGCTTGATGAACAACTGATCAAGATTAAAGATTCCATGAAGGACGGTGAGACTTCGGAGTTTAGTATCAAGAAAGATGGAGTGATGAGGTTTGGAGATCGAGTTTGTGTTCCGCATGACTCGGAACTATGGAGAACGATTCTAGAAGAAGCCCATAAGAGCAAGCTTAGTTTTCATCCGGGCACTACTAAGATGTATCAGGATTTGAAGAAGATGTTTTGGTGGCCTGGTATGAAGAAAGACATAGCAAACTTCGTCATGTCTTGCCTAGTGTGTCAGAAGGCAAAGATTGAACATAGGATGCCGGCAGGATTGTTGCAATCATTGGCTATTCCCATGTCGAAGTGGGACGGGATAGCAATGGATTTCGTAGTGGGTTTGCCAAGGACGCCTAAGAAGTTTGACACAATTTGGGTAATTATTGATCGGTTGACCAAGAGTGCTCATTTTATTCCAATCGGAGAGAAGTATCCTTTGGAGAGATTGGCTCAAATATACATCAAGGAGGTTGTTAGGTTGCATGGTGTTCCTTCGAGTATCATCAGTGATAGAGATCCTAGATTTATCTTAAGGTTCTGGAATGAATTGCAACGAGCTTTAGGAACCAAATTAAGATTGAGTTCAGCTTATTATCCTCAAACGGATGGTCAGTCAGAACGAACAATCCAATCCCTAGAAGATTTGTTGAGAGCTTGTGTGTTGGAGCACGTAGGAAGTTGGGATGAATTCTTGCCTTTAGTAGAGTTTACCTATAATAACAGTTTTCATTCAAGTATAGGTATGACACCTTTTGAGGCACTGTATGGAAGGAAGTGTAGGACCCCTTTATGTTGGTTTGAGACAGGAGATACACAAGTATTAGGATAAGAGTTGGTACAGCAAACCACAGAACAAGTCAGGAAGATTAGAGAGAAGATGAAAGCATCACAGGATAGGCAGAAGAGTTATAGCGACAAAAGGAGGACACCTTTAGAATTCCAGGAAGGAGACCATGTTTTTCTGAGAGTGACACCTAGAACTGGAATTGGCAGAGCCATCAAATCTAGAAAGCTAACCCCTAGGTTCATTGGACCTTTTCAAATTCTTCGTAAGATTGGCCCAGTAGCTTATCATATAGCCTTATCGCCTAATCTTTCCAGACTTCATGATGTTTTTCATGTTTCATAACTTTGCAAATATTTTTCCGATCCATCACATATACTTGAACCCGAGTCAATACAATTGAAAGAGAACTTAGAGTATGAAGCGTTGCCTGTACGGATTTTAGATAGGAGGATGAAGGAACTTCATTGTAAAACTATTCCTTTGGTTAAGGTTCTGCGGGATGAGGTGACAGGTGACATGACTTGGGAGCGTGAGAGTGAGATTCGTCAACAGTACCCTCATTTATTTTCAGGTGCGTGATTTAGGGGACGAAATCTCTTTTAAGGGGGGTGGTAATGTAACATCCTCATTTTTTTCTAATCTTGCTTAATGTGTGTTTATGTGTGACTAAGTGTATTTGTGTGCCCTAGGTAGGGATTTGTGTATTTGACTGTGTGTTTGACCTCTTGGCAGTGTGCTCGCTTTTGGTGTTTGTGTGAAAGCATGTTTTGAGTTTTGGCAGGTTATTTGAGATTGGAGTAGTGTTTGGTAATGTTTTGGTAGGAGTCTTGGAAGCCTGATAGAGTTTGAGAACGATCGGAGTTGAGTTTAGGGTTCTTTTGGGTGTGTTCGTACCTTTGAGCGAGTGAGAGCTTTTGGACGAGTATATGAGACTTAGAACCTTTGTTATTATGTCCATTTGATGTCCTCTTGTGTTAGGAATCATGTTTAAGTGTTAGGGTATCGAGTTCGGGATCGCACGGAAGTCGGAATTGAAGAAATCGCGCGAAAAACGTGCAAGTACACGCAGAAGCGCGTGGCGCGCGCCTGCTGTGCCTATGGATGCGCGTACGTGCGCTGGTGCATGATGGGCCAGCAGCATGAGTCAGCTTTGACACGTGGCGTGTGAGCCAATGGAAACGCGACACGTGGCGCGCATGCAACAAACAACTTCTAGACGAAGTTATCTCAGCAGAGCAGTGCGCGTGGCGCGCACTCAAGCGCGCTTGACGCGCATGGAGATAGAGACGTTGCGTAAAGATGCGCGTGGTGCATTTTGGGTTGCGCGTGACGCGCACAATGTAATTGTGAGGGGCGCGTGGCGCGCTCCCTATGCACTAAGGGCTGCGCATGGCGCGCGCCCAGTGTAACTTTTCTTGGCTATTTAAGCCCTTTGATCCATTTAATCAGATTTTTTCACTTCTTTCACCCCTTCCAGGACCTGAGAGACTCTCATATCAGGTTTCCACCATTGTTAAGGTTCTTGAGCTTAGTGATCATCATCAAACTCATTCCAATCCTCTGTTTATCAATCTGACGGTGTAAACTCGTCTGTTACCGTTCGGGCTTGTTACGGTTTATCTCCGATCGTCGTTTCGTCGAGGTAAATTCTAATCCCATCTACTGTTCATCTTTGTTTCAGTTAACAATTTCTTAATCTGGAATTGATTCTAGTTCTTAACCCTAATTAGACTATGTTTTTGACCCCGGTTTGACCGTGCGGGTACCGAATGAGCTAAGGTTTTGCCGAAACTCCCTGAGGAGATTCCATGGGTCACGAAACTGAGATTGGAGTCTCTGTTCTTCATGTCCCAAATCTGATTTCGTGGATTCCTTGGTTGTTTGGATTGTTCCTCATTACCTGTTCTTCGTATTTTAGGGTTTTGGCGATAGTACGAATACCGATTGACTGTGGAAGCTTGTCTGGAGTTATTTTTGGGTAAGTCTTGTTCTCTGGAGTCCTCGGCCAGCCCCTGGCCGTGGGTCTCTTGGTGTTTTAGTTAGTTTATTAGTTGCCCTAACTCTAATCCGAGTGTGTTTGTGTGTTTCCGGTTAACTGTGAACCATTCTGGACTGTTCGATGGTATTGTTGGTAACTCTGGACTTATTCCTTGTTGTTGGCTGAACTGGAACATAGTGTGGGAGTGTTGGTGTGATTGTTGGTGAGTTCGTGTTTACGTCTCGGTGTCCAGTTTGCTTTGGAGTGCTTCTATTACAAGGTGGGGGAAAGAATGCACTTTTAATGGGTTTTGTATAATAGATATGATTGTTTGGCATATGTAGGGTACCTAAACCCTACTAGGAGTTGATGTCAGTAGCACCTAAGGATAGGGGTTACGGTGTGCCGCATCTAAGGATAGGTGTGGTAGACTCATCAACTAACATAAGATTATTTTATTATTAAATGTGATTACCTGATAATATGCTTAACTGTGAGATGTAACATATGTGCTCTATGTGAGTAGTAACATGCTTAGGGTAACATGATTAAATGTGTATTATGTGGAAATGTATTGCATGTTGTCCTAGCATGCTTAAATGATTAAGTATAGCCTGTTGACATGCATGAACCTGATTGTGGGATATTTTGGGAATGTGTGCATAATATGATGTGAGGCATATGATTAAGAGGTGTTGGATGCATGCATATGATATTGCATTAGTAACCACTCCGTTCTTGATGAGAATGTGATGTGGAGAGAATCCCTAACGAAAATAGGGGATATCTCGCCTAATAGGTTTGATCCACTCCGTTCCCTATCAGAAAAGGGGGAAACGGACGTCCCTATCGAAAAAGGGGGAGGAGGATTCCTAACGAAAAAGGGGAATACCTCGTGGACTAGGCTAGTGTCGCCCCGTGCTCTATCGAAAAAGGGAGATGGGAGTCCCTAACGGAAAAGGGGGACGGCAACCTAATGGAAAGAGGGTTCGCCAATAAGTATTCCTAACAGAAATGGGGAGTACAGTGACACTAGAGAGAAAAGATGCCGAAGCGCACAACACATTGATTCATTGAGAGACATGGGATAAGTGGAAGTGGGTAGCTAGGTCATATTTATATGTGCTGGTTTGTTCGGATTGTCAAATCATTCATTCTACTTATGCATTTCCCGCTTTTTGATGATTGTGTTATTCTTACCTCCCTGTGTTTGTATGCTTGTGTGTATATGTATTATTGTATGTTAGACTTTGTTGAAGAGGAGGATGCAACCGCAGCAGCACCCGATGGAGCAGTTTATACTGATGCACCCATCGAGGCTCCTTCCCCCTCAGATCCCCGTGTGGGGTGATTTTGAGATTCAGTACCATGATTTCGACGGCATGGGGTGGGAGATTGACCATGTGCGTCAGGCAGTGATCTATACAGGTACCATCTCCATCTATTTAAGGATTCCAGGTATTCCTATAGCTAGCTTTTTCGGAGACTTCGGGATATGTCAGAGACTACCTTTTCAGCAGATGTGGCAGGCGCCAGGGTTTCCACTAAGTTTTGGTTATGGAGGTTATCCATCGATGCCTCCTTAGCCGATGTCGGTGCGACCTGTTAGCCACCATAGCGAGTCTAGCCACCGTGGACGATAGAGACGTGGGAGAGGAGCGACATCTGGTCCCTTTCACCACATGACAGCTCACAATTACGGACGGTTGTTTCTGAGGCATTCGGGATCTCAGAGTGGGAGCTTTCAGTTTCCCCCTCGCTGAGGCGTTTGGTTATATGTTGGCCAGGAGTCTTGATGCTTATGTTATGTTTTGTGTTTTGATGTTTTGTTTAGTTGAGGCAGCAGGTTAGCCTCACAGGTTTTCTTCTTTTGGGATGACTGTATCATTACTATCTACACTACGCACTTTGCACTCTGATAGTACGTACTTATCTATATACCTACATGTGACATACTTAGTATTACTTCACTGTAGCGCGTCGTAGTCTTATTCGTATTACGATTTTAATTCCTTCATATTTTTATACCCGTTGATTACGCAAGTTAGGCTAATTATTAGAATAAAGCATGAATAGGACTTCGGGGTGTTACAATATGTCATTCACATTGCATAACTCAGTATCCGGTGAATTCGTTGCGTGCATCCGAGCGCACACGCGTCACACACGTGTGGGACTGAAGCGTCTCATCACACCTACTGAATCATGATTAAATTTGTGTTTTCAATAAAATCTTTTTCTTGATTTACTTTATTTTGGCAACTGCATTTAATGCAAAGAGAATCTTTATTTTTATTTTCTTTTTTGATTTAATTTTTATCAAGAGAAATACGAAGCGGTTTTGAAAAAGTAACTGTACCTTTTGTTTCAAAACTTTCCCACTACTCCACCTCTTTCGCACCACTCTGTACCCTCTATTTTCTCTGTCTTCTCTGCGAAAAATTATTTTCTCTCACTCTCCTTGTGTGTCCTCTCTGAAAACCCTAAACCTCCATCACCATTTCCTCTACTGTAATCATGACTGACATTGAGGTCGGACAAAACTCTGCTATCTACAACACCATGACTGAAGGAAGAGTCTTGATTGAGAATAGGATTGATTTGGAAAACTTCAAGCTCTATGGTTTTAATTTCGATGAAGGTTTGAAGGCTCCGGGTTGGAAAACTATTTCTTTTGGGATCCTGTTGAAGTTCTGGTCACTGCTATCAAAGAAGATTGGGGAAACATTCATATGCTTCTGGGTGGCATCATCGAAGGCCATGTTAAAGGTTTCAAATTGGTATTCACTATAAACACTATTGTTGATACTATAAAATGTCCTTGTGAAGGAATTAGTTTCTTTGTTGGTTGGGAAGACACCTTCAGAGGAATGGATAATGTCAATGATGCTCTGTTTGAAAATTATCGCCAGTTGAAGGAATCTGAAGAAACTCCTACTGCCAAGCATCTGAAAAGTCACTACAGGGTGCTACACAAAATCATCGCCAAAAGTGTTATTTTAAAGACTGGGTTGAGTGATATTGTGAACTATGTGCAAAAGTTCATAATGAGAAACTATATGGCTGGTCACAAGACAAACTTGCCTAGATTGATCTTCAACAATCTGGCCAATGCCCCTGTCAATTCGAGGAAGGGTTCTGCTGACAGGAAAAACATTAACAAGAGCATTCCTTATGGTGTTCTTCTTACTGCAATGATGATTAAAGACGGAATTGCGAGAAGGCTTGGATCCTTGAAAGGAGAAGAAAGGGAAAAATATTTTGGACTTAGTGCTATTGTTCGTCCTGATATATTTGGAGTAAACAGTCTGGTTAGAATGCATTTGATCACTGGTAATATGATTAAGAAGGTGAAACTGGAGCAAGGAGAAGTAGTTGATGCTACTGTTGGTGAAGTTGTGAAGAAACCCACCAGAAGCTCAATATCAGGTCTAAAAAGAACTGGTCAGCGTCTGGCCCTAGGAAGTAAGTTCCTCCACCTCCTCCTATTGATGCCCCTCAAGGCAAGAGAAAGAAATTAATTAGGCTATCTGAGAAGCTTACTCCAAAGGTACTGGATTTTACTATTGATCATTCCATTACTGCTTTTGGTTTTGATGATGTTGTTACTGCACCACCACTCTCCGTTTCATCACCACAAATACACTCCACACAACCTCCATCCACCGAACCACAATACTCCAAGAAAACCACAAAACCCAAAACACTTACATTTTCCTCACCACAAACCTCTACCTCCTCAAACATTTCTCTCACATCATACATTTCCTCATCTCACTCTCACCCCTTCAATCAACTTTTCAAAATCACTCCCAACAAACCCAAAACTTACAAAGTCAAAATGACTTCCACTCCTGCTCTCAACTCCTCATCCAACACTACCACTCCTACATCAGAAACCACTTTTTTTGGTGCATCAAGGTCTATGTCGAATGCTGATAATAGACCAAGGCTCGCAAGAGAAAAAGAGTATCATTCTATATATGATCATCCTTTTCTCTAGCATTTGAAAACCTTTACTTCCAGGGTTGCAAGACTGGAAATTGCCCCTTTTAGTTACAATCACAGGCTGAAGACTATATTTGGTGGAAGGTTGAGACCTCCTCTAAACCGAGGAATTATTCCATTCTCTGTTGAACTCCCTCAGAATATGCCATAACATGAACCTCTCACTCTGAAAGAGTGCGGAAGGTGGATCTCTGATGAAGAAAGGGCCTTCATGAATCACTGCCTGGAAATGAAGAGGCACGAGTTAGTTTTTCTGAACAAAGATCCCTCTCTGGCTGTTGTAAAGATTGTGCCTGATAGGCAAAGGTGCCTTCCATGGTTAATTCCTAAGAAGAGGAAGAATAAACCACCTCAAAGACTTCCAAAGATAATGACTCTCAAAGAGTTTAAGGAAGCTCCCAGAACATACAACACAAAAGCTTTCTCTAAGAAACGTGTTAGAAAGCTATCTGAGAACCATGCTATGCAAGTCTACCTGACCAAGATCAAGAGAGATTCTAGATGCACTGGTTCTTCTGGTTGTTGTAATACAGAGAAAACCACTATTCCAACTGTTGGTTCTATCAGCAAAGTCTCTGATATAAATCTTGCCATTTTGCATATTGATGATATAATACAGTGCTCTGTCATTAGGCATCCTAGTTTTACCAAACTGCAACAACAATGGGGAGATATTAGTAAACATCTTGATATTGGAGTCAAATGGGAATGCATTGGAAAGACAAGGCTATTCTGCCTCATCTGAAGCCCGTTACTCAAGATGAAGACGATAAAGAGAACCTGAGAAGGATTTATCTGTCTGAAAATGATGTTCTCAACACTTGTCCTGCTGAAACAGAAGAAATTCTGAGAAGAGATTTTGCAGAAGCTGAGCTTGCCAAATTTGATGCATATGTTGATGAGTTGTTTAAGCATAGGGAAACTGTATTTCTGATTATGGTTTACCCAGAGGAGTTAGTACAGAGATGGAAAGAAAATCTGGAGTTTGAGAAACAAAAGCTAGGAAGACTCATCAAATGGAGTGTTCCAAATGATGATTTCTTTCTGCAGAACAAGGAGAAAAAGGAAAGGAGACGAAGTTTGTCTCAAAGAGTTTTAATGGAGCATCAGAAGCTGACTACCAGAAGATGGCAACAAGCCATTATTGAGCATGCTGAAAGGGTTCCAGAACCTGCTTTTCCTGTTGCAGATGATGAACCTGTCATCATGTCTAGAGCACAGTATGAGAATTTAATTGCTACAACTCAGAAGGTGACTCAGTTGGAGAGTACTGTAAACATGCTCATGGAAAGACTTAGCCAAATCCTTCCTCCTCCACCTTAAAACCTTTTTTCTATGTTTTAAATGTCTGTATTATTTTCACACTTGGTACAATTATCTTTTGAATTATATGATTTTTAACCTCAAATTTTTCTATTATTGGTTTCACAATGATGTGTTTTACACTCTTTTTGTCTGATGACAAAAGGAGGAGTAAAAGTAAGGTCTGATGAATGCACTTAAGTAACACATATGATGCATCATTCATCATACATAGTATATTTTTAGTTGCTTTGATATTCATTGCTACAATTATATCATGTTATTGGTACAATGATCTCAGCATCTGGTCCTCAATAGTTATTTAAATATATGCTCTGATACATGTATATATTGTGCTATCATACAAATTCTGATACATGTATATATTGTGCTATCATACAAATTCTGATACATGTATATATTGTGCTATCATACAAATACTCTGTTACATAGAAATATTTGGTTATATCTGAGTATGTTGAACTCAGGGGGAGACTCTTGAAATTTTTTTTTGAAACTGATTTGTTCATCAACCTTGGATATTTGTCATCATCAAAAAAGGGGAGATTGTTGGAACCTAAACGATTGAGAAGTTTAGACCCTCATTAATTTTGATGATAACAAAGTATTTGCAAGTGAATAAATCAACTTCTAATAAGTATTGAAGTGTGTAGGTATTAAAATCATTCATGTTTTATGACTCACTCAAGCAAGAAGAAGAATTTTCAAAAGATGAATACATTCCTATATGTCTGCATCCGGTTCACTCAAGCATCTTGTTATATGCACTCTTAGCGAGCGTCCGATAGTGTGATCTTATGACACGTGGTTACTCAATTGCTACGAGCGTCCGTTTGATTTCTGATCGACCATCCGGTCTTTTATTTAAATCACGTGATGGTCACGTTTATTCTCTCTGCCCTCAGCTTTTCTGGAACGAAATTCAAATTTGATTTTATGCGCTCAATTTGTTGTACAAGGTATCAAAGGTGACACCTTTAGAATAAGACAAATTCGTACAAGGCGATTGTGTAAAAAGCAGGTAGTACCATAATGGAAATATGTACTATTCTGATATTCTCTGAAAAGGAAGAAAAGGACATAATTTCAAATTACCTCACCCAATGATTTGGAGCTGAAATATCTGAAACGGTATTATCCTCAAGACTCCTATAAATACCTCAGGGTCTTCATTGAAGAAGGTTGCTAAAAACTACATTCTGAAAGAGCTATTACTCAAGTGAGCAATCAAATTTTGTGCCAAGTTTCTGGAAACCAAGAACTGAACTTCAGCGTCTTATATTCTTTCTTTTAGAAAGCTTTTATTTTGAGCTTAAGTTTTTATCCTCTTTGTAAGAGTTATTTGAGTGTATTCCAAGCATCTTTGTGAAAGTTGTATTGCCTAGTTGCAGGCTTGGTTCCTCAAAGGCTCGAACGTACTGAGTCGTTTTGAGAAGTTAAGAGTATTGTTAAGTTTGTGACAGTAGAATACTCTTAAGGAATTTGTAATCTGTTAATTATAGTAAAAATCCTTCAGGAACGAAGGGACTAGATGTAGCTACCAGTTTGTGGTGAACTAGTATAAATCTCTGTGTCTCTTACTTTACTGCTTTACATTTACTTTTGTCTTGCAAAGAAAAACAAGTTTTCATAAACTTATTTCCAGCGTCCGGTTATACTTCAGTATCCGATAACAAACAGTTTTCAAAACAAAGTGTTTTTATCTTAAAGTATACGAAAAGTTTTTCAACACAATTCAACACCCCTTCTTGTGTTCACGTCCAGTTACTATCCATGAATCAGCAATAGCTATTTTGTGATTACTACAACTGAATTCAAGTGTTGATTCAATCAAGACTTGTGGTGAGAAGGTTACTGATCAAAAAAATGTAGAGAATATACTTAGAACTTTAACCCTCGATTTGATCACATATCAGGAGAGGGAATGGAGAAATGGAGAAGCTAGAGAGGGAGAGCAAAGGAAGAAGAAGGGAAGAAAAGAGGGATAGTAGCGGATTGCACGAGGGAGGAGGGGTTTCTCTCCTGGGCCGTGTCAGAACATACCATGGGCCTAAGCCCGAGTTAACTTTTCACGGAATTACCGTCGGCCCAGGCCCATGATACGGGGTCAAAAGTGTCAGAGTCAAACGGCCATTTTTCAAAGCCGCTTTACCGTGGGATTAGGCCGCCAAAAAAAAAAAAGCTTAATGTACTGTGAGCCAAGGTCCTCGATAACGAGTCACGTTTTTCAAATGGTTCATTTCCTGGGGCTTTGGCCCTCGTTATTTTCTTACCGTCTATGCCCACGAAAAAGGCAGTAGGTATCAGTGTTTATTCTTGTAGTGTTTAAAAGAGTAAAAAATTATCTGAATAGTTGTGGAAATTGAGGAGTCTAAAGATCTTGCGAAATTAATGAAGGTGGAAGAGCTGCAAAACTCTCTTAAGGCTCGTGAACAAAGATTGAATAAGATGAATGGGGAAAAGGTTAAGGATAAAACCTTGCAAGCTCAAACCAATAGCAAAAATGGAGGATTATATAGGACAGGCACAAGAAAGGAAAGGACAAGTGGAAAAGGGAAGAAGTGGTGGGATTGGTGACTCTTCAAATGGTCAAGATCAGTTTCAAACTGATCAAGAGCAAGTAGAATCTTTCAAGTAGAAGGATGGAGGGTCAAGTTCGAAGCAAGGGGGGTGAAGAAGTTTGGTAAAAGAAAAATTCAGTGTTATAATTGTAATAAACACGGGCATTTTGTTGATGAATGTAGGAGGAAAAAAAGTGGAAGAAGGAACCCTGATGATGAAGCATACCATGCCAGAGATGATGGATCAGATTATGATTAGGTGTTGTTGATGGTAACCACAAATTTTGATGTTGATAACTCAGAGTAAGGTGAAATTGGCAAATAACAGTACTTTCTCAGTTGAGGGAAACAAAAATTAACGACAATGTGATAATTAAAAGAAATAATGGAGAGCCTGCCCATGTGACTGATGTGTTTTATGTGCCATCAATGAAAAATAATTTGTTGAGTGTTGGAAAATTACTTGAAAAGGATTCTGCATGGAAATGAAACAAAATTTTCTTTCAATTTTTTTTTCATGTTTGTATTGTTGTCACAATTGTTTTCTCTGATACATATTTAATGAATTGCAATTATCTATGAAGTATGTTTGGATTTAAGTTCATAAAACTATTTATTACTATATAAAAAACTATTTATTATTACTGTATCAAATTTTCATATCAATTCTTTTTTATTAAGTTATGGAAAACTTCTCTTTTTTTTTTATGCATAACACTCAATAAATTGATAACTCACACGTCTAAACATTTTGCAAGGGTTAAAAAAAATTTATATCTAGATCAAACATTTTAAATGGCAGACAATTAATATCTAAATTACTATTAATAATCTTTTTATTGAAATTTAACAACAATATAAAATTTTCAATATAAACATTTTATTTTTTAATATATATTGTGTGTACAACGAGTCATCATACTATTAATATGTTGTTGCTAATATTTAATGTAACTTATTGTATGTATATGATTGAAATAGATGATGAATTCTTTTTGGTCCAAAAAAAATTATTTAGGATTTCATTTCTTGGAGCAAGGATTGTCCCATTAAAATATGAACATATATTGTCTTGAATATAATTATAATTTTATCTAGGGTTCTTGTAGTTATATTTATATAAATTATTTACTATTGTTTTCATTTTTATATGTTCTTCATTCTATTTTTGTTACATTCAACTGTTTTTGGTTTATATATTGTACTTTATATGTGTAGTTTATATGATGAAAAAAATTTATAATAGGACATCTTTTATGTTATACAAAATAAGACATTTTTTCTATTTTATTTCTATATTTTAAAATTTGATCGCGCATTTACAAATATATATTCACTGTTTTATAACAAATTTTCTATCATATTTTTCCTAAAAATTTTAATCCTCTAATAACTTCTTTTCAAAAAAAAAATTCTAACTTATGCTTGCCCGTTAAATACGTTTACAACCATGCAAATAACCCGAGCAATGTACAGGTAAATACGCTAGTATTTTTAAAATTTCATAGGAATCAATTCTTAATATAGTTGTTGCTCTTTCGTATTATACACACACACACACACACACACACACACATATATATATATATATATACATACTATTTGGGTTTTTTGGTTTTGGATCATAAGATCTAAAGATGGAAGATCTGGGTCACTATTTTCTTCAGCCATGCTGGCCCAAGTCTTTTTTGGTTGTTTGGTTAAGCCTTATTCTTGGAAGGCTAAAAGTGTTTGGATTGGAAAGGCATTGTCTTCTTTGGTCGGTTAGGAAGTTTGAGTAGAAGATTGGTTTGGGATTTTCTTGGTTGATGACCCAGATGGTGGGTTTTGGGTAGATGACCCGGATTGGATTTTGGTGGATGACCCAATTAATTGGTTTTGGGTAGATGGCCCAGTTTGATTTTGGGTTGGAGATCCAATTTGCTTCCTAGCTATCCTAGTAGTTAATCCAGCCAAAACAAGTTTTCCTTTACCTCTTCCTCGGGAGGAAGCAGATCTTGTTGACATGTTAATATTTTCCCTGTAAATATTCACGAGTGAGATAGTCAAGGAGAGCATTTACTGAGCCTTCAAGATATTCAATTTCAAAATAAAAAATGCTCAAAATTGCTTGCCATCTGGCAAAAATATGTTTTGATGCAAGATTTTTAACATCTTTTTATAAAATGTCTTTTGCAGATTTACAATCGATACGTACCAAAAATTTTTGATTTAATAAATCAGATTGAAATTTTGAAATTGATAAAACAATTGCTAAAACTTCTTTTTTAACAGTAGAATACTTTTGTCGTGCTGGATTCCAATGATTGAAAGTAAAGGCAATTACTTGCTCTTTATCAGAAATTCTCTGTTTAAGAATGCCACCATAATCAATGTCTGAGGCATCAGTTTCAACAATCTTAAAAGCTTGAGGATTGGGCAAGTAAAGACATGGAAGATTCTTTACTTGAGATTTAGTCTGTTTCACAACATTGGTATGAACCTCTGTCCGGGAAGGAGGATCCTTTTTAAGACGGTCATGAAGTGATTTGATAAGATTGCTAAGTTGAGGAAAGAAATCTATGACATAATTAAGACAACCTAGGAATCTTTGTAATTGAGTTTTATCAATGATTTGATTAGGAAACTTGTCCGTAAACTTAATAGCAAGATTGATAGGAACAATAGTTCCTTGATAAATGTTATGACCAAGGAATCTGATCTTTGTTTGAAATAAATTAATTTTTATTTTGGAAACAGCAAGACCATTTCTCTTTACAATGGAAATAAAAATGTTAATGTGTTTGAAGTGTTGGTCAATAGATTGAGAAAATATTAATACATCATCAATGTATACAATAGCAAATTTAGAATAAGGAATGAAAATTTCATTAATTATTCTTTGAAATTCTGAAGTGGCATTTTTTAATCCGAATGCCATAACATTCCATTCATATTGACCAAAAGGGACAGTAAAAGTTGTTTTATATATGTCCTCTTCTTTAATCTGAATTTGCCAAAATTTAGATTTCATGTCAAATTTTGAAAAGATTTTTGCATCATGTAATCTACTTAAAAGATATTTTTTATTAGGGATTAGGTATCTAATCCAGTAAAGTGCTTGATTAAGAGGTTTGTAATTGATAATAAGTCGGGGTGTTTTTCTTTCAATTTCAGTTTGTTTGTTAATATAAAATGTAGAACAAGACCAAGGACTTTTGCTTTTGCGAATTAATCCTTTATCTAATAATTCTTTGATTTCTTTTTGGCAAAATTGAAGAAGTTCTTCATTCATTTGAATTGACCTAGCTTTTGTTGGGATTTGTTTTTCTTTAAAATCCTTTTCATAAGGAAGATCAACAATATGTTGTTTCCTTTCCCAAAAGGCATTAGGTAAATTCGAACAAATGGAAGTTTGGATTTGATCTAAAATACTTTTAATCTTTTGTTGAGTATTTGTTTGTTGTAATTGATTTTCTATATTCTTGAAAGAAATTTCTTCTTTAAGAAAATTGATTTGATTTTCTTTATAAGAAATTGGATTTAAATATATGATAATGAGTTTTTTCAAAAATTTGAAAATAATAGGTTGTCCCAAATGTTGGGCAATAATCCCATCTTCAGTAGTTTGAAAAGGGAAAAGTGATCTAATAAATGAGGTTCCTAAAATCACTTTGTTTTTTAAATTTTTAACTAACAAAAACGATGTTTCAATTTTAAGACCTTGGTTCTCAACTATAACTTTGGATAATTTATAATTGATTTTTAACTTAGAACCATTAGCAGCACTAATTTGTTCTGATGTTTTTCCAAAATATTTAATAGGGATCAAGCCTTCTGAAATACAGTTTGAGCCAGCTCCGGTATCAAATAGAGCTGTGATTTCAAAGATAAATTCTCCTATAATAATTTTGATATTTGTGTAAAATTTTTGGATTTTAACATAATTAATTAATCCCCAAAAATCATCAGATAGGTCTCGGGGGTCTTCATCTTTTTTAGGAGTAGATGGTTCAGAAAATGAATCATCTTCAGACTAACTATTTTTCCAATGATCTAATATCAGTTGTTGATCAAATAGTTTTTGTTTTAATTCTTTGATCTCAATTTTTAAATTATTGATTTCAAATTAAAGATCCTAAATAGTAACTGGCTTGACACTATTTTTCTTTAGTCTTTTAAAGGTTTCTTTGAGATTAAACTTATTAGTAACAAAAGGATTCTTAGAATGTTTAGTCACTAAAGTAGATTTTAATTTTTCTAAGTATTTTCTTTTTTCCTGAGGATCAGGAATAGCATTTATTACTTCGAAAAGGAGATCTTGCTCCTTAGTTAAACATTGACCTGACTAGGAGATTCTGATTCAGATAAATCATCATCTTGAATTTAGTTTAGGTTTTCAAAAGATTGATCAGAAGATTCTGTAGTAGATTCTTCTTTTTGAGAGGATTCAATTAACAAATTATTAATCTTATCCTTAATATCTTGGCCTAGATTTAGGGCTTTGATTTTTCTTGTTAACCTACAATATCTACTAATATCTTTAGGTTTTTTATGAAAATTGTGCTTTTCATGAGTGTAATAATGAGGTTTTGGTGGACAATAATGATGTTTTGGTTTGGGCTTAGATCTAGGTTTCTTAGCACAAGGCAAATCAAATTGTTCACAGAAAGTCCCTAAGTCCTTACGGGTTTGGGCCTTTTCTTTGGCAAGTTGTTGCTGGATTTTGTCATCTTGACATATCTTGAGATCAACCTTTTGGATAATGGCAATTAATTGACCATAGCTTAATTGCTAATAAGGGATTTATCCATTGGGGTTGTGGCTTCTAAGTTTTTCTCTAAGTTTGTCGTCAACAGATTTGGGAAGACCAGCTCAGAATTTTTCTTTCCAGAATGCTTGTTGGCTGTCTTCTCTAGTGTATACTCTGGTTAGGAAGGTATCTTTATACCATCTAAAATCACCTAGAGATTTACACCTAAGATTGGATAGTAGTTCTGCAGATCTGTCCATAATCAAAGAGGGATCTCCAATAAAATGTTGAACTATTGTAAAAATTAAAGTGTTGACTGCATCTGGGATGCTTCCTCCATTTTCTAATATTGGAGTGCCATCAGATTCTAATTGGACAGCAGTAAGAATAAATTGTTTCTCGTTTTCAGTGAGATAATTATCCCACCAACCTTTGAGTTGGCCACATAAACCTGCAACCAGAATTTCAACTATCATAGTTTCTGGACAATCATTGGAGGTTTCATAGGCTGTGGCTACCATGGTCATATTTTGGAGAATTTTAGTTATGCCATATTCATTTTCTCCGTCTATGTTCAATTCATAGATATTATTGGCACTAAAACTCTTAAAATTGGATTCCTTTTCTTCTAAGGGAAGATCTGGAGCTGTGGCCCGAGGATAATAGAGTTTGGTTAAATTTTTTCAATTGAGTTTTGGACCAGTTATGACGAGATTGATATCAATCTCTTGATTAATATCAGAATTTATTTCTTCTGAAGAAATAGAAGATGATTGGCCTATCATATTGATAGATTTATTTCTGGGAGGTGGAGTTATTGGTGATTCAGGAATAACTACCTTATAAAGTTTTAATTGTTCATTGATCTTAGCCAGAAGCTCATCATTGGCTTCTTCAACGTCCTTCTTAATCTGTTTTCTTGGATTAGAAAGCTGTAAGGTGTTCTTGAGTTGTTTTGAAATCCTATACGGATTAAACAAAGGTTTTTCAATTTGGGTGGAAGATGATGGATTTTCATTTTTAGATGTAGGAGGAAGTTTTTCTTTTCCTCTATTTTCTCCTAAAGCTTGAAGGTACTTATTGGTATAATTGGATTGTTCCATGAGATCTCTAATATCTCTGGCAGATATAGGTCCTTCTTTAGTTCTAGTTTTAAAAGAAGAGGCCATAACGGGGTTATTTTGATCCTTACTCTTAAGGGTAAAAGATGCTTTTGGTGGAAGTTCAGATTGGACTACTTGTCCATCCCTTAAATGCCATTCTGTAATGAAATCTAATGACTTATGACCTATCAATTCATCTTTGAAGGGATAATTTATTTTCTTTTTGATGGTATAAGCATTGAACTAGTCAAAGAATGGAATGTTGAATTGAACTTGTTTGAGAAATTTATAAATTTTTTCTTGAATTTTCTTTCTTTTGGGTCCCTAATAATGTCAGAAGAACCATTTGTTGGAATCAAGTGGATTCAGAAACAATGATCCTTAATTGTCTTGATGGTAACAAATAGTTAATAGAACAATTTATCCTCTGATGTGTTTGTTAGTGTGCATAAGTCACTATTCATAAGAAGGAATTATCTCAGAAGACTAAGTGAAAGTATGCTTTTCATTCTCAGTTTCATGAATCTGAGTCTAGCATTGATCCTCTGAAAGTTGATGACATCATCGTCTGATAGCCTCACTCTGCTTTGGTCAACGCTCGGTTAGTAGTCAAAGCTTTGGTAGACCATGCTCTGGTGAGACTATGCTCTGTCTTGGTCAATGCTCTGTTTTTTGTCAACACTCAACAGACTATGAATAGACTATACAGTGGAAGCCTTCGTCCGTTTCTACAAGACTCTCTTATATGAAAGGCCAACAAATTCTGTACTGAAGAACTTGCCTCTATTTTAAGCTCACTCTGGTGAACAGAGTATCTCAATAACAAGCATTGTCTGTTTGACAGATGATCTGATTGGAAATCAGACTGAGTATTCAATTAAGGCTAGTTCATGTATTTAAGAAACATCATTGATGAGTATTTTAATGTATGAGGAATCAAAGGCCAAAGGGAATGTCAACGTATATAATCATCAGAAAACTTGCTCAAGAAGTGTCTAATTTTCAAAAAGCTCACAAGGGACAAAGATCCTAATATTGTCTACAGTGTCAGTATGCAAGAGCAGAGTGAAAAGCGACATGACTTGCTAAAGCCACAAAAAGGGGATCTGAAGTTTTGTCCACTGGTGAAAAGAGCTGTTATGTCACAATGACACTATTCACAACCCTAGCTATACATACCCTACTTCATTCAATGAAGTAGGTTAACGAAACTGAAACGCTGTGAATCAAAGTGAGCAACCAAGAATCATTCCAAGTATCTGAGATCACATTGAACAAGCACTTAATCGTTTTATTCTTTCAGTTTGAAAGTTATTCTTTATGCTTAAGTTTTTCATTGTATATCATCTCTGCTGAGAGTTATTTGATATTGTTTCAAACCATTTTTGAACACTGTATTTAGCTTGATGGTAATTTGTATTCCTTAGAGGTTTGACTGCACTAAGTCGTTCTAAGAAGTTGTGAGTATAACCAGTTTGACAGTATTATACTCTCAAGTGTAATAAGGTTGATTATAGTAGAGAAACCCTTCAAGTGTGTGAAGGGACTAGACGTAGCTATCAGGTGATAGTGAACTAGTATAAATCACTGTGTCATTCTCTTCTCTTCTCTTCTCTTTAGAACACCACAACAAAATGGTATTGTAGAAAGGAAAAATAGATCTCTTCAAGAGATGGCTAGAACCATGATTCATGAAACTAATGTTGCAAAGCACTTTTGGGCAGAAGCAGTAAACACTGCATGTTATATTCAAAATAGAATCTATATTATACCTATCTTGAATAAGACTCCATATGAATTGTGGAAAGGAAGAAAACCCAACATTTCTTATTTTCACCAATTTGGGTGTGATTGCTTTGTTCTCAATACAAAGAATAGTCTAGGAATATTTGATTCAAAATCACACAATGCTATCTTTTTGGGATATTCTGAACGCTCTAAAGCTAACAAAGTTTACAACAAAGAAACATTAATTGTTGATGACTTTATGCATGTGAGATTTGATGATAAGAAGTCTGACAATGAAATGTCAGAGCTAAATGAGGTCTTTGCAGATATGCAGATAAGCAAAGAAATAGAAGATGGTGTCACAGGTGTTGGCTCTGATTCTGCGTCTGGTGACAAGACTCAAGAAAAGACGATAACAGACTGGAAGTTCAAAACTCATCACCCTAAGGACCAGATCATTGGTGAACCAAGTGATAGAGTTAAAACAAGATTATCTCTCAGGGAACACTCTGACTTTGCTTTGCTGTCAGAAATAGAGCCCAAGACAATTGATGAAGCACTAACAGACGATGGATGGATACTTGCTATGCAAGAAGAGCTTAATCAATTTCAGAGAAATGATGTTTGGAAGCTTGTGTCTCCTCCAAAGGATAAGCAAGCCATTGGGACCAAGTGGGTTTTCAGAAACAAACTTGATGAAGATGACAAAGTGGTAAGAAACAAAGCTAGACTTATTGCTCAAGGGTATTCACAAGAAGAAGGTATAGATTATACCAAAACCTTTGCTCCTGTAGCTAGACTTGAAGCAATTAGAATTTCATTATCTTTTGTTGCACATCATGGCATTACTTTATATCAAATTGATGTAAAGAGTGTATTTTTAAATGGTTTTATAAGTAAGAAAGTGTTTGTAAAACAACCACCTGGATTTGAAGATATTGCTTATCCAGAGCATGTCTTTAAACTTAAAAAGGCTCTCTATGGTCTTAAACAAGCCTCAAGAGCTTGGTATGACAGACTGAGTTCCTTTTTAATGTCAAATGGTTTTGAAAGAGAACAGGTGGACACTACACTCTTTGAAAAATCATCTAAAAACATTTTATAGTAGTTCAAATATATGTTGATGATATTATTTTTTGTGCTATTAATGAATCTCTTTGTAAGGAATTCTCTAAGCTTATGCAGAATGAATTTAAAATAAGTATGATGGGAGAATTGAAATTCTTCCTTGGTATTCAAATCAAGCAATGTCAAGATGGAACTTATATTCATTAGACTAAATATGTAAAAGAACTTTTGAAGAAGTTCAAGCTTGAGGAAACCAAAGCAATGAGCACATCAATGCATCCAACATGTGCTTTAAGCAAAGATGAATCTAGTAAAAAGGTAGACCAAAAGGTATATAGAGATATGATCGGTTCACTCCTTTATCTTACTGCCTCAAGGCCAGATATTATGTTTAGTGTGTGCTTATGTGCAAGATTCCAAGCTGATCCTAGAGAATCTCACTTAACTGCTGTTAAGAGAATCTTTAGGTATCTCAAAGGAACTACTAACCTTGGTTTGCTTTATAAGAATTCAGATAATTACAAGTTAGTATGTTTCTGTGATGCTGACTTTACTGGAGATAGAATTAAAAAAAAGAGCACAAGTGGTGGCTGCCAATTTCTTGGAGCTAACCTTGTCTCATAGTCCAGCAAAAGGCAAAGTACAATTGCACTATCTACGGCAGAAGCTGAGTACATATCTGCAGCAAGCTGTAGTTCGCAACTATTATGGGTGAAGTATCAGCTTGAGGACTATCAGATAAAAGAGAGTAACATTCTTATATACTGTGATAATACCTCTGCAATATGTTTGACTAAAAATCCTATTTTGCATTAACGTGCTAAACATATTGAATTAAACATCACTTCATTAGAGACTATGTTCAGAAAGGGATACTTGAAATTAAATTTATTGATAATGACCACCAATGGACAGATATCTTTATAAAACCCCTTACTGAAGATAGATTCAACTTTATAAGAAAGAACTTGAATTTTCATCTTATAAAGGAATGAGTGTTTAATTTGAATATATATGCCTCTGATTTTTGTGCCTCTAAAATGCCTGCGTCTGATTGCATATGTGCCTCTGTTTTTGTAATTCAATCTGTTTTTGACATGTGCCTCTGTTAATATATGTGTGTTTGTTTTTGACGTGTGCATCTGTTTATATTATATTATATTTATTTATTTATTAATTATTTAGTCTGTTGTTAACTGTTCATATTCATGTGAGTCTGTTACAAAGTCCTTTTGGGAATCTTTGTGTACATGTGTCTCTCTAAGACTGGTTGATGTGTTAGTGGATGAGAGTTACTCTCATTGAGTCATAATTGTTTTTACTGCCTGAGGATAGTTTTACTGCGCCTCTTTAAAATTGTGCGTGATACGTTTCTTTTATGAAACGACTATTTATTTATTTCATTTATTTTGAAAACTGAAAAAGGCAGTTTGCCTTCTTCAACACGTCTATTACCCACTCACTCCACTCACTCACCCACTACTCACTCTATCTCTCTGAGAAGCCTCACGTTTTGAAACCTTAAACCTCTCTCTTTCTACCTGCTCTCTACAACTCTCTCTTTCTCTACAATGGCCGCTCCACAACAAGTTGTGTATGGTCCTGAACCAGAACCCCAACCTACTATGATGAACGCAGAACAACACCAACTCAAAGTGATGTGTGAACATCAAGTTGATTTCAAGGCCTTAGCTGATAATGGGTGCGCCTTCAGAACTTATTTTGCTGATATGGGAATCATTGATTTCTTCTGTATGGAGAACTGCCCCATCTATCAAGAACTCGTGGAGAAATTCTGGATGTTTGCTAGATGTAAAGATAAGTCATTTACAGCCATGTTCAAAGGAGACACATAGTGGTTACTCAGGATTTGATTACTGATGTAATCAAATGCCCTAATATTAGGAGAACAATCACTAATAACTGGGAAATCGAGTATGGTGGCTGGGATACCATCAACTCCTCTATCTATGAGAACCTGGAAGGTTCGAAGGCTGCAAACATGAAGAACAAGTTCAGGGTGCTGTTTAAGATCATCAAGAACTGCATTGTACCCAAATATGGGTCTGTTGACACTGTGAGCAGTGACCATAAGTTCATCATGTGGCATTACGAGATTAAATCCAAACTCAATATGCCAAGTCTCATCTTTGACCACCTACGCAGAAACGTTATCTTCTCCAGGAAAGGGAAGAACTTGAATATACCCTATGGAAGGGTGATCTCTGCAATTCTGGATAATCAATGACTTATTAGGCATTTTCAAGGGTTGAATACTAAAGAAGCTGGAGTTGCACTTCAAACTGTGAATGCCCCAATCTTCAACAGTGATAACTTGAAGAAAATGAGAGTTTTATCTTTAGAGATAATTGCTAAAATCCAAAAGGAAGAGGAAGCTGCTATGAAAAACACCAGGAAAGGAAAGAGGAAAATGACTCATGATGCTCTGGCTCAGCCTACAAGAAGAATAACTAGGAGTACTGGCATTCATATTGCCTCTGAGCCTACTCAACTAGTGCATCCAATGAGACCAACATTTATGCCCTCTATACTGACAGAGGAACATGAAGAGAAGAAGGCAGAACTTGCTGAGATGATTGCCAAGTCTAAAGAGGAAGCCCGAAAGTACTATGAGGATCGTAAAGCACAAGGTCTTCTT
This sequence comes from Calophaca sinica, assembly GCA_037113605.1. Classification (NCBI taxonomy): domain Eukaryota; kingdom Viridiplantae; phylum Streptophyta; class Magnoliopsida; order Fabales; family Fabaceae; genus Calophaca; species Calophaca sinica. Next base: position 25,687,056 of record CM073730.1, on the reverse strand, counting down.
CAAAGAGAAACCTTTGCTCCTCCTATTCAACAGGCACCATCTGTTGCTGCTCCCTTAACTACTCCTTCTATTGTTGCCTCTGACACTACTGCTACTACAACCACTACAAAGTTGAAGAGATTAACCAAGTTGGGTGATCTCCCTACTGCAAAGAGACCCAAGGTATTAGATCAAGTTGTTAACTTGTATGACTCTGTTTATGGTACTAGCACTGCTGCTGTAGGTGCTTCTACAACCTAACACTCACACTCCTCTTAACCATTACCTCCAAACCCTATTCCTCCTCTCCAAACCTCTAAACTTATTCCTTCTCCCAAACCTTCTAAACCAACCCCTGCTAAACCCTCTCTTCCTAAAAAGCCTTTGCCTTCATTACCCTCCGATTCATCAGATGATGATGAAGAAGAAGATCATGTCCCCTTGAGACAAAGACAGAGACCTTTACCCAAAGTTTCAATTCCTTACATTGAGCCCCTCTCTGTTATTCACCCAACAACCACTACTTCCACACCAATTCCTTCACATCAACCACAAACAACTACCACACCACCACCATAAACAGCACCAAGACAACCACAACCCACTAAAACACCTTCACCACAACCTAAACCCACCACTCCTCCACCTAGCCCTAAATCACCTCCATTAGTTAAACCTAACCTAAACCTACCATCACATCCTGAAACAGAACCTGAGCCTATTATCCAAGAACCCCAATCCCCTAAACTTGGCTCTGATACGATTTGTGATGCTCAACCCTTTACTACCTTTCAGCCCCTTGCTATCCTACTACCTTCACCACCACAAATCCCTTCTTCACCTCATTCACCAATTCTGCCTGAGCCCGAATCTACTACAGAACCAATTGTAGATGATGACCTGGTCATTGCTGCTACAATTGCTGTTGAAGTAGTTCAAGAACTTGAACTGGAAGATGATGATGTAACCATCATTGATCCACTAATCCTGCTTCTTCCTACACCTCCTGCTCCAATTGTTCAAATTGGTTGTGAACCTCCTCCCAACCATCATGAAGCAGTTATTGTGCCTGAGCCTTATCCTCGACTGTTTACTGGATATGAATTGTTCAAGGCTAAGAGACACTTTGAGTTTAATATCTGGAAATGCATTGAAGAAGACAGAATGGATGGTGTCAGTATTGCACAGGCTCAAGAGGACTTCTATGAAAATTGGCAGTTTGTGCACTTATGGTTTGAGAAGCACAAGAAGGATTAACTTAAAAGAAATAGGATATTTCTTACTGGTCCTACTTGGAGAGTGTCTCAAAGGGTTAAAACCCCAGTTGTTTGGGAACCAGAATCTGCTCCCATACTTCTACCTGCTCCAGAACCAGTAACCCCTCCTTCTGCTTCAACTGTAATGGTATCTCAGCCTTCTACTTCTGGTTCTGCTTCTGCATCTGCTAGCCATTCTGTTGTAGTTCCAAAAGAGGTTTTGGACCAACTTGTTGAAGATAACAAGCACTTCAAGCAGTTTATGGAAACTACTCAACGACAGTTGGAAGCCTCTGATAAGAAGCATGATGTTGTCACAGATATGCTACAGGCTATTCTGGATTAGTTGAAGAAACCTTAGCTAGCCTTTAGGTTTTTCACCTATTTTTTTTTTTGCCTTGTATTTGTTTTTACTTTGTTTAAGATAAAAATTTTGTAATTTGGTACTTATTGAGTAATGACATCAGTTTTTGGTACTTATTCTGTTTTAACTTCACCTTTCTTAAACTCTGTTTTGACTATGATGTTCTTTATTTATTCTTAACCTTTTTGTCTGATGACAAAAGGGGAAGAAGAAAATATAGAAATATAGAGTAATTGATGAACCTGATGTATCAACCAAGTGTCATCATGCATTGCATTTTTGCATTATTTACTCTAATTCATTAACTTGGAATGTATGATTTGATGTTGTATTAATAAATATATGCTCTAAAAGATCACTCTGTTTATGAAAGATTTGATACTCTATCTGAAATGCATTGCTGTGATACATTCATCTGATGTGACTTTACACTTAGAAAATATTTATATCTGCTTAATTCAAGGGGAGTCTCTGAAATTATTTTAAGTAAATATTTTTCTAATGAAAAATTGTTCATCAATCTATGTATTTGTCATCGTCAAAAAGGGGGAGATTGTTGGAATCAAGTGGATTAAAAAACAATGACCCTTAATTGTTTTGATGATAACAAATAGTTAATAGAACAATTTATCCTCTGATATGTTTGTTAGTGTGCAGAAGTCACTATTCATCAGAAGGAATTATCTCAGAAGACTAACTGAAAGTATGCTTTTCACTCTCAGTTTCATGAATCTGAGACCAGCATTGATCCTCTGAAAGTTGTTGACGTCATCGTCTGATAGCCTCACTCTATTTTGGTCAACGCTCATTAGTAGTCAAAGCTCTGGTAAGACCATGCTCTGTCTTGGTCAACGCTCTGTTTTTGGTCAACGCTCAACCGACTATGAATAGACTACACAGTGGAAGTCTTCGTCCGTTTCTACAAGACTCTCTTATATGTAAGGCCAACAAATTCTATACTGGAGAACTTGCCTCTATTTTAAGCTCACTCTGGTGAACAGAGTATCTCAGTAACAAGCATTGTCTATTTGACAGATGCTCTGATTGGAAATCAGACTGAGTATTCATTTAAGGCTACTTCATGTATTTAAGAGACCTCATTGATGAGTATTTTAATGTACTAGGAATCAAAGGCGAAAGGGAATATCAACGTATATAATCATCAAAAAACTTGCTCAAGAAGTGTCTAATTTTCAAAAAGCTCACAAGGGACAAGGATCCTGATATTGTCTGTTGTGTCAGTATGCAAGAGCAGAGTGGAAAGCGACGTGACTTGCTAAAGCCACAAAAAGGGGATCTGAAGTTTTGTCCACTGGTGAAAAGAGTTGTTAGGTCACAACGACACTATTCACAATCCTAGCTATATATACCCTACTTCATTCACTGAAGTAGGTTAACGAAACTGAAACGCTGTGAATCAAAATGAGCAACCAAGAATCATTCCAAGTATCTGAGATCACATTGAACAAGCACTTAATCGTTTTATTCTTTCAGTTTGAAAGTTATTCTTTGTGCTTAAGTTTTTCATTGTATATCCTCTCTGCTGAGAGTTATTTATATTGTTTCAAACCATTTTTGAACACTGTATTTAGCCCAGTAGTGGTTGTATTCCTTAGAGACTTGACTATACTAAGTCGTTCTAAGAAGTTGTGAGTATAACCTGTTTAGCAGTATTATACTCTCAAGTGTAATCAGGTTTATTATAGTAGAGAAATCCTTCAAGTGTGTGAAGGGACTAGACGTAGCTATCAGGTGATAGTGAACTAGTATAAATCACTGTGTCATTCTCTTCTCTTCTCTTTACTTACTTACTTTGCTATTTTGTTAAAGAGTTGTTTTGAAAAGGTTTTTATAAACTCATAAGCTTTGCGAAAAGATTTCTAAAACCCAATTCAAACCCCTCATTTCTTATGTTTTTGTCACGTTCACCATTCTCTATGAGGAGACCATTCCTCAAAATAGAATTCTTTCCTAAGAGATTCTTTATTAATAACAAACCTAGATGATATCGCCATAATATCATAAGGTTCATTAAGGGAGGAATAAGTAGGTGATTGAATGGATTTTTGGTCTCCTTCTTCCTTTTGATAAGAAGTTTTTACAGGGGTTGTAGTTTCAAATCCCTATAAATGGATTGTTGATCCTTCATGTAAAGGCTCAAGTTGTGCTCTAGGGATAGTTCTAGGGATAGATCTGGAGACTGAAAAATATCTCTTTGACATGGCTGACTTAAAATCATCACTAGATCTAACAGATCTGGAGAGAGAGAGAAAGAAAGAATTTCTTCTATCAAAGACTAAATCTACTCGACCTGTTTGATGTTGGATTATATCTTGAAATTCCAGGGTAATTCTGGGTAAGGATGGTGTTGCTTTTTCTAAGGACCATCTTTCTGGGATTGTGATATCACTCCACTGGATAGTTTTTATACAATAATATTAGCCTTACTATTATCTGTAGAAACAAAGTTGTTTCTCCTTGTCTATCACAATTGGTTTTGAGAAAATTGGATCTTATGGAGCACATAACTTTGTATTGAACCCTATAAATCAAGGTAATAGGTATAGATCCTTCTTTCATATCATACCCATGGAGTTTGACATTAAGATATAAAACATCAAGAATGTTCTCGTCATCTAGACTTACAATTAAGTCTGGAAAGCAATTAAAAAAGATTGGCCCATGACTTAGGCTAGATCCAACCGTTCCTAAGAGGGAATCTTGAAAACGATTGTGTCTTTTGTCTCTGAAGCCGAGAAGTACTGCTACATCTAGAGATCCTCTAGTAAGGGGTTTCATTCCTACTTGAATACTTCCTATGTGCATGTAGTTGTATTTTTTGGCTTTATGTTCTTCAATGCTTTTAGCAGAAAGTAGATGAAGTTCTTCATCATCTTTTTGAATTTTGTATTTTTGTTCAACAGTTCTGATTATATAATCAGATTTACGGAAATAAGATCCCACTGGTTTGTATAGATCTTCGTCTTTTATTTTTGGTATTTCCCAATTACCTAAATCTTGATTGATGTCTTCAAATCGAATTTCTTCTTTGAAGACCTTTTTTTGAAAGATTTTGAGTTTGATTTTCATTGAGTGAAGAAGATGAAAGTTGGGAAGACTTAAAGGAAAAGCGTGAGGGAAAAAGATCAGAGCATAATAATAGACAAGTTTTCCTCACCCATTAGTATCACTACCATCATCTGGTTAGTTAGACATATAAATATCAAACTTGAATTAATAATTATTTTCTAATTTACTCATACAAGTTTAATCATACATATTTATTCCGGATCTGACCAAAGCCACCTCGAAGAATATTATTATTAACCAAGGACTATAAAATTCTTTCAGATCTATCAATTTCTGCTTAGACATGGTCATAGCCTTACCGCCCTATCTGTCGGGACTTACTGCTACCCTTCCGTCGTACAGCCTAAAAGCTAGATCTAAAAGGTTTTAATTCCTTTTTATAAATTCATTAATCAACATTATTGTGGTTAAGAATAATAGGTTGAGTGCTACTAGCAGATCAGAATGTTAATATGATTAATCGTAAAGAGCAATTCAGAGAAATAATTCATAATTCAAATTTAATATCACATTTCTACTTCCCCATCATGCTCTGATACCAAGAAGGGTTCGGAAAGAAAAAGGGGAATTAAAGGGGAACGAGAAAGAGAAGTAAGATGCAGACGGACTGCTTAGCACATATACAGAATTAAATATACAGAAACTTAAAGGCAGGAAATAAACGTAAGTGCAGAAAATAAATAACAAGAAATTAAAGGCAAAAAGTAAATAACAAGAAAAATAGGAGGCTCAGCCTTCCATGAAATGAAAATAAAATAAGAGATTATTTATTAAAACTAGAAATTGAAAATACAAAGATTGAAGAACAGATTGGGAAAGATTGAAAAAGAAAGAAGAAAGGCTTACGCTCAGACTCAGAGCATCTCACACTAACTTCTCACTAAAACTGCATAAAATGAAAGGTGCCTTACAATGAAGCTAGAACACCTTATTTATAGAATTGAAAATTGCACTATTTCTACAGTTTCGGTGACAATACCGGAAAACCGACACTATTGCTACAGTAAAAATGTCAAATTTACTATAGCTACAGTACTAAATAGTGAAAAAGTATAATTATTGAAATTTGTAGTCTTGATTGAGTGCTGACAGTCTGCTTCATTCATTAGCGAGATTGACAGGGGAATATATTCCAAAATAGTCGTCTTCATTTTGGTAAAATGTGTCATCTGTTGGTGATGATTTTGGAGAGGAGGGAAGGACTTGCTTCTTTTTACTCTTCTTTTTTGATTGTTAAGACGAGGATAAAGGTAGATCTTGCTTTCCTTTTTCCTTGTCTGAAGATTACTTTTGCGGAAGTTGAACAATATTCTGGAGATTGTGAAAAACATCTTCTTCTGAGGATGAAGTTGCAAGTGTGGCTACAATATGAACTTTTTGATTGAGAAGAATGCAAGTGTCTGGATCGGCAACCTACAACAATTTTGGATTATTTTTGAACCAAATGGTTTCACGTTTTCTGGAGATGCCCTTGATCCGTCAAAATGGGACCACCATTTGACAAAAGCTTGCTTCTGGAGAAATGACAAGGTTTTTTGTATTGAGCTTTCACCAAACTTATATTGCCATGAGAAAACCCATGATAGAGAAAAGTTGATGAAATATATATATATACTCGAAATGTATTACATGTTAAATGCAATATTTTTTTGACAAAAAAAAATGACAAATCAAATAGTGTTACCTAAATTATTGTGGACGATCATTGTACGTAGAAAAAATTGGTATTACACTATTACCTATACAATGGTTTTTTAGTGTGCATCATGAAATCTCCTTCACTCCAACATGTGTATAAAAATATTTAAATTTTCATGCCATTGATATGAGACAAATTATTACATAACCATATTTTATACTTATAAAAAGTCAAGTACCAAAATTTTAATTGATAATGTAAGCACTAAAATTGGGTAAAAAATTAATTAAAGACCAAAATCAAGATTTGAATTTTTGGGGACTAAAATCAAAACTTATATTTTATAGGGACAAAAATAAAAATTTAAAAATTTTATAGGGACGCAAAACATATTTAAAATGACACATACAACACTTGCCATGTGTCATATGACATGGCAATCACGTAGGCATTAAAAATGTTATTTTTGACGGCTCATCTGCCACGTGGATGCCACATTAATTAAAATGTCTACGTGGCAGTTGTTGACTAAACAACCGTTAGCTGAGTCAGCAAAAATTAAATGGCAGGGACTAATATTGCTAACGAAAAATATTTTAAGGATTAAAGTTCGAAGAAAAATTTTGTAGGAATTAAAAACAAAATTCTTGAATTTTATATGTTTAACGATTTTTTTATTTTAATCTTACAATCTGATTCGTGTATATTGCTGGTAAGTTTTGGATGGGTTAAGCACATGAGTTTGGGCCTTTATCAGACACTTTTTCGGCCATAGGCCATAAAAAGTTATGCCAAAATTACAGACAAAAAACCAGTTTTGGGGCAAGTTTTGGGTTTTGTTTCATCGGTCTTTCATTTTAAATTAAAAGCCTTAGTTTCGACCAAAAAAAGAATATGAAAAGCCATAGTCTATTAGCTTAGCTTGGATGAACATTTTAATTAAGCGCTTATAGCATAAGTGCTTATGTATAAGCTATTTCTATAATAAAAGATAAAATAAAGTCAAATTATATTCTTATAAGTTATAAGCTGTTTTCATAAGCTATCCTAGATTATAAGCTTTCCAAAACAGTCTAACAAGTGTTTATGCCAGTAGATAAGCTCAAATAAGCTATTCATAAGCCAATCCAAACAGACTCTAAGTTTGTTCCAATTTTCTCATTAAGGTGGTCATTCATGTGTTGGCAGAAAATTATAGGATGTTATTGTGATTATAGAGCTCTCAAAACATGTTTGCAAAATTATTAATTTGTTTTCAAAAGAATTTAGTTATCGAAATATATTTTATTTTTCGGCATAAATTCTTAAATGTTTTAAATTAACTAATTTGTTTATTTTAAACAATGAGGAAGTTTTTAAGCGTGACATCTTTTTATTTTTTTTAACAAAAGCGTGACATCTTGTTAATTTCCTCACAATTTATTATCAGATAAGAATTATTCTTTATTTGCTTTTAAATAATAGAGAATGATTTAGGCTTACGCCTAGTAAATTCTTTTCTAATTCTATTTTTTAAATTAATAATTAAGTAAGATTTAAATTGTGGTGAAGATTTAGGCATTATGCCTTGTCAATCCCCTTTATTAATTTATTTTCTTAAGAATTAATAATTAAGTTTTTCAAAAAAGAATTAATAATTAATTTAGATTTAAATAACAAATGACAATTTTGGCAATTCACCTTTTATGTCCTTTCCAAATTTTATCCTTTAAAATATATTATCAATATGCTTTTAAACAATGGAAGGTGATTTGGGCAATATGCTTTGCTAGCCCTTATCAAATTCGATTTTTCTAAAACGTGCAATGTTGCACATGATAAATGTCATTAATTACCCTTTTTCTTAATAATTACCTCTTTTTATTTATTTTATAGATTTGTCTCCCTGTGATCTTCGTCTTTCCACTAAATAGGAAAATGTGTAATAAATAAATAGAAAAATGAGTTATTAATGAGACTTGTGCAATATTGCATACGTCAGAAAAATCGAATATTGGAGAGTTAAAATTTTTAATTTTTTAATGAATGAAATGGATTTAGATATGACATTAAATTTTTTGTGTAACATTTGTATAAGCTTTATTTGCTATCATAAGAATAGTGATGATTTCATTCCACTTTTATATTTAGTATGCTGTAAGCGATAACATAAAATTTAATAACTTATTTTTTTTTCCTATAAAAAAATAACTTATATTTTTTTTTCAAATTAAATAAGCTTGACATACCACATATAGAGGACTTATATTACAAGGAAAAAGGTAAAGAATAACCGGCAAATACTTTGACATAGCCTAACTCGAGCCGATCGAAGTTTGTGGCTCTTTAGTCCATACTTTTTTTGGAGGGGTGAAAATTATAGTCTGACCCAAATCAAACCTAACTAATAGATATGGTGAGCTAAGCCATTTTTTTATACCTTCACTTTAGTTAAATATATGGAACAGAGATTCCATATATGTCTTTCGCCATGGAATGCCTATATACCTATCTTCTTTGAGTGATGGCTTATTCCCATCTCACTCAACTAACCAAACATGAAAACGGATCCATTTAATCTTACCATATTCTTAAAACGTAACTTCCAGTAGATTCTTTCTCTCAAGTTGCCATTCTATTCCTTTTGGAAGACGTTTTATTTAAGGAATATGATTATGTTAAATACTGTGATTAGCAATGTTGTTTTCAATTAATTAAATTTAAAATATCGCTAATTTAACATTTCAAAAATAACAATTGATTTTTCATGATATTTTCCAAAATTTGAGTTCATCATATGAACAAAAAGTAAGCAAAACATGATCATGTTACATTCTTTGGAATTAATAACGTCCATATTGTTACCCCAAAAAATAACGTCCAAACACATTTAAAAACACATTTAAAAGTTGGGTTAATAGTACTTTTCGTCCCTATAATATGAGTGAAATCTGGTTTTAGTTCCTACAAAAAAAAATTATTTGTTTTTGGTCCCTACAATATAGAAATTTTTGCTTTTAGTCCTTGTAGTTTTGATTTTAGTCCCTATAATATTTGTTTACTTTGATTTTTTTTGGTACATTGTTTACTTTGGATTTAGTCCTTATATGATCCATATTACATGGACTAAAATCAACATGGAATACATGTTATATGGACTAGAACCATCATGAAAAACTATTACAGAGATTAAAATCGAAATAACAAGGACCAAAAATAAAAATTTATATATTGTAGGGATCAAAACCAAATAAAAAAAATTACAGGACTAAAACCAAATTTTACTCATATTACAGGAACGAAAAGCGCTATTAACCTTTTAAAAGTTCGTATATCGAATATTGAAATGTCATATTCCTTAAGTTCCTTAAACACGCCCTTGAGTTGTTATTAACAAATAATGACAAAGAATATCTTAAGGATATTTTTTTTTTTATAACAACGAATATCTAAGGATTCAACTATATATTGTAAATGGAAGAAATGTTATTGGGAGTATTTTATCGTTCCAAGTGAATTCACCAAAATCAACTTGAAATTAAGGGGTCAAAAGTGAATACCGAACGGGAAGAAATCTAAATCTATTGAATATGGAACAAGGATTCCCTCAACGTAAACATGATCAGCCAGCCGAGGAATTTATACCCTGGAAGAAGTTGAAATCATTGATGAAACCAAAAAAACAATATGGACAGCGTTGTGATGTTCATGACATCCGGGCTTACCATTGCGCCCACGGGAATAGTAGTTAATTAAGGACCCCTCCATACCCAAGGTGCCATATGCACATGGAATTGTCAACCTAGACACTGTTTTATTATTCCATGAATCAGATGCCAGGACCAAAGTGAGAAAGTGGTGAGGCTTTGGATAAACACTTATCTTTCTCCAGATCATCCTCCCAGCCCAGTATCATACAGAACCAAATAAGGCCGGCCCAGGATCATACAGAACTAACTAAAGCGAAAAATCAAGCTTTTCCACAATAAAACTAAATAAAAAATATGAAACAAAATAAATGAGTATATGAAAAGAAAAAAAACAGTTTATATTTATCTGGACGGGTTCGGATGCGGGTCGAGTATCAGCATCTCCATCCTTGCCCCTTCTCTGGTTTTGAATAATGGGGAAAACCCGCACCAGCACCCGGTCAAAGTGAGTTTTTCCTGTCAAAATCGAGGCCAATTCGAGTGCTATTGCCGAGCTTTAACGAGCCTAACAAAAAAAAAATCAGACCATGGATTGTCTTTATCAATATTATTTTATTGAAAATGTCTTTTCAATCCTATCTATTTGAGGTGAGACTTTTTTTTTTTTGCCTTCAATTGTTTTTATAATCAGAAACCAATCCAATACAAAAAAAATTCAATACCAAACCCTTTTATTTGAAGTGAGACCTAAAGCAAGGGTTTGTGCAGCCTTGCCATTGGTCCGACCACCAAGTACAACATGTTACAGAACATGTTATGAGATGATATTAACATAACATGTCTATTAAATCTAAATTAATTTCCAGCATAATCATTTTCCCTTTTATTTTCTTTAATAATTTTCATTTCTTAGCACCTTTTTTTTACATCATTCTTTTTTTAGATAAAATATGTGCAGGGTAAGCTTTTCCATGCTATTGATGTATATGGTTGCCTTGTGAATAACCATGCATATGACACTTGGAACTCTTTCTTGCCCTCTGACTTTTGCATAAGAACACTAATTGGATATAGGATTCCATTCTCTTTCACAGATTGTGTTGACAACGCAACGTTGTTTTGTGCCATCTGCCTCAGAGAAGTTTTCATAAATTTAACATTAGAATAATGTTCTTGATGCTGCGAACCAGTGCCGAAAGACTATTTCGGCTAATAAATTATACAACATTGTTCTTATTCCTCCATTGATTGCTCCCACAGCCACCCCACAGTGATTTGAATTATCACTTAACAGTATGATGCTAGATGCTTGGTCATGTTCAGAGTCACCAAATGATAAGGGGAATTTCCCTTATCCAAAACAAATATCTCAAAAGAACTTTCTTTCTTTTTCTTTTTCCTTCTTTCCTATCCATTATAACTATAATTAGTTTGGTTTTTCTTCTATTCTAGAATATACAATGCTTTCCACTATCCTCACCAACCACTATAAATAAGAGGTGATGAAATCTCAAAGTCCACCAAGAAAAACAAATTAACACAATTACACAAGCTTTCCTACACTTAATTGTCTTTTTTTTTCTCAATACAAAACCATTAATTGAAGTAATGGATAGAGTGAAGGATTTGGCATCAAAGAAGGCTGCTGTTATATTTACAAAGAGTTCATGCTACATGTGCCACAGCATCACACAACTCTTCTATGAGCTTGGAGCAAGCCCTGCAGTGCATGAGCTTGACAATGATGCCTATGGTAGGGAAATGGAAAGGGCTTTAAGGAGTCTTGGATGTAACCCTTCAGTTCCAGCTGTGTTCATAGGTGGAAAATTTGTAGGGTCATCTAAGGATGTGATATCCCTTCATGTTGATGGCTCTCTCAAACAAATGCTCATGGCTGCTAGGGCCATCTGGTTTTAGTAATAACATAATAAGAAGCTCCATATAGCAGAAGTATAAAAGGAGCTTTTGATACGGTTAAGTGAGGGACACCCCTTCTTTTTATTGAGTGTCCTCTTTAATGTAAAAAAAAAAAAAAAAAAAAGTCTTTTTTTTCTTTTTTGGTATTTTCTGTAATGCCAGCTGACTATGGCTGATGTCTACCATGTTCTCTGAAACTTGGATAATAGAGAAAAACAGCTCTATTTTGGTTAATGCAGCTTTAAACTTTCTGGGGACATATATTTAGTTTCTATTTTGAAATACTTGAAAGAAAACATGCTTCAATTACACTCTTTATCAATGCCACTTCCCATAGGATAATATATATTCTGTATTCAATTCAATCGATTGCAAGCATACTTTTTGCCACAGAATAATGTCGCTGCTGAGTGTCACTTTTTCATTAATAACAGAAGTTTTCCACTAAAATCTCACTCACTTAGTTTGTGTTTGATTCTCCATTTGCATGTGTTCTAATGCTTGCAAACAGTAAAGCATGTCTTTTAGTGTTTCTAGGCAAACCTTAGTTTGGGGTTGCATAAAAAATAAAACCATAAAATCAGAAGAGTATTTGAATTGAGCAAAGTGCCATAAGTTAGGTCATGCTTTTCATCTTGATTGGGCATAGCTTTTGATTCAGAGGCCATTTTGTTAGTTAATTCTAGTATATGAATTTATTTATTTTTTGCATGGTTATAAAATTAGAGTTAAATTTTGATGTATAATATTTGGACTGTTTGGAAAGCCCACTGAGAATTTCGCCTCTAGCCGATTTAGTACATGTCTTGGAAATGGATGCTTCCCAAAGAACTTAACACGTGCAAAGTTGTCTCATTAGCCAGATTGATTATGCATAACAAACTCTATTCGTGTGTGTTGTATATTATAGGTATTTCAAAAGTATTTAAAATACATGAAATACCTATAATATACAACACACACGAATAGAGTTTGTTATTTAGATTATTTAGATTTAATTATTCTTGATTAATTCAAAAATTATTGATTAACTTTTAATAGGAGTATTGTTATTCACCTCAAGGCATTTAATTACCATTTAAAGGAATATATTATATAGCTATTAATTGTTTTAAAACGTTATATGTGCTTCAATTTTACGTTGGAATTTTGCTTACGTTTCCATTGGATTTAATTATGTTATAAAATAATATTTTATATGATCATTTAATTCCTTCATTTAAAATATCTTGTACGTTTCAATTTTAAACTGATTTATTACTTTGATTAGTTAATATATATGAGAATTAGTTTTTGTCTTTCAAAGGGTACTTTCTGACTTCAGCAGATTTTATATTTCGATGGCAGCAAACATTTGCTATATTTTTGTTTTTCCTTTAATCCTGGATTAACAATGAAAATATTCTCGTAGTTCTGTTACCCGAGAACCTCTCAGAAGGGTCTGTTGAATCTTAGGTGATTATCGTCTTAGGCAAATAAATCCTTGAGGACAGTGTGATTTCACACGACTCAGGCTACGTTACTGTGTTCGTGGTATGTGATCAGTGGTTCGATGCTCCATGTTTCGTAGTTGCCTTGTTCGTGAGATCGTGTTCGTGAGATCCGAGGTATTCGTGATTTGCAGCGTAGCTGACCAAATTTTCAACAGCGTGTCCTCTCCACTGCTAATAAATTACAATTTCCCTCATGATATGCCCATCCGTACAAGAGGCCATTATGATTCATATCGCAACGTGTCAAACGACGTGCTAGGAGATCTCTTTCTCACGCGCCCAGATATTCCACTAATCATTGAGTGGGGGATATCCAAAGATTTGCGCTAACGGTATTGTGGGTCCTGCCTCTCCACGTCAGGGGCCTGTGTGATGGTTAAATACACGAATGACAACCTAGGGTAGGCAGATTTTACATTGTACATTGTTGGGGTTTCGACCTTGGTGACCTCAGCACCGCCTAGGTCTTCCTTGACGGTTACACTCGTGAACAATATTAAATTAGTAAATATAAATAATTGTGTGCCTTAATTTATATTACCTCTCTTCCTTATTATAAGAAGAAAAAACAAAAAACACAAAGGCCAATAAAACTTATTTAATGCCATATAATTGAAATATCATTTCAAATATACCCCTTACATTATACCCACCATGTCATTAATTCATAGAAATAAAGAAGTCCGAAAATATGCAAAGTCACAATATATGGGTATAAAAGAAATTTTTGTAATAAATACATCTTGAAATTAGTAATTTTTTCTTATAATTGGGACAAAAAAAACTCTTAAAGTTTTCTTATAAATAAGAACAGATGTAGTATCATTTATTTGCATAAGTTTCTTCGCAATTTAAAAATTACATTTCCATAATTTACACATATCTAATTTATAATTTAGAATATTTTATTTTTTAAACATTCTTCTATTAATATTTTGATTTATGATTTTAAAAATCGATAAAATACAAAAAAAATTAACTTTATATTTATGTCGTGGACAAGCCTGTAGCTGTGTTAACCAGAAACCTGATTGATGTCGTTTTCGGCCCCCAAGAATCTGTATTTCAACATGTTTTGTGCCATTTTCTGTATTTCAGCCTGATTAGCTGCCTTATGTTTTCCATGTTTCGAACTCCTTTATTTTTTCAGTTTGAATAGAAAATTAGAAATTATCAGAATTTCTTCAACATCTTGCATATCTGCATTGTTAATTTTTTTGTACACTAGTTGCCCCATTGACTCATTTATATATATATGGTTCGCATTTAGCCTCTGACAATGGCACGAAAGGAGTTCAAATTTGAGAATTTCTGTTACGAAGAGTGCTGCCAACATATTCAACACAAAAATCCCATGCTGGTCCTTTAAAAATAGTGTGGTCAGCGTCAAAATTTTATTTAATAAACAAAAAGTGTTGAAAAGGTAATGTAAAAATAAATATATATTATTTGCATTCCTCCCGTCTAATTAAAAGCAATATATATAATTTCACTGATAATTTTCTCTGGTATTAATGATTTACCTCATAACCTTGAAAATAGTGGTGGCCCTTAGCATGGCCGGGATGACCGACAATCCAGGGCTCTATTTTTTGGGGGGTATTAAATTTTTTTTTTACTTAGTAGTATATACATCTTCAAGAGCTTATAAGAAAAGAAAAAAACACATTGGAAAAATGCTTTAGTTAGGATAATTTATGTTGTTAGATATCTTGTTGAACAAAATTTAGCTTTTCGCGGAAAAATGAGAGAATTAATGTAGAAAACAATAAGAATTTTTTTTTTGTTGAGATGATTGCTGAATGAGATCTTTTCATGCAAAAACATTTTGATCACATCAAGCATAATGAAATTCATTATTATTATCTTAGTCATAAGATCTAAAGCGAATTGATTAATATGTTAGGTAATGAAGTTGAAAGTGCAATAGTCCAAAAAATCAAAGAAGCAAAATACTTTTATGTGATTTTTTATTGTACTCTTGATGTAAGTCATCAAGAACAAATGACTCTCATACTACGTTGTGTGGATGTTTCTATAAGTCCAATAAAAATAGAAGAGTTTGTTGTAGAACTTTTGAAAGTTTATGATACAACATATCAATGATTGTTTGAGGAATTACAGAATATTTTAGAAACTTTTGGCCTTGATATTAATAACGTGAGAAGACAAGGATGTGATAATAGATCAAACATGCAAGGTAAACACAAAGGTGTACAATAAAATTATTAGATATAAATCTTAAAGCCCTATACACACCATGTAGTTGTCATAGCCTTAACTTGACACTTTGTGATATCGCAAATTATTGTACTGAACCTAAAGATAATCCTAGAGCATTATCTCAGGGTTTTTTTTAGTTTTGCCACTTCTTACACTATTGCGTCCAATTGAATGTGAATCATTAATAGATAGATAATGAACTCGATATAATGTAAATGTCTTATATAAGAGTATGAGAGACTTAGTTACAATTTTAACTAATGACCCATGTGCGATGCACATATTTTCCTATTTTAACTATTTTTATTACTGTTGCATCTGCTGAAATAAGTTTTTCTAAATTGAAATTGTTAAATTCTTATTTGCGATCTACTATGTCACATGATATATCTGTTTACTTTGTTTTCAAATTTTCATTTTCTGTTTTCAATAAGATACGCATACTATAACACACATTGTCAAGGACATGATATACAAAATGGGGATTTGTAGTCTAAGAAGCAATAGCATATTTGGAAATGGTGAAAACAACTTTGTAGCATTTTCACTATTTTCAAATATACTACCCATTGCCTATGTATATCATCCCACTTTAGATGTCATCTTCATGACATAGTATGTGTATCTTATTGAAAACAGAAAATGAAAATTTGAAAACAAAGTAAATAGGCTCATAGCTTTGATTTCTATTGAAAATGACTTTTCAAAGAACCTTGATTATGAACAGATTATTAAAGATTTTGCAAAAAAAAATGTAAGGAGAATAGTATTAAAATAATTAGTCAAAAAAATAGTATTAAAATAATTAAAAGGACATCATTTTTTTAGTTCGTCCAGGACAACCAAAATCTAATATGCTTGAAAAGAAGAGAATCTCGCTTCATCCTATTTACATCAGAAAAAAGTAGCTTACCCACTTAATGAAAAGGAATAATCCCCCTCGTCATGAAAATCAACACAAAGGATAATATCATTCCAAGTGTTTATAAAAGATGATTGGGTGCTTATTCCTAACCACCCAATTTGGGCACCTAGTGCATGGGATAATATCATCTCATAGACGCATCTCGCTACTAAAGCCTATGGCGTGATATTTTTTAAATTTTTGACAGATACATAATAAAAGAATAAAAGATGGATTGAACCGCAATGAAATGCATGTTCATTCAATGAATTTATGTAAACACCTCCTCGCAGCTTGAGCATCGTAGACGTCCAACATGTCCAACTTGGAGATAAAAGGAAGGAAAGAGGTATGAAGCAAAACCTTGGCAAAGAAATTTGTCAATTGACCTTTGGAAGCAATAGGTAGTAACCTGAGAGTGCCACTTTGCACCTTTTAATTTCTCTAACAAAATGGCAATCAATTCTGAGATTGTTAGTGCGTTCATGGAATATGGGATTGGCAACAATGTGCATATATAGCACTTTGGTTATCGTAGCACAAGACTTGTGGTCGATCACATTTTATGTTCAAATTGGCAATAAGATATAGTAATTACCATTGAAGCTCGCATGAGACAATGGATAGAGCTCTATACTCGACCTCAAAGAAGATATACTAATGAGGATCTAAGGAAGAAAATACATAGAGATAGACTTCCTCGAGTCCACAAAGCCTGCCCAATCTGTATTAGAAAAACCAAACAATTGGAGAGAAAATTTTCTTGGAAAAAATAGACAACAACCTTTGCTCTTCAAATATCCAATCACTCTAAATGTTGTGTTATAATGTTTCATAGTAGGAGAATTAAGAAATTGGCTCAAATGCTTAGTAGCAAAAGCAATATTCGGTTGAGTGGTAGTCAAATAAAATTGATTTTTGTATAATTGATTTTAGTTAAAAGTGAGTTGAAAGTGGAGAGATTTATATTTGAATTACGTTTATGACAAAAGTGTTATTTAAAGAAATATTGTTTGGATAGTTTTGATTAAAATTGTTTGGGGCTGTATAATTACCAAGATATATTTAATGTTTTATTTGTATATTTCATTGTGTAGATTTTATTTATTTATTTAATTATTATTTTGTTTGCTTTTTGTCAATTTATTAAATAGGTGGTAAAAATTATATACCAAAATGGAAAAGGTAAAACCTTTATTATAAATTTTGTTAACGTATCAAAATGGATTTTTTTTTTTTTGCTTTATGTTAAATATTTGAACCAGACAATCCTTCTTTTTTCTTTTCTTCTCTTGTATTCAAGCCCAATTCCTATTTGGTTATTAAAGCCCAAGCCCAACGCATCTTCTCCTTCTCTAACTTAGAGGGTATTATTTGGACCAAAAAAAATCTAGAGGGTATTAGTGCGCTGCAACAAGAAGTAAATGCACTGAAGGACGCAGTTGGCAATATCATGAAGGGGAAAACTTCGGAAACAACTTGTTAATTCCGTCAAATTGATTTCAGCGTGTGTGTTTTTGGTTCATGATGAAAATTAATTTTGTAGAATTGATTTTAATTTGAAGTGGGTTGAACGTAAAGTGATTTATAGTTGAATACATTCACGTAAAAGTGAGTTGAACAATAAATTTGAGAGTAAAAAAATCACTTTTGAAAGTAAAAGCTAAAAATAGCGTGGTATCAGAGCCATGTTTCGCTTGCAGAGAAGCGGGGGTGCATATGGTGTGAATATGATGAGGAAGGTGAGTAAGGAAGGAACCCACTCAACAATGGAAACATCTCAACCAGATAACCAGCCCATAACCCTTTCCTCTTCCCTGTCTCTTCCCAGATCTTGTACAAAAACCCTTTCCAATAAAATCGAAAATCTCATCGAATACTCTTATGTTCCTGATGACGCTAAAATTGAAGAAACTATGCCTCCAGTGCTAAGTCCTTATAATATCTTCAAGAGGAGAAGATCATTTACCCGTTCTATCACTCAGCTGATTTCTACAAACCGGCCTGATGTGAAAGAATATGTCCAGTCATCCCGATTGGATCAGTGCCAGCTTAGAGCCACAAGCCAGGAGCAGTATGTAGACTTGGAGATTCCTCAAAGTCTTATAAATCATTGGAGATCTCAAGGATTCACTGCTTTGCATTTTGGAGCTGTCAGATTAATTCTCTCACTTCATGGGAGAAAGAGTATGCCTGTTTCAGCCCGAATAGCTCTTCTTGATTCGAGCTATCTTCATTATGAAAACGCTGTAATTGGAACTGTCCTCACTACTCTCCATGCTGGAAGTGTAGTCCTCACTATGTTTCCAAATTACAACGTTAGCCTCAAAGACAGTACCTTACCCACTAGACTGAAGGTTCAGGTCCAGATCACTGGAGCTGATCAAGTTCCAGAAGCTCTGTCAGCCACTCTTCATCACCAGATAATCTACCGCCTTCAAAACCACTCAATTGATCTTCCCATTTCTGGATGTGCTTCTGACTCTCTGTTAGTTGTTACTAATAGAGAAGATGAAATACCCTCAATTGTTCAGATCCCGAGGAGGATTCCTCGAGAAGAACTAACCCAGCTCATTCCCCTTGAATGGATAACCAATTATGAGAAGCACCACCTTGATAAAAGGCCAATCCAGTCTCAAGATGTTGTTTTCAAAAGATCTACTGATGGATCTGTCAAAACCATCTTCAAAAAGCCTGATGAAAGTTCCAGCTCGGCTTCTCCTCCCATCTTCCAAACTATGATGATCACTCCTGTTCTTACGGAGGATTGGTGTCCTATTCATGCTGTTACCTCTGAGGGAGACCCAATTTATACTGACAAAATTGATAGTCATTTCATATCGGATGTAGATCCTAATATGTGCGATCCAGGATGTGACTGTTGGATGCACTATGATGATATTGATAGGGAGATAATTCTTCCTAAAAGAAAGAAAAAAGGAGCCTGTAAGCCGCCGCCTCCTCCCAGAAGGAGATCTGACCCTGATGATGGTCCCTGGATTAGGATCCATGAGAAAAAAGAGCCTCTTCCGATCTATGAGGAAGCTCTTAGAATTCTCAAAGAAGAAGGACTTCTGCCTTCACAAAAGCCACCTGATGATCCAACTCTTTTTACCTGGTCCCCTTCAGATTCTTGTAAACCTTCAACTTTGAAACATGTTGAACCAATACCTTGTTACATGTTTTCACAGGCTTCACCTTCAAATTATGAACAAAATTTTCCTGCTCTTGAAAGGAAAATTGACCCCATTTCAAACAGGTCTTCCAAACCTTTCATCCAGCCTAATGAAGTCCAACCTGATGGAAAGCTGAAAAGCTTAACTCAAGCAGAGGAAGTTCTCAATCGGCACCAAAATCTTTGTACGTAACTAAGCATTTCAAAACCTTGACAAAAAGGTAGAAAAGATTGCAGAAAAAGTAGAAGAAAATGATGAGAACCTTAAACTCCTCTCTCAAAAGATGCAGAAGTACTACAAAAGCTTGAAAGCTCAGGTTTCTCAGCTGGATCATGACCTGAGAACGATGTTGAATGAAAGAACTTTTGGCAAAGATTTTGATTTCAAAGAAAGAGAAATCAGAAAGCTGCAAAGTCAAGTGCAAGAAATAGATGATTTCTTGAAAGCCAGCCAAAAGCCTGTAGAACCTAAACCACCTGAAGACTTTTTCTTCAATACTCCATCTTTTCCCACTTATTTCACTCAACCAATCCGGCCTTCGCCATTCTACCCTTCATTCACCTCACCACCTGACTATAACCGTTATATCCCATCAGCCTATAGACCAAAAGATACCCAAGCCACTACCTCAAAATCCAAAAACAAAACAGCTCGTTTGAGTATATCATCCTCTGACTCTCAAGAGGTTTCAGAAAATCCATTAAAAATCCAAAGAGAAGAACCTTCCAGTAAACCTTCTCAAGCTATGGCAGTCTCTTCTTTCCAAAGTGATGACTCTTCTCAAGAAGATTATCTGCCCAAACCAACCAAATTTCCAAGAGAGGTTGATCATGAAACCTCATCAGAAGAAGAAAGCTCTTCTCAGTACACTGGATCTGCAGAATCCTTAGAGTTCTCATAACCCAATCCATCCTATGCTGAACCAGAACCTGAAAATGATCACATGGATATTTCTGGGTTATTTATGGTTGACATAAAAGAAGAAGCTTCGTTTTATGATGAAGCTCCTGAGGAGGAAAACAATTCTGCTAGAAAACCAACAATATCCAGTGGCCCGTGGTTTACTCTTGATGACATACCTCCAAGCCATTGGAGGAAAAGACTTCTTGATTTTGGTGCATGGCTTGATACACAAATGATGAAAACAGGTGCTGATTCTTACAAAGTCATTGAAGAATTTTGCTGCAAAATGACTGGTACGTTAAAAGAATGGTATCATAATCTTGGTCCATTCAAACAAGATGAATTTCACAGATTGACCAATACTGCCTCAGTCCTTGGAGTTATTCACCAATAATTTATTGGAGATATGGACATCTTTGACAGGAAAAACAGACAAGAATTTTTTGAGATGAAATGCTGCTCTCTTAAGGTAAAGGATCTTGAAAGGCATTATCAAAGGATGTCTCAGAGATTCTATCTTCTAAATGGATTTAATGATCCTAGTCTCAAAAATACATATGTCTCATCACTACCTCAAGAACTCCAGCCTGAGATTCATAAAATGGCAGCAACAGCTCAGAAAGATATTAAAACAATGACTCTTAGTCAAATTCATCAAATGACACTTGAAGCACTTGACAAGCTGTGCAGATTACATCAACATTTTTCAGATATTGTGAATCAGAAATCCAAATTCACAAAGGCGTGTAGGAAGTCTTATCTGGAAATTAAATGCAAAGACAAGAATTGCAACTGTTCAACAAAAAAGAAGTCTCACAGGCAGAAATTCACCAGGTTTTCCAAATTTTCCAAAAAAGGGAAAAGAAAGAAAACTTTCAAGTTCTTCAAGAAGAAGAAGTTCCGTGGAAAGAAAGGAAACCAGAGATGTTTTATCTGTGGAAAGAAAGGACATTTCTCTAAGGATTGTCCCAACAAGACAGACAAAGCCGCCAAGCTGATCAACTCCTTACAGCCATTAGAAGGAGATCTGGAATCCTTATATTCCGAGCAAAGCTCTGCTGATGAAGAAACTGCCTTTGCTCTACAAAATTCCTCTTCAAGTGAGGAATATTTTACTGAATCTGATGATGAGTATTTCCCTGTATACTCATTCAAAGAAATAAACAGTTCATTGTCTGCTCCTCCACAACCCTGTGTTGAGATCCATATCTTACCATCCAAGTTTTCTCACCCTAAAAAAGTCATAGCTTATATGGATACAGGTGCTCAGAAAACAATGATGAATCCAAGCATTCTACCTCCAGATGCATGGGTGAAACATGCTGCATTCTTTGTGACAGTTGATGGAAAAATGTTTAGGACTGATCTGATTACCAAAGATAAAATAGGAATCAGATTTTTCCCTGAATGCATAATATGGACAAAAGTTATTGGCAGCAGTCTTCCCAACAAAGACATTCTCATTGGAATAGATGTTTACTCAGCAGCCAACAAGCTTCAGATTCTTCCTATAGGAATCAAGTTCAAAAGAGAATTCAAGCCTTATTCAGATGTCCTGAAATTATATTCTCTATCCGAGGTCCCTAAAGGATATGAAGAAATCAAGTCTAATCTGCTCAAGCTTTGTGCAGACAGTCATGAGAAATTTGTCCATCCAAAGCCATTATGGACAAATGAAGATTTCTTTGTCCAACTTCCTTTCAAGCTCAATGAAGACATCAACCCAACAAAAGCTACGCATCCTGGAATGAGTCCATCTGATACGGCACTAGCACGTGAAGAATGCAACCAACTGATGAAGCAAGGATTGATAGAACCCACTAAATCCGAGTGGGCTTGCCAAGCATTTTATGTGGAGAAAAGATCCGAAAAAGTGAGAGGGAAAAAGAGGTTAGTGATTGATTATAGACCTCTTAATCATTTTCTCAAAGATGACAAGTTTCCAATTCCAAAAGCCTCTTCACTCAACATCTTCATCAAAGATGCTCAGATCTACTCCAAGTTTGATATGAAGTCAGGATTTTGGCAATTAGGCGTTGAACCTGCTGGCCGACCCAAAACAGCCTTCTGTATTCCAAATGCTCAGTACCAATGGAAAGTCTTACCATCTGGGCTTAAGGTCGCCCCATCACTATTTCAAAAGGCCATGACCAGAATCTTTGAACCCATTCTGGATAGAATCCTTGTCTATATTGATGACGTGCTACTGTTCTCCAAAGATGAAGAATCTCATAAGCAGTTATTGGGCCAATTTTGCCAATTAGCCCAAGACCATGGAATAATGCTCTCTGAAAAGAAAAGTCAATTGGGCCAGACAGAAATTGATTTTTTTGGTATGCATTTTTCTCAAGGAAAATACTAGCCTCAACCTCACATTGCTGAAGAACTATTGAATTTTCCTGATGAAAATTTGACGATGAAGCAGATTCAGCAATTTCTTGGCATTGTCAACTACATTAGGGATTTTATTCCTAAAGTTGCCAAGTACACTAGTCAACTCTCTCAACTACTGAAGAAAAATCCTCCTTCATGGGGTCTAAAGCAAACTGAAGCAGTCAAAGCTCTGAAAAAGATTGCACAAACACCACCAGCCTTGAAAATTCCTAGCCATGGAAAAAGGATCTTACAAACTGATGCCAGTGATCAGTATTGGGGTGCAGTTTTGATTGAAGAAATCAACAATGTCCGACACTACTGCGGTCATGCCAATGGACAATTCAAAGGAGTTGAGATGCACTACCATACCACTTACAAAGAAGCTCTTGCTGTTAAATATGGCATTCAAAAGTTTGATTTTCATCTGCGGGGTTTTCATTTTGAAGTCCAGATGGATAACTCCTCTTTCCCAGAGTCCTTGAATTCAAAAACAAAATGCCTCCTGATCCTCAAGCCCTTAGACTCAAAGATTGGTTTTCAAGATATGATTTTACTGTGAAACATATCAAAGGAAATCAAAACATCATCCCTGATCTACTTTCCAGACCAATGAAACCTGTCCAAGTTATCACAGAAACCCACATCTTTCCTTTGATCTTTATGGTCAAACCATTACCAGCCATAGCCGCAGTCAACAAAATGTTTCCACCAAATGTTAACTCATCCTTCTCTCCTACCAAACTCAGAAAGTATGCCAGAAACCACCTTTACCATTTCATGACCAGAGCCATATCCAGCGCCAGCATTGTCCCTAAAAAATCTATGTTTTTCCCAGATACTCCATTTCTTCTTCCTTTCCTGATTAATCCAAACAAAGATTTCACAGAAGACCATTTGTGGTACTTATGGTGTGCAACTGTCTTGTATTGTATGCCAGTTCTCATTCCCACAGAAACCATGTTCTTACATCTCACTGATCCCATGAAACATGACTCTCTCATATGGACTGCATTAGAATGGTTTTCTCCATTAGAATGGTGGAGAGATCAATTAAAATCAGTTTTAGATGATACAAAGACCAGAAAATTAAGTCCTGAAGTAATTAAAAAGTTCAAATCTGTTTTTATGCTTCACAGGCCTTATGAGACAGATGAACGTCAACTCCTTTGGTCCAGAAATCATGCATATCTATGGGAGATGCTTGATGATTATCCTTCTCCCATTCCAAGACTGCAGGAAGAATTAATGGATCATGTTTGTTTTGTTAATCGTCATGAGCAACAAGAGAAGTCAGTTACTACTACTTGCATCAGCCATGGAGATCTTGCTAACCAGCCTCAATGGCAACCAGTAGATGGTCAAGATCTTGGTCAAAGTTCAAATCATGCCTGGTATGATAGTCAAGTTGTTGGAGAAAGTTCAAACCAAGCTTCAACCAGTCAGCCAAGTGAAGATTCTCAGATGATCGTTGAACAATTCGCTAATCTGAATCCATATCTGGATCCATATTTCAGTGTAGATATGAATCTTCAAGAAGATATTCCAGAAAATCCAAACTCAGAAGATCTGAACTCAGATGATATGAATAGTAACATTGATGCTGATGATGCTGATGACTATTGGAATGATCAATGGTATGAGACACGTATGAATGAAGACAACCTGTCTGATCAGAACCTGTCTCCAAGCCATTCGCCCATCAACAAGTACTAAGACACGTGCTGAGACGTATCATGGAGCAGAGACCCTGCTAAAGACTGATGTGATGTATAATTAATGCTAAGTAGTGATGTGTCTTGTGTCATAAATAATCTGATGTGACATGTCTACCTAGGTGTCCAAGGCTATAAATGCTTGTCTCCTGAGGTGTCCAAGCGCCATAAATGCTTGATGTGACGTGTTTGTCTTATGTATTAAATAGGTTGATGAGTCATTTGTCCTTATGTAATGATGACAGGCTGAGTCATCACTATTTTCGTCTTTTGTAATAAGTAGTAGTGCTGAGTCATTATCTTATGTATTAATTAGGGTGCTGAGTCATGATGAGGACGCTTTGTCTTCTGGTCACCTCCTTCCCTATAAAAGGAGGGTTGCTTGTAACCTTGGAGGCAGAGAACCTCAACGACTAAATAAACTTGTGTATTTGATAAACATGTGTTTCTAAACTCTCTTCGTTCTTCCTGAAAACCAGAGTTATCATGTTCATACCATAGACGCCTCTATAGAGATGCAAGTATGCTCTGCACTTGCCTCAATAATGAGGATCCTGTATCGTAACGCATCGGACTATTGATCCATGCTACGGTCCTCTCTATCATGAGATGACAGTTTTAGTTACAGGTCTGTGCTTGAGACTTTTGAATGCCTGTGGTAGGCTTGTCTGTGTCTCGCTTGACTCTGTAACTATGACTAGTCTCGTGGTATGTGAGGCTCCCGGCCAGCGTGGTTTTAAGTTAGAATCAATTTAAGAGGTAATATCAATTTTACTCGAGAGCATCTAAACATGTCAAAATTAATTGTATGACTCTAGAATCACTTTTGGCTCTCCCAAAAGTGAAATCAAACATACACATAAAGAGTTGCTTCCACCAGAATTGATTTCAAGAGCAAGAATGACTTTCTCAATTAGGAGCCACAAATATTTTTTTTCCAGCCATATTGAGTTTAAACTTTACAAATGCACGAAAGATTAGGTTAAATGCAAAACCAAACAGATGCTTAATGGTGAGATCCCCTAATATGACCCCGTTGTATTGAATTCCAACGTGAACCTCTTCGGGGGAGAGGTTTTGAAAATAAAAAAAATGGGAGAAAAAAGCATTTATGAGTGAGGATGTTGCAACACCAGAAAAGACGAGAGAAATCAAAATGAGAGCGAGGATCCTTTCCCACTTGGTGCTGTGGGGTCTGTGCAGTAACAGTAGTGTAAACGACATTGACACAAAACATCACACATGGAATTCTTTTGTGCGCTACTTGGTTTGTTACACGATGGGAATTCATTCCCTCTTTCCTTCTCAAAGGAAAAAGGTTTTTCACTCTAAATAAATCGTACACGTGTAGGTCCCTAGTGCGCTCACCTGCGCATGTTAGAATTAGAACACTATATGCAGCCGCAATATTAATGGGCTCAAAACAGAGAGAGAGGCCCAATAAAGCCATCTTAGTCTCAATCTTTCTTCACAAGATTCAAATTAAAGCATCGACCATAAAAAATCAGTTGATTATGAGATTAATCTTCCGTCTCACATAGATTGACCAGCGTCCCACTATTTACACTTGTGTTACCTTTGAATAATTAATGGTCAATAGTTGTACACGTCCGACAAAAACAAACGAATAACACTACCTCGGTCTTTGGAAGATTTTTTCTCAACCTTTTTTTTTTGGGTTGAGGAAAGCGATCTGAACATTATTATACGGCTATGGTCACATAGCCTGTCTACAAGTTGAAGCATATACATGTAAATAATGTCGTCCAACTTATTTTAGTCTAAAGTGGTATTCAATTCAAAGTGTCTTCATATCTCCAAAGTAATTTGGGCATCAAAAAAGCAAAAACCTCTTTTGAATGTGCTTTAATTTGTTCAAATAAACCACTCCCTATACTCCCTAGCTATATGATGTCCCTATAAATAGTTTACCATACCTCCTCATTTCAAATAACCTTGAGGACTCACTCACATATAGTTTTCTATTTCCAATTAATTCTCGAATTTTTTACATTTCTTTGCTACTATCGTACTACTAATTTTTGTCTCTAGAATAGAATTTTCTACATTTGTTTTTTGATTGATCAGTTACATATTAATTAAGATGGAGAAGGTGATGAGGATGGCATCAGAAAAGGGTGTGGTGATATTCACCAAGAGCTCTTGTTGCCTCTGCTATGCAGTCAACATTCTATTTCATGAACTTGGAGTGATTCCCGCGATTCATGAAATTGACAAAGACCCTGAAGGGAAGGAAATGGAGAAAGCCATAACTAGGTTGGGTTGCACTGCACCTGTCCCTGCAGTATTCATCGGAGGAAAGCTTGTGGGGTCCACCAATGAAGTCATGTCGCTCCACCTGAGTGGTTCTCTCACTCCACTTCTCAGGCCATATCGAGCTTAATTAATTAGTTTATATATGATCTTCAATTAAGAAGAACACATGCAATGCAACATGTTCCTGCTACGTACGTACCTTTATTGGAAAGAATAAAACAGCTGGCTTAATATTACATCGGTATATATAGAGTAGCAATAAGCTCAGTATTCAATAGTCTATTCTATGCAGTGATGTGTGAGTAAGTTTCTAGCATTTGATTAGCTATAATTTGATGTAATCCGCTAAGTATTCTTAATGAAGTCTTATTTATATTATATACTTGTGCATTGGTTGTAAATTGAGTGTTATTGACAGTACTGTTACATGCCGTTATTCCCATACTTTGCTCGACAATTTTTGGTTATCTAAGGCTAATAATCGAAGATGATAATAACACAAAGTACTATTATATGTAAAGATCAGCATATCGATCCTGAGAGTTGCACCTTTTATATATGCATCTCAGAAAAAACATGCCTGTCTCAATCAATCTGCTATCTGCCTCATGTATTTTAAAGGGCAAACCATGTAGAGTAGTATTATATTAACATTACCCATTACTCTTTTCATTAAGATAAATACAAAATATTATGAAACTAAATACAAAATATCATGAAACTAATCAATTCGGGAGACTGTGCGTGCATGAATGGAGATTAATTTAAAGAGTATCCGCATGTCATTTTATCAACAAATTTGTTTATTGGTTTCATACGGACCGACCTAAGGGTGAGACAATTAAAGCCCTAATTTTCGAATTACCAATATATAAAAAAAAATCTATTAATTTTTTTTAAGCAAATAAATCGTACGTCTAACAAAATTAAAATACTCAACTCAAAGTTCTCTTACTTAAAGTAAAAAAAGTAAAAAACACATCTCTCAAAATTTCTAGTAAATCTCAGCCACTTGGGACGACCTTGTTTAATGATTATGAACAGAAATTATAGAGTATTTGGAATTCGTTAGTAAACTATTCGATTACAATAGCATTTTATTTATTTATTAGATATGATGATAAAAAAAGAGAAAAGAAAATATTTGAAAATAGGTTGTTTTGGCTTTAATGAAAACTTCAAAAAAGATGAGTTATCGCCTTTACATATGTTAAATATTGAATACCCATTCTTATATATCAAATATTTTAATTAATGATACATTGAAAGACTAATTCCATCTTATATCTTCGGAGATGGGGAGCAAGAGAATAGAAAGTGAGGTATTTTATTAGAAGGAAATGAAAAGCATTTCATATCAAATTTCACTCAAATTCATGGCTCTATTTCAAACTATTCAAATAAAAAAAACACTTGCATAATTTCATTTCATTGTACACTTCATTTCATTCATTTCCTTGAGAAAAATGAAATAAATGAAATAAAACATGATGAAGTGAAATGAAATTAGAACGGGATAATAAAGTGGAATAGAATAGGACATAATTATAAAACAGTCAAATTGTAAAATAGGGGTTGAAAAAATTAAGCTAATTGTAAGATGGGTGAACTGATAATTCACGTAAAGATTTTTTTTTTTTTCCTCTCAACAAGTTTGAATTCAATAACCTAATAGATTTGAATTTTTTTCCTTGATATGATGAAATGACTTTTATATATATTCTCTATCTTACGAGATAAGTTGTGTTTTTTCTCATAAAATTATGTGTTTTTTCATATATAATACGTTTTCTAAGTTTCTATGTAAACTCAATACTAGGTTTATTTTTATTTAGTTATTTAGGTTTTAATTTCTTAAATTGATATTTAAATTTATTTAATTAGCATTAACTCTAAATAGTTGAAATAAATTTTACTCAATTTGATTATTTTTAAAATTTGTTTAAATATCTAAATTTTGTATATATATATTTTAATATTTAATTTATTTTTCATATTAAAATAAATTTCATCAATAAAAAACTTCATTTAATAAATATTTTTCTTTTGATTTTTAAAAGTATATAAATGTTTAAAATACTTTCTAATTGAGCGCTCTCTCTCTCTCTCTCTCTCTCTCTCTCTATATATATATATATATATATATAGGGACGTTCAAATTATCCCAGGAGTAACTCATCAATCGGTCTGTCACATTAAAAGTTCTTATTGAGTAGATCAACTCCATAAAACTTTATAAAATTTTAAAAATATTTGATACTTCATCAAATCACTTCAATTCAACATATACTATTTTTTTTTTTGGTACATCGTATACTATATGTTTTAATTTACAAGTAAAATGTTAACCATATAATTACATAGTTATTAATGTCCAATTTATTTAAAATTTGGTATACATGATCATTAACATAATATAACGATATTAAACGGTTGGATTGATAAAATTCAATATCTATAAAATGATATTAACTGAAGAGTTACTCCGGGAGTAACTTGAACGCCCCTCATATAATATAAATAAAAATTCTTTCACGCCTCGTAAGAGGTGTAAGAGAAGTATCGAGAAAAGAGAAATAGAAAACAAAGAAAAAGAAGATGAAGAAAATAAAAGATATAATGACATGGAAAAAAAACAGGGATAGAAAAAAGGGAGAGGTGAAAAGGCGATGCAAGGTTATGGAAGTGTAAGAAAACCGTTGTTATATTTTTAAAGATGAAAATTGGAAAGAAATAAAATCATTTTGTTTCATGTATTTGTTTAGATGGCAGAGTGAGAACACACTAATCCTTTTTTTGTTACAATGTTATGAGAATACACTTACTCTAAGAGCGAGCCTAATAAATTTAACTATAGAATTCTTTTTCTTAATCAACAAAGATAATTATATATTAATTAATAACAAGAGCACAAGAGGTCGAGGCAGATCTTCTCGGGAGCGGGGAGGCGCCACAGCACCTCTCAATTTTTTGTTTTTATATACTCCAAATGATTGATGATGCTGAGGGATTGGAGAAAAATGAGAACCTCCAGAGTCATGACAACACTGAGATTTATGAAAAGGCGGTGAAGATTCTTGAGACATACTGGTTGGAGGAAGAAGATGAGACTATGCCTCTAGGGAATGCTTCTCAATCGGCAAAAATCACATAGAGTACCCACAAAGTGTTTTAGGAAGGGAAGCAAATTATGGGTTTCGTTTTGAAAACCCATTTGTGGCGTGACCTTTTTGTAGCCAACTCTGTGGTTCGCATGTGTTTGGAGGTTGGGTCACTACTAGAATGTTGCTTATTAGTGTAGGCCAAAAGCCGACGCTAATTATGAAAAGCCGACGCTAAATCACGATTAGCGTCGGCCTAGCGTCGGCGTCGTGGTCGACGTTAAAACGTTCGAAGCTAACTTTTAGCGTCCGCTATTTTGAGGCCGACGCTAGTTAGCGTCGGCTAGACCCACGCTAAATGGATGCTTGAGTTAGCAATCTAAAAGGTCGACGCTAATATTAGCGTCAGACAAGCCCACGTTAAGAAACCCACGCAAACTGTTAGCGTCGGCCAAGCAGAAGCAACTCTGCGACCATCTTAGTGTCAGCTTTGATAGACGCTAATTAGCGTCGGCTAAGCCTACGCTATCTCCAAGGTCTTCACATGCTCCTGAGCCTCTTTAGCAGCCTCCAAGGCTCTAGCTGCTGCTGAACCAAATGTAAAATCAAATCAAATAAAACCAGAAACAGAGCTGCTGAACCAAATGAAATCAGCAAAGAACTTAAAGAAAACATCCCTCCCAGTGAAATAATATATGCCATCAATAGCACAAAAAAAGAGAAATGATGTGAGGATTTACCGTAAAATTATTGTATAGGCAAATCCAATAAATCCAAAAGTCAGGGGTGTGGCTCCTCCCAAAGGTTTTGTCAGTTAAGGTAAAACGAAATATTAGCTCCTGCAAATGAAATATGCAATATCAGAAACTGAATTGCTCTCAAGGTTTTATCAAAATTTAAAAGAAATAATTGCTCGGATATATAAAGCCTGACAAAGAAGAAACTCTCAAAATTTGAAGGATGTTAGCTGATTGAAACAAGGCTGAGCAATCACTATCAATCCTTGCTTAGAAGTTAACACGTAAGTTAAATGTCATGACATCTTAGAATTAATATGATGATTGAAACATGAATACATGAATAGAGTCAACCATTCTCAACAAATTCTAGAGACAATTCAAGGAAATATTGCATCATTGTTATTCAAACATTACAAGGACGGTAACTTTCTTAAATTTTGAAGGAAATATTGCATCCTAATAATCCTACTAGGAGCAGACTTAGGATTTATTGTTCAAACAGGAACTAGTTCATTTGTAGACAGCTTTTCCTTGACACTACTTTACAATGTAATAAATAAGCAAGAATCAAATCGGTCTGTTGCTAGTTTATGGATTATGTATGATAGAAACCATAGCCTCCTCAGTGGATTGATCTACAATGATGAATGGACTTGCGTAAAAAGGTGGGATGACAATATAAGTAAGCATCGAAGTGAAATGTATTCAAAATTTGGGAGTGATGCCATCTTGTTTGGTTTCTGATACCCATGACAGGAACTACACATAACTAGCAGCTTATAAACACATGAATCGGGACTTACATATCTCCTCCTTCACAACAGCCAATGACAACACATACAAAACAACCCTGGAAGACTGGAAGTGAAGGTACCAACCATAAAATTTCATAATTATAAATTAATCAAGAACTATAAATCCATATACCATGTTACAAAAGGAGACCCCACTATCGGTATCTTCATTTGTGTGATTAAAAACTAGAATTGGTAAAGAATCAACAAATCATTTAGACTCTTCGAACCCTTAATAAGCCAAGCAGACATAAACACAACAGAACAAGAAACAACATCAAAACCTCTTAGCATATACCTTTTTCCAAAGTACGTTACTTTTAAAGCTACAAATCTCTGGCTATGATGACTCGTAAACCTTGTGTTATAGCCTCGTTGTAAAAGCCAATTTAAATATGCCAATATTGTTTGCTAAACTGATATATTTCATGAGATTAAAAATGAATTATGTGCATTTGCATTTTCAATTTCATTAGAAGCTACTACAACATGTGAAAGAGAGAAAACCTATGTCTACAGAACAAATGGCCCATAAAAAACAAAAAGCACTTATGGAGCCTAAAAACATAAAGAAAGTAAACATACAAATCAAGAAAGCACTTAAATCAATATAGAAATTCATCAAAGACATCACATGCGTCGCTTACTTTTTATTTTTCTTTGGTTAATTTTTCCAGACTGAAAACTATCACTGTGCTCCATGACTAAGAAGGTAAAACAAACACAGAGCAAAAAATGCTAAAACCTGTGAAACAATTTACTAGCTGACCTCAGAGTAGTAGCAATGAGCAAGTTGAGATAATCTTCATTCTCGGTTTCTAATTCCTGATGGTATGAATCACACAAATTAGTATAAAAAACCACATTGTAAGTAGTAAAGTGGATTAGGCATATCTAAAACCCTTATCACAATTTTTTTAATTATTAAAATAAAACAAGCAGAATAAAACAAGTACAAGGTTAACAAGACTCATTCAGCAGCCTGTATAAAATAGAATCAGCCTCAAGAAAAATATAAAACGCATGCAATCTTAGATTAAGGTTAGTTTTTAGCTACACTTGGTGTTCAATTCAC
The DNA here is from genome assembly GCA_037113605.1 of Calophaca sinica. Taxonomy (NCBI): domain Eukaryota; kingdom Viridiplantae; phylum Streptophyta; class Magnoliopsida; order Fabales; family Fabaceae; genus Calophaca; species Calophaca sinica. The sequence continues at coordinate 25,654,408 of CM073730.1, read as the reverse complement.
CAATTGAACCAGGGGAGGGGGGGAACCCTCACTCTAAGAATTTGTGAAGAAGCTAGCGAGGCAGTTTCTAAACAAATTAGAGATCGATAAAGGCAATTGAAGTGATGCCGTATCAGATAAGAGGAGGGAGAAAGGAAAAGGCGCTAGCACCAGAAAGAATTAAGCAACAAATGAAAAACCCTCAACAACAAATTGGAAGGTGGATGAGGAGAGAGAAGGCGAGAGGGGACCTTTGTGGATCTTGAAAACGGGCTTCTTGGCGGGTTGAGGAGGGCTAGGATCAACATAGGTTAGCAAAACCTTTTTCAGTCAATAACATGCAGAGGAAAGACACTATATGCATGAATGGGAGTACACATACACATATAGGCACTAAAAAAAAATAAGTATAGGGTAACCCAAGAACCAACAGCATTGGACTTGCAAGCAATGATAACAAGTCAACAATAGGCTAATGACTAAAAGAACAAAATAACATTTCAAGAAACAAATCCATTCCATCCACAACTAAGTTTAATATCTTGATCCAACCTATTAAGGCAAAAAATTATTCAGTGGACAAATCATCATCTTAAATCTAATAGGCAGGCAATTCAGACAAAAGACATCTTAAACCAACACCAACCTCAACCAAACTCACACAGATGCAGTGTCCCAAAAACACCCCTAAGCAGTAGCAGCAACATAGTTTATGCATCCAAAAGGCCATATATTAGTAAATAATAACTAGAAAGCCATCCAAATTAAAGTGCTCCCTTGCTGATTTCAAATTTTTGAACTAAACAGATCAAGCCCTCTTATGGCCTTTAACCAAGCAACTCCAACATCACAACCATAGCAACAAGGGAAGACAAAAAAAATATTCAATTAAGAAATGCACAAACTAAAATTTTTTATCAACGTGATTTATGCGAGCAGAGGCAGAAGAATGCATGCACAAGCTAATCACTCTAAAAGCAACACAAATGGGTACGAAATCCCTCACTCAGAAAATAAAAAATAAGGGGGCTTCAATGCCAAACATCAACCTCAGCCAAACACCCATTTCAAGTCCACTGAGAATGAACAAAAAATGCACAAAATAAAAACAAGAAAAGAGCCACCTTTAACACTTTCCACAAGACCCACAACAAAGAAGACCCGTTTTTGTTCATGCACAAACAACTATTAACTTCGATTCTAGCAACAACAAAAAAAGGAAGAAGACCCCAGAAGCTAAAAACTGCACAGTAAGAGGAGAAGACATGGTGAGAGCTTTATACCGAGGGGAACAACATGGGATGACGAAGAAGAAGAGTGAAGGGCGAAGAAGCGGAGAGAGGTGGGACCCATGTGGATTGAAGGGTGGCGGCGGCAGAGGAGGAAGGCGGTTGTGGAAGAAGGAGAAGAGTGGCAGTGAGTGAAAATGGAAGAAGCCATTGGCGGCCATGACGCCGGGAGCCATGGTGTCGTAAATCGTGATGGTGTTTACGAGAGGATTAGGGTGTCAAATGTGATTAGGGTTCAGAAGTGAAAAGAGGAAGGAATATGAAGGTTTGGCAACGTGGGGAAGGTTGAAAAACTGAAGAGGCGGGGAAGGTGATTTTGGCAACGCAGTGAAGGTTTGGTAAAATGGAGAAAAGGGGGTGGGAAACAATTCAAGCGGCGAGGGTTGTCTCAATGCGTCATAGGTCTGCATGATGGTGGAGGCAAATCGTGTGGTTGATGATGGTGGAGGCGGCTTCAGAAATACTGTACAATGGTGGGTCAGAAGAAGGCGCTAGTTAGGGTTTCAGAAAAATGCCTTGAGAGTTTGGGAAGAAGAAGGAAAAGGAAAATGAACGGAGCGAGATATTGAAAAATTAACTTCGCACGGGAGTTAGCGTCGGTCCGGCCGATGCTAATGTTTTAAAAAAAGAAACAAACAAAAAAATTAATTCGAGAGGCTATTTGACAGCTTAGCGTAGGCTTGGCCGACGCTATTTCAACGCTATTAGCGTCAGTGTCGTTGCCTACGCTACGTTTTCGACTCTAAATTGATGCATTCTAGTAGTGGGTGTGATTGAGTTTGCAAGATATGTGTTTGAATGAGCAGAAAGAGGTTTAGGATGATTGAGTTTGCAGATATGTGTTTGATTGAGTTTGCAAGATTTGTGTTTCATTTTTTGGGTTAGTTTCATTGTGCTATTGATTTGTGTTCTGGGTTCAAGGTTGCTTTTGCGGGAAGGAAATGTGATGATTGTTCTGCAGATGCTGGGTCTATGGTGATTTTGGGTTAGGTTATGGTGTTTGTGTAAATGTCTGAGTCACAAATTGTAAACAGAGCGTATTGGACCGGCTTGGGTTTTTGAAATGGCTGGTTTTTTACATACATCATGGGGCCAGATGGGTTGTGGGCTTGTGGCTTTCTTTTAGAAGTATTTTTTTGGTAGGTGCTTATTGTAAATAGGGCTTTTGTCTACTTAAATGGATTATTATCTTTTGCCTTAAAAGTTGATTTATGTAATGAATTTTTTTTGGCACCCCCAAAATTTTCGTTCAAGATCCGCCACTGACAAGAGGTGTTCCAACCCATATACAATGGGTAAGCAACACAAAGTGGAGATCCCTAAAAGATGATACAACCAACTGTCACATCCCACCACAAGAGTTCAACACACATTATCTATTGAGTTATATAATATTAACATGATAATTATGTATATCAAATTTTAAACACATTATATATTTATAGGTATGTAATTTTAAAATTATATTATACGTGTAACGATTTTAAATAAGTTAGATATTTGTAAGTATATAATTTTTGTATTTTAAAATTATATTGTTAGGTGGGTTCCTTTTTAAGTGGGACTCACAAGATAAAAAAAAATTGAATAACGAAATCGGTGCAGATATATTTTTTTTAAAATTTTAATTAAGAGAAAATTAAATAGAAACAAGGAAATAGAGAATATTTACAACGAGAAAACATATCTCAATAAATATAGAATAAATCAATGTCATATCTCAACAGAATCAGCGCAATATCTCAACAGGTGCAGACCAAATACGTCTTATTTATTTGTTGCTCATCTTCTATAAATGGATATGACATACAAGCGAAAAATGGGGTGAAAAATGTAGAGAGCACTCGAGAGAGAAATAAAGAGGTAGTCGTGCAACACAAAGACGTGAGAAAAATAATGTATGACGAGTTTTCAAGTTTCAAATCAGAAAACTTGTATTGTGTGATGAGTATTATCATTATTTGTAACTCTTGAGTGAGGTATTCAGGTTTGTAAGAATGATACACAATTTAGGATAAGTTTTTCAAGTTTGTGCCAAAAAACTTGTTATATTGTGGGGTGGGTTACAAAACTGATTGTAATCTTATATTTGTGATAGTGGAATAATTTTGTGATGTTCCATAGACGTAGGCAAGATGTGTCGAACCACGTAAATATTTATGCCCTTTATTTTCGTTGTGTGTGTGGAGATTCTTCAATATTGGTATCAGAGATCCTTGGGCGTAAGTGGGTAAATCAGAATGGCGTGTGCGCAATTTTTCCTTCATATATTATGCGTAAAACCATGTTGTCTGTTAGAGTATCAGTTGGTTTTTAAATTTTATGAATTTTTATACATTTAACCTAATTAATTATATATAATTTTTAATTCAACAATTTAATAAATTTATAATCCTTAAAAAAGTTATTGAATAAAATAAGACAAAAAATAATTATTCTTATGCCAAGTGAATTCCCACTCTAAATGAAAATTTGATGTCATATATATTGTTTTTACCTTTAATGTAATAAGAAGAATTAAGTGGCCCTGCACTAAATTGGAGATATAACTAAATGAGTAAAATATAAAATCGTTAAACTACATTCTTAAAGTTTATTTTTTTTTCCATAGTAGAGAAAAGAAAATTTTGATATATCAAATTAATTATTTGCTTTCTCCCTTTTTATTCCATAACTAAAAGTAGAAACATGATCCATATCATTTCTCTCCTCCTAAAATATTCTTTCCCCTCCTCTAACTCGGCTGTGCTGTCACAGTTGGTAGTGCCAAGAGCTCTCTAGTTATCCAATTTTGCGAGTTCGATCCTATGTAACAAAAAATTTCTTTCCTCTTATTTTGACTAAGGAAGAAAACAAAGGGGGTGAGTGTTTAATTAATAACACTGTCATAATTCTAATAAGTATTTAGTAGATCACAGGAATATTTTTGTAAAATATGATAAAATTAATTAAAGTATCTTAAAATGTATTTGTTTGGTAAAAAATAATTTTAATTATAGTACCAAAAAATAAAAATATAAAAGTATGTCTGAAATTTTATATTTTAAAAATCGATTAATTGATAATAGATATTAATTTTAATGGTGATTTATAACTATTTTGTCATGTTTAATATTAATAAAAAAAATTAAATATTATTTAAAGAAATTTCATAATGTAAAAATATTTTTTAATTATAGATGGATAGATGTTATGCTACTCTTAAAAATAAGAATTCATTTTTTTTTAAAGTTGGATTTAATTTTTTTTTTTGATATATAAAAGTTTAGGTAAGTGGGTCCGGGGGTCAGCAAGGTTAGGAAAAATCCCAAGGCTCCTTGAGCGATTATAGATGTACTTATATATTATCCACCAACGAGGTCCTCATATTGGCAACGGGATTCGAACTCACGTCCTTGTAAGATATGAATCGAATTCTTACCAATTGGACTAACTTTTGTCAGCATATAATTTTTTGGATTAAAATGTTGGATATAATATAATATATATTATACTACTATACAATTATGAACAACCATTCAATATTTGAAAAGTGTTTCAAGAGGATCTGGAGAATAGAATCTCAAGGTTGATATGTAAAAATGTTCTGAGGAAACATTAGCTTTCCGATCTTTTTGCGTTGTCCATAGGTTTGTAAAGTTAAAAGGGGAGTTCTCTTTTTTCTTATGCATTACTGCGATTCTTTAACTTTATACCCGAAGAAAGATATTATATTCCTCACTTTTTTATTTCATAATCTTTCTTTTTCGTTTTTTTAATATTGTTTTAGCTTTTATTCTCTTTCTTTCTTTTTCCCCCCCACTAATAACGCTCAATATTGAATTTTTGGACAACAGGGGTGTTCACGAATTGATTTAATTCAACCATAAGATAAAATAAAATTTAAATCAATTATATTTTAATTAAGTTGTTTGGTTTAACTTTAATAAACTTTTCAACCAGTCCAAGATTTTTCAACCAGTCCAAGATAAGGTTGTTTCGTCTGGATTCTTAAAATAAGATAAAAATGCGAATTTGTTATATTTTGACTAGTTAAGAAGGTAACATGTCTTGCGAAAACCTTACGGTTTGGTCCCTACAATAGTTGGGTGCAGTTATCTGAATTTGTTTATTGGGCCTAAGGTTAAAGGTATGTTGGAGTAAGGGAAGTTGCGATGTCCTCGTCATTTGTTGCTTGATTGAGTATTTGAGTGTTGATTTTCTATGTGCAATTGAAGTTTGAATGTGCATGTGGATTAATTTACAATAACGCATTATTTAGTTGTGCTGAGTAATTATTTAGTGTTATTTGTTGCTTTATTTTTCTTTAGCAATGAAATTGAGTGTTGATTTTTTATGTACAAAGTGTTTGTATCAGGTTGTGGTTTGACTGTGTAGCTGATTCTATATTGGTTGTGCAATGGTGAAGTTTGAATGTGCATTTGGATTAATTTACAATAATGCATTATTTTCTCACCGCCGAAAAGGTTCAAGAGTGACTGAGATCGATCCGAATCAAAAGAGAATCAAGAGTCACCACCGAAAAGGATCATTGCAGAGGACTTGGCCATGGGGGTTGGGGCGTGTGTGGGAGAGGGGGAGGAAGGTTAGGGGCGAAGGGTGGCAGAGATTAGTCCATTTCTCTGTCTCAGTTTACCCTATTAACCTTTTACCAATTATTGAATATTCTTAGCCCTTAAATTAAAAAATAGGTTTAATTGCACTTTTGGTCCACATGTATCATGATTGTGTGATTTTAGTTCCCCAAGTTTTAATTGAGCAATTTGGGTCTTTCAGGTATCACTTTGATTCTGATTGACTGACTTAAACTTGAATTCCTTTCGTCCAAAAACAAAAGTTGAATTCCTGAAAAAAATAGACCTGTACTTTCTATTACATGCTGACAGTTAATTTCCCATATCGTTGGGAAAAGCATTTAGAAGATGCAAGCAAGAAGAATGAGAGTTGATTCATTTTTCATCGGCTTACACATCCATGACTAAACTTTTTCTTTTAAAATAAAAAAGTCCAGAATTTTTAATTAATAGTTACATTTGGCCCTGTTTCACATGCAACCTCTAAAAAATAGTGCATCCATGGATATATACTTTAGAACCGTTGAATTTTCATATTTTTTAAGCTTAATTGCACTTTTAATCCTTTAGGTATCACGATTGTTCGATTTTAATCTCTTAAGATTTAATTGAGTAAACTAGGCCTTCCAGGTTTTGCGATTGTGTGATTTTAGTCTCCTAAGTTCCAATTGTGCCAATTGAGTTCTCTAGTTATTGCAATTGTTCGATTTTAGTCCTTTTTGCCGTTCACTTTCTAAGTTCTAACAAAAGATGTTAATATATATATATATCACATGTGGATATGACCTAGCATATAATTTGATATTTGTGACATGTTAGTTGGCTTAAAAATTAAAAAAAAAACCTTTACAATAATTTTAATTATAAAATTTGAACGACAATTGAACAGATAGACCAAAATCACAAAATTACAATACATTTAGAGGACCAAATTTGTTAAATTAGAACATGAGGGCCGTTGACTTTCTAATATATATATATATATATATATCACGTGTGGATATGACCTACTATATAATTTGATATTTGTGGCATGTTAGTTGGCTTAAAAATTAAAAAAAAATCTTTACAATATTTTTAATTATAAATTGAACGACAATTAAACAGATAAACCAAAATCGCAAAATTGTAATACCTTTAGAGGACTAAATTTGCTCAATTAGAACATGAGGAACCAAAATCGCACAATTGCAATAACTAAAGAACTCAATTGGTACAATTGGAACTTAGGGGACCATAGTTTACTCAATTAGATCTTAAGAGATTAAAATCGCACAATCGTAATACCTAAAAAATTAAAATTGCAATTAAGCTTAAAAAATATGAAAATTCAATGGTTGTAAAGTATATATCCATGGATGCACTATTTTTTAGAGGTTGCATGTGAAACAGGGCCAACTATTCATTAAAAATTCTGGACTTTTTTTATTTTAAAAGAAAAAGTTTAGTCATGGATGTGTAAGCCGATGAAAAATGAATCAACCTCATTCTTCTTGCTTGCATCTTCTAAATGCTTTTTCCAACGATATGGGAAATTAACTGTCAGCATGTAATTGAAAGTACAGGTCTATTTTTTCAGGAATTCAACTTTTGTTTTTGGACCAAAGGAATTCAACTTGAAGTCAGTCAATCAGAATCAAAGTGGTCAAGTCTCTTGACCCTGGTGATGGCAAAATATCAATGAATTATGTAGAAGTTAGTTGAGGGTAAGGACGATATATATATATATATATATATATATATATATATATATATATATATATATATATATATATATATATACACACTTTACAAATGGATCATGGAATGGAGTCATGGATCGAACTCTATCATGAGACCATATTTAATGTGACACACAAATAAATTGAAACAATCGGGATATTTTAGGCTTGGGAGCTGAAATGCCTTACGTTACTGATCTAGTGGACAATAAAAAATTATTCGCAAGTTCATGATAAGAATTTTTTTTTGTTTTGTTTTTGAGATGGAGATGTTGTTTGACGCGAATCAAAGCACAAGACGAATAAAGGAAGGATTTGAGAAGAACCCCACAATGTATATTCCGTTTCATTTAGTCAGTGTCAATCTAGACTCTAGATCGAAGTTGACAAAAATTAGAGATTTAATTGCATTTTTAGTCCTCCTATTATTGTCAATCCGTAATTTTGATTCCCTAATTCTTAATTTCACGATTTTGGTCTCCTAATTTTCAAAATTAAGTAAATTTATTCCCGTTAATTTTCCATCCAATAGTTAACTGACATGGGCATCTACACAATGAGCTGATGTGGCATGAGTGAACACACATGGAGGTGACATGGCAAGCATTTAAAAATGCAAAGAGATGAAAATGCTATAAAATTTGCTGTTATCTGGCTCCAATACATGACCAACAGGAGGTAGGCGACCTGCTAAACCACAAGACCACTTCTAACAATTGACATAAAAATGAAAAACATTTTATATATAGAGTACGTTGTATACTAGACATATAAAACCATGAAGAGCCAATAAATTTTTGCCCATCTTTTTGCAATCACATAAGTGAATATTATTTGAACTCCCAAGATTGATGGTTTTAACGATAGGAAAATATATAGTACTGAAATTAATAATTAAAAATTATTTGAATGATAACCTATAAATATTACATTTATCTATTATCGGTTAATTTTTTTAGTATTAAAATAAAGTAAATATTTCTTTTAATTAGATAGTAAATAATAATATTAATTCAACACAAAAGGCTAAGCGTGTGTTTGGTTCTGCGGTGACGAGAATTGATTTTGACAGAATTGATTTTGTAGAATTGATTTTGGTTAAACGTGAGTTAAACGTAACATGATTTTTATTTTGATACATACATATAAAAAGTTATTCTTATCAATTAATGTTGTTTGGATAGATTTGATCAAAATTGCTTTTGGGTGTGTAATTACTAAAATGGGTCCTAACTTAAAATTATATTATAAACTTAATTTTTTGCTTTTGCCTCACCCTCGCTCCTTAATTTTAAAATAAAATTGTTTTTAATTAATATGGATTATAGAAATTTAATTTAAAACAAAACTAAATTAAATCAATTCTTAAAACAGATGTTTTGTACCCAAATTTTGTCCTCTTTTTGCATTTTTTTATTTTACTACATTGGGCCATCTTGAGTTTAATTTTCATAGAATTTGGATTTGGGTTAGAAAACCCAATCAGTTTGTTTTGTTAATAAAAAATTCCTCGGTCGCTAAAAGATGCAACAAAAATTCTGGATACTTCTTAAAACAAGTGCTTCTTCTCTTCTCTTGTTGGTTCGGATCTAGAAGTTGCTATTCCTCTTCTACTCTTGCCATTGCTGCGTTGTTGTTCCTCTTCTTCATCTCGGACAGAAGTTGTGTTGCTATTCTTCTTCTTCTTCCTCTCGTTGATAGCTTCTTCCTCTCGGATCTAGAAGTGGGCACTGAAGAAGAGCGACACTGATAGAGGACATTTACCGCAAACAGAGAAATTGCCTGACGCACGCAATGGAAAATCGATTCAGCTGAACGCAGAAGCTACCCACAACTGCTTCAGCTTGAACGCGAGTTGAACACTAAACGCACGGCATCACCAGATCTGCAATTGGAGAACCAAACAAGGTAGAATTGCGTTTGGGAGCAAAAGACGCACGTTGGGTGGGATTGGACGTGTAACCAAACACGTTAAATGATATGCATTATAAAATGAGGTAACTGTTTACGTGGAACAACGAGAATAAGTTATTTCTGTCAAAAAAAAATGAGAATAAGTTAAACACTATGTCAAACATTATATATGTGAATAACGGAAACTTGCATTCAGAATTATGTATTTAATATGTTTTTCGTTGAATGGCAAACACTATAGTCGTCTATTGTAACTTCTTGTAATAAAAAAAAAATTCTAACTTACATCTTCATTTCTTTATAATTGCGAATTGTCTTCATTTTTAATTATGTATATCCTTGAATTTTTAAAAATAGTGACAAATAACTTTGAAATAAAATTAAAACTAAAGGTTTTTTATTTTTTCAATCTTGACCATATATTCCAATATAAAATATAAATGGCTAAAATTATTTATTTTTGAAAAATTAAAATAATTATGATAAATATGAATATGATTTGAGAAATGACAATTTCAAATTTTCATTAGTCTCTTGGTATAAATGAACAATATTATTTTCCTACATGGAGAAAATGATTCCACATCCCATAATATTAATATTAAAAATAATATATTATTATCTTCATCAATTTATAACAAATATATTTTAAACTTTTGGGTTGAATTAATATATTCTTTAGCATCTAATTAAAAGAAAATTTTAACTTTTTAAATTTTTAATTATTAATAAAAAATAATTACCTTTTTCTCTCTGATTGTGTGTCCCGCGCTTGTTCGAACCTGTGGTAGTGCGATTTTGTAGGATATTTCACATTTTTACCTCTTTCTCTCTGAAGCCTTGCCATGTCACCTCCTCAGTGGCCACGTAAGCACATCCGTTAACTATTGGACGGAAAATTAACAGATGGACTAAATTTGCTTAATTTTAAAAATTAGGGGACTAAAATCGTGAAAATAAAAATTGGGGGATCAAAATCACAAATTGACAATAATAGGGGACTAAAAGTGCAATTAAGCCAAAATTAAATAACAGGGACTTTCTTCAATAATTTAACTGGAGCAGCAAATTTTTGTTTTGAATTAGCTAGCATGCACGTTGTTTGCAAAATCAACATATTACTTGGGAAATCACATTAAAAACGAAGTTTGTGAAAACTTATTTCTGACATCATCATCTTTGAACAATGAACAATTTTACCCTATTATTTGTGGAAAGCTTCAAATTAATAGGATTAAATATATATTGTGCTCAACGCTGACGCGTTATGTCTATGTCCACTCTAGTATTTCTTGGTACAAAATTCTGATAACATAAAAAATTGAACGTATAGTTATTGGCGACTTCTAGGATGGGGAAGCTTACATGTTGTCCATTGTGGTCCCATTTTTTCCACCGTTAGATCAAATCATTGCACTAGATCTTATCATAGTCCATTCACACATCATCCCTAACCCTTTTCCACTTCCTTCCGACTTCCGACCAACCATAAAGTCGTGACCAAACAAGCATATTTGTCATCATCCCTTTGCTCTGAGTATACGCATTTCTGTTTTGCAATTTTTCCCAAGACATCGAGTAAAGATGGCAATCATGTGGGACTTCCAAAAAGAGTCATACAAAATACCACTTGAACAACAGATAAGATCACCCAAGCCAGATTTATTAGGATTTTGGGCTTAACTCATCCTTACAAAACCGGCTTGTAAGGTGAGGAGTGTCATTTACTTATAAACTCTTTTGATGTCTTACTTCTAGTCTATGTGAGACTTGGGTTTTTCCCAATACACTCCCTCTCGCCCAGCACTATTGGTTTGTTGCATTATATAATGCGGTGGGTGATCCAATAGATCTAGGATAGGCTCTGATACCATATTAGGATTTGCATATTAGGATTTTGAGTCTAACTCATCCTTACAAAACCGGTTTGTAAGGTGAGGAGTGTCATTTACTTATAAATTTTATTAAGGGCCTGATTTTGTTTCTGTTGCTTTGATAGCTGATAGTGCCGGGATTTGTTTTCCTTGCGACTTTTTTATTCATTGTTTTGTCTTCGGGAGCTTATCTCCCTTTTGATCATTAAAAAAAATAATCTTGGTCCTAGTCTGAAAAACACTGACTAGTCTCTGAGCTTGGTTAGCAATGGCCTTGTTATACACATGCTACATGATGAATAACAATGATTTGTCTTCAGGAACTGTGGTACTCCCAAACCCAAAGGTTGTGAACGTTGGAAAGCTATTTGGCTGTTTTGGAATTGGTTTCAAATTCAATCATTGTGAGTTTGCTCACGTTGAGTCTTTTTTTTTTTTGTCTTGTCCTTATTCTTGGTCAACTTTCTTCCTCCTATTAGGAAAAAGTGTTTCTTCATTTTTTTTAAAAAAATTAATAAATAAAAAATAACAAAAAGTTTGTGTTAGGTACCAGAGTAACGGAATGGTGTCACACAGCTAAAATAAGAGACGAGAAAATAAGGAAATGAACACACAAAATTTACGTGGAAAACCCTCAACGAATAAGGGAAAAACCACGGGACAAGGCCAGAAGAATTTCACTATGTGGGAAAATATTACAAGAATACCTCTCACAAAATACCTCACAAATACTCTCACAATACTCAAATTGAGTATAAGAAATAATAAAAGGAAGAAGAGAAGAAGTGATTGGGATGATTTATAAGAGCATTACTAAGCCTCCTTATATAGGCTCCAAAGCCTTCACCAAAGCAAGAACCCACCGATGTGGGACTTGCTGTAACATTCTCCCACTTGAAGATTTTGATTGAGCCAATCATATCTTCACACCACTCTTTCTGCCTTGTCATTCCATGTCGCTTACGTTTCTGATAGGCTTAGGAGGATCGACACCAAATAAACTTGTCAGCATTGATCGGCTTCGTCATCACATCTGCTAGGTTATCTTTGGTGTGAATCTTTTGCATATCCACGGTTCCTTCCTCTACTACTTCACGAATGTAGTGATACCGGGTATTTATATGCTTTGTCCTGGAATGAAAAGCTGGATTCCTTGCAATGTGCAAGGCACTCTGACTGTCACAGTACACAACAATCATCTGCTGTCTGTGCCCGAGTTCCACCATTAACCTTTGAATCCAGATAGCTTCTTTGCAAGCTTCGGTAGCTGCCATGTACTCAGCTTCTGTAGTCGACAAAGCTACAACAGTCTGTAACTTAGATAACCAGCTCACTGCTCCTCCTGCAATTGTGAATACATACCCAGTAGTGGATTTCCTCTTATCAAGATCTCCTGCAAAATCTGAATCAACATAACCCCTGACAATGAATTTCGATCCTCAGTAACATAATGCAACATCCGAGGTTCCTTTGATGTATCTAAGGATCCTCTTAACAATATTCCAATGCTCTACCTGGATTTGCCATAAACCGACAAACCGCCACCTTTGCTTGTGCAATATGCAGTCCGGTACATATCATGGCATACATAAGGCTTCCCACCGCTGATGCATACGATTTCGAGACATTTCCATCCTCTCCGCTTCATTGCTAGGACTCATACACGAGGATAATTTAAAATTGACGAGAAGCGGGGTAGAAATTGGCTTCTGATCTTGCATGTTGAAGCGCGCAAGACCTTCCTTAGATAATTCTTTTGAGAAAGCCAAATCTTCCTATCATTTCTGTCTCGGTGAATTTGCATCCCTAAAATCTTGTTTGCGGGTCCCAAGTCCTTCATATCAAACTCCACTAGCCAAGCTGTGCCTTCAATTCCCGTATTCGATCTTTGTTGGGGCCTACCACCAACATGTCATCCACATACAACAAGTAAAATGATGAAATCATTATCATCAAACCTCTTGTAGTATGTACAATGGTGCGAACTTCGATCTGTTGTAACCAAGGCTAATTATGAAGGAATCAAATCTCTTGTACCAACATCTGGCGCTGCTTTAGACCGTCTGAGAGATTTGGTCAACCTACAAACCAAGTTTTCTTTTCCTTGTTCTTTAAAGCCTTCTGGTTGGAGCATATAAATTTCTTCTTCAAGTTCTCCATGAAGAAAAGCAGTCTTTACATCCAACTGTTCAAGATGTAAATCAAATGCAGCACACATTGCCAACACTACCCTAATAGTAGTAAGTCTGACAACTGGAGAAAATATCTCGTCAAAGTCTATCCCTTCTTTCTGAGCATAACCTTTGACTACAAGTCTGGCACGATACCGTTCCACTTGATCATTGCCGTCTCGTTTAATTTTGAACACCCATTTGTTCCCGATGGCTTTCCGACCCTTTGGAAGTTCAACAAGTTCCCAAGTCTTATTTCTATGTAGGGCTTCCATTTCTTCCTGCATTGCTGTCATCCATTGAGAAGCATCTGAACTGTTCAACGCTTCTTGAAGAGCTGATGGTTCACCTTCTTCGGTCAAAAGACATTATGCATCATGGCAGGCCATAACATAGTCTGAGTGCCATGATGGTGCCGTTATCTGACGTGTTGATCGTCGAACTCCTTCATCATTGACCTCGTCTGGTTCTTGTTCTATGTGCTCTGGTTCTACTTCAGAAGAATCATCTTCTTGAGTCTTTCTCTCCAACTGCACTATAGCAGTCTCCTTGGAAGTGCTGTCATTTTTCTGCTCACTTTGCAGTTCATTTTCTGCAAAGACTACATCTCTGCTAACAATAAGCTTGCGGGTAGTGGGGTCCCCTGGCGATACCCCTTGACATTGTCGGATAACCCAAGAATATACATTTTACGGATTTTGGATCCAATTTTGTTCTTTCTTGGGAGTTGTACATTACGTCGCAGGACATCCAAACACATGTAAAGAAGAATAATCTCAGGCTTTCCTTTCCACATCTCCATTGGTGACTTCAAACCAATCATTTGTTGATGGCGATCGATTTATCACGTAACAGGCGGTTTTGGTATACGCCCAAAGATTTGGCCAATCCCGATGTTCTCAAAGATAGCTCTTGTTCTTTCTAGGAGAGTCCTGTTCATCCGCTCTGCTACACCATTCTGGCGAGGTGTATGTGCAACGATGATGAATTGTCTCGTAATACCCTCTTGCAGAATGATAGAAAGTTACCATCTACATATTTTCCTCCATTATGCGTCCTCAAGCACTTGATTTTTTCCCAGTTTCAAGCTCTACTTGTGCTTTGAACTCCTTGAATACTGGAAACACATCTGACTTCTTCTTGATTGGGTACACCCACAATCTCCTGGAGTCGTCATCAATGAATGATACAAAATACTTTGCTCCCCCTATGGATGTTTAAGCGACTCCCACACATCGAGAATGTATCAAGTCTAGTATGTGTTTGCTTATGCAGTAGCTACTTTTGCAAATTTCAATCTATGTCGCTTACTTGTCACCACGATTATCACGAGAAGGGTAAAGTTACCGTCTTGAGCCGGGTAAGGGTGCGTTCCGCAAGAACTTTCAAGCCACGTTCTGACATATGGCCTAGCCTGCGATGCCACATCATCGTTGATTCTTCATGGCTCGCTGATGCAACTGATGCATCCGCCTCTTGCAACGTATCTCCCAAAGCATGTATAGATTGCTTGTGATCTTTTACGCTTTCATCACCACAAGGTTGCCCTTCACTACTTTCAAGACTCCACCTTCAATATGGATCTTGCACCGAGGTCATCCAATTGCCCAGATGGACAATAGATTCCTTTTCAAGCCATTCACATGTCGTACTTTGTATCTTACGAACAGTACCATCTTGCATCTTTATTCTGACAGTACCGATTCCAACAATTTCTAAGGCGTGATCATTTCCCATAAACACGGATCCTACCGAGACAGGCTCATAAGTACAAAACCAATCACGGTGTGAAGTCATGTGCCATGTCGCACCTGAGTCCACTATCCAAACATCATTGAGTTTCCTTCCACCTTTAGGACTTGCTGCTCCGCTATACAGGATTTCTCCATCATCTAAGGTACTTGCAACACAACCTTGAGAGGTTGATGCTCCTGAGGTCTTCTCTCCATTCTTCTTGTTCCAACACTCCTTCTTCAAGTGCCCTCTCATGCCACAGTTGTAGCATTTGAGATTCTTTCTTCTTCGAGATTTTGATCTACCATGATCTTGGCTGCCACTTGGGGCCACGTTAGTTGATCCGCCTCTGCGTCATCGATAAAGCTTACGCTTGCTTGAACTACGACCTTTCCTCCTTATTCTTGCGCTGGATTCTTCTTCAAGAATTGCCGCAAGCAACATCATCAAAGTGAAGAGTGTCGGCAACATTATTGTTTGTAATGTTGATGATGAGTTGATCATCTGAATCTGGTAAACTCAAGTAAAAGTTACGCACGTTCATTTTACGCTATTTTGAAATCGATCTTTGTGGTGAGCAAATAGCGTGTTCGAGGTGTTAATGTGATCCGTCACCAATGTGGATTCACTCATTCGAAGAGTGTAGAGTTTCCTCTTCAAGAATATTCTTGTGTGAAGTGACTTAACCTCGTACAATTTGTTAAGTACATCCCAAATCTCCTTTGCGGTCTTTTTACGCAACACTTGACAAAGCGAATCCGCCATTGCTAGGTGCAAATTGGCAACAACATTGTCATCCTTCTCTTTCCACTTTTCATCAGTCATATCGTGGAGTGCGCTTTGATTGCTTCAAAGCAATTATCCTTCCTCGAATCGCCGCTACCTTCAATTTCCACAAGGAGAAATTACTCCCATTGAACTTCTCTATCTCAAATTTCTTTGCCATGGTTGTACACGAACCGAACCGGATTACACTATTTCACCGTGAATAGCACGATTATCGTGAAACGATGTTATGCATTATCCGTATACGAACAAATCGATATATGTTAACAATTCTGTAAAGTATACAACCACACGTGTGAATAGTAACAGGTAATGCGTGAATAGTACTATATCTGAAAAAGTGGTATGGCAGTAAAGAGTGCACCAAGTAAGTTCCCAGGAAAGAGAGGTGTCGCTAAGCGTACTTAAAAACCTTGTCTTTCCTTAGCCAGAACTTTACTAGACATACACTTTTATACTACCACACTATTTTCGATAACAATTCTTTTCTGATGTGGCAGATCAGACAATGCTGCAACCACAGAGCATACTAAGAACCAACACCTTCCTAAAGTGACGCAGCGGAATAGTATCACCAACCTTGGAGCTCTGATACCACTGTTAGGTACCAGAGTAACGGAATGGTGTCACACAGCTAAAATAAGAGACGAGAAAATAAGGAAATGAACACACAAAATTTACGTGGAAAACCCTCAACGAATAAGGGAAAAACCACGGGACAAGGCCAGAAGAATTTCACTATGTGGGAAAATATTACAAGAATACCTCTCACAAAATACCTCACAAATACTCTCACAATACTCAAATTGAGTATAAGAAATAATAAAAGGAAGAAGAGAAGAAGTGATTGGGATGATTTATAAAAGCATTACTAAGCCTCCTTATATAGGCTCCAAAGCCTTCACCAAAGCAAGAACCCACCGATGTGGGACTTGCTGTAACAGTTTGTTTAGTACATTTTTACAATAACTTTTTATTGTAATTATTCTAATTGGTTTGGATGTGCTATTAACAGTAGCAACTCATTTAACCAAAGAAAAAGTAGCGACTAATATATAGCTCCACATACAACTTAGAACACAAACATGTGATAAGAGAGAAAAGAGAATTGAGAGGAACTGGTTTTTTTTTTTTATTCTTGCTTGTTGTATATACTTCTGTTGCACATAGTCTATTTATATTAACTTCTCCTCACATTCAAACTAGGTACTCCCTCCATTTTAAAACTTTGGTGGATTAACATTATATTTTTGTTTCAAAACTATAAGAGTTTTAGAAACCCAAGATAAAAAAATAACATTTTTTATAACTATGCTCTTAGATATAATAAAGATGATTTGATTTTTACGAGATTGTTTATAATAGAATATTTATGCTCTTTGCATTGAAAATTGACACAAGATGGGGGAAAATAAGAATTTGTAAAATAATTAGTGATAAAATAAGGGTATTTTGGTACAAATATACATCAATTAAATGATTTCTTAAACAGAGCGTAAAAACATTAAACCATGAAAGATTTGGAACAGATAAATAATTCATATCAGAATTAAATACCTTATTTGAATTCATAACACGTGTAATTTACCATTTTCCTTCTTTATAAATGCTATTGTTGTTTGCTGAAACATTAGCGTTCTTCGAACATTCAAGCTTGAGATCGATATGAAGGCATACGGAAAACATAGACTCCAATGTTTTTTTTTTACTCAAAGCAACCCAACCCAAGCTTCGGTCAAAAAACTGTTGGAGCCCTGCCTAATGCTTAAAAAAAGGCTCCAAAATGGTTTTCCCACCAAAAGCACAATTCCTCAAATTCTCATGCCACAATATTTTTTTTTTCAAAACCTGTGCTAGCACGAGTTTGCTACTACTGGTTACACATAGAAACATCCCAACTTAACTGAACTGATTTAAACTAGTTTAAGTTGGCCTACTCTACAACACTTTGCCCTGGCTAAACTTCCGTGCATTATTTATTAAAGTAAAATTTTCGTATTGTGTTACTTGATTAATGTATGCTCCCTTTGGATCCGAATATAAACAAAAGTACCTAAACTCGTATTTATTAATAATTTTAGTTAATTATAATTAACTTTTTTGTTCTCATATAAAAAATAAGTGTATTTCCTAAATTATCCTCAATGATATTTATTGCTGAGGCATTGAAAATTGTTTCTTGGGAACAAAATGAGGCATTGAAAAAAAATTAACTTAGGGGTATTTTGGGAACAATGTTATTAAATACGATAAAATTAGGTAAAATTTGTTTATATTTTAGATAAAAATTTGGGATTATTTTATTTATAATTAAGTTCGGAGGAAGTATGTCGCACAATGAAGAAGATAATGTATTGGCAGGGCTTAGGAGAGAGCACTGGGATCAACTAACTAGTGACCGAAGATCAAAGCCATGATGATGGGCCGTGGACTATTTAAAAAACATTAGGCCCTGCGTAATTAGAATT
The DNA here is from genome assembly GCA_037113605.1 of Calophaca sinica. NCBI lineage: Eukaryota > Viridiplantae > Streptophyta > Magnoliopsida > Fabales > Fabaceae > Calophaca > Calophaca sinica. The sequence goes on along the minus strand of CM073730.1, from coordinate 25,635,898 downwards.
TTAATTCACCATGTTGAATCTGGAAAGTTGATTCCAAAGCCGAAGGGGCTGGCTACCTACTGCAAAACTGATAATTAACTTTGAGCAGCCGCATCATTGTAACTTTTCTAATCATACGGCATCCATTTGCCACCGTAATATACTTCTTCCGCCTTATTAGTCTCTTTTTTTTTTCATGATTTTTAAAAAAATGATTATATTTACTGATTTTTATAATACAATAATATCATTATACTAAAATAGTACTCCTATTTAAATTAAACAGCTGTAATTACTCACTAATAACTTATTAATAGAAGTAGGTTGAAATAAAGGGTATATTTAAAAGAAAAAAAAAGTAATTAATACTAATTGATTTTTTAAATGGACAAATAATTTGAAATAATGAAATATTTTAAACAGGACAAATAAAATGAGACAGAGAGAGTAATAATGAGTGTGCGAAAGAACAGTAAAGTCGGAATGAATGACACTACTATGAAGCAGGGAAATGAGAGTGAATTTAATCATCAAAGGGCCATATTAATAAGAGAATATAAATGATGATTATCATGAACATGAAACGTGCGGCCATCATGAACCAATGAAACGAACCCTCTTTACTGTCTGACATATCTTACCCTATCCTTTCAACACTTTTTCTTTATTTATCAGGTAGGCTGGTGGGGGTAGGGGTGTCCCTGCAATGTAATGTTACTGTCTCGCCCACTTGTCCTGCCCGGGATCACCCTTCATTTTCTTTTTTCTCTTGCTTCTTATTTTCAGTTTTTTATATAATTTTTTTTTCTCACTCTAGTATACTTGCATTGGTGTTTTTGCTTATACCCGAGGGCACTGTCCGACATTTACCTGCTGACCTTAGAGTGCTCCGCGTTAATTAGACATTGCAATACTATGGGTAAAAAAGTCTTTCACAATGAAACAAGGATAAGATAAGAATACTAGTACTATAGGTTATGAAATTTAACATCTAAGAGCTGAAAACAGTTAGCGTACTTATAAAAAGATAGAATCCAAAGAACATTAAATAATGAATTATGCGATTGTCATTAGGCATGAGCCTAGTAGAAATCTACCTAAGGTATCAAGTTGGGATTGGGATGATTTAGGTAGTTAGTGCTTAATAGAAACTTAACGGTACAATTACTAGTTTTTTTTTTTTTTACTTTTGTGAGAAATTTAATAAAGAAACTTTTTGAACGGACGGAGCTACCTATTCTGTCTGAGGGGCTAGAAAAGAATAGAAGAGTTTCTTCTCTTTGATTATTACGGGGTCGCTCACTCTCACTTGCCTGAATATCAGGTGGTGGTGTGTGGTAGAAAATAGAGCTTGCATGCAGCAAAAAGCTGTTGACACCATCCAATGTCACCGAATCTATCACGTGGCTCACCAGTCGAGGCTCTCCTACTCTCTTTCCCCGATAAACATTGAATGAAAAGCAAATGTCACCACACCTGAGGCCATTTACCAGTGCAGTTACAATACCACCCTTTTTTCCCTTTGCCATTTTTAAATGCCATTGCTACTACTCATAAGGGCATTTCATTTCACCTTCTCTGTTTAGTTACTGCTGCTCAGGAACAGGCCTGAAAGAGCACCAACTGACCAAAGATGCCATTTGCAGAGGTTATGACCCTCCTTGACTTTGGGTTTTTAGTTTTTACCCACGGTCTAATCTGAATCTTCCCTACAGTACAGCAAGCAGTTTGGGTTCCCTGTGAAGCAAGATATTCTAATTTGATAACAGGCCTGCACGTATCACGCCCAACAGGAAAAAAAAAAAAAAAGATTACCAAGCCTTAACGCAGTTTCATGCAAGCTAACATTTGTGGAGATAAAAATAATACGAGAGAAGAGAACTTGCATTTTCTAACTTCAAATAATTTGTTGTACAGGATTTTCAAATGAAATATAGACTACTGAGATTTAAGAAATCATTGTTTCTTCTAAGTTCTAATGCGAGGTTCCATGTTAAATAATGTGCAACTGCAACGCTATTTTTGAAGGGGAGATATTAACAACACAGCCTATGCTAAAATTTCTTAAACCGTTCCATTGAACAATTTGAACTGTAAAAAACTGTTTCCCCAGTAGAGCCTTTCCTCAGTTCACATGTGTTGGGACCCAATGGCTCATTTAGCCATTCCAATTGTATCTTCCACAGCTCTCTGAATCGAAGAAAAGAAAGCAAGGCATTCCAACAAGTACATGAGATGCATCGACATTGCAAACAACGACCCAGGATGTAGTAGAATATGGATTTTATTCCTTGCGAAGGTTAATAATAACAATGAGTCCACCAACATATTAATACTGGAGACCAACGTAACATGCATATAAATTATGCAAAAGTCTATAAAATATCGTAATATGAAAAATAATTTAACAAGTTAACAACTCTATCTGATGCCACATACAACAACAAAGTTCCGATTTTATTTGTGATCAGAATCGGTATCTCCTGGCTCAGCCAAAGTGTAAAATGAATGGCAATCGAGCTCAAGCCTTCTGTATACCCCCCCTGCTGTACCTAGCTCAAAAACCAACCATAACGGCAGCATAGGCAGGTCAGCAGTTTAAATTCATTATTATAGCGCAAATTGAGCATGTACCTGCCATCAACAAGTCCCACATCAAATGCTCATTATTGAGTACCACAATCATTCAAGATATGCAGAATCATCTTCCATTGTCCATACATAACCAGGCATGTCCAATCTTGGCCCAGAAATGGTCCTGTATATGTATAGCTTCTCAACAGGACTACTCGCAGGCCTTGAATCTGGAGGTCCTCTTTCATCAATGACTTCAACATTGAGTCTCGGCATTTTCTGACCTAGCAGCTTACATGCTCCAAAACTCACTGAGCAAGAGGACATCCAAAGGGATCGCATTGTCTCCAGCTTTGCAGCATTGGCCAAAAGGGCTTTATCACCAAATGGGCAGTCCCTGATCTCCAGTTTCCTAAGGTTGTCACACCCGGACAGCACGTGATGGAGTCCCAGATCACTATCTCCAGCAAAAGCCACAGAAAGCATCTCAAGCTTCTTTGCATAAGTCCCAATATACTCAAAAACACGGTCAGTGAGAAGTCCAGAAAGGGAAAGGCGCTGAAGATTCTTACAATGCTCAACAATAGCTCCAAAACCAGCATCCAGAGGTTGAAGGGTAAGATAATCAGGAGTTCGAGGCTCAATAATACATAGTCGAAAACGAGTCATATTAGGCCTGTTTCGAGCAATTGTACTTAGGGCAGCATTAGTCATTTGGCGACAAAAATATAGAACTGAATGGAGCTTGGGGCAGCCTTCAGACACAGAAACAAGGCCCTGCTCTGTCAATGCTACATTTGGTTCCAACCCAAATGGGTCGGATGGAAACACCCTCAATTCCCTCAGATCCTTACACGATGCAGCAAGCACGTCAAGGCCAGCATCTTCTATGTAATCCAGCACCTATACATAGCAGTATCCTTGATCAGCCTGAATTTACATTACAAGTTTGGGACATCGAACCAGGATACAAACACAAACATGCAACAAATGGAAAACATTATATAAACCAGACATACCCATAACCGCTGCAAACTCTCACATTGACCAACAAGCTTGATAAGATCGGGGCTTTGGATAGTAGCATAACTCAAGTTAAGTGATGTGAGCCTGGAGCAGACAGGATAAACGGCTGGAAGGTAGGATGGAAGCACATCCCAAAAGCCAGACAATCTCTGCAATTGCTTGCACCCAGAAAATGCTGCCGCCAGGTTTGAAAAGACCTCCGGCCGCATCTCGGTAGTGTAGGCTCCGGTGCCTAATTCAACCAGCTGAGGAGCCCCACCAAGGAGGTTGGCAAGCCTATCAAGGGGCACAGCACGATTGAGGCGGAGAGTCTGCAGGTTGGGACACCTACTAACTAGGCGCTCTAGTGCAGACAAATTCACCTCGTTCCCTAAGCAAGAGATGTTAAGGGAAACCAACGACGTGTATGAATCAGGAAAATGGCTTAGCCAATGCCCGCAAATGTCCTCCACTTCACTCTCCCGCAAGTCCAACTCCCTCAAATTCCTACAATTCCCATTAGCACCCAGCAGATTAGTCAATGACAGGTTAAGGGGAACACCAGTTCAGAAAACATAAATTCTTCAGCAGACTGAACCGAAATTAGACTCCATTGCCATTGCCATCGCCATCCATTACATACATTTACATATTTAACATTTTAGAATTTAGATTCACCCCTAGCTTAATACAAAAGATTGGACAAAAAAAGTTGTATAAAAAAAATATAGGGCAAAAAAGAAATTAATAGTTCTACTTCTATCAGATTCACCATAACTTCTCACTGTACACGCTCATAAAAAACAAATTATTCGGTTTTTCCATAATGCATCCTTAAAAAAAATTATGAAGGAATCAATGTAATTTCTAAATAATTATCTAAGTGGGTCCATATTTAAATTTTCTCAAAAAGACGAAAAGTAAAAGACCAATAAAGTAACCAAATATTATTTGGACTGTAATTTCTCCAATCAGAACCCCTAATTAGCGTGTGATATCATATTCATAGGCGTGCAAGTATAGTGTGGAAAGAAAAACTAAAAATGCGAAGATTTTAACATTTCATTTCACTTAACAGTCATAAAAAGGCAAATAAATGAGGCAAAGATGTAGTAGAAGCAGTGAGAGTGAGAACGACGCAGACATACAATACATACGCACTAAAAATAACAAGGTGAGAGAGAAATGGAAAACCTGCAATTGGCGGCAATGGCAGCAAGTCCATCAGTAGTGAAGCCTTCGCAAGAGGTGAGTACCAAGACCCTGAAGTTCTTGAAGGATTTGGCGATGAGGTCCAAGCAGTCATCGGTGATAACCATCCTCTTGAGCCTGATCTCCTGCAGGCACGGATACGCAACGGCCATGGCCTTGATCCAAGGACACACGTAACCGCCCCAACCTTCCGGTACCAAATTGAAGTCCGCGAAGTGCGGCTTCCCCTTCAGTGTGATAGATCTCACCTTCGGAAACCGTTTTATCACCATCGCCGGACTCACCGCGTAGCAGTTCCCCACAAACACCCTCTGCCTGCACCATCGCTCGATCTCGTACCACGACTTGCACACCAGCGAGATCGAGCTCCTGTCTTTGTCCGACACGATGAATGCGAACACGTGCTCCAGAACCTCCTCAGGGAACGAGTACGCCACTCTCTTCATAACGACGTCGTTTTCTCGACTAATAATATCCTCTGTTACCGTTAATATCCTCTGAAGAAGAAGCCTCACAGACAGAGAAGCGGGATTAGATCTGAGACGCCATTGAAGAGCTCGCTCGTAGTTGTAGTAGTTGCCAGATACACGCAGAGAGAGAGAGAGATTGGAAAGAGAGAGGATAAGACGTTTGTGTTGTGTTGTATCCGGTGAGGTTAGAAAGTAACTAGGGTTAAATAGGTGGTGTCGTGTACTGCGGTGGAGGGGTTTGTGTGATCGGCCATTGTGGTGGACGCACGTGGAGATGAGTGAGCTAGAGCCGTTGGATCGGCGGTGTCAGATTGTGATCGTATCCGTGGAGACTTTTGGGAGAAATCGACGAGAAGGAGATGGTCATTTTTCTCGCGAGTCGTGCAGAAAGACCGTGGATGGACGGTTGGATGGATGGTGGTGTTTTGATCAGGTGTTATCATGTCTTCTGTAATGGTGTGGAAGGGAATCTCATGATTCTCCTTGCACGGCTTGATCTCGAGTGATGGATGCAAGTGGGGACCACACCCTTTTAGCCACGCATTATAAATTATATAAGTAACGTATATTATATAAGTAACGTGTATACTTTTAAAAACATTTATCACCTCCAATTCAAAGGTAATTTTTTTTTTAATTTTTTTTTAGTAACCAAAAAAAAAATTGTTTTGAATTTTTTTATAATAAAGAAAAGTTTATATTGGGGGAGACTCACCTCGTGCAGGGCCAAGGAGAACCAATAACTCGATCTAAGAATTACTGTGGAATTTACGTATCGCCCACTAATACAGTCACTTGGAATCGAACTCAAATCACATCGTGTTATATTATTTTGAAATTTTCAAAATGTTATACTATTCCAAAAAATTTTAAAGAAAAGTTTTGAAATTTTCAAAGGTACATTTTGAGTCCTATTCCAAAATGTTATACTAGTAGGATTAATATATTATTTAATAATAATTTACACCAACCGTAAAAAAAAAAAATTACACCAAAGTATGCAAGAAATCTGTGAAATAAAATTTGTATTAGAATATTGAATTAAGATTAAATTATACATTAATTCATTTATGTTTATTTTAAGTTTTCGTTTGGTCTCTTATGTATTATTTGTTCCGAATTGGTTTCTTATGTTTAAAGATTACACTAATGTGGTCTTTCTGTTTCAAAGTGGTCCCTTATATTATAAAAATTATATCAGTGTGGTCCATCTTTTTGCTAAATAAGGGACAAAAAATAGGACTATATTGGTATAATTTTTGTAACATAAGAGATCATTTCGGAACAAAAAAAACAAGAGGGATTACAATTAACACATAAGGAATCAATCCGAAACTTTTAATACATAAGAGATTAAATTGAAACCTAAAATAAACATAAGAGACTAAAAATATAATTTAGCCTTGAATTAAAAAAGGTTTGAAAAATTGTCCTTTCCGTCCATTATAAAAAAAAAGGTTTGAAAAATAGAAGGTAATATATAAACATGAAAGAATTATCACTGCATAATCAATACTTATGGAGGTTATGTTAGTAAAAAGGAAAAAAAATGTCTAACTCATGGTATTTAAAAAATATGAGGTTTTTACCATTCTAAAATTATTCCTTCCAACAATAATTAAGATAATATGTGCTCAATCCTTGCGGTTATATATAAATACTCATTCTGTCTCATATTAAGTATTATTTAAGATTATGTAAGGTTTTAAGAAAATGATTGATTACAACTATTTTCAAGATAAAATAATTATTGTTGACTAAAATGTCGTTAGTATAGTACTCTTTTTGGACTTAATTATAAATAAAAATACCTAATTTCACACTGATTAAGAATGATAATTAAGTGCATTTAATTTTTTTGATTTCATATAAAATAGGAACTATATTTACTAAACTATCATTAATCATAATGGTCTTCACAACTTTTCTTGGAAAACAAAAGTTGAATTGACTTAAGAGGGCTATTGGAAAAAAGTAATTAATGCTCTCTTGATGTTGTAAAAAAATTTCTAAATGACTGTTGTTTTAGAGAAATAGTATTAAAAAAATTTCGTATTGATTGTCATTTTATTGTTTAAATGTAACATTAATTTTGTCCCCCTAATTTTGTCCCTAAATAAATATTATGTACATCATTTCTAATACATGATATTCTATTATAGTATTATGTTATGACAATGGTTAAGATCTCAATAGTTAATAAAGATAATCTAGTAAAATTGTCTAACTCAATGAGTTGTTTATTATTTTTATTAATCTTTATGAAAAAAGCCGTGAGACATGTAAATTATGAAATCCTTAAGTAGTAATTGAAAATTACGAAATCTTAGGGTATGTTTGGTATATGAAAGAAAGATAGAGGAAAAGAAAAGAAAGGAAAATAAGGGAGAAGAAGAGAAAATGAGTATAAAATGAGATAATTGTTTAGTGGTTTGGTTTGAGGAAAAATAAAAGGAAATGGTGAAAGGAAAGAAAGAGTTAAATGTGATCAATGGCATAAATACCCCTAAATAAAAAATGATGTATTATTTATTTTTTTATTTACATTAATATATAAAAATATATTTATAAATTATAGTTATATATAAATGTATAAATATAAATATATGTGAATGTAAATGTATATTTTAATATATATATATATATATATATTAATAAATTAATAAATATCGTGTATATATATATATTTGTATTACTATAGTAATATAAATATATGTTTATCTATATAGATATTATATATTTTAATTAATATATCTTTATTACTATTTCAGTTTATATATTTGATATATTTTATTAATAATTTTTTTAGATTACATAACTTCCAAATGACAAGAAATAGTGTTATAATAAAATGACAAGGAAGGATCATGTTGTTTCACGTTTTAAAATATAATGGAGGGCAATCTTGTAATTTAACTATAATTTGAGATCTGGCTCATCCTTTCTTTCCGATTTGAGCGGATTGTCCTTTTGTCTCGAATTTCGTGAAATGTTTCCATCCTTTATTTTTTGTTTTTGAACCAAACGATTGAAAATTTCTTAAAAGGCGTGTTTTCATTCCTCTCTCTACCTTTTCCATTCCTTTCCCTCGTTCCAAACACACGCTTAGTATGTTACGGGAAAAATAACAGTACTCTTAACATATTTAGTCGAATGAATGAATGAATGGTGGAAAGCGGAGTGAAATCTGGAAATCATGACAACATGGCCGTCCAATCATATGTGACAGTTTTCATTCTAATTTCTGACAATGAGATTGTAGCATCTGTTTCCGCAACAGTTACAGTGGTATCAAACTTATTTTCTCACCCAATCGGCCGATCTACCCAAAGTAATGACGCTAGTGCAGTGCCTCCTCTAATGATCAATTCCATTATTTACCTTGTACGAGTACGAATGAGACATCTATCATGCTACTCCATTTAAAAAAAAAAAATTGTTCTAAAATATATATTATTTTTTATTTTTAATATAATATTAAATATTTTCTGATAATTTTATCTTATTATTAAATATTTTTTGTCAATATCACGTAATATTAAATATTTTATATCAAGGTTAATTTGATAAAATTTTTATTTTATTTTTCTTATTTATTATTTTTTTTAAACTGTGTAATTTATCCAAATATAATATATATAATGGAACGGAGGGAGTAATGTTTTCATTTGTAACAAAAAAATGCCAGTGTTTCCATCAATTCTTAAAAATATATTCATAAAAATTGAGCAATTCAGTTTAGAAAATAAAAAAAGAAATATTAATTTTATTAATAATAATAATAATAATTAATCATAATATGTAAAATAAGTTATAAATGTTTCAACATAATAAATATTAGCTTTTTATCAATGATTAAAATCTGTTTTCTATCAAATTATCAAAAAAAAAATCTGTTATCTGTCCAAAAAAAATATATCAATGATTAAAATCTCTTATTGTATCTTTTGAAATGAAAGTTCACCGTAAATAGAACCAAGTTATACCATCAAATTATGTTCCTTTAACTGATGACGTCCTTAACCACCCACACAAAAGTAAGTAGTAACATAATCATTTGACCCTCCCTAATTATATACTCCATCTAATAGGAAAAAGGAGAGAGCTTACATCTCTATTGTTTTTATAATAGAAAAAATCAAACAACTATCAGTAGTCGAAATTGCAAAAGTAACGAATATTTTAAATACAATCCAAAATTTCTCTATTAAACACCTTAAGCGCATAAAGTCAAAAACATTGCCTTTTTTTGTATGGTAGTATAACATTTACTTCTTATGTACCCAAAAAAAAAGTATAACATTTACTACCGATTTTTGAGATGTGACATAAACATTGCCCTTTGATTCTATTGATCCTTTTACTTTAGTGGTATTACATTAATATGGCATATTTGACACATTTTAAAAGTGAAAGATGTATTTGAAAAATAAAATACGATATTAGTAAACCCAAAAAAATAATAAACGATATTATAATTATTTATATTATTGACTATTAAACTTTTTATAATTTCATAATTAACAATTGAAATTTTAATAATTTCACAGTTTATAATATATGATAATTTATATTCATATTTTAAATTGTTGATTTTTCAATTAATTTAAAAGAACCTATTGACCATGACCATAACGACAGATAAACCCCTGAGATGTCTTAAATTAGCACAGGCCATGACCAACAATGAGCAATGCAAGAAGAAAACAAGTTTACCAATGTCATACTCTCTCGATTCTATAATTTTGGTAGTGTAAGGTTCTTACACACATACCAAAAAATTATTTAATTGAAATATATTTTTACCAAAATAGCTTTATTAATTGCTGCAAGTTCCAAAATAATCAATTAAGTATTTGTGGAGTTGTGTTAATTTTCAACGTAAAGACAATAAATATAAGAAGGGTATACTTAAAAAAATATGTGAATTATATCTTGGGTTTATAAAACACCCATTATTTTGAAACATTTTTTTTTACTAAAACTACCAAAGTTATAGAACGGAGGGAGTATAAATGATCGGTTTTTTATGAGAATCTCAAGGTGTGTTTAGTTTTTTATTTATGTTTTCACTTGAAGTTATTATCATTAGAAGTTATTATTGTGAGTTGTGACACCCTCTCGGGGCCACTGGTGATTATGGTTACTTAATGGTGATTTTAGTGAGAAAATTAACAACTTCAAAAACAAATCGTATTAAATATACGAACACTTGACATTTATTCATCAGAGTAGTGCGGAAGAAAATACAAGTGTAATACATACACCACAAAAACATAAAGACACTCCACTGGCCGTAGTACTAAAACCACATACAGAGATTTCAGACTATTTCCAGATAACTCCTTAGTCATCTACTCAGTATCAGCAATTTCTTTAGTAGACCACTTTCCCCATCCACGTGTCTTGGGTCCTTTTCCAAAATTAAAATCTCTCAGAGTAATCTCTTTGTCATCTATAGATCCATTGAAGTAAGAGAAAATACAAGAAAAATACAAACAATGAGTGAAAACCTCATTTTCACGAGTTTTATCGCGACAATCGCACAAGTAAAATAAAAATAGATAATTTATACATAGACAAATAGTAGCTTTAGTAATAAGACAATAATTGCCCCGTGACTTTAATAAGCCCATGATGATGATTTTCCATGCAATGTATGAATATGGCTGAATAAAAGCCAAAGACATTTCTGTCAATGCAATGTTAGACTTAGGCTGAATAAAAGCCAAAGACATTTCTGTCAATGCAATGTTAGACTTCAAATAAGTCGAGTGATAATAATTTATCACACCAAAAGTCTTAATAAAGACGACTGACAATAAAATTGTCAGGCCAAAACTTAATAGTCCTACAGCATAAAAAACCCATGACTACCAAGTTAATGACTAATATAAGTCCAGGTTACGTTGAAAACCAGCTGACAGTAATTTTTCAGGTCTATGCCATGCATGAATGCAACAGTATATGTAACCCATCATATCACTATCACAATCCAAACCATGATCATAATCATAATACATCAAATCATTTCATATATAATATATATATTCAATATATAATTAATCTCAAGAACAAATTGATCAAACTCTCATCCAAGAGTTTCATCCACAACAATTGCACACAATCACACAACTCATGGATTTATCTAAACTCATTAGAAAATATTCCCCTTACCTCAAAAGATTTTCCTCCCAAGCTTTGAAGTGATTCTTTCAAGATAAGTTTAGACCTAAAGCTCATCAAAACATAAACTCATTTACTAATAACTCGATTTTATAATCGCTTAACAAAATAAACCTATTTTATTCCTATTTAATCATTACGATTTTTAAGGATAAAAAGGGATAGGATAACTTTAATTAATCACTACAACAGAATGTGTAAAAGATAACGCCACTTTAAGCAATGCTTACAAAAAAAACAGCGCTTCAGAACACGAAATGCTATTTTAGGTGTAGAGGAATAAACAGCGCTAAAGTGGGGAAGCGCTGTTTAAAGTTGTACTAAAAGAATAAACAGCGCTTAATAGTATAAAGAGCTACTTATTGATAATAAACAAATTCAGCGCTTAATAGTATGAAGCGCTACTTATTGATAATAAACAAATTCAGCGAATTCCTCCCAATATTAATAGCTCGCTTCTGTTCCTATCGCAAACCCTCCCACTTCTTTCATCGCAAACCCTCGCGTTTTTCAACTCTCTCTCAGCGACCTCTCCTCTCTCTCGCGATTCTGCTTTGATCTGGACACCGCTCGCCGCGCCGTGGTTCGATCTGGTTCGATTTGGCTTCACCGTCCCGTTGCTGGCTCGATCTAGCAGCGTTTCACCGTCCCATTCCAGCTGACCTAGGTTGTGATGTTAATTTGGGGGTTTGGTATGTTAATTTGGGGGTTGGATCTGGTTCGATCTGGTTAATTTGGGGGTTGGATCTGGTTCGATTTGGCTTCACCGTCCCGTTGCTGGCCAGATCCATGAGCCACCACGTCGAAATCTCTCACATGGTGAGTTGATCTGTCTCGTCTCTGTGTTGATTTCCCCAATTTTTCTTGAAACCATAATGTTTTTCATGTTTTGTCTCGAAACACTAATGTTTCACATGGTGAGTTGGCTGCATTGCACGAGTTCAAGTTCAAGTTCACTGCACGGCGGGGAGGACAATCGAATCTGGAGACCAAGGTTGTCCCTGTTCAAGTTCAAGTTTAAGTTTAAGGCTTTCGCATGAGTTCAACTTTTGCAATTTTTTTTAGCTTCCCCTGTGATAGATCTGTTTGGTGGCTTGCTACGAGTTTGTCGTTCTTCTAATTTTAGTTTGTAAGCCATAATTGTTTTATGGTGGTCTTGACCAGATATATTTGTTTGGTATTTTTGTTTAGTTTTGTAAACTGGATCTATGTTCTTCTCATCTTCTGGATCTATGTTCTTTTCGTCACTTCAATTTTTGAATTTTTGGTGGATTTGATTATGTTTATTGATGAATTTATGTTCTGGTCCTTGGTGCTAGTTGTTTAGATGCTTTAGTTTCGTGCAATGCTTGAAAAAAAAAGTTGTAAAAGAAGCGCTACTTACTAAGAAGCGCTGTTTAAAGGTGCAAATAAGTAGCGCTTCCTTTAGGAAGCGCTGTTTATTCCCTATTTTCAAAAGCGCTGTTTAAGCGCTATTTTTTTGTAATACATTCAGCAGCGGCAGAATAAGCTACGCTTTTAAACATTGTTTAAGGCAAAAAATAAGCGATGTTTATTCCCAAATTTGTTGTAGTGAATATTAGATATTGAAGCGAGGCAGAGCCAAGTGGATCAATCGTCTAATATCTATAACTAGTGATCGTTTATTATCTTTTCTACGAGTTTTAATATATAATACACCGGATTGTTCTCAGGTAAGAGAGGTAGAATTTATCTCTTAAATACCAAGTCATATCTTAGTCAGAACTTTTCAAAGCGTGTATTATTTATCAGACTCCAAAAACCAATTGATTTTAAACTAATTTTTATACATATTAAGAATAATTATACAAGCCTATATATAAATTTTCAAAAGCATATAATCAAAACATTAGTTATGATTTATCTAAGTAAAAAGCCTAATAATTAAACATATAATTAATTACTTATTAACCAAACACTACTTTAGGCAAAACCACTTATTTATTTAAGCCATATACTTAAGCATGCACATTTTATTAATTAAAAAGCAAGAATATATTAAAAATTTATTTAAACTAATAACTACAAAAATAATAAAATAAAACTATATATAAAAACTACTAAAAATCTTCATAAAAATTACCTTGGAAATGCTTCGGGGGGTGAAAATTTATGAAGAGGGGAGGGGCTATTTATAGGAAAATTTTTTAGTGGCTTATTACTAAAAAATTCCAATTTTTCATTTAATTACAAAATAACGTAACACTTAAATAATAAAATAAGATTAAAGCTTATCTACTAGCATGACAATGCTTAAAGAATGGTCCCACATGGTGCACAAAAACCGCCCTACTATTCATGTTAGTATGGAAAGTAAATTACAATTTTACCCTTATGGTCATTTAAGGTCATTTAATGAACTTAAGGGTATTTTAGACATTTCACAAAACTTTAATATAGACATTTCTAAAAATTTAAAATTATATTTCTGGACAAAATAGAAGAGAAATAAAAGTAAAAAAGAAATTATTTTAAATATTTTATTCGGTATAAATTGTACAGCATGTGCAAACGTTGTCCAGAAACCGGTTGAATTGATAGCTAGAATTCTGGGTATGAATTACTCTAATAATATAAGTACTATCAATCCATTTACATTTCTAAGATTATCTCCTCAAATATCATTTTCTATACGGCTGATAATTAAACACACAGATTACACAAATAGTTGAAAATAACACTGCAGCGTGTATATCAAAATACCGAAAATATGGGTTGTTACAATTATAGTCCTTCCGTTCCATAATAAGTGTCGTCTTAGGTTTTTTTCCACATAAGTTAAGAAAAAAACTATTTCTTTCTTCCCCTTTTGTTTGACGTTTTAGCAAAAAAAATTGTCCCATCTTGATTGTCATTTTACAATATCAATTAAGTATTGAATTATTTTTTCCTATCATGCTCATGAAGCATTAATTGACTAAATAATCAATTACTATGAGAAAAAAGGAGTAACAAATAGCATATTATAAAAGTACAAAATATTTTTTATGAACTAAGAACTATTAATTACATTTCTTAGTCCTGTCTCTACTTGTTTCATCAACCACCGAAACCAACATATAGGCAAATTTTGTAGTAAAGAGACCATTTGAAGTTAAACCTCAATAAGGCTTGTCCCAAGTAGGTAGCTCGGTAGGTGAGCTAAGAGACGCTGAAGGAGTGTAAACTGGAGGTCTCTAGTTCAAACCCAAGAAACTAACAATTACTAACAATTAACATTTACTTATAAAAAAAAATCTCAATAAGGCTTATCCCTGCCTAAAGAATCATCCGCAGCATGACACCATCTGAATGCATCTATATTTATAATACATATATTTGTAGAAAACATACAAACTAAATGAAAAGAAATTTAAAATATATTTTAATGACATTAACTTAGTAAATTAAATTAATAAAATATAAACTTAGAATGTTTAACTTATAAGTATCTTAAATTTAGTTTAATTAACATAAATTTATTTAAATAATGATGTATAAAGTCAAGATTAACGTTATATTTCAATGTTGCATATAATGTTAATATTGACGCATGCATCTTAACGACATATCAAATAATTTTAGATCAATATAAAAATTTATAGATATGATCTATATGATAGTACTTTTAATTCAACGGTTGATTTTGAAATATAATTATCCAGTAAGTTGTTATTGAATAGTATAATAGTCCTCAAGTATTATATTGGTGTTATTTGATAATCTCTCTCTCTATGTGTGTGTGTGTGTTATGCCCCTTTAAATCTCAATACGGTTTCACAAGCATGCCACAATGGACTTTTTTTTAAAGGAGGTATGAGAACGAATGTTACAAATACAACTGTCTCCAAAGAGATTAAAAAATTATATAGACAATATAAAATATGTTTGTGTGTATGTGTGTTTAAATCTATTTAACTTTTTGATTACCGAAGTTTAATTGATATGCATGCACAAACAATGTAAAAAAAAATTACACTGTCATTCAATTATATCTCACCATGTAGATGTTTATTGAGATAATTTAGGAAATGATATAACAAAGTGCCACAATGGTGATATATGATTGGATGACAATGTAAAACTTTTTTACTTTGTCAGTACATATCAATTAAACTCTAATTATGATGTTAATTTTCCTATTTATTAATAAGTTTAATTGATATGCAATGACATGTAAAAAACAAAAAATTACACTGTCAACCAATCTTATCTCACCATGTAGATGTTTGTTGAAATATTTTAGTAAATGATATAACAAAGTGGCACAATAGTGATATATGATTAGATGACAATGTAAAACTTTTTTATACTGTCAGTGCATATCAATTAAACTCTTAATTAATTTGATAATGAAAAATTACAAAATAAATATTTTACAAAATTAATTACTCCATTTGACCCAAAATAAGTGTCGTCCTTAGTTTTTTTTCAGAGATTAAGAAAAAGTTATAAATGAATGAAAAAGTGTAACAATTTTATAAAATTATTAACCACGATCATAAATGCATAGTGAGTTATAATGACTTAGGGGAGATGCACACATTATTAATTTGAGGGTAAAAATAAAAAAATAATTAATATTATATTAAAAAGATAAAATTACACTTAATTTAAGAGTTTTTTTTTCTAACATAACACTTCCTCTATTATGAGACGGAGTATATAAGAATGAAAATAAATCAGACGATAAAATTTTCCATAGTACTACTATTAACATTTCATTATTATTATTTTTTTAAAAATAGCAAAAAGCTGGCCGTAAGATAATAACGAGTTTAACTTAGTAGTACAAAGGTAAACAACCATTATTACATGAATCCCTCCCTTTCTCGTTCTTAGTCCAATAATTTGAATAAAACTATATAGAGCGAGCTGAGTTGTCTTGCACGTATAACTCATTTTTTTATGGGCATGATATCGTGATTAAGATTTAAAGATACATTAATCAATTGAGATAATTAATCGGTTTAATATTAAGCCCACGCACGGTTCTCCGGGAATCTCTCTACCCCTCGAGTGGAACTGACTTGGACTTTAGTCTGTAGAATTGTTTAAGGTACCTCCCATATCTTGATTTCAGTAATGTTTCGAAAAAAAAAAAGAAATTTATTTGTTTTTATTTGTCATTTTGATAGTTTTGATAGTTAAAGGTTACATTAATTATTTTTTTATCAATTACTATATTTTTAATTATTTATTGTAGAGAAAGAAATAAGTGTGATGAATAATAAAAAAAATTCCTTTTGTTTTGCCCACAAAACAGATAAAACTTTAAAATCATTCTGAGCAGCAGCAGGTGATTAATGTATGTCAAGTGTGATAGATAATAAACAATTAAGGTTATCATAGAAAAAAGACTAATAACTTTATTAAAAACAACAAAATTTATTGGTTTATTTAGTTTGTGTGAAACAACCTTAAAAGACAAATACTCCCTTTGTTATTTTTTATAAACCCCTTTTAGAAAAAAATTATAACTAATTATAAGTCCCTTTTAAAATTACAAGATATATTAATTATTTTTTCAAAAGTACCCCTAATTAATACAAAATCTAAGACATGGATTAATTAATTAAAAGTATAATTTATAATAAATAAAAGATAAATTTGAAAAAACATACACATTGTAGACAATTTTAATTATACTAACTATTTTTTTTAATATGTGTTTTTTTATCTAAAAAGACTTATAAAATGAAACGGAGGGAGTTAAAAAGAAAACGAAGGCAGTGCTTGAAACATTTATTATGACAGAAACATTAATTTTGACAACTTGGAAGTTGTCATACACCGTAAAACAATACGAATCTGCCTTTTTTTTAACTTTTTTCTTTTTTTTTGGGGTCAAATCAAAAACAGTTGTGTTATGTGGACACCACAAAATCGATAACAAATCAACACCTGGTTAATGACGTGCAAAAGTTTGGTTAATTCAGTTGAGTAGTTAGTTAATAGTTAATGGTTAGTAACGTGCAAAAGTTTGGTTAATGACGTACAAAAGTTTGGTTAATTCAGTTGAGTAGTTGGTTAATGGTTAATGGTTAATGACAGACAAAAGTTTGGTTATTCACCATTAACCAACTACTGAACTGAATTAACCAAACTTTTACACGTCATTAACCAGTTGTCGATTTGTTGTCAAATTTTGGTGTCCACAAAACATTTCTCAATCAAAAAGTTAGTCTGTGTCTATGTGTATACGGTGTCTAATATTTTGGTGTCAAAATATCCCTATTCTAATTAAAAATGTAAGCGAAAGAGAGTCAATTCAGTATGAAATTAATTTAAGCAAATATCGACATTAAGAACTGATATCAAGAATACAAAAACAAAAAGTTTTATTGAAAAAATGTTTATTACTTAAAAAATAAAATGCGATAAACCATTTTTATTAAAAAGCTTCACAAATGTTAAAGGCACTATTTGAAGATTCAAGAATATAATTTTAAATATATATATATATATATATAATGATTAATTTTTTAATGTATTAAATATATATTTTATTTTTTATGGAGTAGTACATAATTTTCATTTTGATTCCTTAACTAATCGTACTGATTAGCTTGACTCTAAAAAATTTTCAAATATATAAAGCAGTCCACCCATTAGATATATGACTTCGATTGATGAGAGACATTAAATTATTGTATTGGTTTGCTCGTGCTCTTGTTGATTGTTTTCAATAAAATATTTATTTTTTAATGTTTTAAATGACTTGGGTTTCTTATTTAGTGGTAATCCTCTCCTATACACGTGAAGTGGTGCAACCAAGATCGAGGATGGGAAGGAAGATAGTAATTTAATGAAATAAATGCAGGGGAAGAGTAGAAGCAACTAAGAACCCATGGTGTGATAGGTCGGAATGCATGGCGGCACACATGCTGATAATATCTTATATATGGATGGATGATGATAAAGACACAGCTTTGCTTGCATTCTTACACGGAATAGACATATTGAACAGGACCTGGCTGCTGTAACCAGCTCAATCCTGTTAACTTCACTCTACCGACAAATTCTATTTAACTTTCAATCATCATTCACAACTCATTCGCTCACCTTAATTAGTTGATGTGGATGTGGATGTGGATGTATATGGAGAAGTTTCCTCTCCCTAGCTAGCTAGTTCAAATTCTAATGTGAACAGCCAGCTGATCTCACATAAAACAAGTGCTTCATTGTTTTGCTATATCATCACGATCGAGTTATTCTTGCAATTTACTAATGAAAGTTTTAATTAGATTTGAAAACATTTGTCTTAATTATAATATGTTTCCAGTTAGTAGAATTTAATTATACACACATTAATTATAAGTACAAATTTATTCGCATATAATTTACTAGTGTACCGTGTTATATCTCATGTCTATCAACATCTCACTTAATTAACTCATTTTTTTTCTTAGGAAAATCTCACTTAACTCCTATGGATTAATTTGTTAATTATAAATTGTTTTGGACAGACTTGAGGTTTTATGGGCTGAATAACACTAGATCCATTAAGACAAACTAGAATTAACCTAAGGCCTGTTGCCAATAAGGAGAGTCCGCCTAACCCACAGCTGTTACACACACAGGCATTTTCACCCATTTTCCTGAGAGTTCCACAGGCTTCGAGAATCCTATATTTTTCTTGTTTATCCACCTTGGGATATATATTATCAATGCATAAATACGGAAAAATGCAATGAGAATGTTTTGAGTTATATGATTTACAATAGCCCACGCTTCAAATTTTACTCCTAAGAATTACTTTGAAGCGTACATTTTATTTATATGCATAAATATATCAATTTCATAAAACTTTGAAAATTTTAACAGTGTTTGAACGCGCGTCGAAATTGAAGCTTGTTGTTGTAGCTTCTACATTCACTTGCCTTGGACGCGATATAACCGCCAATCCAAACATAGGCCAAAGTATACAACACTCATACCCACATTTGTCTTTTTTCTTAAATGATCATTAATAGAAAATGCCGAGCAACACTTACAAAAGCACACGGTACTATAATGAGAGTACTACATCACTATACACCTTATAAACAATAAAAACCGAACACACACAGTCAAAATTAAACAAAATAGCAATCTTGAAACCGTTGGAATCAAGTGGTTCAGAAACAATGACCCTTAATTGTTTTGATGATAACAAATAGTTAATAGAATAATTCATCCTCTGATGTGTTTGTTGGTGCAGAAGTCACTATTCATCAGAAGGAATTATCTTATAAGACTAAGTGAAAATGTGTATTTCACTCCCAGTTTCATAAATTTGAGTCTGGCATTAATCCTCTGAAAGTTGCTGACGTCGTCATCTGATAGCCTCACTCTGTTTTGGTCAACGCTCTGTTAGTAGTCAAAGCTCTGGTGAGACCATGCTCTGTCTTGGTCAACGCTCTGTTATCAGTCAGCGCTCTGATAGACCCTGCTCTGGTGAGACCATGCTCCGTCTTGGTCAACGCTCTATTTTTTGTCAATGCTCAACAGACTACTCGGTGGAAGTCTTCGTCTGTTTCTACAAGACTCTGTTATATGAAAGACCAACAAATTCTGTACTGAAGAACTTGCCTCTGGTTCAAGCTCTCTCTCGTGAACAGAGTATCTCAGTAACAAACATCGTCTGTTTGACAGATGCTCTGATTGGAAATCAGACTGAATGTTCATTAAAGACTACTTCATGTATTAAAGAGACCTCATTGATGAGTATTTTAATGTACGAGGAATCAAAGGCCAAAGCGAATGTCAACGTTTATAATCATCAGAAAACTTGCTCAAGAAGTGTCTAATATTCAAAAAGCTCACAAGGGACAAAGATCCTGATTTTATCTTTTGTGTCAGTATGCAAGAGCAGAGTGAAAAACGACGTGACTTGCTAAAGCCACAAAAAGGGATATGAAGTTTATCCATTGGTGAAAGAGCTGTTAGGACACAACAACACTATTCACAACCCTAGCTATATATACCTTACTTCTCCCACTGAAGTAGGTTAAGAAAAGCGAAACAAAAACGCTGTGATACAAGTGAGCAACCAAGAATCATTCTAAGTATCTGAGATCACATTGAACAAGCACTTAATCATTTTATTCTTTCTATTTGAAAGTTATTTCTTGTGCTTAAGTTTTTCATTGTATATCCTCTCTGTTGAGAGTTAATTTGATATTGTTTCAAACCATTTTTGAACATTGTATCTAGCCCAGTAGTGGCCGTATTCCTTAGAGGCTTGACTGCACTAAGTCGTTCTAAGAAGTTGTGAGTATAGCCAGTTTGACAGTATTATACTCTCAAGTGTAATCAAGTTGATTATAGTGGAGAAATCCTTCAAGTATGTGAAGGGACTAGACGTAGCTATCAGGTGATAGTGAAATAGTATAAATCATTGTGTCATTCTCTTTTCTTCTCTTTAGTTACTTACTTTGTTATTTTATTAACAAGTTGTTTTTGAAACGGTTTTCATAAGCACTCAAGTTTTGCGAAAAGATTTCTAAAACCCAATTCAAACCCCCATTTTCTTGTGTTTTTGCCACGTTCAATGGTACCAGAGCTCGGCCTCTTGGTTGAGCACTTAACAGTGTAAGAGGAAAAGATCTTATTCTTTATACATGGCAAGCAACGAAGCCGGTAGTCACGTTAACCGTCCTCCTTTGTTCGCTGGAACAAACTTCGACTACTGGAAAGATAAAGTTAAATCCTTCTTCGAGTCTCAACAATTCGAACTCTGGGATATAGTTCAAAAACAATACAATGAGCCGGTTGATTCCAAGAATAAACCTATTCCTAGGGACAAATAGGAAGATGAGCAAAAGAAAGCTTATCAACTACATCAGAAAGCAAGATATTACCTTATCTGTGCTATTTCTGAGAAGGAATACGAGAAATGCGGAAATAATAAAACTGCCAAAGAAATTTGGGATTCATTGGCTTTGGCCTATGAGGGTACTTCCCAAGTGCAAGAAACCAAGGCTAATATCTTAGTTAGACAATATGAACTCTTCAAAATGGAAGAGGGTGAAAGCATTGAAACTATGTTTGGAAGATTCCAAACACTAGTTCATGGTCTAATCTTAAGAAAAGCTATACCACTGCTAATCACGTAAAGAAAATCTTAAGAAGCCTGTCAAAGAAGTGGAGACCTAAGGTCACGACAATTCAAGAAGCCAAGGACCTGAATGTCTTGCATCTTGAAGATCTTCTGAGTTCCTTGAGAGCTTATGAGCTTGAACTAGATGAAGAAGAACCTCCTAAGAAATCAAAATCCATTGCTTTGAAATCTACAAATAAAGCATCCTCCTCCAAAGCACTTCAAGTTGAACTGGAAGCAGACGAAAGATCGTCTGATGAGAGTGGTGGAGACACAGACGAAGAAATCTCCTTAATATCAAGAAAAATTCAACGTATGTGGAAAAACAAAGGAAGGTTCAGGAAGCAGTTCCACAAGAAGGACTCAAGGGAACAAAAAGATTCAAGGGATAAGAAGGGCTACAAGGACAAAAGTCAAGTTACTTGCTATGAGTGCAAAAAGTCAGGACATTTCAAGTTTGAATGTCCACAACTCGAGAAAGAGAAACCAAAGAAAGGTGGTTTCAAAGGCAAGAAGAAGAGGGGTCTTATGGCAACATGGGATGATTCTGATTCATCATCGTCTGATGATGATGAGGAACATGCCAACATGGCTCTGATGTCTACCATAGGATCAGACAGTGAAGAAGAAGATGAAGAGGTAGATTCTAACTCATCTTCTGATATTCAAATAGTTTTTGATGAACTCTTAGATGAGTCTTCTAAGCTCAACATTGAGTATAAATATTTGAAAAAGAAATTCTCAAAACTTTCAAAAGAATTTCAAATACTCAATGAAGAGAATGAGAAACTCAAAACTGAAAACCATCGTATGGTGAGTGACAACTCTAAGACTGAGGAAAAGATTGAATGTAACTCTTCAAAATATGAAGAGGGATTTCAAAGATTTCTTGCTGAGTGTGTTACACGAAGCAAACAAGCATCTATGATTTGGGGTGTAAGCCAAAATGGTAAAAAGGGTCTTGGTTACAAACCAAATGAACCCACGTTTTAAAACACGAATTTGAAATCCAAAGATACCAACAATCATAGTGACTGTCTGCTTTATACTTTCTGCAATAAGAAAGGACACATAAGAAGTACTTGCTATGAACTGAAAAATAAGAAGGACAAGTTTCCTTCTAGAACTAACAGAAGAGGACCCAAAAAGAATTTGGTACCTAAGGACAAGATTGTATATGTTGCAGAACTGCTTAGCAACAGAGTTAAAACACCAGTCCTGGTACTTGGACAATGGTTGCTCACGTCACATGATGGGAGAAAGACATATGATCCAAGAACTCCAACTTAAAGAAAGTGGAACAGTGGGTTTCAGAGGAAACCAAAAAGGTAAAATCATTGGAAGTGGAAAAGTTGGTGAGAAATTTCTACCTTCAATTGATAATGTTTTACTTGTTGATGGCCTGAAGCATAACCTACTAAGTGTAAGTTAATTATGCGATAGTGGGTATGATGTTGGCTTCAGTGATAATGCTTGTATAGTCAAGAGCAAGAAAGATGGATCCATTTTCTTTAAAGCAAAGAGAAAGGACAATATTTATAAAATAAAACTTTCTGAGTTGGCAAATCAAAATGTCAAGTGCTTTTTGTCAGTTGATGAAGAACAATGGACTTGGCACAAAAGATTGGGTCATGCCAGCTTGAGGTTAATCTCAAAGCTTAATAAGAAAGAACTTGTTAGAGGCTTACCAAATCTTAGGTATCAATCTGATGCTCTGTGTGAAGCATGCCAAAAAGGGAAACAAACAAAATCTTCTTTTGAATCCAAAAATATTGTTTCCACCTCAAGGCCACTTGAGCTTTTGCATTTAGATTTATTTGGTCCAACCAGAACTGCATCTTTGTCTGGAAAGAAATATGGTCTTGTAATTGTTGATGACTATACTAGATGGACATGGGGTAAAATTCCTAGCTCACAAGGATGAGTCATTTACAATGTTCTCTGTTTTCTGCAAATAAGTGCAAAATAAAAAAAGGTTTTTGTATTACAACAATTAGAAGATCATGGTGGAGAATTTGAAAATGAACAATTTCAAAACTTCTGTGAAGAGCATGGCAGCTCTCACAATTTTTCATCACCTAGAACACCACAACAAAATTGTGTTGTAGAAAGAAAAAATAGATCCCTTCAAGAAATGGCCAGAACCATGATTCACGAAACTAATGTTGCAAAGCACTTTTGGGCAGAAGCAGTTAACACAGCACGTTATATTCAAAATAGAATCTATATTAGACCTATTTTGAATAACACTCCATATGAATTGTGGAAAGGAAGAAAACCCAACATTTCATATTTTCACCAATTTAGGTGTCACTGCTTTGTTCTCAATACAAATGACAGTCTTGGAAAATTTGATTCAAAATCACGCAAAGCTATCTTTTTGGGATATTCTGAACGCTCTAAAGCTTACAGAGTATACAACAAAGAAACATTAATTGTTGATGAGTCTATGCATGTGAGATTTGATGATAAGAAGCCTGACAATGAAACGTCAGATCTAGACGAAATCTTTGCAGATATGCAGATAAGCAAAGAAACATATGATAGTGTCACAGGTGCTGGCTCTGATTCTGCGTCTGCTGACAAGACTCAAGAAGAGATCACAACAGATTGGAAGTTCAAAACTCATCACCCAAAGGACCAGATCATTGGTGAACCGAGTGATAGAGTTAGAACAAGATCATCTCTTAAGGAATTCTCTGACTTTGCGTTGCTGTCAGAAATTGATCCTAAGACAATTGATGAAGCCCTAATAGACGATGGATGGATATTTGCTATGCAAGAAGAGCTCAATCAATTCCAGAGAAATGATGTTTGGAAGCTTGTGCCTCCACCAGAGGATAAGCAAGCCATTGGATCCAAGTGGGTTTTCAGAAACAAACTTGATGAAGATGGCAAAGTGGTAAGAAACAAAGCTAGACTTGTTGCTCAAGGGTATTCACAAGAGGAAGGTATAGATTATACTGAAACCTTTGCTCCTATAGCTAGACTTGAAACAATTAGAATTTTATTATCATTTGCTACACGTCATGACATTACTTTATATCAAATGGATGTAAAGAGTGCATTTTTAAATGGTTTTATAAGTGAGGACGTGTTTGTAAAACAACCACCTGGACTTAAAAATATTGCTTATCCAGAGCATGTTTTCAAACTTAAAAAGGCTCTCTATGGTCTTAAACAAGCCCTAAGAGCTTGGTATGACAGACTGAGCTCCTTTTTAATGTCAAATGGTTTTGAAAGAGGACAGGTGGACACTACACTCTTTAGAAAATCATCTAAAAAGTATTTTATTATAGTTCAAATATATGTTGATGATATTATCTTTGGTGCTACTAATGAATCTCTGTGTGAGGAATTCTCTAAGCTTATGCAGAATGAGTTTGAAATGAGTATGATGGGAGAATTAAAATTCTTCCTTGGTATTTAAATCAAGCAATGTCAAGATGGAACCTATATCCATCAGACTAAATATGTAAAAGAACTCTTAAAGAAGTTCAAGCTTGAGGAAACTAAACCAATGAGCACACCAATGCATCCAACATGTGCTCTCGGCAAAGATGAATCTAGTAAAAAGGTAGACCAAAAGGTATATAGAGGTATGATTGGTTCACTTATTTATCTTACTGTCTCAAGACCTGATATTATGTTTAGTGTGTGCTTATGTGCAAGATTCTAATATGATCCTAGAGAATCTCACTTAACTGCTGTTAAGAGAATCTTTAGGCATCTCAAAGGAACTACTAACCTAGGTTTGCTTTATAGGAATTCAGAAAATTACAAGTTAGTAGGTTTCTGTGATGCTGACTTTGCTGGAGATAGAATTGAAAGAAAGAGCATAAGTGGTGGCTGCCAATTTCTTGGAGCAAACCTTATCTCATCCAGCAAAAGACAAAGCACAATTGCACTATTAACAGCAGAAGCTGAGTACATATCTGCTGCAAGTAGTAGCTCATAACTTCTATGGATGAAATATCAACTTGAGGACTATCAGATTAAAGAGAGTAACATTCCTATATACTGTGATAATACCTCTGCAATATGTTTGACTAAAAATCCTATTTCGCATTCACGTGCTAAACATATTAAAATGAAACATCACTTCATTAAAGACTATGTTCAGAAAGGGATACTTGAAATTAAATTTATTGATACTGACCATCAATGGGCAGATATCTTTACAAAACCCCTTGCTGAAGATAGATTCAACTTTATAAGAAAGAACTTGAATTTTCATTTTATAAAGGAATAAGTGTTTAATTTGAATATATATGTGCCTCTGATTTTTTGTGCCTCTGAAATGCCTGCGTCTGAGTGCATATGTGAATCTGTTTTCATGTGTGCCTCTGTTATTCATATATGCCTCTGTTTTTAAGTTGTCTCTGTTTTTATATACTCTTTATTTTATTATTTATTAATTATTTTTTAGTTACTATTCGCATCATCTATTGTTGTTGACTGTTCATATTCATGTGAGTTTGTTACAAGTTCCCTCTGGGAATCTTGGTGTACACGTGTCTCTCTGAGACTGGTTGATGCGTTAGTGGCTGAGATTTACTCTCACTGAGTCATTATTGTTTTTACTGCCCGAGGACAGGTTTACTGCGCCTCTTTATTGCTTTACTTGACACGTTTCATTTATGAAACGACAAATTTTTTAATTCATTTATTTTGAAAACTGAACAAAGCGGTTTGCCTTCTTCAACACATTTATTTCCCACTCACCCCACTCACTTCACCCACTACTCTCACTATCTCTCTCTGAGAAGCCACACTTTTGAAACCCTAAACCTCTCTCTCGCTACCTGCTCTTTGTATCTCTCTGCTTCTCTGCAATGGCCGCTCCACAACAAGTTGTGTAAGGCCCTGAACCAGAATCCCAACCTACTATGGCGAACGTCAAGCAACATCAACTGAAGGTGATGTGTGAACATCAAGTGGACTTCAAAGATTTGGTTGATAATGGGCACACATTCAGAACTGATTTTGCTGATATGGGAATAATTGATTTCTTCTGCATGGAGAACTTCCCCATCTACCAAGAACTAGTGAAGGAATTCTGGATGTATGCTAAATGTAAAGACAACACCACCCACAATGACGTTCAAAGAAGAAACATTGTGATAACTCAAGATATAATTTCTGATGTTATCAAGTGTCCTAATTCTGGAAGAGTAATCAAGGGTTACTGAGAAAACAAGTATGGTGGAATGGATACCATCAACGATACAATCTTTGAGAAGCCTGGTGGTTCAAAGGCCGTGGATATGAAGAACAAGTTCAGGGTGCTCTTCAAGATCATTATGAACTGCATTGTGCCAAAATCTGGGTCTGTTGACACTGTAAGCAGTGACCACAAGTTCATCATGTGGCATTACGAGGTTAAATCCAAATCAATATGCCAAGTCTAATTTTTGACCACCTGCGCAAAAACGTTATGTTCTCCAGGAAAGGAAAGAACTTGAACAGACCCTATGGAAGGATGATTTCTGCAATTCTGGATAATCAAGGCTTGATTAGGCATCTTCAAGGGCTAAATACTGAAGAAGCTGGAGTTGCACTCCAAATCATGAGTGTACCAACCTTCAACAGTGATAACTTTAAGAGGATGAGAGTTTTATCTTCAGAAATTATTGCTGAAATCCAGAAGGAAGAGGAAGCTGCTGCTAAGCCCACCAGGAAGGGAAAGAGGAAGATTATTGAGGTTGCCTCTCTTGAGCCTACCAGAAGAGTAACAAGGAGTACTGGTATTTCGATTGGCTCCCATGCACCTCCACTGGTCTTACTAGTGAGACCTGCCTTCATGCCCTCAGTAATACCAGAAGCAATAGAGGAGAAGAAGGTTGAAGTTGCTGAGATGATTTTAAAATCTCAAGAGGAATACCGCTTATTCCATGAGGATCTTAGACGGAAAAGGCTTCGGGATGAAGCCTTTGCTACTGCAACCACCACAAAGTTGAAGAGATTAACCAAGTTGGCTGATCTCCCTGCCGCTAGGGATGGCAAAAAAACCCGTACCCGCGGGTATCCGCGGGTAAAATCCGCCACGGATTTGAAATGGGTAGCTAAATGGGTACCCGCGGGTGTAACGGGGCGGGTTTTTTTCTACCCGTGCATAAATGGGGTGAGTGCGGGTTTCATACTACCCGCCCCGCGGTACCCGTATATATGAAATTACAAAAATACCCTCATTTATATAAATACAATTTAATTTGGAGTTTGGTTGCTTGGATTTTGATTTGGATGCACTCTTTTTTCAGGAACCAGGTGGTCAAAGTTGTGTTACTGAAGTGGTGGATACTTGATGGATATTGAGCTGCAACATTTTACTTGTTATGTTTTGATGTTGTTTAATTGGATATTTTATGGATATTATGTTGTAATTTCCATGATGTTGTTTTATGGATACTTGTTATGTATGGATGTTGTTAAATTTGGATGCACTCTTTTTCTAAGAACATGTGGTGGTATTTTGTAAATTCTCATTTGAAACTTTGTCTAAGAATCTAGATATAAAATAATTTTTCTTTAAAATAAGTGTATTTTTTAAGAATTTATTAAGTATCCATGAATACCCGTGGGTACCCGCGGATTCTCAAAAATCCGTTAAAAACCCGTCACGCGGGTACCCGCACGGGTACGGGGCGGGTACGGGGGGCAAATTATCCAACGGGGCGGGTAGCGGGGGGCTACTACCCGTGCCCGTGGAGCCCCATTGCCATCCCTACCTGCCGCTAAGAAACCAAAGGCACTTGACCAAGTTGTTAATCTTTATGACTCTGTGTATAGTACTGGTACTATTGCTACAGGTTCCTCTACAACCCAACCCTCACAAGCCTCTCAAACTCTACCTTCAAACCCTATTCCTCCCATCCAACCATCAAAACCTATTCCTACTCCACAACCTTCTAAATCTGTTCCTTCTCCCGACCCTTCTAAACCTTCACCTCCTAAAAATCCTTTGCCTCCATTACCCTCTGACTCCTCTACATCTGATGATGATGAAGAAGATCATGTCCCATTGAGATAGAGATAAAGACCTATAACCAAAGTCTCAATTCCTTACATTGAGCCCCTCTCTGTTGCCCAGCCAACAACAACCACTACTGCACCTATATCTTCACCACAACCCACACAAATTCCTTCACCTCAACCACAAACAATTACCATAACACCACCACAACCAAAACCCACTAAAACTCTATCACAACAACCTAAACCTACCACTCCTCCACCTAGTCCTAAATCACCTCCATTAGTTCAACCTGACCTAAGCCTACCATCACATCTTGAAACAGAACCTGAGCCTATTATCCAGGAACCACAACCCCCCTACACATGGCTATGATACGATTTGTGATATTTAACCCCTCACTACCTTACATCCCCTTGCTATACTACTACCTTCACCACCACAAATCCCTTCTCCACCTCATTCACTATTTCTGCCTGAGCCTGAATCTACTACAGAACCAATTGTAGATGATTACCTGGTCATTGCTGCTACAATTGCTGCTGAAGTAGTTCAAGCACTTGAACTGGAAGATGATGACGTAACCATCATTGATCCACCAACCCTACATCTTCCTACACCTTCTGCTCCAGTTGTTCAAATTGGTTATATGAACCTCCTCCCAACCATTTTGAAGTAGTTGTGCCTCCTAATCCACGCCTCTTTGCTAGATATGAGGTGTTTAAGGCTAAGAGGACTTTTGAGCTTAATATAGAGAAATACATTGAAGAAGACATAATGGATGGTGTTGGATCTGCTTTGACTCTGGAAGACTTCATGGATAACTGGTACTTTGTGAACTTTTGGTTTGAGAAACAAAAAAGGGATCAACTTGAGAGAAACAGAAGACTCCTAACTGCTTCTGCTTGGAGGGTACCTCAAAGGGTTGTAACCCCTGCTGTTTGGCAACTAGAACCTGCTCCCATACCCCCACCTGCCCCTGTTCCTCCACCTGCACCAGAACCAGTAACTCCTCCTCCTGCTTCAACTATAATGGTGACTCAACCTTCTGCTTATGGGTCTACTTCTGATCCACCAGTCATTCTATTGTTGTCCCTAAAGAGGTCTTGGACCAACTTGTTGAAGACAACAAAAGCTTCAAGGAATTCATGGAAGTTTCGAAAAAGAGACATGAAGATGTCACTTCTATACTGCAGTTTATAGTGGATCAGTTAAAGAAACCTTAGATAACCTTTAGGTTTTCGTTCACCCTTTTGTTGTTAGCCTTGTACTTGTTTTTATCTTTTTAGTTGGAAAACAATTTTGTACTATGGTATTTTTACCTGAGAAATGAAATCATTATCTTTTGATACTTATTCTGTTTTAACTTTATCTTTCTCAAACTCTATTTTGACTATGATGTTCTTTATTTATTCTTAACCTTTTTGTCTGATGACAAAAAGGGGAGAAGAAAATATAAAAAAATAGAGTAATTGATGAACCTAATGCATCAATTAAGTGTCGTCATGCATTGCATTTTTGCATTATTTACTCTGATACATTAACTTGGAATGTATAGTCTGATGATGTGTTAATATATATATATATATATATATATATGCTCTAATAGATCTCTTTGTTTATGAAAGCTCTGATACTTTATTTGGAATGCTCTGAGGTGATACATTCATCTGATGTGACTTTACACTTAGAAAATATTTTATATGTGCTTAATTCAGGGGGAGCCTCTGAAATTCTTTTAAGTAAATATTTTTCTAATGGAAAATTGTTCATCAATCTATGTATTTGTCATCATAAAAAAGGGAGAGATTGTTGGAATCAAGTGGATTCAGAAACAATGACCCTTAATTGTTTTGATGATAATAAACAGTTAATAGAACAATTTATCCTCTGATGTGTTTGTTAGTGTGCAGAAGTCACTATTCATCAGAAGGAATTATCTTAGAAGACTAAGTGAAAATGTGTATTTCACTCCCAGTTTCATAAATCTGAGTCTGGCATTAATCCTTTGAAAGTTGCTGACGTCATCGTCTGATAGCCTCACTCTGTTTTGGTCAACGCTCTGTTAGTAGTCAGAGCTCTGGTGAGACCATGCTCTTTCTTGGTCAACGCTCTGTTATCAATCAACGCTTTGATAGACTATGCTCAGGTGAGACCATGCTCTGTCTTGGTCAACGCTCTGTTTTTTGTCAACGCTCAACAGACTATGAACAGACTACTCAGTGGAAGTCTTCGTCTGTTTCTACAAGACTCTGTTATATGAAAGGCCAAAAAATTCTGTACTGAAGAACTGGCCTTTGGTCCAAGCTCTTTCTGGTGAACAGAGTATCTCAGTAACAAGCATCATCTGTTTGATAGATACTCTGATTGGAAATCAGACTTAGTATTTATTAAAGGCTACTTCATGTATTAAAGAGACCTCATTGATGAGTATTTTAATGTACGAGGAATCAAAGGCCAAAGGGAATGTCAACGTTTATAATCATCAAAAAACTTGCTCAAGAAGTGTTTAATATTCAAAAAGCTCACAAGGGACAAAGATCCTGATTTTATCTGCTGTGTCAGTATGCAAGAGCAGAGTGAAAAACGACGTGACTTGCTAAAGCCAAAAAAAGTGGATCTGAAGTTTTATCTAAGGTTATCAAAATTGGACCGGACACTGAACCGGTGTAGGCATTGGTTCAAGGTTCAAAGGTCAGACCGAGGTCGAACCGGGGTCGGACCGGAAATGAATTAAATTATATTTTTAAATTTTTTAATATAACATATAAAGCACTAATAAACAAAAAATAACATAATATTCATAACATCACGACATAAAAAATTAAACTATGCTTAAAATGTTATATGTCAACATATAACATGCAGAAATTACATATTAAACTAAAATAAATATGTTATAATAACTTTCTAATATTCAATAATTACAAATACTATAATGTAAGTATTCTCATAATTTATATTAATATATAAATTAATTTTAAATTTTATTATAATATTTAATTTAACCTATCAACGTGAAAAAATGGATATAAAATATCTTATGTGTCAAAAATAATGTCATTTACCATTTTTTTATAAAAATAAAAAATTAATTTTGTTGAACCGCCCGGTTCCCGGTTTTGTCGGATTTTTTTCCCGGTTTTCCAGGTTTTGGCCGGTTTTTTTTACCGGTTTTTAGGCCGGTTCGACTACAATCCGGTTTTAAGGTTCAAACGGACCGGACAGGGGTCCGGTTCCCGGTTCAACCGGTCGGACCGGCCGGTCCGGTTTTGACAACTATGGTTTTATCCATTGGTGAAAGAGTTGTTAGGACACAACGACATTATTCACAATGCTAACTATATATACCTTACTTCTCCCACTGAAGTAGGTTAAGAAAAGCGAAACAAAAACGATGTGATACAAGTGAGCAACCAAGAATCATTCTAAGTATCTGAGATCACATTGAATAAGCACTTTATCATTTTATTCTTTCTGTTTGAAAGTTATTTCTTGTGCTTAACTTTTTCATTGTATATCCTCTCTGTTGAGAGTTAATTTGATATTGTTTCAAACCATTTTTGAACATTGTATCTAGCCCAGTAGTGGCTGTATTCCTTAGAGGCTTGACTGCACTAAATCGTTCTAAGAAGTTGTGAGTATGGCCAGTTTGGCAGTATTATACTCTTAAGTGTAATCAGGTTGATTATATCCTTCAAGTGTGTGAAGGGACTAGACGTAGCTATCATGTGATAGTGAACTAGTATAAATCATTGTGTCATTCTCTTCTCTTCTCTTTACTTACTTACTTTGTTATTTTATTAACAAGTTGTTTTTGAAACAGTTTTCATAAACATTCAAGTTTTGCGAAAAGATTTCCAAAACCCAATTCAAACCCCCCATTTCTTGTGTTTTTGCCACGTTCAGAAACAACAAACAAAACATATTCCATAATAATCACATTCTCCTATTACAGAGAAATGTTGATAGAGCCATGGACACTGTCTTCCCTTATTTCTTTCTTTTTTATTCCTTTTGGATGGGCACATGCCCAACAACAACTCATGAGACAACCCAAAAATAACCCACACCAAATTTGAGTAGAGCAGTGTTGTGTAATAGAGCTCACAAAAGGCAGCATATCTGATAGAGCAGTGCTGCATAATGGACCTCTAGTGGTTAGGATATAGCTTCAAGAAGTGGCTCGAACAAGTTCAGTTGGAATGATGGAAGAGGGATAGAACTAGAAACAAGATGAAGGTTAGAAAAGGGAATTAGGAGCGGAAGCTTGCCTGGAAGAGGGGTAAAGGAAAGTGGTAGGAATTAAAGACGATGGTTGGAACAGGTGGAGATGGGATGGCGGTGAGAATAATGAGATGGAAAGGAGAAGAAACTCTCACTATACAGAGAGAGAGAGAGAGAGAGAAACCACATAACGTAGCTGGGTATGCGGGCCAACTCGGCCCGTTTAACCCGGCCCATGTAAGCTCGCATCATAAAAGGACTGGGCCAGCCCGTTCGCATAATTAAACGGGCTGGAGATTTTGGGCCTGCATCCGCCCCGCGTTAGGCCGCGGTTAAACGGGTTGGCTCGCAGCCTGCGCTAAAAAAATAGAAATTACTAAAAATTAAAAAAATACTAAAAAACTTGAAATTTTATTAAGCATAATTCCAAAACCATACAACAAAAATTACAGAAATCAAATTCAAGTCATACAAAATATAAATAGTACAAGTTATACAAAATATAAATGGTTCAA
Organism: Calophaca sinica; assembly: GCA_037113605.1. Lineage (NCBI taxonomy): Eukaryota > Viridiplantae > Streptophyta > Magnoliopsida > Fabales > Fabaceae > Calophaca > Calophaca sinica. The sequence continues at coordinate 25,602,673 of CM073730.1, read as the reverse complement.
CCATTAAAAAAATCCATAATCTTCCATAATCTTGTAAAAAACCAATTGGGTGGAGTATTATTTGGGCCAAAGTATATTTGGGCCAAATAATCTGATTTTTTTGGGCCACATAATCTCTATTTTTTTTAAATATAATAATGACACGGGTCACAGGCTGACTCGCCTAACCCGCAGACTTTAACGACTAACCCACGGGTTAAATGGGTTGCCTGATATAATCCCACATCAAAATAGCTATTTTTTTGGGGTTCTAGCCCCCGCGCGCGGGCCGCGATTTAAACGAGCCAACTCACGAGCCTTGGCTCATATACCCAGCTCTACTCTCAAGGAGGTAGGAAGCCCTCTCATGGAGGTAGAAAAGCCCTCCCATGGAGGGGAGAAGCCCTCGAGGAGTGCCGTAAGGGTTTTTATTTACGAAAATTTTCCATTTTTTGAATTAGCAAAAAGGGTTTTATTAATAAAACTGAGGCAAAATTGCTCTGTAGGTCCTTTAACTTATTTTTTGGTAACGAATCAGTTCTTTATCTTTTGTTTTTTTCCCGAATAGGTCTTTTATGTTTTAAATGACCGTTTACCCTATCGGTTATGGCATTCCATACTACCATATCCAAATACCAGAGTAAGGTACCGTCCCGTGCACTAGGACGACATTCCCTTTATAGAAAGTGGCCAAGATTGTCCACCTGTCAGATGTGGAGTCATGGAGTCTAGTCAAATGATCGAGTACACACCTTTGGACTGATCACCGGTCCTCAGGTCCCCTCAAGATCATCGACTATCTCTAAACTACTCCGTACCTTCAGTCCAGTCACCAGTCCTCAGGTACACCAACCTCAGATACACCGATCCGGCTATCACCACTAACAGGGCATCGACGATAATACTTCCTACTACCGTCTAGGGATTCACAAACCTCTATCTAGAGGGCGTCACCTTAACTCATACATCAAACTCACATACATCATATACAACCAGTACACAAATATCAGATGTAAATCAGATTATCAACCATCCTTAATCAACATAAAAATCAACCCTAATGTTGCTCAGGCGACCTACTACTGACATGTTATCAATCAGCAGATTAACAGTCACACAATCATAAAACATTTAAATCAATCAGCATCACATCAATCAATATCCATCTATATTTTTCAATAAATCATTCCTATGGTTGATAGACCTCTGACAACTTTCCTCAGTTATCACAGGTCACAGTCCCTCTCCTAAGGTGTCGTTATTATCAACCCCTAGTAGGGTTAAGGTCCCCTACACATGCTAACAGTACTACTCTACTACCTATTTTCCCTAGTAATTAAGGTATCTTCCCCTTACCTGGTTTAGAAGACTGCTGCCGCTCGTGTCCCATCCCCGTCCCTGTTGCGCCTCCCAAGCTCCTCCACGCCCTCCCAAAGGACCATTTGGAAGAAGTGAGGAGAATGGAGGGTGAAGGGTGGTATTTATAGCCATTTTAGGTCCATCGTGTCGTGACCAAATTACACATTAATCTCGTCACGTCGCAAGTCGGGACACGTGTCAGGCAGCTAACGATTAAGATCACCGACTTCAGACTGACATGTCCATCGCGTCGCAATGGACTTCTTCGTTATTTTCGTCGCGTCGCGACCATCAGATGATTCCTGATTCTTCCAGAATTTGATACCATCGCGTCGCGATGGATTACGTACATTTCTGGTCGCGTCGCGACAGTGTCAGGGCAGAAATGTCCGGTTTCTTCCTTTTTAGACGTTTCTAAGTGTTTCTATGCCTTTCTAGGGCATTCTAGACAATTCTAAGAACTTATATCTCCTTTATAGGGTTTCTGGGTCTCATTTAAGCCCATTTTATCCTTAATTGAGGTTTTTAACTCCCGTTTATTATTTAATTACTGATCTAATTATCCTTATAATATTATTAAAAATCAGGATGTCACAAACTTGACTCACTATACCTTATTCTGTACACCAACATGTGAAGTACCAATGCACAATTCCACCAATACATAACCAATTTCAGTAAGACACCACAACAACATATGAAGTAGCCCCAAACTCATTGAGACCTCAAAAGAATTTTGAATGACAGTGCAACAGACCAAGGTACCACTGTGAAAACCAAAAGTGACATCTTCAAATACCAATTCAGCAATGATGTTGCACATAATGATTCTACTTTAGTATACCACCCAACACCCTACCTCAAGCTGCATACTTCAAACCAACACAGTTCATGTCTAGAGTATATCTTGCAATCAAGCTTCTCTGACAAAATCATCAAGATCTTCTTTCATAAGCCTCAGTTTATGGCTCGTTAATTGGGCTTGAGCCTATTATTTATCTTTCCTTCTTTCGAGTCCATTTCTAGATCTGTAATGTGGGAATGTGAACAATTCTGATGAATGTTTACTAATTATGTAGAATCCTTCAATGAAGTCCTTCCCAACGTTACTCATTTACCTTTTAAACCTTCATTCTATTGTTCAAAGAAATTCTTCGATTGGTGGCATGGATATAAACGTTGGATGAATGCATTTGAAACATGCAAGAGTCTGTTCCAAGGCCATATGGCACTTCTTCAAATATGAAAGTTATCATCAATACACCTAATTTACTTTCAAAGCAAATTCCTTTTCACTTTGATTGACTCGGTTTGTTATTTTGCCAGCGTTCACTTTTCGAACCCCCGTAGGGACTCGTCCTGATAGGTCTGCTTCAAAGAGGCCTAAAGTGGAAGAAGAGCCTTCTCCAGGCCTAAAGTGGAAGAAGAGCCTTCTCCTGTAGGCCCTATTACCAGAAGAAATCGCTCTTCGAGAGCACATGCATCTTATACCTCCTTGATACTTTTTTGTTTTCTTTCTAACCCGTTCTAACTTTTAGCTCTTCTTTAGACTCATTCATATTCTATCCAATCTATTTTTTTGAGGTTTTGGATTAATATTCATTTGTGTTTCATACTTTTTAGATATTTGTCTTTATTTTGATACTCTCATTTATTTGGTTAAGATTTCTTTTGTTCATAATGCTTAAAATGGTTTTTTTCATCATCTATGGCATAGAGGGATTAGTTTTTCATTCATGTACTAAAGCTTCATTTTGAATCTTTTGTTGAGATTCAATTCCTATTTCAAGCTTTGATACTAAAGTAATAAGTAATATTTTTGTTTTTCTTCCCTATAGCTTCTAATGGTTTGGTTACGATTTTTATTGTAATTTGATTTGATTCTTTTTTCCCTTTTCAGATTTTGCAGTTGATGATTTTTTAACTTCTCGGGAATGTTACTTCCTTCTTCAATCTATCTATCTATATCTATCTATCTATCTATCTATCTATCTATATATATATATATATATGTAAAGGAAGCTTGAGTTTGAACATTAAATTCAAAATTATTTTTATTCATGAGTTACAACCTTTCAGTTACCTTACATCAATTTTATCACTTCATTACTCTATTTATATATTATTATTAAATATTATTATATTGATAATTTTTTTTATTATTGGTTGTATTAACCATTAGGTATACAAATTCTTAGACATTTTATTAAATATTAACTATTATTTACAACTTGAGGAAAATACTTAAAAAATAATTAATTTACACTATAAATTATTAAATATTATTATCAAATATAAGTATAGTTCTATTTCCTAAAATTAGATAATGACAACACTAAGTGCTATTTACAATCTTGAAAATTTATCTTAAAATAATTAAATAATAATATATATTATCAAATATTACACACACACATACATACATATAGACCTTGAGAAAAACTTCTAAATACAAATAATAGTGCTGCATATTATTAAATATTAACTCTTAAAAATATCTATCATATTATAAAATTTTAATATCATACATATTAAAATCTATCTGTATAAAAGTGTAGCAAAAAAATTTTGTAATGATACATTAAAATACCATCTATCTATATTTATCTATATATCTATCTAAAGCAAGCTTGAGTTTTAGCTTGATTGTAGAATTGTCATCTATCTATCTATCTATCTATCTATCTATCTATCTTATATAAGTAAAGCAAGCTTGAGTTTTAGCTTCATTCTTGATTTGCCATGTGTAAAGTTTTAGCCACAACATTGAATACAAATTTATTATACTATATGAGTTACAACCTTTCAATTACCTTTTTTAATCAATTTTACCATTTTACTACTCTAATATATATATATAAGTAAAAAAAACATGAGTTTTAGCTTAATTGTAGAATTTCCACGCGGAAAGCTTGAGCTACAACATTGAATAGAAAATTATTATAATATATGAGTTACAACCTTTTAATTACTCTTATTAATCAATTTTACCAATTTACTACTCTATTTAAGTATTGTTATTAAATATTAATTAATTTATTAATTTGATTTAAGGGGACTTTAGCTTTAGTATTACATATAAATTTATTTTAATTTATGAGTTACAACCTTTCAATTACTCTTATTAATCAATCACAATATTTTTAAACTGTTTAAATATTATTATCAAATATTATTTTATTTAACAATTTAATTTATTATTATTTATATTGATAATTAAACATAAAACTTCTTATAAATTATTTAAAATATTAAAACTAATTAATGATGATGTTAATCATTAGTTAAAATTTGGGAAAACTACTTAAAATATAGCCAAATTAAAATATAATTTTATTAAATATTTTTATGTAAAAAATATGATTACATTTAATAAAATTAGTTAATGAGAAAACTAAGTGTTATTTGCTACTGAAAAAATTATCTTAAAAATAATTATATAAAACTCTAGCATTTAATGTTAATTGTACAATTTCGTGCTTTTTTAATTATTCTAACAAAAGGAGATTGATGCATTATGTAATGGGGAATAGTGCATTGTATTAATATAAGTTTTCTATATCTATCCTATATTATTAACGTAGCATTTAATCTTTTCTGTACGGTTTCCTATTTTTATTAATTGATACAATTCCTATTCAATTTATCTAATTGGTTAGTTTTATTCTTTTATCACCCTATTTAATTTTTTAAAATTGGTTTCACCCTTTCATCTACTTGAAGCAAATAAACAATTATTGTAAGTATTAGCCAATTACTTATTGAATTTATACATGAGAAGATATATGACTTAAAAAATTTATGTATTTATATATTTCATTTAATCCAATTATTTTTTTATAAATCAATTATTTTTTTATAAATACATTTAATTGAATTATTCAATTATTCACAAAGACACTATTTAACAACGTAAATTTAAAACTACTCTATTCACCTGTAACCTAATTTTCCATACAAGTATTACAATTTATTTTGATATTTAAATCATCTATTTTTTCTTTTTTATAAAGTATGTATTTTTTTAAATAATGTGTATTTCATAAGTTTAAATGTATAATGTTGTATTTGTTACAATTAGCTAAATTACACTTGACCAATATATTGGTGTAAAATTTGATATAAATTGAACAATTTTATACTTTTATTAATTGTTACCATCCGTACTCTATTTCTATAATCCATCCCTATTGTTTCACATTTAATATAATTTGTTTTTAAAATAATAAATAATTAGTGAGCCTTTGAAATTTTTATTGGTGTAACAGTTATGTATTGAAAAGAAAAGGGTTTCACATTAATATAAACTATTCCTTTAATTGCCAATAAACTCATGGGTTAGTGGACTATGAGTGGAAGAGGTAGAGTTTTAGTCAGTTATAATAGAAATATAACTATTTAAAGGAGACCAATTTTGATGGTGGAGGAGGGATTTTTACGAAAAATTTCACAAAGAAAAACAAGATACACATGTGAGTAGAAGGAATGAGTGGGTCGCAGGAGAAGAAGCAGAGTGCACAGAGAGAGATACAAGAGTAGTCAGAGAAGAAAATTAGAGTTTACATTGATAGAGAAAAAACATAGCAAAGGGGGTTCAAGTTCTTAAAAATTCTGAAAAGGAAAGCAACAATTCTTCACAAAGAACTACCATTCTATATTAGTAGTCAAAGCAGCAGAAGGATAAATTTTGATCAATTGGTCAATCAAGCAATTGAGACAACAATTTTTTTGTAAAGCTAGCCCATGAATCATGTTTAATTTTAATATTGCTCTTCAAAAAAAAGTTTAATTTTAATAGCTTTGATCAAGTTGTATGATGTGTTAGAAGAATTGTTTATGTTCTTTGAATGTTCACCATTACATGTACAATTTTTATTATTGCATAATATGCTTGATACATATTACATTCCTTAACACTATCATTTAGGCCTCCCTTTTACATTTTTTTCGTTCTAGGGCAGTCATGTTATTTCTTAATATTATTTTATATTTGTTTGTTTGTCTATCTGTCTTTTTTGTTTCAAGTGGGAATTAACAGTCCATCACAACACTTTTTATTTGTGTTGTTTTTATTGTTATTATTTATTTCTTCCTTTCATTAATGCTTAAAATTAACTATTATTGTTGTTTTAGTATTTAGTTTTTACGGATTCCTTATTCATTTGAATAATAATAATAATAATAATAATAATAATAATAATAATAATAAAAGAAAACAAACAGAATATAAATACTTTGATTGTATTGTTTATAATATTTGAAGTTAGGTTAATTACCATTTAAACATATTTGTGAATTCTAATCATATTATTTGTTGCTTTATTCTAATTTACTTTGATATTAAAATAACACATTTATTTATTTAACTTATATTTCACAAAGTTTGTTCTATATTTAGTATCTATTTATTGTCGTTAATAACAATTATAATTTGACTATTAGTTTTAAAAAATTAATGATACAAATTCAATTTCACAAACTAATATATATATAAAGGTTACTTGAGGTTATTAATTACAAATTTAATTTAACTTATAAGTTACAACATTTCAATTACACTCATTAATCAATCAATTTCATCATTTTATTAATCTATTTAAATATTATTGTTAAGTATTCTTTTACTAATTAATTTAAGTGATTATTAAATTTATTAACTATTAAATATAAAACTTCTTAGACATTCTATTAAATACTTAAATTATCTAAACTTGAGAATTTTTTTTATTAATTACAAATTTAATTTAACTTATGTGTTTTGACCTTTCAACTACCCTCACTAATCAATTTCATCATTTTATTATTCTATTTAAATATTATTTTACTTATTAATTTAATTTATTATTAGTTGTATTTACTATTAAATATAATTTTTTTTAGACATTCTGTTAAATATTTAAATTGTGTTAATTATTAATTACAATTTGAGAAAAATACTTAAATATTGTATTAAATATTTAAATACTTTAAAGTTAAGGTTTTATATTAAATGCAAATTTAATATAACTTATGGCTTACAATCTTTCAATTACCCTCACTAATCAATTTCATCATTTTATTAATTTATTCATATATTAATAGTAAATATTATTTTATTTATTAATTTAGCTTAATATTTGTTGTTTACCCTATTAATTATAAAACTTCTTACATGTTCTGTTAAATATTTAAGTTACTTAATAATAATTATAATTAGTAATCATAATTATATAAATAATTAAAATATAATTAAAATACGCCATAAGTTAATAAATATTTTTATGAAATATAAAATATCGTGCTATTTACTAAAATTAGATAACAACAATATAAGTGTATTTAATATTTGAAGATTATCTTATATATAATTAAATAAAATTGTATATTATCAATTATTATCTATTATACAAATATATATTCTTTGAGTTAAACTTTTAAATAAAATATTGACACTACATACCCTTAATTATTAACTATTAAATAAAAAATTCTATCACATTATAAAATTATATTGTATTACGTATTAAAATACCATCAAATGAATTTTAAAGGATAAGTAAAAGGTTTTTATTTTCAATTTTTAATGTGATTAGTATTTCAAAAAACTAACTTTTAAAGGATAAGTAAAAGGTTTTCATTTTCAATTTTTAATGTGATTAGTATGTTCAAAAAATCTTAATTATTACTGGAGGTTATATGAGGTCGAGGTCTTTTATGATATTATATTGACTATAAAAATTGGATGTATTTTATGTTAATAATATATCATTGATGAATAAAAATCAGATGTATTTTATATTAATAAGAGATGCTCTATTATAAAATATTAAATTATGTTAGGTCATACTTTTAAACACTACTAAAATAATTTGACACAATCTTATTATGACATTTCTATTAAGAGAATATTTATTATTATCTTATATCTAATATTCAATAGTATTAAGTATTGTTATATTTCTACATTTCTATTGTATAATAGGATAAAATTTCTTATTAAGTTAATTTAAACATTTCACATAAAGATTATTACAAAAGGTAACACCAATGTTAAAAAAATATTTTATAAATACTTAAATAGTGTTGATGATAAATAAATCCTAATGACATTTAATTTGGAGAAAAAACATAATCTTCAATAAATATATTACATTTAGCAGTGATAACTAAAAGCCAATAGCAATTATTAAATTATGTAAGATTAAATTTGAAAAAACTTATATTTTATTGTAGATAATTACATATCTCATTGTTAATAATAATTTAAACATAAGGATTGAAATTATTTGATGATAAACAAGATAAGAAGTATACATGTTAAAAAATATTACCATAACGTATTTAATAAATTTATTTGATAGAGTTTTCTTTCGTTATATTAAAGTTTCAATGATAACCTTACTACAAGATTGATAATTATAATTATTAAACCTGTTAAAAAATATTTTATACGAAAATTATTTTATAAATAAATGTGTTCTTTTATATAAATTGTTAATATAATTATATTTATATATTACACATTATTCTATATTTAATAAACTTTTACCTTACGTATTTTTAATACTATGGAGGGCTTAAGGCAAAAAAAACTATAATCCAACCCCATAAGACGAAGATAATCATATCAAGTCCTCTAATAAATACTGACCAACAACATGTTAAAAGATTTGTATAAAATAGTTTTACATATTTAAGTTATATAATTTTCACACAATTTTAAACAAACCCGTGCAACGCACTGGATTATACCTAGTAATGATGTAAAGAAAGCTTTACTCTATTTTTCTCTAAATTGTAATAAAAATGATAAGTAAGTCATATAGATTTTTTTCATAGCTAACCGATTGATTGCATAATATTTATTGTTTAGTTTTTTTTTCTTCGTGTTGATTTTTGTTTCTTCGTTTAGTTCAATAATTCACTTATAATCTACTATATTATATAAAATAGAATTGTGTCACATAGGATTATGCACATGTCAAGTCCAGAATTATTTATTCTCACTCAAAACTAATTTTCATGTTAATTATTTTTTAACAAATTTAATTAAAATATTTCATTACTTATATAAATCAAATACTGATTTGAATCAAATCATAAGATTATTATTTATCATATTAATGATTAGTTTATTTAAATCAAGTCAAATTAAATCTTACGTAAAATATTACTCAATAATTCTAGCAATATTTCATAATAAATGTCTTGCTCACGTAATATATTCAAATATATCTATTTGCCTACTATATACTATCTACTATATTCTTTTTTTTTTGACATTAAACGGGGCTAAAAGCCCAAAAGAGAATTACACCTGAATAGCACGAGGAGTAGAGACTCCGGAAACATCAGCAACAAACAACGACTCCACCTGAGAGGGAGGAGACTCAAACACCATGAAACCAGATTGTAACTCACAACCCAAATTAGCTAACCCGTCAGCAACTTTGTTTGCTTCACGATAAACATGTTTAATGCGAACTTGCCAATCCAACTGAAGCAGAGCTCTAATCCTCTGAACAAGAGACCAACCATGAGCACTCCCCAAGGAGGATCCATTTAAACAATTAGCAATCACTTGAGAATCCGTGTTGAGCTCTACATAGGAAAAGCCATGGTCTTGAGCTAACCGAAGCCCCTCCAACACACCCCAAAGCTCTGCTACATAAGCATTGGTATCACCAAGAAATTTCACAAATCCACAAATCCAACGCCCCTCATCATCCCTAATAACTCCACCACAGCCCGCCACCAACGAAGAGCTCCGCGCCGCTCCATCACAATTAAGCGCAACCCAATTCCTACTGGGAGGAATCCACCTGATCAGAATTGTTTCATAGGCCTTGGACCTACCAACCAAATCAATAGAGGCACACTGCTTATAATTAGTCACACATCGAAGAACATGGACTGAAGGATGGAATGGTCGAACAAACAATGGGTCATGCACCATCTTGTTTCTCCAAATCCACAGAAAGTGACAGCCCGTGGCCCATACACACCTCCAATCCGAGAACCCCTGACAATTCCACACCTCCCGAATGTTAGAACACACCCACCCCTCGAAGTCCATGGAAAAGAAAATAGCACGCTTGTTTGCAGGAACAAGATGGAACCAAAGCTGAGAAGCAAGAGGACAATCTCTTAAGACATGAAGAATAGATTCTTCAACATCGCTACAATGGTTACAGTAAGGGTTTCCATGGCCCCATTTGCTACAAACAAGGTTGGTGGGTAATCTACCATTCATAATTTGCCAAGCAAAAAACTTAATGCGCTCTGGAACCTGAAGCTTCCACACTAAACTCCACAATTCATGCGAAGCCAGAGCATCAAACCCATTCGCTAGAGAATAAGCTCGAGCAATAGAAAACAGCCCCAAGCGGTTGCCAGGCCAAACACGCATGTCCGAACCCCAATCATCATTAGGCACGGGAATAGCATGAAGCTTATTCAGCAGAAGGGGTGGGACAAAGTCCTCGAGCAATGACACATTCCAAGTCCCAGAATTTTGATCCACCAAATCGGATACACAAAGGTCCTCCATGTGTTGAGGGATATTGTGGACTTCCTCAATAAGACGCAAGCCCTCTCCCAACCAACAATCTCTCCAAACATTGATCAATTTGCCATCACGAACAGCCCACATTTGGTGTTTTGAGAGGTCTTCCCACACATTCACAATACCCTTCCATACAAATGAGTCTGTGTTTTTGGCAACAACTTTCCCATGCTCGATGATATTTCTACCATATTTCCCTTTGAGAACATTACACCACAACCTGTTGTCACCTTCCCGAAGATTCCAACCCATCTTCATGAGACAAGCTCTATTCATGTGATGGAGATTCCTTATAGCCAAACCTCCAAGATTTTTAGGAACGGTCAACTTGTTCCAATTCACAAGATGGAGACAGCGATGGTTCTCCTCCTCACCCCAAATGAAGCGACGCTGAAACTTTTGGATTTCAGTTAAACAACTTTTGGGAATCGGAGTGGTCATCATAGAGTAAATAGGGATAGCTTGCACAACAGATTTTGCAAGAGTCACTCTCCCTGCAAAGGAGAGATGTGAAGCCTTCCAATCGGATAACTTACTCTTCACTTTATCCACCAAATGCTGAAAATCTTGCCTTTTCGGAGCTCTTCCAATTAGGGGCACTCCCAAGTATTTACCCAAACTATAAGTCTCCTTGAAGCCCGAGCACTTGATCAAGGCATATCTAGTGGGCCTATCCACATTTTTAGAAAATAGAATGGATGTTTTGTCCAAACTAACCACTTGGCCAGACACAGAGCAGAACTGATCAAGAGTAGAGATAACACATCTCATTTGTCGCTCCGTAGCCTTGCCAAAGAGAAGTAAATCATCAGCAAACATCAAGTGAGAAACAGCAGGCCCAGATCTACCCGCTTTCAGCGGGATCCACTCACCCTTACCCACCTCCTCAACAATGAGGTGAGTGAGTTTATCCATACACAAAACAAAAATATAAGGGGAGATAGGATCACCTTGCCTGATACCCCTCTCTGGAGAGAAAACCTCTGAACGACTACCATTCCAGAGCACATTAGTCCGAACACTGGAGATACAGTGCATAATGCAATTAATCAAATCGGCTGGCAGCCCCACCTCAATCAAGACCTCAAGAATAAAAGACCAACGGAGCCTGTCATAAGCCTTAGCTAAATCAACTTTGATGGCGAAAAAACCAGATTTACCTCGCATCTTGTTCATACTGTGCACCAATTCTTGGGCAACCACAATATTCTCATGAATGCTTCTAGTTGGCACAAACCCAGTCTGGTAAGGAGACACAATCTCCGGAATAAGAGGCTTCAAACGATTAACGATAACTTTAGTAAGCACCTTGTAGCTCACATTGCACAAAGAAATAGGCCTAAACTGACTCACAAACTCAGGTTTGTCAAGTTTAAGGATGAGACAAATGTCAGTGTTATTAACCTGACTAATCTCATGCGGATGCCTCCAAAGCTGAGATACAAATTGACAAAATGTGTGCTCAATAATAGACCAATTCGCCTGATAAAATCTAGCAGGGAAACCATCCGGCCCAGGAGATTTCCAAGGCTCCATCTTGAACAATGCCTGCCGAATTTCCTCCTTTTCCACCTCTTTGCTAAGAGATGAAGCCACCTCACCATCCAATGGGACAAAGGAGAATTTAGTGGTAAGCTTCAAGTGGGGAGGGTCCGTTTCTTTAAAAAGGCCCTTAAAGAAGTCATTAACTAACACCTTCAGATCCTGTTCATCTTCAATCCACTCACCAGCATCATTCCTAAGCATGAGGATTCTATTCTTCCGATTACGGGTCGTAGCTTTGATGTGATAGTACCTTGTATTACGGTCACCATCCTGAAGCCACTTAGTTCGAGACCTTTGAAACCAGATGAGCTCTTCCTGGTACAAGACATCAGCCAACTCTTTCTGAAGATCTTCCTCTAGCTTAATGAGGAAGTTATTAATGTGACCTTCTTCCTGCTTCCTCTGAATGCCTCCTAACCGAGCAAGAAGCTGCTTCTTTCGACCACTGACACTACCAAATGTATCAACTTTCCAGCTTCTGAGACAATCTTCTACTCTTGCCAAATTATCAGATAAACCAATATCTCTATCCCACCAGCTATGCAGAGCACCATTAAAGGAATTGTGGGTCAACCAAGCACTCTCAAACCGAAAAGGCCTGGGTCCCCCCATGAAATTAGTACGATGCACACAAATAAGCAAGGGATGGTGGTCCGAGAATTGAATCCGCGGAAGCACTTTCACAATAGCATTCGGAAAGGCTACCCTCTAATTATCATTGCAAAGAGCTCGGTCTAGCCTCTCAAAAATTCTATCATAACCTTGGAGCTTGGGACCTTTCCAAGTAAACTTGGAGCCGATCGACCCCACATCCAACAGATTACAAGACTGTATCCGATCCTGAAATAGGGTGCACCTCCTCTCAATAACTGGCGGACCACCTTTCTTCTCAGCAGGACCAAGAATATCGTTGAAATCCCCAGCAAGCATCCATTGGTCATGAGTATTCTGAGCAATGTTAGCTAAATCATTCCATAAAGTACTCCTAACTTCATCATCTGGACTTGCATAAACTGAAGTAAAAAACCACTTCCAACCAAGCTTCATTGTGATCTGAACATGAATGAACTGGAAAGTTGTGTTGACTTCAACCACATCTACCAGGTGCGACTTCCAGGCTGTAATTATACCACCTGCAAATCCACTACCAACAGAGACTAGAAAACCATCAAAACTCAAGAGTTCAAAAGTCCTCTTAAGGGTAAGGGGGTTAATTCTTGTCTCCATAATCACTAGAACTTCTGGATGATGAACATCCAAATACTGCTTGCAATTTCTGTAAAAATCCTTGCTAGCTGCACCACGGCAAGTCCAAACCAGAATTTTGTTTAACATTAAGAAACAAATTATAGAAGGAAAGAGCACCCAAGAGAACACTAGGAATTAAACATGGTTGAGACCAGGGGTCGCTACCACTACCTCCATTTCATCCTCAGCGTTGTGCATGCTGAGTTCTTCACGTTCTAACTGATTGGCTCCTCCATTCAAAGGAGAAATTGACTGCAGGCTCACCTCTGGCGCAGGAGCTGGGCGTTGCAATTGGTGGTCCAATAGAGGGTCTGGAGGTCGAGTGTGGTGAGCAATATCATGGCCACTTTGGCCCAAACCACTCTTAGTAACGTTGGGCCCATGTTGAGACTCATTCGGCCCATTTACTAACTTGATACCACCGATGCTAGCACTTGTACCGCTTGGCCCAGGCTTAGCCACTTGGTCACTAATTCTGCCTGTCTTTTTATCTCTCCTATTAACTGCATGAGTAAAATAATCCTCCAAGTGATTTGGGTTCAAGATTTGCTTGATTGTCTCTCCAGGATTTCTCGTAAAAGCACCCAATAAATCATTCCGTGGCCCATGTGCGGTCTTACCAGCTCCCACAGATGTCCTCACCAATCCTGCAGTTTTTTTTGTAGAAGGAAGACTTGATTTACCTAGCCCAACCACGCCTCTACCTTTTTTAGTAGCCACAGCGATTGACTTTCCTTTTTTGGTGGTCCCCAAATCTCTTGCATGGACCACTAATTTTTTGTTTAATTCCTTCTCCAACTGATTCCCTACCTCGACGTCGTGGATAACGGTTAGATCCACTAATTGATTGCCATGCTTCTCTCCTTCCAATTCCGTTTCATTATCAATTAATGCTCCATATCTTGATCCCGAAACTGATGCATGGCCATTAACTGCCGCCGGAGAAACATCACTAGGGTTTGCAGGTCCTTTGTGGCCGCCGTTCTGCACCACCACCTGCTCCTTATTCCGCCGTGGTCGTCTTTGTTTTTGCACCACCATCCATAGACTTGGATCATGCGTCCCCACCTCACCTCCTGAGCGGTTGTCTCCTTCCTTCTCACCCTCTACTTCCACTGGCTTATCCGGGCAACCCTCTCGAAAGTGGCCAAATTTACCACAAGAGAGGCACAGAAGGTGTAACCCTTCATATTCCAACTTGTAATAACTCTCCCCCACCTCGCAAATAGCCAGTAGTGGCTTCAATAAGTCCACCTCCACACATATCCTTGCATATTTCCCTCTCTCTTGGTGCACCGTGTTCTTATCCACCTTCACAGTTTTCCCAATCTTATTGCCAATAAAACGAAGAATCTTGGGATCATAGTACTCAACCGGTATTCCTGATATTCTCACCCACACCGAAGCTCTCTCTATGGCAATGCTGGAAGGCTTGAAGTTCGGACTCCACTCTCTGACAGTAAGATAATGGTCATAGATCAACCAAGGCCCCTCCAACAAGGCATGCTGTTGATCCTCCCTATTAGAAAATCGGACAAGGAAGTAATCATTGCCCAAGTCTATCATGTTGATAATGCCACTCTTAACCCACATTTGCTTCAACCTGGTTTCTAGAGCCTTGTAACCAATCTTCCTTCCCAAGAGTTTCACAATAACACCATTCCTCCGTGGCCTGTGAATGCGCTTCTTCTCCTTCTCTGATAGCACAAATTTAGGGCACTCATATTTCCCTAGCATTTGTTCTATCACCTTCAACCCTTCAAACTCATCATCCTCCTCTCCACCAATCTCCTCCTCCGAATCCTCCTCCGAATCCGAGTCCTCCTTACCTTCCCCCACCACCGAATCTTTGTAACTCTTAGCATGCGTCTCTACTATTCCATTGTAGACCAGTGGCACAGATGACGTGCCCGTGAATGCATGGTTACCTTCCTTCACCTTTTTTGAGCTCCTAGCTTTCAAGTCTTCTTCCTCCTTCGAAGTTTCCCCCTGTTGTTGCGTGAACCCTAGCAGAGGGTTTGCAGCCGTCATCCTGAACACCGTCTTGTCTCATTTACGTAACATCTTGTATTTTACTATCTACTATATTCTATAAATTAAAGTTTTGTCACGTAGAATTATGCCACATGTCAACTCTAGAATCATTCATTTCCATCCAAAACCAATATTCATTTTTAATTATTTTTTAAGCAAATTTAATTCAAGTATTTTATTAATTATATAAATCAAGTTTTGATTTGAATCAAATCATAATATTATTATTTATCATATAATACTGATTAGTTTACTTAAATCAATTCAAATTAAACCATACCTAAAATATCACTCAATATTCTAGCAATATTTCATAATAAATGTCTTACTTTTGTTTGATAAATAATAAATGTCTTACTTAAGTAATATATTAAAATTGAAATTAAATCAAATTTAAATTCAAATGAACTAAAAATCATACCTAAAATATTATGTAATTTATAAATATTCATATCTTCATGTATTCAAAAGGCTATTTCATCAACCCTCTATATCTTTTCTCTTTGAGGTAGACTTCTACCATTTTTTTTATTTTCTTTGAATATGTTATTTACAATTTTTTCTCTAACAATTGGCATTAGAAAATTTGTTTGTTGATATTATTTTACAGTTTCTACATTTTCAGCTATTATAGTGACACAAAAGGCTCGAAGGAGGGCTTTTAGGGAAAAAATGAATTCTACTTTGGTATAAAAGTAAGGTTGAATTTTGTTTTTTGTATTTTTTTGTTTATTAGAGATTTTTCTTTTATTATTATTTAACTTTTCTCTCCAATTTTTAAGTTTCATTTTTTCATCATTTTCTCAAGATAAGCTTATATTTATCTTTTAAAAGTATTTTTAAAATTTTTAATATATATGACACTTGAAGTTTTTGTGCTAGCCTTTTTTTGCAGCCTTTATGTTTTTAAATGGGGCAAAAGACTTAAAAGAGCAATTTCTGGAAAGAAGAAAAAAAGTCTACTATAAAGAAAATAATAAAATAATCTGTTATACTGAAGCAAGGTCTTTCCTTCATCATCAATGTTATGTGATAATGTCATTTGTTTTAAAATTTGAAAAGTTTGTTATCGTTACAAAAATTGCTCTATATCTGTAAATAAAACAATCAATTAATAAATTTAAAAGTTTTTTTTATTGTGACAAAATTTTTTCGATATAAAACAATTAATTAATAAGTTAAAATGTTTTCATTATTATATAAGTTGTCAAACAAGTTGGTTAATTTCTCAAATAGTTATAGAATAGCATTTTTCCATAACATAGCCTTAAAGATAATCTCTCTATTTAAAATAATCATGATTACCAATTTTGATAGTATTGTTCATGTCTTTCATGCAAGGATGATTCGATTACGGGGATGCCTATTGCCTAATTCTACACTATCTTTAAATTTTAAATTACAAAATTTTTTATTGGGCATTGTATGTTTATTACAATTAAAGCAATGCAAAAAAATATCACCATTTTTTGTGTGTACAATAAATCATTATTCATCATAGTTTTAAATATATATTTCTCTCTCTTAAATTGTACCTTGACTCACATAGTCAAATATTTCTTCAATATCTTACTTTGTATTCAATTAAAAAAGTAATTTTCTGCCTTTATTTTTTTTGGCATTTATAAGAAGAATTATCATATAATCCTTCTTAACTTTTCTTAGAAATATTATTGTCTATTTTGTATGTCAAACGTGGTTTCACAACACCCAGGTCTCACCCCGTGCATCGCACGGGTCATCACACTAGTAATATATATACAATGTTGAGTTTATGAAAATTTTAGCGGGGACAAACTGTAAAATACATGGACAGAAACATTTTCTAAATAGTAATGTCTGTTTGTTTTCTTTTATTTTTCACTATATTGTAAAAATAATCAACGTAATTTGTCTACTTTTTATAATTTTCTTTTGACAACTTAAGAAACCTGAACTGAAGGATGCATGTTTATCGTAAGCATGGAATCAAACAGGAGCTGCAGCTAACTTTTGTTGACCTTCAAAACACAGGTAGAGAGAGAAGAATAAAAGGAGCCATTTTTCATGGGCTACGAGGTGCAAAAGATCATTGACTATATTGTAGGATATGGATTCCCACTTGAGCGAATCTCAACAAAAATTAGGTATCCTTGATTGATTGATTAACATAATCATTCAATTTTCAGTCAAAAAAATATACTCTATATAATCATTCAATTGGTAATAAGGTCTCAAAAGATAAGAACGATTACCATCATTCTTTTTTTCCATCCATCTTACTTTACTGGGAGATCGAAGATCACAATCAATTAGAAAAAGGTCAGAGCATAAATTGAGAATTAAACGCAATTTGTTTTCGTCCGGAGAGGCCACATACGTACATAACTCACGTGCCTTCTAGTCAACATCAAGCGTGGTATTATTTTTTTATTTTTTGCAATCTTTTTATTTCGCAATTAATTAATATAATTAATTGTGTACACTAATTAATTCAATTAATTATCTTATATGAAGTGGGAAAAGTTTCCCAACTTAAAACATAAATCGTGATGTTTATTACTCAATCTGTCTCATATTAAGTGTCGTTTAATGTATGTGTCTTAAAAAAGTCATTTACTCCCTCTGTTCCTTAATATATGACCCCTTTGATCATTTTACGCCCTTAAGAAAGTGAGTTTTATTAGTTATTATCATTAAATTTGTATAAAATGTGTACTATTTTTTCCAAATTATCTTTCTCATCTTCCAAGACTATTAAGAGAGAGAGAATTAATGCACCTTAGTATAAGGGGGTAATTTTATAAAAACAAAAATAAAAATAAAAATTAATGCACATTGGCTTTTTAGTATAAGGGGGTAATTTTATAAAAACAAAAATAAAAATAAAAATTAATGCACATTGGCTTTTGAAAAGAGTCTTATATTAAGGGACAGGAAAATTTTGTAAAAGGGTCTTATATTAAGGGACGAATGAAGTATTACAATTATAGGCAAGGTAAAATAATGTATGTCGATTAAAATGTGCTTAGTGCAGTAGAAGTTAGGTGGAAAGATCAATTAATATATATTAGTTGAGATACAAATAAATAAGGTATTATGGGAGAAAATAATTAATACACTCTCGATATTATAAAGTGACATAATTTGAGACATGCAAATATTCAAAACATAATACCAATGTTCTGAAAACCGGACCGGTCACTGAACCGGTGAAGGCACGAGTTCAAGGTTCAATAGTTCAACTGTGGTTGAACCGTGATTTAACCAGTGGTAATTAAATAATATTTTTTTATTTTTTAATATAGTATAATATACAATATTAAACAAAAAATAACAAAAAATTTATAACTTCATGACTTAATAAATTTAACTTCATGTTTCGCTAATAAGTTGTTTGGCTAGTTCCTGTTTCACGTTTTCTCCATGTGGACCCATTTAGAATGACAAGCATATAAAAAAATATGGTTGTCAAATAAAATAAGCATAAAGAATTAATTAAAGATGCACACCAAAGTAGCAAACAAAAGGCAAACATACTCAGGGAGCAAAGAAAATGAACGGTGTTGGTCGTGCTAGACATTAGCGCAAAAACAAAGCTACGTGCTGCGTCGAAACAACGAAAGTTGACATTGGGCTCTGCCGGAACAGAAAGGGAGCTCGGTTGAGTAGGAGAACATGAACAATGCTGGATGGGACAACGCAGTGGTGTGACCGCCAGACTTCAGTGATCTGCGCCGTGGAGAAAAGCTGTTATTTTAGGTTTTTTGGGCCTGACAAGCTGCGAAATAGTGACTCATTGATCGTGAGAGACGAGAGGAAGAGTTTGAGAGAAAGTGAGAAACTGAAATAAATCAAAAAAGACGTCGCTTTGAGGATTTAAAAAAAAGTTTAAGGAACTGGTTCCAACCGCATGACTGCCAGTTTTCACCGGTTTGGTCGGTTTCGCACCGGTTCTTCCGGTTCTATCCCAGTTCTCTGCAAAAACGGTTATGCGGTTCTGTTAAACCGGACTGCAGACCGGTTCCCGGTTGAACCGGTTCGACCGGCCGGTTCGGTCTGGTTTTCAGAACCATGCATAATACTTAATATGAGACATAGGGAGTATTGACTGAATCACTTCATTTGAACAACACAGTGTCCGAGGTTTAATTATTCCAACAACTATTTAGTGTGCACAATTTGTGAGCTATTCCATGCACTACTTGCAAATAGTGCGTAGATACACAAAATGGTAAATATAGTAGAATGTTCCTTCATCTTTTCACACCCCTCCCCAGCCCTTCGCCTCTACCCCTCCACAACCCCTCTCCCCACCTAGTTCCCCCCATCACCCCACCCCACCCTTTGTCGCCCCTAATCCCCTCCCATCCATTCTAACCCACCCAAGAGAGGGGGAGAAAGAGAAAGAGAGATTGTGTGAGAGGATGGAAGAAGAGGTGACTTCTTGGTCACACCCAGTGGCTAATTAGGCCATACAAAAACAAAGTAAAATCGTCAAGAAACATTGAGAGAGCAAGAGAGTGACCTCACCTACTCTGCCTTTCCCCACCCTTCTGTAGGGAAATAGCGCAATAACAGAGATTAAAAACGCAGCGGAAATTTAAACTTTCCCTTCCATGGATCCTTGCGAATGGTCATGACTCAGGGTTATATGAATTACCTCTTGTAGCGCAGATCGTTTGCAGACGAAAATTGGAATCGAGCACGAGCGTCGCACAGAAAACAACGCCTCTACGTAGTCCACACGAACAACCTTCGAATGGGAGCGGTCTCCGTCACAGTGCTAGCTGACGTACGGAACCAGTCACGATGCAAGTCACGATCTTTGAAACGGCTAGGGTTTTAATTTCGTGTTTTGACTTGATCTTAACGAGTCTATTTATAGACTTCACTTAAGATCGACCTAGCGCACCATAGCTACCGTGTGCTCTCGGCGCCTGATAACTTATCGTGTTCTGCGTCTTTCTTGACTCGCTATTTGGTGCATCGTAAGAATGCACCAGAATAAAATGAGTCTCACTCATTTATTTAATCTCCCATTAGCTTTGTTCTCATGTGTGTGACCTGTAGGTTCATGCGTTGGCAATAATATTAAATCACTATTTAATATTATAAGCGATGGCGGTGTCTAGCAACACATCATCGCTACCCAAGTAACGAGAATGTCGGTGTTGTGGCGTAACCTTTCCGTGATAATGATCATGTGTATAATTACCCTTTTGCCCTTATATCTATATTGAACACAAGGCATAGTATGTGTCACCCTTGTATAGTTCAATATTATATTCCTTGATGCCCGAGTAGACTTAGTAACAACAAATAAGATCAATATCTCATATTGACTTATTTCACATGGCCATGCATTTCTGATCATACTCTATCAAGGGGCCCACAGATATTACTCCTCAAGTTATGTAGGAGGGACAAATCCCATCTAGGTCACTCATGTCTCTTTGCATGACTCGTTGAGTGCCCAGGTTAGCAAACTTTATAATTGTCACATTCTGGACAATGTTTGACGGCAATAAAACACCCAACTCCTCATGTAGGGACCATAGTGGTTTCAGGTCTGAGGGTGGCATACACCACTATCACTATGAGAATAACTCATGACACTTACATAACACACTATGTAGTATTCTCATGGCGGGTCAATCCAGGACACAATTACCCTAACGTGTACCTATGTGGTGACTTGATATCTCATATCTATAACCTGTGAGATGAGGTTATCAGTCCACCCACATAATAGTCTTGATGCATTATTATTGTCCTTAATAATAATAATACTCGACTACGGATATTTAGAGTAAGTTCTTTAGTATCTCACAACCGAGTCGTCTACTCGATGTTCTATTGAAAACAAACTTTTACTCAAGGACTTTATTACGTTGAAACAAACATAATAACTGAAAATGCCTCATATAATAAATAAATGACATGATACAAAATATAAGTCCAAAGGAAAAACATTGGCCTCTAGGGCTTACACCAACACCTTCTCCCTAGCTGCCCCAACCTCCCGCCCTCTTCCCTACCCTCTCTCCCCACACCTCAACCTTTTCCCCCACCCTGTCTGCTCCCTTCCCTTCGCCAGACTCCTCCCTCAAACCTCTCCCCATCATTGTTCGCCCCACCCCTTTTCTTGTGATATACGCATTAAGCCATTGCACTTGCTTTTTCTCTAGTTAACACATTTCCCTTTCCCCTTTGTTTCTCTACCAATGCTTCAACCAATGTTGCATCTGATTAAAATATAGTCAGTGGAATTTCAAAATGTGGGGGGGGGGGATTCATTTGTCACTTTGTCATCTGGGTTTGGAATCTACTACAAGCAAAGTCACTAGAAAAGAGGCCATTTGGTGGTGTTTGGTTCCATTCAGAGCAAACTAACATGTATTTTGCATACTTTTGGAAGGGTCTTAGTGCTAGATCTAGCCCTATATATCTAGGAATAGTTCCTATTTTTCCTTGATAGGGAACTTTTGTGTTGGTTGTGAGAGACAATGGGCGTTGTCGTATGGGTCTCCACGTTGGTTAAAGAAGAGGGTAGGAGCAACAATTTACAAGGTGGTGGCAGAAATAGGGTGGCAACGGGAAAGGGCAGGGAGGGGGTTAATGCGGTGGGGGAACGGATTGTGGTGTCGAGGGAGAGCGAGCTAGGTTGGGGGAAATCAAGGAGAAGGGTGGGGGCAGAGGGGTGGGGGATGGGAAGGCAGAGGATGGGAGGAGGAGGCCGGGGTGGGGCTCTCATTGTCTGACCAATTTACTCTTTGACCAATCTTTCAATCTTAATCGTTGATTTAAAAATCCGTACATGATTCTTGTACTATGTCCATTGAAGCACCGACCATGCACAACTAAACTTCTTAAATTACCAAAATCATGATATTTATAAATTCAGTTGTTCATATTTAAATATTTTTCTCCTTAAAGCATTTGGATAAAAAATTGTAATACTTTTTATTAATACAAGTTCTAAGAAGTTGGGTCTCAGGGACTCATTAGGATTAGGAAAAGTCTCACGGTTCAAAGAGGGCTTACAGAGATACTTACATACTATCCACTAACTAGGTCTTCGCATTAATAGCGAGATTCGAACTGATTTTCCTATGGGACATGAGTCGTATCCTTACCAACCGGATCAATAGCATAAAAAAGGGGTAATGAAAGCACTAGTTTATAATATAATGTATTTTTGTTATTTGTTTTCCAACGCATATAGTCGATAATTTTATTATTCAATTTAATATGTTTTATGGAATTTAATTTCAATAAATTTGACTACTAAATCTTATAATGTTTGTTAGAAAATTTTATTTACTAAAGTGTTGATCTTCAATTGATTTATAAAAATATTAGTTGAATGTCATTGACGAGTCCTGCTATATATATTTTATGATAAATGGATAAGGGACATCACATAATTAGTGTACTTGAATAATGTTGCCTATTGTTTAATAGATCCATGATCGATAGATGGAACCGTTACAACTTTCAATGAAAGGGTATGGTTTGAACACTCGTGACTCTTCATAGAAATATACAAGTTAAATCAATGTAATCTTTCATGAAAGAGTAGATCTCCTCTCCACTTTCTCTATGAATATGCCTTCAGACATATGGTAGTGACCTTAATGTAATTGCATCTACCCCATCCAGATGAGAAAGAAGGAAAGAAATACAAAAGTAAGGGATCCTTTATTTTTTGTTCCCTCTTTTAATGTGGTCACTCTTTTATTTTTGTTCCAAAATGAGAGGCCAAATTGAAACCCAAAATAAAGATAAGAAACCAAAAGTATAATTTAGTCTTAAAACTAACATTGCTAATTAATTAATGATTTTAATAACTTATTTGTTTAATAATAATGTTTTGATTGATTTTGTGATTTTATTAATAATATTTGGACCGTTATATTTATCTAGCCCGTACGACCTCGTTAATAAACAAACCTTTTATTAACCTCAGACACTATGCTATAAGATCGGCCCAATTGGCTTCAGCCCACTGCTATTGTAAACCGATCTCTTTAACTTAGTGGCTGGGAGCGGTTAAGATCGGTGTGCCACGAGCGAGATAATTGCTCCACTGAGAAGCGACTTATAGGGAAAAGGGACCAGAATGAAAGGCTAACTCACTTTTTACACAAGAGACACATCCTAATCACAACCTCCATCTCGGAAAACTTCTCATCAAGAACATTTGGCGCCCACCATGGGGGGCTACACTCATTTACGACGATCTTACTGACAAGGTCGCAACCATGGCACGCCCAAGAACGCAGTGTAATCCCAACCCCGACGAACCTCCTAACAATCCTCCAGAATTGCCTCCTGTTGATCCTCCTCCTAACCCGCCAAATAATCCTCCAGTTGAAAACCCTGACTTGGTGGGTATACAGGTGGTGATAAACCAACTCCAACAACAAAATGCAGCCTTACAAGAGCAGATGCAGTCGATGCAACATAAAGTAGACGATGTTCCAGACCCCCAGTTGGACGACCCGCAACCTCTAACTCCAAAAATTATGGCCGCTCCTGTTCCTGAAAATTTCAAACCACCTCATTTGGAAACTTATGATGGTAAAGCCGACCCAAAAGAACACTTAGTGCCTGTTTGTTTTACGCCAAACGACCGTTTGCGGTAGAAATAATGGAGTTTAAAAATTTAATGGAAGTTTGGTTTACATTTTTGGTTGGCAGAATCTTGTTTGATGAAGTCAAACTCCATTTTGCAGACAACAACTCTCGCGTTGTTTTACCGTTTAGAAACTACCGTTTGTGTCTAGTGTGTGTGTGTTGCCATGTTGGGCCCACCTATATAACTCTAACTTTTAAAGTAAAATATAATATTTATTAATATATGTGTATCCTTTTAGGTAATTTTAACACCAAAAGTGATTCTACTTTATCAACCAAACACAAATCAATTCTTCTGAACTCACTTTTAAACTATCATTACCAAACACAAATCAATTTTTTTAAACTCAATTTTTTAAAAATCAATTTTTATAAACAAGATTCTTCACAATCTAGTCTATCAGAATCTAAAACAAATGGACCCTTAGTTGCCTTCAAAAACAGAACCATGATCATAGGCGCCTTAGAATCGCTGAAGTGCAAGTTGTTTGCTGGAACTTTAAAGTCCGCTGCTTTGCGTTGGTTCATGAATCTCCCTCGCCATTCCATCACCGGCTTTGAAGATTTCTCGAAAAAATTTGTCGCTCAGTTTCAAGCAAGTACACACAAGAAGGTCACTGCCACTAGCCTTTTCAACATTCGGCAGCGAAATGACGAAACATTGCGCGAGTATCTTGGTCGCTTTAATGATGCCACTATACATATCTTGAATCCAAATCAAGAAATGTTTGTTGAAGTATCTCGGACAATGGGACTCAGTTTGCTAGTGTTGCTGTGGTTGATTTTTGCAACAATCTTGGCATTCATAATTCCTTCACTTCTGTCGAACACCCCCAAGCCAATGGCCAAGCAGAGGCTGCAAATAAGATCATCCTTACCGGTCTTAAAAAGAAATTAAGTGACATAAAGGGAAGGTGGGCCGATCAGTTACATCAAGTCCTTTGGTCATATCATACAACCCCACACTCTTCAACAGGAGAGACGCCCTATAGAATGGTGTATGGATCCGATGCCATGATACCCGTCGAGCTAAGAGAACCTAGTTGGCGCAGAGATAGCTTTGAGGCTGACCTCAAAGATCAACAAAGGCGAGTTGACTTGGATCTCTTAGATGAAGTGAGAGATATCGCCCACATAAAGGAATATGCTGCTAAGTTGAGAGCTGCAAGAAAATATAATTCCAGGGTTATTCCAAGGGAGATGAAGGAGGGAGACCTGGTGCTCAAGAAGGTAATTCGTACTGATAGTGCTGGGAAATAGCCCCAAACTATGAGGGTCTTTTCAAAATTAAAGAAAAACTCAATGGGAGAGCTTATAAATTGGAAGAATTGGGTGGAAATTTGATTCTAAGGACTTGGAATGCAGCAAATCTCTGCCACTATTTCAGTTAAGTACATGTCTTTGTAATTTCAATAAAATGGCAGTGCACTCTTTTATCCTGAAAAGGAGTTTTTAATGAGGCCTGTCTTATCTTTTCATTTTCTCGTACTCATTATGAAACTATGTTTGTTCAAACCTTGTTAATGAATATGGGCGATGCACTCTTTTCTCCTGCAAAAGAGTTTTTAACGAGGCACGACAATTTTTAGTTCTTGGTTCTTTTTCTTACATACTTTGTTAGTTTAAATTAAAAAAGGAGCTATGAGTAGCCCACTCTCCGCAGGCGACCTCTCCATTATTCAGGCAGTTTTCAGGAAGTAAGACCTTTTATGAATGCAACCTATATTCACCTCTCCAGTATTCAATCAGTTTTCAGGAAGTAAGACCTTTTATGAAGGCGACCTATACTGACCTCTCCAATTTTAAGGCAGTTTTCAGGAAGTAAGACCTTTTATGAAGGTGACCTATACTGACCTCTCCAATATTAAGGCAGTTTTCAGGAAGTAAGTCCTTTTATGAAGGCGATCTATACTGACCTCTTTAGTTTCAGGAAGTAAGACCTTTTTAAAGGCGACCTGTGCTAACCTTTTTAGTTTCAGGAAGTAAGACCTTTTTAAAGGCGACCTATACTAACCTCTTTAGTTTCAGGAAATAAGACATTTTTAAAGGCGACCTGTGCTAATATCATCTTATTTATAATATCATCTTCATGACCTAGTTTTGTTACAAATTCATGAATTAGATCAATACAATCTACAAGTCTTTTGAAAGAAATAAAATTTTCCTGACTTATCATTTCTCAAAGAGGTACAAAAGAATGCAAAAGAACAGCTGATTTATCTTCTAAATTATTTTCTTCTCCAAATTTATCATTTCTCACATTAGGAATATTTGTTTCTAAACACTTCGCCTTTACTCGGCCTCGTGCTTGTGGGGCCGTGGACCGTTATGTTAAGGTCGTTGTAGTACCTCTTATGAGTTCGGCTTATTTCCTAATCACTTCGCCCTCAGTAGGCCTCGTGCTTGGGGGGCTGTGGATAGTTATGATGTTAATCACCTCGCCTTTAGCAAACCTCAACCTCGTGGGGCTGTGTACTTTCATCTTAAGGCCGCTACCGTCACATTAAGGTCGCCCATAATGATTCCTATGAGATTGGTCTTCTCCCTAATCACTTCGCCTTTATTAGGCCTCGTGCTTGTGGGGTTGTGTACTGTTATACTAAGGTCGCCTTTCGACTTGTTTGATAATCACTTCGCCCTTATTAGGCCTCGTGTTTGTGGGGCTGTGGACTGTTATATTTACCTAGCCCGTACGACCTCGTTAATAAGCAAACCTTTTATTAACCTCGGACACTATGCCTATAAGATCGGCCCAATTGGCTTCAGCCCACTCCTATTGTAAACCGACCTCTTTCACTTAGTGGCTGGGAGCGGTTAAGATTGGTGTGCCACGAGCGAGATAATTGCTCCACTGAGAAGCGACTTATAGGGAAAGAGGACTCAGAATGAAAGGCTAACTCACTTTTTACACAAGCGACACATCCTAATCGCAACCTCCATCTCAGTGAACTTCTCATCAAGAACAATATTATATTATTTTTATCTCCTTTACATTTTTTGTCGAAACTTATTTATCAATATAAAATACAAAAGTTATTATGTAATAAAGGGAGAACATAAGATATGAAGCAAATTTAAAATTGATATAGTTAATATATATATATATATATTAAAATTCCATAAAAAAATAAAACATATTGAAATGATAAGATTCGGTTAGAATTGGATTGTGTTTTTCTTGATGAATTAATTGGATTGTTTTTCATGATCGAATCCAAAAATCAATCCAATCCAGTCCCATCATTTTAGTTTTAGACTTTCAATTTTTTCTTCGATTTTTATTTAACTTATATTTGAATTGGGTCCATTTATAAATAGTCTTTACGTACAATATTGATGGGCTTAAATAGCAAGGTGCCCTATGAAGCATAGACACTGACACGGACACCGTACACGACACAGACACATGGATACTGGTAATGTCCAAAATATAGGACACCGCGACACTGATATATATACATTATTTACAAAAGATTTTAATAGAGAAACAAGATTTATATATTCATCATCATATAAGAAAAAACTTACTAAGTATTTTTTTTTACAAAAAATAAATTCTAAAACAAGATGATGAATTGTTGAACTATGTTTCACCTTTAATCCATCTATCTACTACCAAAAGCTAAAAAAAATCTCATTAATTTAAGACCTTTCATCTCCTAGTTGATCATCATGGATGAAAAAGAATTGAAAATTTTGGTACTAACCGTCATATCCCAGAGAATGTAAATGTCAGCTAGGCGTCGAAGTGTGTTCTCAAAGTGTCGGAGCCAAAAAAATATATTTTTATATTCCGACACTGGAATAGAGTGTCCTACATGTGTCGTCCGGGTGCCGTACGAGTGTCGGACACCGACACGTGTCAGACACCTAGACACACCTTTAACCTGAAGTGTCGATGCTTCACATATTGGTGCCTTACTTCCATCAGTTTTGCTAGTTCTAATGTTCTGTTTTGGGCGAGTCAAAAAATTGAAGATTATCATCATCATTCGCTTTCAAGTTTCACCTCTAACCTAATCAACCTAACTCCCTAAAGAAGAAAAGAATAATCTAAGCAAATAATTGGGCAATGCAATGCAGCGGTACATAGGAGGGCCACATACTAGTATCGGTTATTGCGGAGAATGGGGAACAAGATCTCTCAACTTCAACCATGTTGAAATTCTCAAGTACTAATCAATTGAACTTATTTCCAAGGTTCTATTAAGTTAGAAAATGACTTCTTCAATGCCAATAATCCAAGATATTCAGACAATACGGTTAAAAAAATTAGGATTATCTCGTATATTTTGGACGGGAAAGCTATGATTAGTTTAATTTTTTGTCGTTTTCTGCCTCCCACAATGATAGAGACCATAGCTAGGGATGGTGAGTTCTTGACATTGACTAGTCTCTTTAACGACCATTCTATTATTTCATTCACAACAAAGTAACTCCACGCCACAACTCATCCCATGTTATTTGAACAGTCTTTTCTAAAAGGGTAAAAAGCTTTTTCATCCTAGTTTTTCTACTACGTGACAAATTTTGATTCGGCACGCGTATTTGAATATTGTCAATCCTTTGCATTTTGTTTGGTATGATGAAGCATACCATGCACTCATGCCCTCTTTCCTTCCTTGATTCCTCTCGCTTCCTCGCTCTTTATATAATATCCCTCATAAACATATTTTTCTGGCTTGCCATTGAAAAATCCACACACACCAAATTGCAAAAACTTAAAATGGAATGATAAATTAATATTACCGGTAGTCGTGTAACTTATGGTGTATTTGGGTATTAAAATATAATTAACTGCTTATTGGATAAGTGTTTATATGATAAACATTTATGTATAGGGCCGGTCTAACACCCGTTGTTGAGGCAAAAAACAAACTCTAAGTAGAGGCCTAAAAATATTCTTAAATAGTTTTTTTTATTGGGCTTTGTTGATTTTTTAGGATAGATATTTACCATAATAAAATGTTCAAAAAATAATAATAAAATTAATCATATTGGGATTTGATCCAACAATCACAAGGTAAAAAATATTATGCTGTACCATTTGAGCTAGACAGGCTTGTTATAATCTAGAGGAATTTGGTCATTTATATTAAGCAAAAATAAAAATTTTGTAGCATTTTTTGTCAAAAATTTTGAGGTCTAAAACCCTTACTTTACGTGTTTGGGCCTTGGGCCAGCCCAATTTATGTATAGGCTATTTGTATATCGGAAAATGAAATAAGATCAAACTATTTTCATTTAAGCTAGTATTTTTTATATGCTATTATGGTGAGATTATTGAAATAACCTGAAAACTGTTTATAACATTTTACAGACTATTTTTATAAATTCATCAAAACACTTACATAAATGCTTGTCATAAAAAAAAAATCTAATAAGTTGTAAATAAGATATTCCAAACTTATTGTAATGTTACTTAGTTTCATTAAGAAATCTCAATGAGTTCCAAGATTACATTTCTTATATTTTCGGGGGATGTATGTTATATAAAATAAAACTATACAGGAACACGTGGAAGCAATCAGTAGGAGGAATTTTGATTATAATTAAATTGTTTTCCCTTTTACTGGGGCCAGCTTGCTGCTATATTATACCGAATGCTGAAATATATTCTTCAATATTTTTTCTAATTACCATGAAATATATTGCTGGCAATTATATGCATATTATTATTTGAGAACTTAGAAGAAGATATATATGAGAAATGATATGAATCTACCAAGTTCCATCAAATTGTGTGGTACAGAAAGTAGTTAACAGGTGACATAATTTGTTATAGTTGTTTAAGAGCTGGGACCATACATAACTACAACTCTCAAATCTCCCTCCACCACCACACGCTAAATAAAAAGGAAATTAAAAAAAAACAAAAATTATGAAAAGGAAGGATGTCATAAATTAAAGCTGTAGCTTCGAGTTATCAATTTCACCTGTTGATTTGTGCAGCATTTATCATGGTACCGTGAAGCTTTTCTGTTGATTGAAGGCCAGTGTGGTCCATAAGGTCGAAGCCTGAAATGGACTGAATGGCTATGATTCATGGACTACGCTACTTTTGAACATATTGATGGACCACTTCAAAAGAGGACCACTCGTTCAAGGACTAAAATGTCCAAATCTCATTGCCTTTGTCTATTGGGGGACCAATTGCCGCTGGTGACATTGACTTCTTTTTGCACCTGCACAAGATTCTTATCGATCCTATTTTAATTAATGCCCAACTTATCCCAGAATGACAATATTACAACTTATGTTCATCTATTTAATTTCTATCTTACTTGCTTGAGTAGCCCAAGTATTATTATTTTTCTTCTTCTTAGGGCATGCATCTATTTTCTTATCTAGCACATCAACAAATTTCATTTTCCTTCACTCAACTCTCAATGAAGTGGGTCACTGCCAGGTCTATTAATATTTAATAAGCATTCATATTTTTCAAGCTCCTCACACATCTCTTTCTTTATCCTTATTTTTCCTCCTTAAATTTTGTCCAATGAAGTGGTGATAACTGATAACGACGAGGAGCACAATGTGTAGCCTCTGGACAGGGTATTATAGTGTTCATCTCCATACCCGCGTTTAAAAAAATATTCGTACCCAGACTGTGACTGCACAAGCAAGAAGACTTTAAGATACTGCATTCGCACTGCATTCTAGGTACTTAAGTACACTGCACTGCCCATTACCCGCATTTTCACTATAAAAGAAAAATAAATAACAAAAAAAATATTATAACAATTAAAAAACGATCCAAAAATCTTTTAAATCTGCTCATAATACATTACAAATCAAAGTAAAGTATTTAATTAAATAAAAATATCTAAAACATAAAAAATAAGTAAATATTGTAATAAACATCCAAAACAATAAATTCATAAACTTATATACTTAATTACGAATAAAAATGGACCTTTTTTCAAAAAAAAAAATTCATAAATTCATAAAGAACAATTAAATTAATAAAATGGACACTTTTTTCCCCCAAAATAAAAACACCTGAACTTGATTAAAAATTTATATGTAATTACATGTTTGTGTGTGTGTCTATATATATGTGCGGGACGGGGTGGGCACTCTAGTGCCCCTATCCGCACCCGTGTCCACTCAGATTTGTGGGTAGTTGCCTAGACCCGAGCCCATACCCATAAGCGGGTTTTTATCTTGCCCATTGTAGATATTTTTTATGGGTACTCAATGAGTTTGGGTCCAATTGCCATCTCTAACGTCATTGTACTCAACATGGTAGCAAATACCGGGAATATCTATATATAGCTCAAATAACCGATTGCATATGCCATTAATTACTTTATCAGTTAAACAAGAAATCCATCTACCAAAATAAGCGCCAAACTCTATTCTTGTTCCAGAAAACAAATCATGATTTATTTCGTTAGTAAAAAGCATTTTTTGTGTAAGAAAATTATTTGCGATGATATATAATTTTATACGTATTAAAATTAATATCTTAATTAATTTCATTGGTAATAGTTTTCATTACATAATTATCTCATTTGCAAAGATCAAAAAAAAAATTATCTCCTTTGCAATTATTTACCTATCCACAAGTATATATACCCAGTTGTGAAAATCAACTAACGACTGGGCCTATGTAGGTCCATTAAGTTTATTTTAATTTTTCAGGGGATGGCTTCCAGCACCCCACTTGTTTGCTGCCAGCACCCCCCCACTGCCTTTAACGATTATCAAAGACATAAAAGTCCCTCACCCTAATTTACTCTAACAGTTCATTACCCAAACGAACTTCTCTGCACCCCCTTTACTCTCCACTCCCAAACGCGCCAGAAGAGCAGCAATCGCGCCGGAAGAGCAGGACGGCAGCACCCATCCACGCCGGAAGAGCAGCACCTCCACATCGGAAGAACAACACCCTTCCACGGCGCCTCATCCCCAAAATCCTTCCACGCTGTCGCGGAACCCAACCCCAACATCAACCATCGTAGCATGCTACCAATACAAGCCAGCGCGCCGTCACATCACCCCTGCCTCCACACCACCGCGTCGTGACAGCCATTACCAAGTGCAGGTCAGTTTTTTTTTCCCGCAGAATTATAGGCTTCAGGCAATTAAGAAACCGAAAGCTATTAAAAAAACGTTGTGTGGGGTATATGTATGCTACCGGCATTTCAATTGCCAAAACGTGTTCAATCAGTTTTTAAACTAGCCTTCGGCAATTGAGTTGCCGGATATGTAAAAGATTTTTCCCTACCGGCAACTCAATAACCGGAACTCAATTAAAAACCTATGAAATACCTTCCAGCAATTTAATTACCGATTGTGTAAAATGCTTTACACGTCTGTCAACTCAGTTGTCAGAATATAATTGAAAACTTTTCCGATTTTTAATTTTGCAAATTTTTATATACAATTATTTGATTGTGTAATTTTTATACGTGTGTAGATATGGAAAGAAATAAAGAAGTTAGGAAGAGGCCGACGACATCGTTGCATAAACAGTGCCAAGCTACGCAGCAGCCTGAGAATGTTGACTGCCAGGAGCCTATAGTAGAGACTCAGATTCCACTACCACCACCCTTGGTGTCTGCACCCCAAGTCCAAGGACCATTTCCAGGAGGTCCTGAAGACACCTCACTCCTGAGTACCTTTGCTGATCACATTGCTCTTCGGTTGTGGACTGGAGTTGAGGAGGTAATATACTGTGCATTTGTTGTAATTTGATTTAATTGTTGAATGAACATAACAATTGTTTTGTTGGTTTCAGGATCGCGGATCGCTTAAAGTGATCAACCATGGTCCAAGGGTTTTGGAAATTGGAGAACCTGTAAATGCTATTATGCAGACAACGATTCGTTCTAAGCTCCTCCCACTGATGGACTGCACGTACAAGCTATTGGACAAGGGCATCTTGTCAACATTTGTTGAGAGGTGGCATTGAGACACCTACAGCTTCAATTTTCCTGTAGGGGAGATGACAGTCACTCTTGACGATGTATCCAATTTACTTCACCTTCCGATCAGTGGTAACTTCTTCACGCCGCCTCTGGTTGATAGAGACAATGCAGTTGGTTTATTGCATGACCTATTGGGGATGAATTATGAAGCCTGTTTGGATGAGGTAAAAGCCTGCAGGGGTGCCCATGTGCGTCTATCGACTTTGCGCGAGATATATGAAGATAAGCTTGAGAAAGGGCAGGTTGAGAGGGCAGCCAGGACATATCTGATGTATCTTGTCGGTGGTACTATCTTTACTGATAAGAGCAATAGATACACTGATGTGGCGTATCTGGAGGCATTTCGAGACTTGGACAGTTGCGGTAATTATGCCTGGTGTTGCTGCTTTAGTGCATCTATATGAGCACCTTTGTGATGCCAGTTTTCACGAGACCAACCAGATGGCATCTTACCTGTGCCTCTTACAGTTGCCGGAAGCATATGTTTCCAAAATCAAGATATGTTCCGGTAACTCAATTACCATAATACATTTTCAACAGCTTCCGGTAACTAGTCTACGAAATATATTAAAAGTGTATTCCGGCAACTGAATTGTCACAACACATACAGACTGCGAAAAAAAACCCAGAATTGCGAAAACAAAGTTAAGTACCTCTGGTGGCCGCAGTGTTGGTCACAGTGGCCCCGGGGGAGGTGTTCCGGTGTTGGGGGTGGAGGGCTGGTGGCTCCGGTGAGTATTCTGGTGGTGGGGTGGTGGAGGAGGGATGAGAGGAAGGAAGAAGAGATGGGAGGGAAAAGAAGATTTTAAGTGAGTGGGGTTATTTTGGGGAGGTGCTGGCAGTGGAGGGGTAGTGCTCCAGTGAGTTTTCCGGTGTTGGGGTGGTGGAGGAGGGATGGGACGGAAAAGGAAGAAGAGATGGGAGGGAGAAAAAGACAAATTTGGGTTTTAAGTGAGTGGGGGTATTTTGGGTTTTTCAAAATTTTTAGAGGAATGGAGGGTGTGGCCAGCAAACAAGTGGGGTGCAGGAAGCAATGACCTTTTTCAGGCCTAGATAAGTCCTTTGGGTATAAAAGACCTGGCCTAGAAAGAGATCGCAGCAAAAGCTTCATGGACAATTG
This sequence comes from Calophaca sinica, assembly GCA_037113605.1. NCBI lineage: Eukaryota > Viridiplantae > Streptophyta > Magnoliopsida > Fabales > Fabaceae > Calophaca > Calophaca sinica. Next base: position 25,568,286 of record CM073730.1, on the reverse strand, counting down.
TCCAATTGAGCATGATGTTATCGTTAATTATTATTTTCTGGGTAAGATGGGATTATTTTTTTACATCTTTAGAAAAGAAAAGAATTGAGGAGGGAAAGAACTGAATTGCAGTTGGTGATGGTGACAGTATTATTGGAATAAGAGGGGGACAACATTATGTGAAGCATGTTGTATTCTGACACAGGATGTTGTTGCCGTGACCGTGATGAAGAATGTGCCAAAAATGCTAATATGAGGCTCGTACTCACCGACTGTTCTTACTTACATCTTGCATTGTCTGTCACTCAATCGAATCTGTTCGGTTGTTGTATAAGTTTGGCTTATGTTCTTGTTTCTTAACGTCCACCAAAATTACTGTGATAGTGATACCATATTATGATTATTATAGGGGCATGTTATAATCGGGAAATATCATAGGAGACCCGTGCTCGTGCTCAGTACGAGTGGGAGTAAATCATCATAATTTTTTTGTATACAAGATGGAGATATTGTCACATAACACAACATGAATAACCAAATTAAGTTTAATTAGTTTTCTTAAATAGAAGAAGATAATAGAATATAGAGATGTTATCACGTGGCGCAACGTGGAAAATCAAACTAAATGTAAATAGATAATACATCATCTGAAAGACATCTAAATTTTAGAGCAGGTAAATTGCAACGAACCAACACTCAAAAAAGAAAGCAGTGATGGGAAAGGACTCACAAGAAGCCTTAGTGAAATGGGGGAGTAGATTCTCTCTAGTCAATTTCTCCAGTTGCATCTCCACCATTCATCAAAAAGGGGAGTTCTCTCGCCTTTTTGTCGTGGCTAGGGTTGGGTTCTATGGAGGCAATCTAGGGTTTCTTCGAAGTTGTGTTTACTTTTAACTCGTGTACTTGCTTTGACTTTCTCTCGTTTAGTTTAACTAGGGTAGTGATCCGGTGCAACTCGGTTTATGCTTGTCTACCATGTTTTGTGAGTTGTGCAAACCAGACTGATTTGTTGGGCTTGATGGCCCATGGTTCTATTGTTTGTTAATGAATGAGAGCATATTCCATCTACCAAAAAAAGGGGATAGGTTGTTTAAGGGTGGAGATGCATCATCCGGAGAAAACACGAGAGAAAAAAATGAGGGGGAATACATTCATGTGAAATGGATAGCACCCTTACATTGAAAGGACAGCAAGAAGAAGTAAATCTTATCCGACGAGGTGAACTTGATTACATTCGTTAGACATCATAAGTAAATCATATCTGACTAGGTGAACTTGATTATATTCGTTAGACATCATAAATCTCAATCATGTATGATGTATTAATAATAAAAGGATATCATGTATTAATATTAATGATTAAAAGGAAGCCACAATCCTAGAATTAATTGGAAGTAGCAGATTCAGCGACTTTCCCAATGAAGACACTACTAACACTAATCAGCCAAAACTTAAAATGTACTTATCCTAAGAATAAAACTTAGGTAAAGTTTCATACACACTGTTCGTATTGAAAATATAAGATAATTGCCAAGAACTACCTTTAAGTGCATCTCAACTGATGCATCGTGTGAAACATATCTAAGTGGTTTGCACCCGTTCTAGATAATAACAGTATAAACACTGTGTATGGAACTTAACCTAAGTTTTATCCTTATCCTAATTCCAAGAATCGCATTCCGACTATTTTAGTTTGCCTAATTTATTCATCTTTCATTTGGGGATTATTAGGCAATAATACTAGTTTCAATTCTCTTGTAACTTGATCTTCCACATCTTTCAATATTTACGTCAATTAGAGTATGATAGTCAAATAATGATTTCGGTTAATACAATTAGTAGTTCTTTTTGTTGATTCTTTTAGTTCTTTTATTTCAGTTAGTTCAAGCACCGTATCTGACTTGTATATAAGCTCCTCTCACAGTTAATAAAAGTAGTTCACTCATTTCTGCCAAACATCCACCTTTCTCTTTTATCCTTCTTTATTGTTGAAGCTTCTTTGATAGCATATTCATTTTTAAACAATAAAGTAGAATAGACTATCACCAATCCTTCACAAAATCCTTCTAATATATATTACTTGCATCCAGGTGACTTGCGCATAAAATTACTGATATGCACACATGCTAAATTACAGCTGAATTTTAGTGCCCGGATTAACGACTCTTAACAGTTACCACCTGAATTTGTTGCGCATAATATATGTTTATTTATACCTATTCCCTTATGTATTGATGAAGTTTCAACAAAGACTTGAGAGCAAAATTTGAACTGGTAAAGTTATGGGATTTCTTTGAGAGCTAGCTATGTAGCAAAAAAAGCAGGTACATTCCCCAAAACCAAAGGCATCAAACAGAAACAATTGGAAAGCTCACAAACCAATCGCAACTAAGGTTGTCTACAAACTCATGGCCAAAAAAGAGAAGTTGGTCTACAAACTGGCACGCGAAAAAACACAACATAAATTCCATGTTGGTTTAAATATAATGCACACAAACAACCATATATACAATGGAGAAGGGGAAGACTTTGAAGCCTAGTTGGACTAAAGAGAAAAGCAGAAAATATACTGCCAATATCAGACCTGCCAATTCCAACCAGCTAACACCTGCCAACAAGTAAAATCAGCAACTTCGTAAGCCTTAATAGCTACAAAGTCCCTAAATTTGAACCTAATACTATTTGTTAATTGTAAGGTTGAGCCCTTGTCACAAATAAACCCAGTAAAATTTTCTTTTACATTATGGTAGTTCCAATGACATTATAACAAGAGAAATGTTATTTGAACATTAAAAATCAACATCAAAATCCATGATGTTAATGCAGTTCGTAAACGTGGTTAATGAAATTTTGGCTTTGGTTAATTAATGGATATACCAATGTGTCACAACTCATTAACCATGATTTTAAACGTCATCAACCACAATTTTCAGGTTTTCAAATATATATATAGTAGAATATATTGAACACCTGAAAATCGTGATTAATAAAGTTTAGTTGATGGTTAATAAGTTACGATACCTTGATATATCCATTTACCAATCTCGACACTTCATTAGCCACGTTTTTGAATTACATTAACCATGGATTTTGTTGTTGATATTTGATGTTCAAATAACATGACCGTTATAACAATTCAATCACAATTCATAAGTTTCATATAGACATTTTTAAACCAACTGTTACAGAGCAGGCAGAGCATTGAGATTTAAACAAAATGAAAATTTCACACTCTAGACATACTTTTTAATTGTTAAACCGAATCAACATCTTCCAGGTTAAAATAATAGAACATTGACTCTTGATAAGTATTTTTTTTTTTTTTGGTAGACTAACTGATATTATTCTGTTAGCACCAAGAATACCTGCCTGTCCATGCCGGCAATCATTCACAAGCAATCTTGGTGTCAAAGCTGCTAAGGCATATTGCAAATGCTTCAAAGGCAGAGATTGGATACAGGTAATCCATTGTGAATACATCCTTTCCAACTTTTCCAAACTGTAGAATAACATTTTCCTGAGCCTGCTCGGAAACTCCATTTTTAGGAGAAGCAACCAGTTGGAAATTTTTAACTGAAGCAACCGTCACACGTCCATTGAAGTTAAGACACCAGCATTGGAGTTGTTCATGCCACCTAGGGGACTTGTTTCTTAACACCAGCATTCCCTCGTTTTGACTAGTCAAAGGTACTGATTGGAGATTCTCCGTGCGAGTTGATTTTGATCTGAAGAATGGGATAGATGGAGAAGCTTCCATTCTGCTATGAAGAAATTGAGTCTGTGTTGGGGCCAGACCTCCAGGTTCAACAGCTGAGGCAGGGATGGCATCCATAGTACATTGCATTATCCTAGGGCCCCTGTTAACATTTTGTTAACTAACTTTTAGTTATTCTAAATAAGAATTCGACATAATAACCGAGCAATAGAGCCGAATCTTGAAAGCAAAGCGGGGAACGATCAATAACATAGAAAAAATCACCAAAGATTTTCATCCGATGATTTCCAGATGACATAATTCTCTTTACCCAAAAGAGAGACATTTTAGTAACAATATTATTACCTGGAGCCCAAAACATTCAGATCATATGAGACATGCACAATGGGGTAGTTGCCTGCAGGAACTCTTGGAGACACTTGCTTGAGACTAATTAGCCTGGTGGAACGAGACTTTGCAACTTTGGCTCCATAAATTGGAGGATGTGCATCATACACAGTGAATTTGGTGCCCAGAAAGTTTGATCTATTACCAATGAAAAAAAAAGTGATTTCAGACCTAGAAGATATTGATTAACAAGTCATGTCATATATTGGCTAAAATACCTCAACTTCCCAATATAGGTGCTACTCCCTCTTGATACATCATCGTAGTTCAGAGAAATGATATAGTCGGTGTGGGTTGCACGTCGACACTTGCGTGCAGCTAGAAGGAACTTGCCATCGTCAGTTGAGGCTGCAAAAAATAAATTAACATCACAAGTGCATCAAAGGACGTGGAGAAAAAGAGAAGGGAGATCTTTTCTGAATATTATACCAGTTCAAGCTACAAGGTAAAAAGAATGAATACTAATCCAACCCATGTGTCACAGAGTTTAAAAAGCATTGTACCACACAGAGTAAATTTAAATCTCTGGTAGCACTCACCTTGGTTCACACCGAGAAACAGATAATATATTTGGTTACTACGATTTCGTTTAATATAGCACTGAAGAAGAGAGTCCTTTGGACCAGGCTGCATGATGAAAATAATAAGTCAATTATGGCTCGGGAAGAGTAATGACCTTCCATCATGAATTAAGAACTTTGTAATACTAGGAACAAAATTTTCAGATATAGCAGATCATATTTCTAATTGGAGTACATGCAAAGCAATTTTCACACCTTTAACAACTAGAATAGTAAATAATACTATTTTTTTCCTACTAATATTACAGTATACAGCCAATCCTAATGTTTCAATGTAGATCTGTTTGTGTTTCCTTTGTGTGATAAGAAAGAAACTGGAAATACTTCCGTACTCAAGCTCAGAAGTTATAGTTAAGTTCGTTTTCCTAGTTGAACGAAAGTTGAGAAAGATGTAAAAAATGTATATTCAGCACTGCACACATAACACAACTTTTGCATCTTAATAGGAAAAATTGTATCAAAATCTATGGAACTCGTATAATCAAAACCACTAAAGTATCGTTTAGACTACTACTGGCGCTTCCAATTAGGATGCATAACATTCTCTCTTAGGGGGGAAGGTTGACTTAGCCTGCCTCTCCCATCATGACTTTCATTCATGAAGGACAAAAAAAGCAATGATGATCAGAAGAGTCTTGGTCACTAGAAAGTGTTTAAGAGGAGAAGGAGGGGCTTTCTTAGCCCTGAAAACAACCTTTTCGTAGTTCTTGCGTTGTCGTACCCATATCCGATACCAATACCCGTACGATACTCCTAGATACGTATCCAAGGATTATCCTCCAAATTTTTTATTTTTAAAATAAAATATTGACCGATACGTTTGGGATACCTCTTCGACACTTTGCAACACAGCTCCAAAAATTTGTCTCAAAGTTTTTTGTAGAGCCTTGTTCTTCATCATGTTGTGAGCACAATTGGAGTACATATTCCTTTATTTATTCTTTGAGGATATATAAAAAAAGAGAGACATGGTTGCAGGATATTAGTGGGAGATGTACATTATCCATTTGACGATGGTGGTGACCGACTTCATGAATTGGTAGAGTTGTCTCTTGGTGAATTAGACTTAGAAGCTATGTTTTTTGGATAATGAGAATCGGGAGACGAAAATGATACAATTAGTACTAGACAGTAAATAGTAAGCAATTGAATAGAGTCAAGACTAATTTTAAATAGGACTAATGATATTGTGTGACATTTTGACACTGGTTACGGGAAAAAATAGTAAGCAATTGAATAGAGTCAAGACTTATTTTAAATAGGACTAATGACATTGTGTGACATTTTGACACTGGTTACGGGAAAAAAAAACATTTATGACATATTTACAAGGAAAAGAATATATTTTTTGACATGGACAAGAGACAGATATATCTCTATGCTTTTTTGTTATGATCGCAAGTATTTTTTTTATAAGTTGTGATCATCATATATATATATATATATATATATATATATATATATATATATATATATATATATATATATATATATAAAGAAAATAACAATGTCGCTTTACAAATATTATGCATTTATGTAAAATATGCATATTTTTCATAAATTTGTCTTAACGTATCTAGACCGCATCGTATCTTTGGTTTTTATGAATTCCCATATCCTCATATTTGTGCCGTATTGTACCCAAGTCGTATCAAGTATTCGGGCTTCATAGATCAAAACTCAATACCTATTTCGAGCTTAAACTGTTGAGCTGTACATATTTTCACCATTAGTATAAAAAAATGATGAATTGTCAATATTTCATTTTTATGATTTATGCACATTCACCATGAGTACACTAAAACATTTTTTTATTCACCATGAGTATACATTTTTTGACATGAGCAACTCAATTTGCACACCACTTCTGCACGTTTCCTTATCACCTCTATCACATTCAATCTTGTTGGTATATCTCACTTAAACATTTCATTTTTTAATAGAAAAATAATAACATGAAGAGTTGTTAAAAATAAAATAAAAAGGCAGGCATCGGTGGTGTAAATACTATCATTCTTTTCACAGGACACCAATGTCACTAATCACAAGGAAGCCAATTGAAGAAGACAACTTCCATATTTTATAAATTTATAACTTATTACCGAACAATTTCATTTATAAAGTACTCCAAGGCCAACAATTGTTCATGCTCTCTCACTAACTCACTCTTTTGGGGTGAGGTCTGGGTTGGGAATTCACCTCACCAATGCACAACCAAAGTAATAACCCATCACTCAATCATGCCTTACCAACAAATATGGCTTTTATTGATTGTAGTTTCTTCAATGTAAGAGCAGCAGCAAACAGTAAACAACTTTTGTAAAACAATGTAACTCATCAACCTTCCCAAAATGAAGTATAGTCATAATAAGATCACACATACTAAGTGAAGAATATAAGCATATTACTGTCAAGAAAACCAAACTACTTCGGCTCAAAATGATGTCTAGTCAATCACAAAGCTATATAAGCTCAACTCAATCAAGAGGCTATAAGTCTATAACAAAAGAAACAATAGCAAGTTTGCAGCTGAATGCTTGAATTGAATTGAATTGAATTGAATTGAATTGACAAAATAGTCATATACCACAATAGTCATTTACCACATGAATCTAAGCATAGAGCAAAGATACCTGCTTTAAGGAGATAGGGAATGTCAGCTTGCTGGATATTTGAGGACATTTGACAATTTCCTTCATGATTTCTCTCCAACTGCGGCAAACACCGGCGCAGGCGACCACGTATTTTCGGGTAGGCCAGGTATCTTCAGATGCCTCTATCCTCATGAGCACATCCCTCAAGAGCTCTTGGGGCATGTTAGCCCAACAACTCTGCTTCAAACCATCAACCACCAACGAACTATCATCGTGGACAACAACATTAACATCACTGTGTGACTGTGACCTCGATCTCATACCATACCCAAACTTCACCTCAAATCCCTTCCTATCCAGAATGATACTCCTAAAAGACATAGTCAACCCCCTTTCTTCTAAACCCCAGAGCTGATAGACAAATAAAAAGCTAAAAACATGGGAAAGGTTGAAACTTTTCGTTTTGTCAACGAAACTGAGCACTGGGGTACCCAGAGTGACATACCCACATTTTAGCTTCGATTAGGCAGAATTTTGCAAAGAAAATTGAAGGAATGTAAAATTAACTAGACAGGAAGGGAAGTTGGAGTTAAAGGGCATGAATCCCCTTTCCTTCTTCTGACAGGACCATGTCCACATACAATTGAGGTGGGGGTTGAACCCCTGAGATCAGAATGTGCAAGTACAAAGAAACAGGTAAAGTAAAGTGAGAAAGGAAAATGGGTAGCGAGGAATGTAAGGGAAGGGGGTGGGCTGGTTGGGACTTATCCAATGGGTTTGGTGCCAACCAAGCATCTATCTACCCGGCTTTGTTACAGTGGCTCCTGATTTATGGATTTACGTTGTTTGATCTTCAAACATGAGAATTTTTCTGACCAAAATTAAAAAACATGAGAATTTCAACTGTCCAAAAATTCTATTGTAATTATAATGATACCCAAAAAGATATTATTGTTTTGTGTTTTATTTCCTTTCTTTTCCATCTTTTCAGTAATTTACTTGAATTTTTATTTCAATCCATCTCACGTAGTTAGACTTTAATTTTAATTCATCTCAAGTATGTGACCATGTAAGGGCTAATAAAAGCTTAATGAATAGCAGCAATATATAGGAAGGTATCATCCGAGCAATTCTCGCGGAAGTTGCTTATTGAGTTCTTAAGCTTAAGGAATTGTTCCTTACTGGTTCCAAGAGGTGGTTAAGTTTTTTTTTAAACAGTAAAAACGAATATATATATATATATTAATGTAATAAGAATACTTAAGGGATATTCCAACTCATTACATTAAGTATAAAGGGATACTCAAACCTATCCTACTGAGTACAAAGGGGTGATTAAGTTTAAGGATCGTTCTTTATAAAAGCAATTGTTTCTTGAGATTAAAAATGAATTTTGCATTCAAATCTCAATAATTGAAAGAAAAGGAAAAAAATCTGAGACAGAATCAATTGTGTTCTTTGAAACAAAATAAAGAACAAAAAAAATCTGAAGATTCAAAACCCAAAACCGAAGAATCATGGGGAAAAAAAGAAGCGTCATCAAACAAATCACAACCCAAACCCATGGTTGCCTATGTTTTCCCTTTTGATTCCCATCCATGGTTGTAAATGGTTCGGTCTGATCCATTGTCTCTGCTTGCCTGTGGAATCGACAGGCCAGAATGGAATACACCTTCTACTTGCGCTGCAACACAATAGATGTTGCATGTTAGTAGTGGCGAGTTTAGATATGAGGGTCGGGAGAGAGTTATATCAGAGGGAGAAGATGAAATCCAATGGAAGAAGAGCTTATTTATGGCCAAAAGAGGAATATGGGAGAAGGAGTGTAGGGTAGGACTCGAGGGAGGGGGTTGGGGTAGGTAGAGGGGAGGGTTGATGAGGAAGGCATGAGGGGATAGATATCTAAGATACAGGGAGAAGAGAGTTAAGCAAGGATGGGAAGGAATCTTCTAAATTGGGATAGCGGGATGGGAGGGAGAATATAGAGGAAAGTTGAAGAGAAATAGAAGGAAAGAGATTAGGGGAAGAGAGAGTGTGGAAAGTGAGTTGAAAATGAAATATTCATGGGACTCACTGTCAGGGTTCTTAAAATAGGGCACTGTTGGAGTTAAATATAATTGAAGTTTCTAAAACTTATATGGCCAATAAGGTCCCATTGAATATGAGTTAAGCAACTCCAAAATGAGTACGATTGGTCTTATCATCCAAGTTTGGGATTCAACTTAACTTGACAATGAATAATATTATCATGGATTCTAGTTTCTTTATCCAAACATCTCAATTTAACACAAAATTATGAAAATGTCACGTTCGTATAACTTAATATTTTGATATTTGATATTCGTGAAGATTTATTAAAATAAATGAGACCAATACTTTATGTTAATGTATTTTTTGGTAATTTTATAGGGAAAAAAGCACTTGTACATGGTTGTATCCAAACAAATTAAAATTCAGTTTTTTTTTTAAAAAAGTGATTTTTATGATGGTAAACAAACACAAAATAGCTTCTGCTTTTCTTAAAAATCTCTACAAAATAATCTCTAAATTATTGAATGTTAAAATCACTTCTTCTTTAATCCGTAATAAACAGGCCCTAAATCTATATAGTTTAAAATAATTTAAAAGTTTTCTATAAGAATTTATTTTATATGTACCGTCAGTATAAATATACTTTACACATACATTTAATGATGTGTTGTCATATCGTTTAATAATTACGACAAGTCATGTGTTGAGCAGCCATCAACACATGGATTTGGACCTTCCATGAAAAGAGTTGTCATCAACATTTAATTCCACCACATTCAGTTCCAGTATAGTCCAATGATCTCCTTGAGAGTACTCAGTATAGGAGGTGAAGTAGAAGCATTTTCATAAGCCTTAGATATACTCTAGAGCAATGAAGATGCCTGACACACCAAAGTATTAATATTGGAACTCGTGTTCTCAAAAGCTTCTTGTCACAGTGACACCAAACAACCCACAACACTATGGGAATCCAAATACCTAACAAAGAAGTATGATCATGAATCCATCGTCCAAAACAATTGTATTGTCAGGCAACCTAAAAGCATTTCCTTCCCCACTCTTCCATAGCTGATTCGAGTGATGAGAAAAGAAAAGGAAGTGCATAATTGATTCCTCCTCAGGAAGACAAATACGACATATCGGAGAAGTTGTCACTCCTCTTCTCGTAAGAGTTATAAGAGTGGCTCAAGTAGGAATAGAAGCAAGGCACTTAATTTCTATAATTTTAATAATTAAGTATTCTTTTTCGTCTTTAGACAATAATATATTATAAATAACTATATATATATATATATATATATATATATATATATATATATATATATATCATAAAACTCTCGAGAAAGAGCTTTGCCGCCAACGTGAGTCTACTCGGCTCGAGGGATTAGTCTTCACAGTTGCACGCAAAAGATACCTAAATTATACCCAAAAAAATAAAAATATTATATAAATCACTATATAATGAAAATTACAAGCACAGTTTTATATTTTAAAAATATTAAAAAACTTTTAAATAGTTTTGAATTACAAAAGCTAATTTTTGTAATAAAAAATATAAGATGAATAATTGATATAGATCGAGTTAAGAGTATTTAAAACATGAAAGTTAAGAAGGGTAATAAATAGTTATCATAATATTTATTATATTACAGTCAAAAAATATAATAATTCTCATCAAATAATATTTAATAATTAGAGCTGTAATGAAATAATTTAGTAATTAATTATATAAAAATTTTCATATTAATAGTTATTGTATAATAATATAAAATGTTATTAATTTAATAATTGCAACAAAATAACTTTATGTTTATTTTTTTGGTGCATAAATTATTTTATGTTTAAACACAATATACTTTGAAATTAAGATAATAATGTATACTTATTTTTTATGAGTAAAACATTGAGATGGACTATACTATTGTGACATGTATTTTAAATATTAAATCAAGGATTCATGCAAGTCTTTTTATTTAGCAGCCAATATTAAAAAACTCATAAAAATTGATTATTGAAATTTATTACCGTTGAAGATGATTTTGACTTGAAGATATTCATGTCTATAATATATAAATATCTGCATATTTATATTACAAGAAATTAAAATTTTCTATAAATTATATTATTATAGTAATTTAATAAACATTTTCATTAATTATTCAATGATTTCCTGTATGGCATATGGACATAATCTAGTTATTCTTTATTCTTATTATATATATAATAATATGATAGGCTTTTTTTTGACAAAATAATTTAGTAGGCTGGTCAAAAAAAGATTGGTTGTACGAAAATAAAAATGGTAGGAAAATGTATACACATGGAAGTTTCTTTATGATATAAATATAGTTTGACATCTCAGATTCTAACCGTTACATAAAAATTTCTATATTGGTATATATGCATGAGCAAGAGGGCACGCTCCCCGCATTTCACATCCAACCGCCCACAGTGACAGAGCCACACATCCCCTGTTTTTGTTTTCCCATATTCACCAGCAGATGAAACTGTATCGAGAAAATCTATATATTCTATATAAAAAATAAAAGATGTTGAACGTGACGCAACGTAAAAAAAAAAAAAAGCGGTGTAGTTAATTTTTGTAAATAAATAATAAAATACATTAGAAACGATCATTGCTTTGGACAATTTGTCAAACCATATTATTCTGTAAAATGACAATTTAATTAATCACCATATTAAGCATAATTCCAATTCCACTGATAGCAACCAAAACACTAGCACCTGCTGCGTTTCCCACATTTTGAATTTGAAACCCCCACACTGCATTCTGTACTGAAATAAGATCATGAAGTCAATCAAATAGTATATAAGAATTTGAATCCGAGTCTGTATAGTAGTAAATCTTGGCATTTGGCTCGAGGCAGAGGAGAGGATAGGTGCCAAACACACGTGTCGCAACGTGACAGGTGGAAGCCTCTCAAATAAAACAAACATAGAAAATCAAAACCGCTTTTTCTAAATTTTAAGGTTCTGTTCCCCTCGCTGGACTTCACTTCCAGTTCCACCACAGTGGCATTGTTGAGACTCAGCCTATGGTACACTCAAGTTCTGTTTTCTATTTTTTTTTTTTTTTTGGCAAACTCGATTTTTATTTCGTCTAGGATACCTTGATTTTGATTTTTCTCATATGTATTTATCGATGGCATTTTAGTTTTGAGTTTTTGATTTTTGATTTTTTTTTTCTTTTCATATGTTTGTTTGTGCGTGCTGCCTTGTAAATAACGAAGAGGCGGTGTCAGTGTATTCAGTCGGTGCATTTGTCTCTTTACGTAAATTTGATGTTTTTGGTGCTTTTCATTCTTATCGCTTACTACAATAATTTTATTTTTTTTTCAAAATAAGTTTTGTGACTAGGACGTGCTAATTATTAGTCGATTTATTAATAGTGGTACCGCAATTTTTGTTTGAGGAATTCAAGGCTCTTTTTGTTGTTGTTGTTTTATTCTATGTTTTCTCATATATAGGTTTTTGGTGTGGTCGATATCTAAGAAAAAAGTCACATAGAGGATAGCTGAAATTATGAAAAATCAATCGTCACAGTCACACTGGTGGTGGCTTGAAAATCACCGCACCGTGAAACGATCTCCATGGCTTCAATCCACACTCACTGGTATGATATCCACTACTTCCTTCTCTTCCTCTTAATAATTTGGTATAAGAATTTCATTTCAGTATATATTTGTGGCAAGCGTTCATTCTGAAAATTGATTTTCTTTTTAAATATTTTTTTTTAATTAATGCTATGCATTTTTTTGATGAAATCGGCAAGTGAAATTAGATGAGTATTTAGTAGGTAAGGTTGGCCGAAAAGTGAAAAAGGTTAAAAGTGTTAACTTTTCAAAACCTTTTTCTCTTAACATCTTTTGGCTTTATGAACAACAGATACTACTAGAGTGTGAATATGGAACATGATTTTGATTTTATTATTGTTGTTGAGAGGTAAAGAGAGAAATTAAATGATGTATGTTACTGTTTGTTTATGGCAGAGCTAAATGAGAAGACAAAGGCAATGTTAAAATTAATTGAAGAAGATGCAGATTCCTTTGCAAAACGTGCTGAGATGTATTACAAGAAGAGACCTGAACTTGTGAGCATGGTTGAAGATTTCTATAGGACACACCGATTATTAGCTGAACGGTATGATCAAGTCAGACCCGAAACCGGAATTCGCCTGCTCAAGACCGGGGAAACCCCTTTCGCTAAGAATCATCAATCAGAGAAGTTGATGATGAGTTCTGAAGATAATGGTTATGATACCTATTCTGAGAATTGTGATGTAGTGGAGTCTGTGGATTCTGAAGTTGATGATCCTGAGCAAGAAAATGAAGAGAATGCCAAATTTGTTGACTATAAAGAACAAGAGGAAGTTCGGTCTGCGGCTGCGAATGATGGTGTGTTGAAGCTGAGAAGAGAATTTGAGATACTTGGTGAAGAGAATAAGGCTCAAAAGGATCAAATCAAGCAGAAAGATGACACTGGTGATGAAGTAATGAAGTTGAGGGAAGAAATAGAACGACTCAGGAAAGAGAACAAAGCACAGAAGGATGAACTGAAGCAGAAAGATAGTATTTGTGATGAAGTAACGACGTTAAGAAAAGAGATAGAAAGAGTTAGAGGAGAGAATAAATCACAGAAGGATAAACTGAAGCAGAAAGATACCATTTGTGATGAAGTAATGATGTTAAGAAAAGAGATAGAAAGAGTTAGAGAAGAGAATAAATCACAGAAGGATAAACTGAAGCAGAAAGATACCATTTGTGATGAAGTAATGATGCTAAGAGAAGAGATAGAGAAAGTTAGAGAAGAGAATAAATTACAGAAGGATAAGCTGAAGCAGAAAGATACTATTTGTGATGAAGTCATGATGTTAAGAAAAGAGATACAAAGAGTTAGAGAAGAGCATAGGACACAGAAGGATGATCTGAAGCAGAAAGACAGAGAGAAAATAGAGGTGATAAGACAGCTGAGTTCAACAATAGATGTGCTGAAGCAAGAGAATGTAAAGATGAGAAGCTTCATAGCTAAGATGTCTAGCAAGAAATGGAAGACCCCATTTGAGTTCAACAAACTCATTGGAACATTATCTGGGAAGTTGTTTAAAGGGATCCCAAGGAATCAGCCTAGTGTTGTAGCTCTATAGACTACATATGGTTCACAAAGTAAATACAAAATAGTTTTGTAAAACAATATTATAAAAGGATAGATACACATGTTAGGTGCTTATCAGAGTAGCCTAGAAATCTTATATACAATGTGTTTTTTAGTTTGAGAATCCTAGTGTACTTTCTTATAAAACTAATTAATATTTTTTATTCATATTCAGATTGTCTCAATTTTTTTTCCTTCATTATCTATATCTTAGCCTACCAAACGTGCCCATCTCTCCTTTTCACGCCTCAAAAGTTTTTCCCCTATATATATGTTAATGCCAAGTGCGCAAGCAGAAGAGTGATTAAATTTAAAAGCTTCTTTTCTGTTCTGCTACATCAAAGTGATTTGTGGTCCCAAGGAAAGGCACTCATGGTTCAATCGATTGCTAAGGCCAATGGTCTTATAAACAAGTAGTAGGATACGGTATATTCTGCATTCTTAAAGTGATATAAAAAGATATTAGAAAGGATACAACTATAATATATATATACTAAAAAATGAAAGGAAAAAAAAATGTAACATATACTAAAAAAAAAAAAAAAAGAGTAAAGCTTAAACACCTCAGGTTTTCCATCATATCTTGTGAATTACTTTCAGAACTGATAAATAAAACCATGACAAAAACTTATCCCCAACCATTATTACTACATTCAAATTACATAAATTTTTAAAACAATATACTACCAGCACTCAACAACCGTAAACATGCCTTTGTTGAGACAACATATTTCAGAACATAAGCAGGAACACCAATATGTACTCATCACATGCCATAAAGCTGCATTATGCAAATTATTACCACTATGGCAAGGTGTGAAATTGAATACAGTGGGAGAGATGCACCCTGAGAAGAAGGGGCTACAGCTGGCATAGACTCAGATGGTGGAAAAGCCAAAACAGGCCCTGGATGAGTAGAGATATCTGGATTGGGGGGGCTGGGGCTTGAAGGAATTGTAGGTAATGAAGACTCTGATGGAGAGTAAGCAGCTCTTCCAGGGGTTGGAAAGAGAGGCTCAACATCTGGTGACAGTGTTGGAGGGAATAGAGGTGCACCTGGTAATGTTGTTGGTGCTGCTGAGATGGTTGAAAAAACTTGCATGTTTTGTTTAGAAGCCAAGGCCAAAGAACAATTGCATGCCATTAAGGCCATGAATATTGCTAAGAATGACCAAAAGGAAGCCATAAATGAAGACCAAAAGGAAACAATTGCTTTATGATGAACTCTTTTATGTGCTTAATGAATGTGTCTGAGAGAGAGAGAGAGAGAGAGAGAGAGAGAGAGAGAGAACTGTTGTTGGAGAAACTGAGGAGGTTCATGATTGAAGGCTTGAAGCACAGAACTTAAAAAAAGGGTCGAAGAAGTGGTGGTGGGCTCCCAATTGTTAGTGGCAATTGATAATTGGAACCTTTTTTCATCTCACAGCTGCACATAAAACATTGTATGCTACAAGACAAAGTTGATAAGCAATTACCTTCTGGAGCACATGAATCTTAGGTGTCCCTCACATAAAAGTAAACACCAAAAATATTATTAAGAAAAAAAACATTGGTAAAAGTTGGTACCTTGGTTACTTAAGAACTGGGAATATCTAACTGACAATACTGAGATTCAATTCTCTCAACTTTATTCCCTTTATCTTCTGGCTATTTTCTAGAGACTCTTTAGGGGCAATCTATGAGCTCCACTAGAGAGTCCTTCATTGAGTACACGTGGTAGGTCCCGAGTCTTTGAAAAAATGATAATAATAACACTAAGGAATTCAGGGGAAAAGAATTTGAAGAGTAGAGAAATTCTTAGGCATGAAGTAAACTACGTTTTAGCTGATTATAAACTACTCTAGATCTTCAAACAATATCTCACTGGAGTGAAATATAAATAAAGAGTGCTTCATTTACACATAACGAATCATTATAAATTTAGAATTCAACTTTGAGCCTTAAATATTAGGTGAGTGGTTCCTTCCTTCTAACTTTGGATGAAAATCCAAAATAATGTTAAGGGTTTGATTTGATGGTACTTTTTGGACAATTAAAGAGTATAAAGGTTGTATGATTGAATATAAAAATATTGTTCAAATGGCATTTGGTATCTCAACAAGTCAGAGTGATGAGCCAGAGAGTGCATAGGCACAGCAAAAGTGAGGGATAAACAAATAGTAAAAAGAGGAGGGGAATCTCAAGTTACTGTTTTTTCTTCTATCATTCATGCATGCATTCCTTCTTTAATTAGGTGGGTTCTCGGGTCACTTGGCATTATTTTCTTCTTCTGTGAACCTTGTCATATTTTAAACACGGACAGCACATATGAAAACTGATTGTTGGGCAGCACTACACTACTGTCACAATATCAATGATAATGAGACAATATAATGTGAATGGTAGGGACTAGTAGGGTGTGTGGGCAGCACATTGAGGAGAAGGTGCTACTCAAATATGTTAAAAACAACCGATTGTTTTACATTTTATAAACTATATATTATTTCTTGTCCAGATATTAGCATCTAGTTGAGATGGCCGAGTTGGTCTAAGGCGCCAGATTAAGGTTCTGGTCCGAAAGGGCGTGGGTTCAAATCCCACTCTCAACAAAAAAATTTGTGCTTTTTCCTCTCACACCCAATTTACCGTTTACAACGAGAATTTGATCGCAAACTTTAATGGCTTGAATAATTTCTCTTTTATCTCAACGGTTTTGAATACTCTTAAGTCCAAGTCTCCTAGTTTCTCTAACCACGATGCATCAATTTTTTTCCCCGAAAATTTTACAGTAGTTGGTAATGAAGTATCAGGCAATTTTTTTTCTTTTTTCTTTTTAGTATCAGGCAATTTTCTTTCCAATGCAATTTATCTATATCTTACCAATTCAGAAAATAAGAGTCTCTTTGGTTTAAACGAGGGGATAGATTTTAATGATTGGGAGAGAAAGGGAATGGAGGGATTGGGAATGGAGGGATTTAATTTTATATTGTGTTTGGTTTTGGAGAGAGGAGGGGAGGGGAAGGTAGTCTTTACTTGTTTGGTTCAGGATAGACCGAGCCGGCCCGAAAAAGCCTGAAAACGTATAGGACTTGGGCAGTTAAATTTGAGCATTTTTTCAACCCGTGTTTTTTTTGTCCGGCCCGATAAAGCCCGAACCTGTACCGGGCTAGCCCAGCCGGGCTTCGGGCGACCCACATAGCCCGCACAAAATTAGGAAATCACGTTTGTTAAATTTAGCACAAAATTAGGAAATCACGTTTGTTAAATTTATGTCTACATCTTTTCTGCCTGGTGGAATTCAATTTATTATTTTTTGTGAGTACAAAGTTCTCCTAGTAGTCTCTGTTTTTTGTACCAAGTTCGGTGCTCTCCAAAGGTGGCAATTGTATAACTCTGTCTTGGTGTTATGATGTGTGGTACCAAGTGAATTGTATTTTGGGGTTGGCTCATCGATCTTGTGGATATATGGAGAGTGGTTGGGTTTTCTGATTAGGAGTCACTGGGCTGGGCTGTCAAAGAAATTGGTGCAGAGAGAATATTTGACTGCTGCTAACATACATAGTGCTCTCTCCTTTGTACACAAATGGCTGTAAGTTGATATTTTTGTGTTGGAAGAAAGATAACATCCCCTGTATCATGTGTGTTGAAATTGATGGGACCGTGGGTAACAAATTAGTAATTTTTTATTACTAAAGCTATATAATATATTAGCATATTAGCATATATGTAAGCCAAAAAAAGAGTGCTGTTAAGATTGTTTAATTTATATGTAAGTCGGTGATATATAGTCTATTGAATTTTGATTTATTCGTAAAAAATTAAGTGCTTTGTATAATTCGGGCAGGTTTGAAAAGCCCGCAGCACGTATAGAATTGGGTTTGGGCCGTAAATTATGAGCCCAAATTTTATCCCGGGGTTTCTGGTCCGACCCGATAAAGTCCGAACCCGATACGGGCCGGCCCGTATCGAGACGGGTAGCCCGTTTTTCCAGCTATAGTTCAGGAGGAAAGGGGAGGAATTTTAATGGAGGGGAGGGATTAATTTACTTATATATTCTTATATTCATTTATGTTACATTTAATATAGAGTTATTTAAGTAGTTTTATTTTAAATGATTTAAGCTCCCCTCTCATCTCCTCCAAAAAACCCCAACATTAGAGAGGAGCAAAAATTGAGTTATGAGCGATTTCGCTCCCATCCCCTCCCCTTCTAAAAATTGAATCAAACATAAAAAATTTAAAATAACACCTCCCCTCTCCTCCATTCCCCTCCAACCAAACACTACCTACATTTCCGTATTTCTTTGAAAAGCGGCAAAAATTTTGGTTTGATTTCTTTTTGGCCATGTTGAAATAAAAATCCATGTAAATTTGGTTTGATTTGTATTCATTTTAGAGTTAATGACCAATTTGGTCCTTGAAATTTGAAAAAAAAAAATCACTTTGGTCCCTTACTTTACCAATATTCCAAATTAGTTCCTGTATTTTGAAAAAGTGTATCAGTTACATCCCTCTGTCAGTTCTGTCTATTAACAGGGTTCCAAAATAATCATTCAATTTAGTCACTTATTAGCAAACAGGTCCCTATGATTTATAACTTAATGTCAATTTGACCCCTGCAAAACTGACGGAGGGACGTAACTGATACACTTTTTCAAAATACAATGACTAATTTGGAATATTGATAAAGTAAGGGACCAAACTAAGTTTTTTTTTAAATTTCAAGGATCAAATTGTTCATTAACTCATTGATTTTAGTTTTCGTTTTTTTTTTTGGAGGAAAGTTTTCATTGTTAAAACCAACATTTTACTTGTACAGGCTAACCACTAGGGGTGGGAATAGGTCAGGCCGCTCGACAGGGGCCTATAGCCTGGCCTTAAAAAGGCCTGGCCTGGCTCGGCCTGTTTAGTAAAAAGGCTAGGCTTGGGCTTTTATAAAAGCCTACTTAATTAAAAAGACCAGGCTTAGGATAATAAAAAAGCCTACTGGCCTTGACAGGCCGACCTACGAATGATAAAAAGATAGGTAATGAGCTACGTTTTTTTTGCAACGAAAGTGGGCTATAAGCCCAGCACACAAGAAAAACTAAAAAGGGTACACGCTGAGAACCTATCAACTAATAACAAAAGAGAAAAATAGTGGACATTACAAATAAGAAACCCTAAGCACAAGGCTCTCAAGTCTCAAGGCGGTGCCTCCAGAATCTTCGTCTCGCTTGCCCCTGTAAGGGGTGGGTTAGATGCAGTAGTAAAAATGGAAAAGGCAACACACAATGATAGTAGAAATGGATGAATTCTCTGATTAAGATTCAATGTAACAGTACACAGAGAATGGTTAGAAACGCATAAAGTGATGGAATACTATTCCATTTGATTGAATCCAGCAAAATAAGTACAAAAGAAAGTACTGAGAAGAAATAACATAGAGAAGGGAATCGTGACACAGCCAAGGAGATAGGAGAAGAATTTCCAAATTCAGCATGCCAATCATTGAGCCTTCCACCCTTTTTTATATCACAAAACCTTCATAGATTTTGTTGGTTTTTCTCTCTCTACAACATTTCCTTGCTTCCTTGATTTCAGCATCACCTGCCACCTGTCCTTTCAATCCAATGGAATCATTCTGTTCTCCTGATTTGTCCTCACTATCATTTTCAATCATAAAATTACTTCCCCCATTGAAAACAACCTTGTCCTCAAGGTCGTACAAGTTCTTCCATTCCTCAAATGGTTCAGTTCCTGACAGATAAGCATGGAAGTTGTGTTTCCCAAGATTAGGCACTGTGATTGAAGGACATCCACAATTTATCATCTTGTTATGTATTTTAGAAGCACCTAGCAAATTTCCAAATTGGACAAAGCCATATAGAAGAGTACCATTTGTGGTCACATTGAGATGACCAAAATCTTTCTCCATGTGATGCCAAATAGATATTGCCTCAACCGCATTCCCAATGGAGTACAAAGTATGTTTGAGAGTGATGTTTACGACAATATTGGTCCTAACTCCTTCCTGAATCACGAGATTCCACAAGCCAAGAGCTGCACCTGGTCTCCTTCCCAACAATTGACCATTTATCAAGGAAGCAATTTCTCTGAGTCTATAACACATTTTCAAAACTTGATCAGCCCACCCTGTACTCCTATAGAAATAGATCACACATATGAATAACTCTTGAGAGCTAGCCACCCTTTCCAGCTTCATATGTTGTATACTATATTTGACATCAGAAATTAACTTGGGAATAATAAGAATGCTAGCTTTGAAATCAAATCCTTGGTTCTGGATCCAAAGGAGCATCTCAATCTCAATGGGATGTACTTGATAAAGTACATAAACAACCTGCCTCATAGTGTTAGACAACCCCATGATATTGGCTTGCCCAAAGTGGGCATAAATTGCAATTACCGATAAATTTGTATCATGTACCATCATGTACCAAAATGCCGAGCAGAGTATCACATGCACAGCTGCTGAAGCTAAAGAAAGTTTCACAAATTCAAATAAGTTTGTAATTGTTAGCTCTGTGAATCCACTCCAAGTCACTTCTAATTTGGTGATGAAAATGGATAAAAGTGTAGCAATGATAATCACCAACCATGAGGTGGAAAGAGGAATTGCAACTTCAATTAAACCCCATCCTAGTTTCACAAGTAGGAGCCAATTGAGAAGTACATTCAGGGACAAAATAACTGTTGATATACATAACCTCACGATGCCAAGAGTATGCATTGTTTCTTTTAAGCCCATCTCAAACTTATAGGTGAATGGATTATAACATATATCCTCTTCTGCATATATCTTTAGAAACTTTCTAAACCTTGAAGTTCTAAGATTAATCATAGGAGAGACAAAGGAGGAAAATACCTCAACAATAAGTTCCTAAATTTTTGTTGCTTCTACCCATTGCGTTGCACATTTCTTAGAGGCCCAACTCATGGCAATATTGGGCTGGGTTTGGCCCATTTGCTTTGGAAAGGGGTCAAGCAGGTGCCCATTCCCCATATCTAGTTTCCATGTGTTGCAGGGTATCGCCATGTGCAGCGATTGAACCCAGGCCGCCCTCTTCTCTTCATTCTCTGAGCGGCGGCCGTGATTTGGTGGTTTCAGTGGTGGCCGAAGGTTCAGCTCCTGGAAGAAGATGAATGATACAGTCTTCCTCCCCACCAACGGAAGAAAATACCAAAGTGCCTCAGCTATTTGAAGTAAAATCATAACCCCTGCATCGCAAGGTCCAGGAGTGTCACTTACCACTGCTCTGTGACCGGCGTCTGGAAGCTCTGGAGGTGATGGAGGCATGGTGGGATACCACAGCACTTCAAATTCCACCTTCTTTTGCTGAAAACTGCGATTTGGTGGTTTCAGCGGCGGGGGCGGCATTGGGTGGTTTTGTCGAGCAAGATAAAGGCACTTCCTCATCGATCCAATCCGCATCAATGCTGCCCACGGAAGATCTGTTGTACACCACCACTCTAGTAATGACCCGTCGTCTGGTGGCTCTTGCGGTGGAATTGAGGTCACCTTGGGAGAAAGCGAGGGTATACGCTTCATGAAAGCACGTGGTTCCGGTAGCTTTAGAGGTGTTAACCTTGAAGCTGGATTGCGAATTTCTTCTCCCCTGTAGGGATTCCGATACGCAGTGGCGGTGTACCATGGACGACGAAGAAGGTGGGACACTTAACAGGGAAATACCTGGGTTGCATACGGTTGTGGACGCTGCCGGAGTTGACCAATACGGTGGTGGTGAGCTCATGGTTAGGACCTGGTAGGCGGCGAGTGTGAGAGCCTGAGGTGTGCGCATCGCGGGGCTTCACAGCGTGGGTTTTGACATCCCGATGGAGTAAGAGTGTCTCCTTGGCAAGCTGTTCCATAATGTCTTCCTTAGTGACAGAAGGTGTGTCGATTTGTTCCATGGAGGGAAGCAAATTATCCGTAGCATCGATCTCCTCTTGCAAGAGGTCAAGGATTCTTGTACACGCCGCCTTGATTTCTTGATAATATTCAGCCATACGCCGATTATATTCTCTGGACGATTCAACCCAACTTTGAAAAGCCATGGGAGAGAATGAGTTTTGTAATGAAAGCACCAATGTAAGGGGTGGGTTAGATGCAGTAGTAAAAATGGAAAAGGCAACATACAATGATAGTAGAAATGAATGAATTCTCTTATTAAGATTCAATGTAACAGTACACAGAGAATGGTTACAAACGCATAAAGCGATGGAATACTATTCCATTTGATTGAGTCCAACAAAATAAGTACAAAAGAAAGTACTGAGAAGAAATAATATAGAGAAGTGAATCGTGACACAACCAAGGAGAGAGGAGAAGAATTTCCAAATTCAGCATGCCAATCATTGAGCCTTCCACCCCTTTTTATATCACAAAACCTTCATAGATTCTGTTGGCTTTTCTCTCTCTACAGCGTTTCCTTGCTTCCTTGATTTCAGCATCACCTGCCACCTGTCCTTTCAATCCAACGGAATTATTCTTTTCTCCTGATTTGTCCTCGCTATCATTTTCAATCATAACAGCCACCACTTGTACTCTGCTCCGGTTTTTTTCCTTCACCAAATAACCCCCCAAGCCACAATTATTCGGAGTTAGTCAATTCCGATAGCAGCGTTGGCGGCGGCTCCTCGACGAGAACCGGTATCGGCTGCTACGCGCATCAGCCACCTTAAACGGTGAAGCTTCCGTCGATTTGAGGAGTGTTGAACTGAAACAGAAAAACCAAATCTAGGCAGCCAAGATGGAGGAGGACTGGCGGGGTACTTCAAACAAGTGGTGTGTGAACCTCGTTGCATGCCTTGGTTTTTGCATATGTGGTGTATGATTGCTGTACAGACCCATGTTGTAGTTCAGAGCTTGAATTCTATTTCGGATGCACATTGAGATAGCAGATTTATTCTTTCAAGAGGGATAGATGTTGCTGGAAGTGCATGATATGGTACAATCAGTGGTGGTTTCTCCATACATGTTAGATATAAGATTTCTTTTATGAGGTAGCAGTGGTTCGGTTGTTTAGTCTGTATCAGTCTGATTTTTTTTTGGAGTAGATACAACATGTTATTGCAAGACTTTTAGTGTTGGTTTGCTGGTATATGAGGGAGACGGATTAGAAGGACCATGCAATTTGGAGACTCAGATGAATTGCTGCAATTTGGATTGGAAGGAACATGTTATTGCACTCTCATTTTTTGTAGTGTCTTGAATTGAAGACATAATTTGCATCATACGCAGTGACATTGAACTTTCATGACTTTTTTTGATAACTTGCTCTGCCTCTACTTTGTTCAAATTGTATTGGTCCCTGTTGTGTTGTTTCAAACTGTATATGACTTTTCCTTTGAGTTTGTTTATTTTGATTGTGAATTTCACCATGCATGTTTTGTTGTGTTGGTTAGAGATAGGATGGATGGCCTACTAGGCCTGATTAGAGATAGGATGGATGGCCTCATTACAGGCCTTAATATGAAGTAGGTTTTTAAATAGGCTTACAGGCTAGGCCAGACTTTTAAAAAGGCCAGGTCAGGCCTAAAAAAAAGGCATATGACAGGTGATAGGTCAGACTCAGGCCTTGAATTTTTAAAGTAGGCCAGGCTCAAGCCTCACAAAGCCAAGCCTAGTCTGGCCTATTCCCACCCCTACTAACCACTTCAACTTATTGTAAACAAGGATAACAAGATAGTTACCAATACAAAACCTAGGTGACGTCTACTATGCACCACCTATAAGGTGGTGCACCATACATCACTTCTAAATTTCTTGCAAGCAAGCCCTTAACTTTTCCAAATTTTGCAAATCCAAAACCCTAAACCTTTCAATTCTTCTGTTTCAATTCCTTGTCCTCAGCTCTATGCCTTGGCCATAAGTGCCAATCCCTGCCGAAATAGCCAAATCCCACAACACTTGTCCATGCTCTTTATCTCTACACCATTTCTCTCGTGTCCATTGTCAAACTCGCCAAGATGGGGTTTCTCCTCTGATAGGCCTTCTTGATATCCTGCTCTTATGATACACGCATTTCCAAATCCTAGCCAACTCCCCCAAATTCAAGTTCCATCCTTTCCCATCACTTTTGGCCCTCAACAAATTCAACCCCTAAGCATAGCTACAAATCTTGGTAGCATACTAAGCATGTCTCACATCCCCACTCCCTCAATGAACCCTATCTCCTTCAACACAACGACAACATTCTCCCTCTCCTCCTTCAACCTGCTCAGTCCATCAAGCCAAAAATGGTGTGTATTGCCATCGATAGCTCTACCACCTATTGTGCCATTTATTTGCAAGTACGCTCGGTTGTGGGGTTGGCTATATTGAATAAATGCACAACACTACAAAGCCACAAAAGAACCCAAAAAAAAAATAGAAACAACACTGACGATAAAAAAGCAAAGGTTGGGGATGGAAACAATGACAATAAATTAGTCTAGTAAATGTCTTCCACTGCAACGCAACCTCAACACATGTGAGATGTGAGTGAGGGGACAATGACCATTAGACTGCACTCTATTTGGTCCATGCGAGCGGTGAAAGACTCGGAGGGGTTGTGCCAGGCCATGGAGACTTGCTAGGGGAGACCGAGGGAGGAGGAACCATCGTCGCTTTCGCCAGTATCGTCGTTTGAGGAAGGAGCGAGTGTGGTTGTGGAAGAGGAAGACATGGAGGTCAACGAGCCAAAGGAGGGGCTTTATGAGGGAGTTAGGCCAGTCTTGGTGGAGGAGTTAGGGGGTCAGAGTTGGGGGTGGGGAGGAGAGAGGGATTTAGGGTTATTTAGGGTTTTGGGTTGTTTGCAATTAATTTAGAAGTGATATATGGTGCACCTATAAAGTGGTGCATGCTAGATGTCACCATAAAACCAATTCAATTCATATTTAATGCATTCCAAACAAAATTCAATTTATAAATTAATTCAAATATCATTTTTTACATTGTATTAGTCGAGGAGAAGCAAATTGCCCCTATAAGGAGAACCACCTAAAAATTCGGATTTGAATCATCATGGAGCCACCTCCATTGGAAGATTGGAAATCAAGAGGTAAAACTCTGTTCAATCAGTCAAATCAGCAACTAGTCTCATAGCATGCCTAAAGGGCCTAAACCGTGGGAGACTCTAATAGACTCACTCGGGCCAAATGACTAATTAAAATAGGTTCCAAACCACAAAAAAAAAAAAACCTGAACGTCGAGAAATGTATTGTAAAATTTTTCCTTGTGGGATCCAATTTTAAATTTCCAAGATACGATGCCCATTCATTAATATTAATAACCTCGAGAAATGTATTGTAAAATTTTTCATTAATTGCATGAAAGGCATAGCGGAGTCACTCATGTATGTATGTATGTGCATTATTTCCTCAAAAATACAGAATGCACGTGAAAAAAATATTGAGAGATCAAACCTGAAGAGATCTTTCAGGTTAATCAAATCAAGGAGTGCACAAAAGAATAAAAGCTGCATGGAAGAAAAAACCATGAGCTCTTCCCTATAGTCCTATCCCTTGCTTAAAAACAATTCAATGAGAGAGAGAGAGAGGAAGAAAAAGATTATCGCCTCTGGCATGCCCACAGGGTAACATAAAACCATTCATGTGTTCATATCAAGACTGCCCCTGATAGGCTGATACCGTTGCTGCCCTTTTAGCTGCCCAAAATTGTGACCATATGCTTCAAATATGGCCACCGTGAGAAATTTCACCGACATCTCAAGGTGCAAAATAATTATGCCCAGAGCAATCCATCATGGCCAATTTCAAAATTTGAAACCGGGCTATTACCAAATTCCTGGTCTGCTGGTTGGTCACCAAATTCCGGGCCGTCCACATATGGTTTCAAGAGATCAGAAGATCTTTCAGATTGGATGCCATAGTCTCTCAGCATGGAGGATGAAGCAGCAGTAACAGCTTCTCTCTCCAAAACAGCAACATAGCTATCTTCAAATTCAAAACACAGATACCTGTCCTTGCATGCTGAGCAAGAGCAAAGCAATGGAACAACCCTGAGACATTGCAAAAGAAAATAAAATATGCACAATAGATAAATAAAGCAATAACTTACAATCAATAAGATGTGCAAGATGATGAATGTTTTTAATTCGAACTCCATTGAATTTTATAACCTGCAAAAAATATCATTTTAGACAAACATACATGAAGCAGTGAGCCAGTGGGAGTCAATCTCAAAAATGGAAATGACTTGCCTGCTGATTGCCCATATCTTCATAACCTATGTTGAGTTCATTTGCCAAGACCTGTCAATCAGAAAGAGAAGTAAAACAAAACTATACCACACAAAGCAACTAAACATCTGGCCATAAAATGCTAAATGGCTAAATGCTATGACATTGTTGGATAAATCCACTCGTGTGTTAAATTCAAGCTCACATTCTTGAACTTCACAAGGTTGCGTCATACTCTCATATTCCCATTCTCATGAAGTCACATGTCATCTTCATATTATGTCATGCATTTCAAATTTCTATATTAAATCAAATCAAATCAATATTAATTTCTTCTTAAATAACTATTCAATCATTTGAAATTGTTATTATCTTTAATTTCTTTAATAATTCTTACATTTCTCTAATTAAACATTAAATATAATAAGATACATAATCAATATTAATTGCCTTAATACATGTATTTTTAGATTTAATTTATTTTTATTATTATTATTAAAATAATTGTTACAAAATATCTTCTAAATTTAATTTTGCACAATCTACAAAATTACAAAGAAAGGAATGTTACGCTAAATAAGTGGTTTCATAAGATAAGATAGGACTAAAAATACAATAATTGAGACAAAGTTAGGATGACCCCATTGTAAAGATGGTAAAATCTCATCTTAAGTGATGTGGACAAGTATGGAAAAGACATGTAAAAACACGGCTAAAGAGAGTAAACCAGATAGAGGATAGTCCAATAGTGAAAAGTAGAGGGAGAAAAAAGAAAACTATAGGTCAAAGAGATTTTGAGGTACATAGTCTATCTTTAGACCTATTACATAGCAGAACTTTATAGCATCGATTAATACATACAGCTGACCCAAACCTAGTTGGAAAAGGCTTGGTAGTTGTTGTTGTACAAAATTGCCATGCATTGCGCGAGATACTTGCTAAATAATAAAATAAGATCAAGGTAACAAAAATAAATGCTACATGTGTTGCAAAAATCTCAAGAATACAATCAAACATCATGCACATAACTTTTGAAGAAATTCAGCAACCAACCTGTGAAAGAATTACAATCTGTTCCCCTTTAAACCTTGCAAATGAATAACGTGCCCTTGCCAATAATTTTAGCTGTCCAAGAAAAGAAAAAAAAGAAAACAAAACAAAACTCAATTGCAAACTAATTGTTTTCCAGCTTTGTGCTTTAAGGTTAACCCACACAAATTCAGAACTTACCCCTATACAGTCTTCACGTTCCTCCCTGCCAGAAGTTTCAAAATTAATGAAATAAATACTAATTCACAAATAGGGCTACCCACCCAAAAAAACAAAACAAAACAGAAAAGAAAAGAACAAAACAGCCATATATCAAGAATAAATGCAACATACTCAATGAATGCCTCTGAGAGGGGTGTGAACACTAAACCGGCAATTATTAAGTAGGAAGGCTGACCTTCATCAATGTGATAGGGAACCTTGAAGAGGAAGAAGAAAAAAAGCATTGCAAACAAAGAGCATCAGATCAACAGAATCATGGATTTGATTGATACCAAATTTCTGTGACATATCACTTACTAAATGAACTCGTGGATTTAAAACAACTTTAGCTTTCATTAATGTCCCGGCTCTGATGATACCAAGTTCTGCAGCATCACCTGCAAATCTGTATAAAACCATTATTATAGGGTTCCATTCTAAGCATATCAATTGCCATAAAAGCAATGCTCTGATACTTGCTTTATGATATTGTCAAATAAGACAACATAAAAAGCCACAAAATAAACACCTTATACATGTATATGCAATATAGAATGCACTAATTATCTTCATAGAACCAAATGTGAAGAATCATATCCTCAATACCCACAAAATTTCATGTAGCAAGTATATTACTAACATACAGCAAAAGCTTGGGAGATGCTAGCAATAGCAAAGTAAATAAGGTGTGAATACCACCAAAAAAAAAAAAGTAAATAAGGTGTTGAACTGTCAATATTGCAACGTTGAAATCTCACAATTATAGCCTTCATGTGAAGAAGCTATAAATCAAATGTAGAATTTTATATGACAATACTGAAATTAAGTGATAAACTGTAAATCAAATGCAGATTTTAATATCTTGAATTTGGAAGAGAAAGAAGCCCTTACTTTTGACTAATGAGGAAGTGGAAGGCAATTCGCTCATTTGATCGGAATGGAACCGTTCCTTCACTTCCAACACGTACACCATCAAAGCTGACAATCACATCACCCTGTAAGAGCAAGTTTTATCTAAAATGTTAATGCCTGGCTCAATGGGTATTTACAAAAGGCAGAATTCATATGTAAGTTCCTCAGAATATTCACATTCACAATACCTCCTTTAATACATTATTTGCATCAGAAGTTGGTTCAACTCTACGTACCAATACACCCTGCATAAGACAGAAAGGGTGAAATATCAAAATTCATGCTATAACATTAATTATTGTTGAAGTTATAAGGTTTAAGTAAGGATGGAGGAAAAGAGATAAAAAGAATACTCAGAATAATAAACTTCACTGATATAGTGTATCATGATGAGATGAGAAATCACCATCAATATGAGTCATGGTGGGAAGAGAAATCACCACAGGGTGGTTAAAGATTGCATCTTTATCAGGTAGGCATTGCACCCACAAATGTGATGAGCTAACAAGATAATGTCACAATAGAATATGATATTTATCAAGAAACTAAGTTTACAAGAGTTGAAGTAATATCAAATGTGGTGTGAAGATAAGAAGGCCCCACATATGTGGTTAATGGCCATTCTGGCATCTGCAATCACCAGTGTTCAAACAAATAATCTCCATGTACAGCATAACTAAATTCGTTGTATGAAAAGAAGCAGTTTCATCCACTGAAGATTTAAACCAAAGACATACCTCATTAGACTGTACTTTCAAACATGCACGCAATGCAGGATTCTCCAACTTTTGTATAAGTACACCGAGGCAAGGGAAACCTAGGAGAGAAAACACAGTTTTAGACCACCAGCATAGTTTGCATATTAAGCTTTTTAGGAGGTTTGATTCTTGAAGGATACAACACATGATATTCTTTCTGAAATACAATAATGACATTTTTTTTCCCATATACAAGCTGGAATTGAAAGATTCCAGGCATCATAGGACATTACACGATACATACTTGGACTCCAGATTACATGCATTCACATAACTGGGAACTGATACTGTTCTTTTGTACAGAGATGAAGAGAGATTAATTCATGCACACAAAACAGAAAAACACACATGAAGAACATGTTTAGGTGGTCAAGAAATTGGCATGTAAAAGGTGATGTGCACAGGATTCTAAACTTCATCTTATATCAGTATAAAGGTTATTGACAAAGTCTATTTTTTATTGACATAGCTTTCATCTGTAAGACATTTTCCAGCACTAAGTCATACAAAATGATATTTAGAGTTTCAGACAAAACACTAAATCTCCCCAAGCAGTATGATGCAATGCTTCCAGTCAACATAGTGATGCACCAAAATCAAATAAAACCATATTTTAGAAGAATTTCTTACCAGTATACTTGCCATTCTTTTCATAGTCAGTCAGAAAATGAGATACAACTGTTGATGGAATCACATAGCCTATATTCTCTGCTTCTTCAGATCTGTAGACCTAGAAGTATGAAAATGACCCAGAATAAAAGACAATGTAATGAAATTTCTGATCAGTTAGCACAAGATTATCTGGCAAGAACCAACTCCCCCAAAAGCTTAAATTGTTGGGTGAAAACTTATGAATGGATTTACATTACACTTGGCACACCCTTTCACACGAGTCTTTTGGCTTGAAGTGTAGACAATGTACAATCTCACCTACACTTGTGCTAAAATTCAACTTTTTTATTTAAAAAAAATGGGAAACGACAAGGATCAAACTCCTAACCACTTGGTCATAAAGCCTCTAATACCAAGTTAAGAACCAACTTTCCCAAAAGCTCAAGTTGTTAAATGAAGACTCATGAATGATTTAATATATAACAAAAACTGAAGTAATATTATTTCTTAACTGATAGAACTGAAGTAGTCATTCTCCTCAACAAGATTATTTTAATATGTCCAAGATAGCAAGTGTTGGTGTGTAATATTTTTTCTTACAAAATGGACCTTTCATAGAAAAGTACACAAGCCAAGTAAGCATTAATAACAATACATCAACTGACAGCAGACCATAAAATCTACCTGAAATGCTACTCCAATGCACTCTCCTTGGGCATTGAACGCTGGGCCTCCACTATTACCTAGAATTTAACAAGCATGAGTAATGTCTATTACACTAGCACATCAATATATAACAATTCCTTTAAGAAAGAACAAGTTACTTCAAGCTGGGAGGCAGTAATCCTATTTAGAATAAGGAAAGAGAGACTAGAGAAATTTTTTGCCAGGGAGGAGGTGAAACTAAAATTAAAACCACCTTTAGAGATACTAACCGGGATTTATTGCTGCATCAATTTGAATGCCCAACAAATCAGACGATCCATGAGCATATGATGTAACCTGGTTACAATTTTTGTTCAATAACTGACAACTAAAATCTCAGATAAAAAAATTGATTGATTTCGCAACAGATTAAAAGGTAAATTTCACATTCAATATATCAAACCTCTATACGAGATACAACTCCCTTTGTCACTGAAATTGTGTCTCCTCCAAGAGGATATCCCACAACCGTTACAGAATCCTTCAATTTAGAAAGAAAAAAAATAATAAAAGAAATTTTTAGTCCAAACCATGCAAACAGAAATATATAGCAAGAAAATTTATACAGGATGGACGATATATACTTTCAAAAAAATGTCCAAGTAATTACTATTTTTTGCATTTTTCATAAATTTATTGAAACCGCATAATCTTGGTAGTTGGTGTGGATCACTATCAAAATAAATCAGCAAATATTGGCAAGCAGAACTGGCAGAAAGGGTGTACAAAAGGAGAAAGGAGGGAAAATTACTCTTCCATGAACTAATTGAAAATACTTGAATAATCGGAATGATTGTATTTTTATTTTACAATGAGTCTGTACAACTATATAATCAAGGGAGACATAATTGGAATATCCCTCAAGATTAGGAGCAAAATCAATAACCGCTAAACTATCTATGGAAACTACATCAAATAAATTAAGGAAAAATAAATAAATGATAACTATATTTACAATCAACACTTCCCTCAAATTGAAGCATGTATATCATATGCATATAGCTTGTTGCATATATAATCTATTTGAAGTCCCCGTAAAGATTTAGTAAAGATATTGACTATCTGATCCTTGGAGCTCACAGAAGAAGACTTGATTTCAATAACAATTCAGTTACATCAGTTACCCAGTTCACTTTGATTTCAATAACAATTCAGTTACTCATTTCTTTATGGAAGATTACAACGAAGAATTACAAAAGCAGGAAGCAAGCGCATTCAACAAAAGATAAAACACAGACAATTTTAAACCTGAAGATGTGGCAAACGTCCAAATCTAAGAGGTTCCACATCTCTCCAAAACTCTTCACTTTCTACTGAAAGCAAAGCTAAATCACAACCAACACCTCTGGCTAAAACCTGTACATTCCATCAGTGAGAATAAAGTAAATATATTTACATGTGATAAATAATAATATCAATGTTTAAGAGTCTTCCCTTGTCAGTTGAATACTATCGTTTGGTAAAAAAATATTGGAATGCTTAATACACTATATTTATATTTTGTCATGATAGGGGAGTTTGATGATTACTTATAAATAATGTTCAGATATATCAAATAAATGCCATATATTTATAGCATAACTTTTACTTACAAATACTTCCATTTTTCCATATTGTAATAAATTAAAAACGATCAGACAAATGAATCAACAAAATATTCCCAGCACAACTAATTTCTTTGAATCATCAAAAGATACAAAACCATTTTATATATAATACTGTTATTGGAAAGCATCACTGCAGGTTATCTGAATTACAATAATTGCCCATAAACTTACAACGAAAGTGATAGTATTGGGGACTTGCAATCAACTAAGCCCAATACCAAGGCCCTAAAGGTTTACACACAGAGAGCTAAAAAGGGGAATTAGTTAAGGGGGTGTGAGAGATCGAAGTTAGTTAGAGGAGAGAGAAAAGGGAACTCGTATAAAAAGTGAAGGGGTGGTTTAGGTAGGGGTCCTACTCATTCATTCATAATTGGTATATTCCTTAAGCTGTTAGGCTTGGAGAGATCCTCCATAGCTGGGAGCTCATTGCTCTTTCTTTCCTTTGTATTTCCATACATTTCCATTAATAAAATCGACTTCCACTTCTGATCATTAACCAATCAGAAAGTGTCCAATCCTCCCAAATTGCAATTGAGTGATATCCAAGCTTTCCTGAGTTTCTAAAATTTATAACCTATTTTTACCCATGCATAGGTACCATGCACTCCCCAGTTGATTCATTGAGAATTTTAAGCATGCTATAACTTACAATTATACCCTATATATATCAACCTTTTTTTTCTGTGCTTATAAATTTTTACAAAATTCTTTATGATTTGTATCGTCCTTACCATTCGGTCCCCGTGTACTATTGAGGGTAAATGACTTAATCATACTCAATCAGATATGTTAAGCAAATTGTTCTCGACACCCAAAGTTTGATAAGATAATAGTATATTGAGAAAAAACAAGGACTAGCCCTTCATGGGAGACACACCTTAGCCACATATTTTGAATCATCCCCTCTTCTCTTGACTTTAACCTGCAGTTATCCCAAAAAAAAAGTGTGACAATCAAATTTCCTTAAATTGTTTTACACATCAGACTTTACGATTAAATGGATAAAGTAGAAATATCAAAGGAATATCAATACAAAGTTTTAGTCTTATTGGGCATGCTAATTACAGCTTAGATTAGATGCACAAATTTGTAATAAGATAACACTTAACACAATAAAGCCATTAATCGAGTGACCAGTTGCCTTTATCAATTGTGTAACAAAGACAACTTATATGAATTGTCTTCTATGGTTTTGATTTTATTCAATCTGAACTATCAGGACAGGAAACTTCTCCTAACTTTCCAGTTTCCACCTTTGGTTGGCTATTTCATAAATAATATCCATTTGGAAGCCAATTCTAAGAACTTCAATAAATTTCTATTACAAAATCTACAATATACTGAAGAAATGACAATTCAGGAAAATACCTGTGTATCATGCTCCACACAATGTGCATTGGTTAATAGTTTCCTACCTCCAATTATAAATGCACTGCACAAGATGCGGCCTGTAAGTTTACGAGATAGGGATTTATACTATTCTGCAGTTAAGGTATTCAAAATCTTGCCTTCCAGTACTTGCGAATTGTCTCTGTTTTTGCCAGGGAAGTGAATAATCTGGGGCAGTATGAGTGCAGTAAACCTAAGGATGTTATGGGAACAAAATACTTTAACAAAGAGAAAATGTGTATAAGAGCAATACAAATATGTAACACAACAATATCATATGAAATTAATGAGATGATGATTGCTCAACGTTGAAAAGAAGAGACACTGTTTTAAGGCACTGTAAAGAGTAAAACCATAGGCATTATAGAAAAGAGTCTAATTAACAACAGGTGAGGTGTCAAATCCTATTATCATGGTGAAATGAATGATAATTCGGATATGTGACACTCAATAATATTGAACTTTTAAATCATTACTCATTAGACAGCCTAGATACATGCCATGAAAGCCCCGTCAAGGACATGAACTAACCAGAACATAAATACAGACGTCGGACAGAATAGAGGCATGAAATAAACTACATTTTTTATTTGGACTTTGAAATTTGAGGTGCATAAAAATAATTCATAACCAGAAATAAAAAGAGCTGAACTTCACCTTCACAACAGCATTGAGGAAATCTGAATCTTGTAAATCACTTGATTCAACCTGAAATTAAATACAATTATTTGAAGAGGCAAGGAGAAACATGCTATGAGAAACAAACATTCTGGCTCATGGGAGTTTTTCGAGTGGAATAAGCATTTAATTCCCACCTTTTAAAAAAGTTCATACAAGTTTATGAGTGCTTATAGAGAAGTTAGATGAGTGGACTTTTAAAAAAGTTGAGGTGCATAAGTTGATTTCAGCTTATAAAAAGCTATTAGTTAGGATACTTATTGCAAAATCATTTCAATTTTACTTTACCTTGATTGCAGTGTTATTAATAGCGGATAGCGTTGCAGGCAAATAGCGGAAGTCGAATAGCGGGTGAAATAAATCAATTATATATATATATATATAAAATATGCTGTATAGAAAAATAAATAAGCCGCAGCATATAGATAAACACAAGTTGCATAAAAAGTGACATAATATTAACTCAAAAACTCAATTGTTCTAAAGAAAATACTGAAATGACATAAAATTAACTGAAAAGCTCGATTGTTCTAAAGAAAATACTGAAATGACATAAAATTAACTCAAAAAACTGACACTAAATAATCATAATGTTGGAAATGCAGAGTTGCAGGCAGAGGTAGGTCAGCCGATTCCTTGTGAATGCAGAGTTGCAGAGAAGGGTTTACAATAACCGTTTAGTTATAAGAGTGGAGAGTCACGTTTTCCCTGACTCCTTGGATAGTGGAAGGGTTTAATTCCTCGATCACATCTACCCTGGATAGTGGAAGGATTTAATTCCTTCACAATTGCCTGATTCTTCGGCTACTTTAATGTTTTAAAAGCTGACTCTTCAGTTTTTTTTAAAAAAAAAAACAGAAAAGCTCAACAATTGCCTGACTCTTCGGTTTCCTCCTAAATTTCCGCTATTTCCACTATGAACTATACTGCGAATAGCGCCATAGTGGCCACAATAGCGTTTGTAGCGAAATTCCAATTGCGTAGCGGTTTTCATAGCGGAGAGGCCAAAATCCGCTACGCTATAGCCGCTATTTAGTGATTGTTTGAAGATTAGGAGGTTGCGTCATTCCAATGTCAGAAGGTATTCACAAGCACTGGGAATCAAACTAAAGACCTATTTGTCAATGGTGTTCAGTCCTACCAGTGGAGCCAACTCTCATTGGCCAGCAAAATCATACTTTTAGTTCAATTATCAGGTATGCAGCACAACTGCAAATTATACTTTCACAATCCAAAACAGTGATCAAAGTTTCCACATAACCAAAAACCCTAAACCTAACTTGTTCAAGACAAATGTAATAGGCCGAATAGCATGGCCTCAAAAGATCCCCCCCACCCAAAAAAAAAAAAAAAATGTCATGCTGCTTGTATACCTGCTGATCCTTGGAGTCGACCACAACAAAGTCTTTATCTTTCCTAGGAATGCCAGAAGACTTATAAGAAGTTGGTTTAGGTCCCACCACATTCCCTCTGGTAAGCCTTTCATCTTTTGATTGCTCTAACTGCTTCTTCTGCAATACACCTTCCTTCTGAAATTTCAATACATAAGAAAAAAAAATTCGTATGTATTAATATTCCCATTTCTAAGATTCTCATTATGTGTCTAAATAATAATCCTGGACTTAATATTACATTACATCCACACAGAAAGAACAGAAGTTGAAACCAAAAAAAAAAAAAACAATTTACTACTTTTCAAAACTGGGCAACAGAAGGGTGAATTCTGGAAAATAAGTGCAAAGACAAAGAGTGAGATTTTATTTACTTGTCGATCGAATTTCGGGTCGGGATTGGAAGACGTGCGGCTGCAACGGATGGAAATGATGGGTCTGTGTGAGTAGCGGAATTTCACTGTGGACTGTGTGGAAGATAGCACAGAAAATAAAGAAGAGTAGCTG
Source organism: Calophaca sinica (assembly GCA_037113605.1). NCBI lineage: Eukaryota > Viridiplantae > Streptophyta > Magnoliopsida > Fabales > Fabaceae > Calophaca > Calophaca sinica. The sequence goes on along the minus strand of CM073730.1, from coordinate 25,531,854 downwards.
GATAGTGCAACCGCCATTTTCACTACACAACGCGAGAGAGAGAGAGGGAGAGGGAGAGGGAGGCAGCACAGTTGAATTCACAGGTGCTGCGCCACCATGTCTCCTGTCTACTACTAGTTTTCTTATCCTCTGTGCTCCTTACTCCAGTTACTCCTATCTTATTATGTTTGAATTTTTTTTATATTAACTAATTAACTAATATTTTGTATATATCCTTAATAAATTAATTACCTGTGAAGGCTGTGACCACGAATAGGAATTTGTTTATTGATAAATAAATAAATATGATAATAGAATGTTAACTAAGCACTGTATATGCTAGTTACATTATTATCATTATATTTTGATATAATCTTTTACTGTTCAATAACATAAATATGTAAATATATTTATATATATTATAAAATATAAATATTATTTGTGTTCAAAATATCTCAAATAATAGTAAATACAATAAATATATATTAATTTTGTAATATCACTTTAATAATGTCCCTTATAAAAACTTTGAGAGTTGATACTTGTGAAATATGTATGATAATCGTATGGTTTATATTAATGGTTTATCTTTTTTTTATGCAAATTAATGTTTTACCATTTATGTCTAATGAATGATAAATATTATAATATTTTCATAATATTTTCAAGGATAAAAATGTTTATTTATAATTATTGTGCTATATCCTTAAATATTAATGTGAAAGAATTCTTGTATTTGTCTATTGTACTATGAATTTTGCTTGTTATGCTATCATTTTAAGTCTAAACCACCAATGTGACAATTTCGTTAGAATTTTTTTTTTCAAAAAAAAAGGCACAACTAAAGGCATCGCAAACTCAACGACATTGGGTACATTTTAAAAGAGAAGCATTTCGATAGCTTTAAAACATTGGGTACATTTTAATTCCTCACTCAAAGTATTTCACAATTAAATAGAAAGGAAACAAAAATGTGCAAAAAAGTTTGTATCAGAAGCAAATGTGAATAATACCTTCGAATGCGTCAAGGGACTAAAGTTTTGATCGTGCAAAGAGCAACGTCAAGCGTGCAGAAAAGGAATTTATAACAACAGGTCAGGTAGGAATAATAGAAGGATGTAAGAAGACAATCTTTTTTTGCAAACATGAAAACAAACCATTAAAAATCATCAAATGCATCATGTATTATATTTTAAATATAATCATTAACCATGTATTTATATGACCGGTTTGTGACCCATTATTCAAATAAAACGTGAAATTTATAATTATTGGTATTGAACTACTCTTACTAATGTGTAGAATTATCTCTTATATTAAGAAATTCAATTTATAATTATTGGTGTAATATCGTGGGATTGCTTGCAGGATTAATGAGAGTTCCCACAAACTAACATGGTCTTTTTAGAATACTTTGTCTCCACTCACATGCTTCCTAGGAGACTCACCTATCCCACAAATGCTTAAAGTCAAACACGCTTAACTATAGAGTTCTTATGTTATGGGCTCTCGAAAAAAAAAGATGCATCATGTTTATATTGGTTGTGCTGATCATTTCACTTAAAGTTTGATAGGAGTAACTCCTTGAACATGTCTCATGCAGCGGCAACACTTCCCACCCCTGTCTGCCCCGAGGGTCACATGCCCACCAATTTCTTCTAGTTCGTCCCCAAACCACACTATACTATAAGAGGTCTAGCTCGGAAACCATTTGTAATGTCTCGGAATTACTTGCAGGATCAATGAGTTTCATCACAAACCAACACAAGTCTTTTCAGCATGTTTTATCCCCACTCACAAGCTTCCTAGGAAACTTCCCAAAAAGTCACTCATCTCACAATTGCTCCAAGTAAAACACATTTAACTATGGTGTCTTTATATTCTCGGCTCCCAAAAAGAATATGCATCTTGTTGATATGGGTGATGCTAATCAATTCCTATAAGTCATCCCCAACTATGCAGTCCCAAGGCTACACAATCTCTTGATCCCTCTCATTATGGTGTGTATCCAGGTCATTCATGTGTCCTTTCACTAGAATTCTGACAGGAGTCGCTCCTTAATTGTGTCTCCTGCACTGACAACACTCCCTGTAAACACAAAAGTTATGTTGTGTTAATTATAACAATAACTATATTTGGAAATCAAAGTTCAAAAAATATAATATTTTAATATCTCTTCAACATATACGTGGATTGCAACTTGCAACGAGGTCGAGAAACGATCGGAGGATGTGCCCCCACGGAAATGATGTGGGTACCTCCGGTGCTGGTGCAGCCATCTTATCTGTCTATGGAGGAACCTCTTTATCCTCTTGAGGTTCTCTCGCTGCACATTCGATTGTCGAAGTTGTGGGCCTCCAACATCCAACATGTGCACATTTGGTTTGTGTCATATCTACATAGCGCAAAACAATTTAATTACATATATTTTTTTCCCAAATTTTAGTACATATTTCTAGACGTAATCATTAATTCATTTTGAAATTATACGTCTAAAACTCATAAATATATTTTGGAAAGTATACTTTTGGTGAGCTTTTAAACGTGTTTTAAAACACTCCGAAAGTATATTTTTGGAAGCCAAATTTATGAGTATGGAGGTATACTTTTGGAAGTCATGAAATTCATGTATGTATGTATGCTTCCATAACGTTTTGAAGTGGGTTTAAATAATTCAGAAGTATACTTTTGGATCAATATTCAATTTTTTTTCAAAGGTATACTTTCGGAGTCTATCAAAACTTAAAAAGATTGTAGAATCGACAATACCTGTGAGCGAATCCTAGAAGATGATCGGTGAAGAATGATGACTGCTAAAGCGCGGTCAGAGGCATAGGGAGACAATAGATGATGAAGAAGGAAGAAGACAAAGAGATTCAGGGGGTCGCTGATGGGGCTCCGACGGAAGAAGACGAAGAAATACATCTAAAATTGGGGTGCAAGGTTTTTACTTACCAATGGAGTTTTGTGCAAGGATTTTATTTTACCAATGGAGTTTTAGTACCATCCGAAAGTTAACTTTTGGACGAGTGTATTCTTTAAAAAAATAAAAGAGATGTGGGAGTGTATTATAAGAAATGGGAGGGTGCAAATAGCAACCTCTAAGGTGAGTGGATCATTGTGCACTCGAAAGCCTGTTACACTTGTAGGCTTGGGTCATGGATATCTGGACTCTGTGCTAGTATGTAACACGCTAATTGGTACTCCTTCCGGTCTCAAATATAAGCAAAAGTCAAAATGTATTTGGACTAAATTTAGATCAAATACATTTTGACTTTTGCTTATATTTTTGACTTCCAAGTCAAATTTGTCACCTTTTAGTTCCAACCTCCAAATGAACAAATAAATTTTAAATTCTACAAATATTATCAATTTTAAATACTTAAATAACTTATAAATAAAATTTTAGAAAAACAATTTTAATAGATCTTTTTTTTTCACAAAAGGGAAAAAGGAAAAGGAAAAAATGACAGGAATTGAGATGAAATGATTACAATCCACTTAATTAGCTATCATTTCTTCAATTAGAAATGTTAAAATCACTTAAGATAAATATTGTTTTTTTATAAGATTTAAGATAAATAATTTTTTATTTTTTACTTTTTCATATAGCCAAATAAGCAGCGAAAAGTGTTTATATTTTTTCTCTTCAACCCAAAGTCCAAACGGCATAAAATCAGCGGTTATTATTATTATTATTATTATTATTATTATTATTATTATTATTATTATTATTATTATGTACTTTTATCTTTTTTACTTAAATAGAATATTTTCTCCTATCCAGCTTTTTTTTAATAATAAAGTTAAAGATAATTTTAATTTTAAAGAGAAAAAATATAAATTTAACCCATATAAAACAGAGTAGTTTAGCGTCAATGAAGCTTGTAAACAAAAAAAAAAGTGAAAATTGTTATAAAAAGAATAGAAAATAAAGAGAATGAGACAATAGAAACATGGACTCAAAAACAGGTTATTCAGGAACCAAGATTGAAAGACTATTTTTTCAGGAACTAGCTATAATATCTGTATTAGTTAATGATGACAATGGGGCTGGATGGGTGCGGATAGTGCTTCTCCCGTACCCATACCCGTTAATACCCATAGATATTTATGTGGGTAACGGGTATTTATAGATATCCATGAGTATTTAATAATGTAAAAAAATTATACAACATAAAATAACAACATATTGTATAATATACTACATATATTTACAAAATTTTATTATTATGTGTCTTTCACACTAAAAAACATTCAATAACGAATAACATAAAATTTATTTGATCTTAAAGTGATAGAAAATGTCATAGTATATATTATATATTTAATAAAAAATAATTGTAATTAATATGAGGGTATCCGTGGGGCGGGTAGTATGATTCTCACTACCATTTAATAGCTATCTATTTACTACCCATTGCAGATAATTTGTGCGGGTATCCACGGGTGTGTGTTTTTTGCCTTCCCTATAGTAATCTCATCAAGTGTGTATAAGGACAAACCTAATAGCCTTATTTATAGAGATAATAGACTACTAATTCTGAACCAACCAAAGAGATATGATAAAGGTATAATAAGATAAAAAATTGATATAGTCATCCATCAAATCAACATATTTATAACACTTCCCATTGGATGACTATACACAATGAATATGTCTCATTAAAACATTGCTAAGAAAAACCAGTGGGATGAAAACTTAACGAAAAAAAAGAGTATAATATTTATAGTGACACACTTCCCCTCGTAAATACATCATTTATAAAATCTCCTTTAATTTTGTGCATTCGCGAGGCTTCCGAGGCTAGAGCCATTGCTGCGAGTGGAGTTGAAATGTTTATTAGACGGATTCGGATTTGCTACCTTTAGCACGCGAAAGGCATCGTAACTTTCGATCATTTTGGTCTGTTGGATAAATCTCCTGGTCTAGAACATGACATGTGGCCTTTTATTTGAAAAGGTTTAAAACAGAAAACTTAAACGCAGAAACGCAGAAGGAGAATATCAGGAACACAGAAGGAGAATATCAAAACGCAAAAACGAGCCTCCATGGTCGTCGCTCCTCCATGTTCGCCGCACCTGTTCTCACCTCGCCATACATGCGCCGTATCTCACAGCACCTGTTTGCACCTGCGCCGCACCTCGTCGCACATGCTAGTGTTGTTTCCCCTCTTATCAACCTCCTTAAATAGTGTAGGAAGTATTCAAAGTTTGCAGGTAAATCGAAGTGTGATATTGTTACAAATGGTTGAATTCCTGCAAGTTGTCCAATTCAGAGAATTCAGACGCATCACCAACAAGTGTTAATCGCAATGAAATCATCCAATGGATGCATATTGACGTGGCTAGTTCCCTCTGGAATGATATTTTGTTCTTCTGTTTCATGGAAGTGTTTATGGCATTGGTTATTTATGGAGATTGTATTGGTTATTTATGCCCACAAAATGTTTGATCTTTTGTCTGACTCAAGGCAATCCTCATTGGTTATGAAGACAGTGTAATGAAGATGCTGGTGATGGTTACAACTGCAGTAATGAAGATGTTGATAATAGTTACAATGACTATGTGTTATGTAATTTAGGCAACATTGTAGAAGTAGCAATTGACTTGTACCAAGTTCAAGTATTTTCTATGTAATACCATTTTTGGCTTTGATAGCATCTATGTAATACCATTTTTGGCTTTGACTTGTACCAAGTTCAAGTATAAGGTTCGTGTTAGATTGGCCACTGCTGAAGCAAATCCAATTTTCAGAATCATTTGTCAAACAATAATTTAGCTAACAAATCGTGTGGCTCATTGTGTGTAGTATTTGATTTTCATCACACTCCAATAACAAGACCAAGAACAATTTACTCCACAATTGCAGAAAATTGAAGAGCATTCCTCATTCCAAAATTATTCCTTGTAGCATCTTTTGAAGATACAATTATTTATGGGCAAAAGACCTTTGCCGTGAAACATTGCAGGAACATATCACCATATAGATGGTGTGATTTACAATGACATTTTAGAATTGAAACAACTTATTGCATTTACAGGATAAAAAGGCAATTATGATTTACACTTTGAATGGTATACCACCTATATGTATATAGAAGCAAAAAGGAGGCCAACCTGTATGATGAGAAATTGAGAACAAAGAGAACAAATAATTACATTGAAAAAAGTTGCCCATTCGGCATGGAAATCAATTTATCAAAGGCTAACTCTCCAGAAAACCACAATTATAAACTATTAAGCCGATCACAGTTCATGACAGCACATTAAAAATAACTAAGAATTGTAGAACATGGCTCATGCATCTGAAACATGTCTAAAGGACATAAAGGCAAGTATTATAAAGAACTTAAACTTGTCATCCATTGTTTCCCAAAAGGTACACCAATAAAACCAGTAAATGTACGTCAAAAGTATAATTTCTCCAAAAACTGTACATCAAAATTACAAAAAGTCTCCCAATATCTTCTTCCTTGTAATTATCATGAACTGTCATGACACTTTACAGCTCCAAATCTTTAAGTGTTGCAGCGTCTGTATCATTAAGGGGTGCCTACATAATAACACAAACTAATAAATACCATGGCAAGTGTAAAAGTAAGGATAATCCCTTTTTTAGAGACAAATGCATTACCATTAAAAATGCTGTGAAACTAAATTGATCCTCTTGTGTTTGAGGGGGATTATAAGTTAGAGGTGTCGAACAAGATATTCCATCAGACAGATGGCATGTCAATTCTTTATCCTGAAATGATTATGTAAAATTAAAACAAGTGATAGTACATCTAAAATTAAAACATGTGATCTACACATCGACTTATATACCTGAGATACTTTACTGTGTGTTTGTCCTCTAGGTGAAGTTTTTTTTCCCTCTATTGGATTGGCACTCAACCTAACCCTTCAATTGCTTACGTCCCATTAAACTAGGTCGTTGCTTGAATCCCTTTGGTTGCATAACATTGCAACTCACAAATGTTGGGTTATCACTGTTATGACTGTCATTGTTTCTAGCTTGTAAGTGAAGTTCCATTATTTGCCTACACATGACATCTACATTGTTATCCACAATCTTGTGGTATTCTTCACAAGTTGACACCTCGGCCGCCAATCTAATGAATTTGAGACAACTTATTTAAATCTTCGCGTGCTAGATAATTTTGGATCTCGTTCGACCTCCTTTCCCCTCAAATCTCGCACAATGCCGCAACGAGCTTCTCTTGTCCACCTTCTTAAAGTATACTTTTCAGTAATGACCTTAACATCATTCGCTTCAAACACTTTCAGTACATGTGAACAAAGTATGCCAAATGTCACAAACTTTCTACAACTACAAGATATAGAGGTCGAGGCACGATCAAATGATACTCTCCAAGATCCTTCATGGCTGACCATAGTGATGACATACTGGCATAAAGAATGAGACTCGTATCTCTCCGATATGCATAATGCTAAGAATAACTTAAACTCATTCTAGAATAACTAAAAAACAGTGTGCGTTGATCTGCTGTCATGCACGGGTCAAAATAAATAGAAACAATGAATGTAATAACAAGGTAATTCAACTTTGGTCGTCTCACAAGGATCTCTAATCTAACAATAACAAAAAACAAGAACATACGAAGAAATAGAATTGAGAGGGTTTCAATTTAGAAACAGATTACAATAAGGATGAAAATCAATTGACAACAAACAACCAATCCACTGGTTTATAGGAAATTCCACTCGAATCTATCACAGGTTTCAAAAGATTATTCTATTTCGTGATTCTATTCTTGTTTGATCATAAAATTAACCAATCAAGCGTCAATTATTTTTATATGAATTCCTACTGGATTAAGCATCACAGAATTCGATTAATTATGAACAAGGAACAAGCGTCACAAGAACACAATTAATCTAATAACCGAATTCAATCAAACCTATAACTAAGCGTCATAGATCCTATTAATCTCTATTCGAAATAAACCAAAGCAAGCGTTCAAATTATTTCGAATAATCTCAAATCAGATTTATGATAAATTAGAGTGCAAAAACGAATTTGATATGATTAACCATCAACACATAAAATGAATTTGCAACAGAGATCAAAGAGATGAAAGATCAAAAGGAAAAGAAATAGAAACACAAAATCGAATTTAACATTAATAACAAACCTCAAGATCCTCTAAGAAATCCTTAACCAGTGAATTGATCTAAGGTCTTAGCCTTCCATGGAAGGTTGCACCAAAACGAAATTAAGAAATAAAAAAGGGAAGAACAAAAGATTTCTCTTGAAAATAAACGAAAGTCACAACTCAGAACGGCCAGAGATTCAATAATTCAAAAGTTAAAACCTAAGATTCTAAAAAAAACTATTTATAATCTCTCCTAGGTTAACCTAGGCAATCAGAAGTTTTTGACCAAAGAGAAAGGCCCAAAAGAGATTAATTAGCCCAATAACAACTAATTACATGAGAAAGTGATCCAAAACTCGCAGTAATTCTGTCAGCCTCAGTAATTCACATTTTCGACCATCAAAATGTCTGAACTGGGCTTCGGTGCCAACATAAGAGTTTAACTCTACTTCTTAGCTTTTCAACGCCACCAAGATCACTGCAATCGGATAAGTATAGCCCAAGTTATGGCCTATAGAAGGAGCATGGGTCAAGATGTAACAAAATCTAAAAATTAGCAAAGAATTTCACTAAAGCCCAATTAAGACCCAAAAATATAAAAACATATTAGAAAGTAATTATTGGGCATAACACACATTTAAAAACACAAAGTGCAATGCTATAAAAAGTGCATTAAAATGCATCGATCAAATTCTCCCACACTTAAACTTTTGCACTCCGAACAAAACTCATGGTCAAGACAAAAGGAAATAAACAAAGCAAAAATGCATTTTCAATGAACCCCAATGATGCAAAGTGGCAAGCGAAATGCTCATTCAATGTTTCAAGGATCCATGACAATCATGAATAATATCTTATTACCTTCAAAGCAAACAAGAGGATAGGCTAACCAAAGGATGAATCAAAAGTGATAGTATTCTCACAAGAAATAAAGTTTTCTCAAACTTTCAAGTGTCTAGGCTAATGTTTACACTCAAAGCACATCATGAAAGCTAGCACTACATAGGCTTGACAAGCCTTTAATATCCACACTTGAAACACATGCACACAAAGATCAAAAGGTCTTTTTTAAGGTTATAATGGGGCCAAGGTCAATGTGAGATAATTGAAAGGGGTAACTAGGCTATAAAATCAAAGAGGATAGAGGAGCAATAAAAAACAATTGCTAAATAACCATGGGAGGAAATTCAACCAAATATGATTTCAATCCATTTCTCCACTTTCACACTTTCCTTCTTTATTATCACCTTCTTCCTTTTCTCTCTTTTTTTGTTTTTTTTTTGTTTTTTTTTTTTGAAGCACTTGCCAAATTTCCAATAAAGCAACAACAATTAGACATTCTAACACAACCACATCTTTGAGCACCCCCACAATTATGCAATATTTATTATCACAAATCTTCCAAAGCAAAGCTCTTTTATCCCCTAAGATTGGGTCGAATAATTGTTTCTCATTTTTAGGCTTGTAATGAGCTATATAACAAAGAATGAGATAATTAGGCTCAAAGGGGCTAACAAATTGCAAGATAGGCTTATTTGGCTAGTGGTTTAATAAGAACAAAAATTGTCTAGATCATTTCAGTGCATGCATGTGAACAAGAAGTTTCAACAAGAGTCAAGTCAAGTTCTAGAGTAACTAATAATCATGAGTGAAATCACACAAGAAAGAAAGAGAATGGCAAAGTGTATTTCATTCATTACAAGGCCCAAATCTCACCAAGGACAATGATCTATCACAAATGATGCACAATTTAGTATTAAAATCCAACTTATCATACCAAGAATGCAAGGAAGTCATCCACATCACGCCACAAGACCTATAGTCCTAGAATAGTGAAATCACTCGCAACTTATACACACCATGAAATCCAATGAAAAAGCATGCAAAAATATTTTTTTTATAACAAAAATGCAAAACAAAACAACTAGAACGCTAAAAGATCTCCCCCCACACTTAAATCACACATTGTCCTCAATGTAAGCAACAAGTATAAAATAAGAGTAAGGAAAGAAATCACCCTCTTCAAGGTGGAGAAGCTTGAGGGTAAGTAGGCTTTTCCAAGGAGAGCTCTTCTATAGTTTCCTCTTAAAGTGTGGGGCTCTCATGGAAAAGCTTGAGGCGGTGTCCATTGACTTTGAAGACTTTATTGGTGGCTTCACTCTTTATCTCTACTGCACCATAAGGAAAGGTGTTAGTAACAACAAAAAGGCCAATTCATTTGGATCGAAGCTTATCAGCCATGATTTTAAGACGAGAGTTGAACAACAAAACTTTTTGCCCAATAGAGAACTCCTTCCTATATATCATCTTATCATGGAAGTGTTTGGTTTTCTCCTTATAAATCTTGGAGTTCTCATAAGCCTCTAGTCGAAGCTCTTCAAGTTGTTGCAATTGAAGCTTTCTTTCCAAGCCTGCTTGGTCAAATTCAAGGTTACAACTCTTGACCGCCCAATAAGTACGGTGCTCTATCTCCACCGGGAAGTGGCATGCCTTACCAAACATAAGTTGATAAGGAGACATCCCTATGGGTGTCTTGTAGGCTGTCCTATGAGCCCAAAGAGCTTCCTCTAGTCTGTGGCTCCAATCCTTCCTATTTAACTGCACCATCTTTTCTAAAATCTGTTTGATCTCCCTAGCTTGCCTATTAGTTTGGGGGTGATAAGGTGTAGATACTTTGTGCATAATCTCGTACTTCTGGAGCAAAGACTCCATGGTGCGATTGTAGAAATAAGTGCCTTGGTCACTTATGATGGCTCGGGGTATCCCAAACCTGCAAAAAATATTGGACCTAACAAAATCCACAACAACTCGAGAATCATTAGTCCGAGTGGCTTTGGCCTCCACCCACTTAGAGACATAATCAACAGCAAGCAAGATATAAGAAAAACCAAAAGAGACAGGGAAGGGGCCCATAAATTCAATGCCCCAGACATCAAATATCTCCTAGAAAAGCATAGGTTGCTGAGGCATCTCACTCCTGCGAGTGATTGTTGTTCCTGCTCTCTGACACTGTTCACAAGTGCGGAAGGTCTCAAATGCATCTTTGAAGATCGTGGGCCAAAATAAATAGGAGTCAAATACCTTTCTGGCTGTCTGTTGTGGTCCAAAGTGTCCTCCTACCTGAGAGGCATGATAGAAGTGAAGAATGGACTAAACCTCATGGTTGGGAACACATCTCCTAATCACCTGGTCACTACAAAATTTCCATAAATAAGGGTCATCCCACACATAATATTTGACATCACTCTTAAGTTTATCTATTTGTGCTCTAGATGCATGTGCAGGTAGAATTCCAGCAACCAAATAATTGACTAAATAAGCAAACCAAGGAGTAACATCTCGCAGCTGTAGAAGCTGCTCATCAGGAAAATCATCATGAATAGGGAGAAGATCCTCAACCCTCTTTATTATACTCAAGTGGTCTGCCACAAGATTCTCTGCCCCGCTCTTATCTCTAATCTCCAAATCAAACCCTTGGAGCAGCAACATCCACCGAATGAGCCTTGGCTTCGCCTCTGGCTTCTTCAATAGGAACTTCAAAGTTGCATGGTCAGTAAAATCAACCACCTTGGAACTAAGCAAATATGATCTAAATTTATCAAGAGCAAACACAATAGCTTCTTTTTCAGTGGTAATATAATTAGCCTGTGCAGAATCCAAAATCCTAGAAGCATAATAAATAACATGGGTAGCTCTGCCAACTCTTTGTGCATGGATAGCCCCCAATGCATAATTAGATGCATCACACGTAATTTCAAAGGGGAGAGTCCAATCAGATGGCTGAATAATAGGAGTATAAGTCAACGCCTTCTTTAGGCAGTCAAATGTCTTCTTGCATTTATCATCAAAGGTGAAATGAACATCCTTTTGCAGCAAGTTTGACAACGAAAGGGCTATCTTACTAAAATCCTTGATAAAGCGCCTGTAGAAACCTGCATGACCAAGAAATGAAAGAATCTCGTGAATGCAAGATGGGTAAGGTAAAGTAGAAATCACATCAATCTTGGTAGGGTCCACTTCCATCCCCTTTTTTAGAGATTACATATCTTAAAACTATGCCTTGTTCTACCATAAAATGGCATTTCCCATAATTAAGAACAAGGTTAGTGTCTATGCATCTATGCAAAACTCTATCCAAACTATCCAAACATACATCAAATGAGGAACCATAATCAGTAAAGTCATCCATAAACACTTCTATGCAATTTTCTATAAAATCAGCAAAAATACTAATCATGCACTGCTGGAAAGTGCCAGGTGCATTGCATAGGCTGAAGGGCATCGTCTGATAGGAAAAAGTGCCAAAGGGGCAAGTGAATGTGGTCTTTTATTAGTCCTCTGGTGCAATATGGATCTGAAAGTAACCTAAAAAACCATCAAGAAAACAATAGTGAGATTTACCTACCAAGCGTTCAAGCATCTGATCGATGAAAGGAAAAGGAAAGTGATCCTTTCTGGTCGCTTGGTTGAGTCTCCTGTAATCAATACACACTCTCCAACTGTTTTGCACTCTAGTGGGGATACGTTCATTATTCTCATTTTTCTCATTTTTAACCACTGTGAGGCCAGTCTTCCTAGGAACTACTTGGACAGGTCTCACCCACTAACTATCAGAAATGGGATATATGATGCCAACTTGTAGAAGCTTGGTTACCTCCTTCTTCACAACATCCAAAATCAAGGGATTAAGCCTCCTTTGTGGCTACCTAACTGGTTTTGCCCCATCCTCAAGTAGTGTCCTATGCATGCACATGGAAGGGCTAATGCCAGGAATGTCAGCCAAGGTCTATCCAATAGCTCTCTTGTGTTTCTTTAGTATTTCCGGCAGCTTCCCCTCTTGCTCTGCTTCAAGATTTTCTGAGATAATCACAGATAGCTCCTCACTCTCCTCTAAATATGCATATTTCAAATGCTCCGGGAGTGGTTTGAGCTCGAGGGTAGGTGGCTGCTCAATAAAGGGAAGTATTCTGGTGAAAGGAGTTACATCAGCAGCTTGCACTGTAGCAACATCATTTGTAACATTAACAGGCACAACCATGCAATCTGTAGCATCAGAATGAGTATCAATATGTAGGGCAACCTCAATTTCAGCACACACAGAACATAACTGGACATCAATGCAAGTGTCACAAGTGTAAGTATCATCAAATCAGACAAGGAAGGGAAATCTGCAGTAAACACATCAGGATAAGTCTCATCAACTAAGTCAGCAGGCAATTCTATTTGGAAAAGAGACTGCTCTTCCATGGGATGCTTCATAGCATCAAAGATGTTGAATCTAACTATGTTATCCCCAAATTCTATGGACAGTGTTCCAGCATGGACATCAATCTTGGTTCTCGTAGTTTTTAGGAATGGTCTGCCTAGGATGATAGGCGCCCTGTTGGTTTTTGTCTTTCCCTCCATGTCCAGAATGTAAAAATCTGTAGGAAAAATCAAGTCATTAACTTTAACAAGTACATCCTCTACAAGTCCAGCAGCGTGAGCACTGCTCCTGTTTACCAACTGAATAACAACACTTGTATGCTGTAAAGGTCCAAGAGCCAGAGAGTTAAAGATAAATGTAGGCATAACATTAATGGAAGCACCTAAATCCAGCATGGCATTTTTAAATTTACTATCGCCTATGGTACATGGAATAGTAAAAAGCCCTGGATCATTGCACTTTTGAGGCATCATGGGTTGTATGAGTGCAGAAACATTGCAACTCATGTTGACCTTTTCATTCCCCTTCAGCTTTCTTTTGTGTGTGCACAACTCTTTAAGGAACATAGCATATATTAGAATCTGCTTAATCGCTTTAAGGAGAAGAATATTCACTTCAACCTTCCTAAATGTGTCCAAGATTTCCTTGTCCTTATCTGCCTCATCCATCTTCTTAGTTTTCACAGCTCTTTGAGGAAAGGGAAGTGATATAGGTTATGCATCCTCATCATCAGGAGAGCTAGGCACAAAAGGTGGCTTATCATTTTCTCTGCCTTTTATATTTTCTGCTGGAGGAGGTTCACGACTTTCTGGAGTTTCAACAGCCTTGCTGGATCTGAGAGTTATTGCACTGACATTTGGATTCACTACTGGTTGGGCAGACAATTTGTCCGACCCCTGAGGCTGCATCTGATTAATGGAAGTTGCTAGCTGTCCAATTTTTGCCTCCAAATTCTAAATGGTTGAATCTGTTCGCTGTTGGAATTGGAGATTCTGGACTGTCATTTGTTTAACAAGGTCTTCCAATGAAGGTTCAGATTTTGCAGCTGTTGTGTTGTTCTGCTGGGCTGACTGTGGGACAGGTTGTGGCATGTGCTGCTGTGAGGTATTTTCCCATCTCAGGTTTGGATGGTTTCTCCAATTGGGGTTGTACCTGTTGGAAGACAGATCATAATTGGGCTGGGGCCTGTCATTGTATATGTTTACTGCATAGGCCTGAGGAGTATTAGCATTGTCACCTTTCTGCAATGTAGGACATGCATCTGTAGGGTGCTCTGCAGAAGTGCAAATACCACAAGTTCATCAACCTTACTGCTAACTTTTTCACCAATGAAACAAGTTCATCAAGCTTGCTCTCTAATTTCTTATGCTCAGTAGCTTGTATCTCATTGACTTCTTTCGTTAGAACTGCTGAATTGCTTCTGCTAGTAAACTGCTGAGAATTAATGGACATGTTCTCAATCAGGCTTCTTGTATCTGCTGGGGTTTTATTCACAAGTGCTCCTCCACTAGCAGCATCCATGATATTTCGATCCATAGGCAGCAAGCCTTCATAAAAATATTGGATGAGCAACTGTTCAGAAATTTGATGTTGAGAGCAGCTTGCACATAACTTCTTAAATCTCACCCAGTATTCACACAAAGATTCTCTGTCAATCTGCCTGATGCCACCTATTTATTTTTTGATTGATGCAGCTCTAGAGGTAGGGAAGAACTTTTCCAGAAATAACTTCTTCAATTCATTCTAGCTTGTCACAGGACCTGGTTGAAGGTAGTACAACCAGTCCTTGGCAATGAGAATGGAAAGGCTCTCAGCTTGATGTGTTCTTTTGGAACTCCTTGAGGTTTCATGGTAGAACATACAATATGAAACTCCTTAAGATGTTTGTAAGGATCTTCACCTGCAAGACCATGAAACTTAGGAAGCAAATGTATCAGACCAGATTTAAGCTCAAAGGGTATGATCCGCTGTCGCGCATGAGTCAAATAATTAAAAATAGTAAATGTAGTAACAAAGTAATTCAGCCTTGGTTGTCTCACAAGGATCTCTAATATAACAATAACAAAAAACAAGAACGTACGAAGAAATAAAAAGAGGGGTTTTGATTATAAGAAACAGAATTTAAAAGATCAAAATATCAATATATAAAAATGACTAATCCACTGGTTCAGGATAATTAATACTTGAATCTATCACGGGTTTCAAAGGATTATTCTATTTCGTGATTCTATTCTTGTTTGACCATAAAATTAACCAATCAAGCATCAATTAACTTTATAAGAATTCCTACTGTAATACAAAATTAATTAAGCATCACAGAATCGATTAATCATGATTAAGGAACAAGCGTCACAAAAACATAATTAATTTAACTACCGAATTCAATAAAACCTATGTCACGCGCCGTAGATCCTATTGATCTCTATTCGAAACAGATTAAAACAAGCATTCAAAGTATTTCAAATAATCTCAAAGAGCAAAAACGAAATTGATATGATTAAGCATCAACACCTAAAACGAATTTGCAAACAAAGATCAAAGAGATGAAAGATCAACAAGAAAAGAGATAGAATCCGAAAATCGAATTAACAATAATAATCAAACCTCAAGATCCTTATAAAAACTCCCTAACCAGTGAATTAATCTAAGGTCTTAGCCTTCCATGGAAGGATTTGACAAAAACGAGATTAAGAAGGAGAAAATGAGAAAAGATTGCTAAAACTCAAAAACGGCAAAAGATTCAAAAGTAATTAAAAGGTGCTAACCTAAAACTCTAAAAACGTATTTATAATGTCTCCTAGGTTAGCTTAAGTGATCAGAAGTTATGATAAAAAAGAAGGGCCCATGACAGGTTAATTAGCCCAATAACAACTAATTACATGAGCAAATGATCCACAACTCGCAGTAAATCACGCCAGCCTCAGTAAAATGCAATTTCGGCCTTCATAACATCAGAACTGGGATTCGGTGCCAACATAAGAGTTGTAGCTCTGCTTCTTAGCTTTCTAACGCCACAAAGATCACTGTAATCAGACAAGTATAGCCCAAGTTATGACCTATAGAAGAAACATGGACCAGGATGTAACAAAATCCAAAAATTAGCAAATAATTTCACTAAAGCCCAATTAAGACCCAAAGATATAAAACCATGTTAAGAAGTAGTTATTGGGCATGACACACAACTAAAAACACAAAGTGCAAAGCTATAAAAGGTGCATTAAAATGCATTGATCAGGATACTTCAACATCAGGGTATTCAATGCATAAAACATTATAAGTAACATCAGGTGCAGCAAATTCCCTTAATGTTCTAGCAACCATGGTATCAGCAATAAAATCGAAATTAGAATCAAAATCAGAATCAAAGAAAGTATGACTAAATATGCTATCACTATCACTATCACCTATGTTATTACTAGTACTAGTCTTATTAAGTCTATGGAGTGAATGGAAAGTCCTATCTATTTCTGGATCAAAAGAATGCAGAATTTTAGAATTGGACTTAGTCATGCATCATGAGCATATAAGAAGGCAGCATAACAAATCAAAAAATACCAACAATGTCCTAATCATTAAAACAAGAAAGAAATTGACAAACCGTATCAAATAAAATCTAAAAAATCTAAAAATAGCACCGAAAATCTGTAAAAATCAAATAAAACTAACACAAATTTTTTTGGATTTTTTTTAAGGATACGAAAAATTAAAAAATTAAAAAGTAGTCTAAACAATGGAATTTTGGATTTTGAGCTTGTAGTCCCGGTATTAGTCTCTGATACGGGAATACTGATCCTTGATTTTTTTTCGGATTTTATGGCCAAATTTTGGAGCAATCCGAGCAAGTTGACTGAAAACCGATTTTTTTTCACTAGCTCAATACAAAATCCAAAGTCAGAACCTGAAACACAATTAAAACGCAAAATCAAATGTTAGAAACGTTAGTAGGGTTCTTGGATTGGCTAATCTTGATCAGAGATCCCTGGCAACAACGCTAATTTGATCCGCTGTCGTGCACTGGTCAAAATAAATAGAAACAATGAATGTAGTAACAATGTAATTCAGCTTTAGTCGTCTCACAGGGATCTCTAATCTAACAATAACAAAAAACAAGAACGTATGAAGAAATAGAATTGGGAGGGTTTCAATTTAGAAACAGATTACAATAAGGATGAAAATCAATTAATAACAAACAACCAATCCACCGGTTTATAGGAAATTCCACTCGGATCTATCACATGTTTCAAAAGATTATTCTATTTCGTGATTCTATTCTTGTTTGATCATAAAATTAACCAATCAAATGTCAATTAATTTTATATGAATTCCTACTGGATTAAGCATCACAGAATTTGATTAATTAAGAACAAGGAACAAGCGTCACAAGAACATAATTAATCTAATAACCGAATTCAATCAAACCTATAACTAAGCGTCATAGATCCTATTAATCTCTATTCGAAATAAACCAAAACAAGCGTTCAAATTACTTCGAATAATCTCAAATTAGATTTATGATAAATTAGAGTGCAAAAATGAATCTGATATGATTAAGCATCAACACATAAAACGAATTGCAACAGAGATCAAAGAGATGAAAGATCAAAAGGAAAAGAAATAGAAACACAAAATCGAATTTAACATTAATAACAAACCTCAAGATCCTCTAAGAAATCCTTAACCAGTGAATTGATCTAAGGTCTTAGTCTTCCATGGAAGGTTTCACCAAAACGAAATTAAGAAATAAAAAAGGGAAGAACAAAAGATTTCTCTGGAAAATAAA
This sequence comes from Calophaca sinica, assembly GCA_037113605.1. Lineage (NCBI taxonomy): Eukaryota > Viridiplantae > Streptophyta > Magnoliopsida > Fabales > Fabaceae > Calophaca > Calophaca sinica. Next base: position 25,513,769 of record CM073730.1, on the reverse strand, counting down.
CGAAAGTCACAATTCAGAATGGCCAGAGATTCAATAATTCAAAAGTTAAAACCTAAGACTCTAAAAAAAACTATTTATAATCTCTCCTAGGTTAACATAGGTAATCAGAAGTTTCTGACCAAAGAGAAAGGCCTAAAAGAGATTAATTAGCCCAATAACAATTAATCATATGAGAAAGTGATCCAAAACTCGCAGTAATTTCGTCAGCCTCCGTAATTCACATTTTCGACCATCAAAACTTCTGAACTGGGCTCTGGTGCCAACATAAGAGTTTAGCTCTGCTTCTTAGCTTTCCAATACCACAAAGATCACTACAATCAGATAAGTATAGCCCAAGTTATGGCCAACAGAAGGAGCATGGGTTAAGATGTAACAAAATTCAAAAATTAGCAAAGAATTTCACTAAAGCCCAATTAAGACCCAAAAATATAAAAACATATTAAAAAGTAATTATTGGGCATAACACACATTTAAAAACACAGAGTGCAATGCTATAAAAAGTGCATTAAAATGCATTGCATGTATACCTTTCCCATTTGTATTAGTATTGGTGACAATTCATACCTTAACATTGCAAGCTTATGCAAGGACTCATACTCACATGTCAGCTCATTGCCTTTTTTCTCCTCGACAACACGTTCAAAGTGTTTAAAGAATTGGATAATATCCACATTTGGTTTCATACTTGTTTTGAAGTGAGAATTCAAGCTTTCACAAAGCTGGGTACTTCGCATGCCAAGTGTGAATGCTTGTTTCATGTAGCATGAAGCCCATTTTTCTTTTATAGCATAAATTGATTTGATCCAGTTATTTTCATGAACATTATAGGTGTTGATCAAGTCAGTCCAAGCTGTCTCAAAATCTACTTCATTGTCAAAGTCATACATGCATTTTTTTGAAATCTCTTAAGAAATAACTTCCTCCCTTCATCAAGTTTCCAAGATGTTTAATTCCGTTCTGCAACAAGTGTCAGATGCATAAACCATGGCGAGTCTCAGGCATCACTTCAGCAAGTGCCCTGACCATTGCCTGATCTTGGTCAGTAAAGATAGTCCTCAGTTTTTTTTGGTTGTGTGCTTGCAAGAATGTCTCAAACAACCATTTAAATGAATCAGCGGTCTCATCATACAATAGTGCTACACCAAAAATGATTGAACCTCTATAGTGGTTGAAACCAGAAAACAAAGCAAGTGGCCTACTGACACGGTTGGTACAATATGTAGTATCCAATGACATAACATCACCAAAATACCCGTAATCCAACACCATATTTGCATCACACCAAAACACATTTGTGATTTGTTCTTCTATATCCATTTGGTATGCATGGAACAAAGACGGATTATCCAACAATTGCCGCTGAAAATATTGCGAAAGACATCTAGCCTCACCATACACCATATTTCTTTGTCTTCTTGTATTGAGGTAATTTTTTACATCTAACCGTGTATATCCAAGATTAGCTCTATGCCCTGCATGTGTGCTCATAAGTTGAAATGTTGACTTCTGTCTTAATCCAGAGTCATCAGCCAGATCAATCTCATATGCTTGAACTTCTGTTATCTTTCTATGTGACGCCAGCATGTGTGTTGTCTCTGGAAGTTGTAGAGAATGGTTGTGTTCCTCTACAAATTCATTGTTAACAAATTTTCCATTCCAAAATACAAGTGAAATCCTTGTTGTGCAATCAGTTCTGGTCTCAGCTCTATGGTTCCTAACAAAAACATCTGTCTTTTTTTTCTTCTTTCGTAGCCCTTCCTTGGAACAAACAAACCTACACGATGATATAGTACTGTCTTTTTTACTCTTGTTCGCGTAACGTTTTCTGACTCCAAAGCCAACATGTGCACCATATGCGAGCCAAAATTGATAAGCTGCATTTTTAGTATCAAATTTCATACTAATTCTTGGCTTCCAATCAACATTTGAAGATGTCATGTTTGATCAAACTCCCCATATAAAGAACCTGATAAGTGCATAAAAGAGTTAAATAATATATTCAATTATTCTATTTCTAACATAAAAATCATATAGAATTGAGAAATTCATGATAGTCACGCATCAATATATACTGGGTACAATCTATTTCAAAATAGCATTGCATTTTCACTAACTCCTAGCCATTTTAGAAAGTACATGTGAGAATTAAACTATGAGTAGCAGAGCAATAGCACCACCCCTTTTTTTGTCATTAATCACTCCTATTAAAACACTGAAATGAGATTATGGGAAAAAAAACAAGTTTCGAGAGTTCAAAAGCTAATAATATTAGAAAGCCAAAATTTAATGCACTGCAAATATTCTGAGAATGAGAAAATGAGAAATAGGAGTGAGAAGCATTCACACAATGCACTCTTCAATACACAATAACAACAGGCAAAAAAAGGGATGCACACTCTCTGAATGTTATGATAACAATAACAATAATCGAAACAGCAGAAAACCGGGATGCACACTCACAGACGGTGGTCGGAGCAGAGGCAGTGAGCAGCCTCAGCAACAACGGTGGGGCGGCATCGGCGTTTTAAAAATCGAAACCCACCCACACACAGATGGCGATCGGAGCAGAGGCAGCGGGCGACATCGGCGACACGGTGGGTCGGCGTCGGCGTCGGAGGCGGGGCAGCTTCAGAAGTTAGTGTGCTGTTGCTTCTCAGTCACGCTGCGTTTTTACCTTAGGCAAAGAGTGTTTTCTTTTGTTTATAGGTTGTTTTTAAAAAAAAAGGTCACGTGGCAAATTGTGGATCGTACGATTTATCCAACTGCGCAGAACAACTGAAAAGCATGGTGCTTTTTGGCGCCTTAAAGTTAGCAAATCCGCTTCCTTATTAGACAGGCTCTTGGCCAATTCCGGCTTTTTACAGGAGGATTAGGTACTTATCATCATAATTATAGCTAACTTCCAAGCTTTTGACATCTTGAATTTTATTAAATAATATATTCAGTGAGGATTAGGTACTTATCTTTTGTTCTGCAGCTCCAGAAGATTTCATGCGCAAGCTTATTCTGGAAAAAATTTGATTTCTTCACACCATATTTCGTCAGTAACAAAATGTTTATCACAGTATGTTAAGTAGTTGGTGAAGATGTTGATGGTGGCGACAACATCTTGTAATTATCATAACCTCAGGTTTGGCTCGTTTTATTATTTTTCTTTAGCGTTAAAAATAAGTTGAAATCGCAGGGGCAGTGATTGCTTTTGTAGTAATTTGGAATCGGTTTATACTACTGGACAACTGAAAAGAGTATAACCCAAAAAAAGAAAAACTAGATGGGGGCATTCCGAGAATTGAACTCGGGACCTCTCGCACCCTAAGCGAGAATCATACCACTAGACCAAATGCCCGTATGATGCTTGTGTAAGTTCCATATCTTAGATATAATTAACTTAACTGTGAAAACAATTAATCAACTACCTTTTTTTTGATTAATAAATCAACTACCTTTTAAATCGTATTGAAAGCTCTGTGAGCTTTGAGATCATAGACAGAAACTAACCAAGTGCACTTGGCCTAGTGGTGGAACACTAGGGTACTTGGGGGGGTCGGCCTGTTGGTAGCAGGGTCGATTCCACCTGGGTGTAAAACCAAGCCTTGACCAGTCCAAGCCTCTACGGACGAGCGCAGATTAGTCTTTTATTGAAAGCGTTGGGACACTGTGTGGGTAGCCAGCGATGGTCCCCGAACCAAAAAAATATACAGAAACTACGTGCATATCTGTTGAGAATGTTTTGGGACAATGAGAAGTTTCTGAAAGTAAGTGTTATATATTCAAAGTGATTTGTTATTCACAGCCACTACATACTACATAGGCATCATGTAGCCTGAAAATGAATTCTATAACCAAAGGCTAGCAAAGTTTGATTTATTTTTTATCTTAATATTAAACTCTCAATACCCAAATATCACATTAGACCCAATTAATTCAATTAATATCACATTAGACCCAATTAATATCACATATCAAAGTTGTGTCATCGAAATGGTTTTTATCTATGTCGAACTCGGGTCATTGTCTTATATATGAATGACTCTTAGGGTGTGATTGGTTCATGAGAGAAATTGTGAAGAGAGAGTATGGAAAGAGAGAAAAATGTGAGAAATAGGGTAGATTTGGGGTATTGATTAGAATAAGAGAAAAAGAAGAGAAAAAGAGAAGAGAGAAGTGTTGATTATTTTTGAAAAGACATCAATATCATTGACTAAAAATTTAAATAATTTGAGATATAAGAAGAGAATATGGGTAGAATTGAAAAAAGTAAAAAATAACGCATCCCTCTCGTTTTCTTCGCACATCTGCGAAGAAAATTTTTCACGCATGGGGCCCACTTTTTTTTTTCTTTCGTTGCGTTCTCTCACGTATTCAATCACGCTACAAAATTAATTTTGTCTCATTCTCTCGCGTATTAGTTTCTTTCGTTAGAATCTTTGGAGTGCATTTCTAGGAAGTAGACCTTGAGTTTCTTGTGCCTAGAGACAGTTTTCCCTTTCCTTGATTCGGTTGCTCTGGTATTGTGATTGACACATTTATGTATCTGGGTTGAAGTGCCCTTTGTGTTCTCCTATCAATATATCTTTAATTTGTCATCTCAAAAAAAAAAATTGTAAAAAGCACTTGTGTCTAGGAATGGATGCATAATCACCACGACAAACTTCGAGTTAGTTTGTTTCAAATTCTTGCCCTCTAAAGTCGCGATCAATTTTTGCATTCTGCAAAATCTACACTTGGGTCGCTTCCAATTTCCACAAAAAATGTGTATTGGAACACGATATTTCGGATTTTGCGGTCAAAAAATTATGAGCCAAACAGACTCTTGAGCGAAATAAAATTAACTAATTCCACAAGCAACTCTTCCAAAATATTCAGAGCCCATAGCATTTGGTATGAATTCTTTCCCAAACTTGTAGTGTCAATTAACTCTATCACCGATAAAGCTTAGATTCATTTTATTTTTTTTCAAATATCCAATTGGAAAATGAAAACTATCAACAAGCTATGTCACATAATTCATATGCAATTAGCGCTTCAAAATAAATTTTTCATCCGGGACAAAAAAGGTGACATAAAACTTTTTCTCAAATTCAAGGTTTGTTTGGTTCAAAAGAAGAGAGGAGAGAAATTTTAATGAAGGGAAATATAAGGGAGAGATTTTAATGAAGGAGATATACTAATTTACTTTTATATTCTTATAATCTTTTATATATATAAGGATATTTAGGTCATTTTATATTAAATAATTTAAACTCCCATCCCATTTCTTCTAAAAAAACCCCAATATTAAAGGGGACCAAAATTGAGTTAGGAAAGATTTTGCTCTCTTCTCTTCTAAAAATTGACCAAATATACAAAATTTAAAATAATCCCTTTCATCTCCTCCTCTTTCCTTCATTCTCCTCTAACCAAACACTATCTCAAGCTGCTTGGCATGCTACATACCAACAATTCAAGTACATAATTGCTCTCGAAAGATAGAACGACACTTATTTTGAGTTGTGATAAATGTATAGTAAAGTATGAATTGCAAGTGTTTTACACATTATTAATTTGGGGTATAAATGAAAAAAATAATTAACGTTACAATTTTTTTTTGACAAGAATAATTACCGTTACATTAAAAACATTAAAAAGATAAAACAATACTTACTCTTAATATTTTTTTTTATTACGGTATGATACGATACGAAAGGAGCAGAAAGATTAATAATTGGTAACGAGTTTGTAACATTGCACACGAAAAATCAATTAAAATTTAATTTAAAATAGTTAAAAAAAATTTATTCTCAATCCGAACCCGAAGGTGCAGGTGTTTTTCTTCGCCTCATTTTTGTTTGACATGTTTTAAAGTCGCAAATAAGAGAGCAAAGATCCGCTGACGTTTTTTCTTCCCCAGGAGAAAGCTAGGATGGCTGGGAATTCTACTTCTGAAAATTCGGCGCTTTCAGGTTACGTCTGCTTCTATTTCCTTGAACCCATTTCCATGGAATGGAATGAAATTCGTTTCCATGGAATGATATCTTCTGCATTATCAAGTTATAATTTTGAATGGTGAGATTTGAAAAGAAAATGTTTCAGGACCCGGGAATGATGAGAAGCAGAGCTGGGCTGCGTCCCCTTCCACTGTTTTCAATCACTTTGCCACGAGTGGACTTTCCGTGGCAGTTGCAACAGCAATTACTCACCCTCTAGGTGCCTCTCTCTCTCTCTCTCTCTCTCTCTCTCTCTCCCCCTCCCTCCCAATTACTTGGATTTTGATTTCCACAACTCCCATGTTTTTCTGTTTGTTACGCTAAGGAATTGTGCCTATTTCTGCAGCAAAGACCTATATGATAATATATTATTATCTACAATATGTGTGTGTGTGAGATAATGTTTGCTTGAAAATGTTACCTAGGAGAAGATTAGCTTCCACTGTTTTACAGTGTATAACAGAATATCAGTACAGAACTCTCTTTTCTTTTGATCGCCGTAATACATAAGACATGCATGACATCAGATTGCTCCTCCATTTGTTGAACATCAAATTGGTCCTTCAATGATCTCATGTATATCCAATGCCATTAATTTTGTACTTCAATGGCCAGATTGATGACAAAATAAGCAAATACGTGACATCGAAGGACCAATATGATCTCATGTATATCCGATAGAGATAGATTTGAGAGTGAAATGAATTGTATTCAATTGTACTCATTAACAAAGTCTTAAGAGATTGGATTTGGTAGGCATTTCGGGAAAAGTGAAGGAGCTTAACTGTTGACGAGAGAATCAATATTTGATATTGTGATAAAATTCATCTTCATGCATCGCAAATTATAAATTTGTTAGAATCTACTCTCTAGATTTTCTTATCATCAACGGTTGAACTCTCTTGGCTTTTAACCTCTTACTCTATTGAGTCTTTGGTTCAAAGAGGAGATGGGAGAGATTTTAGGGAAGCGGAGAAAAGGGGAGGGAATGAAAAATCCTAGATATTCTATTTGGTTAAAGAGGGGCGGGGGAGGGATAACCCTCTTAATATTTGGTTTCTTGGGGAAGGGAGGGGAAATAAATATAATTTACTATTATCCTTATAATAGTAAATATTTTAGAGTAAACACTATTCTGGGTCTTCCAAAGATCAGGGTGTTGCCACATTAGTCCTTTAAAGATTTTTGGCACCAAATTAGTCCCTCAAAAATTAAAGTGTCACCATTTAGTCCTCCAAAGAATTCTTTATCAAATTAGTCCCTCAAAGATACATAATTGTCACCAAATTCGTCTGTACGGAGGCCTAAAGTGATGGCAAAAGAACAATGTGATATGAGTATGGCACATATATATTGAGGATAAGTTTTGTGTGGTTATTCTATTCTTTTGGGTAGCCATACTTCATAAGTGGCAACCAAATTGGAAAATTTACAAAGTAACAGATGACGTCAACAGCTATAGTAAAGATGTTATCATTAAGTTGGTGAAGATCACATTGAGCCCTTTAATATGTTGAGGAGAAACTATTATATTTGGGTTTTGGGAAACCAAAAACAAATCTTTAAAGATATCTATATAACTTGTTTCTATATGCCATGCAGATGTATTGAAAGTGAGGCTACAAATGCAACTTGTTGGCCAGAAAGGTCCCTTGAGTGGAATGGTAGTTTGCCGAGTTCAACCTTTTAGACCTTAGTTATCACATTGTAGTACAAAACATTTGTCAATTAAGCATTTTTTTCAGGGACAATTACTTTTGAGTGTGGTGAAAAATGAAGGACCGAAGTCTTTGTACCTGGGTTTGACACCTGCTTTAACAAGGTCAGTACTTTATGGAGGACTACGCTTGGGTTTGTACGAACCCTCTAAGCATGCTTGTGATCTTGCTTTTGGCTCCTCCAATGTTTTAGTTAAAATTGCTTCGGGAATGTTTGCTGGTGCTATTTCAACTGCACTGACCAATCCAATTGAAGTTCTCAAGGTGAGCTATCATATCTTTTCTGCTACTTCAAATAATTGTTTGTTTTTTCCTTCAAAATCATATTCCCACAATCAGGTGCGTTTGCAAATGAATCCAGACATGAGAAAGAGTGGACCAATTTTAGAGCTTCGGAGGACTGTAGCTGACGAGGGAATCAAAGCTCTGTGGAAGGGGGTGGGCCCTGCCATGGCCAGAGCAGCTGCCTTGACTGCATCACAGTTGGCTACTTACGATGAAACCAAGCAGGTCAACTTATAAAGTTTACTTTTGTTCATCTGTTCTCTTCCCCCTAATTTATTTTTGTCTATACTGTCTTTTCTTTCTCCTTATGCAGATTCTAGTCAAGTGGACATCTCTCAGGGAGGGATTTCATCTACATCTGATGTATGGCTCTCTCGCCGATTTTATTTTTCACATCATTCTCGGTACAAACTGAATCAAAGTAAATCAGCTATTGAAGTATGATTAAAGCCTGAAGATTGACCAAAATCATGGGTGACAGCTTTAGAATAGTGAAGATTGAAAAAGATTGAAAAAAATTGCACCATTAATCTAAACAAGTTAGTTTGTTTTATAATTGATTTTATTGCATAAAATATATTGAAACTGAAGTACATATTTTCTTATAAACATTTTCTAGCTACTTTTGTTCATCTGATGAACTGAAACATCATTTTTTTTCTTCCAGATTTTCATGTTAGGTCTGTTAGTTGAGGGAGATAAATTTAGTTAGGATTAGTTGGGATTGTGATAGTTAAAGAGGTAGGTGATTTTGTATATAAATAATAGGAAGGGATGGGAGGGAGACTATCTAGGCATTTGAGAGGAAATTGGGGCCTAGGGACAGGGAGTTGTGCACAGACCCTTGAATATTTGTTCTGTGTTCTTTTCTGTAGTCAGGGAAATTCTTCCTTGTAAATTCTAATAAAAATTACCAAAAGGGAAGTTTCATTGTAACAGTTGGAGTTGTTGCCATGTGACCAAAAGGTCATGTGTTTGAGTCATGGAATTGGCCTATTGCAAATGCTAGGTTAGACTGCCTAAAATAGATCTGCAATAGATCCTACCCTTACCTAGACCCAATGGGTGGAGCTTTATAGCACCAGGTTGCCCTTTATTTTCTAATAAAAATACTAGGTTTCTATCAGCATTTACAACTCTGGTTTAGTTATAATTTTGCCCTCAAAACTTATTATTTGAAATCAAAATCATTTTCCATTATCTGATGTAACTGAACTAATGGTAGTTTGTACCTTATACAGCTCAAGCACGGTTGCAGGCATACTGAGCACCCTTGTAACTGCACCCGTGGATATGATTAAAACACGTCTAATGTTGCAAAGAGAATCCAAGGGTGCTAGAATCTACAAAAGTGGATTTCATTGTGCATACCAGGTATTAATATTGTTTTCTTATCTCCCCAACTTGCAGTACTTTTTTTTTTTTTCTTTCTATACCATACTTCTGCTTCTTTACCTACTTAGACATGATTTTATTGTCACCCAATAGGGATTTATTTGTTGTCATTGTCCATACATTCTTCACAAACTTTTGGCTGAATTCTGAAACAATGTCAAGGAAAGAGGCGTTGAAATATGATGGTGATGACTGCTTAATTTTAAGAGGGTTTAAAAGACTTAACTCAATTTTGGCCTAAAAATGACATGGCTTAATGAACCACAGTATTCTATGAAACAATTTCCTGACTTTTAAATTCCAGGTGTAATGTACTGATGTGATTTGGGAAGATTTTCTGACTTTTGTGTTGTGGAAGCCATACTTATACATGTAAAATAATTGGAGTTTGGAAATTATTGAAAGCACTTGACCTTTAAATCAATTTGTTCCATATGGCCGAGTATATTTAGTCTGCTATTAATTTTATTCCCGTGAGATGTGCTGTAATTGTTATATGATTATGCTACTTTCATAAACTCATGCTAACGAGGTTTTCTTAAGCCAGCATATTGGAATCCTGGAAAGTCTTAGTTTGACTGAAGTTATCCTACTTTAAAAGATTGACTTTAGTTGATAACTCGGTACTGTGCCTTACAAGTTCTATGCTCCTTTCGTGCATGAGTCATGCTTGGCTTTCCTAACTCTTGTTTGTGTGAGAATCAGTGTGTGCTGGCAGTTTATGTAATAATACCTGAAGGGTCAAAGATGAATGATTGCATTGTATTTTGTTTATGGAAATTCATAGCCTCCTTCCATCTCTATAATAAAGAACATAATTCAGGAAAGACAGTGTCATAGAGTTATTTACCAACAAATATAAGAAAAAGAAGCCCTATATAGTTTCTCTCTCTTTCCTTCTTCTCTGAAAGTGAAATTATTCAATTTATTAGCTAATAATATATTGATAATACTGAAATGACTTTCATATACCCCAATCATGAAGAAGTGCTATATTTTCACTTCTGGCATTCACCATGAATTCCCTTTGTTATTAAGTTATTGACTGCTTTTGTCATGTGCGGTTTCAGGTCCTGCTTACTGAGGGTCCAAGGGCACTTTACAAAGGGTGAGTTTATGTTTGGTATGCATTTTTGCATGGAACTTGTTTGTTTTACTTAATCTCAAAACTTACATAATCACTGAGGCTTTGGTAAGACTTCTTGAAAATTATCAGAAATCACAAATGACAGCTACAGCCTTTATGACTCACTAAGGGTTTGTTTCGCATGCGTGATGGGATAAGACTTGATATAGTTTAAGATCAGATAGTATAGGGTTTAATTGTATCAGATCTGATAAAATTTTAATACTGACATATTTGGTTTGGTGTCATAAAGATACTTTATTGTATGAGATAATATTATATATTTGGTGATACAATGTATAATATAACTCAGGATAGGATAAAAATTAACACTTCTCTCAAAACACCTTTTTCTTAAATATATACCATGTGATACATTGGTTCAGAAAGTGCTCCAAGTGAGGTTCCTATTACCACCACTTAGGGCTGTGCCAAACACGGGCCATGTTGTAATTGATCAGGTATAATTTGGATCGACAAATTGTTGGCTCTACCCAACCCTATGCGAGCTATTTAGCCTAGTCCATAGGTCTACATTTTCTTTACTTATTTATATAATTAGGGTCTAAAACTATCAAATAATTTACTTAACTTGTGCCAAACAACTTAAGTTAATTTGCATTAGAAGATTCAAAATTGATTGTTATCTAATATAGATTAATGTTTCTGTGTTGTAACTTAAAGTTTTTACATATGTTCATTCATGAAAACCCAATCAAACATAATCCCACCTCCAAGGTCTGACTAAGTGATCCATCATTTTGATGTATAAGACGGTTTGATGATTAGCTTATACAACACTGTAGATGCATTAAACAACTAAAAAAGTCAAAATGTATTTTATTAGCTTATCAAATCATGTATAATACGGTATGCTAAACAAGCCCTAGAATTACGTTTTTTTCTGTCAGTGCTTGTGCTTGGGAGCATGCATAACTTGTTTGCGAATTAGTTTGTTTATGTGGTACCTTTTGTCAGGGGCTTCGCAATATTTGCAAGATTAGGGCCACAAACCACAATTACATTTATATTATGTGAGGAGCTAAGGAACCATGCTGGGTTGAAGGCAATCTAGTCACATGAAGTGCTTTTCTTTTTCTCGACAAATGATTCATGAAGTGCTGAAGAACTGCTCTTTTTGCAAGCAAGCCCTGGTTGGGGAATTCTTTTATATAGTTATTATCTACAGTGGTGATTTGAGGTGCATTCCCCAGAGAACCATATCACATTTTTTGACTCACAGTTATGCAAACGCTATCAAGAGATTCGTCCACTCGAGCACATGGTTACCGTGTTTTTGCATCTCTTTGATTCCCATTTACTGGAGTGCGGTCCTGATCAATTAACCCTTGTATTACTACCACCAACGTAGTATTGACAAAAGGATATTGATTGTTATTGTATTATTATTACTATTTTTACCATCATAATTGTATTAAACAGAAAAAACAATATTTGTGGGTGATTTTGATGGAAAGATTGTATTTCATATCCCTCAAATAGTGTTTTCTTATATCTATTCAGTTATTGTTTCATCATGAGAAGATTGGACAGACGATAAACATCCTTATTCAATTGAATAGCGTCTTGTTCCTCCTAGAAGTTACATTGGATTTTAAGCGGTACAATAAATAAGTCTTAACCATGAAGATTTTTTTTACTGAAATAAAACTATTGCCTTTCATTCTCCATTAAGAATTAGTCTGAGATGTTACAAAAAAAAAAAATTAGTCTGAGATGCGGCTATACTATCTATTGTAAATTGTAATGATTCGCTTGTCTCTCAGTAAACTTGACTACAAAGTTTTGAAAATTGGAATCTATACAAGCTTGGAAATCGGAGCCAAATTCTGAGTCATCTTCATTCCCATGGTTGAAGACTTGAGGTTTGTCAACGACTAGCTTTGAGTCCATCTCAAAAAGCACATTGTTAAGATCAAGTTCCTTAGCCCATTGTATGGCATGCCACAGTCCTAGTGCCTCACCCTCACCTCTATCATTTTTTATGCATATTCCCATATCTATCGAATTATTATGAGCTGAAAACTTTGCATCCACGTTTATCTTGGTAACCCCTTCAGGCGGTTTTTGCCATCTTACCGATTCCAGATTCGACGACAAACTCACAGGGGCATGGCCAAACTGCTTGGCTTTCTCCCAATCTTCAAGTGTAGTGGCTGCTTTACTAATATCGCTTGGATTTTCATCCACGTCTTCCCATAACTGAGGTTCCTGTCGTGCTAGATGCTCCAGAACAAAATACATAGACTTTTTTGCTTATATTTCAGACAAGAGAGAGTCATTTTTTTAAAAGTATCTCTTTTATGAATCAACTCACTTGCATAGGAAATGAGTTATTTCATTAATAAAGTCTTACTATAAATAAGGGTATAAATAGAAATTATGCATTTAATGTACTTGAAAATTGATGTTGTTTCTTATAATTAGGACCAAGAAAAACAACCATTTTGTTTCTGATAAAAAGGATCGGATGAAAAAAAAATTTATTATTATTATTTCTTTAAATTTCTTTGTTAAAGCATAATATATCAGAATAATTCAAAAATATTTATAAATTTTTAAGTGATAAACAAGTAGTTTAATGATAATTACTTATGTTTAACGATAAAATAATCTAAATTAGTTTATTTCAATAGTAAAAATAAAATATTTTATTAAATAAAACTTTATTCAACTAAATTAATAAATAATAAAGAAATATATAATACCAGCAACAACAAAAAAATATGTTGTGCCAAATATGTTGCTTTATTGGTAATAAACAAAACTTACCTGATAAAAAAGATATTTTCTGTTTTTTCTAATCAATGAATAAAATTGCGTCAAAAGAAAAATCAACGAATAAAATATAATTTAAAACATTAAAATATATCCATTTCATTTTTTAGAATTCAAAACTAAGTAACTCGAACATATATTAGTTTGATACTAATATACAGATAGTACTTTATTGTGGATAATATTCGTTAAAAAAATTGGAAATCAAATTGTCATATTATTAGTGTTGATCAAATCATCACTATATTAATAGTTTAACAAATAATCAGTTATTATAAATAATAAGTTATCTACTGACTTAAATGAATTATCTTTTCGATTTTTTTATTTTTACACACACTTGCTGTTTTACATAATAATAAAAAAAAATTAAACTCTTTAAATCTAGTTTTTTACTTTCTTTTGCATCTAACAATAAAATAACTCCAACATATAAATATATATATATATATATATATATATATATATATATATATATTTTGGTACATAAAGAGGGACTCCAACATATTATATTTTAATGGTAACTTTTGTCAGTCATTCTCATATTGTGAGAATTTTTTTTTTTCATAGGAGGCTGGAGGCTTATATTATATATGCCTTAATACACATGGGAGGGGGATTTGGTGGAATTTGTGGGTCAAACCCACACCCACACAGATGTCCCGCGGTTTGCCATTCGGTAGGGTTGGAAATAGGCTAAGCCGGGCTAGGATTTGTAATGCCTAAGTCTGGTCTGATCAAAAAATTGAAGGCCTAAGTCTAGTTTGTTACCTGTCATAGGCTTTTTTTAAAGCCTGGTCTGACCTTTTTGAAAGATTAGTATGACCGGTTAGCCTACTTAAAGGCCTATTTGATATTAACGTCTTTAAATAAGTCACTTGACCGATCTTTAAATAGACTAACGGGCTGATAGGCCAATGAGATTAAGTTCTATTTATAATAAACTATAAAAAAAGAAAATTAAAATCACAGCTACTAAGAGACATGAGACATAATAGTGGAAATAGATAAGACGAGCTGAGTTTTATAAGGTGAGATTCTGATTTATTCGTATGGTATAAATCTTTTTTAATGTCTAACCTGACCTTTTAGATAATCTAACCTTATATGATAGCCTATTTAAATTCTATTTTGCAATAAGGTAGTTAAATATTTCAAAAATTATGTAAGCCAATATGGTTAATTAAATTATCGAAAAAGTCAACAAGTATATAATTGAACACAATGTATAAAATCTAACAATAATAATAATAACAATATAAAATTATCATCTATATTTACTTAAATAGGCCGGTCTGTTAGACTTAAAAAGCTTTTTGAGTGGCCCGAAACCTGGCCTTTTTAGTTAAATAGGCTTTTCAAAAAGCCCTGTCCTTGTCTATTTAAAAAAAAAAGTCTGGCTTGGCCTGGGCCGGACATAAGCTAAGTTATAGACTCCTATTAGGCGGTCTGACATATTTCCACCTCTACTACTCTGGATGCCGCTTGGGGACTCATATTGTGAGAATATAACATAAAATCATGTCAATATTAATTAGTTGTAATATGTACTGTCATTAAAATACTTTCCATTAATCCCGTCTTTCAAATACCACTTGATTTGTGAAAGATTTGTTTTAATTTCATGTATATCCGAAGATTTGTTTAACCTTTTGATATATAATTTTTTCAAATATCTCAACAAATATTTAGAAGGTGAGATGTGATTGGATGATGGTTTAAAACTTTTTTAAACCGTCAGTGCATATAAATTAAACTCTTTTCGAAACTCAATTTGTTATTTATTACTTTATTAATCTGGGGATTTGACAAAGGTTTGATTTGCTTTTTTGACGGAATTAAAAGGAATAAATTAAATATTTCATGCATTAATCGAGTGATATTTTAAATTCGGTAATAACAGAAATATTTGCTATCCTAATTTACAGATTTATCAAATATTTGATCACAATTCATATCAAATATATATATATATATGATCACATTTACCTACAAGCAATCAATTTAAATATGTCAGATTTGCTATGCCTTTTTGAAGGAATTAAAATGAACAAATTAAGGGTGCGTTTGTTACAGCTTTTTTTAGAATAAAATCACTTTTTTATGTTAAAAATCATTTTTTTAATTTTAATTGTGTTTGTTTCAGATTTTTTAGAAAATGATTTTTAAAAAAAATGATTTTTAGGTTAAAAATGAAAAGCTGAAAAAAGTAGCTTCTCATTCATAAGAGTTGAAAAAATGATTTTTATAATCCTAAACAAACACAAATTAACTTCAGATTTTTTTAAAATCTATAAAAAATAATCTCTAAATTATTTTAAAACATAATCACTTTTTTTTAAGCCGTAACAAACGGGCCCTAAATATTTCATGACATTAATCAGGTGGTATTTTAAATTCGGTAATAACATAAATATTTGCTATACTAATTTACGGATTTGTCAAATATAAATTCAAAATTTCCTCCCTCTTTTCTTTATTTTAAGCAAATATTCCGGTAGACAAATTCTTGACGGGGTTCTAGTTGTAAACGAAGTGGTGGATTGGGCAAAGAGGCGCAAAGCAAATTGTCTACTACTGAAAGTTGATTTTGAAAAGGCGTATGACTCCGTAAGCTGGACCTATTTGGACTACATGATGGGAAGGATGGGGTTTGATCTCAGGTGGAGGAAATGGATTAAATCCTGCATCACTTCAGGCATGGTATCAGTTCTAGTAAACGGAAGTCCAACAGAAGAGATCAAAATTCAGAGGGGATTGAAGCAAGGTGATCATTTAGCTCCTTTCCTATTTTTAATTGCTGCAGAAGGGTTAACTGCGATGGTGTCTAAAGCAGTGGGACTAGGAAAGCTGAGTGGATTCCAGGTTAATCAAAATATCTCCTTCCCTATTTTACAGTACGCTGATGACACAATTTTTATGGTTGAACCTACTTGGGATAACATATGGACCTTAAAAGCTATTCTGAGAGGTTCCGAGCTAGTCTCAGGCTTGAAAGTGAATTTCTCAAAGAATAATTTATTTGGTGTGAATGTGGCTGATGACTTCATGGTTTCTGTGTCCGGTTTTCTTTCATGTTGTGTAGGGAAATTGCCCTTCAAATCCCTTGGGGTTCCCATTGGGGCAAACCCCAGGAGATCAACCACTTGGGCTCCAGTGGTGCATTCTATGAGGAAGAAGTTAGCTTTGTGGAAAGGAAATCATCTTTCATTTGGTGGCAGGGTAACTCTAGTAAACTCAGTCTTATCTAGTTTGCCTTTATATCTCTTCTCATTTTATAAAGCACCCAAAAAGGTGATTGGAGAGTTGATAAGCATTCAAAGAAACTTTCTGTGGGAAGGAGGCAGCGAAAAAAATAAGATCCGCTGGGTTAGCTGGGAATTATTGTGCCAACCTAAGGAAACTGGAGGATTGGGAATTAAAGATCTCCAACTCTTTAATGAAAGTCTCTTGGCCAAATGGAAATAGAGGTGTCTTAACGATGTTACTGCTGTATGGTACGAACTGCTAACATTCAAATATGGGGATTTAACATCACAGGTTCTTGGCGATCTCAACTTCACACATAATGATTCACTCTGGTGGAGGGACTTGGTTTCTTGCAATAATACTTGGTTTGCTAATTCTGTTAAGATGAAGCTTGGGTCTGGATTGTGTGTCCGGTTTTGGCATGACAAATGGCTGGGAGGTTCACCCTTGAGTGAATGCTACCCGCGGCTGTTTCAAACTGCAGCAAACAAGGATGTGATGGTTAGTGACTTGGGTGATTGGCATCATGACCTGTGGGTATGGAAGTTGTAACACCCTGACTCTAATCAGAGTATTACTTACGACAATTTAAGATTAATTAAGTCAAAATTAATTAATAACCATTCAGGTAATTAGATAAAATGTGATAAACTAGAATCTGTTTAAAAAGAAAATCCTTTAACTTAAAAATAAGTGCACATTTCAAAATTTAAATACGTTAATTACAAAGTTTCCCCGAAGGGTTTTTCCACAAATAATTACAATAGAGTTAACTAAAGAAAAACCCAGACCCCGACTCTATCTGTGATCCGATATTGAGACATCAGAGAGTCCTGTAACTATAATGTTGAACATCCAAAAGAACTCTCTAATCCTCCGATCAATGAGTACCTGAAAACAACGCCCCAAACATAGTGAGTTATCACAACTCAGTAACATAGACTTTCATAAAAATCTTTGCCGATGTTTTCAGCTATACGTGGTGTGCTACGATAGAAAACTTCTCCCAGAAAAGCACAATCAGCGACATCTATGTCAGGACCACAATACTACATTCAATAGTAAAAGATTAGACATGCATGTTACAATTCCTAACAATACAAACATTATAACTTCATAATAAAGAAATCTATAATGTTATCACAATCCAATAAGCATTTAAAATGCACAATGAATCCAAGAAAGTACCCAAGTAACTCTCAATGGAATTCTTCAGAACAAGACACAATGAATCCAGGGAGTATAACATAGACTCACAAAGTGGAATTCTTCCAATAAATCATACACAATGAGCCCAGGAAAGTATAGCAGTGACTTTCCATGGAGCTCTTCAATAAACAATACCCAATGAGTCCAGGAAAGTATAGCAGAGACTTTCCATGGAGCTGTTCAATAGACAATACACAATGAGTCCAGGAAAGTATAGCAGTTGACTTCCCATGGAGCTCTTCAATAAACAATATACAATGATCCTTAACACATTCTTAAGTTTATTCATGTCAAATCTTATCCATTAATATAGGCATTCCAAGGGCATTCAATCAAGAAACAAATGGATTTAACACAACATATTAACATGCATTCAAATCAAATGTTTCAAAGGTCCTTTTAAAGTGTATGAACACATTTTAAACCATCTCCATGAGATATTCCCAAAGACTCAAAACCAAACATCAATAATAACAAGATTAAGAACTATTTCATTAGACGTTAAAACCACAACACAACCTTGATGCTAAGGTCATAACTCATCAATACATCAACTATAATCAATTCCCAAAATCATAGGAATATGGAACTAATTTTAAGGAGACATCCAGCCCTCCATTAATTCAGACTCAATTTATCAAATGACCACTCTAAACCAAACATTCCCAATTGAAGCTCATGGAACTCACAATTGAGTAACCATCATACATTGATTTAGGGGATTGGGATGTAATCCAACCCTATTTCACCAAACCCCATACAAGATCGTAATAATCTATACAATAACTATCTACTTCTAGAATTAGACAATAATTCCTAGCACACCCTAATTGGGAGTTTGAGATGGGAATCTATGTTATCTTTGAGCTTCCAAAACCCTTTGGGTGAAAACCCCCAAGATTGAACCCTAGGTTTCCTCCATTGAAGCTCCAAGCAAGCTTTCCCATCTCCATTTTCGAGCTCCAAGACCAAGTCCCAGCTCCTTCTTCTTCCTCTTCTTCGAGCTTCTTCTTCCTCTTCTCCCCTAGGGATGTTCCAACTCCCAAATCAAGGAACCAACACTCCCAAACATGGATTCAAGCTAAGATTGAAGGTAAATCTAGCATGAATCCATGATTTTCCCTTGAAATGATGAAACCCTAGGTTTCTCTCCTCTCCTAGGTTGTGAAAATGGGAGAGAAAGTGGGAGAAAATGAGAGAACTCACGTTTTAAGTAAAACAGATCCGCAGAGGCTCGCTTAAGCGAGACGGATTCGCTTAAGCGAATGCGGGACAAAGAAGAACGTTGTTGCTGGAACTTCGCCGAGCGCGAGCTCCTCGCTTAAGCGAATGGGACAGCCATTGCAGTATCGGAACTGGCCGAGCTGAGCTCCTCGCTAAGCGAATCTCAAGTGATAACTCATGCTTTTCTCATTCTAATTCATCCAATCTTAACTCCTTTCAACCCAATCTAACTTCAATTAATTCCTAACCAATACTTTCAATCATTTCTAGGATTAAATCCCACTTAATTCTCAACTTAAAATCAATGACTTTCACACCAAAACTCTATGTAATTATATTCACTTCATTCTTGGATTCAAGTTAAAGTTAAACATAATCACACAACTTCCCACATCTTAAACTCAACTAGGCTTAGTATAATTAATTACTAAGCTTAAGAAAGTTGGGATGTTACATTACTACCCACTTTTTATGAATTTTGTCCCCAAAATTCGATATACCTTCTAACCTCAACCTTAGGTAGGATCTATTCTCTGAGCTTCCGCTACTACTTCGGATTCTACGCCATTCCAAACGGGTAGACTCCTTACTCCTTCTTATGCTTAAAGCCTCCTAATTCCACCCAAAGGCTTTTCCGAAGCTGTAACGGATAGGTTCCTTCGACTAGAGGTCTCCCACTTGTCTCGTCATTCAAAGAACACGTTATGTTGTAACGGCCTGGTCCTCTCGCTAGGCTATAATTAGGCCATCAACCCGCTACCATCGTTACACATAGGATGTACTCCCCTCTTGAGGGTGCAAAACTCTTGCAAGATCGTCACCTTGAATAAACTTATGACACTTTTCGAAAAATTGTCATTTATAACGCCCCTTCATGCGTTATAAATGGAAATTTCTCGACAAGCACGTTTTCTTAAACTAAGGGAATTGGCACGTCACTCTTGTCCCCTTATACTAAGTCTTAGTTAAAACTTGGTTTAGCGAACAAAAACTCTAAAGTTACTTAACTTCTAAAAGACGTTCATCGATTAGACTGATCCGATTCACACTAATCGGTTATAGACTAGGCTTCAACCGAGTGATAGATCTCATTCGGTCGGGAACGCAGTTTGTAAATGACTAGATGGACTCACATCGAATCTAACTTAACGAATTACTCGTATAAATTAATAACTTTAGGCTTCCACCAATCAAACCACACCCATAATCTTACGCTCCGATTGGAGTTTCTTACCTACTCTACGCAACTTGATAGATTTATTCCCTATTTGGTTCAATGGATTTCAAATCGGAACCCAAGCCGCCATGATCGATAACAAAGACGGGTCGACTTGTCTGTCGCCGGTCTAATAACTAATTGACCAACAATCATTTAAAAGATAATTTCTTAAAATTCTTGGGAATAATCTATCTCATTGACCTTGAACTACCTTTACGGACCTTTCTAAATCATTGGGAATCCAAACAAAGATTAATATCTACAAATGAGCTACTTGCCCAGAGAATTTGGTGATTCCATTAACCGATCACAGACTAGGCCTCTTTCCAAATAAGATTCTTATTCGGTTAAAACAGAATTTGTAATTGGTCAAGCGAAATCACTTCATGCACTAGTCAATTGAATCTAATATAGACATTAATAACTTTGGGTTTCATGGTTTAGTATGCTTAAAACTCTTATAGTCAGAAGATTGTTGTCTATTTTTTTTCCTTTGGCTAGTATTACCTCTAAGGTCACTACATCTAAAAGTCTTAGAGTTTCTCTCTACCTCACTAGGTCTTAATCCCCGTTGAGGTTTTCCTATTATAACTTAGGCGTTAGAAAATCCTACTATCACCATCCCTTTTTATTTCAAGAAACACTAAGGTGGCAGAATCAAGTCCTATCACCCTTTTAGATGGTTTCAAGGTTCTCAATCAATCTAAGATCCACTCATAATGGTTAGGCCAAGTAGACTTGATTGATTAACAAGAGTTGGAAACCTAATCGATCATAAATGCTCATCACAATGGACTAAAACCACACCACTAAAAACCCTCACTTATCAACCTTTATTGTCATTAAACTAAAGAGTCACAACAATGAATTGATAATGAGTGCTAGGTCACACTAGACTCAATATATCCAAAGTGACCTTCACATTTTCCTGCTTTAGAAGTACCACACAACCAAGCTTCACCCTATAAGGTTTAGAACACACAAAAATATTCAACATATATACAAGTTTAAGAGTAACTTAAGACATATTAAATACACAACAAATCATACTTCAATACATTACAAAATCATCAAGTGATTATGTCTCAAGGTACCTAAATCCCTTCTCAAGCATTTTTCCTAACCCACATTTGAATCAAGCAAAGCACACATCCACACAGAGGAATTGGAAACCCTAAACTCAACTCAAGCAAAATTGACAACAAGTAAGGATTCAAGACAGAGACCGATTACAAGATAATTATAAGAACGACGTATTCCATATAATATCATGAATCTAGACATTAATTTAACATCTTAACAAACTTATATTTTCCAAACCAAGCAAAATAATACTAAGGCTTAGGAATTAAGGATCAACATTGTGAATGAAAGATCAACATACTGAACTTATGAATTTAAACAATTAGGTGGTTTAAGTCCACTAAACTCATTCAAATTCATCTAGCAAACGAACAATATACATCAACTCAATTTAACGCAACTAGGGCCTCAAATAAAACATTCCAACGTGAAATGGTGAGGATCAATCTTAATTTCCTTCAAACCATAACCATGGGTTTGATTAAGGGACACAAAACATTTTCTTCAAAGAACTACATAACCATCGAGGCAATCACTCATGCAAGTAGAGGTCACTTACCTACACTTAAGCTTAACATCATTTAAATCCAGCACTACAAAATCAAGTATCATAACAATTATTATGCTGACACTTCTTGTTTCCAATCCACAAGCAAGCACAAAATCGGTTCATGCGAGGAATGGAAACAACCAATGGAAAAAGTCCAAAGTGAAGGAAATTCATTTGCGTTTGTGAAATCACAAATATCGCAATGACTTTCTAACTTTGTATTTTCAAAACTTAAACTCTTATACTATAAAAAGAAAGATCAACAATCAAACATAACATAGAGTATTCAAATTTTTGCAGGCATTCACCAAATCCTTTCCCAAGGATGCGCATATATGGGTACAATACTTTAAGGAACGAACAAGGCACTGCACATGAATCGTCCATGCATATAAACTTAAGCCAAACAACAATGGCAAGGTTCTAGCACATTCATCACTGAGTTCAATCAACAAATAACATATTAGGGCTAACCATATATAGGTTATAATTTTGGGGAAGAAACCCAAAAGTCTTCATTCACATGAACGACATGGTTTCCGTTTCCTTCTTCTAACAGTTAAATATATGTATATACCCCTACGTATGAGTATTTACACATATTAAAGAATCTCAGAAATCGAGAAAACAACTATGCTAACATCTGCTCATCTTTCATTTTTTGCATTCTTCAGATTTAATCCTCGAGGTGGCCTACCTCAATAATTCACCAAAAGAAATTAGAAAATTTGGATTCACAGTCACAACTGACACTTCCCTAAACCGAATCACTTATAGACACATAACTCACAGTCCGATAAGATCGAACTGCTCTGATACCATAATGTAACACCCTGACTCTAATCAGAGTATTACTTACGACAATTTAAGATTAATTAAGTCAAAATTAATTAATAACCATTCAG
Source organism: Calophaca sinica (assembly GCA_037113605.1). Classification (NCBI taxonomy): domain Eukaryota; kingdom Viridiplantae; phylum Streptophyta; class Magnoliopsida; order Fabales; family Fabaceae; genus Calophaca; species Calophaca sinica. Next base: position 25,491,041 of record CM073730.1, on the reverse strand, counting down.
GTAATTAGATAAAACGTGATAAACTAGAATCTGTTTAAAAAGAAAATCCTTTAACTTAAAAATAAGTGCACATTTCAAAATTTAAATACATTAATTACAAAGTTTCCCCGAAGGGTTTTTCCACAAATAATTACAATAGAGTTAACTAAAGAAAAACCCAGACCCCGACTCTATCTGTGATCCGATATTGAGACATCAGAGAGTCCCAAGTAACTATAATGTCGAGCATCCAAAAGAGCTCTCTAATCCTCCGATCAATGAGTACCTGAAAACAACGCCCCAAACATAGTGAGTTATCACAACTCAGTAACATAGACTTTCATAAAAATCTTTGCCGATGTTTTCAGCTATACGTGGTGTGCTACGTATAGAAAACTTCTCCCAGAAAAGCACAATCACTGACATCTATGTCAGACCATAATACTACATTCAATAGTAAAAGATTAGACATGCATGTTACAATTCCTAACAATACAAACATTATAACTTCATAATAAAGAAATCTATAATGTTATCACAATCCAATAAGCATTTAAAATGCACAATGAATCCAAGAAAGTACCCAAGTAACTCTCAATGGAATTCTTCGGTAAACAGTACACAATGAATCCAGGGGAGTATAACATAGACTCACAGTGGAATTCTTCCCATAAATCATACACAATGAGTCCAGGAAAGTATAGCAGTGACTTTCCATGGAGCTCTTCAATAAACAATACCCAATGAGTCCAGGAAAGTATAGCAGTGACTTTCCATGGAGCTCTTCAGTATAGCAGTGACTTTCCATGGAGCTCTTCAATAGACAATACACAATGAGTCCTCCATGGAGCTCTTCAATAGACAATACACAATGAGTCCATGAAAGTATAGCAGTGACTTCCCATGGAGCTCTTCAATAAACAATATACAATGAACCTTAACACATTATTAAGTTTATTCATGTCCAATCTTATCCATTAATATAGGCATTCCAAGGGCATTCAATCAAGAAACAAATGGATTTAACACAACATATTAACATGCATTCAAATCAAATGTTTCAAAAGTCCTTTTAAAGTGTATGAACACATTTTAAACCATCTCCATGAGATACTCCCAAAGACTCAAAAACCAAACATCAATAATAACAAGATTAAGAACTATTTCATTAGACGTTAAAACCACAACACAACCTGATGCTAAGGTCATAACTCATCAATACATCAACTATAATCAATTCCCAAAATCATAGGAATATGGAACTAATTTTAAGGAGACATAAAGCCCTCCATTAATTCAGACTCAATTTATCAAATGACCACTCTAAACCAAACATTCCCAATTGAAGCTCAGTGGAATTCACAATTGAGTAACCATCATACATTGATTTAGGGGGATTGGGGACAGAATCCAACCCTATTTCAGTCAAACCCCATACAAGATCGTAATAATCTATACAATAACTATCTACTTCTAGAATTAGACAATAATTCCTAGCACACCCTAATTGGGAGTTTGAGAGGGGAATATATGTTATCTTTGAGCTTCCAAAACCCTTTGGGTGAAAACCCCCAAGATTGAACCCTAGGTTTCCTCCATTGAAGCTCCAAGCAAGCTTTCCCATCTCCATTTTCGAGCTCCAAGACCAAGTCTCAGCTCCTTCTTCTTCCTCTTCTTCGAGCTTCTTCTTCCTCTTCTCTCCTAGGGATGTTCCAACTCTCAAATCAAGGAACCAACACTCCCAAACATGGATTCAAGCTAAGATTGAAGGTAAATCTAGCATGAATCCATGATTTTCCTTGAAATGATGAAACCCTAGGTTTCTCTCTCCTAGGTCGTGAAAATGGGAGAGAAAGTGAGAGAAAATGAGAGAACTCACGCTTTTAAGTAAAACAGATCCACAGAGGCTCGCAGCGAGACGGATTCGCTTAAGCGAATCTGGGACAAAGAAGAACGCCGTTGCAGGTATGGAACTGGCCGAGCGAGCTCCTCGCTTAAGCTTAACTGGGAATGAAGAAGCGCTGTTGCAGGTCGAACTGAGCGCGAGCTCCTCGCTTAAGCGAATCTCCTGCAGTAACTCATGCTTTTCTCATTCTAATTCATCCAATCTTAACTCCTTTCAACCCAATCTAACTTCAATTAATTCCTAACCAATACTTTCAATCATTTCTAGGATTAAATCCCACTTAATTCTCAACTTAAAATCAATGACTTTCACACCAAAACTCTATGTAATTATATTCACTTCATTCTTGGATTCAAGTTAAAGTTAAACATAATCACACAACTTCCCACATCTTAAACTCAACTAGGCTTAACACTTAGTATAATTAATTACTAAGCTTAAGAAAGTTGGGATGTTACATTACTACCCACCTTTTTATGAATTTTGTCCCCAAAATTCGATATACCTTCTAACCTCAACCTTAGGTAGGATCTATTCTCTGAGCTCCCGCTACTAACTCGGATTCTACGCCATTCCAAACGGGTAGACTCCTTACTCCTTCTTATGCTTAAAGCATCCTAATTCCACCCAAAGGCTTTTCCGGTCAGAAGCGGATAGGGTTCCTTCGACTAGAGGTCTCCCACTGTCTCGTCATTCAAAGAACACGTTATGTTGTAACGGCTGGGTCCTCTGCTCTGCTATAATTAGGCCCTTTGAACCCGCTACCCGCCTTTGTTACACATAGGATGTACTCCCCTCTTGAGGGGGCAAAACTCTTGCAAGATCGTCACCTTGAATAAACTTATGACACTTTTCGAAAAATTGTCATTTACAACGCTCCTTCAGCCGTTATAGATGGAAAATTCTCGACAAGGACGTGTCCTTAAACTAAGGAATTGGCACGTCACTCTTGTCCCCTTATACTAAGTCTTAGTTAAAACTTGGTTTAGCGAACAAAAACTCTAAAGTTACTTAACTTCTAAAAGACGTTCATCGATTAGACTGATCCGATTCACACTAATCGGTTATAGACTAGGCTTCAACCGAGTGATAGATCTCATTCTGGTCAGAACGCAGTTTGTAAATGACTAGATGGACTCACATCGAATCTAACTTAACGAATTACTCGTATAAATTAATAAGTTTAGTCTTCCACCAAACAAACCACACCCATAAACTTACGCCCGATTGGAGTTTCTTACCTACTCTGCAACTTGATAGATTTATTCCCTATTTGGTTCAATCGATTTCAAATCGGAACCTGCCGCCATGACTGATAACAGCATGGGTCGACTTGTCTGTCGCCGGGTCTAATAACTAATTGACCAACAATCATTTAAAAAGATAATTTCTTAAAATTCTTGGGAATAATCTATCTCATTGACCTTGAACTACCTTTACGGACCTTTCTAAATCATTGGGAATCCAAACAAAGATTAATATCTACAAATGAGCTACTTGCCCAGAGAATTTGGTGATTCCATTAACCGATCACAGACTAGGCCTCTTTCCAAATAAGATTCTTATTCGGTTAAAACAGAATTTGTAATTGGTCAAGCGAAATCACTTCATGCACTAGTCAATTGAATCTAATATAGACATTAATAACTTTGGGTTTCCGCTGGTTTAGTATGCTTAAAACTCTTATAGTCCGAAGATTATAGTCTATTACTCTTCCTTAGGCTAGTATTACTACTAAGGTCACTACACCTAAAAGACTTAGAGTTTCTCTCTACCTCACTAGGTCTTAATCCCCGTTGAGGTTTTCCTATTATAACTTAGGCGTTAGAAAATCCGGCCTATCACCATCCCTTTTTATTTCAAGAAACACTAAGGTGGCCCGAATCAGAAGTCCTATCAGTCCTTTTAGATGGTTTCAAGGTTCTCAATCAATCTAAGATCCACTCATAATGGTTAGGCCAAGTAGACTTGATTGATTAACAAGAGTTGGAAACCTAATCGATCATAAATGCTCATCACAATGGACTAAAACCACACCACTAAAAACCCTCACTTATCAACCTTTATTGTCATTAAACTAAAGAGTCACAACAATGAATTGATAATGAGTGCTAGGTCACACTAGACTCAATATATCCAAAGTGACCTTCACATTTTCCTGCTTTAGAAGTACCACACAACCAAGCTTCACCCTATAAGGTTTAGAACACACAAAAATATTCAACATATATACAAGTTTAAGAGTAACTTAAGACATATTAAATACACAACAAATCATACTTCAATACATTACAAAATCATCGAAGTGATTATGTCTCAAGGTACCTAAATCCCTTCTCAAGCATTTTTCCTAACCCACATTTGAATCAAGCAAAGCACACATCCACACAGAGGAATTGGAAACCCTAAACTCAACTCAAGCAAAATTGACAACAAGTAAGGATTCAAGACAGAGACCGATTACAAGATAATTATAAGAACGACGTATTCCATATAATATCATGAATCTAGACATTAATTTAACATCTTAACAAACTTATATTTTCCAAACCAAGCAAAATAATACTAAGGCTTAGGAATTAAGGATCAACATTGTGAATGAAAGATCAACATACTGAACTTATGAATTTAAACAATTAGGTGGTTTAAGTCCACTAAACTCATTCAAATTCATCTAGCAAACGAACAATATACATCAACTCAATTTAACGCAACTAGGGCCTCAAATAAAACATTCCAACGTGAAATGGTGAGGATCAATCTTAATTTCCTTCAAACCATAACCATGGGCTTGATTAAGGGTCACAAAACATTTTCTTCAAAGAACTACATAACCATCGAGGCAATCACTCATGCAAGTAGAGGTCACTTACCTACACTTAAGCTTAACATCATTTAAATCCCAGCACTACAACATCAAGTATCATAACAATTATTATGCTGACACTTCTTGTTTCCAATCCACAAGCAAGCACAAAATCGGTTCATGCGAGGAATGGAAACAACCAATGGAAAAGTCCAAAGTGAAGGAAATTCATTTGCGTTTGTGAAATCACAAATATCGCAATGACTTTCTAACTTTGTATTTTCAAAACTTAAACTCTTATACTATAAAAAGAAAGATCAACAATCAAACATAACATAGAGTATTCAAATTTTTGCAGGCATTCTCCAAATCCTTTCCCAAGGATGCGCATATATGGGTACAATACTTTAAGGAACGAACAAGGCACTGCACATGAATCGTCCATGCATATAAACTTAAGCCAAACAACAATGGCAAGGTTCTAGCACATTCATCACTGAGTTCAATCAACAAATAACATATTAGGGCTAACCATATATGGGTTATAATTTTGGGGAAGAAACCCAAAAGTCTTCATTCACATGAACGACATGGTTTCCGTTTCCTTCTTCTAACAGTTAAATATATGTATATACCCCTACGTATGAGTATTTACACATATTAAAGAATCTCAGAAATCGAGAAAACAACTATGCTAACATCTGCTCATCTTTCATTTTTTGCATTCTTCAGACGAATCCCTGAGGTGGCCTACCTCAATAATTCACCGAAAGAAATTAGAAAATTTGGATTCACAGTCACAACTGACACTTCCCTAAACCGAATCACTTATAGACACATAACTCACAGTCCGATAAGATCGAACTGCTCTGATACCATAATGTAACACCCTGACTCTAATCAGAGTATTACTTACGACAATTTAAGATTAATTAAGTCAAAATTAATTAATAACCATTCAGGTAATTAGATAAAACGTGATAAACTAGAATCTGTTTAAAAAGAAAATCCTTTAACTTAAAAATAAGTGCACATTTCAAAATTTAAATACATTAATTACAAAGTTTCCCCGAAGGGTTTTTCCACAAATAATTACAATAGAGTTAACTAAAGAAAACCTGCACTCGACTCTATCTCAGTGATCCGATATTGAGACATCAAAGAGTCCTGTAACTATAATGTCGAGCATCCAAAAGAGCTCTCTAATCCTCCGATCAATGAGTACCAAAACAACGCCCCAAACATAGTGAGTTATCACAACTCAAGAACATAGACTTTCATAAAAATCTTTGCCGATGTTTTCAGCTATACGTGGTGTGCTACGATAGAAAACTTCTCCCGAAAAGCACAATCAGCGACATCTATGTCGACCATAATACTACATTCAATAGTAAAAGATTAGACATGCATGTTACAATTCCTAACAATACAAACATTATAACTCCATAATAAAGAAATCTATAATGTTATCACAATCCAATAAGCATTTAAAATGCACAATGAATCCAAGAAAGTACCCAAGTAACTCTCAATGGAATTCTTCGGAAAACAGTACACAATGAACCCAAGGGAGTATAACATAGACTCACGTGGAATTCTTCCCATAAATCATACACAATGAGTCCAGGAAAGTATAGCGGTGACTTTCCATGGAGCTCTTCAATAAACAATACCCAATGAGTCCAGGAAAGTATAGCGGTTGACTTTCCATGGAGCTCTTCAATAGACAATACACAATGAGTCCATGAAAGTATAGCAGTGACTTCCCATGGAGCTCTTCAATAAACAATATACAATGAACCTTAACACATTATTAAGTTTATTCATGTCCAATCTTATCCATTAATATAGGCATTCCAAGGGCATTCAATCAAGAAACAAATGGATTTAACACAACATATTAACATGCATTCAAATCAAATGTTTCAAAAGTCCTTTTAAAGTGTATGAACACATTTTAAACCATCTCCATGAGATACTCCCAAAGACTCAAAAACCAAACATCAATAATAACAAGATTAAGAACTATTTCATTAGACGTTAAAACCACAACACAACCTGATGCTAAGGTCATAACTCATCAATACATCAACTATAATCAATTCCCAAAATCATAGGAATATGGAACTAATTTTAAGGAGACATAAAGCCCTCCATTAATTCAGACTCAATTTATCAAATGACCACTCTAAACCAAACATTCCCAATTGAAGCTCAGTGGAACTCACAATTGAGTAACCATCATACATTGATTTAGGGGGATTGGGATGTAATCCAACCCTATTTCACCAAACCCCATACAAGATCGTAATAATCTATACAATAACTATCTACTTCTAGAATTAGACAATAATTCCTAGCACACCCTAATTGGGAGTTTGAGAGGGAATATATGTTATCTTTGAGCTTCCAAAACCCTTTGGGTGAAAACCCCAAGATTGAACCCTAGGTTTCCTCCATTGAAGCTCCAAGCAAGCTTTCCCATCTCCATTTTCGAGCTCCAAGACCAAGTCCCAGCTCCTTCTTCTTCCTCTTCTTCGAGCTTCTTCTTCCTCTTCTCTCCTAGGGATGTTCCAACTCTCAAATCAAGGAACCAACACTCCCAAACATGGATTCAAGCTAAGATTGAAGGTAAATCTAGCATGAATCCATGATTTTCCCTTGAAATGATGAAACCCTAGGTTTCTCTCCTCTCCTAGGTCGTGAAAATGGGAGAGAAAGTGAGAGAAAATGAGAGAACTCACGTTTTAAGTAAAACAGATCATGAGAGGCTCGCTTAGCGAGACGGATTCGCGAACCGGGACAAAGAAACGCCGTTGCAGAGCTGGAACTTATGAGCGAGCTCTCGCTTAGCGAATCTGGGACAAAGAAGCGCTGTTGTAGAAGCTGGAACTTCATTGGCGCGAGCTCCTCGCTTAAGCGAATCTCCCGCAAAGAACTCATGCTTTTCTCATTCTAATTCATCCAATCTTAACTCCTTTCAACCCAATCTAACTTCAATTAATTCCTAACCAATACTTTCAATCATTTCTAGGATTAAATCCCACTTAATTCTCAACTTAAAATCAATGACTTTCACACCAAAACTCTATGTAATTATATTCACTTCATTCTTGGATTCAAGTTAAAGTTAAACATAATCACACAACTTCCCACATCTTAAACTCAACTAGGCTTAACACTTAGTATAATTAATTACTAAGCTTAAGAAAGTTGGGATGTTACATTACTACCCACCTTTTTATGAATTTTGTCCCCAAAATTCGATATACCTTCTAACCTCAACCTTAGGTAGGATCTATTCTCTGAGCTCCCGCTACTAACTCGGATTCTACGCCATTCCAAACGGGTAGACTCCTTACTCCTTCTTATGCTTAAAGCATCCTAATTCCACCCAAAGGCTTTTCCGAAGCTGTAACGGATAGGGTTCCTTCGACTAGAGGTCTCCCACTGTCTCGTCATTCAAAGAACACGTTATGTTGTAACGGCCTGGGTCCTCTGCTAGGCTATAATTAGGCCACTGAACCCGGCTACCCGCACTGTTACACATAGGATGTACTCCCCTCTTGAGGGTGCAAAACTCTTGCAAGATCGTCACCTTGAATAAACTTATGACACTTTTCGAAAAATTGTCATTTACAACGCTCCTTCAGGCGTTATAAATGGAAATTTCTCGACAAGCACGTTTCCTTAAACTAAGGGAATTGGCACGTCACTCTTGTCCCCTTATACTAAGTCTTAGTTAAAACTTGGTTTAGCAAACAAAAACTCTAAAGTTACTTAACTTCTAAAAGACGTTCATCGATTAGACTGATCCGATTCACACTAATCGGTTATAGACTAGGTTTCAACCGAGTGATAGATCTCATTCGGTCGGGAACGCAGTTTGTAAATGACTAGATGGACTCACATCGAATCTAACTTAACGAATTACTCGTATAAATTAATAACTTTAGGCTTCCACCAATCAAACCACACCCATAATCTTACGCTTCTGATTGGAGTTTCTTACCTACTCTTTGCAACTTGATAGATTTATTCCCTATTTGGTTCAACTGGATTTCAAATCAGGAACCCAAGCCGCCATGACTGATAACAGCATGGGTCCACTTGTCTGTCGCCGGGTCTAATAACTAATTGACCAACAATCATTTAAAAAGATAATTTCTTAAAATTCTTGGGAATAATCTATCTCATTGACCTTGAACTACCTTTACGGACCTTTCTAAATCATTGGGAATCCAAACAAAGATTAATATCTACAAATGAGCTACTTGCCCAGAGAATTTGGTGATTCCATTAACCGATCACAGACTAGGCCTCTTTCCAAATAAGATTCTTATTCGGTTAAAACAGAATTTGTAATTGGTCAAGCGAAATCACTTCATGCACTAGTCAATTGAATCTAATATAGACATTAATAACTTTGGGTTTCCGCTGGTTTAGTATGCTTAAAACTCTTATAGTCCGAAGATTATAGTCTATTACTCTTCCTTAGGCTAGTATTACTACTAAGGTCACTACACCTAAAAGACTTAGAGTTTCTCTCTACCTCACTAGGTCTTAATCCCCGTTGAGGTTTTCCTATTATAACTTAGGCGTTAGAAAATCCGGCCTATCACCATCCCTTTTTATTTCAAGAAACACTAAGGTGGCCCGAATCAGAAGTCCTATCAGTCCTTTTAGATGGTTTCAAGGTTCTCAATCAATCTAAGATCCACTCATAATGGTTAGGCCAAGTAAACTTGATTGATTAACAAGAGTTGGAAACCTAATCGATCATAAATGCTCATCACAATGGACTAAAACCACACCACTAAGAACCCTCACTTATCAACCTTTATTGTCATTAAACTAAAGAGTCACAACAATGAATTGATAATGAGTGCTAGGTCACACTAGACTCAATATATCCAAAGTGACCTTCACATTTTCCTGCTTTAGAAGTACCACACAACCAAGCTTCACCCTATAAGGTTTAGAACACACAAAAATATTCAACATATATACAAGTTTAAGAGTAACTTAAGACATATTAAATACACAACAAATCATACTTCAATACATTACAAAATCATCGAAGTGATTATGTCTCAAGGTACCTAAATCCCTTCTCAAGCATTTTTCCTAACCCACATTTGAATCAAGCAAAGCACACATCCACACAGAGGAATTGGAAACCCTAAACTCAACTCAAGCTAAAATTGACAACAAGTAAGGATTCAAGACAGAGACCGATTACAAGATAATTATAAGAACGACGTATTCCATATAATATCATGAATCTAGACATTAATTTAACATCTTAACAAACTTATATTTTCCAAACCAAGCAAAATAATACTAAGGCTTAGGAATTAAGGATCAACATTGTGAATGAAAGATCAACATCCTGAACTTATGAATTTAAACAATTAGGTGGTTTAACTCCACTAAACTCATTCAAATTCATCTAGCAAACGAACAATATACATCAACTCAATTTAACGCAACTAGGGCTTCAAATAAAACATTCCAACGTGAAATGGTGAGGATCAATCTTAATTTCCTTCAAACCATAACCATGGGCTTGATTAAGGGTCACAAAACATTTTCTTCAAAGAACTACATAACCATCGAGGCAATCACTCATGCAAGTAGAGGTCACTTACCTACACTTAAGCTTAACATCATTTAAATCCAACACTACAAAATCAAGTATCATAACAATTATTATGCTGACACTTCTTGTTTCCAATCCACAAGCAAGCACAAAATCGGTTCATGCGAGGAATGGAAACAACCAATGGAAAAGTCCAAAGTGAAGGAAATTCATTTGCGTTTGTGAAATCACAAATATCGCAATGACTTTCTAACTTTGTATTTTCAAAATTTAAACTCTTATACTATAAAAAGAAAGATCAACAATCAAACATAACATAGAGTATTCAAATTTTTGTAGGCATTCACCAAATCCTTTCCCAAGGACGCGCATATATGGGTACAATACTTTAAGGAACGAACAAGGCGCTGCACATGAATCGCCCATGCATATAAACTTAAGCCAAACAACAATGGCAAGGTTCTAGCACATTCATCACTGAGTTCAATCAACAAATAACATATTAGGGCTAACCATATATGGGTTATAATTTTGGGGAAAAAACCCGAAAGTCTTCATTCACATGAACGACATGGTTTTCGTTTCCTTCTTCTAACAGTTAAATATATGTATATACCCCTACGTATGAGTATTTACACATATTAAAGAATCTCGTAAATCGAGAAAACAACTATGCTAACATCCGCTCATCTTTCATTTTTTGCATTCTTCAGACGAATCCTCGAGGTGGCCTACCTCAATAATTCACCGAAAGAAATTAGAAAATTTGGATTCACAAATACAACCGACACTTCCCTAAACCGAATCACTTATAGACACATAACTCACGGTCCGATAAGATCGAATCGCTCGATAGCATAATGTAACACACGACTCTAATCGTAGTATTACTTACGACAATTTAAGATTAATTAAGTCAAAATTAATTAATAACCATTCAGGTAATTAGATAAAACGTCATAAACTAGAATACATTTAAAAGAAAATCCTTTAACTTAAAAATAAAGTGCACATTTCAAAATTTAAATACATTAATTACAAAGTTTCCGAAGGGTTTTTCCACAAATAATTACAATAGAGTTAACTAAAGAAAAACCTGCACTCGACTCTATCTCTGTGATCCGATATTGAGACATCGAGAGTCCTGTAACTATAATGTCGTGCATCCAAAAGAGCTCTCTAATCCTCCGATCAACGAGTACCTGAAAACAACGCCCCAAACATAGTGAGTTATCACAACTCAGTAACATAGACTTTCATAAAATCTTTGCCGATGTTTTCAGCTATACGTGGTGTGCTACGTATAGAAAACTTCTCCTGAAAGCACAATCAACGACATCTATGTCGACCATAATACTACATTCAATAGTAAAAGATTAGACATGCATGTTACAATTCCTACCAATACAAACATTATAACTTCAAAATAAAGAAATCTATAATGTTATCACAATCAAATAAGCATTTAAAATGCACAATGAATCCAAGAAAGTACCCAAGTAACTCTCAATGGAATTCTTGATAACAAGACACAATGAATCCAAGGGAGTATAACATAGACTCACGGTGGAATTCTTCCCATAAATCATACACAATGAGTCCAGGAAAGTATAGCAGTGACTTTCCATGGAGCTCTTCAATAAACAATACCCAATGAGTCCAGGAAAGTATAGCAGTGACTTTCCATGGAGCTCTTCAATAGACAATACACAATGAGTCCACGAAAGTATAGCAGTGACTTCCCATGGAGCTCTTCAATAAACAATATACAATGAACCTTAACACATTATTAAGTTTATTCATGTCCAATCTTATCCATTAATATAGGCATTCCAAGGGCATTCAATCAAGAAACAAATGGATTTAACACAACATATTAACATGCATTCAAATCAAATGTTTCAAAGGTCCTTTTAAAGTGTATGAACACATTTTAAACCATCTCCATGAGATACTCCCAAAGACTCAAAAACCAAACATCAATAATAACAAGATTAAGAACTATTTCATTAGACGTTAAAACCACAACACAACCTGATGCTAAGGTCATAACTCATCAATACATCAACTATAATCAATTCCCAAAATCATAGGAATATGGAACTAATTTGAAGGAGACATAAAGCCCTCCATTAATTCAGACTCAATTTATCAAATGACCACTCTAAACCAAACATTCCCAATTGAAGCTCAGTGGAACTCACAATTGAGTAACCATCATACATTGATTTAGGGGGATTGGGGACAGAATCCAACCCTATTTCAGTCAAACCCCATACAAGATCGTAATAATCTATACAATAACTATCTACTTCTAGAATTAGACAATAATTCCTAGCACACCCTAATTGGGAGTTTGAGAGGGAATCTATGTTACCTTTGAGCTTCCAAAACCCTTTGGGTGAAAACCCCAAGATTGAACCCTAGGTTTCCTCCATCAAGCTCCAAGCAAGCTTTCCCATCTCCATTTTCGAGCTCCAAGACCAAGTCCCAGCTCCTTCTTCTTCCTCTTCTTGAGCTTCTTCTTCCTCTTCTCTCCTAGGGATGTTCCAACTCTCAAATCAAGGAACCAACACTCCCAAACATGGATTCAAGCTAAGATTGAAGGTAAGTCTAGCATGAATCCATGATTTTCCTTGAAATGATGAAACCCTAGGTTTCTCTCCTCTCTAGGTCGTGAAAATGGGAGAGAAAGTGAGAGAAAATGAGAGAACTCACGTTTTAAGTAAAGCAGATCCAGAGGCTCGCTTAGCGAGACGGATTCGCTTAAGCGAATCTGGGACAAAGAAGAACGCTTTGCAGTCGAACGCCGAGCGCGAGCTCTCGCTTAAGCGAATCTGGGACAAAGAAGAAGCGTTGTAGAAAGCTGGAACTTCATTGTGAGCTCCTCGCTAAGCGAATCTCTGCGATAACTCATGCTTTTCTCATTCTAATTCATCCAATCTTAACTCCTTTCAACCCAATCTAACTTCAATTAATTCCTAACCAATACTTTCAATCATTTCTAGGATTAAATCCCACTTAATTCTCAACTTAAAATCAATGACTTACACACCAAAACTCTATGTAATTATATTCACTTCATTCTTGGATTCAAGTTAAAGTTAAACATAATCACACAACTTCCCACACCTTAAACTCAACTAGGCTTAACACTTAGTATAATTAATTACTAAGCTTAAGAAAGTTGGGATGTTACATTACTACCCACCTTTTTATGAATTTTGTCCCCAAAATTCGATATACCTTCTAACCTCAACCTTAGGTAGGATCTATTCTCTGAGCTCCCGCTACTAACCCGGATTCTACGCCATTCCAAACGGGTAGACTCCTTACTCCTTCTTATGCTTAAAGCATCCTAATTCCACCCAAAGGCTTTTCCGAAGCTGTAACGGATAGGGTTCCTTCGACTAGAGGTCTCCCACTGTCTCGTCATTCAAAGAACACGTTATGTTGTAACGGCCTGGGTCCTCTCGCTAGGCTATAATTAGGCCATGAACCCGCTACCCAAGACTGTTACACATAGGATGTACTCCCCTCTTGAGGGTGCAAAACTCTTGCAAGATCGTCACCTTGAATAAACTTATGACACTTTTCGAAAAATTGTCATTTACAACGCTCCTTCAGGCGTTATAAATGGAAATTTCTCGACAAGCACGTTTCCTTAAACTAAGGGAATTGGCACGTCACTCTTGTCCCCTTATACTAAGTCTTAGTTAAAACTTGGTTTAGCAAACAAAAACTCTAAAGTTACTTAACTTCTAAAAGACGTTCATCGATTAGACTGATCCGATTCACACTAATCGGTTATAGACTAGGTTTCAACCGAGTGATAGATCTCATTCGGTCAGAACGCAGTTTGTAATTGACTAGATGGACTCATATCGACTCTAACTTAACGAATTACTCGTATAAATTACTAACTTTAGGCTTCCACCAATCAAACCACACCCATAATCTTACGCTCCGATTGGAGTTTCTTACCTACTCTGCAACTTGATAGATTTATTCCCTATTTGGTTCAATCTGATTTCAAATCGGAACCCAAGCCGCCATGATCGATAAAAGACATGGGTCGACTTGTCTGTCACCGGGTCTAATAACTAATTGACCAACAATCATTTAAAAAGATAATTTCTTAAAATTCTTGGGAATAATCTATCTCATTGACCTTGAACTACCTTTACGGACCTTTCTAAATCATTGGGAATCCAAACAAAGATTAATATCTACAAATGAGCTACTTGCCCAGAGAATTTGGTGATTCCATTAACCGATCACAGACTAGGCCTCTTTCCAAATAAGATTCTTATTCGGTTAAAACAGAATTTGTAATTGGTCAAGCGAAATCACTTCATGCACTAGTCAATTGAATCTAATATAGACATTAATAACTTTGGGTTTCGCTGGTTTAGTATGCTTAAAACTCTTATAGTCAAGACTATAGTCTATTACTCTTCCTTAGGCTAGTATTACCATTAAGGTCACTACACCTAAAAGACTTAGAGTTTCTCTACCTCACTAGGTCTTAATCCCAGTTGAGGTTTTCCTATTATAACTTAGGCGTTAGAAAATCCGGCCTATCACCATCCCTTTTTATTTCAAGAAACACTAAGGTGGCCGAATCGTAAGTCCTATCACCCTTTTAGATGGTTTCAAGGTTCTCAATCAATCTAAAATCCACTCATAATGGTTAGGCCAAGTAAACTTGATTGATTAACAAGAGTTGGAAACCTAATCGATCATAAATGCTCATCACAATGGACTAAAACCACACCACTAAGAACCCTCACTTATCAACCTTTATTGTCATTAAACTAAAGAGTCACAACAATGAATTGATAATGAGTGCTAGTCACACTAGCACTCAATATATCCAAAGTGACCTTCACATTTTCCTCGCTTTAGAAGTACCACACAACCAAGCTTCACCCTATAAGGTTTAGAACACACAAAAATATTCAACATATATACAAGTTTAAGAGTAACTTAAGACATATTAAATACACAACAAATCATACTTCAATACATTACAAAATCATCAGTGATTATGTCTCAAGGTACCTAAATCCCTTCTCAAGCATTTTTCCTAACCCACATTTGAATCAAGCAAAGCACACATCCACACAGAGGAATTGGAAACCCTAAACTCAACTCAAGCTAAAATTGACAACAAGTAAGGATTCAAGATGCAGACCGATTACAAGATAATTATAAGAACGGCGTATTCCATATAATATCATGAATCTAGACATTAATTTAACATCTTAACAAACTTATATTTTCCAAACCAAGCAAAATAATACTAAGGCTTAGGAATTAAGGATCAACATTGTGAATGAAAGATCAACATACTGAACTTATGAATTTAAACAATTAGGTGGTTTAACTCCACTAAACTCATTCAAATTCATCTAGCAAACGAACAATATACATCAACTCAATTTAACGCAACTAGGGCTTCAAATAAAACATTCCAACGTGAAATGGTGAGGATCAATCTTAATTTCCTTCAAACCATAACCATGGGCTTGATTAAGGGTCACAAAACATTTTCTTCAAAGAACTACATAACCATCGAGGCAATCACTCATGCAAGTAGAGGTCACTTACCTACACTTAAGCTTAACATCATTTAAATCCAACACTACAAAATCAAGTATCATAACAATTATTATGCTGACACTTCTTGTTTCCAATCCACAAGCAAGCACAAAATCGGTTCATGCGAGGAATGGAAACAACCAATGGAAAAGTCCAAAGTGAAGGAAATTCATTTGCGTTTGTGAAATCACAAATATCGCAATGACTTTCTAACTTTGTATTTTCAAAATTTAAACTCTTATACTATAAAAAGAAAGATCAACAATCAAACATAACATAGAGTATTCAAATTTTTGTAGGCATTCACCAAATCCTTTCCCAAGGACGCGCATATATGGGTACAATACTTTAAGGAACGAACAAGGCGCTGCACATGAATCGTCCACGCACATAAACTTAAGCCAAACAACAATGGCAAGGTTCTAGCACATTCATCACTGAGTTCAATCAACAAATAACATATTAGGGCTAACCATATATGGGTTATAATTTTGGGGAAGAAACCCGAAAGTCTTCATTCACATGAACGACATGGTTTTCGTTTCCTTCTTCTAACAGTTAAATATATGTATAGACCCCTACGTATGAGTATTTACACATATTAAAGAATCTCAGAAATCGAGAAAACAACTATGCTAACATCTGCTCATCTTTCATTTTTTTGCATTCTTCAGACGAATCCCTGAGGTGGCCTACCTCAATAATTCACCGAAAGAAATTAGAAAATTTGGATTCACAAATACAACCGACACTTCCCTAAACCGGATCACTTATAGACACATAACTCACAGTCCGATAAGATCGAACTGCTCTGATAGCATAATGTAACACCCTGACTCTAATCAGAGTATTACTTACGACAATTTAAGATTAATTAAGTCAAAATTAATTAATAACCATTCAGGTAATTAGATAAAACGTCATAAACTAGAATCTGTTTAAAAAGAAAATCCTTTAACTTAAAATAAAGTGCACATTTCAAAATTTAAATACATTAATTACAAAGTTTCCCCGAAGGGTTTTTCCACAAATAATTACAATAGAGTTAACTAAAGAAAAACCCAGACCCCGACTCTATCTGTGATCCGATATTGAGACATCAGAGAGTCCCAGGTAACTATAATGTCGAGCATCCAAAAGAGCTCTCTAATCCTCCGATCAATGAGTACCTGAAAACAACGCCCCAAACATAGTGAGTTATCACAACTCAGTAACATAGACTTTCATAAAAATCTTTGCCGATGTTTTCAGCTATACGTGGTGTGCTACGTATAGAAAACTTCTCCCAGAAAAGCACAATCACTGACATCTATGTCAGACCATAATACTACATTCAATAGTAAAAGATTAGACATGCATGTTACAATTCCTAACAATACAAACATTATAACTTCATAATAAAGAAATCTATAATGTTATCACAATCCAATAAGCATTTAAAATGCACAATGAATCCAAGAAAGTACCCAAGTAACTCTCAATGGAATTCTTCGGTAAACAGTACACAATGAATCCAGGGGAGTATAACATAGACTCACAGTGGAATTCTTCCCATAAATCATACACAATGAGTCCAGGAAAGTATAGCAGTGACTTTCCATGGAGCTCTTCAATAAACAATACCCAATGAGTCCAGGAAAGTATAGCAGTGACTTTCCATGGAGCTCTTCAATAGACAATACACAATGAGTCCAGGAAAGTATAGCAGTGACTTCCCATGGAGCTCTTCAATAAACAATATACAATGAACCTTAACACATTATTAAGTTTATTCATGTCCAATCTTATCCATTAATATAGGCATTCCAAGGGCATTCAATCAAGAAACAAATGGATTTAACACAACATATTAACATGCATTCAAATCAAATGTTTCAAAGGTCCTTTTTAAAGTGTATGAACACATTTTAAACCATCTCCATGAGATACTCCCAAAGACCCAAAAACCAAACATCAATAATAACAAGATTAAGAACTATTTCATTAGACGTTAAAACCACAACACAACCTGATGCTAAGGTCATAACTCATCAATACATCAACTATAATCAATTCCCAAAATCATAGGAATATGGAACTAATTTGAAGGAGACATAAAGCCCTCCATTAATTCAGACTCAATTTATCAAATGACCACTCTAAACCAAACATTCCCAATTGAAGCTCAGTGGAACTCACAATTGAGTAACCATCATACATTGATTTAGGGGGATTGGGGATGTAATCCAACCCTATTTCAGCCAAACCCCATACAAGATCGTAATAATCTATACAATAACTATCTACTTCTAGAATTAGACAATAATTCCTAGCACACCCTAATTGGGAGTTTGAGAGGGAATCTATGTTACCTTTGAGCTTCCAAAACCCTTTGGGTGAAAACCCCAAGATTGAACCCTAGGTTTCCTCCATTGAAGCTCCAAGCAAGCTTTCCCATCTCCATTTTCGAGCTCCAAGACCAAGTCCCAGCTCCTTCTTCTTCCTCTTCTTGAGCTTCTTCTTCCTCTTCTCTCTAGGGATGTTCCAACTCTCAAATCAAGGAACCAACACTCCCAAACATGGATTCAAGCTAAGATTGAAGGTAAGTCTAGCATGAATCCATGATTTTCCCTTGAAATGATGAAACCCTAGGTTTCTCTCCTCTCTAGGTCGTGAAAATGGGAGAGAAAGTGAGAGAAAATGAGAGAACTCACGTTTTAAGTAAAGCAGATTCGCAGAGGCTCGCTTAGCGAGACGGATTCGCTTAAGCGAATCCGGGACAGCAACAACGTTGCAGAAGGCTGGAACTTCATTGGCGCTTGAGCTCGCTTGCGAATGCGGGACAGCGGCATTTGTTGTAGAAAGCTGGAACTCATTGGCCTGAGCTCCTCGCTAAGCGAATCTCTGCGATAACTCATGCTTTTCTCATTCTAATTCATCCAATCTTAACTCCTTTCAACCCAATCTAACTTCAATTAATTCCTAACCAATACTTTCAATCATTTCTAGGATTAAATCCCACTTAATTCTCAACTTAAAATCAATGACTTACACACCAAAACTCTATGTAATTATATTCACTTCATTCTTGGATTCAAGTTAAAGTTAAACATAATCACACAACTTCCCACACCTTAAACTCAACTAGGCTTAACACTTAGTATAATTAATTACTAAGCTTAAGAAAGTTGGGATGTTACATTACTACCCACCTTTTTATGAATTTTGTCCCCAAAATTCGATATACCTTCTAACCTCAACCTTAGGTAGGATCTATTCTCTGAGCTCCCGCTACTAACCCGGATTCTACGCCATTCCAAACGGGTAGACTCCTTACTCCTTCTTATGCTTAAAGTCACATTGGTTGCATGCCCCCTTCCCCTACTACTTGCCATACTGCCTTTGAACCTATTCATACGAATTCCTGGGGTCTTTCCCCCCTCTATTTCTTGTTGTGGTTACTTGTATTATATTGCATTTGTTAATGCATGCACAAAATTTACATAGATTTATTTCCTTAAACAAAAATCAGATGTTCAATGCTTTTTCCAATTTTATAAACTCATACAAAACCAGTTTTCTACTTTTATCAAGTTTGTCCATTCCAATTGGGGTGAGGAGTATAGACTTTTCACCAAATATTTGCTAAAGGGTTTCATCAACAATCCGAGACTTTAATGAAGCATTTTCTCCTGTGGTTAAACTCGTTACTATCTACACTATATTGACACTTGTACTCACCTTCCATTAGGACATTCAACATATAGATGTCAATAATGCATTCTTTAATGGAATGCTTCGAGAATAATTTTTACGGTTCAACCACATGGATTTGAGGTTTCTGATAAAACACTTGTATGCAAGCTCAATAAATCTCATTATGGGCTTAAGCAGGCCTCACACTGTTTGAGCGCCTCACAACATCTCTATTGCGGTATGACTTTGTGGCCAGGCGCTGTGATCCCTCTTTGTTCACATATACTAATCAAAGTGCTTGTCTCTATGTTTTGATTTATGTTGATGACATACTTATTATAGGTTTTTCTCCTATGCTGGTCAATGACTCATTACCAAGGTGAATGCGAATTCTGCTCTTAAACAGCTGGGCAAGCATGATTATTTACATGGGATCAAAGTCTAGCACTTGCAGTATGGCAATTTACTTCTTACACTATCCAAATATATTTCTCGCTTCACAGGGCCAATATGTTGGATTCCAAAGTCTTTTCCGCTCTAGTGATTAACAACAGTAAACTTAGTAAGCATGGTACCAATTCTTTGACGAATCCTCATATGAATCGTTCAGTTGTAGGCGCTTCAATATTTTACCTTGACTCGGCCTGAGATATCATTTAGTGTCAACAAGGTATGTCAATTCATGTCTATACCCTTGGATTCTCATTGGCTTGCTGTAAAGAGGATATTGTGTTATCTCAACGACACTTGCTACTATGGTCTCATGCTTCAGCCTACTAATCCTGATGGTCATTTCTCTCTACGCGCCTATTGTGACTCAAACTGGGCAAGGACCAAATGACAGACACAACACCTCTGGCTCCTGCATCTTCTTTAGGCCCAATCCGGTTTCTTGGAGCTCAAAGAAGGAAACCTTTGTGGCATGGTCTAGTGTTGAGGCCGAATATAGAAGCATGGCCAATACAATTGTAGAAGCCTCTTGGATTCTATCTCTACTCAATGAGCTTCACATCCCCTTATATACACCTATTCTTTAGCGCGGTTTTGCTCTCTCACAATCTAATTCTTCATGCTCGAACAAAGCATATGGAATTGGATATCCATTTTGTTCGGGAACAGGTAGTCTCCAAGTCATTACATGTTCAGAATGTCCCCGATCACAGCTGGTAGACTGGCATTGTAGTTAGACAGTTAGGATTCGGTTATTCCATTGAATGTAAAGCTCACAACTACATATACATCATGTAAATACATGCAATTGTAATATACAATATTCATTTCTCTCATTTCACTATTTCTGTTATTACAATTTTCTCTCATTTCTCTGCATTCATTAGAGTTTAAAAAAAAAAAAAGCATGCCAAAATAGTTAAATATATGAAAGAGATTTCAACTTTACTGCCATCAATTATTAAGAGCATTAGATCATTACAACAGCTGCATTCTCATATCACCATCATCATTCACTACTACATACTTAAAGAGCCTCGTAAATTCCAGAACAATCGTATTGTCCAAGTAACATTGACAGTGGGGTGAGTGGTAGGTTGAATCTATGCATGGTAGTTTCTAACCTACCAATATGCATTTTTTACTTTGTTACTGCCATACAAATGGAAGAGACTGAAAGCATAAATACATGATAGGACCACCATACTAAGGCTAACCACAAAAGCATTTTTAAATGGAGTAGAAGAAGTGTTTATGATTCAACCACCCGGGTTTAAGGTTTCTGATAAAACACTTGTATGTAAGATCAATAAAGCTCTTTATGGACTTATGCAGGCCCTGCACGCCACGTATTGTTTGAGCGCCTCACAGCATTTCTATTGCAGTATGACTCTGTGACTAGTCGTTGCCATCCCTCTTTGTTCACATATACTAATCAAAGTGTTTGTCTCTATGTTTTGATTTATGTTGATGACATACTTATTATAGGTTATTATAGGTTCTTCTCCTATGTTGATCAATGACCTCATTATCAAGGTGAATGCAAATTTTGCTCTTAAACAACTGGACAAGCTTCATTATTTACATGGGATCAAAGTCAAGCACTTGCAGCATCGCAATTTACTGCTTGCACAATCTAAATATATCTGCCACTTGCTTCACAAGGCCAACATGCTGGATTCCAAAGTCATTTCCTCTCTAGTGATTAACAACTATAAACTTAGTAAGGATGAGACTTATTCTTTGACGAATCCTCATATGTATCATTCAATTGTAGGCGGTTCAATATGTTACCTTGACTCGGCCTAAGATATCATTTAGTGTCAACAAGATATGTCAATTCATGTCTATAACCTTGAATTCTCATTCGCTTCCTGTTAAGAGGATATTGCGTTATCTCAACGACACTTGCTACTATGGTCTCATACTTCAGCCTACTAATCCTGATGGTCATTTCTCTCTACGCGCCAATTGTGACTCGGATTGGGCAAGGACCCAAATGAAAGACACAACACCTCTGGCTCCTGCATCTTCTTCAGGCCCAATCCGGTTTCTTGGAGCTCAAAGAAGGAAACCTTTGTGGCATGGTCTAGTGTTGAGGCCGAATATAGAAGCATGGCCAATACAACTGTAGAAGCCTCTTGGATTCTATCTCTACTCAATGAGCCTCACATTTTAGCGCGGTTCTGCTCTCTCACAATACAATTCTTCATGCTCGGACAAAGCATATGGAATTGGATATCCATTTTGTTCGGGAACAGGTAGTCTCCAAGTCATTACATGTTCAACATGTCCCCTGGTCACAAGCAATTGGCAGACTCCTTTTCAAAGCCACTTCGTTCTATTCAGATTAGAAGAACTGCAGACCAAACTGAAAAGTGTTTGCTGCCTCACAACCACCTTCAGTTTGAGGGGAGGCTATTAGAGTATTGAGTATACTTTAGTTCGTGATAGCTGGTGACAGCCGGCATAGTAGTTAGACAGTTAGAAGTTGGTTATTCCATTGAATGTAAAGCTCACTGCTATATATACATCATGTACATGCAATTGTATGTACATGCAATTTTAATATACAAGATTCATTTATCTCATTTCATCATTTCTGTTCTTACAGTTTTCTCTCATTTCTCTGCATTCATTAGAGTTAAAAGAAAAACAGAGCATGCCAAAATAGTTAAATATATGAAAGAGCTTTCAACTTTACTGCCATCAATTATTAAGAGCATTAGATCATTACAACAGCTGCATTCTCATATCACCATCATCATCCACTACTACATACGTATACACAAAGAGCCTTGTAAATTCCAGAACAATCATATTGTCCAAGTAACAGTGACAGTGGGGTGAGTGGTAGGTTGAATCTATGCATGGTAGTTTCTAACCTACCAATATGCATTTTTTACTTTGTTACTGCCATACAAACGGAAGAGACTGAAAGCAGAAATACATGATAGGACCACCATACTAAGGCTAACCACTAAAGCAGTAGCAAATCCTTCTGCCACTTGATTGCAGAATTTGCCATACATGTTGCATATCTTCATCCATTGCAATTCTGGCTGGCCCATCTTTGCAAACACAGCAGATTGCCCTGCAGCTGCAACTGCAGCCACTGTTATATATGCCATTACCTGCAATGCATACATAGAAAACCTATGTCTTAGTGTTACTATGTTTATGTTGTACTACTTGCTTAAGTTATCAGCTATTGGCTATAGCTTACTACTCCCACCGTCTCAAATTACTTGTCCCTTTAGAAAATCAAGAAGTACTAATTACTTTTTTTCCAACAATACCCTTTTATCTCAATATTAATGGAATTTTCTACCTACTCCAATTAATAAGGGGTATTTTAGTCAAGGAGTGTCATTTTATCATAGAAATTTGTAAACTCAATCATTTTCTTAAGAAGTATGCATAACCTAAGAAGACAAGTAAAATGAGACGCAGGGAGTATAAAGAAGAAAAAAAACTATTTTTTAGGATTAGGATCCATTTCTTTTTAATTTATCTATAAAAAACAAAAAAGAATATAAAAGTCTTTCTTCAATAAATGTGTTTTCAAGTTGTAGGGTAAGACCATATCTACCATACCCATTTTCTAATAATTGCTGCGGTCATTCCAACAACAAATTGAAGATCTCATTAACTAACTGCAAATTGTGATACCCCCCAATCTTTGTAGTAAGTATGCCTTATGGTGAAAGATTCTTCAGTCCTAATATCAATATCAATCAGGTACGTTTATAGAGCTGAATAGGTCCCACAGTACCAGTTACATTGCTTGACAAGACAAACTTGAGGCCATTATGGCTTACTATATCTAAACAAACCCAACTCTACAAAGAGTATGTATGCAAAGAGCATATGCTACATAGAAAAAATCCAATGTTTGTATTGAAAGTCAATCAGATGAATCAATGAAATGCAACTCTCTATGTTGGTTATGCCTAATTGGTTTGACTTTGATGTGGCTTCATTATTCCATTCCATTGATCAGTTAGACAGACTAAACACAACTAATTGGAAGCAATTAGTTAAATTGTCGATATGAACTCCTTACAACTTTAGGCAATTGTCATATAGAAATCTATCAAAACATCAATAAAAAACAGTGAAATGAGAATGCTGTGAGGATCCACCAAGATAGTGATGTAAACATCATGGTAATTGTGTTTTGGTCAATGTCATGCCGCAAGATTAGAACAAATATGCAAATATGTTTTTGTATCTAAATGTACCTGATCACCAGAAAAAATGGCCCAAGCTAAGGGCTTACTGAAGAGTACACTTCCTCTGACCATACTCACTACACATCGCAACCCTTGGATCAAGGAGTAACCAGCAGCTAACCCATTAGCAACTACCAGAAATCTGTAAAGTAAGGTTTATTATTTATAACAATCAAAATCAGTGGTTTTGGCAATGAAAAAGTGAAAATTGAGAGAGCTGAAAATCTTACACTAAAGCCTTCATATCAGTAAATTTGGCCTTTTTCTGAATGGAGAAAAACTCTCTGACTTGGGAATCAGTCACCACAAGAACAACTGCAAGAACTCCTAAACCAAGAATCACACACCTCAAAACCAACTCAGTTATCCTAATTCTCCTATCCAACACTTTTAGGTTTGTGCTGTGGTATACTGGAACAGTCCCAGGACTAACACCTACACCCAAATAACTCATTTTTTTCCAACTCTAAAATCAACACACAGAATCAATAAAACACAGAGCAATACAAAAGAATTCCTCAAATTGAACACCAACCTTTTACCTCTCCACTACTTATAAAGACACAAGTTTGTTTTTCCCCTTTATATTTCCAAATTAGTGATGATGAAGCATGGTACAGTGCAGCAGAGCGTGCCACGTGGTCAAAATTTGAGGCTGCTAGGACAGAAGGCTTTAGACAAAGGCACTTCAAGACTCAATAAATGGGTCTGCACTGACCTCTGGTTCTGCATTTAAGGACTTATAAATGAAAAGAAGGAAAAAAAAATGTGGTTTTTATTGCTCCTTTATTATTGTTTCTAGGAAGAAGTATCAGTTTCTCGTCCCTAGAAAGGATGTGATAATATAAGGGGGGTCTTAATTCCGGTAACCTAAAGTCATTGTGGTTCAATTTATGATGCCCCATTTCTAAAGGGTGAGAAACATTGGTGCCTAGTTTTTAGTTTTACCATTTCTTTTGGAGTATGTATGGGGCATGAAAAAGTAGATTAACGGTGTTGTTTGGTCTAGTGTAGAAATTTACTAGTTGTTGAAAACGTACGCAAGAGAAAAGGTGATTTAGTGGAGGAATCATTTGGGCCATTATTAGTATTTTGGGTTTAACTTATCGTTACAAAACTAACTTGTAAGGTGAGGGGTCCCTTTGCTTATAAACTTTTTAAGCCTTATATCTAGTCTATGTGGAACTTGTGTTTTTTCCAATATACTCTCTCACACTCAGTACTATTGGGTTTAGTGCGTGTATAATGTAGTGAGTAGCCCAATGGATTTAGGATGGATTTTGGGCCTTCATCCTTACAAAAATGGCTTATAAGGTTATTGATACTCATTACTTATAAATTCTTTTGAGACCTCTTGATCTATGTACTTAAATTTTTCCCAATAGTAATCAAGAGTATTGATTATTTGGATATTTTTGGTTTGGTGGGGCAAGTGCAAGTGGGTGTGTGTTTGTGAGTTGCGAAGTATCAACGTAAAATCTATATATATATGTCATTAGTGTCATAAATAAAGAATTGAGAGTTCACACTCTAATGGATTGCAAACCATGCCAAGTATAAATGAGGATAAAGCCATCCCATCCCACTACATATCAACTACTTCGTTCCACTAACGACATGTTCACAGCACTTGCTTGATTTACCTTCAAATGTTGTAAGATTGCCTTTACATGTGGAAAGGGAGTTGCTTCAATTAAGTCCTTCTAAATAGAAAATGCACATTGCTTTATCCTATGCCTTTTTCAGAGATAGAGTTGAATTTTGATTTGAGTAAGCTTTTTATGGTACATTTTTTTTGTTAAATTATATTTTTACTTTTATGTTTATTTTAGGTTTCGGTTTGTTCTCTTATCTATTAAAAATTTCGAATTGGTCTCTTATGTGTAAAGTTATACTAATGTGGTCCCTCTTATTTTTTTGTTACAAAATGGTCCTTTATGCTACAAAAACTATATCAATGTGGTCCATGGTATAATTTTTGTAACATAAGGACCACTTCGAAACAGAGGGACCACATTAGTGTAACCTTTAGACATAATAAACCAATTCGGAACAAATAATACATAAGGGACCAAACTGAAATCTAAAATGAACATAAAGAACCAAAAGTATAATTTAGTCTACATTTATGTGTCATCTGTTATTTCCCACCATGCTTGTCTATTAGTTGTAAAATATGAGCTTTTACAATTGAGAACTGTTACGGTTACTTTTCTCACACAGTGCTCTCGCTTGTCCAGTTCTCAGTTTGGAAGGCCTTAGGATTTACCATTTCTTCAAACTCTTACACTATAATACTGGTTTAAGAATCGTGCAAAAGATGAAAATCTCATTTTCCTACTATCAAATTGAACGTTGATGGTAGCTCCCTTGGAAATCCTGGTAAATCTGGTTATGGTGGCCTTATTAGAAACCCTTCAGGTGGTTGGTTAATTGGGTTTGTTGGGAGTTGTGATTTCATTATTAATCTCAATGCATAACTTCAAGCAATTTGACATGGATTGGATAAAGAGGTTATTTATGAATCTAATTCTTTATGTGCTCTTACTTTGATCGAAGAGGGTGCTCATTAAACTCGTCCTTATGCTCCTATTATTGGTGGTATTCGAAATTTCAAGTTTTTTTTCTTGGAAGCTGTCTTTTATCCACACCTTATGTAAAAAAAAACTTTTGTACAAATTAGTTATCTAAATATGGTGCTAATTCAAATAATAGTTTCTCTATCTTAAATCTTTGCCCCTGCTTTGTCTGATTTTGTTTTAGCATATGCTATATGGGTTAACACTTTAAGAGTTTAGTTTTTTTTCCCTTTCTGTTTTGCTTCCTTTTGTATTTTTGTTCTCACTGATTGAAAAAAAATATTAAACGATTTTCTTTTTCTTTAGTCAATTTTTTAACTTTTCTGCAAAAGCTGTCAAATTTTAAAATTGCATTTGAATGAAAATAAATTAAAAAATATGGTAAATCTTATAAATCTATTTGTTTTTCTTTTTATCAACTGTGCATATGCTACTCAAAAAATCAACTGGGCATATGATGCTTGAAGGTTGGGAAATTTAGAAGTAAAGAACTCCAATGTAATAATTTTTGCAGTTGACAAAATATCTTTTTAAATTATATTAGTATCTTTAACTACATCTGAAAAAAAGATCAAAAACTCGTGCATCGCACATGTCGCATTCTAGTAATTTTATATTTTAATGTGTTTTTTTGTTGATATTTACGTGTTACTTTTAAAATGTCCGTTAGTATCTTTTGGCGTTGGACTAATATGAGTTTATGTTAATTACCTTTTTGTTTTCAAAATTTAAAAATGTAGAATTTTTGGACATAATAATTTTGTTATTATTATATATATGCATAGTCTTTTAAAAGATAAAATCTAGGTGCATATATGTGTTTGCCTATTTGTAAAAATATAAAATAATTCAGTAAAAAAAATTGGATTTTTATTTTAGTATATTTTTAAAGAGTAACGCATATAACAATTTTTTGACTCATAACGCATATAACAATGTGATACTATAATTATTAAATCAGTTTATTTAAATAATTTTGAAGTGTATATAAATTCAATAATATAGTCAGCCCAAATGTAAGGCAAGTAGAGTATAAATTTTGGGATTTTTGTTCTACAACATTTGCATATATAGTCTTTTAAAAGAAATCTAGATGCATATTGTGTTTGCCTATATTATAAAAATATAAAAATAATTCAGTAAGAAGTTAAGATCACTTTTTATTTTTTATTTTAATATATGTGATATTGTAATTTTTAAATTAGTTAATTAAAATAATTTTGAAGTTTATGTAAATTGAATAATATAGTCAGCCCAAATGTGGATAAGTAACTATAATATAAAATCATTTTGAAGTATAGATAAGTAATTATAATTATAATATAAAAAGTTGCCTAAAAACTATAATATAAAATAATGGTTTTAACTTTTATTTAGAATAGAAAAAGCTAAAAAATATGGATAAGTATCAAATAAAGATAAATTTGGACCGTGCGACAAAGATAAAAATAAAATACATGAATAGTACCCTACGCATACACACACTCATAGCATACCGTGATTCTTCAAAACCTACTTTGAGGTAGATGGTGTGGTGGGGTTCTAACTTCTAAGTGGAGGTCCCTTGTAACGCGTGTCGGGGTTGAAAGAGATGGAAAGTGTCACCAGTTCACATTGAAACATGAATGTCTCAATCCGTGGATTTTTGGGGGTATCCTTCACAATGCAAGGCACATGACGAGTGATAAGCGCATTAGTATTATACTCTAGTAGTTTAACTACATTTTGTATAAATAGTTTTCACTCTAGTATAGCTATTAATTAGTGCATTAATTATACTTTGCTGGGCACAAATATTGGTCCGATATAAAGTTGAGACTACAATTTGAACTGCAAAGTTGTATAATAGCTTTCGATGGATTTGTGTTCTTTTTGGTATTTAATGTCTTATTTTTTTAGGTATGAAACAAAATGGATAGAACTATGAAAAACTAACTAATCTAGATTTAGTTAAGGCTCTGAGTTAGGGGTGAAGTTATAGATGTCTTACTTGAGTCAAGCTGAGTGCCTTAGTGGTAGTTACAGCATTCAAATAGCAAGAAAGCTCCTTTGTTCTAAGCCGGTACTCGTTGAAGGCATAGAGAGAAGAGGCATGGTCCCTCACGGAAATTGGTAGGTAAAAGGGCTGGTTCTCGATGAGCCTTTTATCTTGCTGCAATTATTAGCACTTTCCGCAGCCCAATCCAGGGCCCTCTTACTCTAGAGCCTGCTCTTCAGTAATCTAGAAGTATGATTATAGAGATGGATAATGTTTGTTTCCATCATTCACTGTTTCAAAAAGGGCCACTCTAGTAAAGCTAGAAGCAATTTATGTGCCAGAATCCGAGATTGGGTCACCAATTAAGGAGTGCAACATTGTGTTCAAACACATCTTGCTAGAGGGCAATACTAATGCTGATTGACTTTTTAATTGGAGTTTCATCAAGAGTTAGGAATGCATGTCTTGTATTGTATTGTCCTATGGGTCTTACTAACCTTTTCTTAGGTGACGTGAGTGGGGCTTTATTACCTTATATCGTCACTAATTTGTAATGTCCAAAAAATTACAAACTAGTACCAGAACAAGGTAAGAAAACCTCACTCATTACCTAACAAAAGGTTAACAAAAAAAAGTTCGATGCATAAGTGAATGTGTACGTTTAATTTTAATACTGTATATTATAATACCCAAAAAAAATTATAATGCATTATAAACGACACATATCCCATTTTTTTTTTGGGGTACATCGACACATATCCTTTTCTATACACTTTATATAAATAAATTAACTTCAAAACATATTATAAAAAAAAGATATTTCCTTTAGGCTGTGATTGGTTTCCAAGAGAAGTTGTAAAGAGAGAAATAGGTGATAGAAAAAGTGAAAAGAGAAAAAGATGTGAGAAATATGATAGATTTGATGTATTGTTTGATATAAGATAAAGAGAAGAGAAATAGAAAAGAGAGAAGTAGAATAGTTTTATAAATTGACAAAAAAACCCCTATTTAAAACATGTTAGTTAAGTAATTTAGTTTTTATTTTAATTAATTTATAGTATAATTTACTTAATTTGATTTTTTTATTGAGTTAATTAGATTAATTTAATTAATTATTAATTTTTGTTTAATTGATTTAATTTAATTTAGTTAATTAAATTTATTAGGTTAGTATAATTAAATTACTACTTTCAGTTAATTAAGTTACATTAATTTAATAAAATTATTAATTTAATATAATTAATTTGATTTACATGACTACTTCTATTAGTTAAACTACACAATGCATTTCATAAAAAAAAGTTGCACGCCACATAATTTCAGGAAAAAAAAATGGAAAGGCCATATTAAACTCACGCCGACACAAGGGTAATTATGAGAGAAAAAGAACAGAAGTTATTTCTCTCGTCTTTCTTCACTAATCTGCGACGACTCAAAAAGTTGTAGGTCCCACAAGTTTTGTGTCTCTCTTCTGTATTTCTTCCCTAACCAAACGAAGTGGGTATGCTATTTCTCTGCCGACTCTCTCGCTTCTATATCTCTCGTTTACAAATCACCTGAAACAAACATACCATTAACGATCATAGGGTCTAAAGGAGGGAGAGCCATCAAAATCTTGAGCGTTGGACGTGGAGACATTATATATAGTATTTTAATTTTAAGAATAAACACTCAACTTAATCCTTGAACTAACACATTCTCTTCAATTTAGTCCTAAAATATATAAAAATAATAAGTAGTCCCTAAAATTTGTAAAATCTATCAAATTAGTCTATAAAGTTTTGTGAAATTCGTCTCATTGGTCCCTATAAGAGGTTACTTATAAAACTTTACGAGACTAATTTGACGGATTTCTCAAACTCAAAAGACTACTTACTATTTTCATATACTTTAAGAACTAAATAGGAGAAAGAGTATTAGTTTAAGGAATAAATTGAGGGCTTATTCTTATTTAATATCATGATTTTAATGTGCTTCTCGGGATCCAAGTCATCTAACCTGGAACTTTGCTTCCCACCATGGAAGACAAATATTTTTATAAAGTGGTGCTCTCAGAATTAGTTTCAATAATAAAGTTCATATAGCGCGGGACTCGCTTTCAAATTTCAATCTCTTTTTAAAGGTTGAGACACACAAGCTGTACAACTTGCTTTATTTCAGTGTCACGATTACTTGATTCATGCCAGCTTTCTCTAGAATGTCTCCATCCGCATGATTTTATCATATTAAAATTTTTATCTTTTCTTACATAATCGAGATAAAAAATATGGATATCTTGGATTTTAATTTTTCTATAATATGCTGATATCTGTTCTCCTCAAAAAATATAATATGCTGATATATTGCTCTATCGATGTGCCACTAAAAGCAAATTATGTAAAGCTCCATGGTAGTACTTTATGTTATGGGATCAATGATTCTGTGGGGTGTGGATGAAATCAGTTATATCCAATAACAGAAATTGTTTACAAAGTAATTATTCCTTTTAAACTTTAATCTCTCTTCCCATTTTTCATGTAAATATCACCTCTCTTTCCTTTAGGGGTGGCAAAATGGATGAATTAGATAATTTTTTGAATAAATTC
Organism: Calophaca sinica; assembly: GCA_037113605.1. Lineage (NCBI taxonomy): Eukaryota > Viridiplantae > Streptophyta > Magnoliopsida > Fabales > Fabaceae > Calophaca > Calophaca sinica. Next base: position 25,459,642 of record CM073730.1, on the reverse strand, counting down.
TAATGGATGGATTGGAAACAATATATTTATCAATTTACTATCCACTAAAAGTTCATAAAAAAAAATCCAATCCATCTATTATTCATTTAAAAAAAATCATTCAATCTATCCATTAACAATTTTTTTATGGATGAATATCCGATCCATCCAAAAAAATTATTTTTAATCGCAGAAAATTATTTTTAATCGTAAAATATATTTTTAATCATAAAAAATATTTGTAATCATAAAAAATATTTTAATTACAAAAAAATATTTTTAATCATAAAAAAATATTTTAATTAAAAACATTTTACTCCCCTTTCTCTCCCCCCTCTTTCTCTCCTCTCTCTCTCCCCTCTCTCTCTCCTCTCTCCCATCTTTCTCTCCTCATTCTCCCTCTCTCTCCTATCTTTCTCTCCTCTCTCTCTCCCCTATCTCTCTCCCCCTCTCTCTCCCTCCCTCTTCGTCCTCTCTCTCTCACTATCCCCTTGATAACAAAATTTGGGTTTGCTTTGTACTTGATTTGATCTTTATTTTCAAATAAAAAGGTAATGATTCAACTCTTGCAACACACTTCTCCAGCAACCAAACCAAGCTGATTGAACCTTCAATGCGCTAAAATGCAGAATGTGAAGAACCTCACAAATCCCCCCCACCCCCATTCCCCTTCAATGCGCTAAAAGGTAATGTTCCCAATTATAGCTTCTCTGCCAAGATTATGAATAAGATCTGGAACAAAATTTTTCACAAGAATCACACTACCTTGTTTTTTCATTATTTGACAACAAATAGATCATCTCCCAATAAAGTTCTTAACACAAACATTTGTTGCCAAAACCTAAAAAATAGGAGCAGATTATAAGGTACTAACCACAAAATAGACCAAAAATAACAACAGAACATTTTTATATATACTCTTAACCAAATCAGTTAACCGTTTTAACATGTTATACCCTAATTTTGTCCACCTACCTCCTGTAATTTATATTTTATTTTTTTTGTTTTTACTTTATTCTTAACAACACATTTCAGGTTCATTTTTGTTAATCCTTTGGGCTAATTTTGGCCCAATTGCAATAAATAAAAAGGAGGTGCAATGGCTGACCTTTTTGTTATAGATCACAACCACAAGCATAAGTCCAAAAATGATAACCATGTCTATTACAGAAAAATACAAACAAACAGTCCATAATGTCCATTACTTGTCCAATAAATCCAATAAATACAAATCCAGCCAAAAACAAAATTACAAGAATCAGAATGAAACACAAAAAAGAAAAAAAATATAATAAAGATTGCAGGGAGCATGGCTCCTGCACAGAGACAAAGCATAAAAAAAAAGAGTGAATGCAGCATCTGCTGCATTGAGATGCTGTGACAATAAGAAGAGGACAAATCCTCCTTTCTGAGCCACCCTGCTGAGCTAGCCAACCTATTCTCTCAAGTTTTGAGAAGACCACCCAAAGATGAGAAAGGAAACCTCTACCTGTTGAGAGCAAAAGCCAATCAGACGAATGAAAGAAAACAAAGTCAAACCAGAAACAATTACTATAAGCATGTATGCAGCAGTGGGTTGGGGGAATACAAACAATGGGCAGAGCACTTGAAACACCAAAATGGCAACAATTTGAAAAATTAAAAAGATGATGCAGAGATAAAAATTGACCACACTGTCTATATCTCTATATCTCGTATAAGGCAAAACTTTGCCTATAAATACCAGCAACAAATTCACATCAGGGGGAGAAAAAGATTTTCTGGGCATTTTTTGACTACTAATCAAAGAATTAGAGCCTCACACTGAAGCCCTAATTCACCAAATCAGAACACACAAAAAAAGAGCAGAAGCAAAAAAAAGAAAGCAAGTAAAAAACGCAGAAGAGAAAGAGAAGAAGAAGCAAAAACGCAGAAGCAAGAAGAAAGAAGAACAGAGGAAGAAGAAGGTACTCCCCTCTTCACGATCTCCCACCGTTCCCTCTCCCTCTCTCGTGCGTCCCCCCGCCGTCCCGTTCGCGGCCGCGCCACCCCCTTCTTCCCTTTCTTCTTCTCGCCATCTCTCTCTCTCTCCCTCTCATCTTTGTTCCCCTGCGGCGCTGCTTTCCCTTTCTTCTTTCTCTTCTGTTTGTGTTTATGTTTATGTGTGTGTGTGAGTGTTTATGTGTGTGCATTTTCCGGCGTAAGATTTACGCCTCCCCCTTCCCCTTTTTTTTTGTTTTTTTTTGTTTTCTTTTCCTTTTTCAGCGTAAGATTTACGCCCCCCTCCCCTTTTTTTTGTTTTTTTGTTTTCTTTTCCTTTCCTTTTTCTGGTCCCCCCTTTTATTTCTTGGCCCATTTATTTTTTTTTATTTTTTTATCATTTTATTTAATAAACATGAACACTTGTTATTTTTACTAGTCAAACTAGTACAGTGTCACTCAACAAAATTTCACATACAAGTTTTGAGACTCTATTCTTCTTGAAAATCACTTGATAAAAATTATGAAAATTAATTTACTAGTAATGATCACTCGAGATTGCTTCTCGTTTAGTCATTACAAACATCTTAATTTTCTAAATAAAATGGGTTATTAGTGAGGATCACTCTTGATTGCTTCATGTTTGGTCCCCATGAAAACCTATTCTCTTCATAAAAATAAAATTAAGTTTTTACTAGTAATAATCACTCAAGATTGCTTCCCGTTTGATCATTACGAACACCGTTAATTTTATAAACAAAAAAGGTTATTAATGAGGGCCACTCTTGATTGCTTCTTGTTTGGTCCCTACAAAACCTACCTTTTTTTCCATCAAAAAATATAACATTAAAATCAACCAACACGCAACTATTTTCTACCCAAGAACTACGTAGCCTTTGATTTCTCCACTGCACCCGGAGATACGTAGGAGCAGGAGCCCACTCCTGTCAAGTACAAAAATAAACAACTTTTATTAAGCCCTTTTTTTATTTTATTTCATCATTGTAAATCCTTGTCTTTTTTTTAATAAAAGGGAAATAAATATCTTTTAGAAGTTAATAAATTTTGCACAATTAGTTAGAGGTAACCTTTTTCGAAAGGATGTCGTGGGGTGCTAATACCTTCCCTACGCATAATCGACTCCGAACCTAAATCCGGTCTTAAGGACCACCTTTCTTCAAAAAAGGTTTTTTCCAATATTTTTCCTATGAAATAAATTGTTGGTGGCGGCTCCATTAAACTCGAACAAATCCCTCCGGATTTTTCGGTCGCTACAGCTGGCGACTCCACTGGGGACATTTTTTTAGAGGGTCAAGCCTAAATAATTGATTGTGCTAAATAGTTAACTTTTATGTTTAATTTCTCTTGTTTTTATTTATTTATTTATTTATTTATTCATTTGTTTATTTACTTATTTATTTATTTATTTATTTATTTATTTATTTATTTATTTATTTATTGTTCTTTTGTGAATATTATGCATATATTGAACCTTAGGATAGAAGATCATATTTTGTATATTTCATTTGTTTTGCAGCTTGGGTAGTGTTAGGGTGTTGCCCCTCTCACACACCGCACCTACACGTTCGCACACACATGTGAGTAAGGCCCTATACCCGGGTCAGAGCAAAGCTTAAGTTGAGTGGAGGTTCGGTGATAGTCAATTGGAATTTGCTTTCCTTCTGGCTATTGCGAGAACTTCATCTAGAGTGTGCTCCCTCTGAGTATTCCGCACCGGATAGTTATCTATCGTTGTGGTTAATATTCAGGAGGAGACTTTAGCTCTAGAGGCCTTTGGTGAGAATGTGACTAGAGCCACCATGAGATCTATCACTCAATACAAGACTATAGACCCCTTAGGTTAGAAAATCTCTAATTTTAGGTTTAACCCATTTAAGACACAAGGGGCATCATATCATTTTTGTTCTCCCACCAAAAATCTGTTATATCACGTCCACGCAAAAAGGGTCTACTAAATCACATATTTTTGTGCATGCTACATGAATAGTCATCATCATCACTCAATATTATATCTTCATGCATTCATACTTCCAAAAAAAAACATGTTGAATTTTTTTTCAAAAAAAAAATGTCATTCATTCTCATTTCATTTTAGGTGCCAGGGAAGCATAGGAACTTAAAGTTTGGCTGCAAGTATTTTGTGAGATAATATGGGATCAAGCGGCAAAACTGTCCCTTTGAAGAGGCATATACATCTGAGAATAAAAAGCCTGAAATAGAAAGCCTGAAGAAGTGTGCTAATTTAATGACGACGAGCATTCAGCGTATAACCTTCATTGGAAAGTATAGGAATATTCTCAAGTTGCTAGAGGTGGATGTGCAAGTAAATGCCATTTCTGCACTTATCCAATTCTATGATTCTCCCATGAGGTGCTTCACTTTCAAGAATTTTCAAATGGCTCCCACACTGGAAGAATTTGCTCGGATTTTAGGATACTCGACCGAAAACATGAAGCCCTACCAACGCACCCGAGATTTTAATCTCCTACAAGAGGTTGCTATAATTCTGAAAGACAAAGAGGATGAATTAAAGAAAAGAAAGTTAAACCGAAATGGTGTCGAGGGGTTTCCGCTAGAGTATTTTGAAGAAAAGATGAGGCATTTGGCTAGTGTTCAAGATTGGGCGTCTTTCATGGAAGTGTTGGCTCTTAAAATTTTTGGCATCATGTTATTTCCACGCATTGATGGCTATATAGACTTGGCTTCGATTGATGTATTCCTAGCCTTTAAAAAAGGGAAAGAGAGCCCAGTGTCAGCCATTCTTGCGGATACTTATTGTGCCCTCACTCACTGTCATGAAAAAAAAGGGAAGAAGCTATCATGCTGCTTATCCACTCTCTATGTGTGGCTTGTCACCCACGTATTTGAAAATAGGAAAATGTCATGTCCTTTTGCAGACTTCAACACATGTGATGTAGGGGTCAGAGATGGAGATCGGTGGGCTGTGACTCTGGCAGATCTTGATGAAAAGACGGTCCGATGGTACCCAGGGTGGTTGGATATGCATGAAGTGATCTATCGCTATGGAATTTCCCTAATGTTCCACTTATAGGAACAAGAGGGTGTATTAACTATAATCCTTCTCTGTTGCTAAGACAACTTGGTTATTCTATGATGAATCCACCGTCAGATCAGATGACGACCCCCTTTGTGGTATATGAGTTCGATCAAGGAAACGGCGGAATGCTTAGAAAGGTCCGACATGCGTGGGACCAAGTCACTCGGAAAGGGAAAGTTCTCGGAAAAAGAAGCATTGGTGCTACGGATAGTTACCACCAATGGATCGAAAGTAGGGTTCGAGAAATCAAATTGCCGTTCCATGGTACACCCCCACCGGAACCAAAAGCACTGGAATGTATCCCTATTACAAGCAAGGAGATGGAAGAACTTAAAGTGGCTTTGTCAAAATCTAATGAGGAAAAGGAAGAATTACAAGCAAGGTTAGAAAAGGCACTTCAAGAGAACAAGTACTTACAGTCAGAAAATATCCTAAAAGTGAAGTTCATCGAGAGAAGCAACAAAAGGGCAAAAGTAGAGGAAAAGAGTAAGCATGACATGCAACTTTGCCTGAGAGGGGCAAATGAAGAGCTAGAGCTGCGTAATCAAGAGAGGGATAAGGCTATAGAAAACGCCTATATATGGAAAGGATTGTGGAAAAAGTCCTCGGTTACCGAAAAGAATTTGCAAGAGGAGCTTGAAGGTTTAAAGCGACATTTTGAGAAGGTAGTAGCTGGGTATGAGAACCGAGCCCAAAAGGAGAAGCAATACAAGGAAGAAATAGAAGAGATGCTTGTGAAATATCAAGATCTTGTTTGAAAAAAGAACAAGAGGATGCAAATGAGTCATGGAACTATATTGAATATCAAGAGAAGATCTATGACGACCTAAAAATGAAAGCACATATTGGGAGAATCGCTTTTACAAAATCGTCGGATAGAAAATCAAGCGCTTTAATGAATCGAGGAACGAAGGCATGCATTGGAGGGACTGCTTTTCAAAGTCAAGTAGTTTGGCCAATCAAGCAATCATAGATATCCCAATGCGTCTAGAGGAGGCTGATGCGGCGATGCACCCACTGAATACTCCAGTCAATGTTTACAAGTTTATTGAATTTTGTAAAAGTTTGATAGAAGAATTGAGAGAAAAGGTCGGTTGTCCTATGAAGAAGAAAAAAAGGGCGGCTAATTGATGAGGCTTTAGTTTGAGTGAATTGTACTACTTGTGTTTCTCATCAACAAAGGATTTGTCATTTTACTTATTGATCCCATTTTATTCTTCAAATTACTTAATGCTTAATAATAATAATAACAAACAGATAATTACAACAAAGCAACGAGGCCTATGGTTCCCTGGTACAAAATGAATAGACTCATACATCCACATCCATTCATTCATTTTTTTTTCTTTCTTACATACTCATATCATTTTTTTAATCATCAGAAGAAAATAATCAAACAAACTGGTTCCTCGACACCCTTATCGAACTCGCTCTCAATCAAGGATCATGGATGACCAAGAGATGAAAGAGGACGTCAACCACCAAGGAATGATGAGCAAAGTTTTGGAGCTTCTGCAATCCCTAAACAAGGACAAGGCTGCAGATGGGGTATCTCCAGCAGTGAATGATGAAAGTCAAGCTACACCTTCCCACCCACCTGGCTTCAGTCCTATGCAGTTGCAATATGGTCTCAATGCTCAAGGGATGATGGTACCTTTTGCAATTTACCCGCAGGGTCCTACACACTCACCAGTTAGTAACCCTCAGAATCAAGTACCACAGTTCCCACTTTACGGACTCTCGCCTGGTTACACACCACCTATGGCCAATGATGATACTGCAACCCATAACCCCCAAGGCCCACAGGCACAACAGTTCCCACTATTTGGTCTCCCGCCCGGTTACACACCGCCAGGTGCTAACAATAACTCTGCAGAAGCTGATTCCCAAGCACTTGTTGTGCAAGATGTGGCTCAAGGATCCGGCTCCGGTACTGAAACCACACCAGTTCAAAGCTCAACTCCTGGCTTCATGACATACACCTTTCCACCTGGTTATGCACCATCTCATCTCGGGAATACTCAAGGAGTCAGTACGCCTGTAGGGGCCCCCATGGTGAATCCCCGACCATTTGGTTACCCCTACTATATTCAAGGAAATCCGCTGAATCCCCAGACTAACCGCATTGCCTGGTCTCCAGCTGTGGGGGGACCCAATCTGAGCATCCCAGTTGGGAATCAGTGGTCTGATACGAAGTTGCAAATCCTCGAAGATAGGCTAAGAGCTGTAGAAGGAGTAAGCTATCTCGGTTTAAGTATCGCTTCGGATCTTTGTCTCGTACCAGATGTGGTTGTACCACCAAAGTTCAAGGTGCCAGACTTCGACAAGTATAAAGGGACAACTTGCCCGAAAAGCCACTTGACCATGTACTGTAGGAAGATGGCGTCCTATGCACATGATGACAAACTTCTGATTCACTTTTTCCAGGATAGTTTAACAGGGGCAGCGTCGAGTTGGTATACACACCTTGAGCGATCTCATATTCGGCCGAAAGATTTGGCGGATGCCTTTGAAGCAAAGATAAGTATAACATTGATATGGCTCCTGACTGAATGCAGTTGCAAAACATGGCAAAAAGAGACAATGAGACTTTCAAGGAATATGCCCAACGATGAAGAGGACTGGCAGCCCAAGTGGAACCGCCTCTGATTGAAAAAGAAATGGTGGCCATGTTCATGGATACTCTTCAATCACCCTTCTTTGACAAAATGATCGGAAGTGTATCATCAAACTTTTCAGATATGGTCATCGTAGGGGAAAGAGTTGAAGGAGGAATGAGGAATGGAAAGATTGCCCAAAGTTTTGCTGGAACTAGTAATATCAAGAGACCCCCAACAAACTTCGTAAAGAAGAAATAAGGGGAAACCAATGCTGTGATGACGAGCCCGGGAGGACAAGCACAAGGAAAACCGCCCCATTTCTTTACCAATTTCCCACATCCGTTTCCATACCCCTACTTCCCACCTCCATACATTGCCGCCGCCTCTCATAATCCTACCCCCCGGCCAAACCAACCAATGATGCCCTTTCGAACACCTCCCCCCATCCAAACACAAGCACAGCCGCTGTTCCCACCCAACCAAGCCAAAACCGTAAACAACCAAATGACCAAGAAAAGAAAGCAAATTAATTTGATCTTATTCCCATGACCTATACGGATTTATTCCAGCACCTAATCAGTAACTCCTTGGTCTCTCCACGCTCAATGAAACCACTCCAACCTCCCTTCCCAAGAGGGCATGACCCAAATGCCAAGTGTGAGTTTCATGCAGGGGCAGTAGGTCACACAACTGAAAATTGCAAGGCTTTGAAGTACGTGGTTCAAGATCTGATCAATGCCAAATGGTTGAGTTTTAAGGAGGATGGTCCTAACGTGGGTAATAATCCCCTTCCAGGTCATGGAGGTTTAGCAGTCAACGCCATTATTGAAGAGTTTAGGGGTCAGCCCCTGATAATGAAAGTGGAAGATGTCCGTACTCCCTTAAGGGTCATTTATGCCAAACTCTGCAAGTTCGGTATAATTGGGATGAAATACAATGAGAGGGACTTGTGTAGCTTGCATCCTGATGACAATCATTGCATAGAGGAATGCGAGAAATTCAGGCAAATTCTCCAAGAATTATTAGACAGACACTTGATACAGGTAGGTTGTGTGAAGAAAGATGAAAACATATTGACCCTTCAGTCAAATGAAGATAAAAACACGACCTTCCCAAAACCGTTGGAAATTTGTTACAACAAGCCAGTCCGAGGCGTGCCTAAACCGATAACTATTCATGTACCAACTCCTTTCCCTTTCAAGAACGCTAATGCAGTGCCATGGGATTACAGTATGAAGGTCTTTGTGGACAATTTAAGGGAGGACCAGTTGAAAGTGGCATCTGGATCCGCAATCCCGCTATCACTAACATCTCGAATCGGTGGGATGACCAAGTGGATTTAATTTATACTCCTATCGGACCCATGGATAAAGCTCGCAAGGGAAAAGATAAAGAAGAATAATCCATTGATAAAGATATGGGTAATAAGGCAAAGAAAGAAGAAGAAAACAAGAAAGCAGTATCTGAAGAAGAGGTTTGTGAATTCCTGAAATTTATGAAGCAGAGTGAATACAAGGTGGTGGATCAGTTGAATCATACTCCTGCAAAAATATCTATGTTATCGCTGCTGCGCCATAGGGAATCGTTGATGAAAGTGCTAAATGAAGCTCATGTCACCCATGACATCACGGTGAACCAATTCGACGGGATTGTGGGTAATATTGTTGCTAGTAATTACCTTACCTTCACTGATGAAGAAATTCCAGTTGAAGGAACGGGGCATAACAAAGCATTGCACATCTCTGTGAAGTGTGGAGACTATATCCTTGCTAGGGTACTCGTCGATAATGGGTCATCTCTAAATGTTATGCCAAAATCTACCTTGGCAAAGTTGTCTGTTGATGGATCATATATGAAGCCCAGTACCATGGTGGTAAGAGCCTTCGATGGGTCTAGAAGAGAGGTTATCGGAGAAATCGAGCTACCTATACAAGTCGGTCCTCGCACATTCGAGGTAGTCTTTCAGGTGATGGAAATCGTACTAGCATACAGTTGCCTCCTTGGAAGACCATGGATCCATTCAGCTGGAGTTGTGCCTTCAACCTTACACCAAAAGCTGAAATTTTCAATGGATAATAAGTTGGTGACTGTCTCTGGTGAAGAAGAGATGATAGTAAGCAAGCCATCCTCCACGCGTTATATTGAGGCTACAGAAGAAGCTCTTGAGACGTCTTTTCAAACGTTAGAGATTGCGAATGCCACCTTCGCGGGAGAAGGAGTCCTAATGAAGAAACCAAAGTTGTTCGAAACCTCCATGATGATCGCTAAAGTTATGATGAAAGGAGGGTATCAGGCTGGATGTGGATTGGGAAGATATGAACAAGGGATCGTGATGCTGGTAGAACTCCCAGATAACAGAAACAGATATGGGTTGGGATACGAACCTAACAGATTTGACAAAAAGAGAATTGCCAAAGAAAGAAAAGAAAAGAGGATAGCTAGACTGGAAGGCACGGAGCCAAAAGATGAGAGTATCCCCATCTGTGACATCAGCCAAAGCTTTCGGAGTGCAGGAATATTGAATCCGAATCAGATAGCAGCTATCAAGGACGATCGCAGTGCAGAAAACGACAACGTCAACCTTGTCCACCCTTGCTCGCCAAATGAAGAACTTGGAAATTGGGAGATTGTTGAGTTTCCCGTGATCTTTGATTCAAAGTAATTATGTAATGCAAATTCTATTGCTTTGTCCAAGGCTTTAGAATAATTTATTGTCAAAAGGGCGCACATGTTTTATTTCAGTATCATTATCAATAAAATGCACTTTGAATTTTCCAATCATTTCTTTTTTCCTTTCCTTTCCATCTCTCTTCATCTTTTCCCACTTTTCATTTCGTTATTTTTAACTAATGCAGATCCGAAAACATTGTCTTTGAAAATAACAATGCCAGTAACTCATACTATAATTTTGAATACCCCATTAATCATACTGAGGAAGATAATGAGGACAATTGGGAAACCCCTCCTGAATTAATGAAGTTGGTGGAACAAGAAGCTAAAGTGATTCAACCCCACGAGGAAGAAACTGAAACAATCAATCTGGGCACTGAAAACGACAAGAAAGAAGTTAAGATTGGCACCACAACGAAAAGCAGTGAGCGAGAAAAATTGGTTAAACTCCTATTTAAATATGCGGATGTTTTCGCGTGGACATACCGAGATATGCCTGGATTAGATAATAGTATAGTCGAGCACAAATTGCCATTAAAACCCGAGTGCCCACCGGTCAAACAAAAGTTGAGAAGAATGAAGCCGGAGATGTCACTCAAAATTAGAGATGAGGTGAAAAAACAGTTCGACGCCGGTTTTCTGGCTGTAGCAAAATACCCTCAATGGGTGGCTAATATTGTTCCAGTCCCAAAGAAAGATGGAAAGGTTCGAATGTGTGTTGACTATTGAGATCTAAACAGGGCCAGCCCTAAGGATGACTTCCCTTTGCCACATATTGATGTCTTGGTAGATAGCACTGCTCAACACTCTGTTTTCTCTTTCATGGATGGATATTCTGGCTATAATCAAATCAAGATGGCTCCCAAGGATATGGAGAAAACCACATTTATCACTTTATGGGGAACTTTCTGTTACAAAGTAATGCCGTTTGGATTAAGAAATGCTGGGGCAACATACCAAAGAGCAATGGTGGCTTTGTTCCATGACATGATGCACAAAGAGATAGAGGTCTATGTGGATGACATGATTGTAAAGTCCAAAATAGAGGAAGGTCATGCTATTAACCTACAAAAGCTTTTTGAGCGACTGAGGAAGTATAAACTCCGGTTAAACCCAGCTAAGTGTAGCTTTGGTGTAAGGTCAGGCAAGCTCCTGGGGTTTATAGTCAGCCAGAAAGGAATAGAAGTTGATCCGGCCAAAGTAAAAGCAATCCTGGAAATGCCGACTCCTCGCACCGAAAAAGAAGTTCGTGGATTCTTGGGAAGATTGAACTACATCGCCAGGTTTATATCCCAGCTAACTGCTACTTGTGAGCCAATTTTCAAGCTGCTGTGTAAGAATCAGGAAACCAAATGGAACGACAATTGCCAGAAAGCGTTTGAGAAAATCAAACAGTACTTACAAGATCCACCGGTTTTGGTACCCCCTGTGCCAGGAAGACCCCTCATCATGTACTTAACAGTATTGGACGAATCAATGGGTTGTGTGCTAGGACAACATGATGAATCTGATAAGAAGGAGCATGCCATTTACTACTTGAGCAAGAAATTCACCAGCTGCGAGACGAGGTATTCATTGTTAGAACGAACATGTTGCGCGTTAGCCTGGGCCGCACATCGCTTAAGACAATACATGCTATCCCATACAACTTGTTTGGTGTCCAAAATGGATCCGATCAAGTATATTTTTGAGAAGCCTCCTCTCACAGGAAGAATTGCTCGTTGGCAAATGTTGTTATCTGAGTATGATATTGTGTATGTCACCCAAAAGGCAATTAAAGGCAGTACCTTAGCTGAATACTTGGCTCATCAACCTGTGGAAGACTATCAGTCAATGCAGTGTGATTTCCCAGACGAAGACATAATGGCTCTATTTGAAGGAAAAGAAACCCCTGACGATAAAAAATGGATCTTGTTGTTCGATGGTGCTTTTAATGCATTGGGACATGGGATTGGAGCTGTGCTGATTTCCCCAGAAGGTCATTTCATCCCATTTACTGCGAGATTGTGTTTTGATTGTACAAACAATATGACAGAGTATGAGGCATGTGCCATGGGCATTCAAGCGGCCATTGAATTGAATGTCAAAATTCTCGAAGTATATGGAGACTCAGCTTTGGTTATCCATCAGTTAAAAGGCGAATGGGAAATGAGGGATTCCAAATTAGTTCCTTACCACGATCACATCAAAGAATCGATGGAACAGTTCGATGAAGTCACCTTCCATCACATTCCTCGTGAAGATAATCAGCTAGCTGACGCCTTAGCTACTCTATCATCAACGTTCAAAATCAGTAACAGGGAGAACCCACCGCTCATAAAAATACAGAATCATGACCGGCCAGCACACTGCCTAGCAATAGAAGGAGAGCCTGATGGAAAACCCTGGTATTATGACATCAAACGATACATCACAAGTAGAGAATATCCTCCTAATGTCTCAGAGAACGATAAAAGGGCATTAAGGCGGTTGGCAATGGGATTCTTTCTAAACGGCGAAGTGCTTTATAAGAGAAACCATGACATGGTACTTCTCAGGTGTGTTGATAAGACTGAGGCGGAAAAGATTATGCGAGAGGTTCATGAAGGTTCCTTTGGGACTCACGCAAATGGGCACGCAATGGCAAGAAAAATCTTGAGGGCTGGCTATTATTGGTTGTCTATGGAGACTGATTGTTTCGGTTACGTGAAGAAATGCCTCAAATGTCAGATTTACGCCGATAACATCCTTGTGCCACCAGTCTCTTTGAACATCTTAACAGCACCATGGCCATTCTCAATGTGGGGATTGGATGTCATTGGACCCATTGAACCTAAGGCATCAAATGGACATCGCTTCATTCTCGTCGCAATCGACTATTTCACTAAATGGGTTGAAGCGGCTTCATACGTGAGTGTGACAAAAATGTGGTTGTCAAATTCATCAAAAGAGATTTGATCTGCCGCTATGGTTTGCCAAATAAGATTATCACTGATAATGGGACCAATTTGAACAACAAGATGATGAAGGAGCTGTGTAATGACTTCAAGATCCAACATCATAATTCATCATCGTACCGCCCGAAGATGAATGGGGCAGTTGAAGCTGCAAATAAAAACATCAAGAAGATTGTCCAAAAGATGGTGGTAACATTTAGAGACTGGCACGAAATGCTCCCTTTTGCCTTACACGGTTATCGAACTTCGGTTCGCACCTCAACAGGGGCGACCCCCTTTTCACTAGTGTACGGAATGGAAGCAGTGCTTCCCATTGAAGTCAAGATCCCCTCGTTAAGGGTATTGATGGAGACAAAACTAGAAGAGGAAGAATGGGTTCAGGCTCGACTGGATCAATTGAATCTCATTGAAGAAAAAAGAGTGATGGCCTTATGTCATGGACAACTATATCAGCACAGGATGAAGAGGGCTTACGAAAAGAAAGTTCGCCCTCGGGAATTCCAAGAAAAAGACCTAGTACTCAAGAAGATTTTACCCATCCAAAAGGATTCTCGTCGAAAATGGACTCCGAATTATGAAGGCCCGTATGTTGTGAAAAAGCTTTTTCTGGAGGAGCCTTAATCCTCACAAGGATGGACGGTGAAGATCTCCCGCTCCCAGTAAACTCTGATGCAGTCAAAAAATATTATGCCTAAAAAAGAAAATCATATAAAAACTAAGCAAAAAGTGGGCTCGCTAGGTTGAAAACCTGAAAGGGCGACCTAGGCAAAAATTAGAGCAACCCGTTGGATTGAAAACTTGAAAGAGCAATCCAAGCAGAAGTTAGGGTCCAAAATCGGACATTGAAGAAGGCTAGTGCATCAAGGGGCTCTTATCCAACTGGGGCAATTCTGTAGTAGAGTAATGAGTAATCGAAGTTATGGATATGGGAAGCTGGCATTTGTTCCTACAAAGACACAAACTATAAAATATCTGCTTAGTTATTGTCTTTCTTCATTTTTTCTTCTTCCTGCATTTTTCTTGATGTATCTTCAAGTCTGTGTAACTTCAGTCCTTGTACACATGACTCTTTTTTGAATACCAAACACCTCCGTTCTCGTATTTCAAAATGTTGTTTTATGATAATAGGCACTGAATTGTGAATCATGTGATGATATGGGAAAGCATTACGGTTATTATATACATCTTAAGAATCACGAGGAAACGCCAAATCTCAACAAATAAGTTTCAAAAAGGGCAAAGGGATTACCTTTAAAAAGTAACTAGTGCTGCATCGATAACTCGCGCTCCCTCCCAGTCGAAGGCATAGCATGACTAAATCCGATGAATCTCAGTCCGTCCCATATCTTCAAGCACTAGAGATCATACGGGACGAGGAATCAGTAAAAATAATAATCGCATTGCATACATGCATCATATACCATATATTCGTGCATCATCTTCATATCACCACCTTTTAGCCATTTTGTTACACCTGGTCCGTGCACCATATTTTGATCCTTCACTCTCGTTTACAAACAATGCGCCTAGCATTGGTCCTTTATTTTGCTTTCTAAGCGACACGCCAAGTATCGCTCACTCTTTATTGCTTTCCGATCACCGCGTCAGTACCCGACCTGGCGGAGATCCTTCTTTATAGTTTTCTGATAAATGCGCCGAGCATCACCCCTTTTTATTGCTTTAAGATTACCGCGTCAGTACCCGACCTGGCGGTAGTCCCTCATTATTGCTTTTTTGACCAACATATCAGTTCCGGACCTGATGTTGATCCTTCTTTATTGCTTTCCATCGACACGTCAATACCCTACTTGGCGTCGAACTTTCCGATCACCGCGTCAGTACCCGACCTGGCGGTGATCCTTCTTTATTGCTTCCCATCGACGCGTCAATACCTTATTTGGCGTCGAACCCTCATTATTGCTTTCCAATCACCGCGTCAGTACCCGACCTGGCGGTGACCCTTCTTTATTGCTTTCCAATAAACGCGCCAAGCGTTAATCCCTCATTTTTACTTTTCCTACCGCCGCGTCAGTACCCGACCTGGCGGTGGCCCTTCTTTATTGCTTTCCGATAAACGCACCAAGCGTCAATCCTTCACTGTCATTCCTCACCCCATCCTTTGTCTATCCTGGTTCGGGACAAAATTAGTGTCTCTATCTTTACTTCTATTTTATGACGAAAATATGAAAACCTTCGTTATTCACATTTTCTAATAAAATATAACTAAAGAGGGGCAGCTGTTATACCCTAATTTTGTCCACCTACCTCCTGTAATTTATATTTTTTTTTTACTTTATTCTTAACAACACATTTCAGGTTCATTTTTGTTAATCCTTTGGGCTAATTTTGGCCCAATTGCAATAAATAAAAAGGAGGTGCAATGGCTTGCCTTTTTGTTATAGATCACAACCACAAGCATAAGTCCAAAAATGATAACCATGTCTATTATAGAAAAATACAAACAAACAGTCCATAATGTCCATTACTTGTCCAATAAATCCAATAAATACAAATCCAGCCCAAAACAAAATTACAAGAATCAGAATGAAACACAAAAAAGAAAAAAAATATAATAAAGATTGCAGGGAGCATGGCTCCTGCACAGAGACAAAGCATAAAAAGAGTGAATGCAAAGATCTGCTGCATTGAGATCTGTGACAATAAGAAGAGGACAAATCCTCTTTTCTCGAGCCACCTGAGCTAGCCAACCTATTCTCTCAAGTTTTGAGAAGACCACCCAAAGATGAGAAAGGAAACCTCTACCTGTTGAGAGCAAAAGCCAATCAGATTTAATGAAAGAAAACAAAGTCAAACCAGAAACAATTACTATAAGCATGTATGCAGTGATGGGTTGGGGAATACAAACAATGGGCAGAGCACTTGAAACACCAAAATGGCAACAATTTAAAAATTAAAAAGATGATGCAGAGATAAAAATTGACCACACTGTCTATATCTCTATATCTCGTATAAGGCAAAACTTTGCCTATAAATACCAAAGAACAAATTCACATCAGGGGAGAAAAAGATTTTCTGGGCATTTTTGACTACTAATCAAAGAATTAGAGCCTCACACTGAAGCCCTAATTCACCAAATCAGAACACACAAAAAAGAGCATAAAATAAAGAAAGCAAGTAAAAACGCAGAAGAGAAAGAGAAGAAGAAGCAAAACGCAGAAGCAAGAAGAAAGAAGAACAGAGGAAGAAGAAGGTACTCCCCTCTTCACGATCTCCCACCGTTCCTCTCTCCTCTCTCGTAAGGCCCCCGCCCCGCTTCATGTCAAGGCCACCCCCTTCTTCCCTTTCTTCTTCTCGCCATCTCTCTCTCTCTCTCTCTCCCTCTCATCTTTGTTCCCCTGCGGCGCTGCTTTCCCTTTCTTCTTTCTCTTCTGTTTGTGTTTATGTGTGTGTGTGGGTGTTTGTGTTTATGTGTATGTGTGGGTGTTTATGTGTGTGTATTTTCCAGCATAAGATTTACGCCTCCCCCTTCCCCTTTTTTTTGTTTTTTTGTTTTCTTTTCCTTTTTTCATCGTAAGATTTACCCCCATTCCCTTTCTTTTGTTTTTTTGTTTTCTTTTCCTTTCCTTTTTCTGGTCCCCCCCCCTTTTTATTTCTTGGCCCATTTATTTTTTTATTTTTTTATCATTTTATTTAATAAACATGAACACTTGTTTTTTTTACTAGTCAAACTAGTACAGTGTCACTCAACAAAATTTCACATACAAGTTTTGAGACCCTATTCTTCTTGAAAATCACTTGATAAAAATCATGAAAATTAATTTACTAGTAATGATCACTTGAGATTGCTTCTCGTTTAGTCATTACAAACATCTTAATTTTCTAAATAAAATGAGTTATTAGTGAGGATCACTCTTGATTGCTTCATGTTTGGTCCCCATGAAAACCTATCCTCTTCATAAAAATAAAATTAAGTTTTTACTAGTAATAATCACTCGAGATTGCTTCCCGTTTGATCATTACGAACACCGTTAATTTTATAAACAAAAAAGGTTATTAATGAGGGACACTCTTGATTGCTTCTTGTTTGGTCCCTACAAAACCTACCTTTTTTTCCATCAAAAAATATACCATTAAAATCAACCAACACGCAACTATTTTCTACCCAAGAACTACGTAGCCTTTGATTTCTCCACTGCACCCGGAGATACGTAGGAGCAGGAGCCCACTCCTGTCAAGTACAAAAATAAACAACTTTTATTAAGCCCTTTTTTTGTTTTATTTCATCATTGTAAATCCTTGTCTTTTTTTTTAATAAAAGGGAAATAAATATCTTTTAGAAGTTAATAAATTTTGCACAATTAGTTAGAGGTAACCTTTTTCGAAAGGATGTCGTGGGGTGCTAATACCTTCCCTACGCATAATCGACTCCCGAACCCAAATCCGGTCTTAAGGACCACCTTTCTTCAAAAAAGGTTTTTTCCAATATTTTTCCTATGAAATAAATTGTTGGTGGCGGCTCCATTAAACTCGAACAAATCCCTCCGGATTTTTCGGTCGCTACATAACACATACATAACCACCATGCCCTGCACCTAATGAACCCCTTACCCTTCCAAATAAATAAATATATTCCAACAATCGTAACTGAATACCTAACACGACCACAACGATCCATGCGAAAATAAAAAATAAAAATAAAGATCAAATTGGAAGTCAGCCTGCAACATAGACATAGTCAGCCTGCAACATCTTGATCAGCCAAATCCCAAAGACTCCATATGTAGTCCTTATGCAGAAGGGCAAGAAAACAATTGCAAGTTGGTCTTGAAAACCAAATGCACAACCTCAATACAGGATACCATCTCAGGTCTTAAAAAATAATCAACATTCTAAGTGATTAAATCAGAAACATACTCATTTATTAAAAAATAATCAACATTCTAAGTATAAAAAAGGCGCCAATTTTTAATATCAACAACAACAACAACAACAAAGCCTTTTCCCAAATTGTATCATAACAGGGGAAAAAAAACTTACAATCGTCAAGTTTTGGATATAGATAAGGCTAAAAAGTCCTCAACAAGTTCTTTATCATCAAGATCTAACGTAGCTACAAAAGAGAATCGAAGTAAAAAGTTATTAAACATAAAATAATTAAAAAAGACTCAAATTAAATAAAAAAGATTAAAAATTGTAAGTTGGTGGATTACTAACATGGAGTTCCACAAAGCCAATCATTTGTACACAATAATGCTTCAACATTTTCAGGCAAGAGAGAAATTTGATACTTGTTAAGTATACGTCCACCAATGCTAAATGCTGATTCCAATGCAACTGTAGTAATCGGTATACTCAAGACATCTCGCGCCATCAAAGAAAGTTTCAGATACTTACCTTCATTTGATTTCCAATACTCCAGAACATCCAAGTTAGCATACTTCTTATGATCGAGTTTATCTTCATGCAGATAAGCTTGCAAATCAGATTATTTCCTTGATGATCCACACAACTTACTTTGAAATGCTCCAAAAATCTTCTAAATCACTCGAAGAGGGAATGCTCGGGCTACCTCTAACAGATCTTTGTGAACAAGAAAGATTTGCCTCATTTTGAGAGGAACTGATATATTCTTGAAAAAAAATGGAGCTTATCATGAATTTCCTTAGCCAATCTCACACCATCATCACTACCATACAACTTCGCATAACAATATTTCACAAGTTGTAACTTATATCTAGGATCCAAGATGACAGCAAATGATAAAATAACACTGTAAGAGTCCCAATATTTTTCAAATTTCCCCTTTATTTTCCTAGCCATGCAACATATTTGCTTCTCATTTTAAAACTCATCACGAAAAAAGCATGCAACTTCGTTAATCTTAAATTGAATTCTCCATACCCCATGAAAATAGAGGTTTGCCGTTAGATAAGTGCTGCCTGAGAATAGAGTCGTAATGTCATAAAATGGCTTAAAAACTCTGCTATTTTTCCTACCTCAACCTACTCCTCTTCTGATAAACTAACAAAATAGGGATCCATATTTTGTAGGAGGGTAAAGGCTTCCCTAAAACCTATAGCACTCTCAAGCATGAGATAGGTAGAATTCCATCTTGTGGGCACATCTTGACGAACTTGCTTAGATGTCAAGTTTGATAGTTGTTCTAAACATGATACAAATTTAGATTTTCGTGCATCTGAACCCCTGATGTATTTAACAATATCTCGGATTTTAACTAAGGAACTATCTACCATCTTTACCACAATTTTTGCATTTGGCTTTTGGAAGCCCCTTATCATCAACGAACTTTTCAAAGTAATCGCAAGCCATTGATGTTTTAGTTCTTTTTGAACTAGGGACTGAACTTTCTTCAACTTCGTCCCCCTCAATTTGATACTCTTCACTAGACATATTACCTAGCACACAGAACACATAACTCAAGTCTCAAACACAACACCAAACACACAACGAAAAAATTCCATAAATATTGTCCCCCTGTTCTGCTGAAATAACAGTAAACATGGATCAAATATTGTCCATAAATATGATTCAATATGCACATGGATTTTCCAATATTCCAGACTCAATAACAGCCAACTTAGGAGCTTGCAAGAATGATGTAATAGGTGACATTATCAAGCAGATAAAGGAAAATTATCAAAGCCATGTCAAGAAATCAACTTCCAATGCTAGAACTGCTTCAATTAAAAGTTCTTACCTAAAGATATCTTGGTCTTCTTTTAGTGGATTTGGATAACAAATATAAGGATTTAAATCCATCAAAAACAAATAAGCACCATGTTAAAACCCAATCATTCATTGTCTACTGGCTACAGGTAAGTAATGATAGAAAGTAATGAACACAGAATCAGCACCAAAATTGGTCGAACTGAACACAGAATAAGCAAACAAACAAACATGGTCGAACTGAACACACCCACCCACCAAAATTGTTCCAAGTAATGACAGAAAGTTAGAAACCAATACAAGAAGGCCATAGCAACAGACAATCGATATCTATCACAGAGTCTTGTACACACATTCAAAGTTCAAACACAAGCCACACCCAAGCATAATATAGAAAACGAGGTGAATAGGGGAAGAGTTATGTGTATACCAGGAGGTGCTGATGAACTCATAGAGCTGGTTGATGAAGGAATCTAAACAATTCTTCTGCAGAATCAGCACACATGCACACAGAAAAACAAATAACAAGATTAGAAATCAAAGATTTGCAAAAACCCCTTCATACTCTTTCTCGTTTGAACACAGAAAAGAGAGACACGGAGAGAGAGAGAGAGAAGAAGAGAGAGGTTACATGAGAAATATTTTCTCCAAATTTCAGATGAGAAGACATGAGAAATCATCGATTCAAAGTCTTCTTCACCGATTCGAAGGGCACTGTTCTCAGATTTCACCAATTAAAAGTCTTCTTCAAGATTAGAAGGGCACTGTTCTCAGAGAGAGAGAGAAACGTGGAATATGGTATCTTCTTCACCGATCAATCGCTCGATTTTGTTGGGGAAAGAGAGTGAAACTCACGAATTGAATTTGTTTTCTCTTAGATTCAAGATCTGAGCATTCCAAAAATTAGGGTTTGCATTGCGTTTGGTTGCTGAGAAACGGTGGGAAACGAGAAGAAAATGAAACTCGGGTTTTCTCATAAAATAAGAAAATTTTAGTTTTTGAGGAGAAAATGCTTATTTTTTAATTCTTATATTTTTAAGTGAAAATCTGATCTTATTAATTATCCATCTAATTTTTTTATCCAATGGATTTTATGTTTTTTATTTAGTGTCATCTAGTGGATTTAGAAAAATAGTGGATGAATGACTAACCATCCATTAAGTTAAATGGATGGATTAGATCCAATCCATTTATTTTTTTTGTTTGTAATGGATGGATGATGGATAAATGGATGGCTTTGCCACCCCTACTTTTCTTCTGTGCCTCAAGATTATATATATATTTTTTATTTTGTCAAAAAATGCTAAATCTTGGGTACTTGTTGGTAGACTTTAGATATATAGCTGTAAAAGCTTAAACAAAGGCTTAACATGTCATGTAATTTTCTTTTCCAACCCACGTGTCTCTGATTTACGGTAGGCATCCTAAGGTATTCCCGGTTAGGCCTTTTGAACGCGCTATGAGATTAATCTGAGTCGACAATAGAATATCCGATTTTTTTTACACGCGGTTCTGCCTCCCAACTAAACGACTCTGGGAATTGAACTCAGGTTCTTTTCGTAGAGAAAAGTCACGTTACTAACTCTCTTGTCACCATATGGGTCTTAAAATGTCATGTAAATAGCACACTATACAAACCTAAATTCATACCAAAACCAATTGCTTTGCATGTTTTCCAAGAAAGCGTTTCCTCGTGTACAACCTACTCTCAATTAGGTTCCTTAAAAGAATATTAAAATCACACGATCCTCAAGCATTTTACCCTGCAGTTGCAAACACCCTTAACTCCCCCCTCCCCCTTTCTTATTTAATTATTCACGTACGTCCCTATCTTTCCCTATCAAATTTCCAAAAACCTCATCAATTCCCTTTTCTCCAATGGGTCTGCAATGTTTGTTTATGATTATATTTCTGCTAATTGGATTTGCAGAATCACAATCAACTATACACCCCTTTAACCATACGGACTTACAAGCAGCAATAGGTGACATGAGAGCAAAATCTTACTACGGATTTGCAATGCTTTTGCAGATGCTAAATGGAACATCACAGCCAACTAGGGAGTTAACTTTCTTGATGCCAGATGATAGAGAACTATCTGCCTCAGCCATTTCAGCTGATGAAATTGAAGAGTTTTTACTAACCCATGCCATCCCAATGCCCCTTTACTTCAATGATTTGTCTCATTTCCCAACTGGGACCCTTGTTCCCTCAGGGATCAGCTCCAGAATGATTAGAATCCACAACCGTGGGAGAGGGGATTTCTTTGTTAATAATGCTCAAATCGTTTCGGCTAATGTTTGCTTGAGCTCTGTCATCAAATGCCATGGAATTGATGCCATAATTGAATATGATTAATTAATTGAGAGTTGAGAGTTGAGAATTAATACATCATACAGTGTGCAGAGAGAGTGTATTAGTATCCTTCCGGTGCTATTATCTGAAAGTGTTTCCAATATCGGAAAGGGATGTCCTGATACTTGTTTCAAACTTATCTGAAATAAAACCATTACTAAGTTCCCATTTGTTTATTTTTACTTACTTTTATTTATATAACTTATTTGATGCTATCTTTTAAATGTTGAAAAACAAGGAACTATGATGATGTAAGTAAAAATTTTGGATGCTTGCATGAAGTGTAATTTACAAAAGCAAAAAAACTTTTTGCTTGTTCTGTTCACCAATTATAGGCTAAATTACAAAATTGGTCCTCTATGTTTATTTTAGGTTTCAATTTGGTCCTCTATGTTTTATTTGTTTCGTTTTTGTCCCTTACGTTTTAAAAGTTACAACAGGTTGGTCATTTCTGTCACTAAAAACCAATTGTCCGTAGCTAAAAGCCAAATAACATTTTGGAAAATGGACTTCTAGCTACGGACAATTGACTTTTAGTGACGGAAAGGACCAAATTGAAAACTAAAATAAAACGTAGAGGACCAAAACGAAACAAATAAAACGTAGAGGACCAAATTGAAACCTAAAATAAACTTAGAGGACCAATTTTGTAATTTAGCCCCAATTATAATATGCCAATTGTGATTAGAGAATAGAATGGTAAAAACTACACATAAGAAATGTAGCTAAGTTTTGTCCTTTAAGAAATTACATTTCCATTTGGAAATTAGAGATTTTTGTTTTCCAAATGAAGTGTACCAAAAATAATATGTGCACCTCATTTTGGAGCAGTATAAAAAATCCATAAAGCCTTATAATACACACACACACACACACACAATATTACAAGTGAGATGGTTAGACTTTGTGAGGTTATGTCATGTCCAAACAAACAGAAAAAAACACAATTTTGGATTCATCGAACTTTGAAGACATCTTCATTGTTGTATGTTATGTAAATCTGGTTGCATGAAAACCGTTTACTTGTTCTCAGGGATTTGTTCTTGTATGCATTCTTTTAATTTTTTGTTTTTGTTTTTTTCTTTAATTTTACATTTGCACACTCCTTCCTTCATTGTTTCCCGAGACATCTCATTATCCATGAAAATTTCCTTCATGGGCCATGTCCATGATCATTCAACCTAATGCAAAAATTTTCCATTTTACAACAAAATTGCAATAGTGGCAGGACACATTTACGGTTAATTAGATAACAAAAAGTATACTGTCCCTTTTTTTGTTTTGGGGGGGGGGGGGGGAAGCTGATTACTAATTAAGCAGATTGGTGACAAGCTGTAAAGGACTGATGCTAACCCAAAATACACTAATACTAGATAATAGACCAAAACCAGAAAAGGCACAAATTACCTAAAACCAACCAAGAAAACAAAACAGATGGTTCATAGATATTCTGTGACACCAAAATTTCTATAGCAGCCCTCATGTTCATGTCATGCCATTTCAAGCTTTATAATTTCCTCTTTTCATAGTACTAGCTAATGATCACAGATAGTGATAGTAGATGGCTAGATTGATTACATGATAATACAGTACTGCTACCATGCATAAAGAGGCTGTTGTGTCACAATCACTATTCACTAGGCGTTGCATGACACATCTGAAGCTAGCTACATCATTACACAATTATATATATATATATATATATATATATATATATATATATATATATATATATATATATGGATTGTTTTAAAGGTGAAGAGAAGTGTCAACACCAGAATCAGAGCCAGAGTCAGAACAATCATAGCCGTTCTTCCATGAAGCCTGCTGCAAGGATTGTGTATAATTTGTGGGGCATAAGTTCATTGAGACTGGTGTCTTGAAACTTGTGTAATCCTCCTGTGATGTTGGCCAAAGAGAAAGAGAAACATGGGGCGGTGACGTCGACCTTGATGGCATGATCAATTCAGGTTGTGAAAACAACCTTGATGATTCATAAGTTGGAGTACTGGTAGTAACATTGGAAATGGAATTGAATTGTTTAGGTTCAGTTAGCATCTTCTGGAGCTCTCTCTCCTCCCTCATTTCTTTTACTCTTTGCAACTGTCTAAACCTCTCTTGTAGAAGTGCAATGGAAGAGTGAACCACCACAGTAGGGTCATGGTTTTCCCTTCCCATTATGATGATCAATAGTTGTCGTACTAGTAATAGTAATATCTTATGGTAGGAATGAGAGGGGTCTAAGGAAGCATGAAATGAAATGATATGCATGTGTATATATAGGGTGATGAAATGGTTAAGATTTTCTACTTTGATATAAACAAATTATTTATTTATTTTACTTTTAGTATGACGATGAAATTGTAAATGATTTAGTAAAGGAATGAGAATCGGCAGGTAGGATGCAAAGTCCAAAAAGAAGATGTTGATTGGCCTATCTAAACCGAGTTCATAGCCTGTGTATGTGGGGGGATTGAAAGAGGCAAAAGCAATACTAAAGCAGAAAAGGACTTGGAGAAAAGGACAAGGGAATGTCGGAAGTAGCACATGGAAGGGTGTGTTTGGAGGAATAATAAGTCGAGTGATGCTCTGCCAAATTGTCCCTAAACCCCTCTTCAGCTTTGGAGATGGTGGTGGAGTCTTTTTTGTGCCCTTTTGTTTGGATATAAACAAAACATTATTTATTTTTCTTCCCTTTTCCTTTTAGATTTATTACTAGCACATTGGGCTCGTGCTTTGTGCGAGAAATCAACAGGAAATAACTTTTCTATATAAAAAAAATGAAAATACTACTACATGGTACAATATGGATAAACAAACTAAACGTATCTATTTTTCTTAAATAGAAGATAATAGAAAATGGAATTGCTGTCATGTGGCACAACATGAATAACCAAACTATTTTTTTTTAAAGGGGATGGGTAAGGAATATTTTATTATTTCAGTGACACTAACGGCTATATTATAACTGTCTTCGAGGAGATTTGAATACAGTTCTTTGGAGTTACAAGGCTAAGCTTATACCACACTGAAGTGACACTCATGAGTGACCAAACAAAGCTTCTTTCTTTCTAAATTCCTAATGTGCTCTCCTAACTTTTTCCTTTTGTTGGTTGGGAGAAGGGGAAGTTGAGGAATTGGGGGCAGTGTGTAATAGCAAAAAGACAAAGGCTTAGAAGGAGGAATAATCTTGGGAGGTCATCATGCTTTGATTGAACAATTATGCATGACAAAGACAAACATACCAACATTCTTCTCTCTCTCTATGCAACTTGTTTGTCTCCAAGTATTTGGATGTGAATGGCATGCAGAAATGAAAGCTGCAGATACCACTAATGTTTGGATTGGATGCTTCTTTAATGCCGCAGAAGCGCCCCCCACCTCCTCCTCTATTATTTTCTTTAGAGACCTTTGAAGTTTGAAAACACAGATTGACTGATTGAGATTTAAATTATAAATTAGACTCAAAAGATGGATAGACAAGGCGTGCCTTATAAAATAATCCTATTATATTGAATTGAATTTCCATTAAATTAAATTGAATAAAAAGGTGATATGTTGGTGGAAGCATATGAGCAACAATCTAGTCCAAATTAGCAACGTACATAAATACAAGCATAAAAAGTTGATGAGCCAATACGGGTTAAGGGACTACATTTCACAGGTCAAATTATCTGTAACAGTACTAGTAGTAGCAGTGAGTAGTTAGTGCTTGCTCGCGCTGTGTCCAATAAAGAAAAAGGCAATTGGAGGAAGGAGCCGAGTTTGAATGGACGGTTGTAGCATCAAAAAAGGGGTTAGGTGATTTCAAATGAAGAGAAAAAAGGTAATATCGCATATCAACAAAATGCATAATGAGCACATTTGACAGCATATTGTTGGGGACGGATGGCTACAATATGGTGGGATCAATGCATGCAATGCAATTATGCAAGTCCATCGTACATGACTTATACTGTGAGTCTTAATTGTAAAACCTGAGATCTTATAAAACTACTACTACCAATTCAAATTTAGAAACAGGCAAGTTTTGCTAGCTATGAATTTGGTAATTTATACAGCAGTTAATTAATTAATTAGGAAAAGAAAGATAAATAAAAAGTAGGCTTAATTACACTTTTGGTCTTCCAGGTATCGAGATCATGCAATTTTGGTCCCACAAGTTCTAATTAAGCGAATTGGGTCTTTCAGGTATCACAATTGTGCGATTTTGGTCCCTCAGGTTCTAATTGAGTAAATTGAGTATTCTAGGTATCGCAATTGTGCAATTTCAGTTCAACCGTTTAATTGTCATTCAATTTATAACTGAAAATGTTGTAAATGTTTTTTAATTTTTAAGCCAACTAGCATATCATCCAGATTAAATTATGTGCTAGATCATACCCACACGTGATACATCAGCATTTTTTATTAGAAATTGATTGGCAAGAGGGACCAAAATCACACAATTGCAATAACTGAAGGATCCAATTCGCATAGCTGAAACCTCGGGGACCAAAATTGCACAATCGCAATAACTAAAGCACCCAATTTGCACAATTCAAACTAGAGGGATCAAAATCACACAATCGTGATACTTGAGAGACTAAAATTGTAATTAAGCCTAAAAAATATATACAAGTAACAGTACGTGGAAACAACGCTGTACAGGTGATCAATGACGCAGTTTGATTGAATCTGAATTGTTTTCAACTTGATTAATTACATTATATATTTATTACTCCATGATATCTAATTGCATGATGCCTACAATTACTTAATGTTGAAGAATGGTGTTCAGAGAAAACATGCAGTATGTGGCTCTCAATTCTTCTAGGCTAAGTCTAGAGTACTAGTAGTTTCTCTTTCACTTATCGATCCGTACGGTACAGACATGTACGATATTTTTTTTTTTAGATTTTTTTTAACTGTTTAACACAGATTTTGACATTAACCAGATAATTTTTTTTGATAGCCAAATGTTAGTTGTTAGTAAGTTATATTAGTAACCAGGATTTGAACCTTGTACCTCCTTCCTCCAACTCCTTCAAATGTCTCAGCTCAACCACTTGAGCTACACCTTGGAGACGACATTAACCAGATAATAAATAGCATTAACCAGATATTTGAACATGATTAACCAGATAAGAAAAAGTTTTAGAATTTGGCATTAACCAAATAATGAATAGCATTAACCAGATATGTGAACTTGATTAACCATATAATAAAATGAGATGTTCAAAATTTCAGGATTTGACATTAACCAGATAATGAATAACATTAACCAGATATGTGAACGTGATTAAGTAGATAAAAAAATGGGATGTCCAAAAGTTTCAGGATTTGGCATTAACCAGATATGTGAACTTGATTAACCAGTTAAAAAAAATCCGTAATATCTAAAAATAAAAAAAATTAAAAAAATATATTTTTGAAAAAAAAAACTTTGTCCGTGCATGTACGGACATACGGTCCGTACAGTACGGACTTGGTGTCGCGTATTTGGTGTCCAATTCGTGTGTCCAAAAAACGCGACCGTAAATAAAAGCATTCGTGGTGTCCAATCCGTAACTGGAGAGAGAAACTATAAGTTGAGATGAGATAATTATCTCATCTCAACTTATAGTTTCTCTCTCCAGTTAGACTAAATAATCAATTATTATTAGAGAGAGGGAGTACTGAAGGACATTTTTTTTTTACAAAACCAAATGACATATTAAGAAAGTATTTTTATGAAATCCGAATTTAATTGCATTTCTTAGTTCCTGTTCCACAACCTTAAACGTCTATCAAAAGAAAGGGACGGAAGGAGTATTTCAAAATTTGATTTAATTGTATTTAATATTGTCTTCATTAAATCGAGCTTGCATTGTTTTAAACATCTTCTTTAACACAACTCAACTTTTAATGGCGCCGTGCTCATGAAAAACTGGATGCATCACTTCAAGTATTTTTCTCAGTCTGTCATACTACTTGTGTAGCACAATTGACTCCTGTTATATATTCACTGCAAGAAAAACAGTTGTTACCGTGGGCCAAAAGCCGTGGGTAACGCTAAAAGGCCGTGGGTAATGTGACGATTACCGTGGGCCAACCGTGGGCCAAGTCTGCAGGTTAAATGCTCGACAGTAAATGTTACCCGGGGCATGGCCGCGGGTAACTGTACGAGGGTAAATTAGCGTGGGATGAGCCGCGGGTAAATTTGTATTTTACCGTGGGAAACAACCCACGATAATAGTAAAGGCCGCGGGTAAATTTTGTCATTACGGTACTAACTTTGGCCCACGGTACTAACTTTGGCCCACGGTAAACTACAACATAATTTTAAAAAAAAAACTAAATTTAACCAGTTTTTAAACTGATTAAATTTAATTATTAATTATTAATTATTTTTAATATACTGGTTAAATTTGGTTAATTTTTTTAATATTTCGAAATTAAAAATTTTAAAATACAATTTTGTAATTTTTGGAGGCAACAATTTTGGTTACGGGCAGCTAGTTCATCAAATTGTACAGAATAATCAATAAACTGAATTTGCCAATGAAGGAATTAACAATGACTTAAATGAAATAAACAAGGAACTGAATTGCGAATAAGAAACTGAAATAATCATGAAACTGAATCAACAATAAAATAGAGTAAAAATTGTACAGAGAAGCAACTGAGAATCTTGGGTTCGAAACACAAATGGAAACCTAACACCAAAAAACCAAAAAAAACCTAACAGTGTTAAAAAAGAAAAAAGATGAAAATGGTTTCAGATGCTCTAATATTCCATCTTCGCTCGTAACTCGCCTCTTTTGTCCATGTCCCTTCGTGAGGCTTTTAGAGCATATCCATGGTTGTTCTTCTATTCTTGAGACCCAAGAACGTGTCCATTCTGTTGTTCAAAAAATAAAAATCGATGGTAAAAAAACAGATGTCTGGATAAAAATAATAAAAATCTAGAAATTAGATATTCACCCTCGCTTTGTCTTCAACGTTCCAGAAACATCATCTCTCCACCCTCAAACCAGAAAAATCAGATCTTCACCGAAGCCCAAATCTTCAACCGTTCTTGAAATCGCCCCTGATTTGAGTTGGAAGTACAGATCCATATGAGATGAGGAATGGGAGGTCAAGTAAGGAGGAGGAGGAGCGGAAAAAGGGGAGGCAGCCTGTGGTCGGCCCAGAGAAGGGTAGGGAGGAGGTGATGAGCCGTACTGAGTGATGGAGGAGGGAAAACACCCTGGGTTGGTCAGCACCAAAAAACAGAGAATGGGGAAGGTGTGGGGGGAGGAGCAGCCTATTGGTCTCCACCAAAAAAAATGAGAATGCATGGAAATGGAAGAAAAGTGGCAGGGTCACGTTTTTATTAATAAGAAAGATTTTACCGTGGGGCATAGCCGGGGGTATGATTAAAGCCGCGGGTAAATTGAAGTTAACCGTGGGTCACGATTAAGGCCGTGTAAAATCTAATTTACCGTGGGCTATAACCGCGTAACGATTAAGGCCGCGGGTAAATGTTGTAATTACCGTGAGAAATGGCCTACGATACTTACTTTGGCCCACGGTAACCTAAAACATAATTTAAAAAAAATAACTAAATTTAACTAGTTTTTAAACTGATTAAATTTAATTATTAGTTTTTTTTACTAACATAAATCTATTATTATAAACAATTTCTTGTCACAATTTCAGAATATTACACATATATTTTTTTTATAACAAGTATATTATACATACTAATAAAAACAAATATTCAGATTATATATTAACAAAATAATATATTTTTTTCAATGTTAAAAAACATATTAACAGTCAATAAACATATTTATATAATTAAAAAATTACTAAAAAAATATATAATAAATATTGTGTCAAAAATATTAAATAATACCAACCTGTGACAAAGTGGTTCCGGTGGTGGGGAGTCCGGTGGTGGGGAGTCCAGTGACGTGAGTCCGGTGAAATGGCTCCGGATTTACTAATAGAAAAAAAATTAAAGGTGAGATAGATAATTTTTTCGTATGAAATAAAGATAAACATAGAAAGAGATAAATAAATATACCAATAAATAAACTACCTGAGATTGAAATGGAGAAAATATGGAGAGGATATGGCCGCCGAGCACCAGGGAAGGTGAAGAAAAATGGAGAAATGAAGGAAAGAAGAAGAGAAAGGGAAAGGAAGAAAGGAAAGGGCCAGGCGGAGATTATTATGCGACGTATCGGGGGCCAGGCCGCGTGTAAGGTCGCGGGTAATAGCCTGGCCGCGGGTAAAACATGACTAGCGTGGGACTGTCCCACGATTTATGGTCAAATTGTCAGATTTTGGAGACTGTTCCTTTTGACCGTATTTACTGTGGGCCATGGCTGCGGGTAAAAGCAAAAAGGCCGTGGGTAATTTACACGCGTTATTGGCCTACGCAAATTGGTCGTGGGTAATACACTTATTTCTTGTAGTGATTATACTCTGGTAGAAGAGAGCGCCACGGCTTGTTATTTCTATGACGACCATGGTATAGCACCAATACCCAGATGTGTGCCCTGATTTGATTTTTATTGTTCATATATCGCCCATGCAATCACTATCTATAAACCCAACAAAGTTTCACAATATTATTATTAACATAAAAAATTTCATTAGCCAGTAGCTTTGATATAATGAAGAATTCTCTTGGCTCCTAGTGATGACAAACATGTCGCACTTCCTTAAACCTAATAAGTAATCCAACTCCGAAGACTATATCCTATCTAGTCGCTGACTTAGACTTCCGATCAAACTTTTATAATGAGTTGAGTCTACTTTGTTGCCATTATTTTCTCTTGCCAACTTCAACTTTTCTAACTGGCATGGAAATCAACTTCGATTCTCCATCTTGAATTCTTTAAAATATCACCAACATATTTCTTCTGAGAAATAAAGATTCTATTATTCTGCTGAACGACCTCAATGCCAGAAAAAAAAAATAGGACATTAGGCCTAAATATGTCATTTCAAAGCAGCTTATTATAGCCTCCCTAAACTTATCTGCAATCATCTTTAGATTATTGTCAGTAAAGATTATCATCAACATAAAGGAACACCAACACGATAAGAATATCTCTAGACTCAACAATATATAAAGTGTGCTAAAAAAAACGTCTTTGAAATCTATCAGCATAAAATAGGAATCAATCTTTTTGTACCATACTTTGCCCGTATTCGAATTTTCATAGTTAAAACAATTACGATTTTCTCATGCTTGATTATTATTACCTTTTCATTTTTCTCGGTTGGTAAATCCAAATTTGTTTACACCTCTTCCTTAATTGGGTCGTCTGAAATTGTTGTCTCTTTCTTGGTTGTAGACTTTTTTGCTTATATTTCGTATACTTTTTTCTTATATTTCAAACCGGAAAGAGTATAGAATAATTTAACATTTTCTTTTCTTTCTCATAAAAAAAATATTCTTTTCTTGGCTAACAATTGAGAGACAGATTAAAATAAAATAAAATATAACATTTGAGTTTTGATGTATGTTTGATGTATAATGTTCATGACTTGAAGCAGCTCACTGTAATTAGTGTTTTATGTGTGTTCGAGAAATGGACATGAATCTAGTTTTTTGAGGATCCTGTGCTGTGGGAGTATGTTGTATAGATTTCCATGTGGCCGTTAATTCGTTTCCAGAGTTTACAATGCAGAAGAATCACTCTAAGGGAAAGGTCAGAAAATTATATGTTGCTACTTTGTGTCACCAATTAGTTTACTGGCAGTGGCAATGGGGGAACGCGGCTTTTGGTCAAGCTTCTTTTATATGCTTTGAGCCACGAGAACATTTTTAAGAAATTGCCGAGCAAGAAAGAACCACCAGACAGTTGAGTTTTTACTATATTCAATCACAATTCATGTTTCTTCCGACATCTGGTTGGTACTTTATTATGCAATGACAGAAATCACCGCAAAGAACTAAACTAAAGTCACCGCAACAAAATAGTAACACAGAAACATTGCCGTGTACCTTTCTTTTTTTACTATTAAAAAATAAATTATTCATTGTTGGCAAATGAATCTATTGGCAGCCCATGTATGGCAAGTCTACTAGTTCACAGGCCCAAAATCGAAATCTAATCTATCGATCCTAATATGAAACAAATGCGCAAATCATTCCATGAAATTTTAAAGGTAAATTCTTCCGTACCCTGACAGAAAAGTGGGTATCAATACCCATCCGTAAAATAGACAAAAATAATCTCAATAAAAATAAAAAAACTATAATTCAAACATAAATTATAAATAACAAAACAATAAACCTACAAAACAAACTCGAAATAAAAAAATAAATTGAAATATCAAAAGAAATTGAAATCGTGTATGAAAGAAGTAAAATAATAGAAGAAATTGACAAAAATATAATTTTATTATTAGGAATGAAATAAGAAGAGAAGAATAAGCTAGGAATGAAATTAAATAGTTTACACAAACATTAGAATATTATTTAAGCAGTGATCCAAATAACAAAAATAGAGAAAAAATTTTTATAAAAAATGAAATAGAAAAAGAATAAAAAGACTCCTTAGAAAAAGTCAAAATTTATTAATAAATATAGAAATTTTTCAGGGAATTTCTCATATACTTTCACACTAACAATAGGTATGAAAAACTAAGCATTTAATTTCACTTTAAAAAAGTTAAAAAATGATGTGGCGTCAAATAATTGGTCATTGGGTATTCATACATAATAAAACTCCGGGGTATCGAAGTTCACACCAATTTTAAATCTCATTTTCTCAATAAATAAGGAAGAAAATGTTGAGGTCCCTAGGTCTCTGCTAGGGTTTGGTGTCTTCAAGTGAGACCGAGTGCTCCCAGGAGCTTTCTCTAGGTTTAGCGCCTCTTGTGAGGCTGTAGGTTAGTGTGAGGGCTAGGTAGTGCTAGATTGTTTTCCTCTGCGTATATACGGCAGTGTTCTCACTGCTCTTTAGAACCCTAATCTCTTTTTACAAATCTATTGGAGTAGTCTTTCCAATTTGTTCGAGTGCCCTGAGGGTCTCCTGAGCGTTTGAACCATCGAGGAAGGTGCTTGTGAGCTCAACACCCATGGATCAAAATATGATCAATGAAGTTCTTGAGGATGAACAGATCAGTGATGACTTGTTCTTGCAGAAAAAAAAACCAACAAATATTGAGCTAAACAAATGTGCATTGGTGGGTAAAATCAAATCTACAAAAGTTCTACACAAAGCTGGAGTTAAGAACATTCTGAGGTAGACATGGGAAGACTTCAAAGGATGGCATATCACGGGCCTGGGCCCAAACATGTACCTCTTGAGCTTTCAACAAGCATATCAAGCAAAAGAGATTATCAACAAGGCCCCATGGTATGTTATGAACCAACTAATATGTCTCAAACAATGGTCCCCTTCAAAGTCTTGCTTTGATATTGATTTTGATTGGTCACCCTTCTGGGTTCAACTTCATGGTTTACCATTAGACAACCTTAACCCTGAAAATGCCCGCACACTTTTAGCTAGAATGGGCGAATTTATGGAAGTTGAAGACCCAATTGTAGGAGGGAAAATTATGAGACATTTTATACGAGGCAAAGTTTTGATTAATATATGTAAACAGCTGTGGTCTGGGAGTTGGATAACTAGGGAGGGGGTGGAGAGAGTATGGATTGAATTCAAATATGAACGGTTACAAGGAGTTTGCTTCAACTGTGGAATTATTGGGCATGAACAAAGAAACTGTAAAAAGGAGAGAGATCAATGGCTGTTATAAACAAAACCCTACCCAAATATGGCCCATGGATAAGGGCCCCTGTTCCTAAAACTCTAAAACAGATGGGATTAGAGGATGACATATCTGGAAAAAGAGGGACATCGGGTACTAGTACACAGAGAGAAACCAGTCAGGAAAACAAGGTTGCTGAAGGGGGACAAGAAGCAGAGGAGGCAATGTTTCAGGTTAGGGATAAACAGAGGATGATGCATATAACCTTCCCCTATGAGCAATATAGAAGGGAACTCCTCCACCAAGATGTTCCAAGAGTGAATCCAGATATTTCTCAGTTAATTAAGGAGTAGTTACAAGAGGCCTGTAGACTAAATCAACAGGACCACAGAAAAATGGATGAACCTAAATGTGAAGAGGTAAGCAACTCAGACAACACAAGGAAGGTTTGTAACTCTAATGTCCAGGTCCCAGGTGCTTACACTAAAAGCCACACAATAGTCCTCAACACCCACCAGGCTTCCCAAACTTGCCCAGGTAAAATCCCTACTACTCCTGATGAACTAGTTATAACGGAAATAAACCAAAAGCTTTTAACCATTAAACAAAAAAAAACCCAAGACACGGCCTACCAGCCTCCTACCATAAATGATCAACCCCCGCTCCATAGCTTAAACACATCCCAACAGAAAACCAATCATGCCCTTACTATAAACCAAAAGTGCAAACTGAAACCCATACATCTGACAAAGGGATAGTTGGTGAAACCAGTAACAACTCACAGACTATTCTGATCCCTACACTTTGAACCACAAACCAAAGCCTACCTATCAATGATACGAATACCATGGCCATACCCAGCACCCTTAAGGACCTAAAACGAGGTTACATAGAGCAGGACTAGGACCTGCCCACCCCAATTTACTGAATTTGGTAACAGAAGATATTGGCTTGAAGGAGACGGTGTTCTTAGAGGATTACCCAAGCCCCACAAGCTTTGACAAATATGTGGGGATAGAGCTAACAGGGGCTGACATTCAGAAGATTAAGAAACAGTGTAGGCCTATGGAACTTGGGGATTCAGGAATATCTATACATTCACCCACAGAAAAGCTAGGATATATAGTTGAATTCCCACCTGAAGAAAAACAAAAGGATGGTAATGAGGATAAAACAATAGATCTAGAGGAGGAAAAGAGTCTTAGCTTAAGCCTTCAGCAAGGATTATCTCTCAAAAGGCTTAGAGAGAAGACTTTAAGCAGTGGGAAGAATACCACTGAACAGGTAGGCTTTCCTAAACAGAAAAGGCAAAGAATAAGAGAGGAATGCTGGTATGATGAAGAAGGGAATTATTTGACTTCCACTTGGGATGTGGTAGATAAGAGTGAGACTGAAATGTCTGAGGAGGTGGGCCTATACACGACCCCAAGGTCACATGACTTGCATTAGCTGGAATTGTCGAGGCGTGGCGGTGACCTCGATAATTCATGAATTGCAATCTCTTTGCAAAAAACACTAGCCAACCCTACTGTTTCTTATGGAGACCAGAGCACCAAAAGAAAGAGTAGAGGGCATTCGTAGGAATCTGAATTTTCAAGAATGTTATTGTATTGAACCTGTGAGGTTATTTGGAGGGCTAGTCTTACTTTGGAACAGACAATTTGATGTCCATATAGTTCACGGGAACCGCAACTTTATACATATGGTTATCAACGAGAGAACATCTGCTGTGTGGTTTGATTATACATTTGTTTATGGTAACCCTATTTTCCAGCAAAGACGATCTCTATGGAGCCAGCTAGGAAGATTACAAAAAAACTTGGAGGACCCATGGTGTTGTATGGGGGATTTCAATGAAATACTCCACCTTTATGAGAAGGACGGCCTGAGACCAACTCACCATAACAGAATCAATTTATTCCAAGAGTTTCTCTCTGACACGGGATTGATGGACCTAGAGCTGAAGGGATGCAAGTTCACTTGGGTCAGTAATCTAAGGGATGGGAAATTGAAGATGGAGAAGCCTCTTCCCAAATGCGAGAGTTCTTGCCTTGCCGATGGTGTCCTCAGATCACTCTCCCATTATTACTATACTAACACCTAGGCTCCCTAGGTAGAGAGATTTCAAGGTGGAATCCTATTGGACAGAGCATGAAGATTTCCAGGCTATTGTAGGGGAAGGATGGCAGCAAAGTGTGGTTGAAGATACAGCAGACCCATGGGCCAAACTCATCCACAAGAGTGAGGCTTGGAAAGAGAAACTGACAAGATGGCATATACAAAATTTCTAAAGGGCGGATAAAGAGATCTCCAAGTTGAATAGACGATTGGAAAGCATTGTGAATGGTCCTAATATAAACTGGGAGGAAGTTACTGCGATAAAGAAGCAAATTCGGTTACTTTGGAAGCAGGAAGAATCCTATTGTGGCTAGCGGTCTCGGGTTAAATGGTTAAATTGAGGGGATGTTAGCACACCATTTTGTCTACTTATATAAGGCATTTTTAGTATCTAAATACATCGTTTTGCATTAAATAAAGCACAAGGGTACTTATTTATGTTCTATGTGGCAAAATTATCATGAAGACACCACTCGGGGCAAAAGAGGCAAGAAAGGATCAAAAACTGGTAAGTTTTGGAGAGTTTTAGCATTTCTAGACAAGCTGTACGGCCTGACCTCCATTCAGTACGGCCATACCTATATCAGAATTTCAGTAGGGGTGTACCCCCTTGGTCAGTACCACCAGGTGCTGATGAAAAAGTCCAGTATGGTTGTGCTAAAGGCAGTACGGCCGTACACAAGTGATGTTAGGGATGCAGCACACATAGGTACGAGTCAACGTCACAAGAAAAGTTTGGTATGGCTGTGTATATATCCGGTACGGTCGTACCCCGTCTCAGAATATGCAGATTTAAAAGCCAGATGACCTAATTCGCAGCTAACATTATAAATAGGGGCTCTTAACCTTTTCTAAAAACCTTTTGACGAATTCTCAAGTCAAGAGCCCCTTTTTGAGAGTTATTCATAAAGACCATGATATTGGAGTGAGTCTGGAATCATTGGAGCTTCCTGTCAATTCTGAATTACTGCTAGAGTTCATGAGGATGTGAGGAACAAACGAGAGGATCACCGTCTTACCAAAAGGGTGTCCCGGTCCTATTTAATCATGTCCTTTTGGAGTTTGGATTTATTCTATTTAATTTTGTTGCAAAACAATATGAGTATCCAATTCCATCACTAGGGGTGATGGGGGATCATTTACAATGTTCTTGATTTCTATTTAATTGCTATTTTGAATTCCTTATTATCCTTTTGAATGTGTTGATCTTAGCATGCTTAATTTCATAGGAAGTAGCTAATCTTTATCAAATTAGTTAATTGTGGTAACAGGATCATAGTTAATTAGTGAAACTATAGTATCAACAGAACTCGCTTTATATGCCGGATAGGTTATTGCTTATTTCCAATCGGTTATTAGATTAACAAACTTGTCTGTTCTTAATGCTCTTTCCTTTAATTACCTTCTAGGACCAAACAGAGTAATTAGTTAGGAGGAAGGCTATTACAAGCTAGGCAGCTCTTAGTAATTTAGAGTGAGTGATTGGCATTCAATAAGGAAATACAATTCATAATAGTAAGAAAATAGATTCAGGATCTAGTATTAGTGAACTC